>JALIGW010000003.1:8521881-9846881 GCA_023053685.1 Diadophis punctatus similis | reverse complement strand
ATGAATGAATGAATGAATAAATAAATAAATAAAATCACCCAATGTTATCCTGGTAATGCTTCCTAATGAGTAGCTTATCCAATAGTTAGATGAGCACCATCTTAATAATAAATAAAAGATCTTTTATCCATTTTTAGACTTCTACCAATGGACAAGTTAACCTCTTTAAAGACTGTTCCCAAGTTTTTATCTGCAAGCATGGTGGTTTATCATATCATTTTGAAGTGAATGAAGATAGCTTTGACACTAAGCTGAATCCATCATATTCTTACTATGTCTCCTCCTCCAAACATTCCAAACATTTCTGTAGAGATAGATATGGAACAATAGGCATTTTGATGGTCAGACAGAGCCTTCCTAGAAGGAAAACTTTGTTAGCCTGTTTTGCATCCTTTTCTTATTATCTTATTAATCTTGTAACATTTATATCTCTGCAGATATTTTGTTATATTGGTATCACTGACTGGATTCTGATTTAAAAATCCTTCTCTTCCTTTCATTTGTTTGTTTATGCCTTTAAGGAAATATGACCAAGTGGACAGCAGAGAAGATACAGGACAGTGCAGTCACTTGGTTAAGATTTAAACAAATGGACTTTTCTTAACTTCAAATAATGTATAAACAGCTTGATTGGTTCCACCATCAATAGTCGCCAACCCTGGCACTAAATATATTGCCAAGCTTGTCTGGGTGGTAGAGGTTTTCATAGGCTAGACCTTGTTAAGGAGTGTGCAGAGCGACCCCTGAGTTATCAGGGACATTATTTATTTATTTATTTATTATTTTATTTATTTATTTGGCGGTTCTTCTATGCCGCCCTACTCCCTGAGGACTCAGGGCGGACATGAACGTAGAAACAGGGTATTTCAGCTTGGCAACCAGTGGATGGGAGTAATGATCCAGTCACAAACAGATTCGTTAAAGTGTATAAAATAGATTACTTTTAGATAAATAGCACAGTCCAATTAAACAATCCAGGTCATCCCTGTTCAGTCAGTCAATGTCAAGAAGTACAATAATCTTCCTACCAGCCTGTCTTTGTCTTAAACATCAAACAAAGATATTACAGCTTACAAGCACTTCAATACTATCATAAAGTAACAGAGCTTCACACAGAACTCACCATCAGACACAAAGTCAATCATGAATGAATCAGCAGAGAGAATTCCAGAGCACTTCAAACTACAATCTCTAGCTCCCTCTTATGGCAATCTTGAAACACCACATCCAATCAGAGTACAGCAATACATTTAAAGTTATAGTATTTGAATATATACAAACATAGATTTGTGACTTGTTTATATATTAACAACCCAACCATTTGGACATAGTCCTAACAGACCTGTTCCTCCATCTACATTTCAGGAAGTGTTGTACATTGGTACACTTTGATTAGCAGTTCCATCACCTAATCTGCACAAAGGTATCCACCAGAATCAACATTTCAAGCTCCTTTATTGGATCCCCTTCTTGGTCTTGCCAAGAACTACTGGCTTCTCTGTGGTGCTCTGCAGTAATGGCTTCTCTGCGTGATAGGAAGGCCCACCCTTTATTTCTGGGAGCCAGCGGGAAAGTGGTTTGCAGAGGCAGCAAAACGAGAAGTGCCCATTCAGATAGTTCCCACTGAAGGCATGTGTCCAAAACCAGAACCAAATAGCATCTAACTTTCCTTTGAGCCTACAAGGCTATATTAACCCTGACAGCTGCTTGAAGTTGTCCATTAAGTTTTCTTGGCAAGATTTTGGGGGAGTGGTTCACCACTGCCTTCTTCCTAGAGTTGAGAGAGAGAGAGACTTTGTTTCCTAAGGCAAGACTAGAACTCACAGTCTCCTGGTTTCTAATTCAATGCATTTGACCCAGGGGTGGGTTCTAACTTACCTCGCTGCCAGTTCGCTTCCTCCCGCACGGTGCAAAAAAAATTCCAAAACAATTCCCAAAAAAAGCCAAAAACAAGATGGTGACGCATGCACAGTGCTGGAAACTCGGCTTCTGTGCATGCGCAGAATTAAAAAAAAAAACAGAAAATTTTCGGGGGGGAAATTCCGAAAAAAGAATTCAAAAAATTTTTCAAAAAAAAGAGATGGTGGTGCCCACGAACCGGCACCAACCGAACCGGTTCCGTGACATCATCGTGACATCACCAGCAGTTTGCTACCTGTTCTGGCAAACCAGTCCGAACTGGGAGGAACCTACCTCTGATTTGACCACTGTACCAAACTGATACTCACATATATTTTACCATTCTGCAAATGTTTTAAGTATTCTAATAATGTACGTGATAAAGTTACATCAGGCTTACCTCAAACCTGCATCAAATGAACTGAACTTCAACCCTGTCAAGTTCTCTTTCAGTCAGTTTCTCATTTTTCCCAAAGGCAAGTTTGTTTTGACCTCATTTTCTCTGGGTTGAAAAAAGAACGTAGCTTCATGTACATTTATCCTAATAGACATAAGTTTTTGTGCACTTTTCCTAGCTTATGCTGCTTTTGTAAGCAATTTTGCCCTAATATAATGTGTATTTTCCCTTGTGATTTTTTTTAGTGCACTTTTCCCTATCAAGCCCCTAGGCATTCTTATAGTGGGTGCCTTTAATCTCATGCATTGCTTGGAAGAGAACTCAACCAGCTTCCCAGAAAAAGTCAAACATAATCTTTGGTGTAAACCTCAAAGAGATGCTTCACTCTTCCAGAAATCCTACCTCAACATGCTTCTGAGAAATGAAATATTACCCTGCATCTAATTAGTAAAACGGAATGGATCCTTCCCTTAATCATGTATTAGCAAGACTTATATGTTATTTCAGTTGAATCTCTCTCTTTTTTAAAGTAATGACAGCTTCTGGGTGTTTGGAGTGCAATCTGTTAGTAAGATGGGAGTGTTTTCTTCAGGTGGATTGGATAGGGCTGCCATATCTGTTCCAGAGGATTTCTAGAAGAAAGCAAAGAGTTGGGATTCTCTGCCTTTCTTTGCTTCCAATTAGCACTTGTCAAGAGTTTTGAAGGCCACATATGGTAACCCTAGGATGGCCAATTCTATTGAAGTGCATGGATGTGACAATAAAAGCACTTAGAAGTGGAAGCAGTGCCTCCATGCTTCTCAGTTTCATTGTGATGAACACTTGGGTGATTGAGAGCATCCTGAAACCCGGAAAAGAGGACAAGGAGCAACTTCATCATTTTGCTTTCTGGGAAATGCATCCTTTTTGGTTTCGAGTAGGCATGAACTGCCATGGAAGCCATTTTGTGAGTAGACAGCCCCTCAAGGCAGCCATTTTCTGAAAGTAATGACGAGAGCTTTCAAAATGTGCTCACTAAATCCATAAAAGTGTCTATTGCTGTCTTGGACTTCCTTCTGCTCTAGAAAAAGTGCAAGAGAGTGAGTCTGGTATATTTTACTAAGTCAGAGGACAAGACTGGCTGCACACACAACCATACACAAATGTCAGCTTAATTTTATTTCAACTGGGAGATCATCCACAACTGTATGGTAAAGTAACTCCAGGCCATTTTGCGTGCCTCAGAATTTACTAGTTTAAGGTAGCTTTTCACACTACCTCCTGGTTTGGCTGGCTTTACAGTAAATCATATATGGTTAATTATTCTCTCTGTGGTGTGTCTGTGAGGAGCGTTTTAGCGTTGGATTTTAGAAATACTCTACTTTATACTTTTCTGCTGTATACAGGAAAATTGGCAATTTCTGCAAACACATTCTCAGCACAAGAGATATTTGAGTATTATATTGATTACTCCAAATACAGTATAGACATATACCTAATTACAGAATATGGTAATGCTCTCCAGAAAGATCAAGAGGTAATGACCCAATACAAAAATATGTAGACTGAACAGAAAGGAGGAAATATCTTCAATTAAATATAATTCAGTACAGTGTCATATGCATTCTGTCCTGCTCTCACCTTTTATCCCTTTATATTACCATTCAAACGGCAGGAATAGTAGAAAGAAGATTTGCTGCAAAACTAACAGGCCAAAAGGTTGAATTAGAGGCATGGTTTGCCATGAACTGCATTATCT
Source organism: Diadophis punctatus similis (assembly GCA_023053685.1). Taxonomy (NCBI): domain Eukaryota; kingdom Metazoa; phylum Chordata; class Lepidosauria; order Squamata; family Dipsadidae; genus Diadophis; species Diadophis punctatus. Next base: position 9,842,847 of record JALIGW010000003.1, on the reverse strand, counting down.
TAATTCCCAGTCTGACTAAATTTTGAATGTAATTTAAAATAGATTGTTACAAACGGATTAAGTCTGCATAATTCAGTTAACCGAGGAAAGTTTTAGAAACAAGTTGAGCAGATGACCTAAGACTAAAAATTAAGGGTATACAAGGTGGCCAATTTTCATTTCAATGAGGCATTTTGCACCATAGAGGCAGCTCATGTCACATCATTAAATTACTGAGATGATGCAAGTTTGCAGTGAGTCACCTCAAGTCACCACAGACCTTCTTCCAGCATTGTGGTGCTTGTGCGGAGGTCTCTTTTTGCCACCTCAGGGAACTTATGGAACTCTCTGGAGAGGAGACAACCACAGCTAGTAAAATGAAGCAACGCAACAGTCCTCTTTGCTTTAGAAGAAGGATGGATTTCATAATGCTCCACAACATGGCATCAAAAGGTTAAACTTCACCTGAAGCATCATCAAAGTGAAGAACCCTTTTAAAGCTTCTCACTGACCCACTAAAAATAAAGCTCTCAGGAACCATCTATTCTGCTCGGTATTGCTACACTATCCAAATCTTATTACCATATCGCAGATTAGGTTAAATGTTGGTTTGAACGGAGAAAATCTGAGCTTGGATTTCCAATTATTTGCTGAGTTTGCTGTATGTCCTTAAGAACCATTCTGCCTGAGCCAAGTTGCTGTAATGATAACATGGAATCATTCCTGCTGTGAAATCCTTGGACTAGGGAAAAATGTGCAAATAATAAATTATCATCTCTTAAGACTAAGTTAGCAGCCAAGGCACTGGGCCTCTTCTGTTCCTCCTATAAATATAGCATATAGTAGTTCTGGAATCCTTCCTTGCTTTGCTTCGTTCATCTCCATGCGGTTGTCACCACCTCATTACTTACTAGGCTTTATAGCTCTTACTTCACTGGAAATACTAGCCTAAACTAACCTTGATACTGTCATGACTTTTATATCAGGCCAAACATAGATTGCTTCTGACCCAGAGGCCAAGAGTTGCCAATCAGTCAGTTACAGCAATTTCTTTCCTAACAGATTTTGCCAATGTTAAGGAAGGGTGCAGCCTTTTTCGTTTTTGGTCTATATCAGTGTTTCTCCACTTTGGCTGCTTGAAGATGCGTGGACTTCAATTCCCAGAATTCCCCAGCCAGCTGGGGAATTTGAAATGATAGCAGTGAAAGAAAAGCAAGATCTGAACCAAAAGTTACATATTGAAAGTTTCCCCAAATCCCTCCCCCCCCCAGGGACCTAGGCTGAATGTCCAATCCCCATCCCACATAGTGTCACGTGGGACACATCTTCAGGTCTTTTTGTCCATCTGGAGTTCCAGGATGGTTGGCCTTGACGGGATATAAACAACTCCATTCAGCTGCACAGTAATTCGTGAGAGCAAACCTCTCACATGCTGTGCTGGCTGCGGAATTCTGGGAGTTGAAGTCCACACATCCTCAAGTTGCCAAGGTGGAGAACCACTGGTCTAGATCACAGTTTCAAACCGGCATTGAACTGACTCTTTGCCAAGCGTCTTACACAAACTAAGAGATCTTTATGTGTTGGTGGACTTGACTCCTGTTTAATCAAAGCCACAATGGAAGTGAAGGAAGTGGTTAACTAAAAAGGTGGTCCGCCAGCCTGTCAATATGTCTTTGTGTGTCTCTGTGTGTGCTGTATAATAAATACTGCAATCTGAACCTTTCTGGCCAAAGTCCAAAGAATGGCAATTCAATAGATACACCACTTCCAACATCTGCTTTTGTTCACAAAACAGAGTGCTCCTGCGACTCTCCTCCAATCAGAATAGATTTCACGTCTTTTCTTTGCTCTTCTGAACACCTGTGTTTCAGCCTTATAGAATAAATAATTAAAAAAAAAACCTTTGTGAAACCATTAAAGCTGGCTTTAAAGAAATAGCAGAAATGTGCCCTTGGCCCAACCAACCATAACCTATTTCCCAATAAAGCAGCTCAGTCCGTAATGAAACAATCCATGCCATTTTTACATATTTGTCAGCAACGATTAATTAAAAAAATAATCCTGTGCTGCATTCTCTTCCGTATGAGACACTGGTGATGAGGAAAAACAACTACTCAGAATCGTTCTACAATACAGCCGTGACTTGACAATTCTAGTTAAAAAGAAGGATGATGTTTCATACAGCCCACGGGGAAAGGTTCAGTAAAAAGACTGGGCTTGGAGTAATTTGCAGAATACTAGAGATGTTGTAGCAATGATGTCAGGTTGAGGTTTTCACTCTTGGGGAGGTGAAACCGCATATCCCCTCAAACTATGTTTTGAAGCCCCTGACATTACCTGAAAGCCCATAATATAATCATGCTGTGAAGGTAAGCAGACGGGTAGGGCTGATCTGCGCCTCAATGAAAAATCCTCTTTTTACCATATTTTCTAATCTTGTTACCATATTTTCTCATCTGAACAGGAATCATACACTGTCAGCCTTCCCAGGTATGCCAGACAGAAAATATGACAAGATGAGCTAATAGCAATAGTAATAGCACTTAGACTTATATACCGCTTCACAGTGCTTTACAGACCACTCTAAGTGGTTTACAAAGTCAGCATATTGCCCCCAACACTCTGGGTCCTCATTTTATTGACCTCGGAAGGATGGAAGGCTAAGTCAACCTTGAGCTGATGAGACTTGAACTGCCAAATTGCAGGCAGCCGGCAGGCAGCAGAAGTAGCCTGCAGTACTGCATTTTAAGCACTGCACCATCGCGGCTCATAATAGTATGTTATTGTAAGGCTACATTAACAGAATTATGCCAGTCTGAAACTACACTTCATCCATTGCCTTTTTAAGCCACCAAATCCATTAGGGTGGATCCTTCTTAAGTTTGTTCTTCTGACCATTAAGCCACTGGGGGTTCCTCCTTTTCTTATTTGATGGTTTCCTAAGCAGCATCTCTTCCCCTCATCCCTCAAGATTATTTCCATGTACCGTTAATGCACCTGCACACTCAAGGGATAAGCAAGTCACTAGGGTCTGGAAAGGAGAGTAAGCAGAATCTTCCAAAAGTAGAGAGAAACAATATAGGAGTATCATTTAGACTGGGTCAAGAATTATTTTGTAAAATCAAAACAGACATAGCCATGATTTGGTTAAACCTATAGAGAAGATAAATTCAAGTGTTTAATGAATATACAAAGATGGAAATAGAATGAGAATGATTACAACATAAAGAGTTCAATGTACTATTTAAACCAATCCCCAGGGGGAAAGCATAAATTTAGTTAGAGAGAAAGAGCCACTGACTGTTTCATACATGCAAAGCAATAACATGTTTCAGTGCAATATCTGACCCCAGGCATTTATAGCTTAGTCAACAAATTATGATTAAGCAAATCTTGGTTTAGCCGGAAATTTTAACAATCGGGAAGGAAACAGGATTACAAAGAGAAAAGAGATTAAATTTCTACAACACCTTCTTAATCAAGTTCAATAGAAGGATCCTCCCCTCTTTTTTTCAGGATTTTTTTGTGGACCAGAAAAGTTATAGTAGCAAGGCCATCAAGCCTGTGAAATAGGCTGGGCTGAGGGAGAGTGATTGGCCCACAGACACCCAATCAGCTTTCATGCCTAAGGTAGGGCTAGAACGTAGAGTCTCCTGGTTTCTAGATCAGCAACTTAACCACTATACCAAACTGTCACTAATACCAATGACTTCTCAAGCAGAGCTCTCCAGATCTGAAGAAACCACAGAAGCGAGGTAAGGACGAATGAGGGCCGCCATTTTGTGAAATACTTCCCTAAGAATATCCACTTGCTGTTTTTTGGAGAAAGGATGAGGGACTATTAGAGAATATAACATGGAGGTAACATAATGAATATGCATTACTGTCACCAGATAAAAGGGTACCGATTAGGAAAAAGAAAATACGATTTTGGGTTTTTCTTCATGTTTTCTCCCTTTGCTTGGAGATTATGAAAATGCAGCAGCAATGAAATGGTTAGCTCAATAACTGTAAAAATATATCAGAAGTTGCGCTGGCAATGTTTCCTCCTTCTTCTTTTTTTCCCAGAGCAAACTTTGAGATAGATTGTATATATATTTTAAAAATCACAAACTTCAGTGACAAGGAGTGAAACTCCAAAAAGATGCCATTAAAAGGAATTTCAAAACTGACAAACAGGGAGGGGGAAAAAAGAGCATATAATTTTACAACACAGTGGGGAAAAAAAGTAACAAATTTTGAGAAATTGCATTAGTGTATCATTCCCAGTACATAAGCCATTAGAGGGAAAAACCTAAATTACACCTTGTAACAAAGTAAGAATGTTTTCAATGTTTAAAGGTAATTTTGCATTACTTCTACTGTTACTTAAACTCTTATCTCTTATAAATATCTAAAGACAGGGCCCCAGTGTTATTACCTATGTCTTAGGAAAGAGCAACAATTTCAACTCCATTCAGCTACATTTCTATTTTGCCAAGTGCTATCAACCAGAGGGTTGCATAATTTGTGATCTAAGTGAAATAGATATTTTTTTCACACTGCACATTTATCACTCTCCTGTGGGCCTAGCTACTGACAATCAAATCATAAAAGATGCTTGAAATTGTCATGATGCACTTATTTGCTCATGATCTTTGATACAAATAGTTTCTGCTACAAAAAAAAAAGAGAGGGGGGAAAAATCCAGCACCCCCACCTCTTCTCAAGTGTTTTTTGGCTGTCATTCTGAGTGTGCCTTAAAGCTATAGGATGCTTTTATTGTGGTTGGTTTATTTTGTTATTATTACAATTACCCTGAAGTTAAAGCGCATCTCGCTGCCTTTATCTTGATCCATACCAAAGACAATCCTGTGAGGTAAAAGTTGAATGCTTCTATTTAGGCTGAAAGTGTATGGGCTGGGAACAATCTCCATTATCTGGAAGGGAAGCTGGTAATTCTGCTGAAGTTAAAAATCCATGAGATTTTGATTACCGCTGAAGTAACAATAACCCCCAAACCACTGGGGGAATATTTTTTACTAAACGGCAATCTTTGGGCAAAAGAATTCTAAAAACTCACTGTATGCCATTTCATGTATTTCTAGATTATCCATATTCTTTTTTTTTATTAAATAGAAACCAACAGGTCTAATCATATTACATGTGCCAACTGCTCATCAATGCAAGAATCATTGTGCATCATACAACTATTTTGTAAATGCATTCTATAGGTAATAACCATTCTTTGTATGTCTCCGGTCTTACTGTTCAGTTATATTCTCTCCAAACTGAAGGTTAATATGTAAAATCATCTTCCCGCAGAACTATACTCCATGCTTTTGATGAAATGAGGGTCACCTGTGGCTTGTTTTTAAGTTTTCTACAGGAGCTGTTGTTGTTTTAATTATTTTATTTTATTTACTGACATTGCAATGTAAAGCACAATGTTTTCCATGCCGTTTGGCTACTCAATTCAGAGACCATTTGATTGGGAAACTTCCAGTAGCAAGCTTTCCCTCCACCATTTGGATTGTGAACGGGAATGTATAATGAGGTGACCCAAATTCACTGCCAGATTGCACTCCCAACTCAGTTATTCCCTTCAGAAAGTTTTTTTTAAAAAGGCTTAAGTTGACATGCTCTGTCCTTCATTTGCCCCACCCCCAGCATCCCAATCCAAAAATCTATGATGTAGCAGGTTCTAGAACCTACTTACTAGAAGCAGAAAGTAGAGAAAGAAACCTTGACTTGTGTTCTTCTGACAAAACAAAACCTTTAAATGCATGTTTGGACAGCCAGTTTGGTTTAGCGGTTAAGGTACAAATCTAGAAATTGGGAGATTGTGAGTTCTAGTTGTATCTTAGGCCAGGGGTAGGCAAAGTTGGCTCTTCTATGACTCATGGACTTCAACTCCCAGACTTTCTGAGCCAATCATGCTAGCTCAGGAATTCTGGGAGTTGAAGTCCACAAGTCATAGAAGAGCCAACTTTGCCTACCCCTGTCTTAGGCACAATGCCAGCTGGGCCAGGTATTCATTCTCCTTCAGTCCAACTTATCTCAAAGAGTTTCGGTGATTAGGGGACTGTAGGCTAAAACGTATGAAGAATGGTTGCAGAAACTGAGTATGTGTAGTTCAGGGGTCGGCAACCTTAAACACTCAAAGAGCCACAAAGGTCCTAACCGGAAGCCCACTGTTCAATTCTGGAGCCACTTCCCCCACCATAGAGTCTCCTCCTAGTCCTTTTTCCTCTACCTGTCCTAATCGAAAGCCCTATCAATTGTGGAGTCGACTGGTGACGGAGCCGCAGGGAGACAGGGAGCTGCAGCAGAGGGATGAAAGAGCCGCATGCGACTCCAGAGTCTGGGTTGCTAACCCCTGGTCTAGTTTAATGAAAAGAAAGTCTAGGGGTGACATGATAGTGGTGTTCCAATATTTGGAGGTCTGCAAAAAGCATCTGAAAGCAGAACTAGAAGCAACATATTAGAACTAAGGAGAAATTTCCTGACAGTTAAAACAATCAGTGGAATGACTTGCCTGCAGAAGTTGTGGGTACTCCAATACTAGAGATGTTTAACAAGAGATTGGACAACCATTTGTCTGAAATGATCTCCTGCTTGAGCAGGGATTGGATTAGAAGACCTCCAAGGCCCTTCCAACTCTATTATTCTGCTGTAGGAATAAAGATAGAAAGCATGAGCATTGTGTTCACCCTCTTGAGTTGTACAACATAAAGCGATATGTAAATAAAATATATACATTTTATGCTACTTGCACACACAGAATTTTTAAATGTTCCACTGCTACTACTGCTGGTTATGAAATTCATTAATACTCAATACAGGCAGACACACTCTCACAAACACACAGACATATTCTGAGGAAGAAAGGAAGTATGTTTACACGTACACAAATGTGCACACACATTTTTACAGGTTTTTCTTTTTTTTTCTCCTTCCCTTCCCCCCCCCTCCCATTATGATTTGATATGTTGGTATCATGTTAAAACTGATTCTCTCTCAGGCTATGATGAAGAACAGTAGCACAAGGTAAAAAATACGGCATCTCTGACCTGATCCAGAGCAAGCTGCTGGAAATTTATTTGGAGGGATAAGGGAGAAATATATTAGTTAGTGAAATGGAGCTTGCTGCTGAGTGCACAAAGGTGAATTTATTTGTCAGAAGTTTGAAAGAGGTTTATGCAATGGAGTATTATTGAACCAGGCTATTAGCAGAGTGAATTGCTGCTATGACACACCATTAAATTGTTTTTAGTATCCACAAAGGTATCATTTTGCTGCAGACATAGTTAGTAACCAAGTTATATATTTACTGGATGGCAACAGATCTTAGGGAAAAAAATAGTGCATTTGGTTAAAAGCTGAACATCCCTAAACAAATGAGGAAAAAAGTTGCTACAGACATTGTTTTATGAAGACTGTAACTCCCAGTTCCTCAAGACAATAGCGAGCAGTTTGGGTACTGGGGTGCTTTTGCTACAATGCTCTGCTTCTGTTTTATTTATTTATTCATTTATTTAGAAGATTTATATGGCTGCCCATCAGGACAGCTTACAACAACCATAAAACCAATAAATAAAACAATCATAAAAACAATAAAATAAACAAAGACAAATCGGAATAAGTTTTCTAGCGTTCCTTATTGTGAAGCAATGTGATGAGGGTTTCTTGCACACCACAATAAATTATGCCAAGTTATTGGATTTGTAGATATTTATCTGGTTGCAGTTCCAATTTGTTGAAAACAGTATTTTGTAGCTCTCCAGTCGATAGAAGAAATTTAACACCTATGATGATGGTGGTACATGTGGCATTTAACCTGGTCTTAAAAGAAACTAAGCAAGATTGATCCTGGCTAGTACTTGCATACAAAATCACCAGGACATTCTGAGACTGAATGCCAGACTGAGAAATGAAAAAGAGTATTTGGAGGAAGGGGGAATGACAGATCATTTATGCGTTGTGCAGCAGTCCAAGAGAAACCAGATTCTGTCCTATAAAAAAAAATAAGTTTGTGCAACTAGATTAAGTCATTCACATACTGTAGTTACACTATGCACATTTCCTTGCTGTTTCACTCTAGAAATCTTCCAGAAAATGGCCCGTTTGCCAACTTACAATTGGACCGGAAGGCCCATTTTTTGCTCTCCCCAAGCTCCAGAGCCTTTCTAGGAGCCTGGGGAGAGTGAAAATGGCCTCCCCCACCGGAGGTCCTCCGGAGGCCAGAAATGGCCTGTTTCCCAACTTCCAAATGGGCCATTTCTGGTCTCCGGAGGACCTTAGGGGTGGTGGGGAAGGCCGTTTTCACCCTCCCCAGGCTCCTAGAAAGGCTCTGGTGCCTGGGGAGAGCAAAAAAATAGGACTTCTGGTCCAACCGGAAGTCGGCAAATGAAACGTTTCCGGCCTCCAGAGGACCTCTGGGGGGGGAGGCTGTTTTCACCCTCCTCAGGCTCCTAGAAAGGCTCTGGAGCTTGGGGAGAGCAAAAAATGGGCCTTCCCCACCCACTCCAGAGTGTGCATGTGGTCGCCATATTGTTTTCGGCATTTTTATTTTTAAAATTTTTTGGGGGGGGGTTGCACTGTGCATATGCGCGCGCAGCCACGAGGCATGGCCACGTGGCACGGGAGGAAGTGAAGTGGCAGTGAAATGGCAGCGAGGCAAGTTGGAACCCACCCCTGCCAATGATATATGCCCCTTGCCATATACAAAAACTTACATTATTTTAAGTGGATTGATATATTTTAATTATGTGCTTACGTTGTACTTATATTCCACTTAGCTAATGTAAAGCTCTCTCTCTCTCTCTCTCTCTCTCTCTCTCTCTCTCTCTCTCTCTCTCTCTCCCTCCCTCCCTCCCTCCCTCCCTCCCCCCCTCCCTCCCTCGTTTTTGGTGTTTTACTTGACACAAAAATCTATGCAGTAGGTTGACCTGAGGGAGAATAAGTGGTGCTGAATCACCCAGTGAACTTTCTGACTCAGAGAAGGCCTGAAACTGGACTCCTCAGTCTAAATTTAACACAATAACGATTATACCAGGTTTTTTTTACCAGGACTGGTGGTGGGAAACAGTCTCAATTGTATCAGTTTACTTAGAAGTACAGCATAGGTCAGTGATGGCGAACCTTTTTTTCCTCGGGTGCCGAAAGACCGTGCTCGCGTGCTATCGCGCATGCGCGAGTGCCCACACCCATAATTCAATCCCTGGGGAGGGTGAAAATGGTCTCCCCCACCACCCTGGAGGCCCTCTGGAGGCCAGAAACTGCCCATTTCTCAGCTTCTGGTGGGCCTAGTAGGCCCGTTTTTCATCCGCCCCAGGCTCCAGAGGCTTCCCTGGAGCTTGGGGAGGGTGAAAACGCCCTCCCCCACCTGCCAGAGGCCCTCCAGAAGCTGAAAACACCCTCCCAGAGTCTCTGTGTGAGCCGAAAATTAGATGGGCGGAGTGCACATGCACGCTGGAGCTGAACTAGGCCAACGGCTCGCATGCCGGCAGATATGGCTCCGCGTGCCACCTGTGGCACGCGTGCCATAGGTTTGCCATCACTGGCATAGGTTATGTGGCAAAGCCAGCTCTATTTATTTACCATTGCTTACTGTCTTCTATCTGAGATGGCTGCCTTGCTTAATTAATAGCCCTACAGACAACAAATCTGCTTTCTCCTTCTCTTTAAGTCTTTCAGACTGCAACCATCAGACTGTTGACTAATCACTAGCCAAGCCAATCACTGGCTTCTGACTGGGGCTGCAAGTTTTCATTCATTTAATTAGTAGATCAGTCAACTAATGAGCAGTTGATTAATCAGGAGGTGGAATTTTATTCCGCAATGGAAGATTTCAAACAGCAGCATCACCAGTTATCTGCCATTTGTTTGAGGTTTACTCCTTGATATAACATGATTTTTTTTAAAAAAAAAATGAAGCATCACATTTCAAATAAGGATAGAATTAGTGAATTCTCATTATTGAATGGTATGTTGCCTCTTCACAGATGCTTTCAGTGTCTCAAAATGGGGCCTCCATCTTGATAAGATGCAAATGGATGCGCCCTTAAAACAATAGAACAGGCATATCTACAGAGACTTTGCTCTTGAGTGTATTGGCTGTTTACAAGAAGAAGAAGAAAAGAGTTAAAATAAATACACAGCAAAAGAAGTGCAGTCCAATTCTTTAAATGCTTACTTCTGATTAATCCTGCTCAGTCCCTAAGGGGTCTATCCCCAAGAAAGAACACAGCCTTACTTACATCCACCCAAACAAATGTGTTCAATCTAAATCTGGTGCTATATTTTAATTTGAAAACCTTATAACACAACGCGATTCAATCACAAGCCTTTAATTTAATCATATTTCTGCAACTTACTGGAAATAGGGAGGGGGGTTGGAAGAAAATTGCCGAAATTAACATTTTAATTTGGCTGCACTAAAGTGCAGAAGGAGCTTTAAGGCGAGATTTGTTAAAGAGGGGGTGGGAGCCGGAATGAAATATATGTATGTAGATATACATATTAGATTAAATGCTTTAGAACATAAATCAGTGAAAGAAAAGTAATAAATAATACACACTGGAAATGTGATAATGTTTATTAAGAATCAACAGCCTTGTCATCTTCATTTTCTTCTTCACTGATTTTCTTCTCAAAGGGTATGCTCATTTGGGACTCCCTGCAATTTAGCCTGAGGCCACTCTCTCTAATTCTTGGTTTCAAAAAATACCTGCTTTGCAGAAATAAGTTAGAAGCAGTACAACTGTACACACCGAAGGTCTTTGCATTAAGCTCCTTAAAAAAAACATTGTGAATCTTTTTTTTTTAATGTTATTATGGAAACCTTGAGATAGGTATTTTCAAGGAATGGAAAGACAGAAGACAATAGGGAAGTATGTATCTAAAGACTGGAGAACAATTCCTACATTGCTCAGTCTGAATTTTAATCTATAGAAGCCTTTCCCAGTCAGATCTTATCCAAATATGTTGTGCTGCAGTTCCTATTAGCCACCATATTTGCAGGGATTAGGATGGAGACAGTCTATAATCCTTCTTCTTGAGGTTGGGTGCAGTCTTGAAGGAATGCTAAGAACATAAAGAGTATCCAGGTTGGATCAGGCTAGAGCAGTGTTTCTCAACCTCACCAAGTTTAAGATGGGTGGATTAAACATGCTGGCTGGGGAATTCTGGGGTCTGTAGTCCACCCATCTTAAACTTGCCAACATTGGGAGAGAAACATTTTTGGTCTGGATTGCACAGAGGCCAATCTGAAGTCTCTTGCATGCAGCTGTGCGAGCTGTGGTAGGCGTACCCAGATACACCCACGTAACACCGATCATCCGCCAGCTGCATTGGCTGCCCATTAGTCTCCGGATCCAATTTAAGGTGTTGGTTTTAACCTTTAAAGCCCTACATGGCTCAGGGCCAGGTTACCTTCGGGACCGCATCCTGCCGCATACCTCCCTACGACCGGTTAGGACCCACAGAGTTGGCCTCCTCCAGGTCCCATCGACCAAGCAATGACGGTTGGCGGGGCCGAGGGGGAGGGCCTTCTCTGTGGGAGCTCCCTCCCTGTGGAACCAGCTTCCCCCAGAGATCAGGACCATCCCCACCCTGCTGGCCTTCCGGAAAGCAATAAAAACTTGGCTCTTCCAGCAAGCGGGGTGAAAGTGAGACCAATTAGACTAGATATGGGTCTCCCCCCTTGATTGTGAATGTGAGATACTTTTTAAATTTTTGTATTTTTTAATTATTGTACCTTATTTTATGTAATGGATTTTGATATGTTGTGAGCCGCCCAGAGTCCTCCGGGAGTTTGGCGGCATAGAAATCCATTTAAATAAATAAATAATAAATAAATAAATCTTGGAAAAATGGCATTGGAGGAAATAATATTTCTCAACCTAAAGACAAAAAAAAAATTTGAAAATCCTGTAATTTATCCAGGTGTGCAATATATATTTTTATCTGTACTATGTGCTTTCCCTAATCGTAGTAGGGATTAATGTATAATTCTGTCTCAAACTTTGAATAGCAGAAGCATACACTATATAGATGTTCCCATGATACTGTTTTATAGGTATACCCATTTGCATTTCATCTAGGTATAGGGTGATTTTGACATATTGAAAGCATTCATAGTTCCATCAAAATGATAGCCTTGGTATAAACCGTGGTAAAATATCCAACAGTGTGAAACATTAGTTAAAATTTGTTTTTTCAAAGATATCTTGAACCTTGTATGTTTGATGGACAATCAGTAACTCTTATGTTTTCTATAGCTCAATACCAAAAGTGTTATCACTAATATCACTGATAGCATTTCATGATTGAGTTTCTAGAACCCCTGAAAATGACGGTTCCATACTTTATCCTCCATGGAATAATCAATGAGATTTGAGGGCAGTTATTTTACCAAGAAGACATGACGTGCCCAGATTAAGCCTCTACCCTTTGATGTCATTCAGTCATGTAGGGTTTACCCCTTTCCTAGGTCAGCATTCTTGTGGGTGTAATTTGCATACTATCAGATATAAGCACTGCTGTACATAAGTCTTGGAAAATGTTTGCACCTCTCCACTTAACTCCAGTCAAATGACAAAAAGAATAGGCCAATTGCCCAAGGATGTCTTGACTGGAGTTGATATTCATGATTTGGGGTGGGGTGGCGAGAAAGAAAATGTTATTTCAAAAATTGGAAAGTTTGAATAACAGTTATTTCATGCCCCACAGTTCTTAATAGCAATAGCAATAGCACTTAGACTTATATACCGCTTCATAGTGCTTTACAGCCCTCTCTAAGCGGTTTACAGAGTTCAGCATATTGCCCCCAACAATCTGGGTCCTCATTTTACCCACCTCGGAAGGATGGAAGGCTGAGTCAACCTTGAGCCGGTGAGATTTGAACAGCTGAACTGCTGAACTAGCAGTCAGCTGAACTTGCAGTGCTGCTTTTAACCACTGCGCCACCTTAGCCCCTGCTTGCTACTTCTTAATAATTGCTATATCTTCATTTGGATTCTTTTTGTGTTTTAAAAATATTCAAAGAATGACACTCCATGTGATACATTTTGTTTGTTTATTTTTATACTTGTCTAAATAGAAAGGAGAGAGAGAGAGGGGGGGGAGAGAGAGACTCTGCACAAAAATTAAAAAATCACTTCAATTCAACTTTGGAATATCAGTTTGTCTTATGGCTTTTAGTTCTTTAATGAGATGTTTCATTTCACAACAGAGAGAGAAACTTGGTAATAGTATTTTTCTGGATGGAAATTCTATTGTTTGCCAGTTACTTCTATTTGATTCAGGTGTGCAGTATGTCCCAACAGGATTAAATAGTTTCTTTTTTAAAAAAAATATTAAAGTTATTAATATTTCATAGGGTTTTTTGAACAAAACCTTAAAAGTAGATCATATTTGAACTTCCTCTCTCTCTTTTTTGAAGTTTTATCTAGGGCAATATCATTAAATTATTCTTGAATTAGGGAAATTAAAGGAGATTAAGCCATTGTATAATGTTAAGGCTAATGATAAAAATTCTGAAATGTAGACTGTTGTTAGCAGCTTTAACTAGTGGAACTAAGGTTGAATTATTCTGAGAACATTTTGAATGAGAAGTATAAATTAAATACAAATTAAAGAGCATCATCATTTGTAGATCTAAGCAGTTGCCTGTTTGAATGTTTCAGCTGTAACTTTTTAGAGCTAGTTTGGGAAGAGGGTCATAGACTGTTGATAGATCATATAAAAATATAACTTTTTTTAAAAAAAATGTGCATATTATTAACATTTTAATTACAATGATTTACCTTCTCCTGATAGACAGACAACTGAGAAAGGTGTATTTGTTAATATCACTGGTAAGGTTTTAAAATTCATCAATTAGAGGGAGTCAGAATTGGAAAAAGGGATGTTACAATATCTGTGGTTTAAGTGCCGATGTACTGAAGTTATTTAGAAATAATAATTATTACTATTGACATAAATGGGTTAGTGGTGGTGGTATTTCCAAAAGACAAAGTAATTAAAGAATATGCTTGGAAATACAGTACCTGCCAAACTTCATTAACAGCAAAAAAAAATGGGTGCGTTTCAAAGAAATCTGAAATTATTTAAAATCGTGGTCTTAATAATCTTTCATTAAAATGACTGAATTAATTAGTATAACTATCGCAGGCACGTAACAAGAGATGCACAAATCTCTTTTTGTTGTATCACCTTATTTTTACCCTCACAATATTTTAAATATTTCTCATCAAGAAGACTCCTGCAGTCTTATCACATTTCACACGCACTTTTATTTAAAGCCATGTATGTGTTGTTCTCTTTGTATTTGTATTTTATCCCATTCTGAGTGAGAATAGGAAGCTTCAAAGGCAGTCTCTTGACGGGGTGTTCCTTTTAACAAACAATGGTCCTGTGGCAGCTTAAAATGAAATCGACCATGTATCAGCTTAAATCAGGTCCGTATCATCACCCCATGCGTTCATTTCAAGACATTTTCTGTAAGTTGGAAAAGAAAAGAAAATTCATGTGCTGTTATACAGGCATTTCCCTAATCGGCACAGTTTGCAATACCACTTTTCCGCATGTAACGGCTTATAATGCCTTTGTACTCGACTTTCCCTGATATATGGTGCTTTTGTATGAAATGTTGAGCCAAGAATGATGGATACAGCTGTCAGGGCCATAATGGTGCCATTATTGGCAGATCATCCCATTCGCTCAAAGGAAATGCATGGCAGGATGTTTGTTTTTTACACTGGTGTGTGTGTGTGTGTGTGTGTGTGTGTGTGTGTGTGTGTGTGTGTGTGTGTGTGAGAGAGAGAGAGAGAGAGAGAGAGAGAGAGAGAGAGAGAGAACCCTTACAAACCTGCAACAACTAAAAAAATTCCTATGAATTGTCTCGCATTTCTAATTTGATCAAAGATAACATGCAAAAGCAAGCAAGAAGCAAAAGAGAAAGTAGAATTTTAGAATTAGGAGCTAGTTGTGCACATCATATCCACTAACAGTTGGAAAAGACAGTTTGGCTTACTGTTGCCCAAATCTTTTTTTCCCCCTTTTTCCTTGCCACAACACAATCTAATTATAAAAAATATTTTATATTTACAGAATTCCTATACTTGGTATATGATGTATTAGGTTCCTTTGCACATACAAATAGCATTAGAATATGTGTGAGTTTTTTTAAATTTGTTGCTGACTGAAACCAATAGGGACAAATTTACTTTTCCCAAATCCTGGCTTTTCATTTATTTTTGTGCAGTTGTAAGTAAAAAAACAGTAAAAGAAATTCAATTTGGTTTTTAAAATGCAGAGAAAAGCTTGCTGAAACTTCCTTTTCCTCAACAAATGGACAAGATGAGTCTATGTCCACCGGCTCTCTCATAGGCAAAATTTCTTTTTCCCTATTCTGTAGCTTCACCAACTTTGCACACAATCATCAAGATGAAACTCCCATGAGGTATGTTGGGTTGCCTACATATTCTCAATCATCCAGGTCATGGTTGTCCCAAAGGTGCTTTTTCAAGACGCAACTGGACTTTCTTTGTTTTTCCTTGAAGATGTTTCGCTTCTCATCCAAGAAGCTTCTTCAGTTCTGTCAGAAAAAGCACCTTTGGATAGAGGCAGTGGTTGGATTCAATTTTTTTTTACTAACGGTTCTGTGGGTGTGGCTTGGTGGGTGTGGTGTGGTGGGCGTGGCAGGGGAAGCTTACTGCAAAATCCCCATTTCCTCCAGATCAGCTGGGACTCGGGAGGCAGAGAATAGATGGGGGCGGGGCCAGTCAGAGGTGGTATTTACTGGTTCTCCGAACTACTCAAAAAGTTCCACTACCGGTTCTCCAGCACTGGTCAGAACTTGTTGAGGTGGGTTGTTTCGGTTTTGGTTTACAGATCAGAGAAGTAGGGCAGGGGGTGGCTTTGATGGGATGCAATGGTTACAAGAGTGGCTTTGTCCAATCCATGATGATCCATCTCCAGAATCTCCAACCAGCCTTGACCCACAGACAACTGCACCAGTTTGCTGCCAACTTTCCCCTGCTTCACCAATGATCAGCTCTTGACAGAACTGAGAAAATGGTTGGCAGTGACAGAGGGCACTCTGCAGGGATGCTGTTCTTCACCATCTTCCTGCTTCCCTACAAAGACTTCAGCTGTGGCAGGCTGAGAACTTATACCGCATGCTCTTCTTTTCATTGCCGAATGAAAGGAGCCTGAGGGATCATTAGTACCCTTCCATCACTTCCTCATTAGTTCTTAGATAGTGTTTTAATGACAGCTTGAGAGGCTCAGCATCCTGGCCTCTTACTATTTATGATCCCCACAGTGCTAATGTGCACTTAATGAGAAATTCTTGTCTTGCTTGTAAATCCTGTAGCCGGCATTCAATTTATTGACAGATGTTTGCTTGGGCCTCTTTAAAATTACTTCATAAATCTTCCAGGATAAAAGGCCTCAAGTTTGGTTATTAAGACAGGTCCTTGTTGACAGTTTCATATTTAACTGTTTAGAACTCAACTGTCAGAGCTTTTTTCTTTTTCTTTTTTCTTTTTTTAAAAAGGAGTTGCATAGCAGATTGCTTGCATTTTAGGGGCCTGCTTTACTCCATGAATTCTCTGCCTTATTTTGAAGGGGGCTGTGTGTCCATTCATTAATTTTTCTGTGACCTCATTGTGCACAAGCAACACTCATTTAACATATCAATATGTCAGATGTGACTAAGTGTTTATGCTGATATGAGCTGAGGGCTGAGCAACTCTTACACACCCAGATCTTCTGGACAGAACGCTGATGTAACTTGAAAGCTGTGTTAGCACTTTGTGCCAGAAACCACCAGGCAGTTCCCAAGGAATACAGAAATTTATTTATTTATTTATTTATTTATTTATTTATTTATTTATTTATTTATTTATTTATTTATTTATTTATTTATTTATTTATTTATTTATTTATTTATTTATTTATTTGTCAAACATGTACAGGATAGTAGTTGTTCGTATAAACATAACATAAGTAAAAAATACTGATAAAATAGGACAATAGGACAGACAGTAGGACAGGGAGGGTAGGCACAGTGGTGCGCTTATGCACACCCCTTACAGACCTCTTAGAAACGAGGAGAGGTCGATTGTAGACAGTCTAAGGTTAAAGTTTTGGGGGTTTGGGGAAGAAACCACAGAGTCAGGTAGTGCATTCCAGGCATTGATCACTCTGTTGCTGAAGTCGTATTTTCTGCAGTTGAGTTTGGAGCGGTTTACATTAAGTTTGACTCTATTACGTGCTGGTGTATTGTTGCGGTTGAAGCAGAAGAAATCATTGGTCTGCTGCCATCTTAAAGACCAAAGAATTGATGGAAAGAACACATTTCATTAGATACATGTAACTGAGAAGACAGTTCAGCAAAACACCCAATATCAACATCACTGGGCATTTCCTAAAGTCAATGCTCCAGCACATCTCCCTATCATCTTTGTATCATTCATTTATACTCCAAAGCACTTGAAGGCAAAACAAGAAGCAATGGATGAAAACTAATCAAGGAGAGAAGCAACCTAGAACTAAGGAAGGTTTTCCTGACAGTTAGAACAATTAATCAGTGGAACAACTTGCCTCCAGAAGTTGTGAAGGCTCTAACTCTGGATGTTTTTAAGAACCATGTGTCTGAAATGGTATAGGGTTTCCTGCTTGAGCAGGGGTTGGACTAGAAGACCTCCAAGGTCTCTTCCAGCTCTGTTATTCTGTTATCCTCTGAAGTCATTGCTCTGTCTTTCTTCTTGCTTTCCCTACCTCTTCTAGTGACCTGAAACAAGTCAATACTGGTGGGAGAATTCTGATGCATGACTCAAAAAAATGCAGCCAATATCTCCTCTGATCCTTGACCGTCACAATGCAACAGTAACAAATTAGCCCAATAGTGAAGCAAGCACTGCTCAACTGTTCTGATTCAAAAATTTGCTGTAACAATGTATTTTTTTAAAAAAGAAAAATCTGAGATGCTGAACAGAAAGATTAATCCTCTTATGCATCGGTACACAGAATGCAATCAGCAATAGGATATTAGATTAGGTGATTAGATGGGTAATTGGAGGGCCGTAGTTATAGATGAAAGAAAGGCAAAGAAGCTGTACACTTTCATTCTTTGTCATGTGCATGAATATGCATGCGTGTAGCCGAGAGTCAAACAATACCTACTACTCTTTCAAAGATTCGGTTTCTATGGAATTGGGCAGCTGGCTAAAATATGAAGACCTTCAGTTCTAATACGATTTCAGCAACAGAGTGATCAATGCCTGGAATGCACTACCTGATTCTGTGGTTTCTTCCCCAAACCCCAAAAACTTTAACCTTAGACTGTCTACTGTCAACCTCACCCCATTCCTAAGAGGTCTGTAAGGGGCGTGCATAAGCGCACCATTGTGCCTACCATCCCTGTCTTATTTTCCTATTGTCCTCATTTATCTATACTTACTTTGCTTATGTTTATGTTTATACCTATATCTGCTATCTTGTATATGTTTGACAAACAAACAAACAAATAAATAAATAAATAATGTTCTTAAGCTGTTTCCCCAAAGCATAGACAAAATCATAGACAAAATAAGAGGAAGTATTTTACCAAGAAATCTTTGAAATTGTGTATAAAGGGATGCCACTGCTCTAAGCAATTTTCCTGGGATTGGATAATGATGATATCCTCCCAACCTGATTTTGGAGAACTCCAGGTGATATACCTAATGCACCTGCCTCCTATTTTTCCCACAACTGTCCTGTGGGATGGGAGAGAATAACCAACCCAAAGACATACAGCATGAAAGCTTAGAAGGGGACTAGAATTCATAATAGCAATAGACTTATATATCACCCCACAGTGCTTTACAGCACTCTCTGGGGGTTTACAATGTCAGAATATTGCCCCCAAATTATGGGTCCTTGTTTTGCCAACCTCAGAAGGATGGAAAGTTGAGTCAATCTTGAGCCGCTCAGGATTGAACTCCTGGCAGTGGGCAGAGTTTGCCTGCAATACAGCATTCTAACCACTGAGCCACCAGAGCTCCTCACAGTGTCTAATCCAGCCCCTTAACCACTACACCAAATTGATTCTGGCATGTTTATATATTTATAACTCATATTTCTAAAGTCACTCAACTTCTCAACAGTTCTGGATAAAGAACCCCATTGGATTAAACTAAGAAGTCATACCGTATTACAATTAGGAACATAAGAAATTTTCTTAAAGCAGGTAAAACATTTTTCTATGTTTTGTCACTTGTGATACATTCCCAACATTATTAGGCACAGAACTGTCCTTTTCATTATCTACATTCTGATTTTTTTTAAAATCTGCATTCAAAGCCTACCTTCTACCACTAAATTCTGGTAGATATGCTTCCACAAACAGAGGTAGCATTGAAAATGATTTTTTTTTAACCAAGAAAGAAAATTTGGTATGATTCTGAAAAGCTTACAGTTCTTTGAAGAGAAAACTGCCTTGTAAATACTGTATCAATCAATCATTCAGTTGTCTTTATGCCTATCTAAATACAGGACTTTTTTCTTTTCTTTTCACCTTTTAATTTTTTTATTGGTAAGCTTATTAATTTTGTCTTCATGTTGCACCGTTAGTACTGCATATAGTGTATTTTTAAACTTTCATTAGTTGGTAAAATAAAATGAATAAAAATAGAGAACCCATCCTTTAGCCTAATCCTTCCTGAGGTCTGACATTAAAATAAAATAATAGACCCCACCAATGTGTGATACTAATGCAATTCATGAGCAAGTTAACACTGTGTTTTGTTTCAAGACAGGTTTGTTATTTTTGCTCATCTATGTGTTATTATTTGTGATTACTTTCCAAATAATAATTGCAATTATTTAAGAGTTGGAGCTTGATGGCAGTTTTTAGAATCTTAATAGCCTTCCTAATGGTATTCAGGATTGTGATCCAAAAATATTGCCATTCTAACTGTTTAGGATAACGCTGCTGGGGTCTGTCATCTTTTTTCAGAGACTGATTTGAAAGGACATGGGATTTGAGATGGCTGCCAGAAAATTGGCTGAATCCAGATCGTGATTAAACTCATGACATCAGCCAAATTGTAACAGCATTCACTCCACTTAAGTCCATCACAAAAGATTCAGATCAGACATTGGAAGATAATAAGCATCTCAGCTACAAAAAAATAAATTGTGGTTTTGCGTGTGTGCTTACTTGTAGCGTCACGTCATATTACATTGCTTGACTTATGTCACATCACATTTTGTTACTTATCTTGCATCTTATGCTGACATAAGGGATTGCTTTGTTGTTCCTGTTGTTCTCCAAGATGCGTATTTGCTTGTGTTGTTTGAGATCTGGTTCATTTTGTCAAGTTGCTGATTGGAATAGATTTTATAGATGAAAAAAAGTGAACGGTTTAAGCAAATCTAACTCATGACTGACACAGCTATAACCGAAGATAACAGGTTTCTGTATGCATTTCTTATTGAGTATTGATGCAAATAAAGTCCATTAAAGCAGCTCTGGATCACGATGCAGGCTGGCTACCTATGCACATGTCAATTCATATTACAGCTACTAAAATACAAGAAATTCCTTCTAAAATGACCGACAATGTAAGCTAAGTCCATATAATAGCAATAGCACTTAGACTTATATACCGCTTCATAGTGATTTACAGCCTTCTCTAAGCAGTTTACAGAGTTCAGCATATTGCCCCCAACAATCTGGGTCCTCATTTTACCGACCTCAGAAGGATGGAAGACTGAGTCAACCTTGAGCCGGTGAGATTTGAACTGTTGAACTGCTGAACTGCAGTGCTGCACTTTAACCACTGCACCACCTCGGCTGCACCACCCCGATATAACCATCAGGGAGGGGCATGTTACCTTATAACAGTGTTAGCTTATATAATGTTACCTCATAGCAGTGTTTCTTAACGTTGACAACTTTAAGATGTGTGGACTTCAACTCCCAGGATTTCCCAGTTAGGCATGCCGACTCGGGAATCCTGGGAGCTGAAGTCTACATTTCTTAAAGATGCTGAGGTTGAGAAACACTGCCATATAATGATAAAGATCATCATTCTTCTTTGTCTTTCTCACTTTTCTGCATCCTATAAAAATGCTTCAATGCAATGACATAGAATTAAAGTACCAAGTCATTGGTGTAAGTACATCTCCTCTTGTACATTTTTAAAGAAACCTGGAATTTGTCCATCCAGCTAGACATGCTTTCACTTGCTTTGTGAATTTGTAATGCTGTCTGTCCTTGCTTGGAAGAAAATGAGGCTGTGTGGATTTGTGATGGTGGATCTTTAGAATGTTGTGTTTGATATTGTTCCTCAAGCCTGAGGCACATAGGGAGAAGAGGCATCAATGAAAAAGAGAGATCTTAAAATTGGTGACTTCATGCATCCCTTTTTTTAAAATGACACTATACAAAAGAGGAGACGATTGCTTATGCTCATTCATATGAAATTCTAACAAATTTCATATGAATGAGCTCTAACATAGAGCTCTAAGCTCTAACAGCTTAGAGAGTGCTGTAAAGCACTATGAAGCGGTATATAAGTAAAGTGCTATTGCTATTGCTATTGCTATAACAAAATGAAATTCAATGGTGAAAAAAGTAAGATTCTACATTTAGGCAAGAAAAAAAATGCACAGGTACAGCATATGTGGTACCTTGCTCAACAGTAGTAACTGTGAGAGGGAACTTGGAGTCCTAGTGGACAACCATTTAAATATGAGCCAGCAGTGTGCAGCAGCTGCTAAAAAAGCCAACACAGTTCTAGGCTGCATTAACAGAGGAATAGAATCAAGATCACATGAAGTGTTAATACCACTTTATAATGCCTTGGTAAGGCCACACTTGGAATACTGCATCCAGTTTTGGTCGCCACGATGTAGAAAGGATGTTGAGACTGGAAAGAGTGCAGAGAAGAGCAACAAAGATGATTAGGGGACTGGAGGCTAAAACATGAAGAACAGTTGCAGCAACTGGGTATGTTTAGCTTAATGAAAAGAAGGACTAGGGGAGATATGATAGCAGTGTTCCAATATCTCAGGGGTTGCCACAAAGAAGATTAAAGAAGACTGGTCTTGTAGTCCAACCCCCTGCTTAGGCTAAGGTGACCAGATTTTAATATTTGTAAAGCGGGACACCATTGACGGGGGGGGGGGTTTCTAGGGGAGCAAGATGGGAGGGATCCATCTCTCTTATCCTGCAGCTTTGTGCACCACCACCCCCAAACACCCCCGTTCATCGCAGCCAGGGGTGGGTTCCTACCGGTGCGGTCTTGCCTGTTCGTCACCGCAGAGCCGAAGAAGCTGGTGGCGTTCGCGGTGTGGGGCTTCCCCCGCCTGCTTTCCCCACCCGCCGGGATGCCGCCGTTTGCGTTCTTTTGCCCTCTGCGCATGCGCAAAGCGTTCTGCTTGCGCAGAGGGCAAAAGAACGCAAATGGCAGCGTCCCGGCAGCCGGGGAAAGCGGGCGGGGGAAAGCCCCGCGCTGTGAATGCCACCAGCTTCTTCGGCTCTGCGGCGATGAACAGGCAAGATCGCCGCTGCCCCTCTCACTGCCCTCCCTCCCTGCCTGGCAGGAGGAGGCAGGTGAGGCAGGAGGCAGAGGGGTGTGCAGGGCAAATTCAAATTAAAAAAGCAGGACTTTTTTGAAATGCCGCGGGACAAGGGTCAAATTATTAAAAAGTGGGACTGTCCCGCCAAAAGTGGGATGTCTGGTCACCTTAGCTTAGGCAGGAAACCCTACACCACTTCAGACAAATGGTTATCCAACATCATCTTAAAAACTTCTAGTGTTGGAGCATTCACAACTTCTGGAGGCAAGTTGTTCCACTGATTAATTGTTCTAACTCTCAGGAAATTTCTCCTTAGTTCTAAGTTGCTTCTCTCCTTGATTAGTTTCCATCCATTGCTTCTTGTTCTAGCCTCAGGTGCTTTGGAGAATAGTTTGACTCCTCTTCTTTGTGGCAGCCGTTGAGATTTAAGTCATATGCTTTGGGTTTCTCTAGCTGTAGCTTTCAGCATATGTTAATACAACTTTGGAAAAATATGTAATTGTTACAGATTAACATGTTAAACTAATTAGTTAGAACAATTAATCAGTGGAATGAGTTGCCTCCAGAAGTTGTAGGTGCTCCAACAATGGAGGTTTTAAAGAAGAGATTGGACAACATTTGTCTGAAATGGTATAGGGCCGTGATGGCGAACCTATGGCACACATGCTAGAGGTGGCACACAGAGTCATCTCTGCTGGCATGCACGCTGTGGCCCCTGGTCAGATCTCCATGGCGTTTCTTTCGTGAGCTTCTGTTTCTCTGCAAACGATGAAATAAGCTCATGAAAGAAAAAGATCTTACCTCTTGCCACGCTGCCGGTGTTGGGATGCCCCTCCTCCCACCGGCCAGCTGGTCTTCGGGTCTCTGCTGCGCATGCACACGCATGTCCGTGCTCACGGACACATGTACACCTTTTGGTTTGGCCATGCGCGCGCAGTTTTGGCACTCGGTGTCTAAAAGGTTCGCCATCACTGGTATAGGGTTTCCTGCTTGAGCAGGGGGTTGGACTAGAAGACCTCCAAGTTCCCTTCCAACTCTGTTGTTCTGTTAATAACAGCTAGGCCAGGCCTGTGAATAGACAACCCAAGGACTAATGAAATTCTGCTTTATTGTTAAAGTCTATAATAACCAACTCTTGAATGCCTGAGAATTCCTCTGCCCTTCTTACACCAAACATAATCAAGGCAAGGATATTTGAGGGTTTTTTCCTCATCTCTTCTTTCCCAGGACTGAATTTATTTAATGGTTCTTAATTTTTTTTCTTCAGTATTACATCCATACTTCTCTATAACTGTATTCCTAAAATATGGAGCTGATTGATTGGATTTGGAGGCCACCCAATTCCATTAGATGTATATTTTCATTATATGAATAACTTTGGCTTTACTGAGCCTGAAAATGTAAAATAGACAATCTCATGTAAATGGAACAAAATCTATCCTCCTGATAGGAAGGAATACATCCATGATATAAATCACTTATCTATTTATGAAAAGTCTTTATGTTCTATAGATGAGAAGGTGAAGCAATATGTTTTCATATAGTCTTGATTTCATGATAAGCTTAAGGACTGAATAAATTCTGTATTGATAGAATATTTTCCTTCCCTCCTTCCTTCCTTCCTTCCTTCCCTCCTTCCTTCCTTCCTTCCTTCCTTCCTTCCTTCCTTCCTTCCTTCCTTCCTTCCTTCTTTCTCTTTCTTTCTTTCTCTTTCTCTCTCTTTCCTTTCTTTCTTTCTTTCTTTCTTTTCTTTCTTACCACCAATGAATTTATAATCTTTCCTTGCATATAAACACTACTGTGGTTTTTCTTTCCTATTGTAGTTTTAAAAATATTCATTTTAAAAAAATACTCATTTCTACAGATACATATCAGAAATGATTTATTTGGTTCATTGTGTGTGTGTGTGTGTGTGTGTGTGTGTGTGTGTGTGTGTATACATACATACATACATACATACATACATACATACATACATACATACATACATATCACATACGGTATATATATAGAATATATCAAGTATGCTTCAAAATAAATAATAAAGTAAAATACAATAAAGTGAGACATTTGTTAAGTGACTTTTGCCCCATTTTACGAACTTTCTTGCCACATTTATTAAATGAATCACTGTAGTTGTTAAGTTAGCAACATAGCTTTTAAGTGAATCTGCCTTCCCCATTGACTTTGCTTGTCCGAAGGTCACAGGGGGTGATCACAGGACCCCAAGGTCCTGCAACTGTCAGAAATATGACAGTGTCTAAATTTGTCTAAAACAGTGTCTAAATTTTGATCATGTGATCATGGGGATACTGCAAGTTGTAAGTGTGAAGAACGGTCATAAGTCACTTTTTTCAGTGCCGTTGTAATTCTGGACAGTCACTAAATGAACTGTTGTAAGTCGAGGACTTCCTGTACATTGCCAGCTATTTCATAGCAAATCAGCCATTTCCAGCAGTTTATTATTTTTTTGTTTTTATTTCTCAAAAATCATGCAGCGTTAAAAGCTCCTGTTAAGATTAATCTACCAAGTTTCTCATAAATCACTTTAAAAAAACAAACCTATCCAAACCCGGCCAAACCTTTCAATCATACACCCTTCAGTATGTTAACATGAACTAAAAGAATAATTATCAAAATAATGGGGTCCCTCACCATTAAAAAGAGCCGAGGTGGCGCAGCGGTTAGAGGCAGTACTGCAGGTCACTTTAGCTGACTGTGATCCGCAGGTCAGCAGTTCAAATCTCACCGGCTCAAGGTTGACTCAGCCTTCCATCCTTCCGAGGTAGGTAAAATGAGGACCCAGATTGTTGGGGGCAATGTAAATATATACATTGCTTACTGGTGTAAACCGCTTAGAGCCGTGATGGCGAACCTATGGCACGGGTGCCACAAGTGTCACGCGGAGCCATATCGGTGGGCACGCGAGCTCAGGTCCGGCGTGCATGTGTGCACCAGCCGGCTGATTTTCGGGCCTTCTGGGCCCACTGGGAGTCGGGAAACAGGCTGTTTCCAGCCTCCAGAGGGGGTGGGGAAGGCCGTTTTTGCCCTCCCCAGGCTCCCAGAAAGGCTCTGAAGCCTGGGGAGAGCGAAAAATGGGTGTGCCATTGCATGCTGGGAGCAGGGGCGTCATGCGTGCATGTGCGGGGGTGCATGGAATTATGAGTGTGAGCACGCACATACGTGATCCCCCGCATTCCCCCCCCCTTTTGGCACGCGAACCAAAAAAGGTTCGCCATCACTGGCTTAGAGAGTGCTTGCACTGTGAGGTGGTATATAAATCTCACAAAATAAATAAATAAATAAATAAATAAATAAATAAAAGATTGCCTACCCTTGATACAGAGGATAATTGTTTCTTTATGGCCTACTTTCATGAGTATTCATCTTTTCCTGGCACAAAGTTCTATTTCCATACTTAATGGACATTAGGACTTTTCTCCTTTTCTGTGGAAAGCTAGCCATAAACTCCGGTTAAACGTTCAACCTTTGAGTTTTTGTTTTTTGGGGTTTTTTTTTTTCCTTTTTCACAGGAACAGCATCTGTTTCAAACTGAACACTGATTGTGCATGCCAGAAAACCTGGGCTCAGCTGTATCCTCAGGAAACAGAATAAGAGAAGAGATTTTGCCCCAGGTGCTTCGGTTCATGCTGTGTTCCAAGTTTCACTCAAAGAGAAGTTTCCTCTTTTTTTCTCTTTTTTCCCCCCTTTCCTTTTTCACATTCTGTTCATGCAATTTATTAATGCATAGAGATCATTGGGGGCGGCAGCATCTGAATATAAACAAAACAGAGAAGTATTTTCTGTGTGCGGAGATGTTTGGCTCCAAATTCGGTTTTTGAAGTTTCTCAAAGCTGAATTAGATTTCAGGCGAGCTCGCCTGGATGGGCAGCATGCCATCTTACCTAACTTGAATGCCAACAGGGCATGGCTGGTGCTCAGGATCCTATGTGGCTCAAGTGAAGGACTGACCACACTTTGTCAGGCTCAGATCAAACTTCTCCTTTGAGGGACACATCAGGGACTTCCCTCCCAAAACTGTACAAGCTCAAAACCAAAGTAGAGTTAACCAAAATTATTTTCCAGATATGCATTTAATAATGTCCCCATTGTTTCATTAAAAATTATACCGTATTTTTCGGAGTATAAGACCCACCGGAGTATAAGATGTAACTTAGTTTTTGAGGAGGAAAATAAGAAAATAAAATTCTGCCTACCAGCATCCATCTGGCTAGTGTCCTTAGCAAACAGCCTGGAACAGGCACAGTATATCAGCCTTGCAAAGGTCCATTTTAAAGGCTGCTTTTTCAGCCTTGCAAAACTCAGTTTGAGAGGTTATTTTCAGCCTTGCAAAGCTCAGTTTGAGAGGTTGTTTTAGCCTTGCAAAGATCCGTTTCAGAGGCTGCTTTTTCAGCCTTGCAAAGCTCAGTTTGAGAGGTTGTTTTCAGGCTTGCATAACTCAGTTTGAGAGGTTGTTTTAGCCTTGCAAAGGTCCATTTTAAAGGCTGCTTTTTCAGCCTTGCAAAGCTCGGTTTGAGAGGTAGTTTCAGCCTTGCAAAGCTCCCTTTCAGAGGCTGGGCGGAGCTACATTCGGTGTATAAGACGCAGCCAGATTTTCACCCTCTTTTAGGAGGAAAAAGGTGCGTCTTATACTCCGAAAATACGGTAATTAAGCAAATTTTGGAGGGCCCCTTGGGTAGCATGAAGGACTTCGGGAAAGCAACATGTGAGACTCAGGTTGTACACTAACACAACAGAAAGTGAAGAAAATGAATGGCTTGAATCAACAAATCCTTACAGTATGTCAACTAAATGTTTGCTGGGGACATATTAAAAGTTTCTCTTCTTTGGCATTTAGCCTAGCTAGCTGATAGCATCCAGATAAACGACATTTCTCAAAAAAAAAAGCAAGAATCATACCTAGTTAATACTTGGATAAGGGATTTCCTGGAAACCTTCAGGCTGTAAACTGGATTGAATAGTTGATAGAAGAAGGCTGTGGCAATTCACTTCTGTAGCATTGCCAAGAAAATTGTGTGGACAAGGATATTTTTAGATTTAGATGTATTAGATTTATTATTAGAGTTGGAAGGGACCTTGTAGGTCATCTAGTCCAACCCCCTGCTCAAGCAGGAGTTCCTATACCATTTGAGACAGATGGCAGTCCAGTCTCTCCTTGAAGGTCGCAAGTGTTGGGGCTCTCACAACCTCCTCTGGCAAGCTGTTCCACTGGTTGATCGCTCTCACCGTTGCCTTTAGTTCAGGGGTGAGTTCTACTTACCTTCCCTACCGGTTCGCATCACACGCAAAACACCCGAAATGACCCTCTGCGCATGCACAGAAGCCTTTGCGCATGCGCAGAGGGGTTTTTTTGCAACCCGCGGTGACCGGGGGACCAGTTCGGGAGCATGGACCACCAATCATTGCTGCCGGTTCGGCGAGCGGTGGTAAATTTCTGCTAAAGAACCGGTCCGAACCAGCAGGAACCCACCACTGGTTTAGTTTTTCTCCTTTGACAATGAAAGTGGTAATGATTAAGTGATATATTTGGGACTGTGGTGTGCCCTGATGTGTGAAATTTAGGGAAGGAAGGGCTTGGGTTTTTAATTGGGAATGAGTCGAACTAATAGAGTTAACTTCATCTTTCTGCTCATTTTTTTTTTGAGGAGAGAAAACTATTCCGATCTGACTTCAAGTTTCCATGGATATCATACATTTACTTTTCAGATTCACTTTCCCAATAAATAAATGTATCTTGATAAACATGCTGCTTATTATACAGAGGAAAGATAGCACTTAGCAATAGCACTTAGACTTATATACCACTTCATAGTACTGTACAGCCCTCTCTAAGTGATTTACAGAGTCACCTAATTGCACACAACAATCTGGGTCATCATTTTACCAACCTCGGAAGGCTGAGTCAACCATGAGCCGCTGAGGATCGAACTCCTGGCATTGGGCAGAGTCCGCCTGCAATACTGCATTCTAACCACTGCGCCACCATGTCCAAATTTTTTTTATTTATTTGAAAATATTTATATAGCTGTCCATCTTTTCACCAATTCTGAGCGACTCCCAATCAAAAGTTAAAACAAGACATAAAATCGTATCGAAACTATAAAACTAAACAGATTAAAAACATTAAAAACAACAGACTGGCACCAAGTCAACATCTAACATGCTATTATTCAATTATATGGGTAATAGGATTGTTCCCCAAGTGAATGTTGGAGTATACTACAAACTTTGATACAGGATAGCAAAAAAAAAAAAGACAAGATAGTGTCCATCACAGTGTAATCAAAATGTCACCCACTTTGGGGTTGCACATGTGAAGCACATAAAAAAACACCACAAAAGTGTCATGGAATGCTTTGCTTTCCTGCACCCCTGCCGTCATCAGTCATAGTTTACAAGCCGTTCCCATTGCACCCACACAACAAGCTAAGCCAAGCCGAGCAAGCCATGATGCAGCCTAACGTGATATGTACACATAATCACAGTGTCGACTGACATGAGTTCGGGAGGCCTTCCAATCCGTGTGCTTCCCAGCAATCACATGTTTCCCAAAATGGCTGCTACCTTCGGTGTGCCTCTCTAATGTTCCTTTCCTTTTTCTGAGCAAAGCCTCTGGAACAGGCTCCTGACACTGGTCAGCTTTTTCCACTTACGGGGGCGAGGGGTGGGTGGGGGAAACCACAACAAACCCAGACTTGATTTCCTGTTCAGTTGAACCATACATCACTGAGGTTCCCATCTGTGCCATTTGTCTGTGACAGAATGACAGGTGTCATTTATCACAGGCGCTTGTGGAAGCTGTGGGAAGAAGGATTGAAATTTTTTCTGGAAGCAGTCAGTGTCTAAAAGCTGCCAGATCATTAAAAAGGGGCTTTCCAAAGAAAGCTGTGTGTAATGTGATTGCACTTACCATCCACGACAGGCTGAGAGAAAAGAAGAAACATTTTTAAAAGATCGAGTGAGCCAAAGTTTTTGCCAAGGGCATTAAAAAAAAAAAGACTGTGCAGCAAATGCTGAAGTCTTGTTGTTTGTTGGTTCTTCACCCCCCCTTTTTTTAAAAAAGAGGGTGGGAGAATTCTCTTTCAATCTGTACATGACATATACACCTTTGAGACATTTCAGCTGTATTAACCAGCGAGGAAACCCAAACAGGAAGCTCTTTGAACAACAATTTTTTTCCACATCGCATATTATTTAGGGCACTGTAACAGACTTTTCTGGGCATGCATTTCTTTGGAGCATAATGACTTGAAAACGGCATAGTGAGAAGCTAACAGGAACAGGAAAACCTATTTGGTCTGCAGCTG
Organism: Diadophis punctatus similis; assembly: GCA_023053685.1. Taxonomy (NCBI): domain Eukaryota; kingdom Metazoa; phylum Chordata; class Lepidosauria; order Squamata; family Dipsadidae; genus Diadophis; species Diadophis punctatus. The sequence continues at coordinate 9,812,977 of JALIGW010000003.1, read as the reverse complement.
AACGCCTAATAAATCAAAGGGCAGAACCGAGACTTAGTACAAGGCCCCTTTTCAAAGAGTCGTTTACAACATCCTGTTTGCATAAGGAGTTTTATCAACATGCCCCCTCCTCGCCAACATCTTAATTTCACTACCTTCCGTTATGCTGTTTTTTGGGTGGGGGGAGGTGAAAGCTTCTAAATCCAGGGCAGCAGATTTAAATAAAATAAAATAAAATAAAGCCTCCTTTTTAACTTGCGCAAAAAGTTGACTGCTATTAAAAGGTCCATTTGCAGTAAACACATTTTAATATGTTTCAGTTTTCATATTTTCAAAGTCTACGGAAAGGGCCACAAGGTTTGAGTGTTGCGACTTAGAAGAGACTGATGTGGTATCAAGCCAGAAGTCCTTGTAAAACAATGACCGCAGCAGAAGGAAAGCCGAAATTTCAAACAGCCCTAAAAAAAAAAAAAGCAAGGAGAACGTAATGTACAATTCCCCAGATTTCATTTGGGGGGGGAGGAATCACCGCAATTTTCTAAAATTTAAAGCACAAGGAAAAAGAGTTTTATAATTTATATGTCTGTACAATAGCTAGAAAGCTTTTTAAAAGCCTGATTGTGCATACTGTACGAGGAAGAATCTGAACTAACTAAACATTTTTTTTTGTAAAAATAACCCCAAAACATCCAGTTCTCTGCTGCATAACAGCCTTTGGAAAAAAAGTCAACTTTTCTTGACCTCAGCAGATAAAAAATTATTTTTTAAATAATTCCTGGACACATGCAGCCCAACTGCCATCTGGTTGGTCTTTGAACTATCTTGACCTATTTGTTGGTGGTTTTGTGTACAGACTAATTTATTTAGAGGAATTCCTTCTCGTCTCCCACCCCCCCACCCCCGGACCACCTCCCCACCCCCGGACCACCTCCTTTCCTAAAGCTCATTCTCATTGATTGCAGGGAACAATTACTTTATCTTTTGCAAAGTTAAAGAAAAAACTGCAGAGAAAACAATTGCTACCAACCTGCCTTCCATTGAGGACCTGTATACTGCACGAGTCAAAAAGAGGGCTGTGAAAATATTTACAGACCCCTCACATCCTGGACACAAACTGTTTCAATTCCTACCCTCAAAACTACGCTATAGAGCACTGCACACCAAGACAACTAGACACAAGAACAGTTTTTCCCCGAACACCATCACTCTGTTAAACAAATAATTCCCTCAACACTGTTAAACTATTTATTAAGTCTGCACTACTATTAATCTTCTCATTGTTCCCATCACCCATCTCCTCCCACTAATGACTGTATGACTGTAACTTTGTTGCTTGTATCCTTACGATTTATATTGACTGGTTCCTAATGTGATTTGATTGCTTATTTGTACTCTTTGACTATCATTAAGTGTTGTACCTTATGATTCTTGACGAACATATCTTTTCTTTTATGTACATTGAGAGCATATGCACCAAGACAAAGTCCTTGTGTGTCCAATCACACTTGGCCAATAAAAAAGTTCTATTCTATTCTATTCTATTCTATTCTATTCTATTCTATTCTATTCTATTCTATTCTATTCTATTCTATTCTATTCTATTCTAATAGCAGATCTAAAATAGTGGGCATTATTTCATCTTATTTCATCTTGGGGGGAAAAGAAAAGAACACCAATCAGATTTTGGATGGAAACTACAACTAGGAAACTTTGGGGCTCTAAATTAGACTGGGAAATTGAAAATCCCTCCCAAAAGAAAGCAGTGAAAAATATCTTTGTATTAGTACTGCAGAGAAAGTGTTGAATTCAATAACTTGGATTTCTAAGTGTTGTAGTCTCAGGACACCTGGAGGGAACTTCCTTGGTGAAGGCGGCAATAAATCCTTAAATCAATCAAGCAACTTATTTATTTATTTATTTATTTATATCTCACCTTTATTATTTTTTTTATTAAAAAAAACTCAATGCAGCAAAGACATCTAATACTCCTATTTTCACCACCACAACAACTCTGTGAGATGGGTTGGGCTGAGGGAAAGTGACCGGTCCAAGGTCACCCAGTTAGCTTTCATGTCTTAAACTAGAAGTAGAATTCCCAGTCTCCTGGTTTCTAATCTGGGGCCTTAACTACTAGACCAGAGGTCCCCAAACTTGGCAACTAAGACTTGTGGACTTCAACTCCCAGAATTCTCCTCTGTACTAGACAAACTGGCTCTTAATTGCAAAACACACACACACATAAACACACACACACACACACACACACACACACACACACACACACACACACACACACACAATATATATATATATATATATATATACGAAAGGTAGAAACAAGAGAATTCCAGGGATCAGAATTACAGCACTTTAACACACATTAAATGTTGGCATACAGCAAGCCGGTTGTTTGATCCATGTACTTATGGAAGGGATTAGAGATACCAATTAATTGTAAAAGCGATGATGCTAGGTGATGTAATCGTTACACATTTTCTCATGGGCACTCATTTATGTGCAGACTTTTCTCCAAGTGTTGCAAGCCTGGGCATTGTTTTTCTTCGCCTTCATAATTGCGTCTTTTATTGAAAGACGAGTTTGATTCCTGGGATTTGGGGGGGGGAGAGGGGGGGAGCAGACACGAATTTAAAGCAAAAAGAATCACGCGTTGACGTTATTGTCTTTAAGCAGAAGATTGTCAAATGCGCTAAAGTTAAGATAGCTGCTTTCCTCTGGCACTTTCTTTCAGACATCTGGAACCTTGGTCTAAATGTTTTCTTTTGTAAATAGACAGGGTCAAGGTAATGCTTTAAATGTCATCTCCCCAGTGCCAGGTAGACATTGCTGTTTCCAACCTTTCACACTGGAAGAAAAGCAAAATGAAATGAAGCCTCAATTCCTTAGAAATGATTTGATAACAGTTTTCATGGGGGGGGGGGTTTGCTGTGGCAGGAGCCACCCTGTTACTTGCAGCAAACTGCACCTGTACTACTGTTTGTCTTGGTTTGAAGGCTTACCTGTGATGTATTTCCCATGGGCCTCCGGGAGGGGGTGGTGGAAAGATATGGAAAACTGATGAATCGTTATAGGCTTGTAAATCTCAAGGGATACAACAGATGGCAAAATGCATTGAAGTCTAGCTTTCTGTCCAGTCCTGGGCATTGCAGTTGGAAATTTATTTGTTTTTCAGTCAAATGATTATTGGATTTGTGAGGTACAAACCGGCCTCTTTATTTCTGAAAGTCTTTCCATTTGATCACATATGGAATGTGGTTTCTGCAAAACTTTCACCGATATATAAGCATTTTCTATCATAAATCTAAAGTGCCTTATGTTTCTCACTCCAAACTACAAATTCCAGGCATTATAAGTCTGTTTTAAATGGCACGTACTGTTAAAAAATGTTTATTGTTTTGTAAATTGAAAAAAATGAAAATTAAAAATTAAAAATAAATAAATAAAATTTAAATGGCACGTGACTGCATTTTCTTGTTCCTTTCCCTTTCCCTTTCCTTTTCCTTTTCCTTTTCCTTTTCTTTTTTTCCTTTCCTTTTTTTGGTTTTCTTTTTCATTTCCTGATAATTACCCCCTGCTGACTGCTTCAGACACTTTATTTCTCCAGATATGTAAATAGAAAATTGCTTAGATTCATAATATCCAGGATTGATATGGTTTAAACACGAGAAAGTGTTCATTTCCATAAATCCAGGGGAAGGATTCAATTTATTTAACTGAGAGAATTTTAACATTGGTTACTGAGGACTAGCAACCTGATTTGCTTGTTTGTGACAGAGAGCTCTATTTTCTTAGTCATTACATGGGGAAGTTTCTTGAGTTTCCAAATAAAAACTCTAGTTTACAGGAGAAAGGTAATAGCTAAGATTCTTGGATGTTTGCAATGCATTTCTTACTAAAGAAACAAGCTTCTTCCAGTTTAAATATCTGCATGAAAAATGACTTGCCTCATCAGCATGTTGTGTAAATATTAAAGAAAATAATTTCCTCTATATATTTTATTTCAGTGTCTAGTAAGAGTGCCCAGAATATTTTATGTGTCAGTTTTGCAGGTCATTCAGATCCACTTTTTCCTATATCCATATTGCTGGTGGGTTTAAAACATCAGCCAAAAAAAAAATCAAATTCAAATATGTATTTAAAGGCATATTTTCTTTCAAAATCTATACTTCTAAATGGATTTTATCTAAACACAGCTTTCAAAGTGAGAACTGAATCGCAAAGCTTAAGAGAGATGCAAATTCTGAAGAATAACGATACTCTAATTTGCATTTTATTCTGGGAAGTGTGGAAATGATGTTTCATTTCAAAGTGTGGACAGTATAAAAAAAAATCTTGTGCAGCTCTATCTTGTTTCCCTCCAACGTACAAGGATGCACTCACTCACATACACATTCACACACGTGAACATACCAAATAATTGCTAGTCGGCCGTCATTAGATTAATTTATCTCTGCAGAAGCTAATCAGAAGTTTTAGATTGAGAATAATTCAGAGGTTTTTTAATCTGATAGAGCTGATCTTTGTTTGCTCTGATTTCACTAATACAACTAAACTTTGCTTGTTCTGATTTCACTTAACACAAGTGATTATTTACTTGGGAGGTAATGCCTCAGTTTGGAGCCATGCAAATCTGCACACAGTTTTGTCAATAATAGCCTTTAAACATACCTTTTGCCCTCCTTTAATGTTACAGTTATTCTTTCAAAAGCCCTATTGGGTTTATGTGGCAAACTTAATAAATCTCGGATGTTTATCTAATTATATAAATATTTTGCTTTTATTTCTGGAAGCAAAGACCATTCTTCTGAAGGGAAAAAATGACATACAGGCAGCTTTCTACTAAGCTTGCAAGAGAATGGAACATAAATATGTCCTTGTACATCTTGAAAAAAAAACCCAGGCTTAAAGCAATTGAAATCATTAACTATGAATACAGGCTGCAATTCGGAGTGGTTGGCATTCCACATTTGAGTATGATTCTGTTTAAAATTTTGTTCTACATTAGAGGAGATCCCTACTCAAATCCCTCATCATCATTGGGAGACTGCTGTCCAATGACAACAGTAATCAATTTCACAGGGTTGTGTAATAAGGAAAAAATTAAGGAAGGAATGCTGTGTATATTGCCTTCACCTCCTGGAGGAGAATCAAATTAAACACACATTGAGACAGAGTAGACACTTAAGACTTTAGAACTAGATGTGCAAGGTTATAATGCCACTATAATGTGAGAGTGGGTGAGAATAGCGAAGGTTCCACAGTGCAGTTCTTTCTCTGTTGCAAAGATGTGCTTCTTCTTCGTGTGAAAAATGGCTTGTCTGATCAACGTGTTGGGTAACCATCAGAGAAAGCCATTTCCTTTGTCTATTTAGCCACATAAAAGGGATGTTTGGTTGCATGTAGTGCTGTAGGTTGATCCAGGTACAAATTGTGGCTGATATATATAAAACGAAGGGCAGGATATTGTTATTTCTATACCCACCCCTTAAAAATCTCACAACTACAGATCTCAAAATCTAGTCATGAGAATTTCACCAAACCAAACCAAACAGTTGTTGTTGTCGTCATCATCATCATCATCATCATCATCATCATCATCATCATCATCATCATTGTAGTTGGAAGGGACCTTGGAGGTTTTCTAGTCCAACCCCCTGCTCAAGCAGGAGACCTTACTCTATATCAGTGATGGCGAACCTTTTTTTCCTCGGGTGCCAAAAGCACGTTTGCGCACGCTATCGCGCATGCGCGAGTGCCCACACCCATAATTCAATCCCTGGGGAGGGTGAAAATGGGCTCCCCTGCCCCCAGGCCCTCTGGAGGCTGGAAATGGCCCATTTCCCAACTGCTGGTGGGCCTGGTAGGCCCATTTTTCACCCTCCCCAAAACTAAAAGAGGCTTTCCTGGAGCCTGGGAAGGGCAAAAACAGCCTCCCCCGCCACCGGAGGCCCTCCAGAAGCCGAAAACACCCTCCCAGAGCCTCCGTGCGAGCCAAAAATCAGCTGGCCGGCGTGCACATGCACGCTGGAGCTGAGCTAGGGCAACAGCTCGCGTGCCAGCAGATATGGCTCCGCGTGTCACCTGTGGCACGCGTGCCATAGGTTCGCCAGTCTATATCATTTCAGACAAGGGAATGTCCAGTATCTTCTTAAAAGCCTCCAGTGATGGAACACCCACAACCCCTGAAGGCAAGCCATTCCACTGGTTTATTGTTCTCACTGTCAGGAAATTTTTCCTTAGTTCTAGGTTGGTTCTGCCCTTGTTTAGTTTCTGTCTATTGTTTCTTGTTTTACCTTCTGGTGCTTTGGAAAATAAATTTACCCCATCTTCTTTGTGGCAGTCCTTCAAATATTGGAACACTGCACCCCTAGTGCTTTTTACCAGATTAGACATCCCCGATTCCTGCAACCATTCCTCAAAGGTTTTAGCCTCCATCAAGGGTGAGATTGATTGACATTGACATTGATTAGGGGGCTCTCCATTTATGGAGAGGTATGCAATATGTTTATAGAAAATGTTTTCATAATTGGTTAACTTATTGATTGCGTGGCCAAGGGATCACTTTCACAGAGATATCAGTAAAATGTCCCTTAGTAGAACTGGACTACTGGCAGTTTTCATCCATACAGTTTTCTTTACAACCATGTAATTTTTTCAGGATGCTTTTTCATTTTTTCAACTAATCCCAAAGCCACACAAGTTTTCAATGGGCTCCCATCAAACAACCAAGTAGGGCCAAACTTACTTTATTTCTGATATCAACTAAAGGCAAAGTATTTGCCTTCTCCTTCTGATAACTTATTCCCTCTTTTTATTTTATGACGCATAAATATGTAATCATGTTGGGACTGTCACATCCATGGCTGAGCTTTGTATCTCTACACAGGAAGGAGCTAGAGACTTATTCTGGTGTTAGTTTGTTTGGTTTTTTCTTCTAAAGACTGCTAAAGAATCCAGGTTTTGGGGTATCCCTGAAAAAGTCATGAGTTATGCTCTGATGCTTGAAGAGACTACAATGCCCCAGAAGCTCTGTCCAGATAGCTAATGGTAAGGATTGCTGGAAGTTGTATTGTGTTTCTCCAAAAAGAAGGCCGAGTCTTATTCTCTTTTGACCCCCGAAAAAACGGCTAGGCCTTCTTTTTGGAGGGTTCTAATTATTGACTCTCCTCATGGCGGTGGCACCGACGGCCCTGCCCAGCAGGAGCCCTGATGGATAGGAAATTATTCCCATCAGAGGTGATATAGGATCTTGCTTCCTTCAAGTCATTCTTACTTAGAAAATAAAACCGAGATTTAATTCTAATTAACAAAATATTTATTTCAGTATAAAAGTAACAAAATATAAACCTTAATAAGCTACATTTTCTCAGCTAAGAATTCACGTCTGCCTCAGGCGAGGCTCACAGGAGAAGAAAAAGGGAGGAGACTCCTGGAATGCACACATGCGCAGTATCACATGTCTGCTTGATTAGAAAATACAGTAAACCTAGAAATAGTAGAGATACTCAACTGGCAATATCCACATCGTGACAAGCCCGCTGCTGGTCCACTTCTTCTGTGGTGTGCGAGTGGCGGCAAGCGGCCGCAGAAGAAGGCGAGGCAGGTGTTGGGGTGTGCGAGGCCTGGTAATAGGGCAGCTCCACCTCCCCATCCCCACCCCAGCTTATTTTTTACCTGTGTGCCTCGCCCCACCCCCTGCACCCCTGGGTAGGTCAGGGTCTTAATTAGGACTAATTTTGTGGGTGGGGCTTAATTTGATCTCATGCACTCAAAAACGTGATAGTGCTTCTTTTCAAGGTGGATCATCTTTTTGGAGAAACACGGTAGTACCAGTGTTAAGTAGGGGCATACATTTCCCACTTACTCTGTAAGACATCTCATTATTAAAGATAATATCTGTATCACATTTGAGAGACACTTCCATGACATTCTTCTCTAAATCTGTGGAATTTGAGCAACAACATTGGAAAAATTAAAACATAATTAATAATAATAATAACAGAGTTGGAAGGGACCTTGGAGGTCTTCTAGTCCAACCCCCTGCTTAGGCAGGAGAACCTATACCTTTTCTGATAAGTGACTGTCTAGATTCTTCTTAAAAAACATCCAGTGATGGAGCGCCCACGCACGCACGTGTGTAGTGACAATTTTTTAAAAAAAATTCCAAAAACAAGATGGCGACTGCATGCACAATGCCAGAAACTCAGCTTCTGCACATGCTCAGAAGAAAAATAAAATTCAAAAAATTCAAAAACAAATTCAATTTTTTTTTAAAAAAGATGGAGGCACCCACGGACCGGTATTGACCGAACTGGTTCATGACATCATCATGACATCACCAGCGGGTCACTACTGGTTCGGGTGAACCGGTCCAATCATTCATTCATTCTTCCCAAAGAAATGAACCAAAAAGAGGTTCACCTTCACTATCACTACAATTTTGACCAAAACCTGTATTGTTAGTAAAACAAAAAACAAAAACAAAAAACAAAAAACCAGCATCAGAAACTTATAAGAGAGCTTTATAAAAGGGAAAAGATTCTAAATATTACAGTAGGCCATATATGTACCGATATGAATATAGCAATAGCACTTAGACTTAAATACCGCTTCACAGTGCTTTACAGCCCTCTCTAAGTGGTTTACAGAGTCAGCCTATTGCCTCCAACAATCTGCCTCATTTTACCAACCTCAGAAGTATGGAAGGCTGAGTCAACCTTGAGCCGGTCAGGATTGAACTCCTGGCGGTGGGCAGAATCAGCCTGCAATACTGCATTCTAACCACTGCACCACCATGGTTCAAATATATTAAAACAAATGCACACAAGAGGAGTTACAAAGTTTTGGCAAAGCCTTCATTGTCCACCCCACATAGTCCCCACTAATCAGGTTAATCTCTTTGAAATACTGTAGTAGTGCTTATAATAGTAAATGATCCTAAACATAGTAAATTGTAAAAAGAGAGAGAGAAAGAGAACTTTAAAAAAATGGAAAGGAGAGAGTGATAAGGAACAAGAGGAAGAATTCTAGGAATAAAAAAAGGAAACATTTTCTTTAATAAAGCCTCCTGGGATATTTCTTTTTTAAAAAGGTATCTAAAACTTAGAAAACGGAAAGCCAGGCTCCCCCCCCCCACTCCTCTCTTCTGCCAGTTTTACTTCAGGTTTTGCTCTGCCAAAATCTGACGCATTTCAAAATTCATGCACAGCTAGTCATTTCTGACAATTTGGAGCCCTTCCCCCATCCTCTGTATAGTGCAGTATTTATAATATTTCAGAAAGTGTCTCTTTGATTGCATTATTTCTTTGTCTGACCTATACTTTTAGATTAAAATATTTTTTACACACCTGTACCCACATGCCAACCACTGGACGTAGGTGAGGAGAAAAAAAGGAATTCTTTTCTTGTTGCAGATTAAATATGAAGAACAATTTTTTTCGGGGGGGGGAGCTAAATGCAGACGTCAGAGTTCTGTTAATGGTTTTGACTCTCCAGGAAGAAGGCACAATGACTGGAGTCAGCATAATTCAGGGTCAGTGGAAACATATGTCAAATGTTGCAATGGGACAGACTTGCTTAAGATGGGAACTGCAGCCACCTGAAATGAGTTTATTCTTATCCCTTTGTGTCTTGACATATTATATACTATCCACGTCTTTGAGATTTCAGTATCTCTAATCGCACTGATTTTGATGCAATCACGTCCAGTGCTTTAACTGGAGTATTACTAAGATATCTTTGGTTACAGTGCTGTACAGTGCAGTACCTTCCAGTACTGGTGATGTTACCTAGTTTGAGTAATAAAACATCTGCAAGAAAACTACCAAGCTCAGAGAGTATCAAGGATACCTCCCCAGATACACAATGAATATTGCTGGCCACATGTAAAGAAATCGATGGAGCTCTTATCTGTACAAGAAGTTATGGGACATTCCATGTTCCAAGTCTGTTTGGAGCATATTTTCGGTCAATTTTACTAAATAGTACAAACCATAAACTTCTCATAGGGTTTGTCCTTGAGGTAGACAGTGCGGTATTACCTTTTATTACTCTGTTGGGCAAATAATTTTATTTTTATTTTTATTATTCAGGGGTTTTTTGGTATTAAAAAGTTTTTATTTTTATTGCCATACAGACATTTTCACATATTCATCATCTCATTTCTCATTTCATTCTTTTACAAGATCTTTACAAATATATTCTATATTTATCTTATTGCTTTATTAGTTCAAGGTTGCTTTTTTACCATCCTCCCTTTTTATCTCATACAGCCCTTCCTTCTTTCTTCTTTCTTCCCTTCCCCTTTCTCTTTCTAAACCTACTTCCCCTCCTGCCTTGTCTCCTTACTCTCTTCTCCCCTTTTCTCTTTCCTCCTCCTTTTTCTTTCTTCTTTCTTCTAACTCCTCTCTTCCCTTCCTCTTCCCTTTGCTGTACTTTCTCCATTTTACTGGGATGGTATTCCAGCAACCCTGAATTCTTTTGCACAATCTTACATTTTTTTCATATTTTATTCCATATAAATTCCTTTAATCTATTTTTTTTATTTTTTTATCTTTATGTGTTTATCTATTAATACACTTCTAATTTAAAATTTTCTTGGGCAAATAATTTATCCAAGCTCTTGCCACCTAACCAATTTTACTCCATTGGTGGAACTATTTTGATTGTCCAAAAAAAGTCTCTGATGACAGTGATCAGCAAGCATTTTCAACCATTTTTTAAACAGGTTTTTCCCTGGTCTTTTCCCCCCCAGAAATCCAGCAAATGAAATTAACGAGGTATGACAAAAGCTGCGAAAATTGTCTACTGCTGCTTCCTTGGTCACAATTGTGGAACACACCTCAGGGGTTAAAATAGTAATTCAGACATGCAGGTGTGAGTGAATGAGCCATCTAATAAATAATTAAGAATTAATTTTCCACCACATTTTATCTTTCCTTTTATTTTTTTCCCCTATACTCTTTCTCTCTCTTCTCTTACATTTCTGTTGGCTATTTTGTCAGCATCTCTGAAATTAATCAAGCAACATAACCAAAGCACAAAGCTACAAAACACAAAGGGCTTTTCCTGGTGGAATGTGATGTTCCTGATATATTAGCTTGTCCCGCTATTTAAAAAAAACCCCAGCATAGTTAATGGGTGGTAGCTATAGTTCAGCTAGCTTGCCTCTGAAATTACTAAAGCCGTTCAGACATAGATACTTCCATTTCTGAGCACAAAAATCTTTGTTTAATGCATATCCTGCAAATATAATATATTTGCAATTTTGTGTCATGTAAGATGGTCACAGGACAAGACATGAACCAGTGTAAGCCACTAATACATGGTGCGATGCAGTGCCTGTGTTTTACCTTGCCAAGTTTTAGATATACATTTTTTTCATTATTTTTAAAAATTTAGCTTAAGAAAGGAAGGAGCTTTTTCGTCCCCACAGGCAGAGATCTACTTTTGAATGAAAGGCCCTCTTTCTCTCTCTTGGAAACTGACAGGTACCCCTATTTGCTGACAATTAAAATTAACTTTGTATTGAAGAGAACGGTGGCGGTAGGCTACTCAGTGGCTACTCTGCCTTCCAGGGTTTCCTTATTTTTAACGCTCGAAGGAAGGAAGTAATGTGGTTAACTATTTGCCTGGGGCAAGAAAGATTCAGCTCCTGGCACACAATTAAAATGGTGTTTTGCCCAATTGGGCAAGTAATGGGATCAGCAAAAGTTAAGGAATATCTTGTGCCTCAAATCTGTTCCACTGGAGGAATAAATCGGCAAGGGAGTTAATTTGCTTGACGATTGACTCAGAGATGCCGCTTTGCTTCTGCAGATTGCCCTCTCCCAGAGGTGGGATTCAGCATGTTCTGACCGGTTCTGGAGAACAGTTAGCGGAAATTTTGAGTTGTTCGGAGAACCGGTAAATACCAGCTCTGACTGGCCCCGCCCCCATCTATTATCTGCCTCCCAAGTCCCAGCTGATCGGGAGGAAATGGGGATTTTGCAGTAACCTTCCCCTGGAGTGGGGAGGGAATGGAGATTTTACAGTATCCTTCCCCTGCCATGCCCACCAAGCCGCACCATGCCCACCAAGCTACGCCGACAGAACCGGTAGTAAAAAAAATTGAATCCCACCACTGAGCCTCTCCACTATTCAGGAAAGTTGAAAAGGGCTTGTCTGAATTGAGCTTACCCCTTTACGAGGGGTCCTTGGTGCTCTCTGAGCTTGGTCGCTTTCTTGCAGACTGTTCACAACGCAAACTAGGTAACATCACCCACTTACCTCAAAGCAATAAGGACTTGGAAAGCTTTTACAAGCTACCAGCCAAATAAGTTTGCAGATTGCCCAGATGGTTCAATGAAGTTGAATCCAGAAAGTTTGATCCTATTAGTTCCCTTAGATTTCCCAGCAACTACCCTCTTCCTTAGAGTTGAGTGACATGGCTGACAGGCTATAATTCCATCAGCCTTTTCTGAGGTCATTAGCTAAAGACTTAGACTGACCTTCAGTCTTGGTATTTCTGCAAAAGGCCAGGCAGTTCTATGCAACAATGTTGTTTTGGCTTCTTTCGAGATCAATAAAAGTTGGGTATGGGAATTGATGTTCAAATTGCAGAGAGGGTCTGATGTCATTCTCTTTAGTGATTGGCAATCATAGTTGTGTGATGTGCAGTCCTTAAAATATAAGGAAATGCAGGATTTTGGAAAATTAGAGATATTCCTTTGCCCTTATCCTGTTATGTTTGTGCAGCTTTGTACTACTGCACTCAGAGGAGCATCCGGGATCAAATATTTGCGACATCACTCAAGAGGCCATCCAGATGGATTTTAGAGCATGAAGAGGCAAGAGGAAGCAGAATGTGAGGAGTAAACACAATCAGACATGTTGTTGCCATCTACAGAGAGGAAAAGTCATTAATCCTAGATCTTAATTCCAGAATCTCAAATACCTTAAAAACTCTTATTAAGCAGGATTGCTGATCAGGGATTCCACCAGATCATAATGAACGAGTACTTCGCCTAACATCTTGCTCAAATGAGGCCCAAGTCACAAAGAGTGTCCCTCATACTAGAAGGCATAATCTTTCAAACATTTTCCAAATGTTATTTAGGACTTTGCAATCCTGCTTTGGCTGTCATTTTAAATGGAGGCCCCCATATGGGCAAAACTGAGGTGGAAAAGAGCTGTGTGAGGATCCTGTGTATTATTTGGTCATTGAGGTCAAACCTCCAAGTGATTTAAGCTTTAAACCAAGTGTTTGAGGTTTAACCCTCCAAGTGGCCTCAATGACTCTCAAAAAGAATTTTGATCACACTGTCATGGCCTCCATCATTTTGACCCTAGTTTACAGGTACTCCTCTGCCTAGGTCAGGGGTCAGCAACTTTAAACACTCAAAGAGCCACAAAGGTCCTAACCGGAACCCCCCGTTCAATTCTGGAGCTGACCAGAAGCTCCCCCATCATAGAGTCTCCTCCTAGCGCGGCGTCCTTTTTCCTCTACTAGTCCATATCAATTGTGGAGCTGACCGGAAAACCCGCCCCTTGCCATAGAGTGTCCTCCTGGCACGCCCTGCTCCCTCCCCCCAACCGGAAGCTCCTCTCAAAATTGTGGTGCAGACCGGTGACAGGGAGCCGCAGCAGAGGGATGAAAGAGCCACATGTGGCTCCAGAGCCACAGGTTGCTGACCCTTGGCCTAGGTTCAGTACAATTATTACATAGCAGATTCTACAGTACAATGATTTATAAGTAAAGCAGTGCACAAAGCAAGTTAAAAAAACAATATATTTTCTGAAATTTAAAGTAAATGTGTGTGCATAACTATACACTGTCCAAATACAGCCGTGATCTGTCATTATTTATGAAGCTAAAACAAAACTCCAGGTCATTAGTCTAGGAACATCTCTGAAATGATTTTGAAATAATTACAATATCCTTCCCCTCCCCCCCCCCCGAGTCTTTTAACACATTTATCAAATTGACTAAGAACTTTTGGGGGGGTGCAAGAATATTTTTGTCTGGCGTTAATGCTCACAGGCTAGTAAAGAAGTGTGTGGCTCATCTTGATAGCTGAGTAAACTTAGCAATAGTTTTTTGCCCTTTGAAGCCAGCAATTTCTCTCTCCTCCCCTCCCCCCACTTTGTTCATGTATCCTGATGAGGATCCCTCTGATAAATGAGGGTAACCTTTTCGTCTTTGTCCCTTTGGCTTCAAACCTGCACGATTTTAAAGGTAGTTGTAAGTCTGAACATAGGTCTCAATAGAAGACTTTTAATCTTTCTTTCTTTCTTTCTTTCTTTCTTTCTTTCTTTCTTTCTTTCTTTCTTTCTTTCTTTCTTTCTTTCTTTCTTTCTCTTACTCCCTCTCTTTCTCTCTCTCCCTCTTTCTCTCTCTTTCTCTCTTTCCTTTCTCTCTCACTCTTCTTTTTCTTTCTTTCTTTCTTTCTTTTCCTCTTTCTTTCTCACTCTTCTTTTTCTCACTTTCTCACTCTGTTTCTTTCTCACTCTTACTTTCTTATTCTGTTTCTTCCTCTATCTTCTTTCACTCTCTTTCTTAGCCTCTTTCCCTTTTTTCTCTCTTTCTCTTTCTCTCTTTCTCTCTCTTTCCTTCTTTATTTCCTTCCTTCCTTCCTTCCTTCTCTCTCTCTTTCTTTCTTTTTCTTTCTTTCTTTCCTTCCCTCTTTCTTTCTCATTCTTCTTTTTCTCTCTTTCCTCGGTTTCTTTCTCACTCGGTTTCTTCCTCTGTCTTCTTTCACTCTCTCTATCTCAGCCTCTTTCCCTTTCTCTTTCTTTCTTTCTTTCTTTCTTTCTTTCTTTCTTTCTTTCTTTCTTTCTTTCTTTCTTTCCTTTATTCTTTCTTTCTTTCTTTCCTTCCTTCCTTCCTTCCTTCCTTCCTCCCTCCCTCCCTCCCTCTCCCTCCCTCCCTCCCTCCCTCCCTCCCTCCCTCCCTCCCTCCCTCCCTCCCTCTCTCTCTCTCTCTCTCTCTCTCTCTCTCTCTCTCTCTCTCTCTCTCTCTCTCTTTCATCTGCTGACCATGTTGGGATAAAAGAGGCTGTAACTAAATGATGAGCATTTCATAGCAAGAAGGTCAAAACCATTGGTATTTATGAAAAAGCAATGGCACAATACTGAGAAAAAGCAGATTGTCAATACTATAATTAGAGAATGGGGGTAGGGAGTTCAATATTTGGAAAAGTGATTAAGGAAAAAGTGGGGCACATATACAGCTGAATAAATATCTAGATTAAAAATACCTCTCTCATACCTATCATTTTGCAGATCTCTGCAAAGCCCATAACCCTTTTAAACTCCCTTACTGAAAGAGAGAATGGGGAGAAATTAAAGGGGCAGAAGCTTAACTTAACAAACAATCCACATACGTAGGCATCCACCCTGCTATAATTATGCAACTTGGATTTTAGACACTGAGGCTCATCTCTTACTTAAATGTATCTGTGTACTTTAATAGGGAACATTTAGCTATGTTTTTATTAATGCAGAAACATTAAAGCACCAAGCTGGAATGTGAAAGCCTTAAAGGCCTGTTTCAAACAAAACCTGTCATAAAATGTGCTCTGAAGCGTGTCCCCTTTAAGAGATTCAAGAATTAAATGTTCCCGTATGTGAATTTTATTTTGTACAGCACATTTGCTTTATGGCTACAATTAAGTTAGATGTGCCGATAACAATGTCTGCTTTCCATTTTAGATCGCGCATTTCAGACAGTGTGCATTGTTTTATTATCTAATCCACATGCTTTTAATTGCAATTATGGTCCCTTATGAGTCCCCTGGGAGGGCATGATTGCAATTAAAAATGTAATTTAAATGTTAATTAATTACATTCATTTTCTAAACTGGGAAAATTTCATTTATTATTTTCATGTGTTGTGCACTTATCCTAAATGCATTACCTTCTAAATGTTCCCCCTCCCAAATTAAGTGTTATGTTTATAAAACAGGGTGTTTAATACCCTTTAAAATTTTGTTAGACTGTTTATACAAATGATTAATTTAAATTAATTGAATCTTAGCTCTGTGTGAAATCTATACGTGCAACAAAGAACTGAAGGAAGATACACCTTCGTAGTTTCCCAATGTTCTTTGGCTATAAGGAACCAAATAGTTAGCCAGAATTGCTATTAGTAAGTACGTTCTGATGAGAACTTCTCAAGACAAGAAAGGGATGTTCCAAAATGTGTTTTGCAGCAAATCCATAAACCTATTTAGATTACAAGCCTTCATAAGTCACATAAAAGAGATCACAAAAGCAAAGCTAACCTTCTTAGGTATATAAGGCACCACAAATTTCAATCTGTTATTGCATCCCATGGCATATTTTTTCCCAGCCTTCACATGAATTCACTTAGTCACATCGAAGGAGCCATGCGGACTCTGGATAAAAATCCAAACACAAGTCCATATGAGCGATAGCTTTTTGGGGCCAACTGAAAATGTATAACTGCAAGCTTAGGGGTTTTCTCAGAACTCTTCCTCTTGCAAAGTTTAATGCCCTATAACCCTTGCTATTTTGGACTTGTTATTTTGAATTTTTGATAAGTAATCATTTTGGAACAGAACAGCTTTCCTACAGCACAGTGTTTCTCAATCTTAGCAACTTTAAGCTTTGTGGACTTCAACTTCCAGAATTCCTTAGCCAATATGCTGGATCATCAGATGGCTGATGAATATCAGCCATCTATGTTGGATGGGGAATTCTGGGAGTTAAAGTCCACACAAATGAAAGTTCCTGGGGAGTCAACGCCACAAATATCAATCTATTATTGCACCTTATGACATATTTTTCCCCCCAGTTTTCCCATGAACTGAATTAGTAACATGAAAGGAGCCATGTTGAACTGTGGATAAAAAGCCAATCACAGGTCTGTATAGGTGATAGAAACATTGCTCTAAATAAAGTGTAGGATATGACTCAGAGGTTCCCTCTTTACATTTCAGATAGAAGATGCCAAAATAGCTTTGCTTGTATTTGGCCCAGCCTCCCCCCCCCCTGTAGATAGACATATACTGTATGTCATTTGAGAAGGTAAAACTTCTCACCACATCATCCTAAATAAGCAAAGTGACATCTTAGCTCTTCCAACTCTCATCTTAACATCTGAGATGAGCAAATTGGCCAGCCCATTCATTCAAGTCAAAATATAAATGTACTGAAACCCAGCCAAGCGATTTCAAAAAGAAAAAACAACCAATCAGAATAGAGCTGGAAGGGACCTTGAAGGTCTTCTAGTCCAGTCCCCTGCTCAAGCAGGACACCCTATACCATTTCAGACAAGTGGCTGTCCGGTCTCTTCTTAAAGACCTCCAGTGGTGAAGCACCCACAACTTCTGCAGGCAAGATGTTCCATGGGTTAATTTATCCTCACTGTTAGGAAGTTTCTCCTTAACTCCAGGTTGCTTCTCTCCTTGATCAGTTTCCATCCATTGTTTCTCGTCTTGTCTTCTGGTGCTTTGATGTCACCCCTAGTCCTTCTTTTCATTAAACTAGACATACCCAATTCCAACAACTATTCTTTATATGTTTTAGCCTCCAGTCCCCTAATCAACTTTGTTGCTCTTCTCTGCACTCTTTCTAGAGTCTCAACATCTTTTTTTACATTGTGGTGACCAAAACTGTATTCCAAGTGTGGTCTTTACTAAGGCCTTATAAAGTGGTAAAGTGATATCTCGCTAATTCAACCTTGACAAAGCTTGGATGTAATCCAATAACATGGATCACAACTTAGATTTTCCCTGCCTAAAATTTTGACATTTTTAAACATTCAAATTATGTGCTTGATGGGTTGATTCCGTGTCAAACAGATTCCATTACTTTTAATTTTTTTTACAAAATTTCCCTTGCTGAGACTAATATCTATGCATTTTACAATAAATACATACCTTGGAACTTCTGTTGTAAGTAATTTTTATCACAGAAGATATTTACAAGTCAATTCAATCAGATGTTGAATTAAAGTCATTTGTATTTTGCACAGCAGCAGTATATAATGTTGAATTCACTTACCTGCAATATCCATCATTCTTATTCAAATCACCTGACTTCAGGGAATGCAAATCAGAAACTGCAAGTCTTGTGTTTTTAATGATGTTCACATTTCAGGACATAATTTATGTAATCATATACAATCATATGTTAAACATTAATGATGTAGACCAAAATTAGCTATTAAAATATGAAGGTTGTTTTTTTAAATACAATTCCATACAGATCTCTCTTCAACAAATTTATAAAGAACTCCATCTTTAGAAAAGTGTAATTTTAGAGAAGTATGTGATAAATAATAAACTTTTCACCAGTAAAGATTCTGCAGTTCACCTGTTTAGATCAGTATAGGATCATATAAGGAAAACTATAGAGTCAGCAGATTTCCATCATAAAACTCATACTGGTAAACATATTTGCTTGACAAACCGCAACATGTTTCATCAGAAGAAATTAATTGGGCATGGTGTGGCTGTACTTTTCATTGCTGACGTGCAGCAACTGTCTATCATTGTTGCTATAGATTTCATCTGCAAGACCTTAATTTCTAAAAAAAATTAAATTAAAATCAGATAATATAACAATTAATCAAACAATGCTTTCAACACCCTTGGTTTAAATGAATCCAGTTAATTCAAACCAAAAGTCCTCCTTTGTGCAAAGTTTTCATATTCAGCTCAATGGTGAATCAAATACATGTAAATATAGCGGAATAAGGACTACTGGCAAGTGGAAATTTGCAATTGAAATCAGAGGGATTTTTTAAAAATACCAAGTACATCAGAAATTGATTCTTCACCACCTTACAACTTAATCATGCCTGTTTATTAATTCAATTTACTTTATTCAGGGTGATTAGAAGTATCACAATATTTTAGCTCAAACTTCTCTTAAATGCTTACCGTTCCCTTATAGGTTTAAACTAAGCAGTTAATAGGGAATACATGGCATTGTCTTACTCTCTATTCTTTTGAGACTTCTGAATCATTAAGGTCAGCATGATATTGCAGGAGATAAGTCGAAGCCCTACACAGGGTCAAGAGATTGAGGAAAATGTAAGAAATGTAAAATCAATTCTGCTAAAGGAATCGGGAGAACAGCTCTCTTCTTCCCATCTTCAGGTCTCATATAGCCGAGAGACAGGAATTATCACTGCAAAGCATTGGCTGGGGGGAGGCAGTGGTGGGTTCCTACCGGTGCGGTCCACTCTATAGCACCAGTAGCGGCCCGCTGGTGATGTCACAGTACCGGTGTGGTCGGTTGCCGGTGTCTGGGCGCTGCCATTTTTTTTAAAAAAAAATTTCTTCTGCGTATGCCCAGAAGCCGAGCTTCCGGCACTGCGCATGCGCTGCCTTCCTACCCCACAGTGAGTCCAAGCAGGGGAGGATGGCTGAGGGAGCGCGTGAGACTCTGAAAGAACAGGTGGCAGGAACTGTCTCCATTCCCCTCCCTTCAGCAGTCCGAGAAGTCACGAACGCACGGTGATGATCCCAGGCATTTTCACACGTTTGAGGCTTCTCGAGCTGCTGAGGGGAGGGGGAGGGGGCGGCAGGACCTATCTCAGTTCCCCTCCCTTCAGCAGTCTGAGAAGCCACGCCCACCAGGTCACATGGCTGGCAAGCCACACCCACAAAATAAGCCACGCCCACAGAGTGGTAGTAAAAAAATTAGGAACCCGCCCCTGGGGGAAGGGGCATTTTCTTGGGGGGAGATGATTCTGTGTTTTTTGGGGGGAGGAGAGAAGTTAAAGGGAGTCACTGCCAAAGCTTAGTGACCCAATTCTGCTCTTTCTTCTTATTACGGTTACATTGCCCTTTGCTAGGTCTCTGAGTGTCTCATTCTCTTCAGTCGTAAGCCCTAAGAAATGGAGTAAATAAATGAGCAAGGAGAAATAGGGTCAATTAGTTCAAGAACCCCCACCCACAAATCTGAAACTAAAGAATCTCTCCTGCGCAGAGAAGTTTTAGCCTGACATAGCCAGCTGTCAGGCAACCAGCTGTTGCGAGGTCTTATTTTGTCCTCCTTCCATTCAGATCACTGCATTTGAATTGCTGCTGGGACATCAAAACAATTATAACTACTGATAACTTGGGTGGCTATTAAGGAGAAAACAATGATGCTGAATTAATTACTCCTTGGCTTTTAAGGATGGCATGACATGTTCTACATTTTGTGTGACTCCATTATTTCTATAAATTAACCTCGTTCACCTTCCATTTCTTCTGCAACCTGGCATTGCAGTCGCTCCATCGTTCAGTGCAATACTTGTCCCAGCAGATGAGCTAGAAAAAGTGGCAGTGGTGAGTTCAGAATGTCTTCCAGAACTTGCCTATCTTGCTATATGTATCCAGTTCCGTACACTTCACACAGATATAGCCTGTCTATTATCCTGATTATCAATGAGGCATTTGCTAATTTCTTATGACTATATTAGTATTAGAATCAGAATCAGAATAGAGCTGGGAGGGATGTTGGAGGTCTTCTAATCTAGCCCCCACTCAAGCAGGAGACCCTATACCATTTTAGACAAGTGGCTGTCCAATCTATTCTTAAAAACCTCCAGTGATGAAGCACCCACAACTTCTGAAGGCAAGCTGTTCCACTGGTTAATTGTCCTCACTGTTAGGAAGTTTCTCCTTAATTCCAGATTGCTTCTCTCCTTGATTAGTTTCCATCCATTTTTTTTCTTGTCTTGCCCTCTGGTGCTTTGGAAAATAAATTGACCCCCTCTTCTTTGTGGCAGCCTCTCAAATACTGGAATATACTGTTTTTACTTTTGTTGGCCTATAGAAAACTTAGATACTGTGTGCTGGCAGACTTGTAGTCAAAATGAAGTTCAATGAAAAAGAAAAGGGAAATTGTATCTTTTATTTAGAAACTGAAGGTGACATACATAGAACTTCATTGACCTATTCACCAACACCACAATACCCCTTGACGGATAGGAAATTATTCCTATCAAAAAGGTGATATAGGATCTTGCTTCCTTGAAGTCATTCTTACTTAGAAAATAAAACCGAGATTCAATTCTAATTAACAAAATATTTATTTTAGTACAAAAGTAACAAAAGAATATAAATGTTATTAAGCTACATTGTCTCAGCTAAGAAATCACGTCTGCCTCTGGCGAGGCTCACAGGAGAAGAGGGAAGGAGGAGACTCCTGGAATGCAAACATGCACAGTAATACATGTCACATGTCTGCTGATTAAAAAACACAGTAAACCTAGAAATAGTAGAGATGCTCAACTGGCAATATTCACATCGTGACACCCCTATCACCACCTCACAAAGACTCTACAAAGAAAACTGGGCTGAGAGATAATGGCTGACCTAAAGTGATTTTCTGTATCTGATGTTAGACCAGAACCTGATCTCACTGCTCTTTATCCAATGACCTACTCATTACCGTATATCATACCAGTTCTCTCTTAATACATCCTTCCAAATGAATCATCTCATAGTTTCTAATTCTCATCAAAAGTACCATTAAACATTCATTATCTGTACAGAATGTTAGATTTCTGTCCAACAGGGCCTTAATTACAGGATTTCCTCCTTAAAATGGTACCATTAAATTAGTTAATATGCTAAGAATAGGCAATTAGATGTATCCAGATAGTCCTCAACTTAGGACTGCAATAGAACCTGGAATTTTGGTGGTAAGTTGTTGCATTCGTTAAGCAAATCACATGGTTTTTAAGTAAATCATGTGATTGTTAAGTAAATCCAGCATATCCAATTGGCTTTTTTTTTTTTTTGCCAGAAACCTACAAAAACATCACAAATTTGCAGCCATGTGACTACAGGATGGTGCAACTGATCATAAATGCAAGTCAGTTGTGAAGTGATCAAAATGTGTTCACATGACTGCAGGGGAGGATGAGACAGTCATAACTTCGAGGATGGGTGGTAGATAGCTTTTTTGAAGTTCATTATAACTTTGAACAGTTGTGAAGTGGCCAGTTGTAAATCAAGGACTACATCTATTCTAGCAATCTGGATTCTTTCAGTGAGTAGGACTTTAGAGTTAATGGTGTAAATTACAGTTTCCATTTCAATGATTCTATTGTTCTGCTGGGCTTTTTTTTAATCATTGTGTTCTGATTTAATTATGATAAATGCTTTAGCTTTTATATTTGCATTGCTATTCTTCTCTAAATTTCATAGAGAGTGCCCAATAGCTGGTAGAATTGTAAATATTCAGAATTCAAAAGAAGATGATAGATAGATAGATAGATAGATAGATAGATAGATAGATAGATAGATAGATAGATAGATAGATAGATAGATAGATAGATAGACAGATAAAAAAGCACATTGATACCAATACCAAACCTTTTAAACTAAAACTGAAGCAGTAGATTCTGTCTCCAATGCAAATGCACTTTAACAGAATAACAGAGTTGAAAGGGACCTTGGAGGTCTTCTAGTCCAACCCTTTGCTCAAGGAAGAGACCCTACCCTATGTCAGACAAATGGCTGTCCAGACTCTTTTTAAAAGCCTCCAGTGATGGAGCATCCACAATGTCTAAAGTGAAGCTGTTCCACTGGTTTATTGTTCTTATTGTCAGGAAATTTCTGCTTAATTCTAGGTTGGTTATCTCCTTGATTAGTTTCCATCCATTTTTTCTTCTTGACTTCTGATGCTTTGGAAGATGATAGATTAGATGTATAGATGATAAGGGGGGAGAGAGAGAGAGAGAGAGAGAGAGAGAGAGAGAGAGAGAGAGAGAGAGAGAGAGAGAGAGAGAGAGAGAGAGAGAGAGAGAGGTAGATATGGATACTTTACACAAAACAGATGGGCAACTATATGCCATACGTATGTGTCTGTCTATGTTTGAATTCAATAAAGGTCAAAGAGAACAAATAAAAAGAAAATAAAGAAAAAGAAAAAGCATTAGTAAAGAAAAAACAAATTATGGAAATATTACTTCTACGCTTGTTTTTGTCAAGTAATTACCATGTCCAGTTTTGGCTGAAATAATATAATAATGTAATAACCCTCCCCCAAACACACAGACACACTCTCATGTTTGTCTGATCATACCTTTTTTGGGGGAAGCCATGTTCTGCTTAATAATTGAACCAATTTTTTTCACTTCTCAAGTTTGAGAAAATAGAGGGTTTTTCTGTATTTTGAGATACCTGATCTGAAGCTCACGGATCTGTTTCACCGACTTATTAACCTTTCAGATGAATGGGTAGTTCATCATATAAACCAGCCCATAACTCTGTGATAACTTCTCCAATGAATCAGCCTGTAGCCCTTCCGGTCTTAATGGTAGCTGAAATCACCGTCATGTCTCTCAAAGAAAGAAAAAAAGAAAAAGAAAATGGAGTACTTAGATTAGCTTCAATTGTACGGACACATAGAACTTCAAAGAAGTAAATTATCTCATCTCGTAAATTATTATTACATAGCTAATATTAATTCACTCCCTCTAAGCCTTTTTAAACTACTTCCTTAATATAATAGTCCACCACCAACCTGTAATTCATAGCAATCTATCATCTGTTTCTCCCTTAAGCCTTCACCTCTTCTGCAGATGCTTCTCACAATGATTAAACACTGATTTAACCCTAACTTGGTTCTCCCATATCTTCTCACCTCTTACCTTCACACAGGTATTATTATTTTTACAGGGCATTTGTTGAGTTTTTTTTTTACAGATGTTTTATCATTGGGGTGGGAACTTTTTAAAAAACCTGTCAAATACAGTGAGACTATCAGTGTTGGACTTGGCTGGCTCAGGAATTCTGGGTAATGAAGTCCACAGTCATAAAGTTGCCATAGTTGTTCACCCATGCTCTTGGTCATTGATTCCATTGTCCAAGTGCTCTTAAACTTAGGAATCACAGGTAGTCTTTGACTTACAACAGTTCATTTAGTAACCATTCAGAGTTACAACGGTACTGAAAAAGTGACTTATGACCATATTTCACAGTTATGACCTTTGCAGCATCCCCATGGTCACGTGATCAAAATTAGGCTTGGCAACTGGTTCATATTTATGACTATGTTGCTGTGTACCAAGATTGTGTGAGTCCCTTTTGCGACCTTCTGACAAGCAAAGTCAATGGGGAAGCCAGATTCACTTAATAGCTGGGTTATTAACTTATTACCTGCAATGATTCACTTAACAACTGAGGCAAGAAAGATTGTAAAATGGGACAAAACTCACTTAACAGATGTCTCACTGAACAGCAGATATTTGGGGCTCCATTGTGGTCGCATGTCGATACACTACCTGTACTTTCTTCATAACATTTACATTCCATAGCTGAATGCATGAGCATTAAAATTACACACTAATAGTACCCCAATAGCGTGAAGCAAAGCTGAAGTTGAGAGAACCTGATTGAATCCCATAGATCTGTTTTTCAACATTGCAGTAGCGGTATAACAGGGCTAGCCTATCTTCAGACAGCATAAGATGCCTACCCTCAGTCAGGCAGCCAATTTGGGATATATTAAAAAAAAATAGAAGGTTGTTGATTATTTAATTGATTCTTGCGGTATTTTTAGTTTCAAATGGGGGAGAAGAGTTTATGAGTTTTTCCGCCTCAACTGCTAACATAATGTGATTGGGTTCAGTACTCTACATGAATTTTGATTTAGGAAAAGGGAGAGCGGCACCATCTTCAGATCCACTTCAGGCAGCAAAGTATCTCCAGGAGCAAAAGCAGTCCAGGAAGGTCCGATATGAGAACGCTTGCATCCCACTGTCCAAAGGCGGGTTCCTACCGGTTCGGACCGGTTCTATAGAACCGTTAGTAACATGGCGGCCTTAGTCGCTGGAACTGGCAGCGACCCAGGCCTGCCACATACCTGAGCTGGTTCTCTCGACGGTGCCATAGGTGCCACCATCTTGGTTTTTGCTTCTGTGCATGCACAGCTTTTTTTAGTACTGCGCATGCACACACGCACATGCAAAGCACCCATGCGTCGCGTCCCTGAGCGAACCAGCAGCAGCAGAATCCAGAACCCATCCCTGCCACTATCATTAAAGAGGTTACTACCATAGCAGTAACATTGGCAGGACCCTTCCACTCAATGCAAAAAAAGAGCCCAGGATCGTTTTTCAGCTGTATCCTTATAAAGAGCTGTGCGTTTAACTCCCTTTGTCTACAAACAGTGGTCCTACACTTCACTTGTCTTGATCGAGATTGACAAACTGGTTGCCCTCAACAGCTTCATCAATCCCAATTGCTATTGACTGCATTGAAGAGCGGCAGTGATTGCCTCCAGAAGAGGATCTGGCTTGAACATTACTAGCCGCAGTGGGTTGCGGCAGTGATTTATGTGAGGTCTCCTCTGAGATAAATACGGTTTAGGTGGAAGAAAGGCATACTGGCTCTTCATTTGCAATGAGCCATAACCATATAAAGATCCCTTTTTCTGAGTATCTGACCTCGCTATCTTTTTGTGCTTATGTTTTCACCTCCAGAGATTTTAAATCTTTCCCTTGAAATCCCAAGGAGGAGGGTAGACCAGTAGATCAGGGGTGTCAAACTCAAGGCCCGGGGACCAGATCTGGCCCACGGGGTGCTTAGATTTGGCCTGTGGGGCCACCTTGGAAGCAGCGAAGGACCGTCCCGCATTGCCTCTGCCAGTGAAAATGGAGCTCAGGAGGGTTAGGGTTAGGGTCCTCCCGAGCTCCGTTTTCACTGGCAGAGGGTTGCAGGACGCAGGCGAAAACGGAGCTCAGGAGCCTGTTTTTTCTGGGAGAGTGCTTAGGCCGCCACAGGCGCCCTCAACACAAGTGACGTTGAGTGGTCACACCCACCCTGACTATGCCCACTCTGCCCCCCAAGGTCAAACACAACCCTGATGTGACCCTCAATGAAATCAAGTTTGATACCCCTGCAATAGATGATGTTACCTAGTTAGGTAATGACTTGGGCCTTCCTGCTTATATGTTTCAAACTTTAATTTTCAACCATACCTACTAATGTATCTGAAATCAGTCCTCTCTTCTGCTTATCAAACCATAACATTTCCTTTCACTGATGCAACTTTATTAAAACAGATGAGCCGTCCTGTTTGCTAAATGTTAGGAGGATGTTCTACCTAATGATCCTTTCCTTTCCTTTCCTTACATCTTTCCCCCATAGATTATTCTGGTTTGAGATTAGGTTCAGATGCTGCATTACCATAAATATGCATTTACTGATTTTTTTAATAAAAATCCTGCCCCAAGCAGGATTGGACTAGGTAAACTTTGAGGTTCCTTCCAATTGTATGGATTCTATGGAGTCCTTGGTGCTCTCTGAGTTTGGCTGTTTCCTTGCAGATGTTTCATTACCCGACTAGGTAACATCATCAGTGCTCATTGAGTTACAGATATTGAGTTATGGTATGAGCCGTGGTGGTACAGTGGTTAGAATGCAGTACTGCAGGGTAACTCACTGCTCACTGCCAGAAGTTCGATTCTCACTGGCTCAAGGTTGACTCAGCCTTCCATCCTTCCATCGTTGGTAAATTGAGGAACTTGACTATTGGGGGCAATATGCTAACTCTGTAAACTGCTTAGAGAGGGCTGTAAAGCACTATGAAGCAGTATATAAGTCTAAGTGCTATTGCTATTGCTATTCTCTTCTATTGGAGCTATGATTCTATGCTAACATGCTAAGCCAAAAACAGACAGGTTATACTATGCCTTAGCAGGTGTTTCCATCCAGCCATTGCCTGCTTAAAATCAAGACACAGTAACATTTGCCAGTTGTATTTCTAGCCTACATCTTGAGATTATACCTTTTTTTATATCATAAGATATTCATGTCAAAGAGGCATGTACTTGCATTGTTTTGTTTTCCTATTGAGGACAAAAGCACACATTTTCGTTACATTTTCTTCTTTTAAAAAATCTTTCGGTTTCATGACATCTTTCAAATATTTCTTTCCCAGCTCATCTCACCCCTCCCTTTTTATCTCCTGAAAGCTTGCAATTTTTTTTCTCCCCAGGGAACAAGATTTAGAAATGCTCCAAACCTACTACCTACCTTTAGCTGATCTCAAACATCTTTTGTAAACAAAAGGTTGTTTACTAGTAGAGTGACGGGTGATCTATCTGATCTCTGTTCTTATTAGTTGAGTGGGTGTCCTATCTTATGGTTGGCAAATTGTTAAATTTGATGGTGTCTTGGTTTGAATCTAATTAATTGCAATAGAGTTCTGAGATATTTGAGTAAGTGAAGTAAACTGAGCTGGTTGCCTTCTGAACACCTTAAAATAAGTCTCTTCAATATACAATGGAGTATCAGAACATTTAGGAAGAGGAATTGCTCTATTGTGTACGAAAAAAGTATGCAGGAAATCTTCATAGATATGGTTTGTTTTCTGAAAACAGTTCCTTGATGCTACATACAAAAAGGGCCATTTCTGAACACATATATTGAATCTTAACAGAAGGCTATAATGTGATCCAAACTCTTTTACCCTTTGAGAAACAGTCCTAATTTTTCAAGATATGGGAAGGCAGCTAAGAGAAGCAAAATTGGTTGTTGTTTTTCAAGTCTCAAGTTTGAACAAGTTTAGAGTGAGGGCAAAGCTTCTTCTGAATAGGATATTGATGGCCTCGATTTATACTCCATGGTTTGATATTGTGGTATCAAAATGATAGTTGCAAGATCTTTGATTGGCTGTGAACATTTGAATTTTTTTTATGGTGCTACCATAGGAAAAATATGTCCTCAAACAAAAGGATGCTTTGATGTCCTCGTGGCTTGTTCAAATACCATAACCGCCAATCCTGGCAATTTTGTACCTAGGAAAACACAACTGAAGATATTTGAGATAACCTGTTTTGCTTTCTAACAACCAAGTCGACACGGGGCAATTATAATTACAGTTTCACCAAACTTAAATATCATAAGTTTTTATCTGTTCCAAAGGAAAAATAATCACGGACAAATTAATGTTGACAGTCTTCATACCAGGGGTGAAATCCAGCAGGTTCTGACAGGTTCTGGAGAACCGGTAGCGGAAATTTTGAGTAGTTCGGAGAACTGGCAAATACCACTTCTGGCTGGCCCCAGAGTGGGGTGGGAATGGGGATTTTGCAGTATCCTTCCCCCAGGAGTGGAGAGGGAATGGAGATTTTGCAGTATCCTTCCCCTGTCATGCCCACCAAGCCATGCCCACAGAACCGGTAGAAGAAAAAAAATTAGATTTCATCCCTGCTTCATACCAAACAAGGAGAAAAAGGTCTGCCTGTTTTATATGTATCCTGGCTCTTTTTATCCATATTTTGAAGGCAGATCTTATTTCAGAGCAGGTATTGATCGTATATAGGTTAGGCCTCTTGGTTCCATTTCTCATTTGTGATATTGTAGCATGTTATCGTTTAATGTTACAATAGGAGAGGTGACTGGGCTTTGGGCAAGCTGGTTGTCTGGAGATTTGATTAAATAGCTTGATGGTCTTTAGTTCTACAGCAGCGAACAGTTGGCTGCTATTTTCTTTACCTTTTATCCAAAAATAACTGTGTGATGAGTTCTGGAAGTGAACAGTATCATTTTGTCAGATGTGGTTCAGAACTAGCCGGGTGGTCCTTAACAAAGCAGAGGAGAGATTTTTATTTTTTTTAAACACCCTACAGAATCCTCTCAAAGTGTCTGTATAAATTTGAAAACAGCTCTGGTTTTCTGCAGCACATTTTGCTTGAACAGTCTGTTTTGAGGTGAGAGGACAGGAAATGGTGAAAGGTGTGGGTGAAGGAGGAGAGATAGGAAATGTCTCTTTGAACACTAGCCTATTCATTCTGGAGGTTTACAAAGGATACAAAGATGGATATAGGGAAGTGAATTGAAGCATTAATTTAGAGTCATGGTATGGTATTCATTTTAATGTAAAACAGTCTCACAAGCTGTGATTAAAAGCAGGAAGACAGCAAAGGGGAAGAACTACTGTAACCTTTTCTCTTCACTATCATTCTTCCTGTTCTCAGTCATAACAACGTTTAAAGAACTCGGA
This sequence comes from Diadophis punctatus similis, assembly GCA_023053685.1. Lineage (NCBI taxonomy): Eukaryota > Metazoa > Chordata > Lepidosauria > Squamata > Dipsadidae > Diadophis > Diadophis punctatus. The sequence goes on along the minus strand of JALIGW010000003.1, from coordinate 9,784,018 downwards.
ATAGACCCAATTAAGTTTTTATTTAAAACACATCCATAACCATTGAGAGCTCCATTTAAGATCATCTGTGAAAACACAGTTGTCTTTTATTTAAGAAGGCTGCCGTTATCCTTTGGGATAGCAATAGCAATGGAACTTAGACTTATATACCGCTTCACAGTGCTTTACAGCCCTCTCTAAGAGCCGTGGTGGCTCAGTGGTTAGAATGCAGTATTGCAGGCTACTTCTGCTGCCTGCTGGCTGCCTGCAGTTTGGCAGTTCGAATCTCACCAGGCTCAAGGCTGACTCAGCCTTCCATCCTTCCGAGGTTGGTAAAATGAGGACCCAGATTGTTGGGGGCAATATGCTGACTCTGTAAACCACTTAGAGAGAGCTGTAAAAAGCACTGTGAAGCAATATATATGTCTAAGTGCTATTGCTATTAGAGAGTCAGCATATTGCCCCCAACAATCTGGGTCCTCATTTTACCGACCTCGGAAGGATGCAAGGCTGAGTCAACCTTGAGCCGCTGAGGATCAAACCCCCAGCAGTCAGCAGAATTAGCTTACAATACTGCATTCTAACCACTGTGCCACAACGGCTGTGTTTTTTCTTCTGCAGCAACTCAATCCACTCAAGCCATGCACAATAACTTTTTCTTGCTTGCCATATACCTATCCACAAAAAATACTTGGCCGCATCATCCATAAAAATCATCCTCACAACCTGGACATAAATTGTTTCAACTTCTACCCTCAAAACAATGCTATAGGACACTGCACACCAGAACAACTAGACACAAGGACAGCTTTTTCCTGAATGTCATCACTCTGCTAAACAACTAATTCCCACAACACTGTCAAATTATTTACTAAGACTGTATTACTATTCTTTTTCTCATCCTTCCTAGTACCTATCTCTTCCCACTTATGACTATAACCATCTTGTTAGTATCTTTACAATTTATATTGTTTTGTTTCCTAGTACTATTTGATTGCTTATTAGTAACCTATGACTATCACTAAGTGTTGTATCTTATGATTCTTGATGAATGTATTTTATTTTTCTTTATATACACTGAGAGCATATGCACCAAAGACAAATTCCTTGTGTGTCCAACCACACTTGGCCAATAAAGAATTCTATCTGTTCTATCTATTTATTTGTGGCACACTGAAAATATGAAAGTACAAAACACAAAACAATCCAACAATTTTTTTCCCAACTTGCTTGCCTGACAAAGCTTTTGACTTATCGCAGTTGATCAGAATTCTGATTGTGTACAGAACTATCCTACGTATATCCAGAAAACACATTTGTTTTAAAAACTGTGGATGTTCCAAAGCATTCAGATATTATGATAGTGAAACCACCTGTTGTTTTTTTGGCTTTTCTAAATAATTTTGGCCATCTAATGAGAAGGAAGGACTCACTGGAGAAGAGCCTAATGCTGGGAATGATTGAGGGCAAAAGAAGAAGGGGACGGGAGAGAACGAGGTGGCTGGATGGAGTCACTGAAGCAGTCGGTATGAGTTTAAATGGACTCCTGAGGATGGTAGAGGACAGGAAGGCCTAGAGGAACATTGTCCATGGGGTCGCGATGGGTCGGATGCAACTTTGCAACTAACAACAAGAAAATAATGTTGCTCCCCGTTAATTATTGGAAGTTGGGGCATACATACCCCTGATAGTTTTTACAGAAAGATCTTGACACATGACCATTTGTTTAATAACTATTTGAAGTTAAGACAGTGCTGAAAAATTACTTGCAGGTGGTCCTTGCACTTATAATCAGTACCCCTGTGATCATGTGATCAAAATTTGGGTGCTTGGCCACTAACATGTATTTACAATGGTTGGAGCATCCTGGGATTACATGAGTGTCATTTGCAACCTTCCCAGTTGGTTTCCAACAAGCAAAATCAATGGTGAAAGCTGGATTCACTTAATGACCCTATGAATTCACTTAATGACCATAACAATTTGCTTAGCGACTATGTCAAAATAGGTCATAAATTCAGGTGTGACTTATTTAATGACCACTCATTTGGGAACAGATACTCCTGTCCCAATTGTAGTCATAAATCAAGTATTTTGTCATAAACCTGTATTTTATTTTGTGAAGGCTTTCAGTTGTTCTAATTCTTGACCTTGAGATCACACATTTCAGAATCAATATGGAAATCTTAGGAAGTCTCATCATTGCTGAAGAAATCATAACGTATCAGCCAAAGAATTCTTTGTGCTGAAAAATTGGATGCCCATTGAGGCAAAAAGATTATCAGAAGAAATCAACATCAGGGCATGTCCCCAAAATAATTGGAAATCTTTAGTGGGTGGAAAAGACATATTTCTTCTTTGTTTTCTGGCTATATTTAAACACTCAGTTGTGTAAGACGAATGCCTCTAATAGTAATACAGTTGTAGTCACACAACAGATCTTACTTGGTTACTGAATTCCCCCTTTTCTGGATTTGTGAAGTGTGTTGAATCACAGGAGAACTAAATGACCTGAGTTCACATGGCATTGTAAACCACGAAGAACCAAAAACCTGGTTAAAACTAAACAAGATTACAATGAGGCAGCAAGATTGCAACTGAACTGGTTAAGTGTGTTGTGTAAACACAGCAGCAGAAGTATCAAGTTACACAGAATAAAAGGGCTATAGTTTACTACAGAGCCTTCCTCAAATAGGCAGCAAGTGTTTAACCCTGATTTCTGCAATGATCTTCACGTTTTGGCCCTGGAAAAAAAAAGAATATTTCTGCTCTCCTGCCAAAACTTTATGGAAGAATGCCAGCTGGTCTGCCCATCCCTAATGAGGATCCTAATTAATATGTGTAAAATAGTATTCTCTCCGAAAACTCATGTGTGTGTTATGTCTGGTCAGCAAGAGGATGCTGAAATTTGAATGAATTTTTTTAAAGAGTTCAACTACCTGGTGATAGGACCGCAGATATACATATTCCTTTTCTGAAATCATAAATGGGCTACAAGAACTAAATGCATGCATTTTTATGCTACTCACACACTTTGTATTTTTGTTGCAATAATCTCTTTCTTTCTTTCTTTCTTTCTTTCTTTCTTTCTTTCTTTCTTTCTTTCTTTCTTTCTTTCTTTCTTTCTTTCCTTCCTTCCTTCCTTCCTTCCTTCCTTCCTTCCTTCCTTCCTTCCTTTCTTTCTTTCCTTCCATCTTGCCTACTATTTCAGGCCAAAAAAGTATGGGAAATTTTAATCCATCAAATCTCAATATGCACAAATAATTCTATCTTTGGTTCCTTAGCACTTTTGGTTGTAATTTGCACATTTTTGCAGTTAGATTTATTTCCCTTTCTCTCTTTTCTTTGGAGGCAAAGTAAGTTTTATTGTTAATTGTTGATGGCATGCCTACAGTATATACTCCCACAATTAAATAAAACCCCAAAAAGGTAAAAAAAAAGTTTGGGAAAATGTAATCCATCAAACCTCACTGTGTACAAAAAATTATGTCTGTGGTATATTAAATTTCTTTCTCTTTATCTCTTTTCTTTGGAGATCAAGTAGGCTATATGGTTCATTGTTGATGACACTCCTATATTCTTCCACAATTAAATAAAAACCTGCCACCAGAGTGTCTACAGGAGGCTCAAAAAAGTCAATGTTATTGAAGCCCTTCCACTCTTTATGTACAAGATAGTTTTGGATGCCATCTTGACTTTTTTGACCCTCTCAAACACAGCCTTTCCTAAAGGGATTATTTATATAACCGTCTTTATAGTGCCAACATCTTGGGGGAATAGTCTGAATCTGTAGTCATCTATGCTTCAACTGACAACACTGTGGGTAAAATAACACCATACTCAAAACTGGCCATAACAAATTCATACCAAAAATCAGAAGATAATCTGTGTTACTAGACTAGGTCTCAAAAAGAAATAGGCACTTATATGTCTAATCCTCCAATTTTCATGTATGTTTCACTTTAATGCTTGGCTATGCAACATTTTTTTGGGGGGGGGATAAAAATTGGGAGGAGAGACTGAATACAACTGAGTGCAGGTAGATTCATTTGTGTTGAATTGGTGCTCCTTCATTCTCAAGTATTATAGAATATAGAATAACAGAGTTGGAAGGGGCCTTGTCGGTCATATAATCCAACCCCCTGCTCAAGACCCTATACAATTTCTGACAAGTGGCTGTCCAGTCTCTTCTTGAAAGCCTCCAGTGATGAAGCATTATTAATTATCAATGTCTGAGACCCTGAAGAATTAGGCCATAACATGCAGAAATTCAAGAGCAGTTTATAAAATCTGCAGAATTAAACCTGTGTCTTTGTGCTTGGATTTGTGCTTGGATTTCTATGTCTTTGTGCTTGGATTGTTGAAGAGGTGCTATAATTTTATATACCGGTAATCTTCTTTATGGTGCCAACATGTTGGAGGAGGAGTCTGAATCTGTAGTCATGGTGCCATAAGTTTAAGTTCTTAGACAACCACTTCTCAATCTTTTTCTCCATTTATACATCAGATGCCTGATGCCTTCCTTCTTTTTCCTTGTCTACTTTTTAAAGATCTTGATTTTATCTCCATTTTACAGTGCCAAGAGTTGGAAATGCATCCTCAAACACCTGTGTGATGCTATCTCAGTTTTCTTCCATTCTTCCTAAAAATCCATTTTTTTCTATTAAAAAAAAAGCTTTTGATGGAACTCCTGGGAGGCCATATATAGTTTTGCCCTAAATTACTGTAGATTTGTACCTTTCCCTGCTGATCTCTGTTGTATTATCCTGCATTAATATGCCTTTTGAGTGAAGATCTACCCTTTTGTAGTCTCTGGTCTGGTTCACACATTGTGTCAGGCTCTAATGAAAAACCCAAAGCAAACCAACTACTGAGTGCTTAGCGTTATGTATGATCCAAATCCATTCATTTTCTTGCATAATGAAGGTGGCAGATAAATTAATGACAACCGCACTAACTTTCCTATATTCTGAATGAAAGAGGTGGAGTGTTCAAGTTCCCTTCAGTGGTACAATCTTACCAAAGTTTTACAGCTCAGTACTGCTGATTGTATAAACTGGTGTTCATGTACAGTTTTTACCAGGTTTCACTACCGCTAGAGAAACTTTTCCTGAGTAAAGATACAGGCAGCCTTTCTCTCTCCTGGTGTAAACATCCAGGGAGTCTTTGGCAGAAATTTCTGCTTCTGGTGTTTTTTAGCTACTGACTTTTGTACTTCAGCCAAGACTAGAAATAAGCAGAGGAACACATGGAGAGGAGGGAGGGAGGGAGGGAGGGAGGAAGGAAGGAAGGAAGGAAGGAAGGAAGGAAGGAAGGAAGGAAGGAAGGAAGGAAGGAAGGAAGGAAGGAGTGTAAAGACTTAGTTCATTATCCTTTATTTAAATTAGTAGTACTTACCCACAAAACCTAGAGCAGTTTTTATTTGTTTCTTGTTAGGCTTCTTCTATGTCGTATTATTCTATATAAGTCTGTTTTGTCTGGTAGTATTTCAAGATTGATAACAAGAATAAACCAAGCTAGGAGGAACAGTCAACACATTAGAAGATGGGCTCAAGATCCAGAAGGATCTAAACAAGACTTGAACACTGGGCCCTATCTAACAAAATGAAGTTCAGTGGTGAGAAAAGTAATGTTTTACACTTAGGAAAGAAAAACCAAAGTCACGAGTATAGAATAGGTGGCACCTGGCTCAACAGTAGTAACAGTGAGAGGGATCTAGAAATCCTAGTGGACAACTACTTAAATATGACCCAGCAGTGTGCCAAAACAGCCAATTCAATCCTAGGCTGCATCAACAGAGAAACAGTATCAAGATTATATTTAGCATTACTACTGCTATATACTTAGTATATATAAGTGTACTGCCATATACTTAGTAAGACCACATTGTAATACTGGATCCAATTTTGGTTGCTGTAATACAAAAAGATATTGAGACTCTAGAAAGAATGCAGAGAAGAGCAACAAAGAGGGATGGAGGCTAAAACATATGATGAACCACTGCAGGAACTGGGGATGCCTAGTCTAACAAAGAGAAAAAGACTAAGGGTGGCACGATTGCAGTCTTTGAATATTTGACGGGCTGTCACAAAGAAGAGGGGGATAACCTATTCGCCAAAGAATCAGAGGGCAAGACAAAAAGAAATGGATGGAAACTTAATCAAAGAGAGATATAACTTATATATAATAATATATAAGAAGAAATTTCCTGACAGTAAGAATAATTAATGGGCTGCCTTCACAAATTGTGGGTGTACCATCACTGGAAGTTTTTAAGAAGAGATTGGACAGCCATTTGTCTGGAATGGTATAAGGTGGGTGGACTACCATAGAAGATATCCAAGGTTCCTCCAACTCTGTTATTCTGTGATTCTGTTATTTTAATGATGACTACAAGGATTAGCACTCTGTATAGTCAAGGTTCTGCTAGGAATTAGAACTGTGCTTTGTTTTATTTTGTTCTATTTTGGTTTTTCAAATATGTATTTGTTTGTATGACCATCTGAAAAAATCAGACTGAATGCACATCATTCACAGAGCTATGGAAAGAACTGATACAAAAATGTGTTTTGAAGAATTTTGGCATGGAATTGATTTTCCAAATCAGATTGTTAATTTGGATTGAATCGGCTGCATTTGAATTGTTCCAATTATTCAATAGCGTATTGTTCATACCTCAAAAGACCTTCTTTCTGATATCAGTTAATTTTTTTTGGAGTTGGCTCAGTTGGATTAAACTGGATTGTTTCAACAATTCCAACTGAAGCAAAGATTTGTATCTGATTCTGAGAAATTCAGCAGCAAATGTTTGGCAACCGTTTTTAGCCTTTTTGCTCTACACAAAAGCAAATTAGGTCTAGATTGTATAAAGTAAAGCATTGGATGGATAAAGAAACCAGCCATGAAGTGGTACCAAACAGATTGAATAATAGAATGGGTGCCAGGAGCATCTTTTCTTGAAGGATGTTCCAAAATTGAGTGCACCTCCAAACCTGACATACTTAGATCTGCAGAATATTCTCATGATAAGTGAGGCACCTGGATAGCAGCTTGGTGGCCTAGAGGTGAAGATGCTTGCCTCACACTCTAAGAGGCTAAGAGTTCAATCCTAGGCAGTGACAGATGCTTCTCTATTAGGATGCAAAGAGTAAATATCTGCTGTGAAATCTGCATAGGTGTCAGGAAGGGCATCCGGCCAGTAAATGCTCAGCTCCATTCAGTCACTTGACTCCACTCTGATAAAAAGGGATTACATGGTCGTAAAAAGAAAAAAATAAGTAAGGCACCTGGATTATGACCTTGACGGAAGATTTTAAAACATGGTCTAGACTTGTCTAGATTAGGATTAGTAAACTGTTGCTCACATGGGATCACTAAGGTACCCCATTTATGAACCTCCACTACTTTGCAATTGTGTGATTGAAATTTGATGATGAAATTATTGATGTACAGTAGCATTAATTTTCTTTATCTTTTTTTTTCAAAAAGAAATGCTGGAAGCCAGAGGAAACATACTTTGACTCTTTCTTATATTCCTAATCCCCCAAATGTTCTCTGAGTGGCCTAAAGTCACTCCACTTAAATTATTTTGCCAAGACAATTTTAAGCCACTTTTCACATCTGAGGGGATGATGGTGATTGATTGGTTGATTGGATTTAGGTGCCGAACTCCAATCGACTGAGGGCAAGTCACAAGTTATCAAAATCAGATAAAAACACAATGCAGAATAGACAATAGCAATAGCAATAGCACTTAGACTTATATACCGCTTCATAGTGGCTTTACAGCCGTCTCTAAGCGGTTTACAGAGTTCAGCATATTGCCCCCAACAATCTGGGTCCTCATTTTACCGACCTCAGAAGGATGGAAGGCTGAGTCAACCTTGAGTCTGGTGAGATTTGAACAGCTGAACTGCTGAACTGCTGAACTAGCAGTAGCCTGCAGTGCTGCATTTAACCACTGCGCCATCTCGGCTCTTGTCTGTTGTAAGCATCTGGCTGACAAAATAGATAGATTCTGACCATTCAATACAAAAACATATACAAAGGACACCCATTAAGGGGCCCCATCCTAAATCAGGTTAGATTTAAAGATGGAAATGATAATGGTTTGTCTCCCATAAATTGTTACACAAATTCCTATCTTTTAAAAATGAAAAAATACACACACACATACACAAAAGATCAGAAAATAATTCTATAGTCCAGGTATCTCCACGTCTTCTGCTCTTGCACTACTTCTTTGAGTTGTTCTAAGCTCAGGCTGGTGTCCAACCATTATGTTCTGTGGTAGCCTGGTTTCCTCTGACCGCTAACTGTGAAAGATAGTTGGTGCTTTCAATAAGTACCAGTGTCTTGAGTACAGGCTTGGAAAAATCTGCAGGTATGCACTGTTTGCCCATCTGGAGTTATATTGAAGTCATAACTCACTAACCTTGAGTTATGTCAACTGAAGGTTAGTGAGTGCATGATTTGATTAATGTTTTGGGTTCTTCCAGATCTGCTGTGCAGAACCGGATAGTGCAGTCTTATGCATGGCTCCTCAGATCTAAACAATATTGAGACTTTCTTCCCAGTTGGTCCATACAGCATTGAAACCTTCATCTATTAGTTCCAGTGCAGCGGTAGGCAAAACATATTTTCCTTGCCAAAAAGAATAACCCACTCCATCATTTCCATCTTTCAACACAGCACCCTCTTTCCAGGAAAAGCTCTGCTCTTGGCAATAATTTGTTCATTTCTTCCTAATTTTGTTTGGCATTTACACTGAAAAAAAAATAACCCTCTGCAATTGAAACTATTCTTTCAGTATCTGAATCCCATTAGACTTTTTTCCATCTGCAAACAAAATCTTGGAAGCTGTATGTCGCCAGGAGATTTTGCAATTTGGTTTTCAGACTAGAGGGGTTCACATTATTTGGCAGAAAATTTTATCTCTTGGATGTCTAGTCACAGTATACCTCCAAGCACATTGCTTTGCCATCCTTAATTGCTACCCTCACAATGACTTCTAGCATTGCTTTAGAAATGGATTATTCCAGATTGTATCTACAGCCAATATCTGCAAGCATGGAAAATGTTATTCTTTTGCCAAGATAGGTGTAAGAGAAAAGGTCATGTAAGCAAAAAGGGAAGGAAACAGCATTGATGGAGACAAGATGGGATCCAGAAAAATATTGGGTTTGGAAGCCAGGACATGAAGACTGATCCAGAAATGCTGTTGAACTCAAACCACTGTCCATAATTATTTGCATTGGAAAACAAATGTAGAAGTTAGGGAAGTATAACACCTTCCTACCAATAGGTGAGACTACCATTTAATTGGATCTGTACTGATGAGAATTATATGAAAAATATGGGATGATGGCCTATGCCATGCCCGGTGCATTCCTCAAAGCCACCATCAAGAAAAGCATATGTATCGTAAGCTTTTCTGGCAACGTCTCCATGGTTCAATCATTACAAGTGTTGAATGGTTCTGTACCATTGGTCTTTCACACAAATGCAAACATTCTGAGACTTTTAGCTTCAAGGAAAGGAAAACTGAACCATTTTGAAGGCTATTCTCAAGAGTTTGTCCAATTGGTTTCCTTTGCAGTTGGAAAAAAACCCAATAACTCTTTTTCATTTATATCTATAATGAAATCCAAATAACAGAGACTCATCTACTCAACCATAGCAGTGTTCCAATATCTCAGGAGTTGCCACAAAGGAGAGAAGGGGCCAACCTATTCTCCAAAGCACCTGAGGCCAGGACAAGAAGCAATGGGTGGAAACTAATCAAGGAGAGAAGAAACCTAGAAGTAAGGAGAAAGTTCCTGACAGTTAGAACAATTAATCAGTGGAACAACTTGCCTCCAGAAGTTGTAAATGCTCCAACACTGGAGGTTTTTAAAAAGAGATTGGACAACCATTTGTCTGAAATGGTATAAGGTTTCCTGCCTAAGCAGGGGGTTGGATTAGAAGATCTCCAAGGTCCCTTCCAACTCTGTTATTCTATTCTATTCTATTCTATTCTATTCTATTCTATTCTATTCTATTCTATTCTATTCTATTCTATTCTATTCTAAACCTTGGCTTTTGGAGAAAAAAATATCCCCCATTATGTTGCATAGTTATCCTCCTTTACTATGGCAAGTTTACATCGCAATAGTAAACCAGGGAGAATTCTTGACAGCTACCTAATGATAAGGAAATACCATTCTCCTAAGGACGTTCCGAGGAATGTGATACCCATATGCAGAATTAAGAGGCATCAGCATCTTTGCATTGGTTTGGAAAAACTGAAGGAAAGGGGGGGGGGGTTGGAAAGGTCATAATTGCCAGTTTCTTGATGGCTGTTCAATGTTTTGCTGCACTTTAAGGCTAATGAATAATCACCATAAAATATGAGCTTTTGTAGCAGACAACTTTCTTCATCAGACACATCACTGGGAATAAGGGAAGCAAATGTTTTCTATGGATTTGGTCCCAGATCCAATTCTTGGCATTGCTCACAAAGTTCTTAGGTCATCGTTTTGGGGGAACTACATGCATTATCCCACTTTAGAACTGGAGTATTTAGATCAGACACTATTCAGTAATTATCTAATGGCTCGATTTGCTATAATGCAGCTTTCTTATCACATAAAGGTTTGAGTGCTTTCCAGAGTAGAAAGAAGGAAGTGAGTGAAATAAATAAAATGACTGGGAAATTGTGCGTTTTTAGTCTTTAAAATGGCAGAGAATGTTTTGCTTATATGTTGCTCTTCCAAGTTTTTGGAATAATGCAAGCAGTGTATAAAAAAATGTTGAAATGGAAAAATGTAAATATACAAACATAGGGGAAAAGAAACCCCCCATTTTGCCTAAATAAATTGAAGGAGGAGAAGGAGATACTTGAAAGAAATGTCCATAATATGGGTGAAATCGAAGTCATGTTAACGGAGGTGTCACTAATGCTAAAAATAACCAGAACTATTTGTCATTTACACACATGTACAATACAGAGACAAAGAGCCATTCTTTGGAAATGCATTTTACAGAAACAAAATTGTACCGTTCCAAACTGTCTGGGTCTCTCGAAACAAAAGAGATTGTGTGTTTAGCAAGCTCTTCAGTATTCATGAGGACTTGCCACTTGCAGTGGGCGAGAGGAAAACAATGCTCAGAAGAGTTTCATAAATGACATGCAATGGTAAGATTGATAGATGATGCAGAGCCTAATGCAGCCCAACAGAAACATCACATTGAGTCGATTTTACTAAACGTTAGCCCTGTTTTAATCCTTCCAGTGCTACCTTCCTCAAGTGTAGACCTGGAAGAAGGTATGAGGGAAAGCAAGGAAAACTAGGAAAAGAGCAAGAAAGCCTGCCCTGCACCCTCTCCCCCAAAGGATTTACCCTTATTCTCTTTGGTGACAAATGACAATATTGCTACAGCAGGAAAGTTTAACACAATCGTTCAAAGCAAGTGCATTCAGCTCAAGTGAATGTGATTTTGTTATTCGTATTAAATAGTGCTGTTGCAAACGTTCAGCGCTAAGTAGTTTGCTATAGACTTCTTTTTGTCTTCAGTTCATAGCTTTCACTCTCCATGTTAAATTGGGGGGAATCAGTAGCAGCAACAAAAGACAAAAAAAAAAGACAATTCCACCTTCTTCTGCCCTTTTGGTAGCACTAACATCTCATTGCCTGCTCTTGGAAAAAGGAAATAATTGCAGGGAATTAGGTAAAAATAGGAGTGTTTTCATAAAGGGTGAAACAAATTGTTTTACAAGGGTAAAACAAGCTATGGATAGAGGATTTCCCTTTTACCTTCCCTTAACTTGAAGTCCCCCCCCCCCCGTTGACTTCTTGGTTTATGCATAAAAGCAGTGTTTCTCAAACTTGGCAGTTTGAAAATGTGTGGACTTCAACTCCCAGAATTCCTATGCTGGCTGGGAAATTCTGGGAGTTGGAAGCCCACACGTCTTCAAATGGTCAAGGTTGAGAAACACTGCATTAGAGTATCACACGTTCTTTTCGATTTGGTTTAGTTTGGGAGGGGCTGTTTGGTAGGGCTGGAAATGCTGAGAATCCTAGATCTCTTGTGACTCTGGTAGCCCTTACTGAGAAAAGTTGGTCTGCAATTAAATTTTTTTTTTGTAATCCTATAATAGATTGAGGGAGTGGTTATATATGGTAGAGAACCACTGATGACCACCCAGTAGTGGGTTCTAAAACCCGTTGCTACTGATTCGTGCGTGCGCTTGCATGCATGTGCAACACTTCTGCACATGCGCAGAAGCGTCCCGGGTGGGTGGGCGGATCCTCCCACCGCTGCTGCTACCGGTTCACAGAACCGGGCTGAACCGGGAGCAACTCACCACTGGACCACCCCTTCTACCCTCTGTACAGAATGCTTCAGAACTATGGGTCAGAAAGGAGATGTTATCATGCCAGCTTATCCTTTTTCAAACCTGTTCTCAGGATTGTACTGCTTTGAGATTATTTCAGCTGGCAGAATCCCATAAAAGTTTAGAAGCTTGTTTGCTTAGGAAACCATCTTTGTACTTGGATAACTGTTGACCAATGTCCTCACTATCAAAGAAGGCAATGTTGGCGTTCCAGAAACACCTAGAAGAAATAGACTCTCTAAATCAGGGGTGTCAAACTCAAGGCCCATGGGCCGGATCCAGCCTATAGGGTGCTTAGATCTGGCCTGCGGGGCCGCCCTGGAAACAGTGAAGGACCAGCCTGTGGTGGCTCTGCCAGTGAAAAAGGAGCTTGGGCGCCCATGCGCATCTCCATTTTCAGCCGTGACAGCCTCCTGCAGCCTTCTTCAGCCCCCCCCCACCCCCCGTTTTCACTGCAGAGGCCGTCATGGCCCAAAACTGAGCTTGGGAGCCCATTTTCACTGGCAGAGCACTCAGGTCACCACAGGCGCACCCAACATGAGTGATGCCAAGCTGGCCACACCTACCCTGGCCACACCCACACCAGCCCCTCAAAGTAAAACACAACCCTGATACGGCCCTCAATGAAATTGAGTTTGATACCCCTGCTCTAGATCCTTACTAATCTGGGTTCCACCCGTATTTGACACAAGCCCTTGGTCATTCTGATGGATCATCTCTATTAAGAGAGAATAAGGGTAAATGTAACCCTATTGATGCTCCTGAATTGCTTCCTGTATTCTTTTGGAATGCTTGTTGAGTGGGGTTAGACATATTAGAGTTTCACTTTTCCCTTTCTGGAAGGTGACATAAAGTGATCTTGGGAGACATTTGTTTGTTGGTTGTGGTTCAAGTACCATCTTGTGGTTCAAGAAGTAGCAAAAAGTCATCAATGTTAGTTGTCACTCATAGCCTGATCCTTCACAAATCTGTCTCATTCCCTTTGGAAATCATCTAAATGGACTGACATTACCAAAATTGTCAGAAATCAGCTGGTAGAAAATTTCAACTATGCCCTATAATGCCTTCTGTTAGTCTTGATTCCCCTCCCTACAAAGTAATACCAGTATTTACAATGTTTTGTAAACTGCATTTTTCTTATATGCCTAAGTCATCCCTGGGAGCGAATGGCATCTGAGCAAAAATAAAAATAAAAATGACAATAACCCAAGAGGATAGGTGGAAATATTGAAAAAAAAATCTAGAAAGTCTATCTTGCATTCTCACCCCAGCCTTAGAGGCATATCAAGCATACTTTCTCCCTAGAGAAAGCCAAACCTATTTATATTAGAATGGGTGAACCCTTTGGTCAATGTTAAATATGTTGCTTTAGCACAGGAAGCCAACTTTAATCAGACCATTTCCACAGTCCTCCCCCACCCCATTATTACAGGTTTCATTACAGCTCTCTAAAGTGGGGACAGAGCATATGGAACTCAAGAGGTTTGAAGAAACCATAAAATAGGGTTAACCATTAACATTCTCTTTTATAGACAACCATTAAAGACAGATGTTCCTGGTGTCTGTGCACCCCAGCTGAACTTGAGTTGTCTGCTTATTGGGGCCCAGGTCATGTCATTTTCATATGAGACCTTCTGATCCTTTCTAATAAATCTATTGTCTCCCATTTTCACATGGCTGGACATTCATACTGAAATATAGGTAGAATAGAATAGAATAGAATTCTTTATTGGCCAAGTGTGATTGGACACACAAGGAATTTGTCTTTGGTGCATATGCTCTCAGTGTACATAAAAGAAAAGATACATTTGTCAAGAATGGTTGTCATAGGGTTCAAGTAAGCAATCAGGAAACAATCAATATTAATATGAATCGTAAGGATACAAGCAACAAGTTACAGTCATACAGTCATAAGTGGGAGGAGATGGGTGATGGCAACAATGAGAAGACTAATAGTAATAGTAATGCAGCCTTAGTGAATAGTTTGACAGTGGTGAGGGAATTATTTGTTTAGCAGAGTGATGGCGTTCAGGAAAAACTGTTCTTGTGTCTAGTTGTCTTGGTGTGCAGTGCTCTATAGCGCCGTTTTGAGGGTAGGAGTTGAAGCAATTTATGTTCAGGATGCGAGGGGTCAGTAAATATTTTCACGGCCCTCTTTTTGACTCGTGCAGTATACAGGTACCAATTTTTCCCAAGAAAGTGCCCTGTTTTCAAATGCATTTTCTCTTGAATTATAAATTTCTAGGCATATTTGATTCTAGAATACACATTGAATATGTACTTTGATGCTTTCCGAGCCAGGAGAGTATGAATTTCCAAGAATGTTTGCATTTTGATCTATCATCTATGTATGTATGCAATCTATGTCTGTCTGTCTGTCTGTCTGTCTATCTATCTATCTATCTATCTATCTATCTATCTATCTATCTATCTATCTATCTATCTATCTATCATCTCTCAATCTGTCTCTTGAGAACCAATAGGTCAACCCAATCAGCTGACTGAGCAACATACAATTCACCAATACATATTTGTGATTAAAACAATACAAATGTAAAAACAAAACCACACATTATTATGACATAAGAACAGGTGAACACTCAGGTGAATGAAACCAATTCATCCTCTGGAGGAGGAGTGATTCATCATGAATTGATGAAACAGTCAAGTTTTCATAATTTCCTGAAGGCCAAGAAGAAAGGGAGTGCTCAAATGTTGGGGGAATCCCATTCCATAGGAGGGGGCGGTGATTGAGAAAGCTTGCTTCTATAGCTCCCGTTCAGAGGACACATGAGGAGTCCATCCAACTAGATCCTATTGGATGAGTAGATGTTACTGGGAAAAGGAGGTCGGAAAGATACCCAGGACCTTGAATTCCATCTGGAAGTCAGCTAGAAGCCAGTATAGTTCTCAAAGTAGAAATGTTACATGGGTATCACAAGGACACACATCATTGCACAAGCTTCTGCATTCTAAACAGGCTGTAGCTTCCACATGCTTTTCAAGGAAAGCCCAATGATGAGTGCCTTGCACTGCAAAACAGTGCTCCCCACTCCTAACCCCACAATTGAGCTACCATAATCTGTTGGAATTCATTGTTGGAATGTATATCTATGCAACAACTACAATAGTGTTCATCCAGTAGATGGCAGTATTTACAAGTTTGGATCTATAGTATATACTCTATGCTCTTTTGTTCTAAGTAGAGTTTCCTGTTTCCTATTACAGTAAAATAGCTGAGCAGTAAAGCACATGGTGACTGTACTCTTTGTTTGCTCTGTGTAGTGCTTTATATAAAGAGAATTTCTAACATAATCAATGATATTGAAAACCATAGAGAAATCCTGCAGGATAAAGTGGATTGCACCACCTTTATTTCAGTTTTGGTGGAGAGGAATATAAGTAGGGTGCCCAGATACCTTTGATCCAAAATCAGGACAGTTTAAAAAAAAATAGCACTTCTCACTTAGGCGGAAACACGCTTTTGGCCCGGATACGCTTTGGCGGGCATGTGATTGGCGGACCCTTCGCCCTCTTTCTTTCCTCCCTCCTCCAAGCTGGCTTTGCAGACTCCTCAGGTGCCTCGGGGGCGAAAGGAAATAAAATAAACCCACAATTTTATTACACGACCGCTCACTTTAAACAAAGAAAACATTTACAGTATTTTAAATAATTTATCACAACCCTGAAAGAAAGCATTAAAATATTACACACTAAAAATGCACACAAAATCTTCCATAACAATACATAAGAGAATCTGCCTGAAAATGAAGCGATTGAACTAAAACGCAAGTAGTGCAAACATACTTTCATTTAATGTTCATCTTGATTATCCTAAAATTTTACAAAAGTTCAGGACACATCAGGATGGGAACTCGAATTTCAGGACAAAATCAGGACATTTTCAGAATCAGGACAAGCTTCTAAAAATCAGGACAATCCTGATAAAATCAGGACATCTGGGCACCCTAAATATAAGAGGAAGTCAGACTAAATGTGGGCCTAAATGTGTTCAGATAATCTATTTCCTTCAGGGCTCGTTGCAGCTGCAGCCCAACCTCTTTCTCTACCACCTTCCCCTAAAGGAGGAGATTGGAGACAGGATAATTGACCAACGATGGTTTCTTGAGGATAGGATGCATAACCATTTCTTTTAGAGCCATGATGCTCCATCAGTCAAGGATACATTCACAATTGTCCTGACTCAGTTCCTTGTCATCTGCCTGCACGTTTTTACCAAGAAGGGCAGGGATCCAGACTGCAAGTGGCTGGGTTGACGATACAACAAATCCCCTGAACTTTTTCAAGTTTCATAGGCCCAGATTTTTCCCAAAGAATGAAAATCTCAGCCATACAGCTGCATACAGCTCAGGAAAAAAAAGAGTGACTTTTTCCTCTACATGTAGCTGATTTTGAAGATGACTTGGAAGCTACAACTGGTGCAGAGTGTGGCAGCCAGAATGTTAGCAGAGTAAACCCAATAGTCTATGGTAATAGCCATATTATGATTATTACATTGGCTGCCAGTAGACTCTAGGTCCAATGCCAAGTGCTATTATTACCAATTTCTCCTGTGAAATTTTTTTGGAAGTAAATTAATATACTAGTCCTAGTAATATAAATGACTAATTTTTCCTAAAGTGAACATCTATTCACAAGCTTTGATACTGTTTGAGTCTCAATTTATCTCATTGATGAGTTGTGGCAGGAACTCTTTCAAAATACTGTGAAAAGCATCTTCAGAATATGACTCAAAGGGCCTTTGAGAGTTGGTTAGGAGATCCACCAACTATATCATACTTACCAATTTCAACAGGTGCAATATGTGTCCAAAATGTAGCACTCCAACCTGGCCAGCATTAGTAGGACAGACTAAATTTGTCTTAGGGTTCGGTGATAACCATGGGGAGTGATTAGTGCTCATAATTTAGCATTGGCAAAGCAATTTAGTCAGGTGTTCCTTGCTGTTGAAGTAGAAGGCATACCCATCCTCAGCTTGGTGGATGGGTGGGGGGAGAGACAGAAATTATCAGAATAACAGAGTTGGAAGGGACCTTGGAGGTCTTCCAGTCCAACCTGTGCAAGCAGGAAATTCTATACAATTTCAGACAAATGGTTGCCCAATCTCTTCTTAAAACCCTCCATTGTTGGAGCACCCACAATTTCTGGAGGCAAGTCTGTCCACTGATTATTTATTCTGTCAGGAAATTTCTTCTTAGTTCTAGGTTGCTTCTCTCCTTGATTAGTTTCCATCCTTTGCTTCTCATTCTGCCCTCAGGTGCTTTGGAGAATAGGTTGACTCCAGGGGCAGGTTCCTCTTACCTTCTCCTACTGGTGCGCATCGCAATGTGTGCGCACGCGTGTCCTCTCGCGTGATTTTGGCTATCTGCGCATGCGCAGAAGGACAATTTCACTTCCGCGCATGCGCAGAGAGCCAAAAACTGTGAAAAATTCAAAAAAAAAAGATGGCAGCGTGCACAGACCGGCAAAGAAAGCACTGGAGCCATTGCGCAATCGGCGGGCCCCTACTGGAACGGCGGAGTGGACCGCACCGGTAGGAACCCACCACTGGTTGATGCCCTCTTCTTTGTGAGAACTGCTCAGATATTGGAACAATGCCATCATGTCACCCCTAGCCCTTCTTTTCATTAAACTAGACATAACCCAATTTCACCAATAATTATTTATATGTTTTAGCCTCCATTCCCCTAATCGTCTTTGTTGTTCTTCTCTGCACTCTTTGGAAAAGAGATACAGCTTTTAAAGTACTGGGACACAGATGCCTATATTTGGCCTGCGGGTCCAGGTTGCTTAGCCACAACGCAAACTAAGTTTCCAATTCCCATTTGACAAATGTTGCGGACCTCAGGTCAAAGCCTGAACTTCTATTTTGCTGCTGCAGTGAATGAGTCCATGGCAGTCCTCCCTGCACACTGGGGTGACGACTCCAGAGTCGTCTTTTTTTAATTAAGGTTCTGTATTGTAACTAATCAATGTACATTATTGGGAGAATGAATGTCAATGCCAGTGCTTTTTCTTCCTCTCCTTTATCTTTGTCAATGATTCAAAGACATGATTTATGGTTAGTCTCCGTCTTTCAGGATCATCCATCAAGCGCTGGTTTCACTACAGGGTTCCAAGTTGTAAATCATGCAGAAAGGCTGTCACTCATCTTGATTAACCCTTTCAGAACAGAGCACAGCCAGAATGGAGAGGTGGCCAAGGGAAGGTAGAACTTTTTTTTTCTTTTGTAGGGCGAAAAACAAAACAAAGCGTAATGCCCAATAATAATAGCAGCTCATAGAATTGACAGAACTCCAGCTGTCTCAGCAATTCATCCCTTTATGTCATCCAATAATTAGCAAGAGGGACAAGCGAAAGTTAACCGGGCATAGCTTCATACTTTCCAGCAAGGCACATTTTAAGGGGTCCTTGGTACTCTCTGAGCTTGCTTGTTTTCTTGCAGACCTTTCATTACCCAAACTAGGTAACATCATCAGTGCTAGTAAGGAATGCAGTTTGCTGTCAGTTTATATTCTAGTGGCTTGCCTGTCAGTGTTGGTGGGGATGGTGTTAGAGATTCCAACAACCTGGAATTAAGGAATTAACCTTAATTAAGGAGAAACGTCCTAACAGTGAGAACAAATAACCAGTGGAACAGCTTGCCATCAGAAATTGTGGGTGCTTCATCACTGGAGGTTTTTAAGAAGAGATTGGACAGCCACTTGTCTAAAATGGTATAGGGTCTCCTGCTGGAGCAGGGGGCTGGACTAGAAGACCACAAAGGTCCCTTCCAGCTCTTATCTGATTGATTGATTGATTGATTGATTGATTGATTGATTGGGGTGCTTGCTGTTGGCTTCTTTGGCAGTTTCTTGATTGGGGTATTGTTTACTTGATTGCTGGTCTGATGTTAACCTTGGAGTTAATCTATGATGATCTGGGTGCTGATTGCTAGTGGAGAGGTGCTTGGGTCTTTTTGTTCCTTTTGGGGCTGGGTGATAGTCTTTTTTGCATAGTCTACAGACGTTGTTAATGTCTATGTGTCTGTCGATGGCTGATTTGTCAGAGTGCCGGGCTTCTAGAAATTCCCTGGCATTTTTGGACTTGGCCTGGTCAAGAATGGTCACATTTTCCCCATTGAAACTATGGTTAAACCTCTCATGTTATGAAATCAAAGAATTTTCATCATGTCTTCCGATTGCTAGTTGGTGTCCATGGATGCCTTCTGCCAGTCTTCTGTCCTCTATAGTGGTCCTACATAAGGCACATTTTCCAATAAAAAATGCATTATCTCTGCCCATAAAAAGAAATGTATAGTTTTAAAGTTCCTTTGCTAAAACAGGATCAGAAGAAATGCCACATGGCTATACTGTGTGGTCTTGCCTCAGCGTTACGATACACAGGTTTTCATGTATGCAGATACATCAAAAGGTGACCATCCAGGACCTCCCACATGCACGCACACCTGTACACACCTATGTATACAAGTACTCCATGCTGCTCACTATGCTTTGTGTTTATCCTGGCTGCAGCCAATTTTGCTAAGTTCAAAGGAACATCTTTGCAAAAAAAAAGGTTTGCAACTAACTTGCAGCTTTCACCTCTAGAAACGAGGGGAACAAAGTGGAGTGGACCCCAAAGCACAGCAGTTGTAATACCCACTCCTCAAACATGACTTTTTAAAACAAAACAAAACTGCCAAGTGTCTCTGAAAATACAAAACTGGGGCAGTGGTGTTTTTTTTTCTCTCTCCCAGAGATAGAATCCAGGAAAGCAGCAGGTATGAAAAATGCCACTCTCTGTTTTCTCTTGCAAGCTCAGCCTGTGTGTATGTTTTTAATAAGTGCCAATTATAGATGTGAAAAACAGGGTTTTGCTTGAAAAATCAAATAGAGGCCAATTCTGACTGTAACCTTACTGTGACTAAGGAACAAGTGCAAAAGTCCATTAGCAGCTACTATTTCTGGCCTGATAAATTAGCAGTTCTTCCCCCCCCCCTCTCTCCACCTCTTTTTATTTTTGTGGACAGGAAGACATCAAAAAAATGAAATGTGTAAGCAGCATGGGAAACACTAATATACCACTGTGCCTGCCCCCTCTGAAAAGCTGTGGACAAACACTGACAGATATTGGGCCAAGTTGGCTAATCATCCTCCCACCTCTGTCTCCGCTGGTGTGGATCAACATTTCCCATTCTTTTCTCATTTTTCAAAATGTTTTCTATCTCCTCTTGGCTAACGTAAGTGTGGAAGATTGGCAGTGAAGGAAAAACAAAACAAAACCAAGTGAGATTATAAATGTTCTTTCTGCATCTTTTAACGATCATTTTGAGAGGTCTATGGAGGTTCTCAGTCATCCGGGCCATGGTTGTCCCGAAGGTGCTTTTTCAAAAGGCAACTGGACTTTCTTTGTTTTTCCTTGAAGACGTTTTGTTTCTCACCCAAGAAGCTTCTTCAGTTCTGTAGAAAATCTGTCCTTTTAGCACTTCCAAAGAGGTTCCACACCCATTTGCATTATTTAGATGATCCCGAGGGCACAGATAAACCTTCAAGTGGCCTCAACGATTCTCAGAGAGAGTGCTAATGACCGGATGACTGCAAGGAATATAAATCCTTCCATCCTCCACGATTCAGTCAGAACTGAAGAAGCTTCTCGGATGAGAAGTGAAACGTCTTCAAGCAAAAACAAAGAAAGTCAAGTTGCCTTTTGAAATTAGTACCTTTGGGACTCTCATTTTGAGAGCAAATTAATATTGATGTGGTGTTTTTGAATCCATGCTTGTGATGCTGTTTCATTTCGGCTTATCTTGACTTATCCTAAACTCTGAATCCGGTTTACAGATTCTGAAAGCAGCGATGAAATACGTGGAGGCTGGGTGGGGAAAATGCATTTAGAGAGTTTCTTAGGGGAAAAGATTACATTACAATTATATTCCCACTTATCTGGAAATAAGCTGCATTGGTATGATGGCATTTCCTTTCAAGAAGATACCTTCATCTTCCAAGGCAATTTTTGAATGAAGAAGAAACTAGAATCTCTCCAAAGCCTAGCTTACCAAGAAGAGCTAATACTGAATTGGTGTGGGCTGGTATACAGGACCCTGCTGATTATTCTTATCAATGGATGTTGCAGCTGACAAATCCAGATGGCCCTATCAGCAGACATCAAGAGCCAAAATTTCTCAGGGCAGAGATGCCAGTTATGTTAACAATTGACTTCAAGGCAGAGGACTGCAGAGCAAAAAGGCAATTAAACCATAGGCGTGGTGAGAGAAAGAAGCACTGGATTTATACTACAGTCCGTGTAAAAAGGGGATTGAATTTTCATGTTGGCAGAGGGCAAAACGCTGTTTTAGTTTTCCCTTCCTAGTATGCAAGCTAGATTCTTATCTGGCCTGCCATGTTGCATGTCAGAAAGCCATGTGCCAATCATCAGCTAGACTTTAGTCAAGCTGTGCTGAGTCACACTCCAGGAAGCTGTGCCAGTAACCCTGGCACTATTTGTGTTTTTCTTTCTGAAAAGATAGATATTGATTTTGGGCCAGGGGACACGTGACATTTTATTGTAAGGAGAAATCGCATTTTTGGCCAGGGAGCACATATGTTTTGCTTTGTAGCAGCCAACCTGTTTATTTTTTTTAAAAAAAGAAACAAACAAAAATCCAATCCACAGGCATTCTTGAAGCCTGAATCGTTATCATGTTACTTATACCATGTGTTATATATAAACCAAAACCTCTGGCTTAGTCCTTTCTGAGCAACCCAGAATCTGCAGCCAAGATGTCATGATAGCAAAAAGCATGTCCCAAACTATTGGGGTTTGTTAACTGCATGACTGGCAAAAGGAAATAACGGGACTTGTTTGAGGAATGTGTACTAAGAATAATCCACTTATCATTCCAATTTAAGTATGGGCAAAAGCCCTATAACAGAAATCTGTTTCATTGTGGTAATATAGCATTACATTACAGTAATAACAATGCCTATGTCTCACTTTCTGAGGCTACAGACACCATTACGTATTTCTACATGTGCTTTAACCCTGACAGACAAATTCTATGTCTACAGCTAGTTGAGAACACCCAAATAAAAAGGCCCAACGTTTGCAAGATCAGACAAAATGAAAGAATCAAATCACTCTGTCCATTAGCTATAAGAAATCTTTTTTAGCAGAAAACCTAGGAAGATTTAGAAGGGAAACAAAACATCACGAACTGAACCTTGTAACCATGAACTGAACTGAGCCTTGAACAAACCAATCTTGGATGGAAAGCTTCATTCTTCAGACATCTTGCTTGTTTATCTCTTGACCTTTGGGCTACAGATCGGCAGCTTGATGTCTCTGGAGATGAGCATTTGTGACGACACCTGAAGACACAAAGACAACATGCCCTTCATAATGAGCTAATGAGGCTTATCTACCCAGCCATCCTTATGGATCAGAAACATAAACAATTGGAGTTCCTGGGACTGGGAAGATATATCTAAATTGTGACAATTCTGTTGTGATTTTGCCTGTGTGTCTGTTTCCTCTCCTGCCTTTGTGTATCATAAGCTTTCCTTTACATTGCTGCTTGGGAGCTTGGCAGTCCTGTTCCACTATCACTGCGACCTGTCAGAAGAACAAATGGCACCTCAGGGAACGTGGCCTGATAATGTTTGGTTTGGTATGGCTTGGTTGCATGCACTTTATGCTTTTTTTCTTAAAAGGGAAAGAAAGCCCTAATCTATGTTTATAAATTGCTAAAGGAGGCCATACTCCACCCCGTTGCTCTACCTCTATGACTATTTATTTATTTATTTATTTATTTATTTATTTATTTATTTATTTATTTATTTATTTATTTATTTATTTATTTATTTGTCAAACATGTATAGTAGTAATTTGTATAAACATAAGTAAAAAGTAACGATAAAAGAGGACAATAGGACAGTAGGACAGGGACGGTAGGCATGCTGGTGCGCTTATGCACGCCCCTTACAGACCTCTTAGACTATCTGTGGCCTTTGACTTCTTCCTCTTCCCGTCTCGATATTTTAACATTTAGTCGCCTAATTCCAGGTGACTACCAAATACGGGGTCAATGGATTAACATGCTCATTCAAAATGATTTATTCTGTATTCCTCTTTCTCCCCCTACCCCCTGCTTTTCTGCCACATACAGATAGGTTGCTCTCTCGACTAGGTCAGAATGAATGGGCAATATTACAGATTCTAAGCATATCAGCCTTTGTGTAGAAAGATTAGTTTCCTATACTGAGGGCTCTGTGAACCCAACGAATAAAAATAGCTTCTAAAAGATCCAATAGAAGAGTAGAAAGAAATATCTTCACTCAAATGTCAGCAGAAAGGGAATAAGGAGTTATGCATCTGAAGGGATTAAACGATGCATCAAGATCTACTTTGTCCTTATTGTGAGAGCAGCAAAATATTGTCTATCCCAAATACAGTTGTAAATTAAGGCTGATTTTATTCCATCCTGAATTCTTCTATCCAGCTGGGATTAAAATAAGAGGGTGGAGGGAATACTGTGCTGCTAAAATAAGATTGGGAATAAGTTGCAGCCCATCACCTTGTAACATCTTAATTAAAGCTTCTTTCTCTGATATAAAGTTGACTCTAAGGAGCTCATCTTTAATTTGAATATTTTAAACAATATATGGGAATTCAGTAGATTTGAATGATATTTAATTAATTATTCCTGAACTGTATATGTTCATTTTAAAGATGGAAGTTAGAAGACTTTGGGGGGGGGGATGAAATTGGGTTAGTAAGCTTGCATGATTTATTGTTTGATTGATTGATCTATATTTACTAGATTGAGCCGAGGTGGCGCAGTGGTTAGAGTGCAGCACTGCAGGCTACTTCAGCTGACTGCTAGCTGCAGTTTGGCAGTTCAAATGTCACCAGGCTCAAGGTTGACTCAGCCTTCCATCCTTCTGAGGTCGGTAAAACGAGAACCCAGATTGTTGGGGGCAATATGCTGACTCTGTAAACCACTTAGAGAGGGCTGTAAAGCACTATGAAGCGGTATATAAGTCTAAGTGCTATTGCTATTACAGCAATTTTCATACTATCCAATCAGAAGATTCTGGATAGGGTACAAAAACAATAACATACAAGAAAACAAAGGTTATGGATCCAGCAAATTAAACTTGAGTAGAATCAAAATAGGGATGTTTTGGTAGGAAAATTGTACAAGTGATACTACTGGAGGAAAGAATGGATAATATAAAACTCAGCCTCAGGTTAAATTAAAATAGTAAAATGGCCCCATATTTTGCAGGATCTGATAAAAAATCTCAAAGGAGTCCAATGTGCTTGTATGAAGCTGTGTAATAATTCAAATAGGTAAACTAAAATCTCACAAAATTTTTGCATTTTCACAAAAGATAATCATATAATTGGGCAATTTTAAAAGGGATCAAATTATAATTTGTGGAATTGTGGAATTCCACAATCTTTCACTGAGACTGTCAGAAATAGGGTATTTGGTGGTTTTGCAAGGTTGGAACCGTTTTTCATGCATGATTTTCCAGAACAAAAATTTAGAGATATTTTATTTTGTACATCTTGCATAAGACAGCCCACAAGCTATGCAGTAAGAAATAATTTATTGACTGCTATACTTCAGTGGTGGTGTACTTTTTTTTTCCCAGAAAAAGAAAAGAGAGTTTTGTGGGCAAAGAACACAATTTGATACCAGTACACAGATATTCCGATACATTTTTTTTTTAAAAAAAATCTATTCGTTTCTTTAAAGTATTATCTATTGGTTTCTTAACACATTTTCTTTGCTAAGATCAGTGTGATAATCCTACAAATATAATGCAAATGCAATAGAAGCCACAATGTAAGCAAATGCTATAACTGGCCAATCAGTTCAAGCATCTAAAATGATGGACAAACATATGGTTGTGGTCTGATGGATATTTCATAATCCTTACTGTTGCATTGTATTAGACCTGTACAGCACTTCAAATTCTATTTCAGGGGTCCTCAGCCCCTGGCCCGTGTCTCCCACTACTGGGCCACAGTCTGTTCGGAACCGGGCCACGCAAACAGCAAGTGCGCGTATGCTGTACTTGTGTGAGCGATGGGTGCACATGCTCGCATGCGAAGCTCCATTTGTGTGAACTGTGGGATGTGCACCTGCCACTCATGCAAATGGAGCTGTGTGCACGAACATGCACCTGCCACTCACACGGAACCATTCCCTCTCTCCCATGCCGGTCCCCCAAGCGGGAAAAAGTTGGGGACCGCTTTTCTATTTCACAAAACTGCTTCAGAGCACTCTAGCGTGCAAATATACTTCTAGTCTGCAAGTCTTTAAAGCAGCTGCATCTTTTCCTAGGATTGAGTAGCTCTTCTCTGTTGCAGCTGCCACATGAACCTAGAGGTGAATTAGGAGGCTTCAAAGAGTTGCAGACAACTATTCTGTGCATTCCTCTTCATCCTCCGAAGCACATTTTTGGAAATTAATAAAAAAGCACTGCATAGCCCTACATAATAGATATGAAGAACTTGGATTAATATGTTTCTTATTTATTATTAAGTTGTGGCATGGTGATATAGAGAGAAGCACTTCTATAGATGTTTTTATCTCAGCCCATATACAGCTTTCAAAGTAAACCCCAGGGTTTTAAATTGGTCTCAGAATAGGTAGCTACATGCATACAAGAATGCAAGTTTTAAGAAGATTGTACATACAAGGGAAAATACAAGTTGTTAGTTGAAGTTGCATACCAAAGAAGTGCAGATTTTCTTCCATTGGTTGACGATAAGGATGGTAATACTGCCTGCAGATGTCAAAATTTGACAGGCTGGACTAACCAATGAATAGATGTGAAACTTAAGATCAGATACATAATTGATCCGTATAATACCTTGAAGACCAAATCTTAGACTTACACCATCTCTTCCTTTACCTGTGTCAGCTCTGATTTATCTCTTTACCACTTTTCTTTTCTTTTTTTCCCCTGTCAGTTTGCACTTATACTTAAATGGGGAAACTATGGTTTGCATTTGCCCTTCAAATCAGAACTGATTTGATCACAGTGTACATTTCTGCTTCAGAGGGTAAGTGTGAGCTATAGTAGGTAGGGGCTGGTATAACAGCAGAAGGTGGTTTAAGAAAGTCAGGGATCAGGGACATAATGCCTCTGTATGTCTGGGTAGGTGGGTAAGTGTGAGTGAGTGTGCAATAACCTTTAATAAGGCTTCTGTATGAATTAACCCAAGAACAGAATTTATTTATTTATTTATTTATTTATTTATTTATTTATTTATTTATTTTGGTTTTCTTATATGCCGCCCAACTCCCGGAGGACTCAGGGCGGCGTACAGCAGAGAATAGAATAGAATAGAATAGAATAGAATAGAATAGAATAGAATAGAATAGAATGGAATGGAATGGAATGGAATGGAATGGAATGGAATAGAATAGAATAGAATAGAATAGAATAGAATAGAATAGAATAGAATAGAATAGAATAGAATAGAATTCTTTATTGGCCAAGTGCGATTGGACACACAAGGAATTTGTCTTTGGTGCATATGCTCTCAGTGTACATAAAAGAAAAGATACATTTGTCAAGAATCATGGGGTACAACACTTAATGACTGTCATGGGGTACAAATAAGCAATCAGGAAACAATCAATATTAATATAAATTGTAAGGATACAAGCAACAAATTACAGTCATCCAGTCATAAGTGGGAGGAGATGGGTGATAGGAACGATGAGAAGAGTAATAGTAATAGTAATGCAGCCCTAGTGAATAGTTTGACAGTGGTGAGGGAATTATTTGTTTAGCAGAGTGATGGCATTCAGGATAATATATGAATGATGCAAGTCAGTAAGCCTAATGAGTTGAGTTTCAGTCGGGCTGCTACCTCGGTGTAATCAACTTGAAACCGTATGGCTGTGTAAAGTTGTGCCACGGAGCTTAGTTACTTAGGCTATCTACCTCCAATTGGACAAATAAGTTTGAACTGATGTCCTCTCTCTATAACTTTTAAAGCTTTTCTCTTCTGAATGAATGTGGCATTTAGTTGCTGCAATTTCTCCCTACTAAATAGAATTTTTGACCTTGAAAGTGCTTGTGTCCAGCTAGTCCCCCCATATGTATTACTATAACTGTTCCAGATCTCAAAGCCCCCACTTCCCAGCTAAGTTCCGTGGGAGGCTCTGTGTGAAGTCTGCCTGCTCCACAACTGCTTTATCTCCTTTTGCATCAAAACCATGTGGATATTATACTGCAGGATCATCAATCAAGTGAAGTGCAGTCAAGAGCCTGTCCTGGCATTGCTCCTTCCAACCTGCCATTGTAGATCCAAGGGCACGTACTTTGAGGCAGTGTGATGGAATACACACCTGCAAGGGCAGAGGGGGAGAGTCTTGACAACACAGAGCCTTCCCAGAAATAAGTTCCGATTAAGAGCCTGTGCAGTCCCGAGCTGGATGGGAATGGGGGAAGAGGTGCAGAGTAACCTCGCTATCTGGTAGGTAAGAAAATTATAGCTTTAGCTTGGCAAGGTTGATATCAAGGCCAAGTGAAATTCAATCAAGTTCAATCCTAAATGGTATCTAGAGCCGCCGCCACCACCACCCACATTAAATAAAATAATTTGAAATGGCTGAAATTTCACCTGATTACCAAATTGCATTGACATTTACCATCCCTATATGAAATCTTACAAGATTTTGATCGAGCACACCAAAATCTCAGAGGGCTGTGGACGAGGACCTTTTTCTTGTATCTCATTGAGTGACTCAACGAGATTTTAGTGAAGTTTACATAACCGCTGAGATGAAATTGCCAGAATCTCACCTTAATTTGACAATACAAAAAGAGTGAAGGGGAGATTGCCTAGGGGTTTTGAAAAATTTGCCTACCTTGACTTTGGTACACATCCCAAAGAAGTTGTATGAATTGCAGATGAATGTTAGGAAAACTTCCCAATGGGGAATGGGGCAAAAATAATTTGAGAGTGGAAGGAAGGAAGGCAATGAACATGATGGACATGTTCAAGAAGAAGATGGACAGGCATTTAATTTGGATTATAGGTAGTCCTTGACTTACGAACATCTGTTTAGCAATTGTTCGAAGTCACAACAGCACTGAAAAAAAAGTCACTTACAACCGGCCCTCGAATTTAAATAGCAATAGCACTTAGACTTATATACTGCTTTACAGTGCTTTACACAGCCCTCTCTAAGCGGTTTACAGAGTCAGCATATTGCCCCAACAACCTGGGTCCTCATTTTACCCACCTCAGAAGGAGGGAAGGCTGAGTCAACCTTGAGCCAGGTGAGATTCAAACTGCCAAATTGCAGGCAGCTGGCAGTCAGCAGAAGTAGTCTGCAATACTACACTTTAACCACTGCGCCACCACGGCTCTTACATCATTGCAGCATCCCCATGGTCATGTAATCTAAATTCAGGTGCTTGACAACTGGCATAATGTGTGGGCATGACTTAACAACCCTTAACAAAAGCAATTCTGGTCCCAATTCAAGTTGTAAATTGAGGCCTACCCTGTAGTCCAATTTGAATTCATGAACTAAGCAGGGGGTTGGACTCAATATCCTAACTGTCCCCTTCCAGTGCTATGACTTTCTTAAATCTTTATCTAGCCATATATTTTTTTTTTCTGTATGTACTCTTTCTCTATCAAGATTTTCCTTCTAGCATAAGGTGACCAGATTTTATTTTTTGTAAAGCGGGACATCATTGATGGGGGGGGTTCTAGGGGAGCAAGACAGGAGGGGTCCGTCTCTCTTATCCTGCAGCTTTGTGCACCCCCCCAAACACCCCCCCTTCATCGCAGCCAGGGGTGGGTTCCTATCGGTGCAGGCTTACCTGTTCATCGCCGCAGAGCCGAAGAAGCTGGTGGCGTTCGCGGTGCGGGGCTTCCCCCGCCTGCTTCCCCCAGCCGCCGGGATGCCGCCATTTGCATTCTTTTGCCCTCTGCGCATGCGCAAAGCGTTCTGCTTGCACAGAGGGCAAAAGAACGCAAATGGCGGCATCCCGGTGGCCGGGGAAATTGGGTGGGGGAAGCCCCGTGCCGCGAACGCCACCAGCTTCTTCGGCTCTGCGGCGACAAACAGGCAAGACCGCCGCTGCCCCTCTCACTGCCCTCCCTCCCCGCCTGGCAGGAGGAGGCAGGCGAGGCAGGAGGCAGAAGGGTGTGCAGGGCAAATTCAAATTTAAAAAGCGGGACTTTTTTGAAATGCCGCAGGACGCGGGACAAATTATTAAAAAGCGGGACTGTCCCGCCAAAAGCAGGACGTCTGGTCACCTTATACTAGCATCTTTAAGTGTGCTGGGAAAAAATAGGAGGTGAGAGTGACTTTGTCTTATCATTAAACACTGGTAGATCCTTCCTTTCGCAAAACAATCCTTACGAGCTTGTTTACTCACTCTGTATTTCCAGTTGGTGCAGAAGGTTTACTAAAGCAGTTCATTGCTGATTTATTTATGATGTATTTAGATAGCAAATATGGTTCTGTCAGCAGTTGCTGGCTAAACATTTGTTGACAGACATTAATAGCATATGGTATAGCAATGAAATTATGATCTTGCAAGAGCCTTATTCTTCTTTCCGTGTTTTTTTCGGGCCTTCTGCCTTCCATATTTTTATTTTATTTTATTGTTGCCAATGAAAAAGGAAGCTTCTAGTGGGGGGTGGGGGTGGGGGTAGAGAGGGAGCCATACATTTCTGTTTTGTTTTCTTTGGGTAACCTTTAGGGTTTTGTTGGTGATGACATTAAAATCTTCTGTGCCTGTTTAGCTGTTCAATTTAATGGAAGACAAATTCTCCCAAAGGTTTAATTTACTCTTGCAAACTGAAATCAGTTCATTCACACCATGGGAAATGGTCTTAATTTTCCCAGCCTTCAGTCTACATCAAGCATATAATTCATTTCTCCCCTCTTCAGTAGTTCCCTCATTAGAAAACAAAGTTTTTTTTCCCTGATATTTAAATGTTACATACTTTAAGATGAGAAATTGTTCCTTTCCTTTTTTTTCCTGCTCTGTCCTCTAAAGTGCATGACTGCTTCTCTTTGAAAAAGCACATTAAGAAAGAATCTAATACACACACACACACACATACACACACACACACACACACACACACACACACACACACACACACACGTACCTTTAATTGGCTCTTTTCTATAACACTGGCAGTTTTAGCCAGTGTCAAGGAAAGAGAAAAGTGTGATTATTCACAGGAGGAAAGAGAGCAGGTGGCATCTCAGAGGTGAGAGTATCTTGGGCGGTTGGCATCACGGAGCAAACCGGAGATATTTTGGGCTGCTCACTGTGCATTTTCAGCTTGGGGAGGGGGGTGGAGAGAGAATATAGACAAGGTGAGTGGAATTTAAAAAGAGCGTGTGGGTTAAACTACATCTGCTCCAAGGGAGCAAAAATGGTAATGGTTATAGAGATGAGTAGGGCAGCCTGCTGATTTTGTTTTCGCTGATGCCCATGGAAGAGCCAGAAAGGGGAGATCAGACCCCATTTACTGGGGGCATTCACTGAATAGAATTCACTCCTTTGCTGTTCATGCTGTAATCTATCCCCAGCCTAACACTGGGGACTGAATGATTGTGGCATATGTCCCAGTCACATTCCTTGTCAATGGCAAAGTAAAGAGAGCAAAACTAAGTGCCAAGATGTCCTGCTCCCAAAAATATGCCACATGTTCTAATAATGTGTGAGGTGGGGAGCAACTGTGCCAACTACCCCATATTGATGACATATGTGCCAACAAGTCCAAGCTCCTAGTGTTGTCGATGTAAAAATGACAAATGTCTTCAGGATGGAAGCTCTAATTCACATATTATACAAAGGCCCTTCCAGCAGTGGTGGGTTCCTACCGGTGCGGTCCACTCTGTTGTTCCGGTAGCGGCCAGCAGATGGCGCTATTTGTGCGTGACAGCTCTGGTGCCATCTTCCCTGGTCTGTCGTGCGGCGCCATCTTTGGGGGGGGATTTTGGGGCTGATTTTGTTTCCTGCGCATGTGCAGAAGCAAAATCTCATGAGGGGACGTGCGTGCGCGTGAGATTTTGGCAATCTTTTTGCTTCTGCGCATGCATGGAAGCAAAAAAAGTGGAGCAATCGTGTGTATATGTGCGCATCCCCTCACGATATTTTGCTTCTGTGCATGCGCAGGAAGCAAAATTGTGTGAGGCGGCGCACGCACATAGCAAGCGCGCATGCGTCAAAACATGGTGATGCGCATGCAGCGCACTGGTAGCGCGAAGAACAGGCAACCCACCTCTGCCTTCCAGGAATGTAAATAGATTAGTGGGTGCAGATCTGCTCCTCTTGTGGTGTTGGTAGGAAGGCTAAGATATTTTTCTAAACAGAGGTCTGTTTTTTTATATTCTTTTCATGTTGACCATCCCCCCCCCCCGAGCGTAACTGTTGTCTTCAGGTTGAACCCTCTCTATGTGGTCGGTATGGCAACTTTAAGCAGCAGCTCTGGAGTTTCATAAAAGTGTAACAAATTTTAAAAGAGTCAGCTCATTTTTTAACAAATCAAAATTTTCATTTTCATACTAGGATTGGGAAGGGGCACTTGGGAAGTGTTCAAATAGCTTTTATTTGATTTATTTGTATTTTATTTCAGTGTGGGTTGGTGGTAGGGTGTGTTGCTCTGACTCAAGTACTCAAGTACTGGCTTCAATCGTTTTGTAAATTTTGTAAACTTCTTCACAATTCAAGGAGCTTTCCTCCCATCCTCAGGGATGGAAAGACAAGATGTGCTTATTTTGAATTTCTTTTTAACACTTCCTTCTGGAAGCGGGCAAAACTTTTATCCAGGTTCTTTTTGAATGTCTTGCTCATATCTTCCTCAAAGTCAGTTCTACATTTAGAAATGGCTATGGAGCAAAGGGGTGTTCAAGAGAGCCTCAATGATGAAAGCTTGTGTCATTTTAATAGAAGCCTCCAACCTGCAAATGCTTCTGCACCAGAGAGTCCCATTGTCATATTGGAGGGCACAGTTGCTTAATTAATTGGTTGAATGCCCTGCAGATTGCCATACTTTGTCACAGGGGTCTCTAACCTTGGCAACTTTACGACTTGTGGACTTCAACTCCCAGAATTCCTCAGCCAGCCAGCCAGAAGTCCACAAGTCGTAAAGTTGTAAAGTTTACGTAAAGTCGTAAAGTTGCCAAGGTTGGAGACCCCTGCTTTATCAGACTCCTGTTCTATGAGGGTCAGTATGGTTGTGTAGAGGAGGACTTGTTCTACCTTCCACTAGAAGACACCAGGTTTTTGCCAGATCTCTTCAGTGCCAGATTGTCATCAAGATGGAAGCTCTGGTGTGAAGGCATGTCCTAAGTAACTATAAAAGTGGTCCTTTCTGAGCTCAAGCAAGTTAGCAGGGTGAATGACTATGTATTACTCAGATACATATTGCTCTCCAGAAGGGCCGAGTGAGACGAACTTTCCCTTACTTATGAGCCAGCAGTGTGCTACAGCTGCCAAAAGAAGTCAATACAATTCTAGGCTTCGGTAAGAGAAGGATAGAATCAAGATCACACGAAGTGTTAATACCACTTTATAATGCCTTGGTAAGGCCACACTTGGAATACTGCATCCAGTTTTGGTCACCACGATATAAAAAAGATGTTGGGGCTCTGGAAAGAGTGCAGAGAAGAGCAACAAAGATGATTAGGGAATTGGAGGCTAAAACATATGAGAAACAGTTGCGGGAATTGGGTAAGTCTACTCTAGTAAAAAGAAGGATTAGGGGTGACATGATAGCAGTGTTGCAATATCTGAGGGGCTGCCATTAGGAAGAGGGGGTCAACATTTTCCAAAGCAACAGAAGGCAAAACAAGAAGCAATGGATGGAAACTAACCAAGGAGAGAAACCATGTAGAAATAAAGAGAAAATTCCTGACAGTGAGAACAATCAACCAGTGGAACAGCTTGCCTTCAAAAGTTGTGGGTGCTCCATGACTGGAGGCTTTTAAGAAGAGACTGGACAGCCACTTGAAATGGTATTGTTGTGATCTGCCAGCGGCCTGTGCAGCTGGCAGCAGATTCAGACAGCGAGGAGGCTGGGGAGGAACCTGGGCCAGGCCTGGAGTCTGAAGAAGGCTTGGTGCCAGAGGCAGGGATTCAGCCAGGGCCATTGGGGAGGTCTGTCCCGCCTCCAGAACCTCCAGAGGCTGACATGAACGAGGAAGAAGAACAGGAGGAGCCTGTTCTCAATGCACGCATGCGCAGAGCTGCCAGAAGGCAAGAACAGGTCCAGAGGAGAAGGACTACTTGGGAGTAAGGCTTGGGGATAATTGGCCCCTCCCATAGGCTATATAAATGGAGAACACGAAAGGGTTCAGTGCAGGAAGCAACTAAGTTCATTTCTAGATCTCGTCATTGCAACTCAAGGCTCAGTTTTGTTCTGAGTTGCAGTTTGCCAAAGAAGAGCAAGGTTCGTGTGTGTTATCTGCTTTTCTCTGAAAGACTTTAGCCAGACTTATTTTACTTTATTGGGCCTTCTGACGACTGCTAATGAACATAATTAGCAGTTGTTACAAATAAAAGGAGTTTTGTGACATGCCGTTTGTGCCGTTTTATTTACTCAGGAAGCCTAGGCCAGAACAGGTATTGGGTCTCCTGCTTGAAAAGGGGGTTGGACTAGAAGACCTCCAATGTCCCTTCCAAGTGTGATGATGTTCTACTCTGAAATGGCTTTGTTTGATAGTGAGCTTTGTAGATTTTTTTTTCCTCCCTCCTTTTCCTTATAGCAATATAGACCCAGAAAAATGCAACCAATTTCCCCCCCTTCAAAATGTTCCTGCCCCCTTTTCTCTTAAGACTTTCAATCTCTACGCATGAAAGTGTCACTGTACTAAATGACTGTATTAAGACTATATATTCTTTTTAAAAATGCTAATTGGTAGCCAATTGAAATGGTAAAGACAGCCAGTCAACTACTCGGGAAGGGAAAGATTTTGAAGATTTTGGAGTGGGTGGGAGAGGAGGATACATCTATGTGTGGTGAAAGAGAAATCCTGTTTTGATAGTAAAATTATTCCCTAGAAAATATGTATCTCCGGGTCAAGCTAGACAAAGGGCTAACTCACAGCATGTTGCAATTGTGTATAAATCATAAATAGGTGCTGGGGTGGAAACAGATTTCTGTCAAGACCGTGATGCGTACGCAGAACTAACCCTTTCTGTTCAGTTCTCAGAAAAATGAGGAAAAAAAATATTTCCCTACATTTGTTATTAGATGAAGAAAACACATTGGCATTCTCAGGATGCTGGTGGGCAATCTGGACAGATGGGGAGATGTTATCCGTGTTCTGAATGATTCCAGAACACAGGAAAGACTAGATCCATTGCATGACCTAATATTCATTTTATTTATTAAACGTTTATGTTATCATCTCCCCTATATAAAATTCTTTGGCTAATCTTAAAAGACTATGCAGGATTAGTCCTGGTTAATGCTTCGATGAGAGACTACAGAAAATAGTAGTCTCTCATCGAATAGTCTCTCTGGAAATCCCAAAGCTATTTAGATTTATTATTAGAGTTGGAAGGGACCTTGTAGGTCATCTAGTCCAACCCCCTGCTCAAGCAGGAGTTCCTACACCATTTGAGACAGATGGCAGTCCAGTCTCCCCTTGAAGGTCGCAAGTGTTGGGGCTCTCACAACCTCCGCTGGCAAGCCGTTCCACTGGTTGATCGCTCTCACTGTCAGAAAGTTTCTCCTCACTTCCAGGTTGAATCTCTCCTTGGTCAGCTTCCATCCATTATTCCTTGTTTGGCTTTCTGGTGCCATAGAAAACAGCCTGACCTCCTCCTCTCTGTGGCATCGTAGAAGGCCAGAATGACCAACTTTGTATCCATGAAATCCACTCGAGTCTGTGTATTATATACAGTATTATGAAGTTTGCTTATAACATAGGAGGGGGGGGGAACCAAAGATGAAGATGAGTGAATCAATCCCTATCAGAATAAGCTGAAGAGATAACAATAAAGAGAAGACTAAAGAGGGAGATGATAGCAATCTCAAATGGCTGAATCTCTCTCTCTCTCTCTCTCTCTCTCTCTCTCTCTCTCTCTCTCTCTCTCTCTCTCTCTCTCTCTCTCTCTCTCTCTCTCTCCCCCCCCTCTCTCTTACACACACAAGTGGTCTAAAGAACATGAATAGAACTGATGGTTAGAAATAGAAAGGAAACAGATTTTGGAAAATCTTGCCGTGGGAAGTGGTGGGTTCTCCCCTCTGGAGAGATATAGAAGGCAGCTGGATAGACATCTGTCAGAGATGCAATAATTTAACAATGGAGAACATATGCTTCTCCAGATGTTGTGCCACAGTTTCCCAGCTCTGCTGCCAGCTTGCCCAATTGTTAAGGACTGGTTCTTCAACCTGCTGGAGTTATATCTTGCATTTAATATTAGCCAGGAGTTGGAATATATTATCTCCCGAACTCCTTCTCACTTCAAAACTCTGTGAGTTTATGATTAATTTCTTTCTATGACAGATTCCACTCCTGGCAATAGTAAAATTCATATAGTTAGACAGATTGGAGACAGACCCCCTATAATTTGGCTTGGCAGAATTGCAATTGCCTCTAATGTGTGAACAATCCTATGTGGGGGATTTTGGGGAAGACTTTTTTTGTTTTGATTACAGAATTTTCTATTAAGACTTAGAGTCAAAATTCCTTGGCCTTTTCAAAGGGATTCTCATTTGCACCATCCCATCTGCAGAAGTTGTAAATGTGCTGTAAAGAGGTTTTCTTGCAGCTATCTTAATGTGTTCATTAGCATCCTGTGAGGATGTCTCTCTTTTAGTTTTTTTTTTCAAGAGGTCACCACCTGAAGATTCTTATCATATTTTGTTACCACTCTTCTTCTTTTGCTAATTCCATGGCTAGATTCAAAGGCTGCTTGCTGTTGGTTATGGTTTTGGTTGTAACAGTACTTTGTTCTTCTTGACTGCATTTTTGCTTCTACGTTTGCATGCCACCTCAATACCTGGCTATGGAAGGACTGACTGTAAAACAATCCGATGAATTAAATTTCAAATAAATTAGTACAAAGTTTCTAGTAAGCTTTTCAATGAGCATTTCAGACATTTGCAAAATCTGTTCCACCAATAACTACACAAAGGTAAAACAAGCAAAACAATCTTTGTTCCTTTGAGGAAACGCCAATACGCGGTTTCCAGGTTCAGGAAAGAGTCAGGAATTAAATCAGTGATTGCAATGTTACATTGGTACTCTTGGTACAAGTTCAGAATTTAATCTGAAGAATAATGTCTCTGCTCCTATTTAGAATCTGCGGTGTGATCTTAGAAGCATTCAATATGTATGGGAAAGAGTTTCTCTAAACCTTGCGTTTGTATTAGCTAGATTTTAATTTTGCAGATTTCCAGTGCAAAATCCCTACAGGAATTTTCTACACTTAATGTATCAGCAGGGATTATGTTGAAGTTTGTAAGGGCTTTGACTCCCTCTTGAAACAAAGCTAATAAAAAAAACATGCCTCAGTTAGAAATAATACATTGAGTCCCTCCTCCTCCTTTTTTCCTTCTCTTGACATTCTCATGACCTATTTCTGGATTTCCAATAGATATAGTACAGTGATTATCTTTAAATAAATAATGTGATTAGGGACTGGTGAGTAATGTTCCCCCTCTCCCCTCGGTACCGTTAAATTTGGCTGAAGTTCAGCCCAGTCTTAGTCTATATTTCCTGGTGTGTTTTACTGCTAGAGGTAGTAGTGCAGCTTCAAATAGGTTACCTCTTCCAAAACAAAGGTTGGAATCTTGAAGTAGTCTTCTGCCTCCTTTCTTTTCAGGGTGCAACTCTTGGTGGATTTAAGCCAGAATGCCCAGATAAAGATAATGCATAGAGTAACAGAAAGGGTTAGGGTTAGGGTGGCATGCAGAACCTGGATCATATTTAAGAAAAATCTTTTTTATTTGATTTCCATCTTGGCATTGGCTTCCTTTGATTTGTTGGATGTTGTTTATACTTTCTCCAATCACTTTCTTATTACTTTCATACTTCCATCCAACTCTTTTTTTAACCCACCCCTACCACCTGCTGAGCTCTGATGTGGACCCCCAAAACAGTTGATCTTGACCCAGCATATGTTCTATCCTCTAGGATATAAATGATGCTTATCACAGAGATATAATGATGGCTTAATAAACAGCAGCCGGGTTATGTCTGCAGCTTTTCAATGAACTACTGTGATAGCCTAGGCTGCTTGGAAGGGAAGTCAATCAAGTGGCAAAGACTGAAATTGAGAAATGGGGAGGGGGGATAGAAAGACACAGAGGCCTCTGCCCTTTCATGTACTTTATGTGTACATTTCCAAATAATCTGCCAATAAGCAGTCTTACATATATTATTTTAAAAAGGATCATCTAGCAAATTACTGTATATGCAAATGTGAGAGAGGGAGAGATAGATAGATAGATGATAGATAGATAGATAGATAGATAGATAGATAGATAGATAGATAGATAGATAGATAGATAGATAGATAGATAGATAGATAGATAGATAGATAGATAGATAGATAGATAGGTGTGTGTGTGTGAGAGAGAGAGAGAGAATAGGTAGATGATGATAGATGATAGATAGATAGATGATAGATAGATAGATAGATAGATAGATAGATAGATAGATAGATAGATAGATAGATAGATAGATAGATAGATAGATAGATAGATAGATGTGTGTGTGAGAGAGAGAGAGAATAGGTAGATGATGATAGATGATAGATAGATAGATAGATAGATAGATAGATAGATAGATAGATAGATAGATAGATAGATAGATAGATAGATAGATAGATAGATAGATAGATAGATAGATAGATAGATAGATAGATAGAGTGTGAGAGAGAATAGATGGATGATGACGATGATAGATAGATAGATAGATAGATGTGTGTGAATGAGAGAGAATAGATGATAGATGATAGATAGATAATAGATGATAGATGATAGATAGATATACATAGATAGAGATAGATAGAGATGATAGAGATAGGTAGATAGAGATAGAGATAGAGATAGATAGATATATAGATATAGATATAGACAGATCTATTCTTTTTTGCATGTACTGTAAGGACTTTTTATTCATTTTTATGCATGTTTTCTCTGTTGCCCTTGCAACAGCAATGGTTGGATAGGTTTTTTCAGGGATTAAAGTGGATATAGGAAAACATTGTCTTGTTACAAAGAAATAGAATTTCAGCATCAGATTGAATATTGTATGTATAGAGTGTTTAATGAAAGATGCCGGGATTAAGTATGCCAGGAACTTACATTCTGTTTCGGAAGTCACATTCTCTAATTGAAGATGTATGCATGCAGATGAGAAGACAGAGTCTAATACTCGTTCTTATGAACCACAGATGAGTGATGCAAGCTTTTTCTGACCTTAGTGTGAGAGTGAAAAAGAGACAGAGGATATGTGAGTTTTAGAGACCAGTGCTTGGTATCTTTCATGCAGCATACACGAAGCTAGGAGGAAGAACTTTGGACCATCCTTCTTTTATTATGCTAAACATTTTTTTGTATGAATACATTTGATGAACGTATTCACCAAACATATATTTATATATGTTCTCTGTAAGCCAGCTAGATGGTAGCATTAATATTTAAACAGAAGATCAAGGGGAAATATCAGCTTTGTAGGCTGTACTAGGAACTCCAAAAAATAAAAAACAAAAGAACAAAAAAAAATAGAAGAGGCAGTGGCAATTAAAAAAAAAACTACCAGAAAACCTGCAAACATGTGTCAATGAAATCATCAGGAACTGAACTTGACTCTAAAGAGCTTTCTTGCAGGAATGATTTATAGTTTCTAATTCGTTGGGTTTTTACCTCTACAGGTAAGTCCTTGATTTATGACCATAATTGAGCCCAAAATTTATGTTGCTAAGTGAGACATTTGTGAAGTGAATTTTGCCCCAATTTACGACAACTTGTTCACGGTTGTTAAGTGAATCACTGCAGTTGTTGAGTTAATAACACGGTTGTTAAATGAATCTGGCTTTCTCGTTGACTTTGCTTGTCAAGAGGTCGCAAAATGTGATCGCACGATTCCCGGATACCTCAACCGTAATAAATATGAGTGTGTTGTCAAGCATGCTAATTTTGATCACATGACCGTGGGGGTGCCACAATGGTTGCAAGTATGAAAAATGGTCATAAGTCACTTTTTTCAATGCCGTTGTAACTTTGACCAGTCACTAAGTGAACCGTTGTAAGTCGAGGACTACCTGCATTTGGAACAAATGAGAATTCCAGGAGTGCACTCTTTTTTTTTTAGTGGGATAAACATTTCATTAATACAAATATTATGCAAACTGTATTTGTTGGCTATTCACATTATTGCTCTGCTACATGAAGAACGGGCCCTTAAAATATGTTATATTTCACCTGCATTAAAATCCAGAAACAAATGTTTCAGAAGTAACTGCATACAACAGGCATTGAACTTAATACATGAAGATATGCACAGCCAAGAAACTAAAAACTGGCCTGACCAAAGCATATTATTACATAGTCATATTTTTTTAAATGTGCAAACAATAAAATAAAATATGTGTTTCCTTGTGCAAACAATAAAATAAAACAGAAAGCTAAGCATGTAAACATAAAATTTAAAAGTTAGAATGCAGTATTTACTCCAGACATTCAGTAAACTATTAATTCAAATAACCATTTTTTAAATTCATCCACCTGAAATACAGATGTAAAAATCAAGACATTAACGACACATCTAGCAGAGGTTTGCATGCTTAAACTTTGTTGCGCTTTGTTCCCTAAGAAGCAAGTGCATAACCAACTCGTATTTATTCAGGAGGCAAAATGATTCTGCATAAGGATGTATCTATTCAAAATGTCCTTAATAATGAAGGGAATCTATCCTGTGATTGTTCAGAAACATTTTATTTGTTTGTTTGTTGGATTTTGCCCCCTCCCCCTCGTCCTATCTAGAGGTGACTCCACTGTTAGTTTCTTCAAATGATCCAAGTTTAATAGTTGGATGAGAAGAAGGCTGGGATACAGTGAATGTAAGCCACAATGATATTTAAGAGGGCCATCTACTTTACAGCAGGCATCTTTTAAAAAGTTTACCTGAAGATTTACATGAGATACTAATAACAATAGCAACAGCACTTAGACTTATATACCGCTTCACAGTGTTTTACAGCCCTCTCTAAGCAGTTTACAGAGTCAGCATATTGCCCCCAACAATCTGGGTCCTCATTTTACCCACCTCGGAAGGATGGAAGGATGAGTCAACCTTGAGCCGGTGAGATTTGAACTGCCGAACTGCAGCTAGCAATCAGTTGAAGTAGCTTGCAGTACTGCACTCTAACCACTGCATCACCTCAGCTCTAATACCGATCTATAAAGCCTTAGTAAGGCCACACCTAGAATACTGCATCCAGTTTTGGTCACCACACTATAAAAAAGATGTTGAGACTCTGGAAAGACTCCAGAGAATAGCAATAAAGATGATTAGGGGACTGGAGGACAAAACATATAAAGAACGGTTGTAAGAACTGGTCATGGCTAGTCTAGTGAAGAGAAGGACCAGGAGTGATATGATAGCAGTATTCCAATATTTGAGGGGCTGTCACAGAGAGGAGGGGAACTATTTTCCAAAGCATCTGAAGGCCAGACAAGGAACAATGGATGGAAACTGATCAAATAAAGCTGTTGTAACAAAATCTGTATTGGTATAATGTAGAGTCAATGGATGATCTACCATTGACTTCAACTGACCGTGGATTGCTCTCGCTCTGTCATTGTGACCTTTGTGATTATTGATTTTTTCTCTCTCTCTCTCTGTCCAAGACCATATTTGTTATTTATTTCCCATTGCTAAGGTACAAAAGACAATAGCATAGCATAGCATAGCATAGCATAGCATAGCATAGCATAGCATAGCATAGAATAGCATAGAATAGAATAGAATAGAATAGAATAGAATAGAATAGAATAGAATAGAATAGAATAGAATTCTTTATTGGCCAAGTGTGATTGGACACACAAGGAATTTGTCTTTGGTGCATATGCTCTCAGTGTACATGTGTACAAATAAATAGAGGAGAGAGAGAGAGAGAGAGAGAGAGAGAGAGAGAGAGAGAGAGAGAGAGAGAGAGAGAGAGAGAGAGAGAGAGAGAGAGAGAGAGAGAATAAGACTCTGGAGATCTGAGCATCTGCCATTTATAAAACCTCATGCCAATTTTTTTGTGATCATTTTAGGTAACAGTATGAAATCAAAGTGAACTACCCAAGTAACTTTCAATTCAAGCTGTCTTCCATACGTGCTAGTCGTTCCCGACTCTAGGGGGTGGTGCTCATCTCCGTTTCTAAGCCGAAGAGCCAGCGCTGTCTGATGACGGATTCTGTGATCATGTGGCTGGCATGACTAAACACCAAAGGCACACAGAACGCCGTTACTTTTACCCATTTTTCTACTTGCATTTTTACATGCTTTCGAACTGCTAGGTTGGCAGAAGCTGGGGCAAGTAACGGGAGCTCATTCCGTTATGCGGCGTTAGGGATTCGAACCGCCAAACTGCCAACCTTTCTGATCGACAAGCTCAGCGTCTTACCTACTGAGCCACCACATCCTACATGGTCTTAAATCCAGGGAAACCTTCTATGAGCGTGCAGTAAAAATATCCGTGTTTGCCTATATCAGAGACAGGGTTCTACTAATCATAAGCTGATTTTTCTACTGCCTTCAACAGGTATTTTCCTGGTTTTAAAACTCTAAAGAAACATACAAGTTCTGACTGAGGACTGACAATTTGACAGAGCCTCTGGATATTTCGTAGGCCTGTGCAAATCAGTCCTGATTTAATTTGATTTGGAGCTTCAGTTTCCTAAGAGGGCATCATTCAATTTGACTTTGAGTTTTGAGAGTGAACTGATTTGGTTGGAACCATTTTGGTATTTGAGATTTGATTTGAAAAAAGATTTGTCCTTAGGCTATAATGGGGAAGTATTGACATTTTTACAGCTGCTACATTTTTTGGCAGCATAAGTTGAAAATAGCATTGATGGTAGATCCTTTAGAAGGCCTTACCCTGCTAAGTCTCTGCTGTATACCTTCAAGGGTTTTGTGTGTACCAAATGTTTCAGACATTCTCAGTGCATCTCTTTTAAAGAAGAAAGAGAAGGAATGAGGAAACATTAGCCAAGTAACTTCCCAAATTGTCCAGCAAAGAGTTCAGGTTGTGCTGAAAAATGATGCAGAAATGTTCTGCTCCAGCTTGAAAGTAGAATTTAAAAAATCCTCCACTTGAAAAAAAAGTTACTTTTGTAGTTGCCTGAATAGCCACTGACATGCCCTTATGAGGTGTTTATTTATTTTTAATTATTTATTTGGTTTAGTTTATATGCCGCCCAGGGGCGGGTTGCTTACTTACCGGTGCCAGTGCGCTGCGTGCGCATCTCCACGTTTCGGGGGGGGGCGCCCCTCATGCGATTTTGTTTCTGCACATGCGCAGAAGCAAAATCTCACCGAAATCTCGCGCGCGTGCGCGTCCCCTCACGAGATTTTGGCAAGATTTTGCTTCCGCACATGTGCAGAAGCAAAATCGGCCAAAAATTCACAGAAAAGATGGCGATGTGCGCAACGGACCGGCAGAGAGGGCTCCGGAGCGGTCGCGTGCAAATTGTGCAATCGGCCGCTCCCTACCGGAGCTCCGCACCAGACAGCTCTGGCAGGAACCCACCTCTGATGCCGCCCAACTCCGCATGGACTCTGGGCAGCTCACAACCAGAAACCAACAAAAATCAAAATAAAAACATCTAAAACATCTAAAAACACGTTAAAATATATCATACTTATAAAATCCTTACAATCTCGCATCTTCTCTATGGGTTATTTCATAGGCCTGTGCAAATCAGTCCTGATATAATTTGATTTGGAGCTTCAGTTTCCTAAGAGGGCATCATTCAATTTGACTTTGAGTTTTGAGAGTGAACTGATTTGGTTTGTGTTGTGCTTCATCCCTTGTTTTTGGGGTGCCAAGATGGTTGGCATAACTGACTACCCTTTCTCAGAAAGGACTTCTATCACTGGCCAAGCTCAATTGTGTCAGATTTGTAGCTTGTTGGCAGTAGTCCTTGTTAGTTACTGTACCTAGCACGGCTAGCAAAAGCAAGTTGGTGCAGTGAGATACAGCGCTACACACCAGCCAAGACTTTTACTGGTGGTATTTTACCACCTTAAAAAATTAAATGCTTATTCCTGTTCTCAGTCATTCACTAATTGTTAAGCAACAGTATATAAAGTATAAAAGTAAGGTTTGATTCAAAAGTACATCAGACTGGCTAGTTTTGAGCCTGTCTTTGCAATATAAATCAAGTCCTAGTTGTGTTGGTAGGAACAGGATAAATCATTCCACTAGCACAAGTAGGAGCCAAGATGTGGTTGGCCATGTGAAAGAAACCGAGAGCTGAGAAAACAAGTAAGTCTAAAATAATGTTGGCCTTGCCACCCTGAGCTCTGATAGCTCCGATAAACGATTTAAAGATGTAATAAAAACATGCAGCTACTTACATCAATGTCAGCGTTTTCTACATTACTCTTACACACATATCATTATCCTCTGTGTGTAGACAATTGATTATTGTGTATTGTCTGTAATAATCCCAGCAGTGGGTAAAAAAAGCCCCTGAAATTTTTGAAACCCAATTCACTGCTTCATAGCTGATCCACGCTTGGATTTTCTTGTTTTAATGGATTAATTCAACTGAAGCTGTATTGTATCGTTTCTGAAGAACTTCATATGGATAGAATTTAAACCTAGAGTCCTGGCTGTTGATTATGGGTTTATTTCCCACACTTATGCAAAAATAGTACAGACAGAGACAGAAAGGTGAAGCAGACTTCCCCGAATTTCTTGCACTTCCCCCTTAAACAAGTTGGATAGCGATAATGTTTCTTAAAAACAATATGACCTCATTTGTAAAGCAATGCTCATACTAAACTAGTCAGCTGTTAAATATGCCCGGCACTGTGCATTAAGGAGGAAGCTTAAACCAGAATTTCAATTATTTTCTGGACACATTTAAAATTATAATACTTTACCAGGCTGGTATTATAGTTCATCCAAATTACTCACAAAGTATCATATCAATCTCTCACAATTGCTTATTGCTTACAGATCTGAGAAGTTAGTCAAAGGAAGACGCTGCCTGGGATAATGACCTTCATGCTAAGCTTTGTGGTTTGATAGCGAGATGCCCAAAACTGCAGAAATGTAACGGTCAAAAGTCAGCTATCGTGTTTAGTAGAAAATGAAAGGTGGCTTCATTGGGATCTCCGGTTCGGTCTTATGGTCCTATGTGAGAGGAAAAGGTAAAAGACATCAGGAGGAACTTGAATAAAAGGAAGTCTGAATTGAAACCAGCCCAGCCAAATTTTGTTCATATTATTCCAATGGAAAAATAATTGGGAGGGCAGCAGCTCAGGAGAGCATTGCCTATGGAAGGTTCTGCCCTCAATCCCTGGCATTACCACCTCTTCTTGAAAACACGGGATCATTGTCCAT
Source organism: Diadophis punctatus similis (assembly GCA_023053685.1). Classification (NCBI taxonomy): domain Eukaryota; kingdom Metazoa; phylum Chordata; class Lepidosauria; order Squamata; family Dipsadidae; genus Diadophis; species Diadophis punctatus. The sequence goes on along the minus strand of JALIGW010000003.1, from coordinate 9,739,063 downwards.
CACTGTTGATAATATATTGCACCTCTACAGAGGAATTATTGAGTCTGTCATTTGTACTTCTAGAACTATCTGGTTTGGCACAGCAACCAAACAGAACAGGTTCAGACTTCAACGGATAGTTAGGACTGCAGAAAAAAACAGTTGCAACCAGCTTGCCTTCCATTGAGGACCTGTATACTGCACAGGTCAGGAAGAGGGCTGAGAAAATATCTGCAGATCCCTCACATCCTGGATATAAACTGTTTCAATTTCTCCTCTCAGGACGCTGATGTAGGGCATTGAATGCCCAAACTAGACCCGAAAACAGTTCCCGCCCCCATGCCATCACTCTGCTAAACACCTAATTCCCGCAGCTTTGTCTTATGCCTAAAAATATTTACACATGTAGTAGGGCTGTATTGCTATTATCCTTCTCACTATCTCATCTTTCTCATCTTTTGTACTAACTTCTCTTACTGGTATCTTATGAATTATCACTTGTTGTTTGTATCTTATGATTTATGATTGTATTTTATGATTTATGTGCTATGACTTACCACTTTGTTGTTTGTATGCACACTGAGAGCTTATGCATCGGAGACAAATTCCTTGTGTGTCCAATCACACTTGGCCTATATTCTGTTCTGCCCCAGCTACGGCCCACAAAGAATGCAGCACACACAAATTTCTGTCCAAACCTTTGTTTATTAAATTAAAGACTACTAATGAGCTTTCTTAGTAGTCGTCAAACACAAATACAGTTTAAAGCAGTCTTTTCTGAACACCGGCTGTTAATTCAACTTCATTAACAGCCAGCACGAGTCGACGAAATAATAAAGCAAGTCTGAGCAACCAGTCTTGTAGATATCAGGAAGCTTTACAATAGTTGGCAAAATGCCCAGAAGCAATTTGCAGGAAGAATGCCAAGAGAGGGAACAAGAGCCGAGCAGACGTTTCTGAATTCAAGACATGAAGGCATAGGCATGAACGTTGTTTCCTGCAAATGGCTGCCATCATCGTCATCCCTTAAATAGGCTAGGGGAGTGGGCAATTAGCCCCAAGCCTTACTCTTGAGGAGACCTCCTCCTGAGGAACCATTCCTGCCTTTTGGCAGCTCTGGTTGCCGTGCATTGAGAATAGGCTCCTCCTCTTCTTCCTCGTCACTGATGGGAGTTTCTGGAGGTTCTGAAGGCCCTGGCTGAATCTCCACCTCTGGCACCGAGTCCTCTCCAGCCTCCTCACTGTCCGACTCGGGCGCCAGCTACACAGGCCACTGATGCATCACCACATCAGCCTCTTCTCTATCGGGATTCGCTACCAGCTGCACGGGCTGCTGGCGGGCCACAACAATATTCCTATATTCTATTGAATCAGTCAAGATGTACCCATTCAATATAAAGGCGGCTTTCGAGGTCTAGATTTCTATGGTTCCTTATTTAATTCTAGACTCAATTCTAGATACTAACTCTAAATCAGCTGGAAGGAATGGCTTTTTTCCCTCATGCTTGCCTGTCTATGACTTATCGCATTCTATGAAGGACTTTCTCTGAAGCCCTTTTGGGGGAGAGGCAAAACACTTCTACATTGGAAAGGTCTCTTGACTTTAGAACATTCTCCCACAAAAGATTTTTTTTGGGGGGGGATTTGACGTCCGAACCTCTATTGTAATTTTCATTGGCCAAAGCATTTTAAACAGCAGTGTTGCCCCTGCTTTGTTTATGGTTTCCATCTCTCTGTTTACCTTTGTTTGCTTAAATTGCTATTGATGTTTGAGTGTAATGTGTTTACCTTGGTGGGATTAATATATTCATGCTTTTGTGTACCATCCCAGAATCCATTCAGATGAAGGATATAGCTATAGATATAATGCCTGTGGGAATTTAAAAGCGAATGCTGCAGTGCTACACAAGAGATATCCTACATGTCAGATTTCAAGGAGATTGAGTAATAATAATTGTCTAATAGGCTTGTTTCTAACACTGAACAGAATTGTGAATTTCTGTGTACAGAAATGTGGATCACACCATGAGTATAAGAATTCTTAAGAAGATAGATAGATAGATAGATAGATAGATAGATAGATAGATAGATAGATAGATAGATAGATAGATAGATAGATAGATAGATAGATAGATAGATAGATAGATAGATAGATAGATAGATAGATAGAATTCTTTATTGGCCAAGTGTGATTGGACACACAAGGGATTTGTCTTTGGTGCATATGCTCTCAGTGTACATAAAAGAAAAGATATATTTGTCAAGAATGGTTGTCATAGGGGACTTCCGGTTTGGAGCGCGCCATCGCGGACGTCCCCTGTCGGGCGCCTTTCCTATCTTCGTTAAAAGCTGCCAGAACAGCTGTCTGGCGGCTTTGAAATCTCTTCCCCGGGCAAAGGGGAGAGATGAGAGCTTGACAGGTGGGGTAGAGCCCCCCCAGCGCCCTAGTAGGCGCTGGTAGGGCGCGAAGGGAGAGCTCCCCATGCAGCCTGTCTCCAGCTCCGAAGATCAGGAAACCTCCGCATTTGCGGAGCTAGATGTCGCGACCAGCCGCTGCTTCAAGAATGGGATTTATAACTACATTTAAACTACAGAAGCAGACAGAGAGAAACAGGCATGAGATGGGCAAGTACTGAAACCTCTTTTTTCTTTTTTTTTTCAACTCCTGGGCAAGCTTTCACTTCGGCAAGGGAACAAAGGAAACAGAGTAACAATATGGCGATTGAGAAGTGAAAGTGACTTTCGTTTTCCCAGAGGCTTTTTTTTTTCCTCTCTCTTATGGAAACTTTTAACTTGGAAAAATGGTTTTTTCTCTCTCTGTCTCCTAACTCTGGATTAAAGTTATAATAGAAATATTTCCAATAAAAGACTACCTGGTTTTTAAACTGGAAAGAACTTTAATCAGGCATCTGGCTTTTTTTTCTTTTTTGTACTCTTTTGAAACACCAATGGCTTCAAAGTCTGGAAAGATTGTTTTGACTAAAAGAAATGACTATTCATCTGGATATATTTCTAAAATGCAACTTAACACTGAGCTAACACCTCCACAGCTTTTGACACATGAAAATTTATTAAATAATTTAAAGATTATGAAACATGAACTTACTTTGGAATGTAATCAGAAAATAAGTGAGATAGACAAAAAAATGCAGGCTGCTTTGAAGAATATGAATCAACAACTCAGATTTGATGTGTTAGAGGTTTGCAAAGGCTTAGCAACAAATATTGAAGTTTTGGCAGAACGTATTGAAAAGACGTATTGAGAAAAAAACAAAAATGTTTGTACTTTATATTTAATATTTTGCTACTACTTATGTAATTCTGTACTAATAAAACTTTTTGAATAAAAAAAAAAGAATGGTTGTCATAGGGTTCAAGTAAGCAATCAGGAAACAATCAATATTAATATAAATCGTAAGGATACAAGCAACAAGTTACAGTCATACAGTCATAAGTGGGAGGAGATGGGTGATAGGATCGATGAGAAGACTAATAGTAATAGTAATGCAGCCTTAGTGAATAGTTTGACAGTGGTGAGGGAATTATTTGTTTAGCAGAGTGATGGCGTTCGGGAAAAACTGTTCTTGTGTCTAGTTGTCTTGGTGTGCAGTGCTCTATAGTGACGTTTTGAGGGTAGGAGTTGAAGCAATTTATGTCCAGGATGCGAGGGGTAAGTAAATATTTTCACGGCCCTCTTTTTGACTCGTGCAGTATACAGGTCCTCAATGGAAGGCAGGTTGGCAGCAATTGTTTATTCTGCAGTTCTGATTATCCTCTGAAGTCTGTGTCTGTCTTGTTGGGTTGCAGAACCAAACCAGACAATTATAGAGGTGCAGATGACAGACTCAATGATTCCTCTGTAGAACTGTAGAAGCAACCTATCCTGCTACACTTCTGTCAATGCCCCCAAGTACACAAGACAACATACGTCATCGTCCTACTGCATCGTTACCAGGGCACCCCAACAAGCAACCTACCCAAAGAATGTCTATGGAGATTCTCAGCTATTCAGGTTATGGTTGTCCCAAAGGGACTTTTTCAAAAGGAAACTGGACTTTGTTTTTTTTTCCCTTGAAGACATTACACTTCTCATCCAAGAAGCTTCTTCAGTTATGACAGAAGAACCGGTGGTCAGAACTGAAGAAGCTTCTTGAATGAGAAGCGAAATGTCTTCAAGGAAAAAACAAATTCTAGCTGCCATTTTAAAAATCCCCCTTGGGACATACCCAAAGAACTTACCAAAAAAAAGCTTGGAAACATCTCACAGAGAGCAGCAAATATTCTATTTATTCCCCACTATAGTGTCTCCAGAAAATCAAAGACCTAAGAATAGAAGAAAATGGTTTCAAATCACAATGTTTTTTACAATCATAGATCTAGAACAGGGGTGTCAATCTCAAGGCCTGGGGGTCAGATCCAGCCCACGGGGTGCTTAGATCTGGCTCATGGGGCCACCCTGGAAACAGTGAAGGACCGTGGTGCCTCTGCCAGTGAAAACAGAGCTCGGGAGGGCTGCGTGCGGCCCTCCCGAGCTCCGTTTTCACTGGCAGAGGGTTGCAGGAGGCCATCACAGCCAAAAACGGAGCTCGGGAGCTTGTTTTTGCTGGCAGACTGCTCAGACCACCACAGGCGCCCCCAACACGAGTAATGTCGAGCTGGCCATCCCACCCTGGCCACCCCCATCCCTGCCCCCCAAGGTCAAACACAACCCTGATGCGGCCCTCAATGAAATTGAGTTTGACACCCCTGATCTAGAACAAACTAAAGAATCCATGGTAGATGTACTACACAGCATACCTGACCTAATCAAATACACCAGAAAAGAGTAAGCCTTATTACATGTAAAACTGCCCTCTAAGTAAGAAAAGATGTGTCACCATAAGAGATGAATTAATATGCACATAGAATCAGAGAAGCCATCTTGAAGCCATCTACTATTCCCTGGTTCTTGTTTTTGTCACAAATAACAACTTATTGTTGTATAATCTTTATGAATTTTGTATGGGCCTCTTTCAAAGGCAGGGATTTCAGGTAGAATGAAAAACTAGTGTGCAATTTGCTACATGCGAGAAAATTGCATCCTTCCCATCCTGGATGAAGACATTCTGCCAACTATTATACAATTCAAACAGAGAATCCACTCCTATCAATTCATTAGTACAGGGGTTCTCAAATGCTTTGATGCTATGGCCCTGTAAATCAATACATTAATTTGCATAATCTTACCCCCTTGAGTAAACTTCTCACACCATATTGTGACAGAGCTCCTCCAGTTCAAAACTTACCCCAGTAGCTGGCTTGTCCAGGTAGAACTGGAGCATGAGTGATAGAGTTCTAATATTGTATGGATAGTCCAGCCTGGATCCAGGAAGGATGTCTTATGTAATGCTCAGCAATGATCTGAAGCTGTTGCTGTAGTGTAACTGTGGTTGAAGGAAATTGTTTTAATTTATAAGTTAAGTTAAATTTCAAGGCATCTTAACTTCTATCCTTCTTTAGTCATTCTGTCATTTTCTAAACATGTTATACTGTTAGGAGTGTGCAGTGCTTCAGAATTGCTGTGATGAGGCTGTCCTACATATAATGAAATGTTAGTACCAAACTGAATGTAAAGCAATTGCACAACCCTACTTTTAAGACTTTTTAAAGATATTTGGAGTCTATATTTATTCTTCTCCAGTTAATAGTTGATTGTGTATGTGTTTTGCATTTTGGCAGATACATTTAAAATATATGACCTTGGATATTTCTACATATGTTTAGTTTGTGCAAATATGAATCAACATTACTTTAAAAATGCTTTAATGTGCAACAATAAAGGGAAGGGAAGGGAAGGGAAGGGAAGGGAAGGGAAGGGAAGGAAAGGAAAGGAAAGGAAAGGAAAGGAAAGGAAAGGAAAGGAAAGGAAAGGAAAGGAAAGGAAAGGAAAGGAAAGGAAAGGAAAGGAAAGGAAAGGAAAGGAAGAAAGGAAAGGAAAGGAAAGGAGGAAAGGAAAGAAGGAAAGGATTAACCTAAATCATATTATCAGACATATAGTTTTTGTAAATATGAGTCAACATTTCAGAATATTTTCAGAATCCAGAAAGATTGCTTGGATAGAATAGAATAGAATAGAATAGAATAGAATAGAATAGAATAGAATAGAATAGAATAGAATAGAATAGAATAGAATAGAATAGAATAGAATTTTATTGGCCAAGTATGATTGGACACACAAGGAATTTGTCTTGGTGCTTATGGTCTCAGTGTACATAAAAGAAAAGATACGTTCGTCAAGAATCATAAGGTACAACACTTAATGAAAGTCCAGGTACAAATAAGCAATCAAATCATATTAGGAAACAGTCAATATAAATCGTAAGGATACAAGCAACTAAGTTACAGTCATACAGTCATTAGTGGGAGGTGATGGGTGATAGGAACGATGAGAAGATTAATAGTTGTGCAGACTTAGTAAATAGTTTGATAGTGTTGAGGGAAATATTTGTTTAGCAGAGTGATGGCATTCAGGAAAATAATGTCCTTGTGTCTAGTTGTTCTGGTGTGCAGTGCTCTATAAAGTCGTTTTGAGGGTAGGAGTTGAAACAGTTTATGTCCAGGATGCAAGGAGTCTGTAAATATTTTCACAGCCCTCTTTTTGACTCGTGCAGTATACAGGTCCTCAATGGAAGGCAGGTTGGTAGCAATTGCTTTTTCTGCAGTTCTGATTATCCTCTGAAGTCTGTGTCTGTCTTGTTGGGTTGCAGAGCCGAACAAGACAATTATAGAGGTACAGATGACGGACTCAGTAATTCCTCTGTAGAACTGTATCAGCAGCTCCTTGGGAAGTTTGAGCTTTCTGAGTTGGCGCAGAAAGAACATTCTTTGTTGTGCTTTTTTTATGACGTTTTTGATGTTAGGTGTCCATTTTAGATCTTGCGATATGGTAGAACCTAGAAATTTGAAGATCTCTGCTGTTGATACTGTCTTGTCTAGCATTGTAAGAGGTGGAAGTATGGGCGGGTTTCTCCTAAAGTCTACCACCATTTCTACGGTTTTGAGTGGGTTCAGTTTCATTGTGCTGAAAATGCCAATCTATAAATAGAGAACAAAATGCTTCAATATTACCTCAGCTTTTAGTGTTTTGTCCTTGAGTTTTGAATGAACTGTGAAATTCGAATTCATTCTCACGCAAATTTCTGCTATTATTCTGTCCACACCAAAACAAAAATTGTGTGGTACTTTCAATGTTGTAAGGATGGTGTGGCTGATTATCTCACAAGGTTATCTCCCAGGAGCTCAGATTGTAGAAGAGTATACAAGAATGAATTCTTCTAAGAAATCTGTCCTGCACGACACTCCCTCATTCCTGGATTAGCTTTTACTATTTGCAGTTCACACCTTTCTCCTCCCTAGAGTGCCAAAACCTTTAAGCCATCTGCTCCTGAAAGAAAAATTTGTGCCTACACCTGAAAAGTAACATCTAATGGTGTATCTTGATGTTCTCCACTTAGTACTCCATGTTAAACAGGTGTAGATTTAGCAGCTATATACAGGTAATAATCAAATTATGACCACAACTGAGTCCAAAGTTTATGTTGCTAAGTGAGAAATTTCTTAAGTGAGATTTGCCCCATTTTACGAATTTCCTTGCCATGTTTGTTAAGTGAAGCACTGCAGTTGTTAAATTAATAACCCGGTGATTAAATGAATCTGGCTTCCTCATTGACTTTGCTTGTCAGAAGGTTGCAAAAGAGGATCACATGACCCCGGGGCACTGCAATCATCATAAATATGAATCACTTGTCAAGCACCCAAATGTAAATCACATGACCATTGGGGATGCTGCAATGGTCATAAGTGTAAAAAATGATTATAAGTCAGTTTTTCGGTGCTGTTGTAACTTTGAAAGGTCTCCAAACAAACTGCTATAAGTCAAGGACTACCTGTATACTCTCTGTGAACATTTCATGATACATAATGTAGGTAGATTATTTATCAGTTACCATCAGGGTATGTATGTGCAAATGCATCTTTGATGATAAGCTTGTATAGATAATGTAGATAAACAGGAACATAAATAAATGGTAAGCATGCATATAGAATATTTCAAACATACTGAAATGCTTACAATAGCATAAATGAAGCCTATTATAATTACATTTCTCAACAGGATATGCATCTTGTTTTAAGTGACCTTCAAAGTTTTTGGCTAAGATAAGATTTGAACAGGGAATCTTCTAGTTCATAAAATTACCCTACACAGAAAGGATTCAATTCTTAGCTCTTTCACTATTTAAGTGGTAATTTTTTAAAATTAGTATTCTTACAGTTATGAATGATGATAATAAAGTTAAAAGCCATTTTGAAAGACGCTGTAACCAAGAGAAGTCATCTGATATAGGCCATATGTAAGCATTTTAATATAATTGAGCCGAAGGTCAGCAGTGCTTATTTTTCTAAGGTGAATAATGCACTGTTGGGAAGAGATCTAATTTTAGAATAGGAAATGTTGTGCTGTATGCACAATTTTTGACTCTGATAAAGAGTCTTGGGGAGAAAATGCTGATCTTACAACTGCATTATTCGATACATTTTCTTTTTCATAGGATGGAGAACTTCCTCTCACCTTCCCCCAGACCATGAACTTTGAAAATACCTCCATCAACTATTTTCCATACACTTTGGAGGAAAAGGGTTTAAAGGAAGGGGTGTGTGTCAGGCTTCCAAATGTTTCACTCTGTCAAACCAAAATGGTTGAGCGTATCTAGTTGTCACTCTAGCACTGTGATGGCGAACCTATGGCACGCGTGCCACAGGTGGCACGCGGAGCCATATCTGCCGGCACGCGAACAGTTGCCCTAGCTCAGCTCCAGCGCGCATGTGTGCACCGGCAAGCTGATTTTCGGCTTGTGCAGATGCTCTTTGAGGGTGTTTTCAGCCTCCGGAGGGCATTTTCGCCCTCCCCAGGCTCCAAGAAAGCCTCTGGAGCCTGGGGAGAGCCTACCGGGCCCACCAGAAATCAGGAAATGGGGCAGCGGGGGTCATGCGCGGGGAATGGGGCAGCACGGGGGGGTCACGTGCTCATGCGCAGGGTGGGGTGGGGCACATGGGGGGCATTGAATTATGGGTGTGGGCACGCGAGCACGTGCGATAGCACGTGCGCACACACTTTTGGCACCCGAGGAAAAAAAGGTTCGCCATCACTGCTCTAGCACATTTCATCATTAGGAAGCGAGATTTTCAGCCGTACAATATCAAACCATTTTTTATAAGCCTCTTTAATTATTAACTTGTCTCTACTATGTTTTGTGTTAGTTTCTATGAATGTCAATCTTTGTTATTGCCTATGCTAGAGCCAAATGGCAATAAAATAATGATGATGATGATGATGATGATGATGATGATGATGATGATGATGATGATGATGATGATGATGATAATAATAATAATAATAATAATAATAATAATAATAATAATAATAATAATAATAATAATAATAATAATAATAATGCATTGATGGTGAATTTGTCAATGCACCTCTTGAACACCATCGGCATTGACAAGTCCATTATCCGTCAATTGCAAAAGGCAGCTTTTCTCGGAACAGCTTCCATCTTGCAACAATGTCTGTAACACCATCAAACATCCAGATCTATCTATCCCAGGTCCTTGGGAAGGACTCAATAGGTAGACAAAAATGCCAAACCCAGTCTGAACATGTGACGTGCCATAATAATATAACAATATCAGCAAAGGAAGATCTGATTTTCCGATGTTCTACCAACCCGAATGTGGATAAAACTTAGTTGGTATTTGTTTCTTCTATCTGCAATTTTTATACTGTTTTTATCAAACTGAAAGGTATTTTTTTTAGTAGCTGCTTATTTTAAATGTACAAAACCCTTGTGTGTAATTCCATTAGCTGCCCTACAGCACTGCAATCTACAGTTTCCCCGAGGCTGTTGTGAAATATTGATGAAATCCTTGCTTTTGTGGCTTCCTCTGATACACTAAACAGTTGTCTGATGTTAGTTGGACTTGAATGAAACTGTTCAGAGCTATATCAGTAGCGAGGACTTCAAAGGCTGTTAGGCTGTTACTTTTTTTTCTTTTTTAACAAACTGAAGTTTCAAAGCCTTTCCATGTAATACTTTAAGAAGAAAAAGAAAGTTCATATCAACTAAACCATATAATGGCATCTTACATGCACATATATTTCCCTCTATTGACACATTCATATTTTTATCGTTTAACTTTTTCATTTATAAGAAAGAAAGAAAAGAAAAGAAAAGAAAGAAAGAAAGAAAGAAAGTTATAGTTTGTATAATCTGCACTTTAACATAGCGAAAGAAAGAAAGAAAGAAAGAAAGAAAGAAAGAAAGAAAGAAAGAAAGAAAGAAAGAAAGAAAGAAAGAAAGAAAGAAAAAGAAAGAAAGTTATAGTTTGTATAATCTGCACTTTAACATAGCCTAAAGGCATCAAAACTCAAGATCTAGAAGAAGCTAGGAATGAACTCACAAAATAAATCTATTCCAGTTACCTGTCTGTTGGGTGGCAAGCATATTTCTTTCCTTTTTCATGTTTTCCCATTCACCACATAGACATTGCAGGAAGCACTGAAGAAAGAGAAACGTCTCAGCTAAGCATCCCATTTTTGTATGAAGATCTGGGGCATTTTACATTCAAATAACAGAACATGAAATAAAATAAATAAAATAAAAAATAAAATAAAATAAAATAAAAATATCTACCGACAATCCCTCTTCCCATACTGTAAATTCTCTTCAGAAAAAAAAATGTGAGCACTACAAGTAATCCTTGATTTACAACAGTTCGTTTAGTGACCGTTCAAAGTTACAATGGCACTGAAAAAAGTGACTTATGACTCTTTTTCACACTTACGACCATTGCAGCATCCCCATGGTCACATGATTAAAATTCAGATGCTTGTCAACTGACTCATATTTATGACAGTAGCAGTCTCCCGGAGTTGTGTGATCCCCTTTAGTGACCTTCTGATCCACAAAGTCAATGGGGAAGCCAGATTTCACTTAACAGCCGTGGTACTAACTTAACAACTGCAGTGATTCACTTAACAATTGTGGCAAGAAAGGTTGCAAAATGGGGGCGGGGAACTCACTTAACAAATGTCTCACTTAGCAAGAGAAATTTTGAGCTCAATTGTGGTTGAAAGTCAAGGACTGCCTGTACTTAGAGTTTGTCCCTGCTAAATGTTAATCCCAACGCCTCTGGGGAGCTAGAAAGATTGCTGCAGTTCGCATACAGCCACACCAGAGGTGGGTTCCTCCCGGTTCACACCGGTTTTATAGAACTGGTAGTAACTTGGCAGCCTGGGTCACTGGAACCAGCAGCGACCCAGGCCTGCCACACCCCCGAGCTGGTTCTCTCGGCGGCACCGTAGGCAGCGCCATCTTGCTTTAGCACTGCGCATGCTTGACGTGCGCATGCGCAGCACATCACTGAGCGAACCGGCAGTGAAGAAAACCAGAACCCACCCCTGAGCCACACTATCTGCATCCTACTTTTAAGAAGTTTAAGGATTAAATGCTTTGGGGAACTGGGTGAGAGCTGATTATTCAGATCAGGGTCAACTACATGAACAGCAGAATAAGGCCTTGGAGTTTCCGTTTTTCACTTTGGGTTTAAATGATTGATGTTCCTCCTAATTCCCAAAAGCTTAAGTGAGCCTATCTGGATGATTCTTTCCTTGCTGCTGCCCCTACCTCCATTTTATTTCACAACACACTCTACACCAGGGGTCTCCAACCTTGGCAACTTTAAGACTTGTGGACTTCAACTCCCAGAGTTCTTCAGCCAGCTTTGCTGAAGAACTCTGGGAGTTGAAGTCCACAAGTCTTAATGTGCCAAGATTGGAGACCCTTGCTCTACACAACACATTCCGAGTTAGGTTGGCTTGGAGAGGCAGAAAGTGAATTGCCCCAAACTAGTGCATATCTGAACAGAAAGCTGAACTTGTATCTTGGCATTCTAAGTGTAATAAATTCACCATTATATCAGGTTGCCCCCAAAGGCAAACATTAAACAGCTTGCCTTCAGAAGTTTCATCAATGGAAGCTTTCAAGAAGAGACTGGACTGCCATCTGTCAGAAATGGTGTAGGGTCTTCTTGGGCAGGGGAATTGGACTAGATGACCTTCAAGGTCCCTTCCAACTTCTGTTAATCTGTATCAGTACAGATGTGCTCTGAAGCTGCAGGTGTTGCCATCTCAGTTGTGATTTGAGCAAGAGAATGTGTGTAAGAGAGGAAGAGACAGAGACAGAGACGGAGACAGAGACCAAGACAGAGACAGAAAGAGACAAAGAGGTGAAAAAAAGCACAATATCTATATTTAGAAGGTTCCACCTGCCAAAGAAGATGTTCTTTCAATCTTTTGCCTTCTTAGACTGTTTTCATCTCCGCCGCCGGAGCATCTCTTACTGTAGCTTGCACCTGCAAGACATTTCAATCTTCTGTTCATTGTAAAACAAAAAGGAATAAGCTGAGGGTTACTTGAAAATAAGGCCTTGCAACTAATTACAATAGAGAAAATGATTTTTGGATGCAGAAGATAAATTTCTCGGGGTATTCTATGCTAGATTTGGGGGGGGATAAACATTTATTCTGAGATGACAGATTCCAAAATTCCTACTGAAATGTCTTTTCACCCACCCCCCCACACACACACCTATTTGCCTACTGTTTTAGCTTTTGGGGGGTGGGGTGGGGGGAGAGGCAGCCATAATGTTTTCAGTGGCGATAGCAATTGTTACCTCTCTGCTTCTGCCTGGCAGCGCCCCCTTGTGGAAAATCACTTATGTCTCTTCTGTGAGCATCTTTTTTTTTTGTTAGGACCAACAGCACCCTATGGTAAAAAGTGAATTGTGATGGGAAGAAAGAAAAGCAAAGCACAGGTTGGGCCATTTCATATCATAGCACTGTGGGACCATGGAGTTCCTCATCTCATAATAGCAAAAATAGGAATAATTTATATCAGTTGACATTATGAACAAAATAAGTCTCCGTTCGGAGCAGACTGAACTGCGTCACTTTGGCTGAGAGTTAAGGAACGCACAAAAGCATCCAAATTATTTAGTCCCCCCCCCACCATGCAATTATACATATTAGTTTGGTTCCTAGAAAGGACTAGACAAGCAAGAGCCTAATAGAGGTTGATTTTCTGGTGTAACTGAATGTATTTTGCACATATCTCTCTCTCTGTATATTAAGGATGTCCCTGAAATCAAAAATGCAAGTAGCTGCTTTTCTTTTTTTTTCTTTTTTCTTTTTAATGGCTGTCACTCAATAAATTGTAATCAATTAAATCTGCATCCATTTGATAAAGGCTAAAAGAATAATTGTAAAGAAAAAAATCCTCAAGGTTGGATCTTAAAATAGCACAGGAATTTTTCACAGCTGGCATCTGCTTTGTCAAACTTACAAAGATTAAGATGGACTCGTATTGCATTGGGTAGCAAGAATCGCCATCTGCATCTCCCCGAACATCTTTTCACAAAGGCCAGCTAGCACGGATGCTTACTAGCCTTTTCTAGTTTATTTGAATATTCTCCATTTTCCTCTCTAGGCAGATTGGCATATTTACAAAAAGTCTGGATTACAATTCACCCAATGCTTTTTATCGATTCCGAGTGCATATAGAACATAAGTGGATCCCAGAATAATCCTGGTAAATAAAAATGATGCCAGAGGCTAATTCTTTTGTTAAGGCCTGATATTGTCCCATTTATTTTATTTGTATGAGAATAACTTTAAAATTATATGGTCAGATGGGCAAGAAATGTGCTGGATATCAAGCAAGGTATCTGCGGGCACAGAGGGGACATGATGCTGTGTCCAAATAAAGAGCATTGATTTTTAAAGTGACCCAAAAGTGCTTTTCCAAATAGCAACTGGAGTTTGTTTCTCCTTGAAGATGTTTCAGTTCTGATCCAAGACGCTTCTTCGGTTTTTCTACAGAACTGGAGAAGCTTCTTGGGTGAGAAACAAAACATCTTCAAGGAAAAACAAAGGAAGTCCAGTTGCCTTTTGAAAAAGCACCTTTGAGACAACCATGACCTGGATGACTGAGAATCTCCATAGACATCTTTAAAGTTACCAGCATATGAGAATTAACACTGTGTCAAGATCAGGGATTTGTCCCAGGAGGCAGGAGCTGCATTCCAGAGGATTAAGAGACAGCAAATTTTAGATAGTTTGGATGGGAGGAAGAGAGTCAAGGTATAGTAGCATATCTTTAGCAGTCCAAGTAGTTTGCTTTAGTTTTGCAAGTTCTCTTTATCGGCGAGGAACAATAAAGGAAACTGGAAGCAATTCTGTGTGTTTTTCCTGGTTTTTGGAGCCTGACAGGATTAAATTCTCAGGCAGATTCGCTGAACTGAATCACATTTATTTTATTTATTTATTTATTTATTTTGTCAACACGTGTACAAGATAACAGGTATGATATAAACATAAACAGGTATGATATAAACATAAACAAAAGCAAAGTATGTATAGGTAAATTTAGACAATAGGACAGAAGGACAGGGACGGTAGGCACAATGCACGCCCCTTACAAACCTCTTAGGAATGGGGTGAGGTCAACTGTAGACTGTCTAAGGTTAAAGTTTTTGGGGTTTGGGGAAGAAACCACAGAGTCAGGTAGTGAATTCCAAGCATTGATCACTCTGTTGCTGAAGTCGTATTTTCGGCAATCAAGTTTCGAGCGGTTTACATTGAGTTTGAATCTATTGTGTGCTCATGTATTGTTACGGTTGAAGCTGAAATATTCATTGCCAGGTAGGACATTGTGGCAGATGATTTTATGAACTACATTTAGATCTAAACTACATTTAGATCATTTCCAAGTCAGATAGTGTAATGGTTTGTGAGAAGGTCCTTGAGAGACAGGAGGAGGAGGAGGAGGAAGAAGAGGAACAGTACACTAGGCAAAAGTTAGATTTTGCACTCATGTCAGAAGTGGTGAGGCACTTTCAGGTTGAAAGGATTAGCTGGTGACATCACTGTTGCCTGGGGGATACCCAAATGGGAGCTCCTTTCATGATCCCAGCAGGAGCTGGAGTGAAGGACGAGAGCTCACTTTGCCCCACATCAGCATTCGGGTCTCAAACATGGGCTTGCTAACCTCCACCTCAGCGTCCTAACCACGAGAGCCACCAATGCTCCCAAACAGTTAGATAAGAGGCATGTTAGCCTGTAGAAGGAATGGGGTGTGTGACAAATGTCTCAGAAGGGACCCTCCCCAGCTTCTTGGATTGTAAAGTCAAGGGGGGTGGAGTTTACTGTAACCTGACAATAAAGGTAGTGTTTTTGTCTGGACTACCTTTAAAGCATGGGTGTCAAACTCAAGGCCAGGGGGCCAGATCTGGCCCACGGGGTACTTAGAACTGGTCCACGGGGCCACCCTGGAAACAGCGAAGGACTGGCCCGTGGTGCTTCTGCCAGCAAAAACTCAGCTCAGGAGGGCCGCACACGGCCCTGCATACGGTCCTCCCAAGCTCCGTTTCTACTGACAGAAGGTTGCAGGAGGCTGTGGCAACCGAAAATGGAGCTTGGGAGCTTGTTTTTGCTGGCAGAGCGCTCAGGCCTCCACAGGCACCCCCGACATGAGTGATATTGAGCTGGCCATGACCACCATGACCACGCCCAGCCCCGGCCCCCCGGAGGTCAAACACAACCCTGATGAAGCCTCAATGAAATCGAGTTTGATGCCCCTCCTCTAAGGACTAACAGATTGTTGATTTGAATCAAATTATCAAACAGGAATCAGTTGCCTCTAAATTGATCTAGCGATTCAGTGGCCATTTAAACATGTATAACAAGGCTTTCCTTCCAGATTTAATTTGTTGTCCTAATCAGATCTGAACCAAATGTGTTCAGAGATCCAGACAGAAGGGGGAAAAATGTGTTTAACCTTTCAGTGAGTGGAATTGAAACAGCAGTTTAGATTTAATCTGATTGAATCTGCACATCTGTAATGAACAGGGTTGTATTTCCTTTCTTTGGCCAAAGTGTTTTCGTCAGAATTTTTGAATGGATAAAATATAGGCAACGTATTTCCCGAAACAAACAACATGCAAACGTTGTAGAGAAAACGTATTGGAATTTCATCAGCGCAATTATGTAGGGTTGCTATATGCTTCCAGAAAAAATGCATAGCTGATTTAAAGAGTGGCAGGCAGATGTTCCATGTATACCCAGCACACTTCAAAGTTTCCTTTTGTCTTTGAATCCAAAACATTGTACAGCTTTACTTAAATGTTTCTTAGAAAATTTCCCATTACAGAGGGCTATTGTCATTTCTGGCACACAGAATTAATTACTTTTAATTTTCATGGTTATTGCTAGCATACATATTTTATTGAGATTTTAAATATTTTTTATTATAAACCATTAAAAAGGAATATACACGCAAACACGCACAGCAAAATCTGTAATATCCCGAAACAAAGCAAACATGTCATCTCACAATGGTGTCTGCATATTTATGTTAAAAAATACTTTTCTAAAATACAAAATTTAAAAAAAATGGCCCATCCCTACCCTGAAACATAATTCCCTTATAATATAGCAAGAAAAGCAACGGTGTAAATGTGTACATCGTGTTTCCCACTAAAGCTAGCTAAATCTGTCAGTTTCTAATTTTTCCAGTCTACCGGTTGTTCTGCCTTCTTTCCACATCGCTATGCAATATTTTAAAACATATTTACATCACAGTTTCACATTTCTTTCAAATAGACAAATTTGCCCATTCTGTGTGCCCCCCCTCCTTTAACACTTTTGTGCAAGCTTTTCCTGTTATAAACATTTCACTGTTGTTGTTGTTTTTATTTTGATTAGGTTGGAGGACAGCTAGATTGTTTGATTCCAGTTGGTTTAAGGTTTAAAGTTTTAAAGAGAAACCAAAAGTTAAACTGTTTCATGCATTTCAATCTGATGCTTTGCAAGGCACGGTGGCAGCGGTAGGATCCTGCCGGTTTAACAACCGGTTCGGTGATCGCACGTTTCGCTTGCGCAGTTTTACAAAAACTTACCTTCCACGTTACTGCTGGGGAGAAACACAGCTGAGGCGCAGCAATCCGCTCTGCCGTGCGAATCAGCTGAGAAGATACAGGTCAGTAAAGCGCAGGGGCAGGCGGGAACAGGTTCGCTCCCAGCTGATCGTCGGAGCATCCGGTTCGCCTGAACCGGTACGAACTGGTAGAATCCCACCCCTGCACGATGGCATTGGCTGAAGTAACTTTCTCATTATGGCAGCTGAGTCTTTCCATAGAGGAGAAGGGGGAGATTTTTATCCTACCTTTATGAAGTAATCCTTTGGTTTAGTGACCAAAGTTACAACGGCCCTGGAAAACAGTGACTTATGACAATTGTTTACACTTATGAACTTTGCAGCATCCCCACAGTCACATGATCAAAATTCAGACACTTGGCAACTGGTTCATATTTATGATGGTTGCAGTATCCCTGGGTCATGTGATCCACTTTTGTGACCTTCTGTCAAGCAAAATCAGTGGGGAAGCCAGATTCACTTAACAGCCGTGTCACTAACTTAACAACCGCAGTGATTCACTTAACAACTGTGGCAAGAAAGGCTGTAAAATGGGACCAAATTCACTTAATAAATGTTTTGTTTAGCAACAGAAATGTTGGGCTCAATTGTGGCTGTAAATCAAGGGCTACCTGTACATGTTGCTGCTTCAAAAGCTGCTCCCAGGGCTGCATGCATCTTGAGTCTGCCCATTACAACTTTCACTGCAGCTGCGACATACTGCACAAAGACACAGCTGCTTTAATAAGTAAGGAGGACAGTGTGGCTTTTGCTGCCCCGCTTTATAAAGAACCCCATTCAAGGGCTTTGCAGGATCTTACCAGTCCGCAATAACAATTTTCCTTTAAATTTTTTCCCCTCACCTATTGTCTCCTACTGCTCTACTCCTTGCCTAAAGCCCTCTCTAAGTGGTTTACAGAGTCAGCATATTGCCCCCGACAATTTGGATCCTCGTTTTACCCACCTCGGAAGGATGGAAGGCTGAGTCAACCTTGAGCCTGGTGAGATTTGAACTGCCAAATTGCAGGCAGCCGGCAGGCAGCAGAAGTCACTTGCAGTACTGCACTCTAACCACTGTGTAACCCAGCTCTAATACCGATCTATAAAGCCTTAGTAAGGCCACACCTAGAATACTGCATCAGTTTTGGTCACCACACTATAAAAAAGATGTTGAGACTCTGGAAAGAGTCCAGAGAATAGGAATAAAGATGATTTGGGGACTGGAAGCCAAAACATATAAAGAACGATTGTAAGAACTGGTCATGGCTTGTCACGATGTGAATATTGTCAGTTTGTGCATCTCTATGTTTTTCTACTGTTTCTTGTATTTATGGTCAAGCAGACGTATGATATATTCTATTACGCATGCCTGCATTCCTGAAGTCAACTCCTTTCCTTTCTCTTCGCCATTTCTACCAAGGTAGAAGTGATTTATTCATTAGCCGATACAATTTAGCTTCATAAGGATTCTTTTTATTATTTTTCTACTGAAATAAATATTTTGTTAATTAGATTTGAATCTCAGTTTTATTTTCTAAGTAAGTATGTTTTCAAAAGGGAAGCAACGATCCATCGACCTCCGGAGGATTTATTCCTCCCGCTCACATGGCTAGTCTAGTGAAGAGAAGGACTAGGGGTGATACGATAGCAGTATTCCAATATTTGAGGGGCTGCCACAGAGAGCAGGGGAACTATGCTGATTGCTTTCATAATAATGGTATCTTAAGGGAAATTGGGATCTCTGTATGAAAATATGCAGATGGTGTTTGGGCTTTGCAGGGATTAGGGGTGTTATTTTGGAGGACAAAAATTCACTGCCTCTTTCCTGGCGAAAACTACGTTTTCCAGACTTAGGGAGAGGGATGTATGCCTTTATTTAAAGAAATCTTGCTATATATAGAAAAACAATGTTTGTCGTACTGAAAATATTAATTGAAGGCCCAATGAAGAAATGCATGTTTTAAAAATAAAGAAGAAAAAATGACTAAAATTCAGTGTTGAAACAGTATGTAATTTAGTTCAGCCAACATGTTAAGCTTAATTGCACAACTCTTCAAGTTCAGATATGTTGCTATTAAATGGACTATTTAATTTTTTAAAATCCTGCCTTTATTTTTTTTATAAAGAAATTAAGGTAGCAAACATATCTAGTACTCCTTCCTCCACTTGTTTTCCCACAATAGAATAGAATAGAATAGAATAGAATAGAATAGAATAGAATAGAATAGAATAGAATAGAATAGAATAGAATAGAATTCTTTATTTATAGTGTGATTGGACACACAAGGAATTTGTCTTTGGTGCATATGCTTTCAGTGTACATAAAAAGACAAGATACATTCGTCAAAAATCATGAGGTACAACACTTAAGATTGTCACAGGCTACAAATAAGCAATCAGGAAACAATCAATATAAATATAAATCGTAAGGATACAAGCAACAAGTTACAGTCCTGCAGTCATATGTGGGAGGAGATGAGTGATAGGAACGATGAGAATAATAGTAATAGTAATGCAGCCTTAGTGAATAGTTTGACAGTGGTGAGGGAATTATTTGTTTAGCAGAGTGATGGCGTTCGGGAAAAAACTGTTCTTGTGTCTAGTTGTCTTGGTGTGCAGTGCTCTATAGCATCGTTTTTAGGGTAGGAGTTTAAACAGTTTGTGTCCAGGATGTAAGGGGTCTGTAAATATTTTCACGGCCCTCTTTTTGATTCATGCAGTATACAGGTCCTCAATGGAGGGCAGGTTGGCAGTAATTGTTTTTTCTGCAGTTCTGATTATCCTTTGAAGTCTGTGCCTGTCTTGTTGTGTTGCAGAACCAAACCAGACAGTTATAGAGGTGCAGATGACAGACTCAATAATTCCTCTGTAGAACTGTATCAGCAGCTCCTTGGGCAGTTTGAGCTTCCAATAACATACCTATAAGGTGAATTGGGCTGAGAGTGAGTGACTGGCCACTGATTTCCTGATTTCCTGATTTCTAGACTGGTGCCTTAATCAGTAAATCAAACTGGCTGTACCACCAGGGCAGGGGTCCCCAACCCCTGGGTCACGGCCCACTACTGGACCATGGCCTATTCAGAATTGGGCCACGTGAGTGGCTGGCCAGAGCACATGTGCGTGCAGCTCAAATGAGCAGCAGGCCGGTGGGTATTCACAGGTGTGCACCCTGCCCCACCGCTCACACAAGCCAAGTTGTGCATACACACTGCCTTGCCACTCACACAACGGCTGCATGCGCCCCTTCTCCCACCCCCAGCTGGGCTGCTAAGCTGCAAAAGTTGGGGACTGCTGCACTAGGGGTATTTGTGCAACCTCACCATACAGATAGTCCTCAAATTATGACCACAATTGGGATCAGAACTTATGTTGCTAAGTGAGTTGTTGTTAAGTGAGTTAAGCCTGATTTTATGACCTTGGTCATTAAGTGAGGCATACAGTCATTAAATGAATCTGGCCTCACCCATTGACTTTGCTTGTTGGAAGCTTCCCGGGAAGGTCACAAATGGCAATCCTATGAACCTGGGATGCTGCAACCATCATCAATCCATGCAAGGGGCCAAGGGGCCAGATTTTGAACATGTGATTTCAGGCAGTCGTAAGTGTGAGGACCAGTCATAAGCCACTCAGTGGTTGATCATAACTTTACATGGTTACCAAATGAATGACTGTTAGTTGAGGGCTGCATTTACGGATTAAATATATTACTAGGGGCACAGGGAGCAACAGGTCTTTTTATTTTACAGTACAGTTTAGATTGTTGTTAGTTGCAAAGTGGCATCCGACCCATCGCGATCCCATGGACAACGTTCCTCCAGGCCTTCCTGTTCTCTACCAACCTCTGCAGTCCATTTAAGCTCATGCCGACTGCTTCAGTGACTCCACCCAGCCACCTCATTTTCTGCCGTCCCCTTCTTCTTTTGCCCTCAATTGTTCCCAGCATTAGGCTCTTCTCCAGTGAGTCCTTCCTTCTCATTAGATGGCCAAAGTATTTGAGTTTCATCTTCAGGATCTGGCCTTCTAAAGAGCAGTCAGGGTTGATCTCCTCTAGGACTGACCGGTTGGATCACCTTGCAGTCCAAGGGACTCGCAGGAGTCTTCTCCAGCACCATAGTTCAAAGGCCTCAATTCTTTGGCGCTCAGCCATTCTTATGGTCCAACTTTCACAGCCATACATTGCAACTGGGAAAACCATAGCCTTGACTATACACACTTTTGTTGGCAGGGTGATGTCTCTGCTTTTTAGTATGCTGTCTAGTTTTGTCATAGCTTTCCTCCCCAGGAGCAAGCGTCTTTTAATTTCTTGGCTGGAGTCCCCATCTGCAGTGATCTTGGAGCCCAGGAAAATAAAATCTGTCACTACCTCCATTTCTTCCTCATCTATTTGCCAGGAATTGAGAGGGCCAGATGCCATGATCTTAGTTTTCTTAATGTTGAGTTTCAAGCCAACTTTTGCACTCTCCTTCTTCACCCGCATCAAGAAGCTCTTTAGTTATGGATTATGTCAAAAACAGAGCGCTGATATCCAAGGCAAATTAGTCTCAAAAGTGCTTTTTTCTTCAAAAGGCCAATGTACTGGGTTTTTTTCCTTGAGGAGGAAGAAGAAAACGTTTCCCTTCTCATCCAAGAAGCTTCATCAGTTCTGGTTCAGAATCTGATGAAGCTTCTTGAATGAAAAGCAAAATGTTTTCTTCTTCTTCCTCAAGGAAAAATACACTTCAGTTGCCTTTTGAAGAAAAACAGCACCTTTGAGACAACTATGATCTGGATCAGGGGTCCCCAAACTTGGCAACTTTAAGACTTGTGGACTTCAACTCCCAGAATTCTCCAGCTGGCTGGAGAATTCTGGGAGTTGAAGTCCACAAGTCTTAAAGTTGCCAAGTTTGAAGACCTCTGATCTGGATGATTGAGAATCTCCACAGACAAGGTAATTAGTATTGCAGGCATAATATTGGTCTGCCCTTGAGTAGCATGCATGGATGTTAATTTATTCTAAAACCCACTGCTAAAAAGTTGACTGGTACTAAGTTAAGGAACTGTGATATACCATCCCTTTCTTTGGACTGGCACAACCCATACTTTGGAGTTTAGGCCTACTACTCCAATGCTGACTATGGAGACAGAGAGGGTAGATCACCACTGAATATGAACCAGATCACAGTATATCCAAACATAAGGATCTTTGTAGAATTTGAAAAACAAGGTAGCTAATCTCTTGAATTAAAAATAATGGGGCTGGATAGATCAATGGTATATTTGGTTTTCTATTGTGGAATTAAATATGGTCTCGCATCCACTTACAAAACATACTATGATCCGCTTTTTTTAAACACAATATTTTTTAAATATCATTACCTCAAATTGAGCAAGCTTTTATGATGAATCCTTCTAAATGTTCTGAAACGTCAAAGGGCAACTAGCATTTTGTAAAGAATGAACCCAATATTGCAAAGTTTTTTTTTTCTATATCTAGATTGCCCTTGCTCGAAAAATACATTTTTACTCAAATAAACTGATTGCATAAAATGGTCTTAATTTGTGTACTGAAAGAGTTGCAACTATGTTTTTTTTTTTAAAAAAAGAAAGATGAAAGTTTTTCTATCAGAAGCTCTTTTACTAATCAAGCATTCTGATGAATTAATCTCCTGAATTTCAATTTATATGACAATTTCCATATGGTGGAACCTTAAGGAAATCATTTGGAGGGCTCTCTGCACATTCATTAACTACTGTGAGCATCTGTATTTTAACTGCTTTAAAATACCAAAGCAAATGAATATTTTAGGGGGGGAGGGAAAGTGCCTTTAAATATATATGTAAATATCCAATCATGCATTTCTTTCCTTCCTTCCTTCCTTCCTTCCTTCCTTCCTTCCTTCCTTCCTTCCTTCCTTCCTTCCTTCCTTCTTTCCTTCCTTCCTTCCTTCCTCCCTCCCTCCCTCCCTCCCTCCCTCCCCCCCTTTTTTTATAAAGCAAAAATTATTCGCATTCTAATCTAATTCAATTGTTTGGTGTACTTTTTGATGGAGCCTTCCAATCTTTGGTTCATGTTGTGTGTTCATTGCTAACACACAAGGAGTTTTAAGAACAACAAATCTCTCAGTTCTTGCTTTGTAAAGGTTATAGTATACATGTCAAAGCGTAGTTTAAAAAAAAAATCCCTGTATTGTGAAGGAGTAGTTAACACTGACTATTACATTTGCTTTTGTCTACTGGTTCACTTAAGAGAACATAAAAATATCACTAGGAAAGAATAGTAGAAAACAGCAAGAGAAATGTACCTACAGGTAGCCCTTGACTGTTAAAGTGTTTGTTTAATGATTGTTCAAAGTTACAACGGCAGTGAAAAAAGTAACATGATAGTTTTTTTGCACTTACAACCATTGCAGTGCCCCCATGGTCACATGATCAAGATGCTTGGCAACTGACTCATATTTATGACGGTTGCAGTGTCCCAGGGTCATGGGATCCCCTTTTGCAACCTTCTGACAAGCAAAGTCAATGGGGAAGCCAGATTCACTTAAGAACCATGTTACTAACTTAACAGCTGCAGTGATTCACTTAACAACTGTGGCAAGAAAAGTCATAAAGTGGGGCAAAATTTACTTAACAAATGTCTTACTTAACAACAGACATTTGAGGCTCAGTTGAGGTCCTAAGCTGAGGATTACCTGTATTCATAAAAGTAAAATTAGCGATTGCGTTAAGATTTTAGATCAGCCTAAGATAATGTCTCAGGAACAATCCCAAGGCATAAAAACAGCCTCTTGATTTTGGTAAAATTTTAGATTAGTCAGATGATGAAGCTGAAATTACAGCTAAAATTAGCTTGACAAGTTAACTTCCTAATTCATGCTTTGCGGATAGTATGATAGCTTCTAATAGTTAAAATTGGCCAGTGTGTATTGGCAGAATGGGATTTCAGCTTATTCCAATCTTAACAAGTCCCAAATAGAAATTGCTACAACATGATAGCCATTTAGAATTGGCAGTATTGGGCTTGACACAGCAGTTTGGCTCTGTGGACTGAATCCAGATTAAATTAGTTTAATTTGAGTCCCACTGAAATTAATGGACCAAGGTAATGATGATTTAACTAATGCCCCATTGATTTCAGTGTGAACTATATGCAACTAAGTTAAGATGGATTTAACCCAATATTCAGCAGATCCATATGTGACATATGCAGCTAAATTCATAGAGGGACTCTAAGGGATTTCCATCTAATTTTCCATGCAATTACCATCATTTATTCAAATGCCATGATTATTTGATGAACCCATGGCCATCTCCATTCAGGATGAGATACAGAATTATAACTATTTTATCCTTATAAGCTGAATGAAAATGTTATGGTATTCGTATGAGAATGAAACATACCCTTCTTTGGAATATGTTACACAATTTAGGGATAAACTATTAGATCGTAGAAAATTTTCAAAGCAGAAGCTATGGGGAAAAAAAGTATCTTTTCGTTGAAAATATTATTTTTTTTTATTTTAAAAACATTCTTATGAAAAACAGTAATTCTGCAAATGTGTATATTGTGTACAATTCTTTGTAGCATTCATTTGTTCTGTCGTCTCAAACATTCTGAATGGTTAACATGTTGACAACATTGTTGTACTTGAAAATACGCCCTAGAAGCAGGAATACTTTATTTGGCCCGTTGAATTTTTTTCAAGTGAGCTAATATCCATATGATCATGTAATTTTAATGGGCTTAATAGGATCTCAGATATTAATTTTTCTGACTGTTCCATTAAGAGGTGGTTAGAATTTGACTACTATCATTAACTCCAAATGTCTATAAGATATAAAGAATAATGATTGTCTGTTAATAAAACCATGTAGTCTTCCCGGATTTTTCACATCTTGTGCTAACAGTCCATAAAAATAGAAGATTAAACAAACTCTAGTAAGGAAGCAACTAGAAAAATGAATGTTCCATGTTTCTATTTGACCTATTTCACACATTTTGATATTTCTTTTCAGGTTATGTCCAAGAGGATGATTTGAAAGATGAAGAAGAGATAAAAGAGGAGGAAGAGGATGACGATGAGAGCAATTCAACGGCTCATCTTCAGGGGAGCAATGACCCAGGAACAGATGAAGAACATGAAACTGGTCCTGATCCAAGAGGAAGCTTAAGCTACCAAAATTCCCCAGGGAGTCATATCTCCAATCAGGATGCGGAAAACGAATCCTTGCTCAGTGATGCTAGCGACCAGGTGGCAGACATTAAAAGTCTGTGCTCCAGGGAGGCATCGGACGCCAAAGGCAATATCCATCCCAAACATCCAACGGAAGCACACAGCTGCATGGATAAAATGACAGCTGTCTATGCTAACATCCTTTCAGATTCTTATTGGACAGGTTTGGGACTGGGGCTCAAACTGTCC
Source organism: Diadophis punctatus similis (assembly GCA_023053685.1). Classification (NCBI taxonomy): domain Eukaryota; kingdom Metazoa; phylum Chordata; class Lepidosauria; order Squamata; family Dipsadidae; genus Diadophis; species Diadophis punctatus. The sequence continues at coordinate 9,713,611 of JALIGW010000003.1, read as the reverse complement.
AGTTCTGATAAGAGGGCATGCGCCAATAGAAATGGAGCAAGCAAAAGTGACTTTGATTGGCATCAGGATGCCTTGACCAAAAGCTTGCAGCAGAGTTTACCAGTCCGGCCACTCTCCAAGCCAAACCTTTTCAGCTCAGTCCAGCTGTACAGGCAAAGCAGCAAAATGTGCGGAACTGTATTCACAGGTGCTAGTAGGTTTCGGTGTAGGCAGTGCAGCGCTGCCTATGATACCTTAGTTGAGCTAACTGTCCATATGAACGAAAGTGGCCATTACCAAGATGACAACCATAAAAAAGACAAGCACAGATCTACCAGCTATTCCAAGCCCCGGAAAAGGGCTTTTCAGGACATGGATAAAGAAGACGCTCAGAAAGTTCTGAAATGTATGTTCTGTGGTGACTCTTTTGACTCTCTTCAAGATCTGAGTGTTCATATGATCAAAACAAAACATTACCAAAAAGTGCCTTTGAAGGAGCCGGTACCTACCATATCTTCCAAGATGGTGACTCCAAATAAGAAACGTGTGTTCGACATTAATAGGCCTTGCTCTCCAGATTCGACCACGGGATCATTTGCTGACACATTCTCTTCCCATAAGAATGCCAACCTGCAGCTATCGTCTAACAATCGTTACGGCTACCAGAATGGTGCCAGCTACACGTGGCAGTTTGAAGCATGCAAATCACAGATTCTCAAGTGCATGGAATGCGGGAGCTCCCACGATACTTTGCAGCAACTCACATCCCACATGATGGTCACGGGTCACTTCCTGAAAGTCACCAGCTCAGCTTCCAAGAAAGGGAAACAACTTGTTTTGGATCCCTTGGCTGTGGAAAAAATGCAGTCGCTTTCTGATACGTCAGCCACTGACAGCCAGCATTCGAAACCCTCCAGTAATTCATCAACCGATTCTACGGCTCCTGCTTCAGAGCTAAAAAAGGAAAGTAAGCAAAATAAATCTGAGGAAGCGGACAAAGATGAAAAAGGGGTAAAAAATGAAGACTACGAAGACTCTCTTCAAAAACCACTGGACCCGACAATGAAATATCAGTATCTCCGGGAGGAAGATTTAGAAGATGCTTCAAAGGGTGGTGGAGACATTTTGAAGTCTTTGGAAAACACTGTCACCACAGCCATCAATAAAGCTCAGAACGGAGCACCCAGCTGGAGTGCGTATCCCAGCATCCATGCAGCATACCAGCTCTCAGAGGGAACAAAGCCTTCCTTACCAGTGGGGTCTCAAGTTTTGCAAGTTCGACCAACAGTCAGTAATAAACTGAGGCCTATTGCTCCAAAATGGAAAGTGATGCCTATAGTACCCATGACAGCTAATATAGTCCAGTGCAGTCAGTTGAAAAAAGAAGGAGACCCCAAGAAGGAAGCTCATAAGGACTACATTAAAGACGGCAACAAGACAGACGTGGTTCCTCCGTATCAGAATGAAGGAGATTCTCCTCCTCAGACTGAGATGTGTGTAGAGCCCAAAAAGTCAGAGCTAAGTCCTTTGAAGGAGGAACACAAGACAAAGGAAGAGGAGGAAAAAGTAAAGACAAAGGATTCTGTGACATCATCTCTCAGCAATGGATGCCCTACTGACAACCACACTTCAGAGCTGCCTGGTTTAAATCCCCTCAGCGCCCTGCAGTCTGTGCTGAACAACCATCTGGGCAAAGCAAATGAGCCTTTGCGACCTCAGTCAAACTCCAGCCCCAGTTCAAGTTCAACGTCTTTGTTCCACAAACCAAATTTAAATATAATAGAGAAGCCTGTTCTGTCTCCTGCGTCAACGCCGGCTAAACCTGCAAAAGTTACATCCAGGCGTTACGTGTTTGAGAACAACGATCAGCCAATTGACCTGACAAAATCAAAGAATAAGAAAGGGGAATCTGTTCAGGCCCAGTCTTGTACTTCCCCACCTCAGAAGCACGCTTTGTCTGACATTGCAGACATGGTCAAAGTCCTTCCCAAAGCAACAACCCCGAAACCTGCTGCTTCGTCCAGAATCCCATCCATGAAACTGGAAATGGATGTTCGGCGTTTTGAAGATGTCTCCACAGACGTCTCCACTTTGCATAAAAGAAAAGGAAGGCAGTCCAACTGGAATCCCCAGCATCTCCTGATTCTGCAAGCGCAATTTGCATCCAGTCTCTTCCAAACATCGGAGGGTAAATATTTATTGTCAGATCTGGGCCCTCAAGAACGTATGCAGATTTCCAAGTTTACGGGGTTGTCCATGACTACCATCAGCCATTGGCTGGCGAATGTCAAGTACCAGCTCAGAAAAACTGGGGGGACAAAGTTTTTGAAAAACATGGATAAAGGACACCCCATCTTTTATTGCAGTGACTGTGCATCTCAGTTTAGAACCCCATCAACGTACATCGGCCATTTAGAATCCCATCTAGGTTTCCAAATGAAAGACATGAACAAGCTGGCTGTGGAGCAGCAAACCAAGGTAGAGCAAGACATTTCCAGAATTTCAGTTCAAAGATCTCCTGAAACAATAGCTGGAGAAGAGGACACAGACTCTAAGTTCAAATGTAAGTTGTGCTCTCGGACATTTGTGAGCAAACATGCTGTAAAACTTCATCTAAGCAAAACGCACAGCAAGTCACCAGAACATCATTCACAGTTTGTAGCAGAAGTGGATGAAGAATAACTCCTAAGGTATGCATGCCTTAACTGCAAAAGAGAAAAAAAAGTGTTTTAATGTGATGTTGATCGAAGGAAGGGCTCTTAAAGCACTTCTGCTTTATTTAAAGAAAATATTACCTTCCAAAATGCCCATTTCTTTTCAGACATTGGCTTCTCTGTCTGTAATTGTTGCATGATGGGACAAATTTTGCATGGGCAGCTGCTTCCATCAGCCTGTTTCCATGATGAAAAAAAACCTTTACACGTTGCCTTTTTCCCAGGCATGTGCTCTTAAAGGCAAAGAGACCTCTGCCAAGAAAAGATTTGGCACTCTTGCTTGCTGTTGATACCATGTTCCTATTTAGCAAACTTAGCCCTGTAAAGCTTTCAGTAGAAAAAGCAAAGCATGCTGGACGTTTCATTCTAATGATTCCCAATGAAATTGTGTTTGCTTATAGTATTTGAAGCAACTATGTTCCCCTTTGGTCTGAGCACAACAGCAAGAGTCAGTACAAACTTATGTTTCAGTGTCCGGTTTTCAATAATGGGATTCCCTTGCTTAATTTTAATAACCTTATGAATTCAAGAGCCTTTTGTTCTCAACCCCCACCCCTCACTGTTCATTGCTGGTGAAATATCAAGCCTGTTTTGGGGATTGCTGTCTAGAGCCTATGGATCAACAGGAATAATCATATCATTCTCCTTTTGGAGGTGGGCAAAAGGTGAGGTTATTAAGGAAGTCCAAAAGTCAGTGATAGACATAATATCCTCAGTCTCTGTTATCTCCAGCTGGTGTCTCTCATCAGTTCATAGTTCTTAGAAATTTATTCTCAACAGGCAAGGCTGAATTGGGTTTGCAAAGCTGTTGCCAGCCTGACAAATTTAAACAAATGTTTTCACCTCCAGATTTCACCAGTCCTTAGGATGATGCTGATTAAATATGCCCCCAATACATAAAAAACAAAAACAAAAAAAACCCCAATCTATAACTATTAGGCTAAACTCCTAAACATATTTCTTCTTCATTTTCTTTACTTTGAGATCCCTTAATCTAGGATTATGTAACATTTCTGGGCTAGGGGCAAATAGTGATAGCATGTGGTAGCCGCGTTCACAAAATGGCTGCCATGAGAGATTTGGCCTTTCTGTAAAATGGCTGCTGTGAAAAGGATGGAGAATCCCATGTATCCATTTACTAGAAAGAAAATAGCACTTAATAGGTTCTTGTTGAACCGAAAGGAATTGCTATAAGTAATTGTTATGCTAGAGGCTGGTGTTTTGTATTGCAGCATGTTCATCTTCTATTAAATTTGTTTTATTAAAGTATTCCTTTTTTAAAAGTGGGGGGGGGGAATCAAGTGAGATAGGCAGCTTAACAGGGACCAAAGGGTACAAGTGTAGCCATGTCAGTATCTGGAATTACAGGTAGTCCTCAACTTACAACCACAATTGAGGCCAAAATTTCTGTCATTAAGTGAGAAGTTGTTAAGTTAATTTTGCCCCATTTTACAACTTTTCTTGTCACCGTTGCTAAGTGAATCACTGCAGTTGTTAAGTTAGCAACGCGTTTGTTAAGTGAACCCGGCTTCCCCATTGACTTTGCTTGTCAGAAGGTCGCAAAAGGGGATCACATGACTCCGATACACCGCAACCGTCATAAATATGAAGCAGTTGCCAAGCATCTAAATTTTGATCACATGACTTTGGGGATGTTGCAATGGTCGTAAGTGTGAAAAACGGTCATTTTTTCAGTACTGTTGTAACTTCGAACGGTCACTAAATGTCCTGTTGTAAGTCAAGGACTACCTGTACACACTGATTATCCTGATTTAATAGTAAACAATTGGTGCTCAGCTAATTTGAAAAGTACTGCAGTCCAGTAAAAAGTACAGAGAAAAGCAACGTGAGTTATTGTATTTATTAAGACTGTCGAATTTTCATTTCATCAATTCAAATTAGCAAACATTTTGAGATTCAATGTATGAACTTGATTCAGATTGAATCCAATAATCCAATTTGATTTGGGGGATAAAACCGTTTTCTCCACATGGACAATCAGATTTCTGAATTAGACTGATCAGATTCATCCTTTCAGATTTCAAACTCCATTGCATTGTTCAGACTGATTCAACAATTCAGATTGGATTGATCATATTCTTTGAACTGATTTGACAAATCAGACAAATTTGCACAGGCCTAATGTTTATTAGGTTTTATAGCGCTTTCCTATGTCTGTTGTTCTTTAGCATAAAATAAAAACCAATCAAAAATAAAACCTTAACATACTGTAATAATAATAATAATAAAAAACCTTGAATGTCAATTTCTTGCATTTTTTGGTATTGTTCTCCAGGGAGAGATGCATATTATTCCCCTTCTTTGTATAATACGTGGAAGCACAAAGAGAGAAAATACAAAATAATATACTTCCTCCTCCTGTGTGACTTCACTAAACTGTACAGATAGTCCTCAACTTATGACCATTCGTTTAATGACCATTTTGAAATTACAAAAGTACTGATTTACAACTGGTCCTCACACTTATAACCATTGTAGCATTCCCCACGGTCATGTGATCAAAATTTGAGCATTTGGCAACTGGCATGAATTTGCAATGGTTGCAGTGACCTGGAGTCAAATAGCATTCGCAACTTTCCCAGGGGGCTTCCAGAAAGAAAAGTCAATCGAGGAAGCTGGATTGATTACTGACCAGTGCAAAAAAAGGACATAAAATTGGGCATGACTTACTTAACAACCGCATTGCTTTGCATTGGAAGTTCCAGTCTCAATTGCAGTCATAAGTCAAGGACTATCTGTAATGTGCCCATAAATCCTCCTGCTATGGCTTTTGCAGGCTTTGGAAAGAGTGTGAGTCATGGGTGGGTTCCTCCCGGTTCAGACCGGTTCGGCCAAACCGGTAGTGACCCGCTGGTGACGCCACGATGATGTCACCGAACCAGATCGGTCGGTGCCGGTCTGTGGGCGCCACCATCTTTTTTTAAATTTTATTTTTATTTTTTATTTTTTTTCCTTCTGAGCATGCGCAGAAGCCAAGTTCCGGCACTGTGTATGCGGTCGCCATCTTTTTTTTGGCTTTGGTTTTTTTGGTTTTTTTTCCGGATTTTTCATTACTGTGCATGCACGCGTGCAAAGCATGCACGCGCTCATGAGGCGCGCCCATGCGGTGCGGGAGGGAAATGAACTGGCAGCGAGGTAAGTTGGAACCCACCCCTGGTGTGAGTTCTCATCACTTGCCCAGATTCCCAAATGCACCTGAGAACATGAACAAATCATTTATTTTCCTTGCATGTTTGTTTGAAGTTTGTCAACTATGCTGCTCTTCACACTCAGGTGGGGGGGGAATGCAGAGGTTTTTCATAATCTTCAATTTGATAGCCATAATTTTCAGAACCTAAATTCTCTCTGAAGGAAAGCTGAATCTGTCAAGTAGACCAAATTTTATGTTTTACACTGAAAGTCTGCATTTCAAAAAGCTTGGTTATTTAGTGATTCTTCTAGATAAATATATGGCTTCGTAGATCCATTTGTGTAATAATAAATTTCTTTCTCACAGACAAATGCACACAGAAGTCTCCCTCTTTAATTATTTTCCCTGATCTGAATGCCCTTTGAAGCTTCTTTCTTACTTTATAACAGGAAGAAACAAATCAGCATATTTTTAATGGCAACCTGGACTGTAAGAACTTGAACAGTGAGCTCATCTATATATACATAAGGATGAGCCCTTCTCTGAAGGAGATGGACAGTTAAGAAATATTATATAACCCCCTTTTTACAACTCTATAATCCCTTAATTCAGGGTAGAGTTGAGGCAGACGGATCGAGCTGAGCGTTCACTGGCCGGATGCCCTTCCTAGTGCCTACAGGGAGTTCACGGCATATATTTTCTCTTTGTGCCCTTAAAGAGAAACACCTGCTGCTATCTAGGATTGAACTCTCAACCTTCCAAGTGGGAGGCAAGCATCTTCACCACTAGGCCACCACACCGCTCTTTATTCCGACTCTACCCTGAATTAAGGATAACAGGGTCACTTCTATATATGCACCACTTATATATGCATCATGTCTCTATGTATAGCTGAGTATCCCTTCCATGTATGTATGTTTGTGTGTATGTATATATAATACATATGCAAGTGATACTCAGTTTTTCCATTCCATGACTTTTAAAAAATAAAAATAATACAATAATACAATAATTTTTATAGCCTAATGGATGTTTCAGGTTTCAATCCTGAAACAGAGAGCAAGTAATTTCAGAATATACCATCTACTGCTTAGACACATCGCTCTCGCTCTCTCTTTTATATATGAATAATCTGATGCACACTTAATAAAGCCTACTCAGTTCCAAAACCTGACATCTGATGTTTGTAAATTAATTACAAGCAAACCACCTGAATGTTCAAATAGATTCTCGCAGCATGATTATTTCAAAATAAACTGTACAAAATTATATGGGATTTAGATACAGCCACTAGTAGTAAGCCAGGCTGAGTTTCATGCAAATTACTCCCAGGAATATTAGGATTGGAACTCAGTGTCACCAAATGTGTAATTAGCAGCATTAGGTAAATGTTCTACCAAGGATGCATTTGTTGGGAAATCCTGTTCACAGTATGTGTGTTGGGAGCGGGGTGGAGTAGGATGGGGGAAGAGACATTTTTTTTATCCTATTAAATTTCACAGTTATGAAACTTATTTTGTCTGGATTTAATGTCAAGCATTAAAAAGGTCACGTACACTAACACCAGAAGGTGAAATACAAAAATTTAGGAACGCTGTTGGGTGAACAAGTTTGCTAGCTCGTTTATCTTTGTGTCAGTGAATTATCCAATTTATGCACACAGAACACCGAGAAGAAGACAGAAAGCCACTACAATACATAGAGTGGGGACAGTCAATGTGGACAAAAACACACTCTGCAGCCTCTTCTCAGAACTTTGCTGCTTTGTTTTTGTTTTCTATCCAAAATCCTTGGAAATCACACATTGGTTCTGCACCACTTTTTTTAAAAAAATGACAATGACACTATTTTCCAAGTTGTTCCTGGAAATCTTTGTAGAATCCCAATTGTGGGTATGGGTCAGGGGCGGGTTCCTAATTTTTTTTACTGCCACTCTGTGGGTGTGGCTTACTTTGTGGGTGTGGCTTGCCAGCCATGTGACTGGGTGGGCGTGGGCCTCGGGAGCTTGGCAGCGGCCAGAGAAGCGAGGGGGCATTGCCCACCCACAACACAGCCCCCCGCAGTGGGAACAGCAAGACCGCGGCATTGGTTCTTCTAGGAGGCTCCATCCAGCCTGAATGCTTCTCCCCATTCGATGATCCTAGGCTCCTGCCACCCTTTCCCCCTCCCCTCAGCAGCTCGAGAAGCCTCGAACGTGCGAAAATGCCTGGGATCATCATTGCGTGTTCGTGGCTTCTCGGACTGCTGAAGGGAGGGGAACTGAGATAGGTCCTGCCGCCCATTCTTTCAGCATCTCATGTGCTCCCTCAGCCATCCTTCCCTGCTTGGACTCACTGTGGGGTAGGAAGGCAGCGTATGCGCAGTGCCAGAAGCTCGGCTTCTGGGCATGCGCAGAAGAAAATTTTTTTAAAAAATAATTGTTTTTTAAAAAATGGTGGTGCCCAGGCATGCGCAGAAGAAAATTTTTTAAAAAATAATTGTTTTTTAAAAAATGGTGGTGCCCAGGCACCGGCAACCAACCACACCGCTACTGTGATGTCACCAGCGGGCCACTACTGGTGGTATACAGTGGACCACACCGATAGGAACCCACCACTGGTATGGGTACCACAGTCCAAGAGTAAAGTTACCGCTGATTAGAAAATGGTTTTTCCTGCTCCTACTCTTTTAGAGTAAATATGTAAAGTTCTTACAATGTGGACACAAGAATCACTGCTGTTAAAGCTTCCAAATAAAAGCATGACAAGAGGTAATAAAAAAAGTTGGCAACTTCACATGAAATGTAATCCTGCAAAGATAATGTTTCCCCTCCTTAGATGGTACACTCCAATGTGATAAATTCACAGAAGTTTAAAGCAATGAACTGACCAAGAGTATCTAATTTATAGGATCAGTTGACCAAAGGTCATTTTATGCAGAGATATGGTGTTGTCTTTAGATATTTAGCCAATAAAACAGATATTTGGGAAGGGGGAATGTAAAACATAATAAGAAACATAAATCAAATTCATTGAAACATTTGATTTCTGGATATAGATTTTAGAAGGGTTTTCCTGCATTATATCAAGATTTTTAAACACATTAAAATAGGGCCATTATTACTGGTTTACATTTATCATTAAGGGTGCAATTAATCATAGTAGTTTCAGAGCAACTTCATTCCTAACAGTTGATGCTTAAGACTGAAGCTTAATAAAATAGCCCATTTTTTTGTGTATTCAGAAAGAAATACCAGCAAAGCTATGCACAGGATCATAAGCATTGATACTTTATACAGAGGCTCTATTTTTTAGTGATTTAAATGGAAGATCACAGAATTATGCTTTTGGATAATATATGTAAAATACTCCCCCCTCCCAAATAAATGTCTTCATTTCTTAAGTATCAAAATTACCTTCTGAATATATGAAAAAAATGAAAAGACGATTCATCTATTTCTGGTATTCCATATCTACATGCCGTCCCTCTCTTAATATCTTAGCAGGGATAAGTTTAAGTTATATGGAAACTATAATTTGTAATTTCATTGTGGAATGCTGGACTGTTTTGAATAAGATTGTGGCAGGGGTGAAATTCAAAAATTTTCCCTACTGGTTCTGTGGGCGTGGCTTGGTGGGCGTGGCAGGGGAAGGATACTGCAAAATCCCCATTCCCTCCCCACTCTGGGGCCAGCCAGAGGTGGTATTTGCCGGTTCTCCGAACAACTCAAAATTTCCGCTACCAGTTCTCCAGAACCTGTCAGAACCTGCTGAATTTCACCCCTGGATTGTGGATTTTATAACTTTATTTAAGCTAAAGTTCACAAAAAAGGAAAATAAGACTCCCAAGTTTTGTTTCTCTTCTTTCCTTGAAAATTGGAAATAAATAATAGACAGTTCTGAATTTCTGTTTTGTTTGTTAAAAATTGTATGTTTGTCATATAGCTAGAGACAGAGACAGAGACAGAGACAGGGACAGGGACAGGGATAGGGATGGATGTGTGTGTGTGTGTGTGTGTGTGTGTGTGTGTGTGTGTGTGTTTCTACACACACACACACACACACAATATATATATATATATATATATATATATATATATATATATATATATATATATATATATATATATATATATATATATATATATATATATATATATATATATATATACAGAGAAAGAGAGAAAGAGACAGAGAGAAATAAACATATACATGTACATATATACATATTAGTAAAATATACGCATGAAAACATAGAAAGAAAAGCTAGAAGGAAAAATATAAAAGCAAAAGAAAGCAAAAGAAAATTAAAGAAGTGACTGAGTTTGTATTTATTCCATGTTCTTAATATGGCACTTCTTACCTAGTGACTTGTAAAATCTACATTAATGTTAACTTTATCGTATCACAAAAATCCATGCCACCCAAAGGTTATACTTTTCTAATTCTAACATACTCTTATTTCTCAACAGTTCCTACTCTTTCATCCAAACCAAATATCTTATTTATCTTATATTTAACCCTTGGTTTCTTCCTCTTATGAACTTCATATAAATACAGATATATATTTTTGCCCTTGGTTAAAAGGTGTAACATTTTTTCAAAACAAGTATTGTTGGAAATACAAAAACATTCTCTCTATTTTTACCACCAAAATTCTTCCAAACAATCATAATTATATTTTTCCTCATCTTAATAAATCTTAATTTTACTCTGTACCTTGACATAATAATTTTGAAATGGGATTCAATGCATATTAGTTATACTGTTATATTGTAAATAACTAACTCACTAAAAAAGTATTTCCCTTCTTTCTCAATATGTAAACCAGTTTTTGCAATCAATTCTTTTTAAACTTCCATCCTCATATTTTTGTTAGCATCTTTTTTATCATTGTTAATTTTAAATCCAGCGAATACAATAGCAATAGCACTTAGACTTATATACCGCTTCATAGTGCTTTCCAGCCCTCTCTAAGCGATTTACAGAGTTCAGCATATTGCCCCCAACAATCTGGGTCCTCATTTTACCGACCTCGGAAGGATGGAAGGCTGAGTCAACCTTGAAAATTCCTTTAATTTTTCCAATAATGTATCTATTCCTTCCATAGGATTTTCTAAAATTAAAACCAAGTCCTCCACAAATGCTCTTAGTTTATTTATTTTTTTAACCTTCAGCTATTCTCTCATCTTGTCTTACATCTCTATTCAAAACTTTACAAACAAAAATGAACGGCAATGGTGAAAATGGGCATCTTTGTCTTATTCCTTTCTATATTTTACAGGAGTTTGTCAATTCACCATAATTATAAATTGTGCCATTTGTAAAGTATTATCAATTTTATCCTTTTCATAAACATTTCTTCAAATTCCATATTTTATAAGATTTTTTAAAAAATCCAGTTCAAATTTAATTCTGTAGTACCCTTCAACATTCCACACTTCTCCTGTGGCCTTTAGTGTTCTATCCACAAATCAAGCAATGGTTTCCCCAGCCCCATGTCCTGTGAGTTTACTCCTGAGGAGCTGCCTTCTGAAGCATAAGTGGATGATCTCACAATTTCTCATTTGGAGAAGTTCTGCTGGTCTGCACCAGTGGTGGATTGCTACCAGTATGGTCCGGTTCCAGTCCGAACTGGCTCCGCCCACCCAGGACACTTCTGCGCACATCTGCGCAACCGGTAGCGATGGGATTTAGAACCTATCACTGGTCTGTTATCCAAGAATGTGTTAGTCCACCATTTTCTCCACGTGGAAGTCCAATAAAGATACCATTTCTATGAGAGCCAGTTTGATTTAGTGATTAAGGCAGCAGGCTAGAAACCAGAGGATAATGAGTTTTAGTTCCACCTTAGGCATGAAGTCAGCTGATTGATCTTGGGCCAATTCCTCTTTCTCAGTCCTATTTCTGTAATCGTCCCAAGAAAATCGCAGGGACTATCCAGGCAGTTGCCAGGAGTCAACACTGTATTATAGGTACACGTACAAAAAAAAATTAACTCCTATCTTTTAGTAAATTCAAGTTTCTTTGCAAAAAGTAACAAAATATGCTGGCAAATATTCTAATTACAAGCCTTTTTGTTTCACGTGCAGTCATTTTGTGGCAGATCACAATTAACAAGTTAATCTTGACATTTAAAAGCACATAGTATTCTGTTTTTAATTTTAAAAAACTTTTAACAGCACATTTGAGATTCTGAAAATAAACATCTACGTTTTAAAGAATGTTTGAAAACTTACGCTCAAAAGTAAATACAGCCAAATTTGCACTTTTCTAAAGATATGTTAAAACCGTCTTAAGGTAATGCTGAATAAGTTTTTTTTCCTCAGAGGTATTTCCATTGTCCAATGCAGTAGTAATTTATTCTTACTTTTAACTAGCCCAAGTTTGGTGAGAGTATATTTTTCAATTCAGAAATCTCTAAACATCAGAATGAGGGATAATATAATGAATTCCTTTTAGTGTTCAACTGTTTATAATGAATTCATTGTAGCGTTCAATTGTTTAGTATTTAAATGTATTTTTCACAATCTAATTGACAGAAGAATTTACACTTCATCTTTGTGATAAATAAATATATATATATGCACACCAGGAGACTCAATATTTTAACCGTAATTTACTATTGTTTGAGTCTGAATATGGCAGAAATACCAAATCTGATCGTTGCCTAGACCCATATTTTTTTTTAAATGTTTGTGAAATGTGTAGAGCTAGTCAAAGGCAATTTTTCAGGAGTAAAATGTAGCTTGAAAGTTGAATTTGCAGAGAGAAAGAAACTTTTTGAAAATCTTGGCAAACTTCGAATGGGCAAAAATACCAGTTGTGTAATGCAGTCATTGATGGATAGTTCTCATCATACTCTGATTCTGTATTGTTTTCTTCTTCTGCATTCTTATAATTTAATAACTGTCACTCTAGATATCATCTGCATTTATAAGTACGAGGACTTAAGTCTGCTTCAAAAATGAGAATCTCTGACCAGGAAAATCCTTCATGTCAGTGAATTCCAACTATATTATTCGAAGCTGATCTTTCTAGTGACCGAACACACTTTGCATATGCTCTCTCATACTCTTATTTCCCATATTGTAGCTAAGACCAACCATTCAAAACAAAGATTCTGAAGAATACTAATGCAGATTCTGCACTGTTCAAAGCCAAGTATTTTTCCTAAAGCTTTCTTTTGGTAAGTAAACAGGCAGCCTCTCTGAAAAGAATCCATTTGAAAATACGGATACCACAAAAGAAAGAAAGAAAAATGCATAATGATAAACAGGAGTGTCCCCCCCTCCGTTTTTCCTTTGTCTTTCCTCTTTTTCCCCCTTTTTCAACCCATCAAGTTTAAAGATTCGATGGTTCGTCTCTCCTACCACCCCCCACAATTCCCGTTTATAGAAGACAACTGACAACTCCGTGGTAAATGGAAGAAAGAGCCGAGCAGAACTAAAAATCCTCTAATGCATTGACACTAACGTGCCCTCTATTGTTGAAAATGAGCAGGCAATCATGAATGTTCATCAAATGACTCCTAATGCAGTTAAAGCATTCAGCTATAATTTCTCCTTGCATTTATAATTACTGTCATAGACTGCACACCTCACTGAGCAGATTAAAGCTATAAACTATTTAGCCATAGCTTTAAGATGAGGAACTTGATTTGTCTGGCAGCAGTTATTTGTTAGAAGAGCTTGACACTTCACATAAAAATGACTCGACTTGATGAAGAACAATGTGGCTTGAACAATGCAGAGGGTTTAAATCAGTCATTTATACCACACCCTGGAAGGATGGCAAAGCAATTTGTTAAATGATCTATAGGACACCCAGATAGCTGCTTGAGTTAAGTATACCCAAATTCTTCAAAGACAGGACTTTGAAGGAAACCGGGGTTTGATTCACCATGCCTGCTGCTGTTTTCTTAGCTATATTTTTTTAATGTACTTTCTTACCCTGAAGAATGTGGGTGAGGAGGTGGGCAGAAGTGAATACGACAAAGGCCTGCTAACAACTTTGATGAAGGGAGGCCAAGGAAGTGCAGTGTTGTAATGAAGTCAGGAGATGAGGAGAATTGAAGGGTTCTAGAGAGAGGATTGTAACTAACTTAGCTTTTGGTGACTAGCACACACTTCCACAATGGCTGCCACAAGTGGAACAATAACAATATACCCATTTCCTAGAAGACTAATTAGTGAAGTCATTCTACAGTATATCATCTCCTCAAGTCACCGGTCATCTCCTGCCCACCCCTCTTTCTTTTTCTGAGCATGTGGGCTTGCTTTTGAGCAAGGCGCTATCTTGTTGAACTTCTAAGACTCAGGAAAACAAGATAATGTTGAAGGCTTGTGCTTTACAGTGGCCAGAGGAGATCAGGGGTTTTCCCCCCTCTGTGATGAATTAAGATGGTGCGTATGTGTGTCCCTATGTGTTTCTGCTCTCCCCTCCCATTGCATTTGTGTATGCTGAGAAGCACAAGGGAGACTTCCCTCTGGATCACATGACCAGGTGGATCACATGACCCAGGGCTGGAATGGAGCTGTTGCCAACATTCTAAGCTATCTGGAACCTCGTGTTCCTACCATTGTCCTTGGAAAGATGTCTTCTTCTCTGAGATCCAGCTGATGAAACCCATTTTGCAATTCTTGCTGACTCCCCTCACCAAACATTTGTGCTCAGGGTTATTACATTGAAGACTGAAGACTTTGTTATTTTCTGATATCAAAATCAAAATATCAGAGAAGTAGGGGATATTTCTGGCTAAAATGTCCAAGTTAGATAAGTCTTCATCTTAGAGAAATAATAGTTATATTTTCAAAGGAAAGGAAAGTGAGAAAGCAAAATTAGTCTGACAACTTTTATAACAAATAACATATTATTTGACGCTTTCATTATGAAATGATCCCTCCTTGGCCTCTGTTGTTATTAAAAGGCTCCATTCCTGGACCATTGTTAAAAAGTAGAATGGAATGCTTGGCCTCTTTTATAGGGTTGGAGAATGGTATCCCTGCTCAGGTGTTGTTGAACTACAACTCTTGACACTGTCAGTCATTCGTCATGCTGGATTTTGGGAGCTGGATATTGACTAGGTTACAGCAACCCCTGAAGAGCCACACATTTATTACATTTAATAAATCAGAAAGATTTCTTTTCTTCTAAGGAGTTCAAGATAGCACACATTGTTTTCCCCTTACACTCATTTTATTCTGGAATAAATCTTGAAATAGGTGAGACTAATTTGGAATGACTGTTACAAAGACAGCTGTGGGGTATAATGTCTGTATGGAGAATCAAACCTATATTTTTCCAGTGCTAGTCTGACACTAGTATACCACATGGTCTCCCATCTGGAGATCCATCACACCAAGAATTATAAGATGTTGCTGATAGCTGACTCTTAACCATTTGGTACCCAATGCCAATTCAGTCTTCTTTTTTCTTCAATTATTCTAAGAGTTTAGGACAGTTTACAGTACAGATTGTCCTTCGTTAATAATGGTAATTGGGACCAGAATTTATTGCTAAGCAATGTGATCATAAAGCATGATGTCATGTGAGAACACCACTTAGCAATGGAAATTCTGGGATTTCTGGTTGCTGTCATTAAGCGAATCCCGTAACATCATTAAACATGATGCGATGTGGTTGGCATTTACAACTTCCTGCTGGCTTCCCCATTGGTTTTGCTTCTTGGAAGGCAGCAGGAAAGGTCATTATTGGCAATCCCATGGCAATGGGATGCTGCAATATTGTAATTTCTAGCCTACTGTCAGGTGGCTGAATTGTGATCACGTGATACAGGGATTGCTATGAGAGCCACACTTACAAGGGCTGGTTGTAAGTACCACTCATTCAGCCCTGTCATAAGTTCAGATGGTTACTGAATGAGTGGTTGTTATACCAGGACTACCTGTAACTACCCCGTCCAAATAAATTATAATAATTATTTTAAAAGAAGGTGAAAAATAAGTTGAAGAATGGCAACCATACTTAAGACGATATCAATATCTCCAATTTCCTGCAAGTTTTATTCCATTGTGATATAAAAGGGTCATGGTTATTAAATTTTGGAGTGTCCTTAGATAGGGTTGTGCAATTATTTTATTGGTGTGAGGATGCTACTAGCTTTTTGATAGCACCTTTATTCATAATTTTACATTGTCTCCATTGCCATCCCTGGATTAGAAAGTTCTTTAATGACTTCTTTTGTGATGTAATCAAAACCCAGAAAGTCAGGAAAACTGTTGTGAGGATTTCAAACACAATAAAAGAGAAGACATTCACACACAACTCTCATTTTTCTCTAACTCAGGTAAGTTCAAGGAATCCACATCTCATGCATACAAATAAGTCTCTCCAAAATGGTGTTTCTCCATTGAGTAAAAAGAATATTTTCTTTTCTTATAGAGCTGGGGAAAAAAAGATAAAGAAATTCAGGAGGAATGCTAGGTAGAAGGTGAGAAAATAGTAATGTTTGTTGTTACATTTTCATGCACATTTGGATAGGGTTAGGTCTGTCAAAATGGTTCCTACAAAGAAGTGAACTATAATACTCTAAGAGAAGAGAATATATGTAGCTCAGGATTGAACTGTGGAGTCCATGGAGCTGTCTGAGAAATCAGAGCAGAAACCAATACCCTAATCGAGGATCTACCAAGTAGGAAACTACATCCCCACAACATTGGCAGAGCAAGCTACTGTATATAAACAGGGAGCACTGAAGATGTTGGCTAATGAAACAAGCAAACAACCAAGGCCAGAGATCACCAAAGACTCCACAGAACTGTAATACTTTGGACCTTCTGAGCAAGAATTTTGCCTTGTTTGTCTTCTACCAAACCATCACTCGCACAGGTCCATTAGAACATGAGATGAGCTCTAGTGAACTGCAGCAGAAATTCAATACACCATCTTCTTCCAACATTAGATAACCAGAAATCTTTGAGAAGCTCATAAGCAAACCATTAAGATATCCTTCCCCAACTGTTTGTCGCCAGAATCAGAAATATGTTACCCCTAAACATGAAAGAAGTTTGCTTCTAGAAAATGAAGAAAATAAAAAATTGGTAATATTGTAGCTCATAGTTTGCATGAAGAAGGTCCAGGTTTAATCAGTACCATACTGAAACAATTAAGATTAAAAGATTCATCAATGTTCTACGTCAGGGGTGTCAAACTCACGGCCTGCAGGCCAGATGTGTCATACGCTGGGCATGCCCACCCCCGTTTTAGCGAAGGGGGAAAAAGTTGTGATACGTCACATGATGACAACGTGTCATCACAAGGTTTGACACCCCTGTTCTAACTAGATAAATCAAGAATAGAGAGCTCTTTGGACTTCCACATATGGCAAAAACTTCCATTACTCTAGCACAGTGGTTCCCAACCTTCCTAATGCCGTGACCCACGCCCCGCCCCCACGACCCCACCGCGTCCCACCCCACCACCACGCCCGCCACCGCGACCCCCGCCACACCACCACCATTTGGGTTATTTTACCCTCTGCGTATGCACAAAGCCCTCTGCGCATGCACAAAGCGTTCTGCGCATGCGCAGAGGGTAAAAGAACCCAAATGGCGGTGTCCGGGTGAAGTCTCCTGACCCCTGTGAAAAGGTCGTTCGACCCCCAAAGGCGTCACGACCCCCAGGTTGAGAACCGCTGCTCTAGCACTAGCCAGCATGACCATTTCATTACATTGTGCACAATGGATTTCCTTTCAATGCTGATCACTAAATTTGTGGGTGCAGAAAATGGATGGATAATCCCTCTGAATTTTTCTTGGGATAGGACATTCTTCAACTTCTTAAGCCAAGTCTTCATCATTGTGATCACAGTAATACTTTTATAAAAAGCCTCATAGAAGGAATTCCTCCTCATATCTTTCCTGCGTATTTAATTGGAAGCAAATAAGATAAGGGAGGTTGTAGACTGCTGGAAAAGTGAATGTACATATCTTAGGACTAAAGAGTCTGTTCTATGTTAATTGCCCATCCTAGGAACATGTCTTCAATGTGCTCTTCTTAGAACTTTTTATCCTTAAAGCAAGGTATTTCCCATCAAATTCCAGAGGAATTTCTTTGCTTAGTACTAAAATAAATGCTATCAGCTTTATTGTCACCACCCACCGATGTCATAATCCTCCTTCTTTGCCACCACCTGCTAGGTCACCACCAGTTGATGTCATATTCTCCCTTTTTATGTGGGTTGCCTTCTTTGCTCTATACTTCCACCCCTTAGCACTTTGTGCTGAACCTTGAGGCTGCTGGCAAAGAACTAAGGGACAAGCAGGGGATGGGAGTAAGGAAATGAAAGCGCCCACCTCCAGATTTTCTCAAACAGCTGGGCCATTGTAGCAAAGCAAGAGAAGGTGAAAAGGGCTGTTACTTCTGCTTCCTTCCTCCCACACTTTAATTTCCAAGAATACCTCTGCCAGCAAACCCTATCGCATGACAATCTGCAGGATGTAAAAGCTCCTTAGATAAATTAGGCAATTGACTGCTATGTTTAACTAGACACAGTTTGAATTAAGAGAAAATACACATTTTCTCCTTTCCCTTCCCCCTCAAGTACAAGATAAATGCATATGCTTTCTGGCGTTATGCTGATAGATTATTTATAATGATTTACTACAATGTTTTTCAGACATTCTTCTGCTATGGTGGGACCTCTCCCTCAGTGTGTGAATTAGAGAAGGAGAGGAGGATATGAGATAATTTTATACAGAGGGAGGGAGGGAGGGAGGGAGGGAGGGGAGAGAGAGAGAGAGAGAGAGAGAGAGAGAGAGAGAGAGAGAGAGAGAGAGAGAGAGAGAGAGAGAGAGAGAGAGAGAGAGAGAGAGAGAGAGAGAGCAACTCTGCTTGTTGCATTCTCACCAAGTGAGCTGACTAGTTTTAACCTGTTGTAAGGAATATCCTTCTGGGTTCAGTTCCAAGTGGGAAAAAAAACACTGGATTCATGGAAGTTGCTTGGAAAGAAGGTTTAATATGGTGGACAGGAGCACATGGCTTGAGCCCCTTACAGAAAAGGTAGATTGCATGCTTCCAGGTGTGGGTGAAGAGAAAAGGAAGGAAGAGATGCTGAGTTTTATAATCTCTGTTGGGACCCACCTCTTAGTTTCCTATTCCTGTACAGAAATGCATTCCATTGGCTGTCAGACTTCCAGGGGCATGCTGGGGCATCTCTTGTGGGCTGTCCTGAACCCCAGGGGCATGGTTGATGGAATCTTACCAGGTCCCATGTGGTATAATGAAAAGGCTTTGGGATTCCTATTATGGTTCTTTGTTATGTAGAAGACTAGGTGGGAGGAATGTGTGAGCTGGGCCCAGTCCTTAATGGCTCATTGGCAAGGGTGGGGGCAGGGAGCTGCAGGAAGCTGCTTTGTATTTAACACATGTTTCTCCTTTCCTCATTCAGGGAAACATATTCTTTCCTTTTTCAATATTTCCTAGGATATTTCATTTTCCTAGGAAGGGGTGGGTGCTAACTTCTTACAAACCTTAGTTATTTTGTGACAGAAAAGTTAAGCTTTTTTCATTCTGCTCCTTAAACACTGTCATTAAAACTATTCTACCTTTTTTGTTCAGAAGATTATCTTCCTGGATTTGTCTGGCTTTTTTTAAAATCACCTGACTTAATGCTTTATCATCACCACCCTTGGTGGCAGCGAAATCTATAGTTTAACTATGCATTGTGTCAAGAAGGCCAGTGGCTTTTTTTCAGAGGGTCTGCATTGCCCCTCTGTTAATTATAATGGATGACCGAGGGGGGTGAAATCTCTGTCCCCTTGCATGATTTAACATACCTTGGCCATGTTGCTCTTTACTCAACTTTGCTGGGCGGGGAAGCCCCCTACAATCCCTGTAGTCTTTCTTTGTAGAAGATGCTGTTTTCCTAATCATTTGATTTTTCTTCCTATTTCCAGACTTTTTTGTGATGCATGAACAGAGACGAATGGATTTAATTACACTTCATTTGACTTTTTTATTGCATTGCGCTAATATTCCACCTTTCTTTCATCAGCTAGTATTTAGAACAGGAAGAGCTGGCTTCCATTAGCTCAACAAAGCCAAGCACTGGTTCCAACTTTTTCCAACAAATAATAACAGCGAAACAGAACCCTGTTCTTTTGGATCCCTGTCTGAAATCAAATTATCCTCATAGCTAAGAAACTGAAATATTTCTCTTGAGGGTCATCTAGAAGGAGGTTGTCACATATATGTAGAAAGCATCAGGGGGCCAAGAAGAGGGAGACAAGCTATTCTCCAAAGCTCCTGAAGCTTCCACAAGGGTGGAAACTAATCAAGGAGAGAAGCAACCTAGAACTAAGAAGAAATTTCGTGACAGAACAATTAATCAGTGGAAACATTTGCCTTCAGAAATTGTGAATGCTCCAACACTGGAAGTTTTGTCTGAAATGGTATAGGATTTCCTGCCTGAGCAGGGGATTGGACTAGAAGACCTCCAAGGTCCCTTCCAACTCTGCCTTTCTATTCTGTTCTAGGGCATCAATTAAAATGCCATGACTTCTATTGTGACCATTTTCACTGCTGATTTTTGCAAAACTGATGTTTTAAATCAACAATGAAGCAACCTATTGAAATTGTGGGTTCTCCATCTCTAGAATTTTTAGAAATGTATTTGTATTTTATATTTGTTTATTTTGTCAAGCATATATGATTATAAGCAAAGTATAAACAGTAAAACATGATTGAATATATATGTAATAGTACAAGCATGAATAAGAGTAAAAGAGGTAAGAATATATGTGTACATTAGGACAGGAACGGTAGGCACGATTGTGCGCTTATGCACGCCCCTTACCGACCTCTTAGGAATGGGGTGAGGTCAATGGTAGATAATCTGAGGTTGAAGTTTTTGGGGTTAGGGGAAGTAACTACTGAGTCAGGTAAAGTGTTCCAGGCTGACTGGGCAACCACATCTCATGGATAGTTTAATTGGATTTACTGCACATGGGAGGAACATATTGGAACGAATTGGGATGTGATTCCATTCAACTCCACAATAGACATTATATACATTGTAAAAAAAATTCCATTAAGAAGATTGTGTTACCTCACATGTGCCTCAGCCATACATTAGATCAGAAGTTCTCAACCATTTTTGTATCTGAGCTCCTTTATGTTCTTAAAAATGATTGAAGACTCCAAAGAGCATTGGTTTGTGTGAATTATATCTGCCTATATCTACTACAGTGTTTCTCAACCTTGGCAGTTTGAAGATGTGTGGACTTCAACTCCCAGAATTCCCCAGCCAGCGTTGCTGGCTGTGGAATTCTGGGAGTTGAAGTCCACACATCTTCAAACTGCCAAGGTTGAGAAACACTGATCTACTATATTAAAAATTAAGAACTGAGAAAATATTTATTGGATTTTATGGAGCCCTAAAAAGATCTCAGGGACCTCCCAGGGTCCCCAATCCCTATGAGAACTGCTCCATCAGTTTCATGAGAGTTTACTCTTTAATAGGAAATATGAATAATCACTTCTTTTTGTTCTCACCTGAAGATACAGAGCTGTTTCTTTGGGAAATGTACTTCATTATTAATGTGAATTGTACTTTTCATATGACAACCCTTGAGGCAGTAGGGATTGACAGAGATTGCCAAATGATGTATGATTGTTTCCAAGCATCTGTTCTCCCATATCACTGAGGGAGAGGGGACAATGATAAACGCCAGTAATGAGTGGAGAAATAGAAAGACAAGGAAGGTTTCAGTTGGCATTTTCAAGGACAGGGTCTGTACAATATTAGAGCTGCAACTTTATAAAATGGTGCCACAAGAGAAGAAGCGTGGGATTAACTCAGGGGTGACATTCAAATTTTCCCCCTACTGGTTCTTTGGGCGTGGCTTGGTGGGCGTGACCAGGCCACGCCCACCAGGCCACGCCCACAGAACCAACAGAAAAGTTCGGCCAAGTCTTCTAGCGTTCAACCTGGCTGCTTCTCACCTCCTTCTCATGTTTGCTTTGTGTGTTTGAGCCTGAGGAGGAGGAGAGAAGGAGTGAGTAGGAGGGGCGGGGCGGGGCCAGTCAGTTGTGCAATTTACCGGTTCTCCGAACTGCGCATAATCGCCGCCACCGGTTCTATAGAACCTGTCCGAACCTGCTGAATTTCACCTCTGGGTTAACTCTACAACTAATCTCAACTTAGCTACTTCTCGGGATATACAAGAATGTCATTACAGTCCCTATTTTTTCAAGGTTTGTTTGTTAGTTTTTTCTAGCAGATCCATGGTGAGGTAAGAGGAATAAACTAGGAATAAGATCTGGTTAGCATTCTTCTGCAGGAAAATCAATCAATCAATACATTCACTTCTGAAACTAGGTGAGACAGCTGGCCATCTTTTTCACTGCAAAACAAAAGCAAAAAAAAAACAACCCCCAAAAAACCCTGGATACTTCTTGGAATACCCTGGAAGCATCCTATTCCATGATACAAAGTGTTTAATCGCATAGAGTTTCTAAGATTGACTGCAGAAAAGCAGCCTCTTACATAGTGGCCTCAGGGTTTGGCCTAGAGGTGGCACTCTTGCCTCATTATCAGGAGGTTATGAGTTCAATCCTAGGTAGAGGCAGATGTAGGGTCTCCTGCTTGGGCAGGGGGTTGGACTAGATGACCTGCAAGGTCCCTTCCAACTCTGTTAATCTGTATATGATCCTTACATTGCTATCAGAATGCAGGACATTTTTGGGTTGGATAAAACAGAAGAGGTCAAGAGGCCCATCTCACATATGTTAAAAACTGCAACAAATTTCCCCCTAAAAGAATTAGCATATTTACAGTTGGATGAAAAATCACAAATTCAGACATAACTTTGCGGTAGCATCAATGGTAAAACGAATCAAGCTTATACCAAGCTGCACAGCTCTCTTGTACTTCCGGGATCTAAGACTGAATTCTCTAAATAAGAGAAGATAAACTAAACTCTCAGAAAAGAAAAATGTAAAAACATAAGCGTGAAAAGTTTGTGGATCTATATTTCATGCCTGAAATCAAGGAGGGAAAAAAGTCAACATGATCAATTAGCAGAGTGAAAATTTGTTTAAAAGCACAGCTTGGAAAATAAAAAATCGTTCCATATGTTCCTTAAATTTTCCACCTCCCACGTACAAATGGGATGGGGATGATCTGGCTCTACATATATATTCTTTCCCTTGTGGTACATATAAATCAAGCCATGCATATTTGGTGGAGGATTTAACCTCAATACAGTTGACCTATGTTTTGTCTTTTTTGGATTCAAAGAGACCCCACTGTGCTGAACTTGCATTGCTCATTTTAAGTTTAATTCATATCTTTCATTCTTTCTGTCTCTCCTGTCTTTGAATATCCCCACTAGGTGGTCTAGGCCTCAAGTGGAAAATTTACTGGCAAGACGAGAACGTATGAGCACATTGTTTTTCCAATATGATTTAATGACATTTCTAGCCATTCCCATGGCTGTTGAAATCCTCCGTAATTATTCCCATTGGGGGTTGAGCCTCCTGTTGGTCAGGTGAAAGCCCATACCAATGTCAAGTGCCAATAAATTTGAGATCTATAAATGCAAGAACTCCATGCTTAAGTAATATGGGGTTAAACAGAGTGCAGCAATGTGTACATAAATCATAGAGCAGATCCAAATATTTATTGGTTGAAAAAAAATTTTTTTTTAAAAAAATGAGATAATGACTTTGAAAAGTGATGTGCTTGTTTCTTAAAGCTCCAGCCACTCATTTATATTTATAGCACAATCAGTATTAAGGCTGTGTGAAGCTTCTTTGGGCTCAGTCAGTTTGAAGGCAACTCTATTGAACCATCCTATGGCAGTAATTTCACTTCATTGAGATTCCTCGGGTCAAACTAGCCTATCAGGATGGTCTGGCCTAATCTTGATGATTTGCAAGATCCTGTAAACCAGCGGTGTCAAACTGGCGGCCCATGGGCTGGATGCGTCACGTGCAGGCCATGCCCACCCCAACTCGGCGAAGGGAAAAAAGCCACGATACATCACATAATAGCAATGTGACGCAGCAAGTTAGACACCCGTGCTGTAAACCAATTGTATTGTAAAGGTCCTGCCATAGTCACTCATGTCTTATTTGCTGCTCATTTGGACTACTACAATGTACTCTCTGTGGGACTGACAAAAGAGTGTTTTAGGTCTTGAAAGCTTAGATTATAATACATTTACTAGATTTTAACTGCCCCAACGTGGCAGTTTTTTCTTAGGCTCATTGTCTCTTCTCAATTGTAGAAAACAGCTGTTTGAGCATGAAAAATTAGGACCACATTTTGCAAAATTTAGTATTTGTGTCCAGACAGTGATATGAATAGACACTAGAAATACAAGAGGCATCTCCTCCTAATTCACTCTAGAGATCTCATGTGGAAACTGGCAATGCTTCAAATTGATTATACTAGTTAATGACACTAAAAAAAAATAACAAGATATTCCAAAAGGTAACAAAAAAGGAGACAATGTTCAAAAATAAGGTGTTTTCATCTAAGTATATTGAAAACCTTATAGACAGCATTGCATGTATATAATAACCTAATTAGTAATAATGAGAGGAGGAGGAGGAGGAGGAGGGGGAGGAGGAGGAGGAGGAGGAGGAGGAGGAGGAGGAGGAGGAGGAGGAGGAGGAGGAGGAGGTGGAGGCGGAGGAGGAGGAGGAGGAGGAGGAGGAAGAGGAGGAGGAGGAGGAGGAGGAGGAGGAGGAGGAGGAGGAGGAGGAGGAGGAGGAGGAGGAGGAGATGGAGATTATTTTCATACTGTATTGATACTATTATCGAGGAAACTGCATGGCCATGCCCATGGAGTCTTCAAACATCAAGCTTGGTTCAAAGGAAGATTTTACATTATTACTAAATCCAGCTTCACTCTACTGTATGTGTAAACATGTTACTACCGGTATAATAACAGAAAACCAGGGTTGGAAGAGACCTTGGAGGTCTTCTAGTCGAACCCCCTGCTCAGGCAGGAAAAACTATAACATTTCAGATAAATGGTTGTCCAATCTCTTCTTAGAAACTTCCAGTGTTGGAGCATTCACAACTTCTGGAGGCAAGTTTTCCCCTGATTAATTGTTTTAACTGTCAACAAATTTCTCCTTAGTTCTAGGTTGCTTCTCTCCTTGAACACACATCTGAACACATCTTCAAAAGACACATGAACGTGCAAAATACGGGTCAGTCTGTACAATCCTGACAAGATAACCCTTACAAAAGCAACTTAAATCTATAAACTAGAGATGGACCAATTGCATCTGAATGCAAAATAATGGTAATGTTTGAGAAAATAGAATATTCTATTTCGGATACAGAATATAAGTATCCTGATTTTCAATTTCTCTGAATTTTGTCATGTATTTCTCAGCTCACCAAAGCTGCCAAAGTATGCTTTTAAAATGCATATTTTGTAATATATAATATATTAGGGATGACATAACGTATTTTTATATATTTTTATTTTAATTGTTCAAAATATGTATTTCTATACTTATTTATTTACATTTAGATTTTTTTTCAATTTTATATAAAAAAAGTTTAAACTTATGAGCAAACATGCAAAACTGTTCCAGATGGGAAGTAATCCATGCACATGACAGAGAGAGAGGGGGAAAAAATCCTTCTTCGTTCTAATTTTTGAATTTTGTGCACTGCAATATATTTCTCTCTCTTCAAGCCATCCATCAAAAAGAGAATTTAGAGCTGTGTGGCCAAAAAAATTGTTCTTTTTTTGGCTGCTATCAATATGTCCAGAGCAAGAAACACAAACGCAGCAATGATATATATGAAATTTCCAATCCTGTGTGAGGGTTCCAGTTGCAGCCAGCAATATGAAATGTGTTCGTTGGGCTTGTTTGCGACGGAGTGCGTTTTAGTGTTGCCTATCTGATGTTTCCCAACCATCTCCATCTTTGTCATTGCGAGCCCATCTTTTTCAATCTAATGAACTCAAACCATCAGTGCAACTTAAGTTCGGCTGTCTGTTCTTGCATAGTTAATATTAAAAATGTACTAACAGCGCGGCTGCAAAATCAAATTATGCACATAAATATGCTGGCATAGCAGAGGAGGCGGCAGAAGCTGAAGTTAGCAACATTGATGCCAGTTCACATTTGCAAATCAACCGTCAATCTGTCATTAAACATGTTATCAAATGATGATAAGTGTATGCTTCTTGCTTGCATTGGTACGCTTATTCCCGATGTTGATGTGCATTAATGGGATAATATGCATTAACATAGTCTTGCTTGGGTGAACACAAAACATTTTTTATCCATCTAAGCTAGTTTCCCCCTGTGGCCCCCAACTAAGTGTTTTATGTTATCAAATTGCCAAAAAATGGGAAAACATATTACTTTTAATTAGCAAACCATGAATTATTATTAGTAGTAGAATTTCATTCATTTTCCTTTAAGCCAGGCTAACTGTAGCATATTGGCAATATGTTTAAAGAAATTTGTTGCAGTGGGGAGGTGGGGGGCAGGATAAAAATCAATCCACTCTCTTTCTTTTAATATCAGCAATTCTGTGCTGACAATTATCTGCCATTTTAATGCTCTGGTCTTCCCTCCCTAGGCCTAACTTTTTGATACCTATGATGATTTCAGATCAATGATGTGAAAGGCAAAAAGAGAAATGATTTCAGATTATGGAAGCCTTTTGAATCCTAACTTTATGAGTGGAGGAAGATAAAATGATTGGTGTCTTCTAGGTGTTGTGTATATCAATCTCCACAACTGCTAACCAGCATGCCCAGAGCAAGGAATTGTGGGGGTTGTAGTCCAAAAGAAAAGCATCAAGCTGTCAACTTCTTCTTGGTGATTTTAAAAAAAAGGTAGCATAGGAGTCCTAACACTATATAATAATAATAATAATAATAATAATAATAATAATAATAATAATAATAATAATAATAATAATAATAATAATAATAATAATAATAATAATAATAATAATAATAATAATAATAATAATAATAATAATAATAACAACAGACTTGGAAGGGACCTTGGAGGTCTTCTAGTCCAACCCCCTGCTTACGCAGGAAACCCTACACTACTTCAGACAGATGGTTATCCAACATCTTCTTAAAAATGTCTAGTGTTGGAGCATTCACAACTTCTGGAGGTAAGCTGTTCCACTGATTAATTGTTCTAACTGTCAGGAAATTTCTCCTTAGTTCTAAGTTGCTTCTCTCCTTGATTAGTTTCCACCCATTGCTTCTTGTTCTACCCTCAGGTGCCTTGGAGAAAAGTTTGACTCCCTCCTCTTTGTTCTCCCTCTATTTTGATGATAAATGATTGAGAAGTAGTTCACCAAATTTGTACTAAAACATATACTAAAACAAGTGTTGCTAAGTAATATTTGTACCCTGGAAGCAGAATTTGTGTTTGATGGGTGCACTGCATACATTAAAGTTCAAAATTACATCCTGTCTCTAAGACTTTGGGTGCTGATCCTGGAGACAAGGAAGCCCCAGACTTGTAGGAAATTATTAAATAAATCATTGGGGAATAATATACTAACCAAATTTCATTTTTAAGAACATATATTTATTGATGTCTATGGAGATTCTCAGTCATCCAAATCATGGTTGTTCCAAAGGTGCTTCCCCGCCCCCCCCCCCGCCCCCGCAAAGGCAACAGGACTTTGTTTTTCCTTGAAGATGTTTTGCTTCTCACACAAGAAGCTTCTTCTCAGAACTGAAGAAGCTTCTTGGATAAGAAGCTAAACATCTTCAAGGAAAAACAAAGTTTAGTTTCCTTCTTAAAAATAAAAAAAAACCTTTGGGATGTATTATTGAATTATTTGTTTGTGAGATTTCAAAGCTGCACTATTCTGTAAAAGTTTGAGAGCTCTATGGTATAAAAAATGCTAAATAATAGAACAGTAAAAAAAAACCCAAGTGCTTAATCAAATAGAATTCCACAGAATCTTGGTACACATCCTAACCCAAGGTCTGGGGAATTAGCCAGGTTTCAAGACTTCTTGCACATCAGGATGGGAGCCATAGGAATCTTCAGAGGGTAGGTGCCATCAGAAAGAAAACATGCTTCCTAGATCCCCAAATGTGACCTTGTTTAATTAAAGGTGTTACATAATGGTTAGGGAAGTCACAGTCCAGCGCAGCGCTGCGAAGGGAGGCCATGTAATTGGTGATGTCCTCCCCTTCCTTTTGCAGGCGCTGCTGAAACGCAAACCTGCGTGCAATGCGAGATGGTGTGGGGGAGTAGTGGTTTTTTAATTTGGAGAGGAGCTCCCTCCATGGTACAGTGGACAAAACCTGGGGTGCCACTAATGCTCGAGCAGTAGAAAACATTTGGTGGCCGCAGACGTTTAGGAAGTAAGCCCTTTTGCGGGCGTCTGAGAGATCGGTGAGGTTGTTGACCTCTAGAAAACAGTCAAAACGTTCCAGGTATGCTTCCCAGGTCTCGGATCCTGGGCAAAAGGGCTCGAGTGAGGTAGGGTTATTGGTATTTCGGGCCATGGTCTCGGACAGTGTAGGGGCGGACGTACCAGAGACGGCGTAGGCGGAATTGTTGAAAACTCAGTCGCGATGGGTCGATCCAGCTCCTTCGTCGCCACTGTTTGTTACATATGGATGCCAGGCCAAAGTCAGGATAACCCTTTTATTACAGAACTAACACAGAGAACTTGCATGGAACGAACAGGCATCAGAATCACATCAGCCGCGCTCTGACAGCTATTTATACGGAGCTGTCAGGTGCGGCAGCCAATGGGAGCTCTCCGTTCTCCCGCTCCGATGCCAGCTCCGCTGTAGCCAATCAGGAGAGCCGCCGGTTGTTGCTGGCGGCTCTGAATATTTAACAAAAGGGACCTGGAGATACCTACCCTGCCTGATTGTAGAGGATGGACAGAAACTATCAGAGTTAGGTGGTCTCTCAAACAAGTGAATGTATGAGATCAAATCAATTTTTCCTGGCTCCATTCAAAACTTTCTAAAATGTACCCTTTAGTAGGCCACTTATTGAACAAGTTTGGCTCTTAGGGCGAAACGAAAGGTGGACCTGTAGAGAAAGCTCTGTCACATTTGCCTATTTCCCCAAAAATCATACAATTGGTCCCAGTTGTTTTATGCTTCAAAGCAAAAATATAAAGCAAGTCAAAAATTGGTAGGGAAAATCCAATGAAAAGGGCAATCATTCTATATGTTTTTCATTTATAGCCAGTATGATCTATTGAAAATATTGAAATGGTGAGTGGTAGTTTCTCAGCCTCATTAAGGAATGAGGACTATTCACTTACTTTTTTATGAATGATTTTTATGAATAATTTTGCCACAACATCTGGCTCTGCCCTTTCATATTTCTATGTAATTTCTGTATGCATGTAGAACAGTTGCAGTTCCTTCAGCAAAGCAAAGTGAGCCAATGTGGCCAATTCACTCTGCTATTTAGAAGGAAGAGCTGTGCTTCAAAAAGATGTTTTGCCCAAATTTTTGACAAAGATAGACAGACAGGTGATGGATGGATGGATAGAGATGGATAGATAGATATGGAAGAGCCGAGGTGGCGCAGCAGTTAGAGTGCAGTACTGCAGGCCACTTTAGCTGACTGTGATCAGCAGTTCAGCTGTTCAAATCTCACCGACTCAAGGTTGACTAAGCCTTCTATCCTTCCGAGGTAGGTAAAATGAGGACCCAGATTGTTGGGGGCAATATAAATATACATTGCTTAATGGTGTAAACCCGCTTAGAGAGTGCTTGCACTATGAGGCGGTATATAAGTCTCACAAATAAATAAATAAATAAATAAATAAATAAATAAATAAATAAATAAATAAATAAATAAATAAATAAATAAATAAATAAATAAATAAATAAATAAATAAATAAATAAATAAATGGATAGATGATAGAGAGATAGAGAGATAGAGAGATAGAGAGATGCAGAAAAACCGACTGTCAGACAGACAGATAGATGAAATGTGGTAGCATTTTAGATTTATCTAATTTACAAAGGCATTATAATACTGATGGTATTTCATATGTTTTTTCATTAATGGCTTCTAAACATTGTTACCACTGTGCTCATTTATTGTTTCTACATCTCTGTTCTTGCAACTGATATAACTGATTTCATCCTTTTCCCGGTCGTTCGCTTACAACCCTTGGTTACCTTACTGGTAATGCCAAACTCCAAAGCATTGATGAATAAGTTAAAAAATCCCAATCCCATTACAAACCCTTAGAAGTAGCACACCCTTGTGGGTACAATTCAGTATTTCTACCCTCCTTTCCATTTTTTTAATCCATCTCCAATAGTATTATCATTTGCTAAGAAGGACATTGCTATACAGTAATAAGTGGCCATGTAGTGTTTGTCTCTGTCCATCAAGTAATTATCTAGTCACTTGTGTTAATCATTTCAATATTCATAATCCAATGTGCCAAAAAAAACCAATTTGCATTTGAAATGTCTTTCAAATGGGAAAAGAATATTGGATAAGTGTATGCTAACACTTATTTATCTATGAAGTGGCCAAGGAAATGTGTGCGAATGTGTACAATCATTTCCCAGGAGACTGGAGCCTTCCCTGATGTCCCCTTTTCCCCCCATTAAATTCCAAAGGAAGATCCTATGACAAATTTTCCTATCTTTTTTCAAACTCAAGAGTGTTAGCAGCCAGAGAGGCTATAGAATGACAGAAAGATGTGTACCTGAACACAACAATGGTAGTACTCTTTGCCCTCTCCAACAACTTAAAAATACTACCAACACAATGTCAAAAGATACTTTCAAAAACCTTGACAAAAGGTAGAATAACAGAAGTGTCTTTGAGAGGTCCTTGGTACTCTCTGAGCTTGGTTGTTTTCTTGCACTTGTTTCATTACTCAAACTAGCACTGATGATATTACCTAGTTTGGGTAATGAAACATCTGCAAGAAAACTACCAAGCTAGAAGTACCTTTTGCAAGAGAAGAATTCTTTTAAGATATTGAAAGTCAGATGTTTTACATAATATTAGAATAGGTGTCACCCTACTCTACCTCCAACATATGGCATGGAACTGCATCATTATGGAACAGAGGAACCCATCACCCAAAGAAATGAAGGGATCCTGAAGATGTTGGCCCAACATCCATTTGCTGCAGGGGTGGGTTCCAGTTTTTCTTTGCTGCCGGTTCGCTCAGGGATGCGCCACGGGGGCGCACACATGCACAGTACTTAAAAAAAGCTTCTGTGCATGCGCAGAAGCTAAAAACAAAATGGCGGCTCCTATGGTGCCGCCAGGAGAACCGGCTCGGGGGCATGGCAGGCCTGGGTCGCTGCCGGTTCTAGCGACCCAGGCCGCCAAGTTACTACCAATTCTATAGAACCAGTCTGAACCGGGAGGAACCCACCTCTGATTTGCTGGCAAAGTTTTAATCTGATCTCCTGCATTGAGCATATGGTTGGAGTCAGCGCCCCCTTCCAACTTTATACAATTTTTGTATTTTAAATGAGCAATTGGAAAATGAACTAATGTCTCATAATTCTGTGGTCCTTATCGGGGACCCAAGGAAATGGATAAACTGGGATTTTCGTGCCATACGTACAGAATGACTTGAGTAGAATGGAACGGGATATCATTTTGTCAACATGAAAGTGTCTGTTAGTTATCAAAGGATGGTAAGCATTTGTTCAGCCTTCCTCAGATCCTTTACCCTTCAGCAAAGCCATTGCTTAGCATTCTTTTTAACCTCGGATATCTACTTGCCCACGATGTGGTCATTAAGTGCTGTTATACTGATTAGCAGCAGGGAACAGGGAAAGGGTGTGGGGGGAGGGAAGCTGTGGGATCTGGCATGATGAGCTTCTGCTGTTGTTCCTCTCACTCCTGCCTCTCTAAAGACTGACTCTTGCAACCATATTTCAATCTGCCTTTCATGCAGCTTTGGAGCACATTCAGAATTTGGAAATGACAAGTAATTTGTCAATATGTTTTCACCATATGTATTAAGCTCAGTTTTTTTAAAAAAAAATGACAGTCAGCGGCCCTTGTAATGGTACCGTATGCTTTTTTTTTTCTTTGCTCCGCACATTTGAGCCTGCGCTGATTTAAGCCGCCAACAGATTCAAAATGCTGGCTTGTATAGAGGTGGTCCTGTTACATAAGACCATCATCCTAGTAATTCAGCCGTGAGACCACACACTTGCAGCCACACACAACTGTTGATTTCTGCTCAAGAAATAGGGAAACAACTGACCCAGTCACTTAAAAATAATCATACCTCTTTTCATGGAAATGTTTGGTCAACACGTGATTCCATAAATTATTTTATGGAATAAAAAAATGTATAATACAGGAATTATCCATGTCAGAAGCTGTGCCTACATCTTCGGGCCAAGGAAGATGGGAGAAGGGGAATTGGAAAAGTCAGTCTATAGCAGTGTTTCTATCAAGCACCAGTAAGACCAGGAGATCCAGACAGTTCAAAATGGCCATAAAGATTTATTGTGAGCTTGAGCTCTCTTCAAGAATCTGAACTACTAATAGCCAAGGAAAATTAGCAGGAGATAGGAAGAAATTCAAGGTGGGCTGGACTTAGATCTCTTGTGAGTGTGAAGGGAATCATGACTGATGACGCATTTGACTCCTCCCTCAGGCTCAGCCTGGTCATCTCCTACAGTTTCTCAACCTTGTCAACTTTAAGATGTGTGGACTTCAACTCCCAGAATTCCCCAGCTAATTAAGAAACACTAGTCTAGAGTAGAATTAGAAAGGACAAAAATGAGAGAAACGCAGAGGTCTAAGTCCTAGACAGTAAAATGGATGAGAATCCTAGTAGCAGGTGAAAAAGCTATTTTGAATTTTCCTCTGTACAAAATTTCCTTATTATATAAAAAATAAGCACAGGCAGAGAGGAATGTTTCTGTTTTTCCCAATTTCTTGCTGTATGTCATCTTCTACGTGTAAGGGCACTTCTTTTAACCTATTTTTCTTTTTTTTAATGCAGATAAATGACTTGAGAATCTGAAGTTTACTCTGTTCTTTCAGAATTTCTCAATTCATTCCCATCTCAGTCTTCTGTATGTGAATCTGACTTAAGTAGGAGAAGTGCTTTTCAGCTGATGGTACCTACACAAAAGTTTAGGTGGGCTGCAGGCATTCTTGGCAATTGCAAGAACAAAAAAAAGTGTTGCTGGAGTTCTGAGTTGTTAAAAAATAGCCCTGCAGTTTAAGCGACAAAAAAGAAAATTCTAGAAATGCTTTTCCCTGTAAAGGGAGGGGAGAGAATGAAATAGATCTAAAGGGCAGAGAAATACCTGAAACAGAGCTGTACAAAGACATGCTGGCAGGTTAGAATAACAATTGTAGTGCAAGACAGAGCATTCCGTTGCAAGAAAGGGATGAGAAGGCTAACTGCTATACAATACATGAATCAGCTCTTACCTGCTATACCAGCTCTTAATGCATTAGAAGGCCCCCACTTGTACTCGTTCGAGAGCGGAATGGGACAACTCGTCACAGCCAACTTGCGGTGGCACAACTCGCCATGTCCAACACATCAGGGGACAACCCGCTGCGGGACAATTCAACCATTCAATTTAAATATTTAAAATAATTTAAAAATATATTAATTTTTGACATTCACATTTCATGTTGTTCCTCCTTTTGCATTCTTTCTTTAATGGTTCTATTCCACCATTTCTTCAATATTAATGTAACCCTTGGCCATGCCAAGTTGGCTTTCCTCAAGCCTGGGGAGGGTGAAAAACGGCCCAATGGCCCAACCAGTTCATTTCCCAACTTCCGGTTGGGCCATTGGGTCCATTTCTCACCATCCACAGGCTCCGGAGGCCTTCCTGAAGCCTGGGGAAGGCGGAAATGACCTCCCTCCCCGTCCTCCAGAAGGCTGAAAATCAGCTGGAATCCATTTTTCGCCATCCACAGGCTCCGGAGGCTTCATTGAGCCCTGCACGCATGCAAGGGGAGATTGCACGCGCATGTGTGAGGGGGAGGGTAGTGCATTATGGGTGTGGGCATGTGCATGCACACTATCGCGTGCATGCGTACCAGGGGCGGGTTGCTCACTTACCTCGCTACCGGAGCCATGTGCGTGCATCTCCACGCTTCGGGAGGGTGCTCGCTCGCTACACGCATGCGCCCCCTCACGTGATTTTGCTTCTGCGCATGCACGGAAGCAAAATCTCGCTGAAATCTCGTGAGGGGACGCACGTGCATGAGAGATTTTGGCACGATTTTGCTTCCGCGCATGCGCGGAGGCAAAATCTTGCCGAAATCTCTCTCGCGCGCGTCCCCTCGCGAGATTTCAGTGTGATTTTGCTTCCACGCATGCGCAGAAGCAAAATTGACCCGAAATCACTGGGAAAAAATGGCGACGCGCGGCAGTGGACCGGTAGAGAGGGCTCCGGAGTGGTTGTGAAATCTGCCACCCCCTACTGGAGCTGTGCACTGGGCAGCTCCGGCAGGAACCCACCTCTGATGCGTACCCTTTTGGCACCCGAGCAAAAAAAGGTTCGCCATCACTGTCCTAGACCCTTCCAGAGACACACACAAACCCCATCTGCCTGACCACACCAACATTTTTTTGCTCAGACCACCTTCGCCTTCTACATAGCTTCTTCACAGCAGTTGCTGCTGCTTCTCATAGCCTGCTCCTTGTAGGAGCAGCTTCACTAGCACTAGATGAAACTGTGTACAGGATCAAGTCCTCCTCCAATTGCCTTTACCCTCTGCTAGAGCACTAATGGCTTCTCAACATCAACAAAGATTACTTGACAAGAGCTTAGCTTAGCCTCACTTTCCAACTTCTTCAAAGAATAGTTCTTCTTATAACATATCCAGACGTCCAAAAGAAAAAGAAAAAAATTGTGGAAACAAAATGGAAAAGAAAGATAGAAGCAAGAGTTTTCTCGTTGTGCTGTTTATACGGAGAACTGTCTTCTCGTGTTTGCTCCTTAGTTTTTTCTTTTTTTTCTTTTTCTTTTAAAAAGTAAGGTTAGGTTTGTCTGGTTATTATATATAAGAGCTGTGGGGGCACAGTGGTTAGAATGTAGTATTGCAGGTTACCTCTACTCACTGCCTGCAGTTCGGTTCTCATTGGATCAAGGTTGACTCAGCCTTCCATTCTTCTTAGGTCGGTAAAATGAAGACCCAGATTGTTGGGGGCAATATGCTGATTCTGTAAACCGCTTAGAGAGGGCTGTAAAGCACTATGAAGCGGTATATAAGTCTAATCAGGGATCTGCAACCTTAAACACTCAAAGAACCATTTGGACCCGTTCTCACAGAAAAGAAAATACCGGCAGCCACAAAACCTGGGTGGGTGTGGCCAACTCAACATCACTCTTACCCAGTCTCATGACCCCTTCAGCTATGCCTACCCAGGTTTTGTGGCTCCCAGTGTTTTCTGTGGGAAATGGCTGGCGCTCTCTCTCTCTCTCTCTCTCTCTCTCTCTCTCTCTCTCTCTCTCTCTCTCTCTCTCTCTCTCTCTCTCCCTCCCTCCCTCCCTCCATCTTATTTCTGTTTTTCTCTTTTTCCTCTCCCTCTCCCTCTCCTTTTTCTTTCTCTTTCTTCCTTTCTCTCCCCTTCTCTCTCTCATTTTTTCCTACTCTTTCCCCTCTCTCATTCTCTCTCCCTCTCCCTCTCTCTCCCCTTCTCTCTCTCTCTCATTTGTTTCTCTCTTTTTCCTCTCTCTCATTCTCTCCCTCCATCATTTTCTCATTTCTCTCTCTTTTTCTCTTCCTCTTTTTTGTTTTTCTTTCTTTTTTCTCTCCCTCTCCCTTTCTTTCTTTCTCTCCCCCTTCTCTCTCTCATTGTTTCCCCTCTCTCATTCTCTCCATCCAGCTCTCTCTCATTTGTCTCCTCTCTCTCTCTCCCTTCTCTCTTTCTCTCATTTGTTTCTCTCTTTCTTCTCACTCATTCTCTCCCTCCATCATTTTCTCATTTCTCTCTCTCTCTCTCTCTCTCTCTCTCTCTCTCTCTCTCTCTCTCCCTCTCTCTCTCCCTCCCTCTCTCTCCCTCCCTCCCTCCCTCCCTCCCTCCCTCTCTCTCTCTCCCCTCTTTTCTCTCTCTCATCTCTCTCTCTTTCTTGTACACGCACACACAAGAGGTGTGGGATCATGGGTTGGGATCATGGCGACAGCGGCGACTCCTCCTCCCCCTGACATCACTGTTCACTCAGGTGAGTAGCCGGTCACGTTGCGCAGGAGAGCTGGAGCTCTTCCTTCCCTGCATCCAGTGGCAGCAGTTGCTCCTCCCTGTTCCCCTCCTTCCTGAGCTGACACGAAGGGGACCGTGGATGGCACTGAGCTGCCCACGAAGGATGCAGAATCACAAAAAGCAGCTGGTCATGGGCAGTGCGGAAAATATGCTAGGGGCACTTCAGCCACGCAGCTCTGCAGAGAGGCTCATGCCTTCTTGGGGTGGAGAGCAGGTCGCGCAACTGGGTCGGCAGGGAGCCGCAGGAGAGGGGTCAAAGAGCCACATGTGGCTCTGGAACCATGGGTTGCCAATACCCGGTCTAAGTGCTATTGCTATTATTGTCATTATTATCGTTAAATAACAAAGCATGCTCCCATACCAAAATTGATGGTAGTAGAGGAACATACTTTTGATTTAGCTCCATCATTGCGCTATAGTAACATAAAAACAAATGCAGCTTGGCTGACAATACAGAGGGAAAAAGGGAAAAGTCTCTATTGAAACAATCCCTTTTGTAAATCAACTGGAAGTTGAAAAGCATTATAATGTCAAGTGTTCAGGTTTCTGGGAAGTTTTCATCACCCAAAATGAGAACAGAAAGACTATAGTTCCTGTTCAATTTAATTTGTACCAGATTACCATCTTAGATCCCTCTTGTTGTATCTATTCCTTTCTAGGGGCTGGGACAGATACACAAACTAGGAGTGGAGAGAAAAATAAATCAATAGATTAAAATTTGACGAAAATGCTGCATGTTGCATAAGCACATTCCAATTTCTCATCCAAATACGCTGGCAGGCAGGCACAGTTTCATAAAACTTGCTATAAATCATAAATCTGAATGCCTGCAAATATACAGATGTTCTTTTCAGATAAAGCAAACATCTGGTTTCCACCAGAGTGGAACTCAAGTTCATTAATAATCTGCCAGGCATAAAATAAAATTTTAAAAATGAGACTCACCATTCAAGGATACCAGAACAGAGAGGAAATATATCACCATCTCCTTCTCTCTTTTCATTCATTTAGCAAATTATAAGATTGCTGAACTTGCAACTCCCACTCTGGGTGGATAAGATAGGTTAAAACATATAGAGAGAAACCCAAAGGTGCTTTTTCAAAATGCAAACTAGATTTTCTTCTTCAGAACTGAAGAAGCTTCTTGGGTGAGAAGCGAAACATCTTCAAGGAAAAACAAGAAAGTCCAGTTGCCTTTTGAAAAAAGCACCTTTGGGACAACCAAGACCTGGATAACTGAGAATCTCCATAGACATACAGAGAGAAAACAACAAGAATAAAAACAGCAAAAAACATTACTTAAGGCATTACTTAAGCCAAAATACACTCATATTCCAAAACCAATGAAAGAAATGAGACGGCATCCACTAAGACGGGGCATCTGAATTATTATTATTCATATGATATAGCAGTAATGGCTAACCTTTTTTTTGTTGCGTGCTGAAAGCGTGTGGATGTGCATGCGACAGCACACGGGCGTGCCCACACCCATAATGCAATGTGTGCGTGACCCCCTGTGCTCCCCACCCCCACCCCCTGCTCATGCTCAGGTGACCCCCCCGTGCTCACACAGCCCCCGCGCATGTGCACACGACCCCTCCCGCTTCCCCATGCCCCATTTTGGGCCTAGTAGGCCTCCCTGCAGCCTCCTGGGAGCAAAAACGGGTCACGGGGGGCTGCCCTACATCCCCCCATGCCCCGTTTTGGGCCTAGTAGGAGTCACTGCAGCCTCCTGGTAGCAAAAACAGGCCGTGGGGTGTGTGCTGAACCCCCCCCCCAGTCCCCATTTTGGGCCTAGTAGGCCTCCCTGCACTTATAACCCATAATGCAATGCGTGCATGACCCCCCCCCCATGCACACCTCACCCACCCATGCATGCACACATGACCCACCCATGCTCCCCACCCCCACCCATGCGCATGCAGCTCCTGCATGCCCCCTGCCCCCCAGATATGGATGGCAGAGACCCAAAAATCAGCTGGCCAGTGGGAGGTGCACACGCATGTGTGGTGGAGCTGAGCTGGGGTGACGGCTCGCGTGCCCGCAGAGAGGGCTCTGCATGCCACCTGTGGCACGTGTGCCATAGGTTTGCCATCACGGTGATATAGTATTATGGCAAGAAGCCAGAAGTACATGTACTATCCTATCTCCGACATTGCTCCTGGGCTTACATTTTATTGAAACCAGGGTTTATATATATAAGTGTAGCCCTTATTCATAAGATCTTACTCATAAGATCTGCTTATTCATAAGATCTGCTTA
Organism: Diadophis punctatus similis; assembly: GCA_023053685.1. Classification (NCBI taxonomy): domain Eukaryota; kingdom Metazoa; phylum Chordata; class Lepidosauria; order Squamata; family Dipsadidae; genus Diadophis; species Diadophis punctatus. Next base: position 9,675,327 of record JALIGW010000003.1, on the reverse strand, counting down.
TAATCATATAAACAAGGTTCTGATCGAGATATAGAGAGCCTGTAGCTCAAGTTATTTGTCTCCATGATTTTGCCATGCTGGGTCAATTACTTAAATTTAAAATGTTGTTTATAGAATTTACAAGGTGCTCAACTCTGGGTGCCTTATAATTTATGACTACCCTCCAGAAATTGTGGGTGCTCCAACACTTGATGTTTTTAAGAAGAGATTGAACATCCATTTGTCTGAAATGCTTTGGGTTTCCTGCCTGAGCAGGGGGTTGGGCTAGAAGACCTCCAGGGTCCCTTCCAACTGTGTTAATCTGATTTTTAAAAAAAACAGTGCAAAAAATGAGGGGGGGATCATAATGGTTCAAAGATAAAAATGTAAATAAATACCCCGCTAAGAGGACTCTCAACCATCACACTGCCCCAAAGCCTAGGAGAAGCCAGGATTTATTGGCTTCCTGAAAATCTTTAGTATGGCAGCCATCCAGAACTAGGGCAGATATCATTCCAGAGGGCATGTGCAGGCGACAATAGTTCATCCTTGCTCTAATTCCTTTGCAGTACATTATACCAGTTTTTCTTCTATCACTTGTCCTGAAATCCTTTCTCAGTCTAAAAGATTTTGCAGCTTAAAAAATTGCTGAGGGAAACATATTTTGAAATCTATTATCAAAACTATCATATCCTGTATGCAGAGGTGGGTTCCTCCCGGTTTGGACCGGTTCGCCCCAACCTGTAGCGACCCGCTGGTGACATCATGACAATGTCACCAAACCGGATCGGTCGGTGCCGGTCCGTGGGCACCGCCATCTTTTTTTTTTTTTTTGAATTTTTTTTAAAAAAATTTTTAAAAAAAATTCTTCTGCGCATGCGTTGAAGCTGAGTTTCCGGCAATGCGCATGCATCACCATTTTGTTTTCAGCGCTTTGGGGGGGGTTGCACTGTGGCCACACAGCACGGGAGGAAGCTAACCAGCAGCTAGTAAGTTGGAACCCACCCCTGGTGAGAAATGAGATGGTCTGTATCGTGGAACACTTTAATTCATATTCATTAACTTATAAGTATGGTATATCCATGTGTTATCTTTGTATGTCCTCTCCTTAGCCGTGTCATCTCAGACAACACTTTCTGTGAGATGAAACATCCAAGTTAACAAGAAGATGAAATCTGCAGAATTGTTATCAATAGCACCTCTAGCAATTTATTCACTAAAGTTTAATAATTTCTCCCAAAAATGTGAAGGAAAGATAAGGAGACACAAGTAATAGTTTTCCAGAGACAAGGGCCAAAATGAAAATATTTTTATGGAAATAGGTGCAATTCATGGAGAAACAATTGTTTTTCAAGAAGATCCCAGGTTCCGTCATAGGTATTGACAGTTTTAAGGATGATATAGAATCTGGTGAGAATAATCTGAACTTTAGAAGGTCACTGCCTGATTAGACAATAGACCTAGAGAGACTACTGATTTAAGAATATACCTTTTACCAGCCTGCTCATTGACTTATCCTCATATCTCCCTAAACCTCAATGTGAACATGTCTAGCAATTGCTATTAAGAGCTGAAGTGGTGCAGTGGTTAAATGCTACGACTGCAGGCTGACTGCTAGTTCAGCAGTTCAGCTGTTCAAATCTCACTAGGCTCAAGGTTGACTCAGCCTTCCATCCTTCTGAGGTGGGTAAAATGAGGACCCAGATTGTTGGGGGCAATATGCTGAACTCTGTAAACCGCTTAGAGAGGGCTGTAAAGCACTATGAAGCGGTATATAAGTAAAGTGCTATTGCTATTGCTATTAATGCCATATCCTCATACTTTGTCTTCATCTTATCCTTGGCCCATTGCTAACCCAGTTTCAAGTTGTCTTTAGCTGTTCCATTTTAAAGAAGTGTTTTCCTTCTTTTCTTAAATTAATGTTGGCACACCTCATGGATGACATGGTCATTGATGCAATGAGAAGATAGATTTGTCCACCTCCTCTTGGGCATGTTTACCTGCTGCAGGTAGGACCCCTTCCTTCTGGCAGTAGACATTGCACTATATACCCATATTGGCTAGGTCAGCAGGAGAGACTGGACATCATACTTCCACAGAAGGATTTACTTGTGTGAGACATGAATGGCATTTTCTGGAGTACTTTTTTATTTTTTTAAATTTTTTTAAATTTTTTATTTTTCAAAACGTGTGCAAGATAACAGGTATGATATAACCATAAACAAAAAGCAAAGTAGGTATAGGTAAATTTGGACAATAGGACAGTAGGACAGGGACGGTAGGCACGATGGTGCACTTATGCACGCCCCTTACAGACCTCTTAGAAACGGGGAGAGGTCGACTGTAGACAGTCTAAGGTTAAAGTTTTTGGGGTTTGGGGAAGAAACCACAAAATCAGATAGTGCATTCCAGGCATTGATTACTCTGTTGCTGAAGTCGTATTTTCTGCAGTCAAGTTTCGAGTGGTTTACATTGAGTTTGAATCTATTGTGTGCTCATGTATTGTTGCGGTTGAAGCTGAAGTTGTCATTGACAGGTAGGACATTGTGGCAGATGATTTTATGAACTACATTTAGATCAGATCAAAGGAGACGTAGCTCTAAGTTATCTAAGCCCAAAATTTCAAGTCTGGTGGAATAAGGTATTCTGTTGCGAGTAGAGGAGCGGAGGACTCTTCTTGTGAAATATTTCTGGACTCTCTCAATTGTATTTATGTCCGATATGCAGTGTGGGTTCCAGACAGGTGAGCTGTATTCGAGGATTGGTCTGGTAAATGTTTTGTATGCTCTGGTTAGCAGTGTAATATTGCCAGATATTAATATAAGCAATATTACTTCTCAAGTCTTTGCCAGACTCCTTTGAAAGAGGGCCCAACCTGTGCTTTTAAAGACAGGACTAGCATCTTTTCTGCACAGAAGGACAATTTAACTGGAAAACAGGTTCTGTCACCTCTGTGTCGTTTGTTCTGTCACCATGTGTTTCTGAGTGCTTCTACCTACAGAGGTTCTGCTGAGCAGTTTAGAGTCTTACACACTTTGGTGGAGTGCAGAGAGCCCAGGAAGAATAGTGAGGTGGGGGGAGTGCCTGAAGCAGCCTGCCTTGCAGCTGAATCTGACCCCCAGGGCAAGACAGACAGACAGACGTGGGTCATTGGCACAGAGTTCTGCTACCTGTTGGAAAACTTGATGATTACAGCACCTTCCTACACATCCTACAACCCCACTTCACCCCACATTAGGGGAAATGATTGGTAATTGTTTGCTCTCTGGCAAGCAATGCTTGGTGGGAGGAGAAATGAAGCTGGGTGATTTCACCAGTTGCTTTTCTTAATTTGTCCTTAATTAAAACAGTAAACACAGCAACCATCAGTGGCTTGTTAGCATGGCAGGGTACGGCTCAGCAATTAGGACACACTTTTCTGCTGGCTCAAGGACGACGGACAATAGTGTGTCCTTGTGTTACTTTAACACAGGCATCTTTTAGTGACTTTAGTGTTTTTACACGACTGGTTCTCAAGCTTTTCTGCCTTTAGTTGCACAAGACATTCTTCTAAAACTAGGAATGTTGCTACCATAGGTAACGGTGTCAAGCATCTTTAAAATCAAAATAACAAAATAACAAAATAACAAAATAACAAAATAACAAAATAACAAAATAACAAAATAACAAAATAACAAAATAACAAAATAACAAAATAACAAAATAACAAAATAACAAAATAACAAAATAACAAAATAACAACATAACAAAATAACAAAATAACAGAGTTGGAAGGGAAGGGTCCATGGAGGTTTTCTAGTCCAACCCCCTGTTCAGGCAATACCATTTCAGACAAATTGTTGTCCAATTTCTTCTTAAAAACCTCCAGTGTTGGAGCACCCACAACTTCTGGAGGCATGTCATTCCACTGATTACTATAATTATTCTAACTGTCAGGAAATTTCTCCGTAGTTCTGGGTTGATTCTCTCCTTGATTGATTTGATCTTTCTCAAAACTTATTTAAACCCTAGAATTAGAATTTGGAGCTTTCTAAGTATATAAAGCTCTCTTACTAAGGTACCTTCAGCATTTGACAATTTTTCATTTTCAGTACAAGAAGCAACAAAAAAAATATCAGAATTTATGGATAACAGTAGTGAGAAAAGATCTGAAGCCCTATTTCAAGTATATACAGGGATGAGTGAAACTGATAAGTAGCTTTAGGCCCAGTTCAAATATTGATAAATTGCTCCACACAGAGTGGTGTGAACTTCCCAGGAGATTCTGTTTCATGAAGAAAACAATATATGCCTGACTTGGCAAGTGAAATGAATACCACACATAAAATGTCTGAACTGGCAAGTAAAATAAAACACCCTAGTATTTACTGCCATATTCATTCAAGTCGCTGTTAGGAAATCTTGGCTGTAGACGTGGGCATATACCTCTTAAGGATCTCTTCATCCTTAAGATAAATGAAAGATGGTTTATGACTTTCACCGATCTACTCAAAGGTCCCCTTTGAGTTGATGGGATTAACTGAAATAATGGAAGACAATAATCTTTCTTGACCAGCTCTTAAAAATATATATATCAGGTACTTTTCTCTCTCACCCTTCTTTCAAAATAACAGAAATCTCAGCTGCTGCCTTACATTAAGTTGATACACAAATCAGCACCATCAACATCTTGGAAGAGTTAGAGAAGGCATCAAATTGGGAATAATCGACTAATGCAGAAATGAGCTCATTTTCCACTTAGCAGCCAGAGATTAAAATACTTTCATATCATTTTTAAAAGAAGCCTTTTCATGAAAAGATAGATGGAAGGGAGGGCGGACCACTACAATTTGAGCAGATAGAGGCCATTGGTTGCCATAGTGATGATCAGTGGCTGATTGGCCTGATTGGAATATTTAAATTGAATCCCCCCCCTTCTTCATTTAAACTCTATGCCACATGGATAAGCCATAAGGACAGGTTCATCTGCCCTGGATAGGTGTGATCCAACATAGAAATGGCAATCATTTTAAACAAAAACCTTCCATTTGTATCTTCTCACATATAAAGATGAAGGGTAATAAAAGGAGTTTAGATAAAACTATATATACTGTATGTCCTAAAACATCTGCAGGCATTGCTTTCTTTTTATGCAGTACCTCTGCTTAAGTATGTTTCAAATTGTTTTAAGGTGGATCTGAAGAAAATGACAGATATCTTCCCAAAGTTCCTGATCTAAACTAAATTTTAAGGTGTTCCTCTCTCCCTCATTTGGCCTGTATTATCCCTGGTTTTCATAATTTATTCAGATTATTTTTATCAGTGTTTTGTCTGAAATAATATTTAATAGATGCTGAAAACTAAATTAAACTAGAAAGTCTGAAACCTGAAAGAAATTGTGTATTATTAGATTGTTGTTAGTATTTTGTGTCAGTATTTAAATGTTAAACCATCAGCATGTTGCCTTCCAACACAGTAATGGGTTTTGCCATTCCTGAAAACAGTTGCAATTAATGCATTTAAAAGACTTGTTTAGGAAGTAAATCCTGCAGTAAATGTGTCACCCCAAAATCAGTTATCCTTCTGGGTTGTTGAGTTGCAGACACATGGGACCAGTTTGAAAACTAATTTTATTTTTTTGTATTTTTTTTGCTGGTGCCCATGGCATGTTTTTGTAATAGTTTGACTGAGGTACTGCTGCTTTTTTAAGAACTCAAACATTATTTGCCATTGCCATTGCCCTTCCTTCCTTCCTTCCTTCCTTCCTTCCTTCCTTCCTTCCTTCCTTCCTTCCTTCCTCTCCTTCCTTTCATTTTCATTCCTTCCTTCTTCCCTCTCCTCCTTCCTTCCTTTCTTCCATTTCCCTTCCTTCCTTCTTCCCTCTCCTTCCTTCCTTCCCTTCCTCTCCTTCCTTCCTTCTACTTTCCTTCCTTCTTCCTTCTTCTTCCTTCCTCCCTCCCTCCCTCCCTTCCTTCTTCCCTCCCTTCCTTCCACTTCCCTTCCTTCCTTCTTCCCCCTTCCTTCCTTCCTTCCTTCCTTCCTTCCTTCCTTCCTTCCTTCCTTCCACTTCCCTTCCTTCTTCCCTCTCCTTCTTCCCTATCTTCCTTCCTTCCTTCCTTCCTTCCTTCCTTCCTTCCTTCCTTCCTTCCTTTCTTTCTTTCTTCCTCCCTCCCTCCCTCCCTCCCTTCCTTCCTTCCATCCATCCATCATATTCTGTAATAGTTGTCAGTACATTCAATACTTCAAACCCATGGAACATTTTACAGGCATACTAAGGGGACCTATTTTATAATAAACTGATCACTCATACAAATAGAGGATTTCCTTCACTGCAAGTATTCAAATTAAGGTACGATAGACATCCACCTAAGAGAAATCTAGCAGTCCCTAATATTTTCTTGGTAAGTCCACAGTAGATATGACACCTGTACCCAATTCACTGTACAGCTTCAACTGTCTATAGAATGAATAGCATTGGTTTTTATAGGTAAACAGGATTGGATGAGACCAAGACCAAGAATGGGAGAATGAAACAATTGTGCTTTTTAGTATTTCTGTGTTGTCGTTTTTAGTTAGGATAACCTTAGGGATTCTGTGCTTGCAAATGGAAATGCGATTTTTCAAGTTGATAGTGTCATTTTATGTAAACAAAGTTAATTCCACTTCCTGCTATGCAGGGCCCAAACTCATTACTGAAACCACAAGCAGCACAATATAAAAAAAGTTAACTGTCAAAAGAGCTTAAAACAAAGATGGAAATGGTTTCTACCCTGCTCTTCTCCCTTCCCAAAGTTGCTCAGCAGACATTAATTACCACATCAAGCTTGTTTAAATCTGTACACATGTGTGTTCAGCACAGTACTGTTTGCAGCCACGTATTTTAATACGATGCATATCATTTCTGCAGTTTGGCCTGCTGCACATAAAAGCAAAAACTTAAAACTAAAATTCCAGATTTTAGGCAGTATAGACATTAGAATCCATGTCTGATTTCAGCATATTCCACAGTTCTACCGTGTAGCACCGTTCTTCCTATACAATTTATACTGATGCATTTTAACCTATTGAATCTAGAAGCATTGGACTGATGATTTTCCCTACACTTAGGTATCATGCCAAGAGTTCACCTAGTCCTATAAATATGCCTACATCTTAATGCCAACAACTTCCACACTCTAGAAAGGACGTTATATCTAGTCCAGATTATCATAATCTATATATTACTAATACTCTTGAAGCAGCACATTGTAGGCAGGGGTGGGTTTCTCTTAACTTCCCTACTGGTTCGGAAGTGCATGCATCACGTCGGAAGTGCTCCAACGCGCGTGTTACATCCGGGAACTGACCCTTTGCGCATGCACAGAAGCCTTTGCGCATGTGCAGAGGGTTCATTGCCAGCTGCTTTCAAGCAGCGGCGACTGGGAACCGGTTCGGGGGCGTGGCAAGCCAGCTATCGCTACCGGTTTGGCGAAGGTGGCTAAATTTCCACCACCGGTTCGCGCGAACCAGTAGCAACCCACCACTGATTGTAGGACAAGTTTTGAACCTCAAATGGGCTAACTTACAGAATGCGTCCAGGACCCATGACTCTCCTGGAACTGAAATTTGACAAATGTTGGAAAACATTTTATGATAAAGTTACCATAAAGCATTTTATAACATATTATAAAGTGTCATAAAACATTCCCTGGGGTTAACTGCTGATGTCTGTCGGACACTGCTATACACTTCAACATGGGCTATTTTTAAGGCAGATGCATCTCTGAATAGCTCCCTGAAAGCAGCACATTAGAAGCTCTTTCATTGATGAAGGCATTGAGGAATCTGGTAAGGAAATATATATCTCTGAAACAATGACCCAACTGGTCATGACTTGTCTAGTACCATTTAATTCTTTGTTTTCAACTCTTTGATGGTGTTCTTCTCCAAAGGAGGAGAAAGAGTTGGAGGTCCAGCCTTACCATCTAAAACAGAGGTGAGGAACAATGGCCCCTTTTGTGACTTGTGGACTTCAACTCAGAATTCCTGAGCCAGCATGGGAATTGAAGTCAACAAGTCATAAAAGGCCATCGTTCCCCACCCCATCTAAAAGATTGATAACTGAGGAAGAGAAACCACTAGAGCTCTCAGACGAGAGAAGCTTCCTTTATTTCCTTTCCACCTTGCCATTCTTAGACACTTTCATTTTGTTAATATCTAATCAGGATCATTCCTTGTTGACCTCATTGTGATAGTTTTGCTCTTCAGTTAGCTACAAACTGGGATTTCTTCCGGGGATGACATTCAAATTTTCCCCCTACCGGTTCTGTGGGCATGGCTTGGTGGGTGTGGCTTGGTGGGGGGGGGGTCATGTGGCCAACTTGACACTCACTCACAGTGGGGCGGCACCACCCCACAAAGCCATGCCCACCAAGCCCAGAGAACTGACAGAAAAGTTCGGCCAACCTTGCTGTTTCTCACCTCCTTCTCATGTTTGCTCTGTGTGTATGAGCCCAAGAAGAAGGAGAGGAGTGAGTGGGAGGGGTGGGGCGGGGCGGGGCAGGGCCAGTCAGTGGCGCAATTTATTGGTTCTCCGAACTGCGCATAATCGCCGCCACCAGTTCTATAGAACCTGTCCAAACCTGCTGAATTTTACCCCTGCTTTCTTCCCATGTTAGGACTTTTTTCAACCAACCGGAATAGAGCTGGAAGGGACCTTGGAGGTCTTCTAGTCCAACCCCCTGCTCAAGCAGGAGACCTTATACCATTTCAGACAAGTGACTGTCCAGTCTCTTCTTAAAAGCCTCCAGTGATGAAGCACCCACAACTTCAAGCTGTTCCACTGGTTAATTGTCCTCACTGTTAGGAAGTTTCTTCTTTTAACCATAACATTGAGTAACCCTCACAGATCATTCCTAACAAGCAGCCATCATCTCCTGCAGGATAATTTGTAAGCCCTTACAACATTGTTGAGCATCTTTTCTTCATTTGAAATGACCTTTACAGGATAATAACATCTACCTTGTTGAGTCTTAATTGCCTAATTAGAGGAGGCTTTTTTTTTTCACTTAGACAAACATTTTTAAAAATCTTACTCTTTTAATTGTGCCCAGCTTATTTTCCTCCATTTGAATCTTAATCAGTTTCAATAGGACTTTATAAAAGAATTCTTCCCATTGCAGAATTTTTTTTCAGTAAAAAGTTAAGCAATTAAATCCTAACGTTCCATGAACAGTATATGATCCTCTCTTTCCCAAAATTGTAAGTGATAATATATCACTCTGATTTAGAACTTAGCATCCAGAGCTGGGATTCTCATAATTTCTCTACCGGTTTGCCCAGCGCTCGCACGCTCGCTCGCTTCAGTCATGCATGCGCCTTCCGCGCATGCGTGTGGCCCTTCAGCGCATGCGCTTTGCTCACATGCACAGCTTGCACGCATGTGTGTGGCTTGAAAGTATGGCTAAATAGGACGGCATAGCTCTGGGGTTGGTGGGTGGGTGGGCAGGCCCACCCGCAGATCGCTACCACCAATTTGCCCGAATCGGCCCGAACTGGCTGAATACTACCTCTGTTAGCATCCCATATGTAGTAGATCTGATTGACTGTAGAGTGATGTGTTAATATGTTTTGTGTATATTAGTGTATGTGCATGTATATGGAAATTCTCAGGCATGCAGATCATGGTTGTCCCAAAGGTGGTTTTTCAAGGGGCAACTGGACTTTGTTGTTGTTTTTTGGAGACTTTCACTTCTCATCTAATCTTGTATGAGAAGTGAAATGTCTTCAAAGAAAAACAAGAAAGTCCAGTTGCTACACGAAAAACCACCTTTGGGATGGATATATGCATGTATATATACATAAATCATATATGTATGTACTTCATGTATATGTATATACATACCTTCATATGTTGAGGCATCTCAAAGTGGTTTACAATAAAATCAGCAATAAAATATGTAATAGTTATATAACACAAAATGAAATAAAACATTCTTTAAAAAGAGAAGAATATGTCCGGGCCCAGCACGCTTCGCTCTGCTGTTTAATATCTATGTGACACTGTTGGGTGAGGTCATGTATCAGTTGGGATTTGGTATCATGAGTATTATCTTCAGGCTGTCTTGACTCAGTGTAGAGGACTTCTGCCCCCAGCCTGGGTTGAAGCCATATGAGAAAGCCCGTGACTTCAGCTAAGAGAGTGCCATGCCATTAAATTCATCCACCCAGGTCTCAGTAATCCATGCCAGGTCAGTCCCCTCATCTATGATCACTTCATGAATGACAACCAGAATCTTATTGTGACCCGGCACTTAGCAACATCATCCTGAAGGAAGTGGGGAGGATCAGAAATCATGTCACAAATGATCTAATAAACAGAGGAGGGAGCAGATAATAATAATAATAATAATAATAATAATAATAATAATAATAATAATAATAATAATAATAATAATAATAATAATAATAATAATAATAATAATAATAATAATAATAATAATAATAATAATAATAACAACAGAGTTGGAAGGGACCTTGGAGGTCTTCTAGTCCAACCCCCTGCTTAGGCAGAAAACCCTACACCACTTCAGACAAATAGTTATCCAACATCTTCTTTAAAACTTCCAGTGTTGGAGCATTCTGGAGGCAAGTTTTCCACTGATTAATTGTTCTAACTGTCAGGAAATTTCTCCTTAGTTCTAAGTTGCTTCTCTCCTTGTTTAGTTTTCACCCATTGTTTCTTGTTCTGCCCTCAGGTGCTTTGGAGAATAGCTTGACTCTCTCTTCTTTGTGGCCACCCCTGAGATATTGGAACATTACTATTATGTCTCCCCTAGTCCTTCTTTTCATTAAACTAGACATACCCAGTTCCTGCAACCGTTCTTCATATGTTTTAGCCTCCAGTCCCCTAATCATTTTTGTTGCTCTTCTCTGCACTCTACCAGATGTGGTAATGATCACACCCATCTAGATCAGTGATGGCTAACCTTTTTGTCATAACCTTTTTGTTATTGCCGAAAGCAATGCGCACACGACCACCCTGTGCACCCCGCCCTGTGCATACGCATGCTACCGTGTGTGCCCCCCTGTGGAAGCCCCCTGTGCATGCGTGTGCAACCCCCTTGCACTTCCCCGCCCCCCACACATGCATCCTGCACCGACCCTTGCCCGTTTTTGGCTTCCAGGTTGGTGCAGGCAGCTTTCCAGGCCCAAAATGGGGCGCGGGTGAGCCTCGTGCCCCCCTGCCCTGTTTTGGGCCTGGAAGGCCTCCTGCACCAACCTGGAAGCCAAAACGGGGTGCTGCACAAGCCCCCAAAATGCAATGCAAGTGCTCCCCCACATATGCTCTCCCGCACATGCTCACGTGCGGCCCCTGCATGCGCCCCCCACCGCATTCGCGGCAGAGACCTGAAGACCAGTTGGCCGGCAGGAGGCACGCACACATGCGCAATGGATCTGGACTGGAGTGACGGCTGGCGTGCCCTCAGAGAGGGCTCTGCATGACACCTGTGGCCCGCATGCCATAGGTTCGCCATCACGGATCTAGATCCTCTGCATTTTGTACGTTGGCTCCCATAACTTGATTTACTGCAATTAGTGATTATTTGAACTGAATCCTCCCGTTTTCAATTTTTCCTCTACTCATCTCTCCCGGCCAGAAATACCCTACACATACACACCACTACTCAAAGAAGGCAGAGCATAGTTAAAATGCTGCACAATATTGTGCACAACTACCAACCAAACTTTCACTATAACTCAGCTCTTTCCAGCACAAGATTGAATTCATATTCTTACATAAAGCCCACACTTTATGGGGAAGGTAAGATGAGGAGCGAAATTATGGCAGGGTAGGAACCAGGTGCTTTCAGCACCTGTTCTTGCTTTTTTAAGGCCAAAGGAAATCCCTGAAGCCCTTATCTGGCTGTTCCCAAGAGAATGCAATCAATCTGGAGAGAGTAACATCAGATGCAAGGAGCCAGAACGAAATACCATAAGATAATCAGAGTTACCCCTTTATTGCCACATGCCTATTTACAAGAATCTGACTGCATTCTCCTGGGAACAGCCAGATGCAAGCTTCAGGGATTTGGAGGGAGGTCAGGCCTACCTTGCTTCCTGCCCTACAAGCCTCTTCATTCCTTACCCTACTCTATCTCACAGCAAGCTTCTCAGTCTCCCAAGTCAAGAAAGTCTACAGGGCTTTAAATAGATGGAAACCGTAGCTCTCCATCTTCTTCTCAATTCAAAATATTTAGTATGTTTGCTTCTGATTAGAATTCCTGTATAAAAACAAAAAATAAATGACAACATTTTACCATGTAGGTCAGCTCTGTAAACTAAGATGTAATTTTCTTATTGGTCATTATTTTATTAACCTCCTAGATCTTTTCCATTCTAATTGCATATCTTAACTGCAAATGAAATTATATGATGAAGATGATTTAAACAAACTTGCAGGCCCAAGTTTATTTACATGTAAATACGTTCATCTCTAATAAATAGTTTACATATACTTCTCTGAATTCTATTTTCACATATTACGTTTGATCTACATCTAATGTGAAGCTTTAAATGGTAACATGGTGCAAAGGATAGGATATTGCATTGGATATGAGTTGGACACTGAAAAAGCAATTTATTCTAATGTTTTATTAGTATGCTAATTGTTAAGTGGAATGATTGATACAAGGCTGGTTCAAACAATGTAATAATTCATATGGTAATAAGTTTGTTTGGGTTTGACTTAGTATGTTGCATGAACCTAGTCAGTTGTGGTTTATTCCAGGAACCATGGTTTAGTGCAGCGGTTCTCAACCTGGGAGTCGCGATCCCTTTGGGGGTCGAACGACCCTTTCACAGGGGTCATGAGATTTCGCCTGGATGCCACCATTTGGGTTATTTTACCCTCTGCACATGCGCAGAATGCTTTGCGCATGCGCAGAGCGTAAAAGAACCCAAATGGCGGTGGAGCGGGGGTTGCAGCGGCGGGCGTGGGGGTGGGGTGGGTCGCAGTGGGGGCGCGGGGCAGGGGGCGTGGCATTAGGAAGGTTGAGAACCACTGGTTTAGTGCAATGTTTGAGTTCAATCATTCAGTAATTGGAACTGGAGTCCCTTTAACAGTCTGCTAAAACTGAATGCTGGTAATTGACCTAACTTTTAGAAAAAGAGCAAGAAATAGATTCATCCTTTGTGCAGTAATTTCTTTTCATATAGCCCAGAACTAAGATAAACTGAGAATTATCTTTCTCTATATTTGCTGCAAAATAAAGAACGTAAGTTAATGGATGAATGGGATGATTCAAAACATTAAGCACTTTTTTCACACTATTTTTTCCTTTGTAGGATCTACACAAAAATCCTTCATTCCCTCCTTTGTAGGGTCTATACAAAAATCCTTCAGGTACTGGCTAAGGATTCCAACACTATAAATCTAATCCAGGGGTGTCCAACCATGAAAACTTTAAGGCTTGTGAACTTCAACTCCCAGAATTCCCCAAACACCATGGCTGGCTGGGGAAATCTAGGAGTTGAAGTCCAAAAGTTTATAAAGTTGTCAAGGTTGGACTCCCTGGTCTAAGCAGCCTCCCGCTGGCCACACATTCATGAGCCAAGATAGGGAAAGTGAAATAGACCCCTCCCTATATTACCATAGAGTCTTTTCTGCTAGAGCAGAGGCTGAAAGTGTGAGCTGGAAACTTTTCTGCATACCTCAAAGTCCTCCAAAGTGTGTAGCCTTAATACTTTGCAACAAAATACTTTTGTGAGCTAGTAACTAGAAAAGGGTACAAATGGCCTTGTAGAATTCTCTCTCCTGTGAGCAATGGATGATTTCTCCAAATTTTCTCAGGATAGAAAAAAAAATCTCAAAGGCAAAAACCAGCAGGGACAATAGCATTTGCACCATGGGAGAATTTCCCTTATAAGGCCTTCCTTTGAAATTTAATGGCAAAATGAGAAGTTGGAGGTTGCAAACTGCTGGAGAGAAGATTATTAAATGAAAGAGAGAGGTCATTTCACAACATCTCTCTTATAATTAAATTATGGTTAGAAACACAGGATAGCAATCGAGTAATAAACATGCAAGAAGTTATTCTTTCTTTAGAATTTTCTTCTTTCAATTTTTTTTAAAAGAGGATTTTTCTTTTATCAAATTGAATGAGAACTGGTAGAAAAAAAATAGTGCAATATGTCTTTGCTTGTGCAATTTGTAACAAACTCCTGAGGCATGCTAGGATATGAATATGTTTTATTTATCTTTGCATCATGAAGATGCAGATTTCATATTGCTTACTGCAGTTCAGGCCCAGGAGAGTTGAATTCTGAAACATGTTTATTATAACTCGTTCCTCCTTTTCAATTTGTGTAAGCAACTAACTATGATGGTGAAATAATAGCAGCAGACATCATGAGATCACTCATCAAATTTCATACTTTCATATTTGTGTCCCAATGTTGGATGCAAATATGAAAGTCGTGGTTTGTGTTCTGATATCACATTTTAACATTGATCTGTTCCTGGCTTTTCTTGCAGATGCCCATATTAGCTTCTATACTACTATAATAATAATAACAGAGTTGGAAGGGACCTTGGAGGTCTTCTAGTCCAACCCCCTGCTTAGGCAGGAAACCCTACACCATTTCAGACAAATGGTTATCCAACATCTTAAAAACTTCCAGGGTTGGAGCATTCACAACTTCTGGAGGCAAGTTGTTCCACTGATTAATTGTTCTAACTGTCAGGAAATTTCTCCTTAGTTCTAAGTTGCTTCTCTCCTTGATTAGTTTCCACCCATTGCTTCTTGTTCTACCCTCAGGTGCTTTGGAGAATAGTTTGACTCCCTCTTCTTTGTGGCAACCCCTGAGATATTGGAACACTGCTATCATGTCTCCCCTAGTCCTTCTTTTCATTAAACTAGACATACCCAGTTCCTGCAACCGTTCTTCGTATGTTTTCTTCATATGTACTTTAGAATATGGTGGTTCTATTTAACAATAAGGATATTTAAAAAGACTACATTTTGTGGCAATGAACTTTGTGAATAAAATGTTTATGTCAGACCTAAAGCTATTACAAATTAATATATTGGATGGATCCCCCAGTCTCCTCTACCTGACAGCTGCTCTACATTGGCTAAGATGGTCACAATTTGGGCAAGGAACTACAAGATCTATGTTCCTATTTCTGACTCAGAAATTTTCTAGAATTATTAGTGAAGAAAAAGGAAAAAAACCTTCTCTGTGTTAAATGTATTTGCGGTAAAAGTGTCCTGGGTATTTACTTATGTTTATATTTATATTTAAGATTCTCCCTATAAAACAAAAGCAGCTTATAATTAAATATTTTAACGTGTAACAAAATTATATAAGTATATTTAAAGAGCTAAAAAAGAAAAAAATCTATGAAATCAATCATCAGATCATATATCAGGTATACAGAATGAAAATGTTGGTGAAAAAGCGTTTTCATCTTTTTCCAGAAACTATTAAAGAAATATCAGGTAAACTCCTGTAGAGACACAGGGCAGCCATCATCATCAAGGTCCTCTTCCTAACAGTTTTCTGTCTCCCATCAGAAAAAAGGAACTGGTGTATGTTGATAACACCTTTTTGTCCTTTTGCCATACTAAATGTGTGTTGCAGCATTGATCCCCTCTCTTGAAATGTCACTTGCAGTGCTAAACTTTCACCCATATCTTAAACAAATTGCCTATGGTTATGATAGACAGATTGAATACAAATAGAAAAGAATGCCCTTCTGGTAGTCTTTTATAAAGCCCACCAGATCACCTTGCATTCTCTCCCCCCACCCCTTATATTCATTTCTTAAAATTGCATGTCTGTGGCATGTGTGTGAGTGGGGGGAGGGAGGGAGGGAGGGAGGGAGGAGGAGATGGAGATGGAAATGGAAAAGGAAAAG
This sequence comes from Diadophis punctatus similis, assembly GCA_023053685.1. Lineage (NCBI taxonomy): Eukaryota > Metazoa > Chordata > Lepidosauria > Squamata > Dipsadidae > Diadophis > Diadophis punctatus. The sequence continues at coordinate 9,659,468 of JALIGW010000003.1, read as the reverse complement.
GAAAAGGAAAAGGAGGGAAGAGGGAAGAGGAAGGAAGGAAGGAAGGAGATGGAAGAGGGAAAAAGGAAGGAAGGAAAGAGAAGAAAGAGGGAAGAAGGAAGGAAGGAGATGGAAGAGGGAAGAAGGAAGGAAAGAGAGGGAAGAGGGAAGAAGGAAGGAAGGAAGGAAGGAAGGAAGGAAGGAAAGGAAGAAGAAGGAGGAGAAGGAGAAGGAGGGAAGAGGGAAGAGGAAGGAAGGAAGGAGAGGGAAGAGGGAAGGAAGGAGAAGGAGGAAGGAAGGAAGGAAGGAGGAAAGAGAGGGGAATGGAGGGAGGGAGGGACTTTGCTCATGCTGGGAAATAGATCTTGTTCAATATACAGAAATCCATTTGGTCCGGCAGGGTGCTGCTTTGGTCAATCTGTTCTCAGACTGTTTTTCCTAGTAGTGATGATATTGGTACAGTCTTGGTGCCCTCTATTAAGTCTTCCTGCCCTTGCTTGCCCACCAACGACTGCTACAGATACACTGGCTATTCTGTTAAAACTCTAGTTCCGCTGCCCCCCTGGAACAAAAGCACCTGTTTTCCTGGTGGCGACCTCATCATCTCTATCTCTGCAGCCCACCCACCCCCACCCCCTTCTTCAATTTCCAATCTTTCCCTTTCAGGAAAACAAATGGTCAGCTGAAAACCACCGCAGCTGATCATTGGCTTCCCCCCCCCCAAAAGGTGGGGGGGGGAGGAAAGAGTGAGAAAGGGGGGGGGCGCCCAGTCTGCTTTAGGCAACGACAACAAAAAAATGCTTCTCCTAATGCCAACAAATAGCCTCCCCTTTTTAAAAAATGAGCTTCACATTTCGAGTGGCACTTCCTCTGTCATCACCACGGCTGCCTTCAACTTTTGAACTCTGTCAGCAGCTACATTTGCAGCTCTGGGGTCGGGCGGGAGGGGGTGTCGTGGGAAGGGGAGAAAAGAGAGGGCTGGGCGGAGCCGCGGAGAGCAGCGCACCCCTTTTGCCGGTGGAGAAAGAAATAAACACACACACACACACACACACACACACACACACACACAGCAAAAAAAGGGGGGGAGTGGTTAGCATCCTCACGGGGACAACTCAGCACCGCTGGGCCCTGCTGCAGTCATACTTTATGCTTTGCTGCAGCTCCCGAGCCTCCGTCGTCGCAGTAATTGTCACGGTGACAGAACCGGGAACATGCGCTGTAATTAGGACAGTTGTTTTGTCATGTGTAACCATCTGAAGAGGGGGAAAGGAAAAAGAGGCGAATGTGCATTAATCTGCACATCTGTAGCATCAAGAAGGCAAACTAGGCACAAGGGCGGAGGGGGTGGGTGGGAGAGAGAGAGAGAACTCAACAGAACAACTCAGCCAGATTTCCCCCACCACCAGAAGATGCATAAATGCATGCTAAAGTGGAACCAGTTGTATATGACTAAAGATGATTTTCCCTTCTTTCTCTTTCCCTTTCCCTCTCTCTCTTCCCCCCTCTCTCCCTTCCACTTCCACTTCCTCCTCCTCCTCTTCCTCCTCCTCCTCCTTGGGGGTCAAATGACACAAGGAAATCTTTGGACAAAGTTCATCCTCAGAAAAAGGCAGAACACACCTTCACCAAAATAAATCTTTTCTCCCTCTTTCCTAGGTCTCTCCTGTGCCAATTTCCTCCTGCCTTGTGGAATGCAAAGTTTCCAAAGAGGCCCCTGACAATTTAACACAATACCAATACCAGGAAAGGAAAGGAAAGGAAAGGAAAGGAAAGGAAAGGAAAGGAAAGGAAAGGAAAGGAAAGGAAAGGAAAGGAAAGGAAAGGGAAAGATAAAAATAAAATCACATTAACAATGAAAATTAGTTAAGGCCAGGGGTGTCTGCAAGGTGTGGTTAAAAAAAAGGCAAGAGGGCAGCTGTGATAGTGCAATCAAAGTTCTTTATCTGCATCACACTCGTCATGTGCATAAAAAACAGGCAGAGTTACAATCGCCTAACATCTTTCCCCCTTTTTTTTAACACTGTGGATATCCCTGGTTAATGTCATAGATGTAGTGGGCTTTCCATTACATATCACAAACCATTTCCAGTAAGTTTTCAGACTGGCAGGTGTCAGACTGAGTTCTAGATCCAAAAGAGTGAAATGTTCATTTCACATTTTCTGCCTAATTGGGTGGATTCCTTTGCTATCAGAGCTGAGAGCTACAGGCTGAGCATGGCTGGCTCAGGAATTCTGGGACTTGAAGTCCACAAGTCATAAAGGGGCTATTTGTATTTTGTATTTGTTTATTTGTCAAGCATATATGATTATAAGCAAAGTATAAACAGTAAAACATGATTGAATATATATGTAATAGTACAAGCATGAATAAGAGTAAAAGAGGTATGAATATATGGGTACATTAGGACAGGAATGGTAGGCATGATTGTGCGCTTATGCACGCTATCCCACCCTCGTCGCCAATGTTGAGTTCCAATACTGAAGAGTTAGGAGACGGGTTGAGTGACAACAGCTCTTTATTGGATAGGGTGGGAAACTCCAGCAAAGGTCCAGCTGGGTGGCTCCAGTTTAAATAGGGAGCTCCGGCTGGGAAGAACCAATTAGCAATAAGCACTTCTAATCAATAGAGCGGACCTGGTTGTAAACATCTCAGCTACCATGTAAATCCCAGGACACAACAGGGGCCATTGTTCCCCACCCGTTTTAGAGCATTGAGGAAAAACGGTACTGCCTTCAACAGTTATACCTTTGTCCTGAAAAATATAGAACATAGAATAATAGAATTGGAAGGGACCTTGGCGTTGTTCTAGTCCTCTAATCCCTGCTAGAGCAGGAAACCCTATATCATTGCAGATGAATGGTTGTCTATTTGAAAGCCTCCAGTGATGGAGCGCCCACAATTTCTGAAGGCAAGCTGTTCCATTGGTTGATTGCACCATCAATTAAGCATCAGGAGCATGGGCACTATCATAAGGAAAATTAAATAAACATAACTTGAATCCTATTTTTTTCGAAATCCAAGCAGGAATAGCCATAGCAATAGCACTTAGACTTATATACCGCTTCACGGTGCTTTACAGCCCTCTCCAGAGTCAGCATCTTGCCCCCAACAATCTGGGTCCTCATTTTACCCACCTCGGAAGATGGAAAGCTGAGTCAACCTTGAGCCGGTGAGACTCAAACTGCAGGCAGCCGGCAGTCAACAGAAGTAGCCTGCAGTACCGCACTCTAACCACTGCGCCATGGCAGAATGGTGTATATACTGTAAATAAGTATATCAATAAAGAAAATGGCACTTTAATATTCCTTGCTAACCAAAAGCAGGCCAACAGCAGGTCCATCTGCTCTTGGCTGGTAATTGGCTGGTCATGATTTTCTACCCAAGCCCCACACCACTGTGACATCACAACGCTGGCATATAAAAAAGAAGAAAAGACTTGCACGGTGATGTCACTGCAGGACAGAGCTTAACACTCCCTGACCACAGGTGCATATGTGGGCATTAATTCTTTCCAGTTAAATAACTGGAAAGAAAAGCTTGTTAACACTCCTACTCCTGATTATTGCTTCTTCCCTGCTAATGGTAGCAGAGAATCAATGATCCTCAGGAAATTCATGGGGAGGGATAGTCTAGCTTCTCCACCCTGCTGCTCCCAACTGCTGTTTCTTTGTGGCTGATTGCAACATGGAAACTGCAATCTGTTGCACTCCATCAATCATTAGGTTGATGAGCGGACAGTCGGAAAAGAAACTCCTCTCGTTCTGAAGGCAATAGCAATAGCACTTAGACTTATATACCGCTTCATAGTGCTTTACAGCCCTCTCTAAGCGGTTTACAGAGTTCAGCATATTGCCCCCAACAATCTGGGTCCTCATTTTACCGACCTCAGAAGGATGGAAGGCTGAGTCAACCTTGAGCCGGTGAGATTTGAACAGCTGAACTGCTGAACTAGCAGTCGGCTGAAGTAGGTTGCAGTGCTGCTTTTAACCACTGCGCCACCTTGGCTCCAAGGAGGAGGAGAGAAGGAGCCAAAAAAAACCCTGTTAATTATTGTCCAACATTAAAAAAAAAACATGGTAATTCTCATCCAAACTCTTTTTATAATTTTTACATAATTTTTCTCTTTAAGAAAAAAAAAACCAAATTTCTAGGATTCTCATGAACTCATGATTTATAAATTATGAGTGCTGTCTTTCTAAGGACTGCAGAGATGAGTCATCTGAGAATTTGCAGGGACTACAAAGAAAGCGGTGGCTCAGTGGCTAAGACACTGAGCTTGTCGATCAGAAAGGTCGGCAGTTCGGCGGTTCGAATCCCTAGCGCTGCATAACGGAGTGAGCTCCCGTTTCTTGTCCCAGCTTCTGCCAACCTAGCAGTTTGAAAGCATGTAAAAAAAATGCAAAGTAGAAAAATAGAGACCACCTTGGTGGGAAGGTAACAGTGTTCCAGGCACCTTTGGCGTTTAGTCATGCGGGCCACCTGACCACGGAATCGTCATCAGACAGCGCTGGCTCTTCGTCTTAGAAACAGAGATGAGCACCGCTCCCTAGAGTCGGGAACAACTAGCACGTATGTGCAAGGGAAACCTTTACCTTTACCTTTTACAAAGAAAGTAATTGAGTCCCATATACGACCTATGGACTTTTCTCCTGTTACTTTAAAAACTGTTTTTAAACAAAAAACAAAACAATATTTTTTAGATGATGAGGTGTATCTCTGTCAGATTCTCAAAAATAAGGCCAGCAGGCAGCAAAATTAGCAATATTCACTTAGGAAATGTTTTCTTTTAAGAGGGTTAAACTCAAACTTCACTCAAACTATGAAGTGCCTATCCTATTTCACCAGATTTTTTTCCCTCCACCCCAGGCGTTTTTCTTTCACTCTTTCTTCTTTCAACAGGGACTAGAAAGCTGTATTTTGACTCCTGTCTGTGAGCTGTCTGTATATTCCATTTTACAGGCATTGCTGCTGATTTAACAGTACCTTGTAAAGAATCCAAAGATCACCTTTTGAGAGAACGGGAAAGCTTGCAAAGTAACAATAGCATAGCAATTTGCTTCGCTTGTAGCAAATGGATGTTTTTGTGGAACAGAAAGACTTGCAATAAATAAGACTAGAAAGACTTCCAAATGCTATTGTGCGCCATTATACCACTGTGATCTGCATTGACTTTTGAATGGTGAAGGTCTAAAAAACAGAGTCCCATAAAAACCTACACTTCAAACAGAACAATGAATGACAAAGATACTGTAGCTCTCTGAGTGGTCTTGAGCCAGAATCAAGAGTGCCTGCATTAAAAAAAGGGGGGGGGGCTTTGTGACGGTTGACAAGAGAGGTTGCAAGATTGGCTGCTGAAATTGAGTTAAAATGTGAACTGCAAGCAAAAGACTGCGATTTCTAATTTGTTTCCTGAAAAAGAATCTTGCAAGCCTGGAATTAAAAGTTCAAAAGACTATTCCTTTTTTTTCTTTTTTTTCTTTTTCTTTTTCTTTCTTTCTTTTTTTTTTGGTATGAAGATCTGGCCTTACCTTGCTTGCCATCTAAAACACCACCTTGATCTGGACTCACAATAGTTTCCTAAACTCCACCATGAGCTTGAATTTCTTTGCTTTGTAGTAAATTATTCAGTTCTTCCAGAAACTCAAAGTTGCTTATATAGCACTCCTTCCTCCAATTCTTCTCAATATCCCTGTAGGCTAGGAAGTTTAGGAGAGAATACCTGGCCCAAACGCATCCATGCCACTTTTGTGGTTCAGAAGGACTTTCTACCTGGACAACTTGGTCCTTCAATGATTATCTTTACATAGACACTTCTCTTTACAGGGAAGTTCCCTAAACACAACACCGCTTTGAACTGTGTTTTGAATGTACAGTATATATGCTATACAAACTCCTAAAAACTCTATTGCCAGTCTTATACCATAGATTCTTAAATTGTTTTACCCAATTACCCCTTTTCCTGGTCTCAAGTAATGTCATTATTTGCACAAATAATTTGGCCTCTTTTGTTTTACATAAGCATCTCAGCAGTGCAGGAACACTTGGTGAGAGTGACCACGTAATACTAAAATTCACCATAAAGCAAACACAAATAACTGAACATAACAACACCTATATCCCAGACTTTAAAAAAGCCGACTTCAATAAACTCAGAGAAAACTTGGGGAAGTTCCCTTGGATGAAAGTACTAAAGGGTAAAACAACTCAAGAAGCCTGGGAGATCCTAAAGAACATGATCTTAAAAGCCCAGAACACCACAATACCGATGAGGAAGAAAAACAAGAAATCCAAAAGGAAACCAGCATGGCTAAACAAAGACCTCACCGATAAACTGAATGAAAAAAAAGATAAATACAAAAAATGGAAAGATGGGCACATAACCAAGGCAGAGTACCAACAGACAGCCAGAATCTGTAAAGAAAAAATCAGGACAGCAAAGGCCCAGAATGAACAAAGACTCGCAACAAAAGTCAAAGACAACAAAAAAAGCTTCTTCCAACACATAAACAACAAGAAAAAAATCAAAGAAACAGTTGGTCCACTAAAGAGAGAAGACGGCAAAGAAGTAACAGACAACACAGACAAAGCAGAGCTACTGAACACATTCTTCGCATCAGTCTTCACACAAAATGAAACTGCAGCTCAACTACCCAGCAACACAAATATAAAAAACAGATTTGAAGCAAGACTCAACCTAAGCAAAAATACAGTAAGAAATCACCTATCTGAACTTAATACAAAGCACCAGGACCTGATGGATTACACCCCAGAGTCCTAAAAGAACTAGCAGAAGTCATTTCGGAACCACTGCACCACATCTTCCACAAATCCTGGAACACAGGAGAACTCCCCGAGGACTGGAAAAGAGCTGATGTGGTCCCCATCTACAAAAAAGGTAAAAAAACAGACCCAGGAAACTACAGACCAATCAGCCTAACATCAATACCTGGGAAAATACTGGAAAAAATAATTAAAAACCAGATCTCACATCATCTAGAAACAAACCAAGTAATAACCAACAGCCAACACGGATTTGTTAAGAACAAGTCATGCCAAACCAACCTCATTTCATTTTTCAACACTGTGACCAAATTAGTAGACCAGCGAAATGCAGTAGACATCATATACCTGGACTTCAGCAAAGCATTTGACAAAGTAGACCACAACCTACTTCTTCATAAGCTAGAAAAAAGCGGGATAGACAGCTACACAACCAGATGGATTAACCACTGGCTGACCAACCGTACCCAACGAGTAGTCCTCAATGGCTCTAAGTCCACATGGAGAGAAGTAAGCAGTGGCATACCACAAGGTTCCGTCCTAGGCCCAGTACTCTTCAATATCTTCATAAATGACCTAGATGAGGGAATAGCAGGAGAACTAACCAAATTTGCAGACGATACCAAGCTGGCAGGAGTAGCAAACACCCCAGAGGACAGACTCAAAATCCAGAGGGACCTTGACAGACTCGAACACTGGGCCCAAACAAATAAAATGAAATTTAACACGGAGAAAAGTAAAATTCTACACCTAGGTAAGAAGAATCAAAAATACACATACAAACTGGGTGAAACCACACTCAATAGCAGCGATTGCGAGAGGGATCTTGGAGTCTTGGTAGACAGCCAACTAAATATGAGCCAGCAGTGTGCAGCAGCAGCCAAAAAGGCCAACGCAGTCCTGAGCTGCATAAATAGAGGGATACAATCAAGGACCAGAGAGGTACTAGTACCACTCTATAAAGCCTTGGTCAGACCACACCTAGAGTACTGCATCCAGTTTTGGTCACCACACTACAAAAAAGACATTGAAACCCTAGAGAAAGTGCAGAAGAGAGCAACCAGGATGATAAAGGGTCTGGAAAATAAAACATACAAAGAGCGGTTGCAGGAACTGAGCTTGGCCAGTCTGGCGAAGAGAAGGACCAGGGGTGACATGATAGCAGTGTTCCAATACTTGAGGGGATGCCACAGAGAGGAGGGGAGCAGGCTGTTCTCTATGGCACCAGAAAGCCAAACAAGGAATAATGGATGGAAGCTGACCAAGGAGAGATTCAACCTGGAAGTGAGGAGAAACTTTCTGACGGTGAGAGCGATCAACCAGTGGAACAGCTTGCCAGCAGAGGTTGTGAGAGCCCCAACAATTGCGACCTTCAAGGAGAGACTGGACTGCCATCTGTCTCAAATGGTGTAGGAACTCCTGCTTGAGCAGGGGGTTGGACTAGATGACCTACAAGGTCCCTTCCAACTCTAATAATAAATCTAAATCTAAATCTAAATGATTCACAAACAATCAATCCTCTCTATTTACCCCCTAGGACCGTGATGGTGAACCTATGGCACACGTGCCCAAAGGGGCACGCAAAGCCATGTCACCTGGCACGTGCAGCCTTGCCTGTTTGTCTTCCGGGTTTCTGGTGCGCATGCGCGTGCGATGATCAGCTGTCCTTCACACACACAGCAGTGCTGAAAACCGGTGTGCTTATGTGTGTCGGCCTGCTGATTGTCAAATGCGCATGCACACCAGAACTTGGAAGTTCGGCTTTTCCGGAGCACGATCCCTTCACGCGCACGGCCTTGTCAAAAAATGGCCTGCACACACGTGCTAGAACTCGAAAGTTCAGCTTTTCCGGAGCGTGGCCCCAATGAGCGCGCACGCACACGTGCAACGTTTCCACGATGAAAAGGTTCACCATCACTGCCCTAGGATATGCCCACATTACCCCTTGGGGGTAATTACCCCCTATTTAAATACTTGTGTTTTATACAGTCTGTGCATCCACAAAAGATGCCATTTTATTGCCTGGTGTTAGCTCATCTGGACGTGCCCATGTGCACATCTAGCTATTTGAAACATCTACTGATAGCTGTTTGTGTCTGAGCTGTTAACCTAAATATATAACCAAGTATTTCAAACTCAGCATCTTAAGATATGTGGACTTCAGTTCCCAGGATTCTGTAGTCTGCATGCTGGTTGGGGAAAACTGGGACTTGAAGTCCACAGATCTTGAAGTCAAGGACCAGTAGCAAGTGCCTCTTGTTCAGCACTGTTGCAAGTTTGAACAGCTGCTGAACAAGTGGTCATTAACAGAGGACCGCCTATAGTAAATTATTGAATGACTTGCTTGATGTTGCATTTCATTATTCTTGTACTGTGTCTAAGTATAGGTGCATGAAAAACTAATCTACTTAAAGGCAGGAACCCAGCTGCAGACATTGGAGGACATCGTCAGAAATGGCTTGGGCGTGGAATTATGGTAGTTATGGTACTTTTCCAATAGCTGTGCAAGGGTGCAGTACATAGTACGTGCCTGCGAGGCATGCAGATGTGAGGCACTGACACGTGAACACAGAACATACATTCACAGCAACACCAAGACAGCCACTGTTCCCATCCCTGCTGCCAGCTTTTAAGCAAATCAGTGATGAATAACACATTATGGATAATTATACTGCCATCAATATTTCAGTGCCCCACTTCTGCTTATCTACCATCCTCCTTAACGATAACAACAACTTTGGCAGATCTTTTTAACAATCTTCTCCATAAGGTTAAGCTGTACAAGTTCTCACTCTATCTTCTTCTTCCCAATCAGTATATGTGAGCTACAGCTCCCATCATGTGTCATCCTTGCTGAGGACAATGTGAATTGTTGCCCTGGTCCAACCCATCTGGAGAATGCCAAGGAGGGAAAGGTTGCTGCAGTAGAATGTACCAGTAGCAGATGCGGGCTTCCGTGAATTACATGTTTGCAGAGTGGCAACCATACTGCTTGACACACAAGGGCAAGCGCCATCATAAGCCACAGCTCATCACAATGAATATTCCTGAACATTTGTTGGCTTGACTATGTAAGGCTAATGTGATGGAGTGTGGCGTTGTGCTCGCGTTAATTTCGCTCTTGTTTTTCTCCATTTCTCTTCTTGTTTTTTTCTTCAATGAAAGCAACATCCAATTAACAAATGGATTTATCCCATTCTTCTCTCCTTCGCCTGCCCTAATCAAATTTTTAATGTTCCTGTCTGTGCAGTATCTAGGTGTAGCAGCTGGAAGGAAGAGGTTGCCACATGGCCTCGCTCTTTCTCTGCTGCCTGATTACCCAGTGAAAAAAAATAGTTTGCTGTGAAATGCATAGACAGTGTCGGATGCTCTTCCAGAGGGACAATAAGACAATTGCACTTGCTCAGTTAAACTCTTTTATTTCTATATCATTTACTTTCTCTTATTATTTCTATTTTATTTTAATATTAGCAACCATAGAAAGGCATTGACCTTTTTTTCCATTATAACTAGTCAACATACTGTATATGTTCAGGGAATTGGACTAGAAGATTTCCAAGGTTCTTTCCAACTGTGTTATTCTGTTAACAGTTGCTGTAAGACTTTACCAAACATAGATTTCTCATGTACTGGATGGGAAATCTCAGCACAAATGTCAGAAAAATGTGGATGATTCAGTAGGAATTCCAGTGACTCCTCAAAAAATAAAGAGTTCAGCCAAGGGCTGTCACAGAGGCATTTTTCCATCTCAAGGTTAAGGATGTGCAAATAATTAAAAATTCCATCCACTTTACTCTCTCGGTCAGTAGGTCAATATTCCAGTAAGGTACACTGGAATATAAAAAAAAGTCCCTACCGACTTTTTAACCAATCAGAGAAAACTTCATATTTATATGCATAATGAGTCACAGTGTTCATAACTGTTAAGGTAAATTATCCAATAATCAATTTGCTTTAGACATGAACATTTCCCTGATGCAGGTTTTTAAAATGCAGGTTTCCCAAATTTTAATCCTTGATTTCCAATAGAACTGATGCTTTGCATGTAAGTTTTAATAGCATAGTTTTAAAAAATGGGTGCATTTTAATCCAGGAAATATACTGTTGAATAAGTACTGTTATCTGACTCACTACACAAACTAATGGGAGAGAAACATTCAAGCTAATTTCCAATCTATCTTGTGATGTTCTTCCTAACCATGACTAATATTGAGCCAAATCTTTGCTTTCCAAAATATCCTCCCACTTTCCTGCTTTGAAAACGAGTGCTTACACCTTCTTCGAGCCACTATTTATAACATCATTTGTTACCAAAATCCTTTTCTTGTCCTTCTAATGCTAGAAAAGCAGCCATTCGAGAGTGAGACAGAATGCAACAAAGAAAACAAGATTAAGGGTTGATTAGACAAACCTCCATGATGAATTCTCTCTCCACCTCCCAAGTAATTTCTTAGCAATGAGGAAATGTTCAACACTGCTTGATTAAGTTTACCTCAAGGTTTCTCAACCTTGGCAACTTGAAGAGGCGTGGACTTCAACTCCCAGAATTCTTCAGCCTGCATGCAAATTCTGGGGGTTGAAGTCCAAACCACTTTTAGTGGTCAAGGTTGAGAAACTCTGGTTTACCTCATTTCAAGCAGTTAAACCAAGGCAAGGCCAATAGTCAACAGACAAAGCTGACAGGGAAATGATTTTTGATCAAAAGTTAAATTTCTGTTCCCTTGGACAAAAGCAGATTATGGATTCATTTTCCCTTTGCACATCGAAGTCCAATGGCATGTGCAGTCAAGTTTTGACTTATGCTTATTTATTTATTTATTTATTTGTGAGATTTATATACCGCCTCACAGTGCAAGCACTCTCTAAGCGGTTTACACCAGTAAGCGATGTATATTTATATTGCCCCCAACAATCTGGATCCTCATTTTACCTACTTCGGAAGGATGGAAGGCTAAGTCAACCTTGAGCCGGTGAGATTTGAACCACTTAAACCAACATTCTCCATTTCATTCATTTGTTCATTCATTTGTTTGTTCATTCAATTTCTTGGCCACTCACCTCACTAATACAGAAAGCTTACAATATAATACAATTTATCAAAGATTATGGCCCATATAACACAAGATGATTCTGAGCGGTGTACAATAAAAATTTGGGGTCTCTATATTTAGGGTCTGTACTAAACTTTGGTTCTGTAAACCAGGCAGGGCATGTAGACTGGAGTTAAAAACTAGGACAATCCTAGTCAAACTGGAATGTGTGGTAAGCCTGTTCTTGATTAATCAAAGGCCCTTCTGGTCCAGCATTTTGTTCTCATTGGAGTCAAATTGAGGCCATAAGCAGGAAATTGGATTCAGATACATCTTACCTTCCTTACAACTGGAGTAGAATTGGAAAACATAATGATTTTAAAAATTCACATTAACCTTGACTTTGTCATAGCACAGATATCTATGCCACCCAAATCTCAGGTCATGTGCTTCTGAGTCCCAAAGCCTTCTATTTCTCAGCAATATCCACTCTTCTATCCAAATTAAACAGAAAGCTGCAAAATACAATTTCAAATCAGGTAGACCAAATCCTCCTCTTTCTTTTGCATTCTGTAACACATTCTGTTCCTTTCCCTGCCACACAAATTTAGGTATATCTTTTTGTCACTGTTTAAACGATTCATCAGTTGTCAAAACAGGTATTGTCTCTAACAAAAACATCATTCTAGGTAAGACATTCATTTTTATCACAGAAATTCTCCCCAGCAATGACAATTGTAGTTCCTCCCATCTTAACACGTCTTTTTAAACTTAATTCCATGTCTTAGCATAGTATTTGAAATAACATACAATTCTTGTTTGTCATAGTGATACCCAGATATTTTACTTTCTTCTTAATCTTAAAACCCATTTTATTCATCAATTGTTTTTTGATCTTCTATTTTCATATTTTTGTTAACATTTCATCTTCTGTTTGTTGGTCTTGAAACCTGCTGGTGCACCAAATTCTTTTAGTTTTCCCATTAACATTTCCCTTTAAAGGATTCTTAGAAATAACAGAGTTGGAAGGGACCTTGGAGGTCTTCTAGTCCAACCCCCTGCAGGAAACCCTACACCACTTCAGACAAATGGTTATCCAACATCTTCTTAAAAACATCCAGTGCTGGAGCATTCACAACTTCTGGAGGCAAGCTGTTCCACTGATTAATTGTTCTAATTCTCAGGAAATTTCTCCTTAGTTCTAAGTTGCTTCTCTCCTTGATTAGTTTCCACCCATTGCTTCTTGTCCTACCCTTTAAAGATCCCTTTAGAGGATATTCCAAAATCAGCATCAAAACATTTGCAAAAATCCTTATAAGTTTCTTTTTTACTTTTACTTCCACAATTACCTCATCTTGTCTCCACTTGAGCAGGGGGTTGGACTAGAAGACCTCCAAGGTCCCTCCCAACTCTTGTTATTCTGTATTCTTAAATCTCTCTCCAGTATTTTAAGTACCAAAAGAAACAAAAGAAAAGATAATGGGCATGCATGCTCCCTTTCGTTTTGTTATCTTACAAGGCCTTGATAAATCTCCATTAATTAGCATCAATTATTTGTGCTTTCTGTGAAGTATAAATTGATTTTACCCATTTTAGAAAGTTCTCTGCAGAGTTCCTATCTTCCAAAGCTTTGAATAGAAAAGCCCAAGTCAAAGCCCTTCTCCACATCTAAGAAAATCAATGTGGCTTGTTTTTCTTTTTGTTGTTCCAAATATTCCAAAATATCCAACACATTACTAAGATTGAATGTAGCTGTCCATTAGGTAAAAACCCATACTGATCCTAATGAATCGATTCTTGTGAAATCCAGAAGTGTTCCTTTATCTTCTCATCTCATGTTTGTGTCATTGCAAAGATGAGGCTGGATGTTTCTAAACTTCTGAGGCGGCGGTGGGTTGCTCCTGGTTCGGCCCGGTTCTGTGAACCGGCAGCGGCCGCGGCAGGACACTCCGCCCACCCGCCTGGGACACACCACCTGCCCACCAAGGATGCTCCGCCCACCCGCCCAGGACGCTCTGCCCACCCACCTGGGATGCTTCTGCACATGCGCAGAAGCATTGCGCACATGCACAAGCGCACATGTGAACCTGTAGCAACGGGTTTTAGAACCCACTACTGTTCTGAGGGTATTGAAAGTAAAAGATGTCTCCATTTGTTCCCAGTTCAGAAACTCTATGTGGGCTGGAAAAAGAAACACAACATTTACGTTATGAGGTAACCACTTAATTTTAACTATCTGTGAGCAAATACAGCAGCCACATGGAAATCCAAGCATATCAATATTAGTCTTTCAAAAAGCAAGGGAATATCTTGCTGAAGATATTCTGCCACCCTGAACAAAAACTGAGCATAACAGCACAGTTATAATTACAGGAAATGGGTAAATAACATTGAGGCAGAACGTTCATAGTCAATTTCTTTTAATCTATGGTTTAAAACTGAACAAAGCCATAGGCAGTCTGTTAGTATGACAATCTGAAGTTCATATATATTTGGAGGGAAAAAATAGGGGCAAGAAATTTAAGCAATGATAGAACTATACTAGTATTTTAGTAGAATCGTAATAATTAGCTATGGGACTTAAAGGATCATCCAGACCAATTTTTTTTATCTTTTCTGTCTCCTTTCAACTGTCTAGTTCTAATGTTTTTCTTATTATTGTATTATAGCATTATTACAAGCTGTATTCACTCCACCCCTTTGGACTCACTGTTTAGTTTTTTTAATAACTTTATCCTCCATTCAATTATGCTCTATATTATCTTGGGTATGTATATGTGTGTATGTGTGTATGTGTATCTGTATAGGTGTAGGTGTAGGTGTAGGTGTAGATATAGGTATAGGTATATAGTGGTATCTCGGTACTCATCAGTAATTTGTTCCTGAAGACACAATGAATACTAAAACCAACGAGTACCAAGAAAACCACGTAACTTTCCACATAACCTGCTATTTTGGCCAGAAGAAATAATATGTCATGGAGGCAGTCGACATCAGCAAGTTTTCCTTGCACGTCAACTACCGGGAGAAAGGTGAGTGACGGGACAAGATTTCTGCTTCAAAATGCGTCGAAAACAGAATGTTATGAGTTTTGAAGCAGTCGAGTGCCAAGGTATGACTGTATAATAATATATGAGTATGAGTATGAGTATGAGTATGAGTATGAGTATGAGTATGAGTATGGGTATGGGTATGGGTATGGGTATGTGCATGGATATGGATATGGATATGGATATGGATATGTAAAAACAGTCATCTCTCCAAATGTATAATTGTACATATCAAATTTATTTATTTATTTATTTATTTATTTATTTATTTATTTATTTATTTATTTATTTATTTATTTATTTATTTATTTATAACTTATATACTACCCTACTTGCACAGTGATGCCAGTTGGCTCACAACAACCAATAAAACCAATGTAAAAATAGATCATACCATTTGCACAAATACCAGATAATAATAATAATCAGCTATCTTATTTTGGTGCATAGGGTAATTCAATTCCCCAAGAACTGTATCATTTGTTGTTTCACCTCTCACAGGAGGTAATTTAGTTGTAATGTTCATCAAGGTGTTGTATGTATGTATATATATATATATACATATATATATATATGTGTGTGTGTGTGTGTGTGTGTGTGTGTGTGTGTGTGTGTGTGTACATATACATACATACATACATACATACATACATACATACATACATACATACATACATACATATATATATATATATATATATATATATATATATATATATATATATATATATATATATATATATATAGTCAGTGCTTTTCTTCAGAGACTAGTTGGTGACATAGATGAAACTAACGCTTTCTTGTCATCAGTCTTTCTATTACACAAGGTATGAATTCCGCAGCATTAATCAATTCTATTTAATAACCTGCCTTTGCAAAAAAAAATCCTCTACAATCTGTCTATTAATAAAATTTCAACCACCACGATGTTAGAGGGTCTTTAAAAAGGGATGTGTTCTTAAAGGGTCATTGTTCGAAGGCCCCTCTGCTGATTTCAATGAAATTTGACAAGCTCGATCACCTCATAAAGGTCTAACAAGACTGTAAATTTTATACGATTCTGCCAAAGAAGAAGTTTATAGCCTATTGTGTTTTACCTACACTATATCATGAGATAAACAGAATCCTGCTTAAACAAATCCCACTCCACGCGCAGGCATTGAATCAAACTGCAGAATTTGTGGTTCAGTCAGGAGAGAATTGAGCCAGTCTCAAAATGGTTTGGTTTGGAGCCCAAAGTAGAATATTTTGGTCAGTCTGCATATAAACCTCAGTGCTGACATTCCTTCCTGCTATGAAATGTGGAAAACAGTGTTAATGTCGCATTTGAAAGGCAGCAATTCCAAGAAGTTTTGATAATGCTAAACTTCAAGAGACAAGCAGTCTAAAGGGGAAAAAAATACAGAAACTGTGAATCATTAATGGCTGCCTTAATGGTGAGTTAATCATTGCCTACACAAAATTTTTGCCTCAAGTTTAAGTAAGATCTCCTAAGAGTCCAGCTCAACTCTTGATGACTTCAAGGATACGTCCATACAATTTTCTTAATTGTATGGTGCTTTTACATCGGTTTCTTCAACCATTGGATCTAGCATTCCTTCTTATCCAAATCTAGCCAGGACTCATCTTTCCTATCTTCTGAGCCCGGGTAAAACATATCCAGATACTGTCACCTGCTGAGGCTCACCTCTGCTTTACAACACTACAAAGGTGCAGTGTTTTTAAATGCCATTTTTCAGTGAATGGACACTATCACATTATGCAAATAAATGTCCAATTCTGTTATTTGAGGAGATCTCCAATTACAGTTAGTCCTCGTTTTATGACTGTAATTGAGCCTAGCCATTATGGGTGTAAGTCATGATCATCATCATGTGACCAACTGGATTTTACAAAATTTTGGGGGATGGTTTTTAAGCAAATGCCACATTTGTTACGCAAATACCATAGTTGTTTACCAGTTCTAAAGTAAATGCCAGTTTCTGGCAAAGCCATCATAAACCACAGTCAGTGATCATGGAGTGGAGGAAATAGACTTAAATGGGGCTAGTTGACAAATGCACAAAAGGAGGTCAGGAAGTCAGGGAGTGGTGTCAAAACTTTGAAACTGGGTCACAAATAGCTTTTAAAGGGGGTCATTGCAGGGGTGAAATGCTCCTGGTTCAGGCGGGCCGGTCGGTCGTCGTAGAGCCAATAGCGATCGCAGCGCGAGGCTTCCCCACCCACCTGGACGCTGCCATTTGGGTTATTTTACCCTCTGTGCATGCACAGAATGCTTTGCGCATGCGCAGAGGGCAAAAGAACCCAAATGGTGGCATCCAGGTGGGTGGGGAAGCCTCGCGCTGCGATCGCTATCGGCTCTACGACGACCAACCAGCCCGCCCGAACCGGGAACATTTCATCCCTGGGTCATTGTAACTTTGAATGAACACTAAGCAATTGGTCATAAATTGAGGTCTACCTGTAACATGCTTATTAGGAATTAGTTTTAAGTCCTATCTTTTCACTAGAAACACATTTTTGCTCCAACATGCATTCGGTCAAAATGGTACATTATTGGGAAATGAAATCTTCATATATTTTTTTCCTTCGCTCTTTTCATATTATTTTCAACTCTTAATATTATTTATTTATTTATTTTATTTATTTATTTGTGAGATTTATATACCGCCTCACAGTGCAAGCACTCTCTAAGCAGTTTACACCAGTAAGCAATGTATATTTATATTGCCCCCAACAATCTGGGTCCTCATTTTACCTACCTCGGAAGGATGGAAGGCTGAGTCAACCTTGAGCCGGTGAGATTTGAACCGCTGACCTGCGGTTCACAGTCAGCTAAAGTGGCCTGCAGTACCCCACTCTAACCGCTGCGCCACCTCGGCTCATATCAAAGTATATGTCATTAATATATTGTTACTCACCTGTTATGGGAAAGCTAAATGGCAATTTTCATGATGAACCTGGAAGTCTCCTTTTGCTCAGGAGTATTTCCCTACAATTAAACAACTGAACTATGTGATATTGGTTGAGTTTAATGAGCTTCTATGACCAACAGTTTGAACAAACAGTTGGTATTTCGGGGACACAGATGGAGAGTAGTTTATATGGTCCCCATTCTTCTGGTAGATCAGCACATGTTACAAATGATAATAAGTGATATTTCAAACACATGTTCTTCACTATGTTGATGAATTACAAGCACCTGGCCCCAAGGAGCTCACAGTATCTATTAATAGGCATCAGTGAGACATATGGGGCTGAGATGTACTAATAATTGGACATAAAGAAATTTTAAAAAGTGGAATGTTTTTAACACACTGATCTGTTCCTTCTGGAAAAGTTCATCTTCACCAGCTTTCTTCACATTTGTGGAAATGACATCAAACACGTTTGTCCCTCTAGAGAAGCATTTCTCAACCTCAGCATCTTTAAGATGTGTGGGCTTTAACTCCTAGGATTCCCCGCGGGTCTTTCTGGCATTCTTGGAAATATCAAAAACTAACCTTGAGAACTTTTGCTCGCAGAAGTGTTCTCCAGTAACTGTTCCTCTTTCTACCATGAAATATTGGATAGGACTATCCTACAGCCCTTTTCGTCTTGAGATGCCTCTTTGCAATATTGTCAGATGCTTTTTCGCACGTATCTCAGGTGTGCCAGCAAACAGATGGGTGGACAAAAGGAGAAGCAGAGAAAGCTGCAGCTGCCATGCCTCCTGTTTCAGCAAGAGCATTTAAAATAGGAAACTGGTAAAGTGATCCCTTGTTTATGTCGACTCATGAGAAGATTACCCAATACTTTGAGAAAATCCATGGAAGAAAATGGCTTTTAGGTTAGCACCAACCTCTTAGAATCCAGACCAATACAGATTCCAAACTGCTTCTGAAAAAGTGACAAAGCATTTGTTGACAAGCTCCTGGATAATGTGCCAGGCAGCAGAAGTAAGTGTTTTTAGTGCAACCTAAGCACTTTTCCCATGTCACATGATAATAATCTCAACATCACCACCCCTCTCTCTTTTTAACCCAACTCCAGTGAAAACAGTTTTTACAATGCCGTAAATTGGCTCCATCCCCTACTGCTTTGCTGGCGTATCCATGATTTGACAAGAATCCATTACATTACCAAGGGATTCTAAAGGCCTTGCAACTTTGCTCTTCATCTGTAAGGAAGAAACATTTGCCTGCACTATGTTTTCAGGCATGGATTTTATAAAAGCGAAAATAAAGCAAGGGAAAGCTCATTAAAAACAGTGACATTTTCCATTCCAGGGAAATGGCTTCTCCAGCTTGCCATAGTTCTGAATATCATTGGTAGACTCATAATGTGGAGGAACGGGGGGGGGGGAGAAGAATGGGTAAAGCCCAATGCTGTGCTTTTAGTTTCTATACGAAATTGCCTTTGTGCAAAGCAAAACACTGAGCTGCTTACAGAGTCACCCAAGGCTGTGAGTTGATTGAGATGTAAATGTTCTTCTGCCCATTTTTCTACCAGATCTAGTTTAGCTGAATGACTGAGATTTTACTTTTAAGGTTCTGTCAAAGGAGAAGAGAAATGGGTTTGAACAGTGTTTCTCAACCTCACCAGCTTTAAGGTGGGTAGACTTTATCTCCCAGAATTCCCCAGGCAGCATGCTGTCTAGGGAATTCTGGGAATTGAGATTCCCACACCTTAAAGCGGCTAAGGTTGAGAAGCAGTGGAATAGAGCACTCTTGTGTTTGTGAAATGTCTAAGAAGTCATTCCAGGGATCTGTAGCTTCCTAGCAGTGGCATCCACAGGAAGTGAGGAGAGGAAGGATAAAAATGGCAGCCAAGGTACATAAAGTTAAGCAGAAGTTCCACCTCTTTATTCATGTGTATGATACTGGCACACCTAGCACTCCAAGGACACTGTGTCACTGGCATTCCTAGGCCACATTGACTGATGGCATCATCTCCCCTTGATGTGAAGTTGTGCATGTTTAGATTCAGAAGGAGGGGTGACATTGGCACCCCCTAAGGTTTGGCACCCTAGGCTTATATCTAACCAAGTGAAAACCATTCAATCCTTGTCCAGCAATTACAGTCAAAAAGCTGCAATTCAAAAAGGTAACTATGTGGGGGCCAAAGAGCAAGAAAGAAGCAAGAGTAGGCATTCAATTCCGTTTGAGCAATTCTTATGTAACAAGTGTGTGGGTTTGTAGAGGACACAGGGAATGGCCCCGAAGGGCAGAGGGAAGATCTGTTACCAGGACAATGATAAGACAAAGGGGGCTTGAGCTCATTCTAAAAACAAACTTGAGAAAACGTCTCATATAGGCCCCTTGTACCAAGATAAAGTGAGGGAGGGCAAGAGTCATTCAGGCTTGTAAGATTCTATTATGGTAGCTTTTCTAATAAAGTAGTTTCAGAATAACAGAACAACAGAGTTGGGAGGGCCCTGGAGGTCTTCTAGTCCAACCTCATACCATTTCAGACAAATGGTTGTCCAATCTCTTCTTAAAAACCTCCAATATGAGAGCACCCGTAACTTCTGGAGGCAAGTCGTTCCACTGATTAATTGTTCTAATTGTCAGGAAATTTCTCCTTAGTTCTAGGTTGATTGTCTCCTTGATAATTTTCCAACCATTGTTTCTTGTTCTGCCTTCAGGTGCTTTGAAGAATAGGTTGACTTCTATAGGTTTCAAACTTATGTGGCGTTGTTTCTTAAAGTGGTCTAACGGACTCTAACCTATAAGGCTGGCATTTTCACAGAAAGCAGGCTTTAGTTTGATGATGGCTCCGATAATAAGTGATTTTGGTGTCAGGAGAGAAGAAATTGGTCACGGAGATAGAAGCAACAGGGCTGACACTTTCTCCTACACTTTCTCTTAAGCATCAATTTTCCTTTGTGTAATATGAGCTATGCATTTGGGTTTATTTTTTTCTGAACAAATAAATTTCACCTTGCCATAAAAGATTATAACTTCCTTTGCCCAGTATCCAATGTCAAGTTGGTATCTGCTTTTGTTTTACAAAGAATATTTTTCAAGAATGTTGAAAAAGACAGTTGCACAGGTGTGAAGACGAGACTGTACATTAAATATATCTTCAGGTTTTTTTGCTCAAATTACTTCAAATAGCTAGTGAAGACTCACAACAGCAAAACCTATAGGGACAATGCTTCTCTTAGATTTTCTCTTCTGAGTTCTACTGATAATCATTACCCTGAATGCTCAAATATTATGGCTGCTTATCCAGATTAATTCAAACATAGTTAAACATAACCTAGCTAGAGTTTAAGGCTGGATTTGTGTGACACAAAAAACCCCTCCAAATCAGCAGCCTACATTTTAACCTGGACTATTACTCATCTATGATTCATTGTGTAATGCATACTCAGAAAATGTGGATACCTGTGGAATATGATTGCAAGAACTGTGTGTAAATATATTGAAGGAAGATAGCCATAACAGACTTTCAATCATTTCTCAAAAGGATTTTACAAATATTCCAGGATTTATAATAGGAAATCCCCACTGTGCAAGCAAAAATTTAAATTTTTTTTTAAAAAATGACTCTTTTCTGACTTGCTACTCTTAAATTAACTATTTGAATTTAACTGGAACCCATAATGACTGCCAGCTTTTCTCCCACTTGAGTAAAACGACAATCTACTTCTTCAACCCAATTACAGAACTCCTAGACCAGTGATGGCAAACATTTTTTGGCTTGGGTGCCAAAAGGGTGCACGTGTGTGCGATAGCGCGTGTGTGCTCACACCCATAATGCAATGCCCTCCCCCCCATGCTGCTCCCCACCCCGTGCATGCGCACAGATCTCACTGAAGCCTCCGGACTTCCGGTAGGCCTGTTGGGCTGTTTTTCGCTCTCCCCAGGCTTCAGGAAAGCCTCCTGAACCCTGGGGATGGTGAAAAACGGCCCAACGGGCCAACCGGAAGTTTGTTTCTGAACTTCCTGTTGGCCTATTAGGCCGTTTTTTGCCATCCCCAGGGTTCAGGAGGCTTTCCTGAAACCTGGGGAGAATGAAAACGGCCGAAAAGAAGGCCAAAACTCAGCTGGCGCACTGGAGCTGATATAAGGCAATGCCTCACGTGCCCTCAGATATGGCTCCATGTGTCACCTGTGGCAAGCATGCCATAGGTTTGCCATCACTGTCCTAGAGAACAAACATGAACAAGCTTTGGATGACTGGGAACCATATTTAATAGCCTTAAGACCAGGATGAGAAGGGAAATGGGAAATCTTAAGTTTTGCTCTTTGCAAGCAGGAGCATTGTTTGCTTTTGGCCTTTTTAAATTAAACCTATTTTAGGGTCCTTTTACAGCTTGCAATTGTTTTCCACTTCCAAATGAGGGAGATCAAAATTCAGCAGTGAAGTTAGGCAGGCTCCAGGATGTACAGACAACCTTGTGGAAATGAAGGTTGCCTAGAAAATGAGTCCTCCAACCACATCTATGCTAAGTTAACCATCATGCAGACCTTATAATAAATATGTTTTTGTTTTAGTTTTGCAAAACAAAACCAATTGATGAGGTTTTGCAGCCCTTTTCCCCAAACTAAGGCTGGCATTGAGATGATTCAGACCCTGAAAAAGCCATCATATTTATTTATTTATTTATTTATTTATTTATTTATTTATTTATTTATTTATTTATTTATTTATTTATTTATTTATTTATTTATTTGTGACATTTATATACCGCCTCACAGTGCAAGCACTCTCTAAGCGGTTTACACCAGTAAGCAATGTATATTTACATTGCCCCCAACAATCTGGGTCCTCATT
Source organism: Diadophis punctatus similis (assembly GCA_023053685.1). Classification (NCBI taxonomy): domain Eukaryota; kingdom Metazoa; phylum Chordata; class Lepidosauria; order Squamata; family Dipsadidae; genus Diadophis; species Diadophis punctatus. The sequence continues at coordinate 9,636,861 of JALIGW010000003.1, read as the reverse complement.
TTACCTACCTCGGAAGGATGGAAGGCTGAGTCAACCTTGAGCCGGTGAGATTTGAACCGCTGACCTGCGGATCATAGTCAGCTAAAGTGGCTTGCAGTGTCCCACTCTAACCGCTGCGCCACCTCGGCTCTTTGTCATATTCTGTCAGGTGTTCACCTCTGTCCCATTCAAATATTTGTTCCAACTTAATTCAGTGGCTTATAGCCACCATTTTCTCCACTCAGCTACACGAAACTTAAAGGCGCACATTTGGGACTTCTGTGATTGGACACCAGCCAACCAATAAAATGCTGCAACAATCATTAAAATGGATGGTGTGGTAGATGATAAACAATCAATTGTAGTGTAGTTTGCTGGCTTACCCAAAAATCACAGTGCTTTTCTTGCCTTACTATTTCTTCATAGGCTTCATCCCAGACTGAATGATGTGCTTGGAGAAATCATGCAAAATAATTCCTACAAATTAAGGTTTTGTCAAACGGAGGTTTCGCAATCTTTATTCTAACCCACCACCCTAATTTGCTACTGATAATAGCTTCCAGCCAGATCCAAAATAAAACAGATTCCTACTTTTCCCCTCCTCCTCCTTCACCGCCCCCTTCTTTCTTTTCTCCAGCCTTCCTTCCCTAAGCAGTTCAGACTTTTATTTTTACACAGAGTCCTGCTTGTGCAGTCATGCTATCCTGATACACCTGCGAAGGTTTCTTTTCCCCTGTCTCACTATCAATTGGGGAGGGCCCTCCTTGAGGGGCCACCTGGGGCTGGTGTCTTCCGAAGACAAAGCTGGTCCATGAGATCTGAGAACCCACCAGAGTTGAGAAGGAAGTCTCGGGTGCCAACAAACGGTTAATGGATGAATACTTTACCAAAAAAGTCAAGACAGACTTGTGATTCTTGATGTTAATGAAGGTGTCACACATTGTCTACAGAAAGTTGTGCCTGGCAATCTTCCTTTTTTCGGATGCCTACACCACTGACATTTCATCTCACATTCAAAGAGCACTACCTTAATGAAATGCATAATTAACATATTCTAATTGTGCTGAGCGCTGTGATGATTTTGACAGAACTCACTTTCCATGTCTAATTTGATGCTAATTTAATCTGTTCCTCTCCCGCTGACATGACCTTTCTTGATTGAGTTTCACTGAGGAAAAAAAAAATTTTTTTTTGATGGATTGATTTATCAGCACTGCGGAGACAACAAAGGCTCAGGGTTCATAACAGAAAACGGGACGGGAATGCCCCTCCAAGCTCGTATGCTCTGAACTTTCCAGAGACTGTTTGTCTGATCTTCTGATGGAATTTGTGAAATGTGACATCTGTGTCGAGGTTTGATCTCAAATACCTTATCGTGCCTGTGAAACCTTTCAAAGGCAAGCTTCTTTCATTCTTTCCCTCTTTTGTTCTCCAGTAAACTCCGCAAGTGGATGATGAAAATAAATACACACGATCTACATCTGATGGAGTGTAGATTTGTCACAAGCTGCCTTGGTGCTCCGTGTGAGGTTTATTTTGGAGTGTCCTAAGAAAACATAAAGGAGTCATGCCCTGGTAGTGGTTACATTCTCAGGTGTGATGTGGGAATACAGTAAATGTCGAAAGACACACAAGGCAACAAAAATCTTGTAGCAGATTGCATTGCTCACAAGGCACATTTTGTAACTGGATGCATCATTCCCATTAACCAAATTCTTTCTTTAGTAGTATAGAATAGGGGAAGGATCGCCTGGTGTCCTACTTTCCACTTCTATTCTGCTAATGTAATGTACATACATCGGTTAAAGTTGGAATGGCCAAAGGCCACTCCCTCTGGGGCTGTTCATGTTAATTATGCACAGCTTTGTTTCCAGGGTCTCTGTGCTTTGGATACACAGATATAGATAACGTAGATAATTATGTCTTTTCATTTCTTCCCTGCTGTTCATGCCTCTCTTTCTCCCTCTTCCTGTCTTTGCCTGTCTTTGTCCCATATTTGCCAGTTAACTGTTTTTGATGTTTCCTGATGTTTAATAAATAAACATCCAGTTAAATTTTTTTTGCTGGCTGAGCTGAGTGGCATGTGTGCTTGCTCTAATCTGGATATAGAGATTGCCTAGGAGAGTAATGGGAGCAAACAAAACTGGAAATTCCTCACAGCTATTTCCCAACATCTGTTAAGTGCAGAAGATTTTCAGCTAATCACACATTATGTTAATTTAATTATGTTTCGGATGTGGGATCCCGAAAAATTCAGTTGTTGGGTTCAAGGTTCTAAAAAAATACCAGCTTTCTTTTAGAAAACAAGTTGCTTTTGATTTTCTTTTTCTGTTTTTGGAATTAATATTGGCTTTAAAGCAGTGGTTCCCAACCTGGGGGTCGGGACCCCTTTGGGGGTCGAACGACCATTTCCCAGGGGTCGCCCCGGCATCCTCAGCTCCCCCCCCCCACTGCCACAAGCCTGGCCATATCGACTCAACTCGCCCGAGCCCTCCGATTGGTCAGGAGAGGTGCCATTCGGTGAGAGGCATTTGTGACGCCTGGCGGCCAAGCTTTGGCAGCATCAGCATTTGCTTTGAATTCTGGGAGTTGAAGTCCAGGCACCTTAAAAGTTGCTGAGATTGAGAAATATTGCTGTACACTTGTTGGTTATCAAGTCTAAATACAGAAGTAGACTTGTTGTGGAAGATGATATTCCTTGTGCTCTTGCAAAGACTGGCCCGAGAATTTCTGATCTGGTATAATTACATATTGGTTTTGTGATTAATCGCTATGCTTTAATTATGTTCAATTTGTAACAATGAAAATACATCCTGCATATTAGATATTTACATTACGATTCATAACAGTAGCAAAATTACAGTTATGAAGTAGCAACGAAAATAATTTTATGGTTGAGGGTCACCACAACATGAGGAACTATATTAAGGGGTCATGGCATTAGAAAGGTTGGGAACCACTGCTTTAAAGGGTCTTTTTGGACCTTCATAACTTTCAAATAAAAAAAAAGATTGTTTAGAATAGAATAAAATAGAATAGAATAGAATAGAATAGAATAGAATAGAATAGAATAGAATAGAATAGAATAGAATAGAATAGAATAGAATAGAATAGAATTATTTATTGGCCAAGTGTGATTGGACACACAAGGAATTTGTCTTTGGTGCATATGGTCTCAGTGTACCTAAAAGAAAAGATACATTTGTCAAGAATGGTTGTCATAGGGTTCAAGTAAGCAATCAGGAAGTTTAGTATTTAAACTTAATTTCTATCAATTTTAAGGGATGTGTGCAGGTGGGTGCATGTATGGGCATGTGCATGCATACATGAAGATGAGATTTTGATCATTTTCTAAATTGAGAACTAACTGCTTTACCCCTTGAGCTAAACTCAGGAAAATCAGCTGAACAGACTAGGCACTGCAAAATTGCATTCCAATGATTTATTGGGTCTATAAAAAATGTGGACATGTGTGTGGACAAAACTTGCATCTGCAAACCCATGCTTTCTATGTGTTCTGAGAGGGCTGTAGCTTAAAATTCAAGTTGTCCCTAATCCATACATATACACCTCTGTATATTATTCTGTATATGAGCCAGCAGTGTGCAGCAGCAGCCAAAAAAGCTAATTCAATCCTGGGTTGTATAAATATAGACAGAATCAAGATCACGTGAAGTATTAGTACCATTTTATAAAACCCTAGTAAGACCACACCTGGAATACTGAAACCAATTTTGTCCACCATGCTACAAAAAAGATGTTGAGACTTTGGAAAAAGTTCAAAGAAGAGCAACTAAGATGATCAAAGGCCTGGAGATGAAAACATATGAAGAACGGCTACAGGATCTGGGTTTGGCTAGTCTAAAGAAAAGAAGAATTTGGGGTGACATGATAGCAGTATTTCAGTATTTGAGAGTCTGCCACAAAGAAGAGGGGGGGTCAAATTATTCTCCAAAGAAACAGAGGGGAGGACAAGAAACAATGGTTGGAAACCAATCAAAGAGAGAAGCAACCTGGAATTAAGAAGAGACTTCCTAACAGTGAGGACAATTAACCAGTGGATTAGCTTGCCTCCAGATATCATGGGCGCTTCATCACTGGAGGTTTTTAGGAAGAGACTAGAAAGTCATGTCACGAAGTGAATATTGTCAGTTGTATGTCTATGCAGGGTGATACACCCCTATCCTAATATTATGGTACATTCCAATATAAGCAGAACACGTGATATGATGTTTTTTGCGCATGTGTGCATTCCTAAACCACCATTAATTCTCTTCTGCCTTAGCTGTTGACCTGAATGGTCGTGTTACTCAGCACAATGTAGTTTTATTCAGGATTAATTGTTTTTGTACTGAAATAAATATTTTCTATTAGACTTTTAATCTCGGCTTTATTTCTAACTGTCTGAATTCCAAGAAAAGATCTAAATCGCCTCTATGAGATATTATTCTCACCCCAACAAGTCACTTATCTGAAATGGTATAGGTTCTCCTGCTTAAGCAGCGGGCTGGACTAGAAGACCTCCAAGGTCCCCTCCAGCTCTATTCTATTCTAAATAATTCTGATTCTTCCTGGAGCTAGGTAATCAGATCTAAAAGGAGTTTTTGCCCTCATTCAATTGAGGACAAGTAGAGATCTTTTTGTGGTTACTCATCCTGGGGCTAGATTTCTCCATCAGAAAATACATCCTAGAAATCCAAGTTTGTGTCATTTCTGATAATGCTTTTCATCCATCAGAAGTTTCCAAATACTTGACATATTGAGTTGGAATCAGCAGCAGAGTTCATTGAATGACATCCTTATACAGTAGTTGCTTTTCCCCTACTATATACATAACTGGGATATTTTTTAAAAAAACCCATTTGAATTCTATTGAAAGCTTGTCAGAGTGATACATTTGTATGTGGAGAATAGAATACGGAAACAACGTGAGAAGTACTTCCTCCCATGTCAGGCTAGAGTCATGCTAGGACCATCCCTGATTAACCCCTATGGAGATTCTCAGCCATGCAGGTCATGGTTGTCCCAAAGGTGCTTTTTTAAAAAAAAAAAGGCAACTGGACTTTGTTTTTCCTTGAAGACATTTTACTCCTCATCCAAGAAGTTTCTTCAGTTCTGATGAGAAGTAAAACGTCTTCAACAGGGGCGGGTTCCTAATTTTTTTACTACCACTCTGTGGGCATGGCTTATTTTGTGGGTGTGCCTTGCCAGCCATGTGACCGGGTGGGCATGGGCCTCGGGAGCTTGGCAGCGGCCAGAGAAGTGGGGGGGCATTGCCCACCTGCAACGCAGCCCCCCGCAGCAGGAGCAGCAAGACCGCGGCAGCAGTTCTTCTAAGAAGCTCTGTCCGGCCTGAATGCTTCTCCCCATTCGATGATCCTAGGCTCCTGCCGCCCATTCCCCCTCCCCTCAGCAGCTCGAGAAGCCTCGAACGTGCAAAAATGCCTGGGATTATCACCGCGCGTTCGTGGCTTCTCGGACTGCTGAAGGGAGGGGAACTGAGATAGGTCCTGCCGCCCATTCCCCCTCCCCTCAGCAGCTCGAGAAGCCTCAAACGTGCAAAAATGCCTAAGATCATCACCGCACGTTTGTGGCTTCTCGGACTGCTGAAGGGAGGGGAATGGAGATAGCTCCTGCTGCCCGTTCTTTCAGCGTCTCACGCGCTCCCTCAGCCATCCTCCCCTGATTGGACTCACTGTGGCGTAGGAAGGCAGCGCATGCACAGTGCTGGAAGCTCGGCTTCTGGGCATGCGCAGAAGAATTTTTTTAAAAAAATTACATTTTTTAAAAAATGGCGGCACCCAGGCACCAGCAACCGACCGCACCGGTACTGTGATGTCACCAGCGGGCCACTACCGGTGCTATAGAGTGGACCGCACCGGTAGGAACCCACCACTGGTCTTCAAGGAAACAAAGTCCAGTTGCCTTTATTTTTTAAAAAGCACCTTTGCAACATCCCTGATTAACACAACTCCCTTTAGGGGAAAACTTTAAGAATATATGAAGGCCACAAGTGCTGCTGTTAGGATTTAGTTGGCATCTCCAGATTCAGAAGCTGGAGAATTTGGCCAGAATAGGTGACACTTTCCCCAAAGAAATTGGCTGAAGAGCTTGGCCAATCTAAACCATAGCCTGCTCTACAAAGACTAGCTAAGAAGCTGCCCTTAATCAGCTGATCCAGAATCTGAACTATATTTTATATTTTTTGAACCCTGAAATAAGAGCTTGGCCTTATTGCCATGCACTCAAAAGCCCAATTGGGCTTATTATCAGGGGATGTCTTGTTTTGGGGAAAACAGGGTAGGCATGATCAATAGCATTGTGAGATTTGGAAGACAAGAACAAAGCAGGTGAAGCAATCTATTTGAGGAAAAAAAGAAGGTTTTTTTTCATCAAATTAATCATTCATCAAATTAATTCATCAAAATAATCAACCTGATTGTAAAAGCTATACAAAGGAAACCATGGTTTGGCTGACTCTTTGTGGCAAACAATGTTCAACCCGTCTGCTTGCCTGTAACCTTATTTTATAGTGCATTAGATTCCTTGGATTATCTGACTTACTTTGGCCAAGACGTTGACCTCCCTTGACTAAGTCCGAATGAGGTCAAGCTGGAAATCATGTCATTGCTACTTTCATTCTCTAAGCAGAAAGTTTGCAGTTCGCTTTGTGTTTTACCTTAAGTTTCATGACTGCAATAAATAACCTAGATTGGCATCATAAGTTGGCTTCTTGTGTGTAATTGGCAGTACAGGACTGGACGCTGCTTCTTCAGTGACATCTCCAGTGTGACTTAGAAATGGGAGGGACTGTTCTTTATTATTTTTATGTTTCTGCCAACTTATTCCCTTAACCAAGTTTACATTTTGTCTTGGCTTTTCTTCAAGGTCTCTCATTTCTTTTCCACAAAGATGTTTTCTTTACCAGTTCCAAAGGTCTGAACATTGTTGCTTAAAAATCAAATCCTTCCCAGATTTTCTCAGTATCAAATCCATATCAAGTATAAATATATCTCAAGACATTTGTTAATTAGGAGCTTGGAGGGCCATTGCTCAAAAGATTCTTAACTACAGTATCCATCCTTTTCTCTGCCTTGGTGGCTACTTGGATGAATGTAATCCTTCCTTCCTTCCTTCCTTCCTTCCTTCCTTCCTTCCTTCCTTCCTTCCTTCCTTCCTTCCTTCCTTCCTTCCTTCCTTCCTTTTTCTAGTTAAGGCTTTCAAGCCATCTTCCACTAACTCTTATCGATAGCGAAAGGTCATATGGTGATTAAAATACCAAATCCAAGTTTATCTACCTACTGGGTGATTTTAAACTAAGCCATCACTGTGGGGAAATTATTGTTAAATTTATATCCAGCCTTTCCCCCAGAAGCATATGGTAACAGAGATAGCCTCTCTTCTTCCATTTTTTTTCCCTGTGACAATACAACGGCAGAACAAAATAGCCCATGTACCGCACACCTACATTTCTGCATGTTCGTGAGGCTGTAGTTTAGGATGGATCATGGTGAGGTCATGTCGAGATCTTTTGGGATAATTTCTGTACTGCCTGATTGTGTGGATGATTACAGCTATTTTCCTGTTTTACTCAATTGGAGTGATGAGGATTGGAATTGAATTTGCAGTCATGCTTGTTCGTCAAATGTTCTTTTTCATTAGAACAGTTCACTTCAATGAAATCCTGGGCACTTCTGATAAGACAGCCAGCAAGGAATAAAGCTGTTTAGGAAATGACTTGCTCATAAGTTCTAGCAATAATTTTTGGCCTTGGTACACTCCTTGGTGTTTTTCATTGTCATTCGAAAATGAAAATGTATCATTTTGATTGTTGTCCCATTAGAGGAGAAGCAAGACACGCCACTCTTTGTGGTTGATATATAAATTGCAGCAGAATAAATCTGTGAACTTCTGATCCTCCTGGATTTGTAGAGGTTGAGAGTGTGTCAGTGTGTGTGTATGTGTGTGCATGTATGTGACTGTAATAACATTCCAAGCAAATGGCTATTAATTTGAATGATGGAATATTCAGCAAGAAGGTTTTTCTTATCAAGGTTTCTACAGGAGGGAAAGTGAAAATTAGTAGGGAAAATGCTGAGTACCAACAAAACTTGAAACCAAAAAGCTAGGACAATTTGTAAGGAAAGCTGGCTGAACAGCAAATATTTTGTGCTAATAAGCCAGCAGCTTCTTCCCTATTTAGAAAGAATATCGGTTAATTTGCACAGCCATTTTTTCCCCCCAGTAAAAGTTACAATCACATTAATATTCTGGGAATAAGGAGGATTGAGAGGAATATTCATACATTCTAAATAAATATTTTATATATTTTAAATAAATATTCTATATTTGACTTGACTAAAATAGGAAAAGAGAGGAAACAATGCCGAATAAAGAATTATCTTACAATTAAATGTTTCTTTGGAAAATGTTCCTAGATTTAACAAACTCACACAGTGTTCAAGGAATGACTGTGAATGCTTTCATGTGATGTGCAGCTTTCTTGTCTTCTTGTACATTCATTAGAATTATAATGGATTTTAAATTTGTGAGGCCTAATCTTACATTTCACGGAATAACAGAATTGGAAGGGACGTTGGAATTCTTCTAGTCCAACTCCCTGCTCAGCCAGAAGACCCTATGCCAGTGATGGCTAACCTTTTCTGGACTGAGTGCCCAAAACGTGCGTGCATGAGCGCGAATGTGCGCATGTGTGGCCAAACCCCGAAAATGCAATGCGGGCACGGTCTCCGCACATGAGCCCTGCCCCTGTGCATGCATGCATCCCTCCGCACGCCCCCCACATGCATACCCCTGCATGCACCCCCTCCCTTCCACGCATGTGTGTGTGGCCCCCCGCACACGCCCTGCCCCCGTGCATGCACATGCGGCCCTCCAGCACGTGGCCCTCCCCCCGCGCATGCGCAGAAGAGACCCAAAGACCAGTTGGCCGGTGGGAGGCATGCACGCATGCATGGCAGAGCTGAATTGGGGCAACTGCTCACGTGCCCACAGAGAGGGCGCTGTGTGCCACCTCTGGCACACGTGCCATAGGTTCGCCATCACAGCCCTATGCCATTCTAGACAAATAACTGTCCAATCTCTTCTTGAAAACTCCATTGATGGAGCATTCACAACTTCTGAAGGCAAACCATTCCACTGGTTTATTGTTCTCACTGTCAGGAAATTTCTCCTTAGATCTAGGTTGCTTCTCTCCTTGATTAGTTTCTATCCATTGCTTCTTGTCCTGCCTTCAAGTGCTTTGGAGAATAGGTTGACCACCTCTTCTTTGTGGCAGCCCCTTAGATATTGGAACACTGCTATTATGCTATTAAAATAAATTAAAACATTCGGAAATTTTCCTGTGGACTTTTTTAGTCTGGGAATATGGGTAGCCAGAGAAAGTTTAGACCGATGGAAAGATGTATAAGGCAAAGAACAAAATTGTGGTATCTCCACCCCCACTTTCAGCAAAATTGTCAGATGACAAACACTTGGAAGAGGCATCCCCCAGTACTTTAAAAATAAGGTAACAGATGTTTCTTTTGCAGGTGAAAATGTTGTGCAAATTTGAAAAGCAAAGTTTACCACAGCTTTAAAGCTCATCGAAGAGAAGGTGACTAGTAAAAAAAAATAGGTAATTCAGCCTATGGGTGTCGAAATGAGTGTTTTATGTGCAGAAGTGCTGAGATTGATTAATTCATAGTACCTGAAGTCAGTGGAGGAACAGATTTTGAGCGTCCTCAAAATATTCTAAATTTCTTCTAAATTTCTCTCTGTGCTTTTTTAGCCAAAAGGGAAGCTAAACTGTATCACCCACATGATGTTCCATGAAAAATCTGCATGTGGTCACTGACAGGTTACCCACAAGGCTCCCTGCAGAAATCATGTTTTTCTATTCAGCAGGAAATGTGTTTAATATATTTTTAATGCCTCCAACATCAAGGCCAGCCCCTGAAGATCCATTGAACAGAAAATCTACCTGCTGTGGTTGCTACTTGGTCTTCCTCGTGAATCTTCATCCCATCCCAAACTCAACCACACATGGAAATTGAGGAACAACCCCCCCCAAAAAAGGAACAATTACCAATGCTCGTTTATCCACAGAAGATAATTCCCAGAACTGCAACAAATATATTCATATTTTCATCATTAGTTTTACGAATTGCATAAGTAAAGGCTTCTAAAGGGAGTGCAGAACACATTCCCTGCCATGAAAGGGGAGAAAAAAAAACATTTTTACAATTTCAGTTAAATACATTTCATTCAGTAATAGGACAAGAAGTCAATTTGATAAATTGCATGCTGTGTTAATCAACAATGATAAAGAGTGACAAGAAATGCCTTTAAGGAATGAGTGGACTTCATATGGCCTCAGATGGATTCATATAGTTAAGAGTAATAATTACAAAGGATTGGCACCAATTAAATAATTAATTGAATGATTATGGTCCTCTTTAGTGAAAGAACAAAACAGCATAGTACAATATCTTTTTATTCCGGTTTAGCCAAAAGCCTATATTTAAAATAAATATTTCTTTGAGTACTTTGTTCCTATTTCATACATTGTCCATTTTTATCTCTATTACAGGGGTCCCCAACACACAGGCCATGGCCCACTATCGGGCCTTGAGCAGTGGTGGGATTGAAATAATTTAACAACCGGTTTGTCCAGAGTCAGGTTGGTTGTCGTGGGAGGCAGAGCCCATCCCCATCCTCCAGCTCCACTGCACATGTGGAATGAGTCTCCCACGACAGCCAACCTGACCCTGGGCAAACCGGTTGTCAAAGTACTCCCCCCCCCGCCCCGCAATCAAAGTGGATCCTGGAGTTGCGCTGCGCTGCGCTGCAATGGAGAAATGGGCAATGGAGCAGTCAGCATGAGGGAAGGAAGAGGAATAGGGAGAAGAAAGAGGGAAAGTGGCCTTCTCCTTCCCTCGCACTGGCCGCTCCGTTGCCGTATCTCCATTGCAGCGCAGCACAGCACCAGAATCCATTTTGATTGCCGGGAAGGGGTGGGTGTAATTTAACAACTGATTTGCCTGAACCAGTGTGAACTGGCTGAATCCCACCACTGACCTTGAGCCTTTCAGAACCGGGCCGCGGAAGTGGCGGTTGAGCAGCCGGTAAGCAAGGGCACGTGCACATCCCCATTTGCACAAGCAGCTTTGTGCGCACTCCATTTGCATGAGTGGTGGGCACACATGCCCACCGCTCATACAGAACCAATCCCTTCCCCCGCCAGCAAGTCAACAAAGCCAGAAAGGTTAGTGAACTCTGCTCTATTGTTTGCTTTCATGCATGGTTTAGAATTCTTTATTTATCTGAAAAAAAGAAATGAACCAGGTATACTACGCAATATAAGCAAAAGTATGGTAGTATATAGTATAAGCAAAAGGTTAGCATATTATTTTGATGCTTTTCACTTAATATTTATTCAGATCTCAGAAAACATCCAATTGATAAGATAAACTGGGACAGAGTCTCAGCGTGTTAGCTTAATACCATTCCTTCATGATATTAATATATTTGTATCTACTATATTTAAATTTTATTTTAGAAGTTTCTAACAAAAAGAATTTTTGGCCCCCACTGCATCCCTTCCTCTTACCCGACACATAAATTTGAACAGTGTACCTGGTGAGAAAATAGAGGACTTTAAAAGATTAAACATGTGGTTATTGGTGGTAAATTCCCCTCTCTTGGAAATTATTTTGCAGAAGAATTGTTAACAAGTTCAAACTTGGTTTGAAGTAAGACAAATATAATAATATATTTTTAAAAAAATAATAAATTTATTATAGATCACAAAATAAAAGCTAATATACACTGCAAAAATATAAGTAAAAAGTGTAGTAAAGAAGAAAAAAGTATATAAAAAAGTAACTTCCCCCTTCATCACAACATATATAATCATTTTTAGTAATATCACCATCTCTTAAACTAAAACAAATGCTCTCTCCCTCTTTTATCTCATCTCTTAACTATAATGAAAACTCCAAAACCTTCATATCTTATCAGCAAAAGCCATTGGTAACTATGTATCTATTTTAAACTTGATCATACAAATCAACTCTATATTCCTTCCCCATACTTTTAAAAATCTTGGTTTTTAGCTCCTTCAAATGAGGTCCTAGTATTTGATTTCTTTTCATTTTTTTTGTTTCTCTTCTGAGAGAATCCTTCAAACTTTAGCAGACCTCTTTTGTATATCCCAAAAAAAGGTTATTGAAATCACCCTTCTGGTTTGATATGTTTAAGTCCCCTTTAAATATTAAGACATTATCCAGTTTTAGTTGTATGTTCAATATAACATCTTTTTCCATATTGTTCTTGTAACTTGTCAGATTTAAATCCACATTCAAATCAATTTCAATCTTACTAGTGTGCCTAATTCCTCCTCTGTGAACTCACTGACACTATCTATGGTGTCAGACATTCTTAAAATTAATTTCTGAGTCCATTGTTTAAAAATATATTTCAAAACATCTACTGTTAAAGTATTTTTGCTCCATTCTTTGTTAACAAGTGAAATTCAAGTAATTGTCTGCTTTCACTGTAATACTTAATTTCTTTAAGTACCCTCAAGTGTCCAACCTTCAAAGTCCCATTTTACCATGTTTTTCTTTTCAAAAACCCAACAACAACTGTTTTGACAAATTTAATAATCTATTTAAGCTTATAATATTTTAAGAATCAAAAACATTAGCAAAAAGAATAATGAATATCAATATCATTTAAGACTTTTAAAATATCTCTTCACTATTATACAAAACTCTTGCATTAAATGCAGTAGGTTTTTTTTTAAAGTTCTTAAAAATTATGAGAAGTCGTCTTGATGAGCTAGTTTAGAACTCTTCACAGCTTAAACTTCTGTATCCATCTTGGCATATCATCAAAGCTTCACTATGACAGGAATTGTGGGAAGACATTACACACTTTTAAATTTTAAACCAAGTTTTACTAGATTATATTGGATTGTGTTGCATTTGCATTTGTGTGTGTCACATTGATACACGTATCTCTGATGGCAATGCTATTTAGTTATTCTTTTTGATTGACAAGATTTTTTAAGAAACTGGAAAAATTACACAACAGCCTTTAATTAATGCTATTGATACTGTATTGTTCGCTGATCTTTTAACACATCTGCCAATGTGCCCACAATAAAAACTGACAATAAAGGTTATCTTACCTTACCTTACCTTACCTTATCTTATATCTTATCTTTCAGTTTTTGTTCAAAGCTTCAAGATTCGCTACAAAACAATAGAAATTGAAAGCACATTTTTCTTCAGAACAAAACATATTTTAAAGTATATAAAATAGCATTGGCCAAAAAAAGTTAACACACCAGTAAAGAGATAATTAACTAAATATTGTTTTGTTCATATTCAGTTTCCAATTTTAGATAAATCAATAAGATAATTCCTAATAGATTAGCTTTACCTATAGAAATACATTTTGGCATAGAAATTTTAAACAGGGATTCCAATTCTAAGAGGTTCATTGATAGGCTACGGAGTAGTTGACAATCTTGGCCAAGAGTTATTTGTGTACGTCTTGCCTTTTTCCAGTCCTCTTTACAGGTTCCCTAACTTCTATTAAAAAGAACCTCATGATCAGAGACCATAGATAGCCAGTGTGGTTGCAAGGTGATAGAATGACATAGAAGAGAAATAAATGGTGGCCATCTCACAACAACATAGTAAGCTCCAAGCACACATACAAAGAGCATCCGATGGATGGGATAGAAAAACAGAAGCTGCCTATGGAATTAAAGAAAACTTTGGGGAGATCACAGCACAGATTTCAGGCCAACGTTATCATATATGCACCATCGAATGTGGTCTTGTTTTTTTTTTAACTTTATTGCCTTTCTCATCTGATCTCATCTTGCAGATGGTTGAAGAGAGGTTGGATGTGACTTGCAGAAGGCCACCTCCTGAGTGACCAATCAAGGATTTTATGGCTCAATCATTTCTCTGTTAATCAGCAGTACTCTTCATACAGCTGACCATCAGATGGTCCTAATGATTGTCTTTCAGTGGATTGTTTCTTGCCAGCTTCTGGATTTTTTTGTGGGGGGGAAGGGTTTATTCAGCCTGTGCGTCTGTGACGGGTGTGGGGGAAGGCACAAACAAAATTGACCTCAGTTTCACTATCCAAGGGTTTGGCCTTCTCTTTCTAAGAACATTGCCTTTGCATTGGACACATTGCTGTAGTTTACTGGCCCCTTCATAACACTGTCAACTGCCAGCAAGTTGGTAAAAAGAAAAGTCATCTTTAAGGCTGTCAGAATCTTCTGCACTGTTGCACTCCTCCGGATGATATGTTAACTCTGCTACCATTTTACTGGCAAGCTTGAGTTGAGATGATGGGTCAAGCCTGAATGTCATTCATGTCATTCCTCCAGTGGGCTGTTTCCTTGAGGAGAGAGAAGTTCACTTTCTCATTCTTTCATTCCATCATTCCATCATAAACCATAGGGTTTTGCCCATCTCTCTCTCTCTCTCTTTCTCTCTCTCTCTCTCTCTCTCTCTCTCTCTCTCTCTCTCTCCCTCTCTCTCTCTCTCTCTCTCTCTCACACACACACACACACACTTTTTTTGATTTGAAGGACAACTGGCACAGGTTCCTCCTTCCTTCGGTTTTCTTCATGTTAAAGACCCACTGACTATAGTAACCAAGTTAAGCACAAGCTAAATGAGTTCTGAATAGCAACTAAGTGCCCTTCCATTTTTGTTAATGATTAATTGAGTCCAGAGTTGTTTTAATAAGTTTATCAAGTTCTTCCTTTCCCCAGCCCTGGTACTGAGTTGTTAATCCAAGAAAAAAAATCCAAGACACTGATCAGTAAAATTTTTGAGTGTCAAATGCAATACAAGAATTCCAGCAAATGCCTTATATTCAAATGAGGCTTTGTTATATATGTTGTTGTGGTTTTCTTTTGCTTTCTAGTGCAGGAGTTTCCAACCTTGGCAACTTTAAGACTTGTGGACTTCAACTCCCAGAATTCCTCAGCCAGCAAAGCTTTGCTGGCTGAAGAATTCTGGGAGTTGAAGTCCACAAGTCCTAAAGTTGCCAAGGTTGGAAACCCCTGTATCTAGTGCATATCCAATAGATCTAAAAAGCAGGGTGAAAGCTTCTCAAATATTTATCCACAATTTATTTCAAAAATAGAAGGATTTTTTATTTATCTTTCAAGTTCTTATATTCAGCCCCTGATGAAGCCATCAAGTTTGCTGAGTCATGCCACAGCAATAGGCCCACTCATGGTTACCTCAGTAGCCAAGACTGAGATAAAAGCTGTGTGGTTTATCTATAATATTATTAGAGGAAAAATATATTTTGTTGGTGGTTTTTTTTAAAGAAAATCCTGTGAATTAAGATTCAGCTTTGTAACTGGAAACCTTTGTTGCTGTTCCCAGAAATGCAGTTCTCTCAGTACCAAAGCCTTACAATAGTTCCTAGCCAAGATTCTGTTACTTGAATCCACAATCCAATTCTTCTGGATGTACGTGTTCATTTATTTTATTTTATTTTATTTTATTTGATTTGATTTGATTTGATTTGATTTGATTTGATTTTTATGGTCACTCATCTCAATAAGTGACTCTGGGTGGTGTTTTGGATCAACCTTCTGGTCTCATAAAAAGGATCAATCCTATCCACACAAAAAATTCTTTATAGAGGCCTGCCAATTTTTGCAGATTAAGAATTAGCTAAAATGGGTAGTTGCATAAACTCATGGGGATCTGCCAATCCCCACACCATAGGGGTGTCACAGTAGCTATTGAAAAATACATCCAATAGTAAAAAAAAAATCCACATTTTAAAAAGAAATGCCAATTTGAAACTAGTTGTTCTTTAAAAGTTTTTGTTTTAACATTTTCATTCTTGTTATTTCCCTAAACTCTTGAGGCTTTTGTTTCTATTTCTCCTAATCACTTGAAAAAATAAACTTCTCTTGTGCTCAAACTCAAAGAGTCCAATTGCTTTTGTGATTTTTTTTTGTTTCTTTGCTGTTTTC
Source organism: Diadophis punctatus similis (assembly GCA_023053685.1). Taxonomy (NCBI): domain Eukaryota; kingdom Metazoa; phylum Chordata; class Lepidosauria; order Squamata; family Dipsadidae; genus Diadophis; species Diadophis punctatus. Next base: position 9,620,849 of record JALIGW010000003.1, on the reverse strand, counting down.
CTCTCTCTTGCTCTCTCTTGCTCTCTATCTCTAGATAGGTAGGTCAGTAGGTACTGTATGTAGGTTGGGACAGGTGATAGATTAGATTAGATAGATAGATAGATAGATAGATAGATAGATAGATAGATAGATAGATAGATAGATAGATAGATAGATAGATAGATAGATAGATAGATAGATAGATAGATAGATAGATAGATAGATAGATAGATAGATAGATAGATAATAGATAGATAATGGATGGACAGATTCATTTTATGTACTTATTCTCTATATAAAAACATTGATATCATGAACTAACAAAGGCATGTTTTCACCTGGCAGAATCAGAAAGCACTATGCTTGGAAAATGGAAACTTGTAAAATACAATAAAACCCAATGTCAGGGTTCCAAGCAGGGGTGAAATGCTCCCGGTTAGGGCGGGCCAGTCAGTCATCGTAGAGCCGATAGCGATCAAAATGCAAGGCTTCCCCCACCCGCCTGGACACCGCCATTTGCGTTCTTTTACCCTCTGCATATGTGCAGAACGCTTTGCGCATTCACAGAGAGTAAAAGAACCCAAATGGCGGCATCCAGGCGGGTGGGGGAAGCCTTGTGCTGCGATCGCTATCGGCTCTACGACGACCGACTGGCCCGCCCGAACCAGGAGCATTTCACTCCTGGTTCCAAGTAACGCATCCTCCAAAAGCAGAACTCCAAGGCAGGTAGATTCCTCAAAGAACATGTTTATTGGATACATCATATTGGCACAGCCAGTGAAAACCAACTCTAAAAGTTCCCACGGTTTTCAGCTAATTAAAAGAGCAAATATTTCCCTCCCCAGATGTCACCGGTCACATTATCCAATGAAAGTAGCTGGGAGGCTGCTTGGTCACTCCTCTCCTCCTTCTCTTGCCACCTGTTGGTTCCCACAAGAAAACTTTTTGTTTTGACTGGTAGCCGGTCTATCTACTTCCCCCCTCCTTTCTCCCATTCAAAGTTCGTGGCAACTATGAGGCAGGAAAAGATGGCTTCAGCCAGGTTCACTTTAGAGTTGACAACTCACTTTATATGAAAAGAGTAGTACATCATAATTAGAGGTAGAGGATAGCCCAACAGAATCGGCTTTAGGAAAGCCAAAATTATTTTAGCATTGTGACACGTTTGGGGACAACTTGGACAAAGCCTGGTGATGGCTTTTCCTTATTGTTGCTGCCATTCTCTGTTCAGTCTTCATCTTCTGATTCTAATAAGTATTATCGCCCAGCAGAATGTGAAAATTACTGCTTCTCTTCCTTTCTGCTTGCTCATTTGGAAGTTCCAGTGATGAGCAGTGGCCATGAGCCTTAGTACATATTAATATGGCCCATCCTAGCCCCAATCTTGGCTGCTACAACAATATCTGAAGTAGAGTCTGTTCCTGTTAACCTTCTTTACATTCTCTCTTTTTCCCCAGATCTGGGTTGAAAACAGTTCATCCCTCTTCATTACATCATTTATTACAAGTATAGAATCTGACACCAGACTTATAGCCCATTTATCTAGCTTGCAAAATCCAGAGCCATTAAAAAAAAACTGTAAACACAATTAAATAATTAAATATTTAACAGCTATTGAGAAATATGTCATCTCCTGAGGACACACTTTTAATTATGTTCCTAAAACGAAACCAGTTTTAAAAAGATGTAACCTTGGCTCAGATCCTAGAAACCTTCAAAAGCAGATAGTCTGATTTATCTCTTTGTGGAGGTCATTCCTACATTCGTGACAAGCACTGCACAGGTACTGCTTCAAGTTATTGATTTTTCTCTGTAGGTGAACATGGCCTGAATCCTTGGCTACATATGTTCTGTTGTTCACGCAAATAGTCTGCTACCTTAAATTCCTTCTTTGTTAGGGTACCAAATCTGGGCTTCAAAAATGTAGTCAACTTCTAGATGACTAGATTTAGAGTTTCCTTTATATTGTATATTTTTCTGTGATCTAGTGGTCATCCAAGATTATTTTTCCCTGTAGAATCTTTCCTTTGAGAATGAAAAATTGACTGCTCCTGTTGTTGTTGTTTTAAAATAGTTTTGTGAGTTTAATTTAGTTCCACCTGTTCCAACTTTCTATTCATAATCTGCACACCTCTGGAAAGGGAGAACAAGAATACAATGGGAAAGACTTCATTCTCCTATTGGTGAATAATATCTGACCTTTAGATATATTTCTATACGGAAATAGGCTACCACTGTTAAGCCATGGCTAAATCCTTGAAAAAGCCATCTCAGTTAAAAGCCATCAGTACAACTCATGAGAGTGACTTCTACAAATTATGTGTTATATATTCAAGTTTTCATCTCAAGCTTTCCTTCATAAGATGTTTAAGATGTGAAATCCCTAATATACTATTGATTGATTGATTGAGTGAGTGATTGATTGAATGATTGAGTGATTGAGTGTTTAAGTGATTGATATCCAGAGCCGTGATGGTGCAGTGCCTCCAGAAGTTGTAAATGCTCCAACACTGGAGGTTTTTAAAAAGAGATTAGATAACCATTTGTCTGAAGTGGTGTAGGGTTTGCTGCCTAAGCAGGGGATTGGACTAGAAGATCTCCAAGGTCCCTTCCAACTCTGTTATTCTATTCTATTCTATTCTATTCTATTCTATTCTATTCTATTCTATTCTATTCTATTCTATTCTATTCTATTCTATTCTATTCTATTCTATTCTATTCTATTCAGTGGTTAGAATACAGTAGTGCAGGCTAACTCTGCTCACATTGCCAGGAGTTCGATTCCCTCAATCCTGACCAGTTCAAGGTTGACTCAGTCTTCCATCCTTCTGAGGTCTGTAAAATGAGGACCCAGGTTGTTGGGGACAATATGTTGACTCTGTAAACTGCTTAGAGAGAACTGTAAAGCACTGTGAAGTGGTATATAAATCTAAGTGCTATTGGTATTGCTATCAAGTCATTTACAACTCCTAGCGGGCACATAGATTTTTTCCTCCATGATGATCTATCCCAAACCATGTCTTTCAGGACTCCCAATGGTGCATTCATTGCCATTGTACCTGAGTCCATCAACCTTGCTACCGGTCATCCTCTTCCTCTCTTTCCTTCCATCTTTCCTAGCATTAGAACCTTTTCTAGATATCTGGGTCTCCATATAATAGATTGAAAGTGGAATAATTTGACCTTGTGAGTGAAAACTCTGGGTTGATTTGTTTGATAATCTATTTCCCATGTTCTATGCAAATCAAAACATCAATTGCTCGCATATTATTTTAAAAAATCAGTGCAAGAAAAACAAGCCATTCACAAATAAAAGAAATAATGACAACAACAAAAAGACACAACCATCAGCCAGTTGCATGAAACACACCACAGGGCAAAATCTTTTGTGGATCAGAAGGTACTTATTCTAAAAGGAAAACAATGGAAGCTTTGAAGAAGCTGAAACGGGTCTTGCAAATCTGCCTTATAAAATAAATTTGAGTTATAATTTTACTATATTTTCTGTAAGGGCAACATTAAACAACATCTTCAGATTATTGAATGAGGGCAGCAGACAGAGGTTAATCCAGCCATGTTTTCACTCTACCTATTGTTCACAGGCTCACAATTCTGATCCTTCAAATTATGTATAGAGATGCTGTTAGAATTTTATATCCCTTGAAAATTATAGCATCATCTTTAAGCATTCAAACTGCACTTACTTTCTCTCACATGAATTCAAAGGGCAAATAGGATATATCTTTTTTCTAGGGGATAATAATGTGTTGTTGTTGGTGATGATGATGATGATGATGATGATAATTCACTGACCCTATAAAAAGAAAAGAAAAAGCAGAGTTTATTTCATCCTGTTGCTTAACAAATTGGTCTTAGAAATGTGCTGCCTTAATCACAGGAGAATCATTTTCATATGAATGGTAAAGTGTGAATAATAAATTCATTCTTATGAAAATGATTGTCAAGAGTGTGGAAAATCATTCAATTACAAGCAGGGCTGAATGTTCTTAATTTCAGCTAAGTTTTTTTTCCCCCCTGAGAAATATATTGGTTATCCTTCCTTCCAAGATCAGCTTCCAAAATCTACCAACTTTGAGTAGGCAATTCTCTCGACTGGAATTGCAGGAAGTGTTCAGAGATTTGATTCCTGCTGTGTCTCCCCTGCATTTAATGTGTTCCTTCTAATAACATTACATTAGGTTTTGTAATGAGCAGGTATGCAGGGAGGTTTTTAAAAAGCAAATGCCTTTTTTTTTTATCACTGAGCAAGATGGAACACTAATATCAGCTACCTGGTATCCAAATGATGATTTTGTAGGAAGCAATTGTCTTTTCTGTTTGGATAATGACATCCCATTTGTACCGGTGGCATCAAGGACTACCAGCAATAACCCCTTTCAAGAGAGAAGGCAAATGAAAAGAGGCTCAAATTGACTGTGGTTTCCACCTTTAACTGTTTACAAGTTTAACATTTAAACTTAAAACGATGATGCCTATAAACTCATGTACAAATTGTGCTGCAGCTTTATACCCCGTGCCCTATTGAATGCTTTTTTTTAAAAAAAAATCTGAAATATATTGCTTTTCTACAAGTGGTGTGCAATGATTAAACAGCTGGTGCTGCAACTGTAGCCAAGGAGATAAATTGCAGTTTAAACCAGGCAGTGGTCTGTCTCTTTCACAGTTGCAACCAGCAGGGCAAACAACCCAAATCTTTAGTACAGAGGGGCAGAGGAGCTGGCTGTTTCCATCAGGGGTGGGTGGGTGGGTGAGGTGGGGAGTTGGCAGGTTTGAAGAGCCGCTCTCCCTGCATCGTTGTCTGCTGCTAAAAGCAGCCAGGTTATCAGCTTTGTGAAAGAGCAATTTTCAGCTACTAACATGGCCCACAGACAAGCCGTTTTGGAAAGGTTAATGCTTTGGTTCAGTCTGCCGAAACGGAAAGTTCACACTTCCTTGAGAAGTAACACTAGCAAATTCCCTGATCCTTTCAGCTGATGTGGCCTTGGCAGCTGGCTAAGCCGACGAGCTCACGTATTTGTATAACAAGCCATGCTAAGTAGTATTTCCTGGGCTTAATGTTTTAAAAAACAGGCAGAGGGAGGGGTGGGCGAAGAAATTAATAAATATGGAAATCAAATGTAAAAACTTCTCGCGCTGGTAACGGGTTTCCCTGGAGGCAATTCTTCTCCCTCTGTTCTCCCTTCTTCCTTCCACTCAGTAAAATGACTGCCAGTCATTAAGCGGAGCCGTAAGGAGCTTACTGTACAGTAATTGAACACCAATGGGCTCCCCTTCATTTGCATTTCCCATTTTTTGATTGGCAGCTGTACATGAGATGCCATATCAGTTGAAAGTATGTTGTGAGCTGGCACTAATGATCCGGCAGCTCCAGGGAAACCTGCCATATTGTAATTTGGCTATCAGGCATGAAAGAAATAATTCTAAGTGCCAGCAACGTGAAGCCGAATAAATGTTTCAGTGCTGTGGGTTGCCAAGGGTGACACTTCTGATTTACTATAAACGAATGCCCTGTTGCCTTGGGGCTTTGGGGAGGGGGGTTGCATTGTATCTGAGATGTGTATATAAAACATTAGTATTAGAAAATGGCTTCTGTTCAGAATGGGGAAACAGAGGCCTAATCCCAGAAGGCAGCACAGTGTTTATGGCAAATGGCTGGATGAAAGGATTTTGACGCTCCCTGAACTTTCTCCTGTTGCAAAGACGGGGGACAATAGGATTTGCGTTCCTATTTTCCTTCTTCTAGCAGGTGAAAAATAAGAGTATTAATCCACCTTCCCTTGCTCTTCCCCCAGACAAAATGTCATTAATTTTGCAAAGAGAAAAACCTCAGGAACCTTTGTTTTAGGGATTCTAGGTGACTCATTAGGGAACAAAATCTATTTATTAAAAAAAGGAGCTTAGATTTCCTCTCCCCAAATAATTTAATTTAAAAATAGGAGAGTGTCATTTTAGTTTTGCTGATTTTTTTTCCCACCTCTCCTACCTAATTATCCCTTCAGCGAGTGATCGTCTTACAGTCAGGATTGTTTTCCTTTTGGGTAGATGTTTATAATTTACCCTGTATTAATAGGGTGGAACACGAGGGAAGAACATTAAAACAAAACAGCAAAACAAATCCATGCGAAGCACAATTGAGAACAAGCGGTGGTCTGTGTCATGGGTTCTCTTTTAAACTTTACTCAATTAGATTGACCCAGACTCAAAAGACCTGCAAAAGCACTGGACCCTGAATAGGTAGGTTTTTTTTTAATAGCTCCCTTTAAGAATTGTGGAGAAATTTCATTTTAGGAGGGAAAAACCAAGATATAAAAACGAAATGTGAGAGCTTTCTATTGTCTATATCTTATATTCTAACCCTGTTATTTCTATACTACTATTCTGCTACTCTATTACTGTTGTAATATTTATACTATATAGTACAACTATTCTATTTTTATTACATTTCCACTTTACTGTTACTATGGTCAATAGTATTATTACCAATGTTTTCTTCTTACAAATACTCGGGACACTGAAACCATCATAAATGCAAGTCATTTGCCAAGCAGCTGAATTTTGATCACATGACCATGGGGATGCTACAATGGTCATAAGTGTGACAAATGGTCATAAGTCACTTTTTTCAGTGCCATCGTAAGTTTAAACAGTCATGAAAATGACCTGTTGTACGTCAAAGACTACCTGTACTTCAGGTTTGTAGCTTTATTGGCAACTGTGCCCTGATGCCACTGGGGAAAAGGTTCAAATGGTAGAATAGAATAGAATAGAATAGAATAGAATAGAATAGAATAGAATAGAATAGAATAGAATAGAATAGAATAGAATAGTTGGAAGGGACCTTGGAGGTCTTCTAGTCCAACCCCCTGCTTAGGCAGGAAACCCTATAGCATTTCAGACAAAGAAGAGGAAGTGCCTGCAATTTTTCTGAGAAGACACATTAAGGCAGAGGTGAAATCCAGCAGATTCTGGAGAACCGGTAGTGGAAATATTGAGTAATTCAGAGTACCGGCAAATACCACCTCTGGCTGGCCCCAGAGTGGGGTGGGAATGGAGATTTTGCAATATCCTTCCCCCAGCAGTGGGGAGGGAATGGGGATTTTGCAGTATCCTTCCCCTGGTGTGGGGTGGGAATGGAGATTTTGCACTATCCTTCCCCTGCCATGCCCAGCAAGCCACACCCAGCAAGCCACACCCACAGAACTGGTAGTAAAGACTTCCGGCGGTGACATCACGCCGGTGCGAGCAAGCCAACGGGGCTCTGTTTGGCTCGCATGGTTTTTCGTGTTTCTGTGGCCTTTTGGGCAAGGTTAGCTCTTGAAGAGAGCACCGGTGGAGAGGGGAGACTTCGGAGCACTAAGGGAGAAAGGCAATTTCCTGGAAGAGCAAGAGGTGCCCTCGGATCAGGCACGAAAGAAATCGGCCTGTTAATGGCCGATCCGAAGGCGTGACAGTCCGCTTGCTAAAGAGGAAGCAAAGAGGGAGAAAGCAGTGAGGCGTATCGGTGGCTAAGAAAGTTAAAAAGTGAAATGTCCTCTGTGTCAATGGAGAAAAATTGAACTGAGAAAGGCAAGTGAAAGAACGAAATTCTGAAAAGATTGAAAAGCGGTGAATACGTAGTGGGAGAGGAGAAAGTAAAACAAAGTTTTGCGACTGGAGAAAAGGGCGGTATGAGAAGGGACTGAGAAAGTGTTTTGATGGTGAAAGAGGGAGAAGGAAAAAGAAGAGAAAGAGTGGGGGCTTTGGAGAGAGGATTTGGAGAAAGACAGTAGAAGGACGTGAGAGAGAAGGACCGAGAAAGGTAGAGATTGAAAGAAGGAGGTTGGCTGACAGTGCAAAACGGAAGGACGACATCTTGGGAAGGAAAATACATTTGGAGATCATGAAGAAAATAGAACTTGAGGAAGAAATCAAATCTGTGAACGAGACGGTTGGATATTGAATTTAAAGATTTCTATTATTCTATTATTATTATTGTAGGAAAGACAAACCATATATTTTAATAGCAGATGAAATTTAGATTGTGATTGTTTAAGGTTGGTTATGATTTGATGGTGAGCATTGATTGTTGAGAGGATTAAGGGATCAATTGTTGTAAATATATATTGTATATTATAACCACTGCAATTACTTATTAGTATTATATATTATTAACTATATATAGAATATTGGTAATTTATTAATATTTAATATTCAATTAGATATATAACTAGAATTTTAAGATATAATTATTATATGATAGAGTAGAATAATTTTTTCAAAATATTTAAAATGACAAGTATGACCTCAACAATAACAAAAGGTGGCAAAAAAGCAGTAACATCAATAACCTCCCCCAGCTGGGCAAAGGTCAATGGAGAATATGCTGGGAGGAGAAAAGGCAGGTTCAAATATGAATCTGCAAGGGGTAAAGACGTCACTGAACTTACTACAAGAAGCTGTAATGAAGATGCAGGAAGTAATAACAAAAGGTTTGGATGATGTGAAAAGTGAGATGAGTGAGGTAAAAAAGGATATACGTAAAATGGATGATAAGGTAGGGACAATGCAGGTGGCTTTAGCAAAAAAACGAGCAACAAATAAAAGAAGTTGCGGACAGAACCGAACAGACAGAAAAAAGACTAGACATGACAGATAATAAGTTAGTAGAAATGAACAAAAATCTGGAAGAGGCAATCTCCCATTTGGAGATGGAAAAGTCTATGTTCTATTTGAGATTTCAGAACATTCCTGAAACTAAAGACAAAATTATAAACTCACAATGGCAGCATCCTATAAAGAAAACATCTATAAAACTATTTTTTAAAAAAAGAACTGGTAGTAAAAAAAATGTGGATTTCACCACTGTATTAAGTGTACCACAATTGTGGAGGATCTCTTTCCCATCTTCCCAAGAAAATTTGCAGAAGTAGGGCCCAGAAGACAGAGGTTCAGTCGATCTTAATTATCAGCTAAAATATACAAGTATAAGCACATCCATAAATATCAAGGCTAAGGCCCAATATCCAATTATGGCCCAGATTCGGAGCCTATTAGCAGACAGTGCAATATTTAATGGTTAATTACATTTAAAGCCATTAATGGCTTGAGACAGAGGTCTTTTGCAATTACACAAAGGTAAATAGCTGGTTTCAATTGATCTTCATCTTCTGGATAGGCTGTGTAATCCATAGGCAAAGAAAAGGTTCTCAACCAGGGACTATAGGGATATTTCAAGAAAACCACAGAGAGAAGCAATGTAATAGAGGAGCCATGGCACATGCCAAGAGCACCAAAGGAAAACAAAGTGTATTATATTGCAAATACTCCCTTGTTGATGCCACAAAATGCACCAATTACTGCCCCATGTCTATATTTGGTAGTGGGACCAGAACAGGAGAAAACAATGTTGGAAGGAGGCCATGGATGAACAAAAAGTTGAGAAACAAGATACATCTTTCCAGAGCATCCTTTTAATTCATCACCCAGAGCTACCTTTTCAACATCTCCAGGAAGAATACATCAGGAGGATATTGGCCAAGTTCAGAATTTTGGCCCAGTGTTGCCCAAGAAACTGTCACACTTGCAAGTAGAATCTAGACCGGGGGGGTCAAACACAAGGCCCGCAGGCTGGATCTGGCCCACAGGGTGCTTAGATCTGGACCGCGGGGCCACCCTGGAAATGGTGAAGAACCAGCCCATGGTGCCTCTGCCAGTGAAAACGGGCTCCCAAGCTCCGTTTTCGGCTGCGACGGCCTCCTGCAACCCTCTGCCAGTGAAAACGGAACTCAGGAGCCCGTTTTCGCTGGCAGAGAGCTTGGCCCACCACAGGCCCTGACGCGAGTGACATTGAGCTGGCCATGCCCAACCTACCCACACACCCCTGCCCCCCCCCAGGTCAAACACAACCATGATGCAGCCCTCAATGAAATTGAGTTTGACACCCCTGATCTAGACTAAGAGCATCAATACAAACAGGAAAGCACTTTTATTAAAGCAGAGAGTTCAGCCTCTTGTGTGTCAATTTGTTAAACCAGGTGTTTCAACTATGTGAGAGTGCAAAGCTTACAATTGTATCAATACTCGTCCCTTTCCGTTTGGGGAATGAGGGATGGTATGCATTTGTTTTTCAAAAGGAAGCTTGCATGCAAAATAAAGAAAGGAAGCAATTGAAAGGAAACCTTGTATACAAATGCCTTAAAATGTACAGCAGAGGAATTTGTTTTGTTTTTTTTAATTTCATTTTTGGCAGCTTAATCTTCCTCAAGAGGTGAAAATGAAAAGTCACTCATCTCCAGACATGTGAAAATTGGAAGGCAAAGTAGAAGAAACATCTTACTGACATCCCTACCATCTTCTTTTCTTATCCTTTAAAAAAAAAAATTACACCTGTCCAGTTACAGCACAAGTCTTCACTTTGAATGCAGTGGATACATAATTATGTATAGCAAATGTTTCTATTGTTTCAGCCTTATGGACTTCTTTGTGCCCAACCTATGATTGTTGTCCACCTGCAAGTAACATCCTGAAGTCTGAGAAATTATACAAACAGGTTTGAGGCTCATTGGTTGAAAGTACTGTATTTTTTTGGATTATAAAACGTACTTCCCCCCCCAAAAAAAGTGGGTGGAAATGTCTGTGCGTCTTATAGAGTGAATGTTGCTGAAGCCCCGCCCACCTGCCAGCCCCTACTCTTCAGCCTCTGCCTCCCAGCAATTTGCCTCCTTGCAGCAAACAGCAAACAGCCTGGTCAGCTTCAGCACAGCCTGATTTAGCATGAGCAGCTGATTGGTGGTTGGATTGGCCTCCCGGAATACTGCTGATCAGCTGTTCCAGGCTGCGGGGATTGCCGCCGCCCATCACCACTGCCGCCGCCTATCCCCGCCGCCTGGAACGGTCCAAAAACGTGACACGTGGAGGCCAAAAAGGGACGCAGGGAGGTTGAAAATGGGGTGTGTGTAGGCGGCAATAGGTGGTGCATGCAAGACTCAAAATGTCAGGTCCAATATATTGCTTTTGCCCATAGAGACGGACAACTGCATAAAACTCTATAGCTACCCCTTTACTAATCAACAGTACTGATATTCTGCAAGATGGCCCAGTTGTAATTTTCAGTGTGTAGCAGCTTCCTGTATTCCTAGGAACTCGAGAAGATTGTGTCTTTCCTGAATTGCAAAAAAAGTTTGAATATGTGATGAGGTGGAAATAGCTTGAATAAGACAGTAGATATTGCTTTCGACCCATGTAGAGCTAGTACATAGACCGGTCTTCCTAATTGCTTCATTATAAGCAGGCTTGAGTTCTTGGAAGATAAGGCAGAATATAAATGCTTCAATCTAAATGTTAATTAAATGATCAATTAATTAATAGACTGAGCTGCTGTATTTGGGAGGATGACTTGTTTGGGTTATGACATTTGTGAGAAGGGGATTTAAAATGTTTTTTTTCCTTTTGCTGGAGGAAAACATATATCCCTCGGTAGAGATGGATAGATCAATCAGATAATAATTATGTGTCCAACTCATGTCTAGGTTGATTGGTGATTTTTTGAAAAAAAAAATCCATTTGGAATAGTGTACTTAAATATGCATCCTTAAATTTATTTTCTCTGACAATATGCATTTGAGGATGTCTTTGCCACAATGTGAAATTTTAAATTATGTTTTAAACATATTGTCTCAAATCATTTCTACTGATTAAAAAGCAAACACAAGAATCAGGACTGTGTTTTCCTACGGCTTTCTTTATTGAAATATCTAGAAGAACCAACTCCAGGGACAGGCAACAATTACAAAATACAGATGCAAAGAAATATAATCCGTAATCTGTAATAACAGTAGCCCAATACACCTCAGAATATTTTAAATCAGGGTTGTCTGTCCTTGGCAACTTTAAAACGTGTGGATCTCAACTCTCAGAATTCCCCAGCCCTACTGGGACTTGAAGTACGCATGTCTTAAAGTTGCCAAGCTTGGACACCCCCCGTATTAAATGTAGGCGGAGCAATGAGAGGTGAAAATATTCCACTGGAAATGAAGTGGGAGGTGACATGGTAGAATCGATTTGGATCCGAATTTGCAATCTAGATTCTTGAATTATTTCTACCTATGGGTTACCTGAATTATATGTCCTCCTAAACAAGTAATTGCATTGCAAAGGTTGTTTATTTTTCACTGGGGAAGTAAATGGTGCTGGCAATTGACTTCTACCTTTAACAAGTTTATCTAACGTAGTTATTCAATCACACAGTTAAACCAGAATTTTGAATCATAATAAACAGCAAGGGCCATCCATTCATTGTTTTAAAGGATATTCATCAACTTTCATACATTCCTCTAATGTTGAGATATAGAAATAGGTGAACTCAGGGAAGGTCAGGTGATCGATGTGTCCAACTCATGACAGCTACTAACCATTTGATACCGCCTCCAATATAGTATCATAGTTCTGGATATTAGTTGCCAAAAAATTTAAGCAAGAAGTTGCTAATTATGCTCATAGTCAGCTTTTGGTTCCCAAGAGCAACTGAGAGGTCCTGGTGGGGACAGAACATTAGAGTAGACAAGCTTTTAGTCTGATCTAGCTGAACATGTTTTGAGTTTTCATGAGTCTCAGAATCACAATGTTTCAGAGCCTATTTTCTTCCAAATTAACCTGTCTGGGTCTTGAGATGTCCTAGAGGCTCTTCTTGAAATTTCCACATTTAATCTGATTTAAAGTTAAAGAACCATAAGAAGAGATCAGGCCATTCACTTTGCTGATCACTGAGAAGTGGCAAATTGATCAAATTCAGTTTAGCCGTATTTCTCATGTTTTCACCTTTTTTTCCCATTAGTTTATCCTTTGGGAGAAAGGAAATGCTCCCTTTTTGTACAATATACGCACATACACACACATCCATAAATGTTAGATGTTGGAACCAGCCACCAGGACTCATTCATAGCTTGAAAATATCAGCTACAACTGCATAGAACAATCACTTTCCTACGCCAGCCTATGCAATAAAATAACATTTTTAAAGGAGAAGAATGAATATGAACTTGGCCCACAGCTCCTACAAAGGGAGTTTTGAGTGCTCGCATTTGTATTGTGCATCATGAATATGAAAAGAACACACATTTTAACCTAATGACATAACCATTTGCAAAAACCTTAGTGAAACACTGGAAATAACCAATAAAGACTGATGCAGATTTTCAAACACTTAGAAAGAATAAGGATTCATGCATAATGGAACATTGCAACTACAAACAGCAGATCCACACAAGGTAATTTAAACTTTTTTGCTTGGAAAGAGAGCTGATCTTTTAAGGCAGAGGTCCCCAACAGGGGTGAGTTCCTACCGGTGAGGTCCAGTGCGCAGCTCCGGTAGGGACCCGCCGATTACGCAATTTGCGCGTGACTGCTCCGGTGCCGTCTTCACCGGACAGTCGCGCATGTCGCCATCTTTTTTAAAGAATTTTTTGGCTTTTTTGCTTCTATGCATGCACAGAAGCAAAATCTCGCCGAAATCTCATGAGGGAACACGCGTGTGTGCGAGATTTCAGTGAGATTTTGCTTCCGCGCATGCGGAAGCAAAATCTCACTGAAATTGTGCGAGGGGTTAGGGTTAGGGTTAGGCACGAAATGTGGAGATGCGCGCGCAGCGCACCGGTATCGGTAAGTAAGCAACCCGCCCCTGTTCCCCAACCTTTTGGACCTCAGGGACCACTACATTCATAATTTTAAATCCCGCAGACCACTAATACGAATCCAGCACCCCGCTTGCTGAAGTGCCTGGACTCCCAGTGATGGGATGGGGTTCTTCAGGCATTCTCTCCCTCTCTTTCTCTCTCCCCCCCTCTTTCTTTCTCTCTCTCCCCCCTCTCTCTTTCATTCTCTCCCCCCCTCTCTCCCCCTCTTTGTCTGTCTCTCATCTCTTTCTTTCATCTCTCTCTCTCCCCTACCTCTCTTTCTCTCTCCCTCTCTCTTTCTCTCTCTCCCTCATCTCTCTCCCCCCTCTCGTTCTTTCTCTCTCTCTCATCTCTGTCCCCCCTCTCTATCTCTCTCTCCCTCTCTCTTTCTCTCTCCTATCTCTCTCTTTTTCATTTGTCTTCCCCCTCTCTCTCATCTCTCTCTCCCCCTCTCTCTTTGTCTATCTCTCTCATCTCTCTCTCTCTCTCTAACATCTCTCTTTCTCTCTCCCCCCTCTTTCTCTCCCCCCCTCTGCCCCCTCCCACTCTCTCATCTATTTCTGTCTCTCTCTGACTTCTCTCTCTTTCTCTCTCTCCCCCACTCTCCCCCTCTCTCTCTTTCTCTCCCCCCCTCTCCCCCCCTCTCTCTTTCTCTCTCTCCCACTCTCTCATTTCTCTCTCCCCTCTCTTTCTCTGAGTTATCAAGGACATGCACATAGAAGTGGGATATTGCAGTAGATATGAATAATTATCCAGTCACACACAGAGATTCGTTAAAGTGCATAAAGTGTTTACTTAAAGAAATAGCACAGTACATAAACAGTCCAGGTCATACACGTTCAATTCAGTCAATATCTAGAAGTACAATAATCTTCTTACCAGCTTGTCTTTGTCTTACACATTCAACAAAGATATTACAGCTTACAAACACATAAGAATATCAGAGAGAATAACAGAGCATAACACAGAGATCACTATCTAGTCAAAGAGTCAATACTGAATGAAACAACAGAGAGAATAAGCCATGATCTCTAGCTCCCTCTTATGGCAACTTGCAATACTTCAGCCAATCAGAACATAGCATACATTTTAAAGCTATATTACATTAATACATACAAACCTATATTGTTGGAGTCCTAACAGTATTCACTTTTTTCACTTTTTTGATGTTATGTTGGATAGGCATTGCAGTTCCATTAAAATTCTAGTAATTCTTTTCAAATTTTTGCAATTGGATTTTGGTAACTGGTGTGCAAATGTATGCCATCAGAAAAGTGATGATTATGTCTCCTTTTAATGGCTTCGAAGTGGGCCCTCAAAAAATAGTCAGGTGATCAGCCCCAGAATTTTGCAGCTAAATTATATTTTCTAAAAGCATTTGCATTTAATATCACCCCATTCAAAGAGGGGACAAAGCCTGCATGCCTGCTTGCTTTTTCCATTGCAATGGTATTCTCATAAGAATGAAGAGAAGGGTTTGCTTCTTCGTTGCATCTGGTAGCCTGGTTAGTCCTTTAGTTTTATTAAAGTGTAATAATTCTTTAATAAGCCTGCATGTTCCATAGAATTGTGAAATTCATATCCATCCATGAAACAGAAAGAAGAAATCTTATGTTTCCTGGCAATTAATCATTGAACTAGCTCAGCAACTTCTTGAACAATTACCTAGGAATATGCAAAAAAAAGTCATTAGGGTCATAATCTTTCTGCTGTAGCTGAGATTTACATAGGTCCGTGATGGCGAACCTATGGCACGCGTGCCACAGGTGGCACGCAGAGCCATATCTGAGGGCATGCGAGGCATTGCCCTATGTCAGCTCCAGTGCACATGCGTGTGCTAGCCAGCTGATTTTTGGCTTGGGGAAGGCCATTTTTGCCCTCCCCAGGCTTCAGGAGGCTTCCCTGAAGCCTCCGGAGTGCGAAAAATGGCCCGTCGGGCAAACTGGAAGTTCGGAAAAACAGACTTCCGGTTTGCCCATTGGGCCATTTTTCACACTCCGGAGGCTTCAGGGAAGCCTGAGGATGAAAAACGGCCCAATGGGGAGTGCATGCGCGGGGATGCATGCATGAGCAGTGTGGCGTGTGTGGTATGTGTGTGTGCTGGCGCACACATGCACTCCCATTTTTGGCACGCAAGAAGAAGAAGGTTCGCCATCACTGACATAGGTCCCATTCTCTAAGGCAGGGTCTCCAACCTTAGCAACTTTAAGACTTGTAGACTTCAACTCTCAGAATTCCTTAGTCAGCTGGCAGAAGAATTCTCAGAGTTGAAGTCCACAAGTCTTAAAGTTGCTAAAGTTGGAGATCCCTGCTCTAAGGCTAATAGCTTCTGTGTTTGTAAATTCTGGAATGAATGTTGGAGAAGGACAGGAGGGTCATCAGCTTTATTGTTACATTTCTCTGGCATCAGCCATCTAATTATTAAACACTGATAAATTGTGTATCTAGTCTTTAAGGCTCGGGAAAAATATCTAAAGGGCTTACAAAGATATTCTCCTAGTCTAAAAGTGTCGGTCTCATTTCTACAGAGATTAGCCTGTACAATCTACAATCTACAACTACAATCATTTTTAATTATGATTCATTGCCTCAGAAGATAGGTCAGATATACTCCTTTCTCCAGAATGATCTTTTTGCTGATGAAAAGAGATTTTGCATTAGAGTGAAGGGTAGGACTCTTTAATAGCTTACGTAAGTTATTGCTCAGCATACAGTCCCCAATGCTTACAAAGTAACATGTGGATTGAAAGCCTGCAATTAATCATGTGGGAGACTGGGTTGGAACTGAACATCCTGTTATAAATCTAAGAACTTTCCACATTAGCCTTTTTTTATATGGAATTTCTCTTCTCGATTCATGAACTATTTACAGAACATCCATGTATTTTTCTAGCTAGTTAAATTTTGGAATTACCTTATCATCCTGGTTTTTGATGTTGCATTGTTTAGATAATTATTTTTGCAGGCAATTTTGCAACGGCAATGTAGGATAAAATGCCATCATTGTTCCAGTTTCCATGTCTAAACAAGGAAGATGTTTCTCTTGCTTCTTAGGATTCTGATGGCCTTGAAATGGAATGTTTTCTCTTTCTCAAATCTGCCCCATTTTCTTTCTTGCATTTGACCTTGATTTCAGGATTAGTGATGAAACATCCTTTTAGTTAGTCCAGTTTCTCACTAAAAAGAGGGTAATTTAGTGAAGTTATTCATTAGGGAACTCGCAAAAACTTCCTCTTATAAATTCATATTTGGATGGAAAATAACAACTAAGCTTCTTCGTGTATTTATTTATGTATTTAATCCTGGAATCGCCCCAATTTTTAAACATGTGGTCCCCTGGCCTTTGGTCAACTCTGTTGGCTGCTGGTGCTGGGTCTGAAGTTCATTCAAACAATAAGAGCTCCTGTGAGCCCAAAGCAGCTCTGCATACATGAGAGCCTTGGATTAAGAAATTTGAAATTTGGCATCTGTATGAAGGACACAAATCTGGGAAAGCTAAACTACACTAAATCCATTATTGAAACCGGGAGTCCAACTGAGAAGAAAGTAATTTAGAATTTCCCTATTCTAACCTATTCTTCCGTGAATGTCAAAAGATACTTCTTTACCGAAGAACATAGGATGCTGCCTTGCACAAACGTAAATGATTTGTCCATTTAGCAACATCTCACCAACTTTTGCCATAATTTCCTAGGGCCATGTTGGCTAAGACTATGAGGAGTCGAAAAATTAGTTGGGAAAAACTGTTCAACGCATTTCCAGTTACCCAGCAGAGATCTTTCTCCTCAGAATCAGCTACTCGCAGAGGTGAACAACCTTTAGGGCTTATAATATGGTTTTAGCATATTTTCCATGTCAGACTATGCTGTCAGTTTTTGAAGGTGGTTTTTCAAGAGGCAATTGGACTTTCTTGTTTTTCTTTGAAGATGTTTTGCTTCTCATCCATGAAGCTTCTTGGATGAGAAGTGAAATGTCTTCAACAAAAAAACAAGAAAGTCCAGTTGCCTCTTGAAAAAGCACCTTTGGGACAACTATGACCTGGATGACTGAAAATCTCCATAGACTGTCAGTTTTCAGCAAAATCACATGGCACTATAAGGAAACTCATGTCACAGGTTGTCCACCCCACTGTTCCTTGATTCTTCCAAGTCAGGAAATGCCAAGACAGGATCAGGAACTTTCTGTTGTCCTTCAAAGGGCAGCTTTTGAGAGTTTTTCTTACCAATAGATTTTGAGCTGCAATACCGGAAGAGTGCCAAGTAATGAATAAGAATGAATCTTCATACAAACTTTCTGCTGTTGATTCCAGCTTATATCTGTTTTATCTCAAATGTCAGAATGTACTTGACAAGAAGCTGTGGAGAACTGATGTTGCATGAACTTTGGACTTTGTTTCCTACCGACAGCTTTGCTATAAAATCCTCAGCCAGAACGTGAGTAAATGCATATGGAAGGAAAGGGCTTACCTCACAAAAATGGTTGCTGTTTTTCCTCTGTTCCAATAAGTTTGTGAAATGGCTGCAATCATTTGCGATGGAACTGCTGTAGTTGTTGGGACAACTACACTCTGTGAAAGATGCTTGTAGGTTTAACGTTTCATAGTGTGATGAGTTGATTCTGTGCCAAATGCTCTAATACAACAGTGCATATGAACTCCAGAATTATGACATTAATAAAGAAATTACAAAAGGCCCAGCAAATGGCATTTATGTTAAATCAATAATGCTTGGTTTGTTTGTTTGTTTGCTTAATTCTAATCTTTCTTTTTTGGGGTGGGGGGAATTATCTTTCCAAACAGTTGGCAATCCTTATTCTTATTCTTCTTTCTGAATATAATTAGAAACACGTTATGGTGTCTACTTAAGACATCAACTTTCTCAAGCCTGTCTTGTCCACTGTGTTTTAAACAAAGACACTTGTTTTGGCACTGTGCCATTAATTAATCAGCAGAGGCTTTATTGCTCTGTATGTGTGTGTGCGTGCACGCACACACATTTTATTCATGGGAAAAAGAACACCAGTTTCTCCAGAACGTGATCGATTTATGGAACAGAGATTCTAATCAGTCTAAGAGACAAAAATCTAGAATTTTTTTAATGGCTTCCAATGGACCCTTCCGATGAAGGCATATGTCATGAATCACAATCATTCCTGATTACAGCCCAGGGAGTTGAATTGGCCACCTATCCCATGCACAATTAAAGCTTAAGTGTTGTAGCAACTATTCATCTGATGATAAGAGGCAACTAGTCTCTGGAGAAATACAGGATAAAACTCCATGCTCTATTTCCTAGCATAGGAATTAGATCTAAAGTCATACCCTGTCATATGATTACTGGAAGCTAGATTTTTCTATTGAATGTGTATATCTCTGCAGTCTAGGTCGTTTTGACTCAATGTTGCATCTACATCCTCTTGTGGGAAATGAGGCTCACTCTTGGAATAAAACATATATAGGATGACATTAGGCAGGCATTGTGGAAGAGCAACTGACTTCTTTGCCAATACATTTGCAACCATCAGAAGGGAAAGAGCAATAATGGAACATGTTCCCTGTACAATTATTTCCTACTGCCGGCTTTTCTTCACTCGGTTTTCCATTTCAGAGGTATGCCTCTATCTCTGCTTGTGTTTGTAATCCAACATAAACAATTACGTGTAGCAAGTAAATGTACAATGGGAGTAGCTGTTATCTTTTTAAATATTTTGTTCTTAATGGCAAGCAACTCAGCTTTCAAGTGAAATAAAGATTTAAGAAGCCGTGAGCTGAAAACAAATTTGCATGAAAAGAATCCCTTGTTTTTGTTGGTATTTTCTTTAAACATTGAAATATACATACATACATACACACACACACACACACACACACACACACACACACACACACACACACACAAATTGTGCAAGTATATGGATAAGGACTGTAATAGCTTATTGGTATCCAAATTGTACTCAAAATGCACTAGATAGCTCCTACACGTACCTCGGCTTACCCCAATTGGGACTGGAAAATTTATTGTTAAGCAATACATCTGCTAAGTGAGACATCATGCAACCCAATTTTACGACCATGTTTTGTTCTGGTCGTTAAGCAAATCACCCTGCTGATTAAGCGAGACATCACATGACTACGACTTGTGACCTTGCCTGCCAGCTTCCCCACTGATTTTGTTTGTCAGAAGTAAACTGAGAAGGTCACAAACGACAACTATGTGAGTCCAGGGCTCTACAACAAAAAACTAAGAAGTCACATACAGGTAGTCCTCGATATACAGTATAACCGTTTGTTTCGTGGCAGTTCAAAGTTACGGTGGTTAAAAAAAAGTGACTTATGACTGGTTTTCACACTTACAACGAGCCATGTTGTTGTGTACGAAGCGTGGACAGAAGAAGAAGAGATGGAATTTCCATAACAATTAACCTTTAATGAGGCTCAAACGATGAACAACAACAGCCCCAAATGGAACGCCTGGAGGGAAAACATTCTCCTCAGCTGCCTTTGACAGCGCTATTTATATGCGGCTGTCAAACGCAGCAGCCAATGAGAGGTTGGGAAGTCTCCCGCTCCTTGCAAGAGTTAGCCCGGCCAATCAGCGGCTGCGGCGGCGGTTGGCAACGTCCTGAGGGGACATAACACATGTGATCAAAATTTAGGTACTTGGCTAGTGGCATATATTTATGACAGTTGCTTGTCTTGCGGGTCATGTGATCACTATTTATAGCCTTCCCAGCTGGCTTTCGACAAACCAAGTCAATAGGGGAAGCCAGATTCACTTAACAACTGCAGCGATTCTCTTAACAAATGTGGCACAACAGGTTGTAACATGGGGCAAAGCTCACATAACTGCCTTGCTTAGCAATAGAAATTTTGGGCTCCATTTTGGTCGTAAGTCGAGGGCTACCTATATGGAACATGCTTGGCAGGAGATCCCAGGAAATTACAAAGTTGTAGGCCAGACCAGGACATTTAAAAAACATTCCAGAAAAATGCAGGGTCAATCCACATCTATATTATTGCCAAGAAAAATGCACGAAGTTATTTCCCCAATTCATTTGATTAGCTGCTTTGACTTCAATAAGGAAAATGGGGTATACCTGTTTTGAACTGAGTATAGCTGAATGGCTAAATTCAATTATTTCTTATCATGTTTTTAGATTTAGATTTATTATTAGAGTTGGAAGGGACCTTGTAGGTCATCTAGTCCAACCCCCTGCTCAAGCAGGAGTTCCTACACCATTTGAAACAGATGGCAGTCCAGTCTCCTCTTGAAGGTCACAAGTGTTGGGGCTCTCACAACCTCTGCTGGCAAGCTGTTCCACTGGTTGATCGCTCTCACCGTCAGAAAGTTTCTCCTCACTTCCAGGTTGAATCTCTCCTTGGTCAGCTTCCATCCATTATTCCTTGTTTGGCTTTCTGGTGCCATAGAGAACAGCCTGACCCCATCCTCTCTGTGACATCCCCTCAAGTATTGGAACACTGCTATCATGTCACCCCTGGTCCTTCTTTTCGCCAGACTGGCCAAGCTCAGTTCCTGCAACCGCTCTTTGTATGTTTTATTTTCCAGACCCTTTATTTATTTATTTATTTTATTTATTTATTTATTTATTTATTTGTCAAACATGTATAGGATAGTAGTAATTTGTATAAACATAAGTAAAAAGTAACGATAAAAGAGGACAATAGGACAGTAGGACAGGGACGGTAGACACAGTGGTGCGCTTATGCATGCCCCTTACAGGGGAGAGGTCGACTGTAGACAGTCTAAGGTTAAAGTTTTTGGGTTTTGGGGAAGAAACCTCAGAGTCAGGTAGTGCATTCCAGGCATTGATCACTCTGTTGCTGAAGTCGTATTTTCTGCAGTCGAGTTTGGAGTGGTTTACATTTAGTTTGAATTTATTACGTGCTCATGTATTGCTGCGGTTGAAGCTGAAGTAGTCATTAACAGGAAGGACATTTTGGTATATGATTTTATGAACTACATTTAGATCAGATAGTAGGTGACGTAGTTGTAAATTGTCTAATTCCAGTATTTCAAGTCTGGTGGAATAAGGTATTTTGTTGTGAGCGGAGGAGTGAAGGACTCTTCTTGTGAAATATTTCTGGACTCTCTCGATTGTATTTATGTCTGATATGCAGTGCGGGTTCCAGACAGGTGAGCTGTATTCCAGAATTGGTCTAACAAATGTTTTGTATGCTCTGGTTAGCAATGTAATGTTGCTAGAGAAGAAGCTACGCAAGATTAGATTAACAACTCTTAGTGCCTTTTGGGCAATGTTGTTACAGTGGGCTCTAGCACTTAGGTCATTGGATATGAGTACTCCAAGGTCTTTGACAGAGTGAAGGTCATCTACAAGTTCATTTCCTCCAAGTTTGTTTTTTGTATTCTGATTTTTTTTTGCCAATGTGTAAGACAGAGCATTTGTTGGTTGAGATTTGAAGTTGCCAGTTGTTTGACCATTCTGCTACATGATCAAGGTCTTTGCAAAGGGTAGCAACATTGTCGGTGGTATTAAATAGTTTAACATCATCAGCAATGGAATGGGACAATTTGATGCTGTGGCCAACTTGCTGCGGGACAACTTGCCATGACCAACTCACCATGGCCAACTCACCATGACCAACTCATCATGGCCAACTCACCATGGCCAACTCACCATGGCCAACTCACTATGGCCAATTCACCATGGCCAACTCATCATGGCCAGCTCACCATGGCCAGCTCACCATGGCCAACTCACCATGGCCAACTCACCATGGCCAATTCATTATGACAACTCACCATGGCCAACTCACCATGACCAACTCATCATGGCCAACTCACTATGGCCAACTCACCATGACCAACTCATCATGGCCAACTCACTATGGCCAACTCACCATGGCCAACTCACCATGGCCAACTCACCATGGCCAACTCACCATGGCCAACTCATCATGGCCAACTCACCATGGCCAACTTGCTGTGGGACAACTTGCCATGGCCAACTTGTTGCAAGATAACTTGCCATGGGACAATTTAACAATTCAATTTAATTATTTAAAATAAATTTTAAAATGTTTTAATTTTTGTCATTCACATTTCATTCCATCCCTCCTTTTGCATCCTTTCTTTTTTTAGAGGATTCTATTCCACCATTTCTTTGATATCAGTGTAACTCTTTTACCACAGTGAATTGTCCTGTGGCAAGTTGGCCATGATGAGTTGTCCCGCAGCGAATTTGCTGTTTGCTGTGGCGAGTTGACTGTGTTGAGCTGGCCATGACAAATTGTCATAGACCCAACCCAGAGACTTTTCTTACTATTGATGTAGCAATATACACAGGTGGAGAGCAAATTCTCCTGCAAAACTTCAGGCATAAAAGCTACATTTTCCTCAGATATTTAAGCCCATAACTATGGATTTAGACCTTTTTAGTGGTATACATTTTCTCCTTCATTTGCTTGATGCTTCCATATATGTGGGCTGCTAATTTTTTTAAAAGTGATTTCTTGCTTTCAAGTTGTTGGAAAATGTCTCATCATCCCACATATGAGGTCACTGGGGGCTTTTCAGATTTAAGACAATTCTGAAGACAGATTAACAGCAAAGACAAATGATGATTTCTCTTTCAACAGAAGTTTCTGTCTGTTTCGTTTGCAGAGAAAGGATTAAGTAAGCTACGTTTGACATAAAATGTCACATTCCTAAAAAAAAAAACAGCTTTGCCTTCCCCTCTTTGAGGGAGGAGCAGAAGCAGTAGGAAAAATAACAACAAAAACACATAACACCCCAGATCTAACAATAGTTCACAGAAAAGACAAAAATTAAAAAAAGTCTGCATGGTGGACACGGCAGTATACCTGGAGACAGCAGAAGAGAAGAGAAAGAACTGGAGAAAATCACAAATACAAAGACCTGCAGATAGAAGATAGAATGACTGTGGCAAAAGAAAGCAAAGATAGCACCAATAGTAACATGGGTGCAATCCCAAAACATCCGGAGCACTGCTCGAACACCATCGGCGGCATTGACAAAATCACCACCAGTCAATTGCGAAAGGCAGCTTTACCTGGAACAGGCTACAGTGACCATACCTTTTACACCATCTAACAACAATTGTCTATCCAGGTCTTTGGGAAAGACTCGCTAGGTGGACAAAAATGCCAATTCCAGTCTAAACATCTGGCTGACTGTGGGCACGAACCCTGATACCAATTTGGGGGGGGGGAGTTTTCCCTCCCTCCCTCTTTCAGCCAACTGTATCTTTTGCCTTTTGTCTTTCTTTTTCCTTGCATTGACTGACTCCTTCAGAAAAGAGATCAGTGAAATTGTCACTTGATTACTTCTCCTTGATTAGCATTTATAAGAGCTCCGCGATACATTATTTGCATTCCTATTTAGCCGTGATTTTGTGGGGCAGCAATGATTAAACTTGTCATGGGGTCTGATTGACAGGGTCAGATCTTCACTTTCTACTCTTTTGAAATTAAAAACAAATGTGTCAGTTCCCTTCATGGGCCATAGCGCTGTGAAGCTTGCTCGCCTTGTCATCGGAGATAGGTCAGGAATGTTTTAATTTTAGGGATAGGATTCGGCTTGTCACTGTAAGATGTGATGGCGTGTAGTTCTGGAGATGAGATGTGAAGGGTGTAAAACAAAGAATGGGAAGAACAAAGAGAAAGACGCTCACATTATTAGACAGATTTAATTAGTCTGAATGGATATTATGCTAGATGAAGCAGCGAGCTGTGAAATTAACCCTTGATTACGGATTGGCGGATCTTGCTCATAAAGAGACTCAAACCCTTTGTGAATAAAAGAGAAGGTGTGATTCCCTCACAACCCTCCTCCTCATTGCTTCTATTAGATCCAAAGGGAGGGGAATGCTGATAAAACAACCCTTGATGTTAGCATTTTGAAAGCCAGTACATTTCTCATTCAACCCACTATATGCTAAAGGACTGAATTGCTCCAGTTCACAGCATTGGAATCAATGTAGTATTGTACGAGAATTGGCCATAGCAATTTCTATCTATATTTCTGACTATGACTATAGAAAAACGTGTCTTTTTTTCTTTCAAAGAGAGAGGGGGGGGGAGAGGGAGGGAGGGGGGGAGAGGGAGAGGGAGAGGGAGAGGAAGAGAGAGAGAGAGAGAGAGAGAGAGAGAGAGAGAGAGAGAGAGAGAGAGAGAGAGAGAGAGAGAGAAACCAAATAGCTGGTATTGTGTACAGAAATATCTGCACAGTTTATGGGCCAGACCCTCCCAAATAACAGCAACATCAGGAAGAAAGAGTATGAGACGCTGGAGAAGTACCAGCGCCTGAAGGAGGAAATAGAGAGCATGTGGAAAGTAAAAGCCAAAATGGTCCCGCTGGTGATAGAAGCACTTTGGGCTGTAAGTACTAAGATAGGGGAGTGGCACCAAGAGATCCCAGAAACTACATCAGCTCTCTGTCCAGAAGAGTACGGTGCTAGGAACAGCTAAGATCCTGCACAGAACCCTCAAACTCCCAGGCCACTGTTAGAGGGCTCAAGATTGAGAAAGACACATACTATCCATAGGCCTGAAAAGGAAATTTATATATACAGCTTTAATTTTAATATATAGTAGACAAATGGAGTAATTTATATGTACAGTGTTAGTTATAGAGGCAGTGGACGAATAGAGTAACTACAATTTCTAGTAATGCTTTTAAGCTTATTTAATTGTTGGAATGGCAGGGGTGCTATACTAAGATGTAAAAATTCAAAGAATTTTCTTTATTAAATGTGGAAGCAATGGGAAAAAGCTCTCTTTTTAAGGAAAAAACAGATGGTGGATTGAAATATATGCTATATATAATATGCTATGAGCCACGGTGCCGCAGTAGTTAGAGTGCAGCAGTAGTGCAGGCTACTTCTGCAGACTGCTGGCTGCCTGCAATCTGGCAGTTCAAATCTCACCAGGCCCAAGGTTGACTCAGCCTTCCATCCTTCCGAGGTGGGAAAAATGAGGACCCAAATTGTTGGGGGCAATATGCTGACTCCGTAACCCGCTTAGAGAGAGCTGTAAAGCATTGTGAAGCTATATATGTCTTATTGCTATTGCTATAGCTTAATGCCTTTTTAGCAAAATGCATTTATTACACCACTTCATAAAATGCAATTGGTTTATAAAGGATTTTTGAGACATATACAAACTGAAAATCAGACAAAAGTTGAAATGTGTTTTGCTGTAGGAATCAACATCTGAAGAAATTCAGTTGTTCTTGAAAAAATAGTAAGTAAGGTAAGACTGGTTAATACTTGGATGGACCACCAAGAATTTTTCAGGGTTGTAGGTAGGTTGGGAATCTAAAACAAAAACACCCAGAAGGCAATGGCAAAGTACTTCTGAATTCCTGTCAAAAAAAATGTGGATGTCATCAGGCACTGAGCTCAGCTTTCTAGATTGATGCTTTGTTTCTGGGTCACAATGATAAGCATATTCTTCATCAGCTGTCAAAATGCTGCAAAGAAATTCCTCACTTTCAAATTTCAACTCCTGCTGTCAACATGTGATGAACCCATTTTCAACACACCTTCTGATACTGAAGAACATCAGTAGTGTGACCCACTCATTCCTGTGGAATGTAAGCATGACAGCTGTTTCCCTTTGAATGATCCCTCAGTTGTCTTAAATCAGTTCCTCAACCTTTGTCTTGTGAAACTTATTGGTTGCTGTTATAGGCCATTTGCTTACGGTAATTCTTAGCTCTTCCTGCTTTACCATCTTTGCCCTTTTAGCCCAGAAATGCACAATACTCGTGTGCATAGTCATTTGCCATCAACAACTGCGTTTGTTGGTAAATTTCAGTTGGAAGGACTCATTTAACTTTGGCTTTCATGTGTTGACTTGTTTGGATTAGTTCACTTTTCTTGTAAATTAATGCTGGCCTCTATTTAAGTGGCCTAGCCAACAATAGAAGAGTTCTCCCAGATTCAGCCTTGTCCTTAAAACCTTGAGTAATTTCAATAGCCCTTGTAAGAAAGTTGAATGGTTCACGGGTCTTGCACACCAGACTAGGGTTATCAAAGAAGGATTCTCTGTTTAAGAAGTGTAGTCTGTTTCAACAGCTGGATTTTGAAATCAATTTTGAAAATGAAATGCCATAACAAAATGATTGGAGGTGTGAAATTAATATTAGGTGAAAAGATTCTCCTCTTAATTCACATTGGATGAAAAAAAAACTGTTTTTATAAAAGCAAAACATTCTTTCCTATTCTAATGGGTGTGGTGTTCTTGTACTTATTAAATGTTTTAATTTTTGTTATTCAGCTATTGGTTTACTTGTACTTATTTAAGAGTTTATTTGTCCTTGTTTAAAGACTAGGATTATACAAGATTTTCTTTTAATGTAAGGCATCTCTCTGGTGGTCCACAGCCTCTTTGGCTTCTTATACTTCTCTCAAACCGTTTTTCTTGGGGCTTCCTCTGTAGCAGTGTTAATTACTGCTAAATAAACATGAGGGATTCTGCCCTTATGAAACTGTTAGCAAATTTCTCCTTTCCTCACAATAGCAATAGCAATAGCAATAGCACTTAGACTTATATACCGCTTCATAGAGCTTTACAGCCCTCTCTAAGCGGTTTACAGAGTTCAGCATATTGCCCCCAACAATCTGGGTCCTCATTTTACCCACCTCGGAAGGATGGAAGGCTGAGTCAACCTTGAGCTGGTGAGATTTGAACAGCTGAACTGCTGAATTGCAGTGCTGCACTTAACCACTGCACCACCTCGGCTCCTTTGGCTCCTCCAAAAATGTGAAGAAAGGCCATCTGTGCCTAGATCTAGTTGAAACTGACCATAGAACCTCCATAGCTTCAGACAGGGATTCCCACAGATTATATTTTTTTTAAAGTCAAGATATTTGTCATGATGATGCAATCAAAGCTCTACATATTTTTATACAATGCACATAGACACCCCTGCTAACAGAACTCAGTATTCTTCACCTGTTGTGAATTGTATTGTATTTTTGTTTAAATGACGGGAATTCTTTCAGAATTTGAATAGATACTTCATTGCAAAACTTAATAGTGGTGGTCCTTTGGTGGTGCATTTATGTTTTGAACAGGGGTGGGTTTTACTTACCTTCCCCACCGGTTTGCATCGCGACGGAAGTGCACCTTTTGCGTGCACGCGTCACTTCCCAGAAATTATCCTCTGCGCATGCGCAGTACTAAAAAAAAAGCTTCTGCACATGCGCAGAAGCAAAAAACAAGATGGCACCGCCTATGGCACCGCTGAGAGAACTAGCTTGAGGGCATGGCAGGCCTGGGTCGCTGTCGGTTCCAGCGACCCAGGCCGCCAAGTTACTACCGGCTCTATAGAACCGGTCCAAACAGGGAGGAACCCACCTCTGGTTTTGAAGTATGTAAGTGACCACTTAGCAGTATGCTTGTTCCTACATTCACCTATTTGTTAGCTCTTTTTCACAGAGCTAAACATACAAGCCTTGTAGATATGTAACTGTTTATGTAAAGGTAGATCCTGCATTTTGCATGTTGTGTTCTTGGGGGGGGGGGGGAATCAATAAGTATCCAAAGGAATCCAAAGTACTGACTTTGCATCAAAAACTCCATATATATGGTTGTTAACATTCATGTATTTTCATAAACCTATAGCATCTAGCATTTAAAACCAGGAAAGATCAAGAGACAACACAGTAGACATTTTTTTAAATAAATGATATCTCCATTATATTATCATCAAGTGGTTCCTGATTAGGTAAAGGTAAAATGAACAAATCTTTAAAAATGTTGGTATTCTGAGGAGGAAAAAAATTATTCCAGAATATAATTAAAATGTCACTAGCTAAAATCAGTTCTCAGGGTAGCTTAAGAAAAGAAGTGAACTGGAATTTTATGAGAACATGCAATTCATTTTATTGTGGTAGGCATAAAGCATACCATAAGCCGAGCAACTTAAACTTGCCACTGAGTGAAAGCATTGCCCATCCATCAGTAATGTCACAATTAATCTCTAAGATTTTAGGCAGGATTTTAGGCAGCTCTTCCTAGGGATGCTAGAGATTAAGCCTGGAACCAAGTGTATGAAAAGCAGATTTTTTTCCCACTGAAATATGGTCCATCCCATTCATTCCACATACAAAAATATAATAGTTGTTGATGTTTCGCAACAATTATAATTGAAAGTGGCTTAACAATGCCATAAATATTAAATTGATTCCCTTATATCTACAATGATGAATCACATAGCTAATTGATGTAGATCATATGAAAGGCATGAAATGTCTCCCTTGCCTAACTAGGTAATCCTTGAATATATTGGACATTCTTCTAGTAAGAAGAATTTTTTTTATTTCCAAATATCTGCAGAAATATTTCCATATAGCAAGTGATAAATTTCCAATGCTGACTGTCCGTAATTCTCCAAGGTTTCTGGCATGCATCATTCCAGTCAAATTTGATAATGATTAGGACCCAACCTGGGACTATTTACATGAAGATCTTCTATAAACGGACCTTCTATATCTGGAATACTCTGTACAGGTCTAATCACCACATTGGCTATGATAATACAAAAAAGGACAATCAAAAGATCAGAAGACTGGAATAACTTCTGCTTTAAAAAGGCTATAGCAGTGATAGCAAACCTTTTTTTGCTCGGGTGCCATAAGGGCGCGCGGCCACACCCATAGTGCAATGCCCTCCCCCTGCGCATGCACGCACAACCCCCCTGTGCTGCCCCCTGCGTGCATGCGCACAGACTTCACTGAAGCCTCCGGACTTCCAGTAGGCCCGTTGGACCGTTTTTTGCCCTCCCCAGGCTTCAGGAGGCTTTCCTGAAGCCTGGGGAGGGTGAAAAATGGCCCAATGGCGCAACCGGAAGTTCGTTTCCGAACTTCTGGTAGGCCCATTGGGTCTGTTTTTCATCATCCACAGGCTCCGGAGGCTTTCCTGAAGGCTGGGGAGGGCAAAAACGGCCTCCCCCGCCCTCCTGAACACCAAAAATCAGCTGGCCAGTGCGCATATGCACGTTGGAGCTGACATAGGGCAATGCTTCGCGTGCCCTCAGATATGGCTCCGCATGCCACCTGTGGCACGCGTGCCATAGGTTCACCATCATGGGGCTATAGCATATTTAGAATTCTTATTTTGGGGCAAAAAAAATTGAGATGAGGTGATCAAAATATATTGCAGCAATTGTTATGTTGAAGACTATCGTTTCCAAGCTTTTTTATATTTGGGAAGAAAAGTGGTTTTTAAAATCCTTGGCCAAACTGACTTGTGACCATGGTGGACAGAGTTGGAAGAAGCTTACTCATATCTATGTCTATGGAGATTCTCAGTCATCCAGGTCACGGTTGTCCCAAAGGTGCTTTTTCAAGAGGCAACTGGACTTTCTGTTTTTTCTTTGAAGACATTTTGCTTCTCATCCAAGAAGCTTAATCAGCTCTGCCTGGATGGTGATTCCCCACCATCCAGTCAGAGCTGAAGAAGTTTCTTGGATGAGAAGTGAAACATCTTCAAAGAAAAACCAGAAAGTCCAGTTGGATGAGAAGCAAAATGTCTTCAAAGAAAAACCAGAACATCCAGTTTCCTCTTGAAAAATCACCTTTGGGATACTCATATCTATGTTTTACCACACCATGTAGCAACAGGCAAAGAGGTAAAAATAAACCAAGAAGTAAAAGCACTTGTGTTCAAAAAACTATGAGTTTACCTATTCAATTTAGAGATGATTTCCAAGTGGGTAAGATTCAAAACTAAGCATGAACCCAAATTTCTTATAAATATAGGCAATATATTAATACTGTTCTTTTTGAAAAGAGATTGTACAATCAAATAAGATAATACTACGAGGTATGGGCTCAGTTGCTCTGTTGCTTATTAAAAGATGAATAAGACCCCAAATTTCATTAGAACTAGGATGCTATAAAACACTTAATCTTGCTGCCAGTCACTTGGATGAGATGGCCAGCCTATCAATTATATAAATAAATAAAATGTCATTTTCTCTGCTGTGTGTAGCTCCTAACACTTCTTCTGGCGCCTATCAGCTTCTCAGACATACCTATTTGAGAAATGTTCTGTTAATTAAAAACAAACAACACAATGCTTTATCTTTAGGAAGCAGTGGGTATAATGGTGAAGAGTCAGACTGGGACCAGAGAGTCAGCCTATCTCAAGTTCCAACTGAGTGACTTCAGGCCAGCCACCTACTCTCAAAGCTCAGCCTGCTTCACAGGAACTCTGGTGTTGTTGTGGAAAAAAAATTGTGAAAGACTGCCTTGAATTCTCAGAGAAAAGGAGGACAATAAATGAAATAAAAGCAAAAAATGTTGCCTTCCCCTTTAATTGTTACAAGATGGGACTTGGAAGATCAATTGAGGCTTGGCTAATAACCTTAGTGGAAAGAAGCCAGCAGTTCAGATTAATTGCCCATTAATTTTCCTCTTCCTCCTCCATCTCTTGGGATTGTTAGAAGGATAAATCATTGGAATACTAAAGCTAGTATTACCTGAGGAGAGTTACTTACTTGAAAATGAATGCATTGGTTTAATCTGTCTGAACAACTAAATGCTTTCTAGTCTGAGCTATAGTTTAACTATTGAAAACTTCAGTGACAGGTAATGTCAAGTTAATAAGACCACAGATCTCTGTAAAAAAAAAGCTGAAGGGGGAGGCTGGTATTCAAGTGAGGGACTATGTGTGTTGTGATGTCATGATACAGACCCCATGTCTGAGGTACTTGTGCCTGACACCAGGGTGCAAGTGTTTGCATATTAATCTTGTAATGAATGTTTAGCCAATTTTTCTTCACCGCAGTTTGCAGCAGGTGCCTTCAACTATTTCCAACCACAACATTGACTTAATTTCTTCTTAAAACAAAAGCTAGTTAAAAATTGCACTTGGGAAGAACAGCATGCATAAATATACAGCAGGAGATAATGGATAAGTCAGCACTTTACAGTTTGTTTTTTCCTCAAATGCAACGAGCACTGGATTTTTTCCTACATTGGCAAGCCATAAACCTAGGATTGCTACCTGATATACGAAGCAAAATTCACGGATAGAACAACATTTGAAGTCTCCACAATCACCATCTACCTTATGACTAAAATTGTCTTCCTCAGTCTAAGGAAGTCATCAGTCTGGAGCCATAATAATTCTAAGTCTCACCAATTCTTAAACATCATACTTCTGATTAACAGAATTAGAAGGGACCTTATAGGTCATCTAGTCCAACCCCACCCCACCCCGTTCAAGCAGAAGAACCTACACCATTTCTGACAAATGGCAGTCCAATCTCTTTTTGAAAGTCTCAAGTGATGAAGCTCCCACAACTTCCAAAGGCAAGCTGTTCCATTGGTTGATTGTTCTCACTGTCAGAAAGTTCCTCCTTATTTCCAGGTTGAATCTCTCCTTGATACGTTTCCATCCATTATTCCTTGTCTGGCCTTCAGGTGCTTTGGAAAATAGCTTTACCCCCCTCCTCTCTGTGGCAGCCCCTCAAATATTGGAACACTGCTATCATGTCTCCCCTGGTTCTTCTCTTCACTAGATTAGCCATGCCTAATTCCTGTAGCCGTTCTTCATATGTTTTAGTCTCCAGTCCCCTAATCATCCTGGTTGCTAGTCTCTGTACTTTTTCTAGACTCTCAACATCTTTTTTTATAGTGTGGTGACCAAAGCTGGATGCAGTACTCTAGGTGTGTACAAAGGACTCAGTTTAGATCTGTTCTTTTTATAAATCAAACTCAGTAAAAGGTAGCATTAGCATAATATTGTGCAGTTTGGAAAATTAGGGCTGTTTAAATTTTCATAGTGATGCATCACTTTGTCAACAGTTCAAGCAAAGTTCCTCTTTGAAGTTGATTCACACACCAACATGATCCTTTCAGCTTTTTTTTAAAAAAAGCAATACAGCCATGCTGTTTTTTTCTGTCCCTTTCAAGCTCTTTCTATAGCAGGAATGCCCAACCTGGCAACTTTAAGACTTGTGGACTTCAACTCCCAGAATTCCCCAGCTCGCCATGTCTGTGTGTCTGAACTACAAGAGAAAGCTGGGAGAGGCCTTCTCCCCCAAACGCGGCCAAACTATTTCCAGAATGGGTGGTTGGGGCATATCAAGCAGGATTTTCTACATTGAGCCTTAAAGAATCTAGACTGGAAGTCTTACTGCACCCAAAGTTCTTCCAGGCTTATCCGCTTCACCACATGAGCCAAGCTTTTTTAACAGATTAACAGAGTTGGAAGGGACCTTGTAGGTCATCTAGTCCAACCCCACCTGCTCAAGCAGGAGACCCTACACCATTTCTAACAAATGGCAGTCCAATCTCTTCTTGAAAGTCTCAAGTGATGAAGCTCCTACAACTTCCGAAGGCAACTTCTGTTCCATTGGCTGATTGTTCTCACTGTCAGAAAGTTCTTCCATGTTTCTAGGTTGAATCTCTCCTTGATCAGTTTCCATCCATAGTAAGTAAGCTGTGCCATGGTACCTGCTGAAGCCACCCCCCATCCTGGAAATGTTTTAAGCCATCTCAGGGGAAAAGGCTAAGAACAGGTTTCTTTAGAAGACTGCTTAAAGTGATCCAAGGTGACACAAATTGCTTTGGTTCGGTGAAGAAAATCATATCGCCTCTGAAGTGAATCTCTTCATCCAAGGAATTCTAAGCAACTTTGTACAGGCCTCCTGAAAATTTTTTACATGCTTTTGTAACACTTCCCATTCAATTTGATGAGAAAGAAATTGCTTTTGAAGCTATTTTAAGCATTAAAATATTGGGAAAGTTCCTGTGGACAAGGAGGTTACTATAGTGCAGCCGTCTTTTCAGGAGAGATTCATAATAACAAAACGGTCCCCAAATAATCAAACCCATAACCTTTTTAATTGTGCATTACATGCATCACACATATGTAAAAAGGGTGTAGCTTCAATTGTCTGATTGAACCTGCCATTCTGATGTTGTTCATTGGACCTGCAGATCAGGGGTGGGTTCTAATTTACCTCACTGCCAGTTCGCTTCCTCACACACCGAGTGGACGTGTGCACGCATGTGCAGTGCTAAAAAACAAGCTTCTGCACATGCACAGAAGCGAAAAACAAGATGGCGGTGCCTACAGCGCCGCCGGAGAGCCGGTTCGGGGGTTTGGTCAGCAGGCCTTCGCTGATGGTTTGGCGAGCGGGGGGAAATTCCCGCTTCCGGTTCTATAGAATCGGTCCGAACCGGCAGGAACCCACCTCTGCTGCAGATGCTAGTTGAAGGACAAGCTGGTTGAATACGTGTTCATATTTCTGCTATGTAATCCACCAATATACAATCAATCTCTTCCTCTGCATATTTCAATTTCATCCCAAGCGGTGGCATTAAGAAGAAACTCCTATGGGGTTTGTTGTGATTAGGAAATGAAGACAGTCAGGGAACCTGCAGAGAAATTTTGAGAGGCATAATCTTAACTGTTGTGTTATAATCTAGAACAGAAATCACAGACACCACAGATCAAACCCAACTAACGTTGCCAACTGATAACAATCCTGGTAAAATGTAATCAAATATGAGCTGAAATTGCATCCAAAAATATTACAGGTCATCCTTGGGTTATGATGGGACTGGGACTGAAATTTCTGTCACTGAGCAAAGTACAAACTGATGTAACCACATGGTTTAGCAATAGTAATCTCAGGATTCCCCAATGCCATTTTTAAGCAATGACCGCAGGGGTCATGAGGACTGCATGTGATCATGACACAGGAAAACACATCCCAGGCAAGCAGCTCAGTAGGTAAGACTACAAGCAGGTATGGGGATGTCATGGAGAAGTGTATGAAATATATGGGCATGTGTCTACATCAGGCAGGTGCTTCAGAGTATGGACAGATGAACGTGACAGGTGGGTGCTATGGAGGGTACGTGGGTTCCATGGGCAGGCATTACAGTGTATGGGAAGATGGGTGCTATGGAGTACAAGATCTTCCTACCACCCAGGAACTTCTCTGGAGAAAAAAACAGAGTGGGAGCAACCTACAGGAGTGACTTAAGAGCAACAAAGATGATTAGGGAATTGGAGGCTAAAACATATGAAGAACGGTTACAGGAACTGGGCATGGCTAGTCTAGTGAAGAGAAGGACCAGGGGAGACATGAAAGCAGTGTTCCAATATTTGAGGGGCTGCCACAGAGAGGAGGGGGTCAACCTATTTTCCAAAGCACCTTGTAGGTCATCTAGTCAGACAAGGAATAATGGATGGAAACCGATCAAGGAGAGATTCAACCTAGAAATAAGGAGGAACTTTCTGACAGTGAGAACAATCAACCAATAGAACAGCTTGCCTCCAGAAGTTGTGGGAGCTTCATCACTTGAGACTTTCAAGAAGAGACTGGACTCCCATTTGTCAGAAATGGTGTAGGGTCTCCTGCTTGAGCAGGGGGTTGGACTAGATGACCTACAAGGCCCCTTCCAACTCTGTTATTCTATTTAGACCTTCTGTGAGCTTTCCCATTGACAGGGAAAGTTGCAAATGGCAATCATATGATTGCAAGATACTATTTATTTATTTTGTCAAGTACGTATTGGTAATATACATAGATATAACATTGTTTATATACATAAGATGGGTACTGATAAGAGGGAACATTAGGACAGGGACGGTAGGCACGCTGGTGCACTTATGCACGCCTATACTACAACTCTCATACTTGTGAGTTGATTGCCAAATGCCCAAATTGTAATCATGTGACTGCAGGGAGACTGCAACAGCTGCAACTCTGAGGACCACTCATAAGTTCCTCTTGTTCAGCACAGTCATACCCAGCTGCTGTGGCCTAGTGGTGGAGCTCTTGCCTCACAATCAGGAGGTTGTGAGTTCGATCCTAGGTAGAGGCAGATGTAAGGGTCTCCTGCTTGGGCAGGGGGTTGGACTAGATGACCTGCAAGGTCCCTTCCAATTCTGCTAATCTGTATCTAACTTTGAACAGTTGCTGAAGGAGCGGTTGTAGCCTGAGGACTATTTGTATTGGTAGACAGCACCCCCTAGCATGCATGCCAAATCCCAGCATGCTTTACTATCTGGCTATAATAAAAGCAGTTCCAAACATCACCAAAAGGAATTCTACAACAGTTCTAAAGCTCCTTGAGAATGAGATATTAAAAACATAAAATCCTCTTTTGCAAAGGAAAAAAATGTTTGAGAAATTACAGGAAAGACTTCAGCCCACATTATTAATAAGAGCATGAAAAGAGCCATGTTGGATCAGACCAAGTGTGTCTCCATTTTAGCATTTAGTCTAGAACAGCAACTGAACAGGAGGGTGTGTATGATTCAGGCAAAATCTGCTTCAAATCATCCATTCGATTTGGATGGTTTGGGGACGCTTTAATATTCCAAGAATCAAATTGTTGAATTAAATAGTCAACGTAGGTCTAAAAGTGTGTGCATATATGTATTAGATTCTACTGAACTGGTAGATTCATTCAGAAATTTGGTTCAAAGCAGGGGTGGGCTGCTTGGGGTTCACAGGAGTTCGGGAGAACCTCTAGCTAAGATTTTGTGCAGTTCAGAGAACCCCCAAATCCCACTCCTGGCTGGCCCCACTCACCCCATCCCGCCTCTCCCAGGAGTCCCCACGCGGCCTGTTTTGGATGCAGGTAAGTGCAGGGCATGGGCAGAGGCTCGGGGAGGCCGAAAAACGGGCCTACCGGAAGTTCAGGAAGACCGGAAACGGGCCCATTTCTGGCCTTTGAAGCCTGGGGAGGCCATTTTTGCTCTCCCGGAGGCTCAAGGAAAGCCTCCGGAGCCCGGGGAGGGCAAAAATGCCCCCCCACCATGGTGCAGGAGGCCGACTAGGCCACGCCCATCATGGCCATGCCCACCCAGCAACCGGCCAGAGAACCCCTTGCTAAAATTTTTGAAGCCCACCCCTGGTTCTAAGGTTCAGTCAAAAACAGTGATTTGATTAACCTGATTCTGATTTGAATTTTTAGTTCAAAAATTGAACTAAAATTTTTGTGCAGATGCAGCAAACAGATGGTCTAATCCACTGGGAAGTCCATAAGCAGGACAGAACCCGCAAATGCCGTTACAATAATCTTTTCCCAATTGGGATAGTCATTATATATTCCTTCTGAACCTCATGGCAACACTTGGATATTGTAATTAAAAGCCCTTGTAAATTCTTTAACTTGAAAAGCATATTCATTAAACTTTATGTAAAGGAAGTGAAGGCAGTGGAGAGGTTTTTTTTTTTTAATGACTGCTGAAGGAAACATGGCATAAAGTCCTGCTATTTAAATTGTGTCAACAGGTAGACAGTGGGTGAAAAAGAAATCAGTTTATTGTTTAGAATCTTTATTTTTTAGTTCAGACTCGAGTTTGACACATGGGTAACAGCCAGAGTACTCTGAGTTTAGAACATGTCCATCCTTCCCCCGCCCCCCCCCCTCCCACCTCCAAAAAGACCTGTCCCTAGTTTTGCATGTCAGCTTGTAAGTCTATAAAACAGTTTTCTACCAGCTGGAGGTCTAACATGCTACATGAATACATAACAGTGCCTAACCAAGAAGGTTTGTAATTCAGCAATTAGCTGTAATTAATGAACACAAAGTGAAGACTCATTTACAGTTTAAATTATCACATTAGCTCCTGTCACCCTCTATGTACACAAAACAGCAGGAATTCAATTATTTTTATTCTTCGGAGCTAATTTAAAATTTAAGGAATGCCATTACATGAAATAATAGGTAGAAAATGTAATAGGAAGCACTGGGAACAGTTGGCTGCCCGTGGATCGGGGGGGGGGGGGGAGAAGACTTTTGGTGATGCTCTGGAATTATTGGCATGGTCTTTTGGGGGGTCGTGTTTTTGCTTGGCGAGAAGCAAATCGTTGATGGGTTCGCATGGAGGCTCCAGTCGGTGCCTTTAAAATGAAAACTGAGCTTGGAGGCAGCGGAGTCGTTAAGCATAATTGTAAAAGCAGTTGAAACAGATAATGCTGTTGATAGTAACATGTTGACAGCAGGGAAATGCTCCCAATATTATCCTTAATGGAACCGAGAACTGTGGTATCTGCACCGACTTTCCTTACACAATTCACCCTTCTGGACTAGCAAAACTAACAGCCCTTAAGTAACTGTCACTTTACAATCTGCCTCTACTTTAATGCTCTCACCTGAAGGAGGGAGGAGAAAAAGCTTTTTCCTTTTGTTTATTTTTTCTCTCTCTCTCTTCCCCTTTTGCTTTTAAGAATGTCAAGTTCCATATCTCCCCAGTGGCTGCTGGTGCTATCTTCTTCCAAAGAGATCAATTTTAAAAATGTTCCAAACACGCTCTCGGTATCAGTTCAAAAGCTTCCATATTTCTGCATTAGTACCATCGCTATGCCAATTTCCTTCCCTCTTTATTTCAGCTGTCTCGGTTTCTGGATTCTTTCTTTTGCTCATTTAAGCCAGAACAGGCCAACGGCTGGGCCCAGTTATTCACTGGTGATCAGTTGCTGAAGTGAGCATTTCAGGTAGACAGAGGGAAGGTTGAGATAAGAGAAAGAGGAGGGGGAGTCTATTAGAGTAATGTTGCTGTAATTAATGAATCCTGCCAGTAATTGCAAAGGTGGAAGGCTGTATAATATTATAATGATAGCCATCCGTTCCATGCAGCCTTCTCTCTCTCTCTCTCTCCCTCCCGCCCTGGAATTCCCTTTCGCACAATCCCTTATCATCTCTGTGATATCAGACACTTAGCCGTGCAAATCTTCCTGACAGTCTTCTATGTCTTTGTCTTCCTAATTGGACAGTATAGAATTGCTTATGGATATTGAAGACATTTAGACCTCAGTTGGAGGTTGTTCAAAAATCGTTAGCAAAGTTGCCTTTGCAGGCATTGTCACAAATTCTTATGCCCTCTTTCAATCGCTTCCCTAAGATGTTTTAAATAAACCCTGGCAGATTCATAAACAAATAAACCCTAACCCTAAGATGTTTTAAATAAAATTAGCAATAGAAAGTCAAGTCCCAGATAGAACGTGTGATCCTTTCTTTACACGAAAACAGATTAGGCCCTTTCTTGTTATCAATAACATCTTTGGAAATAAATGGGCTAAGGCTGATGACTGTAGGCAGACAGGAACTCAATGCCAATCTGAAAATCAAATATTAAATTTTGCCTAATATGATAACCGCTCATTTGGTTCCCCAGTCTTTTTCAGGGGAGAGAATTACGTGCCAGGAAAATAGAGTGGACCACAGGACGGTACATGCCTCTCAAAGTTCCACTTTTTGCACAAAAATCACCAGTGCACGTTTTCTGCAATTTTGAAGTGAAAAGGACAGCAAAATGTTTAATTCCGCCGTGATCGCATTTAGGATCCTATGTGTACAGACAAATCCACTAAGTGATATAATTAAAATGGAGTTAACTTTCACCTCCAGAATTCTTTGAGGAAAGTGTAATGGGAAGGGGACAAACAAATGAAGAGGTCTAATTAAAGTCTTGCCCCTTTTTAATGTGTCACACACATGACACATATTAAAAGGAATGGACTTCTATCATACATTTTCAACCACCATCCTGATATTTTCGAGCTCCTTTCTGTAATAGACCTATTTGAGGGTAGTCAACTATTTAAAGATCAATATTTGATACGGCCCTTGAAAAACTATTGCCTTTATTTCCTTTTTTCACACACACACCAACACACACACACACAGGGCAGAGGATGAAACTATTTGTCACAAATAGAAGCAAATGTGACTGCCCCAGGTTAATGTTGCAGGATCCAATCAACACCCCAATCAACAATTTAAAAGCCCCACACAACCAGGCACCACACAAATATTACACATAGAATAGCCCAAAGCTACACATTCTGGTGAGAGAGAAGTTCCCTGAGGATGGGCTCCAGCGTGAGTCCAAAAGCTTGGAAGACTAAATCTCTTGTCCCGGGGACTGACCCAGATTGGAGCCTGAAACTATTTGTATTAATTATCCTCCAAATAGTTCCCTTTATGATGGAAAATGGAGGACAGATCACCTGGTGTCCTGCTTCCCATCCTTACTCTGCGGCTCTTCTGTACATAAATTGGTTCAAAGAATAATGGCCAAAGGTCACTCCCGTTGGGATCATCCACGCCAACTATTCACAGCATTGTTTCCAAGAACTCGGGAAAGTTCTGAGTCTTTTGATCTATAAGCTCAAAAAATATACATAATATGAATATAAAATATCAGCCTGTGGTTGATATTTCTCTCTCTTCCTGCTTTTGCCTGTCTTTGTACCATTTTGCCAATTAACTGCTTTTGATCTTTCCTGATGTTTAATAAATAAACATCAAGGTAATTTTTTTTTGCTAGCTGAACTGAGTGGCGGGTGTGTTTGCTATGACCTAGATGTAGGGATTGAGTGGGAATGTGTGTGGGGGGGGGGTGCAAATTAAATTGGAAATTAACAGTAATTTCTCAGTGAAAGGATTCTGGGTCCGGCAAGGAACCAGACCTACATTGTGAACTCTCCAAAGCACTCCAGTCAACCAAACATACCAATTTATTTCAGATGCTTGGTCAAGCATGCAGCTGAATTCATAGGGCTCACAGTCCACACGCTTCATGGATACTCTTATAACATCCTAATTAAGGAGCTTTTCCCCATACTGTACCTACAGAGCTAACATAAAGTTTTTGAAAAGGACAGGAACACTGGGACCAGAAAAGTTCATGCTAGAAAATGATAAAGAACGCAGCATCTAGAACATGAAGTTGTAGATTCTCCTTGAAAAGCTTCTCAGAGGTGCCACATCCAGAAAAGGCTCAAGTTAGGATAATTTTGATGGGGGAAAAGGGGGGTAGATTGCATAATGTTTTAAATAATTCTGAGGCTGAATTCCACAAACAGTAAGTTAATTCAATATTCTGCTTTAGGAAAGGAGACCATTGTAAACTCTCCTTAGAACTAAGAATCAGAGATAAATATTACTATCAAAGATAAATAATACTATCAAAATAATATAAATAATATAAATATCAAAGGTATAGAGCTACAATTGTAAGAGAGGTAGATTAAAATATCTATATCTATCTATCATCTATCTATATCTATCATCTATCTATCTATCTATCTATCATCTATCTATCTATCTATCTATCTATCTATCTATCTATCTATCTATCATTTATCTATCTATCATCCATCATTCCATCCATCTATCTATCTGTCTGTCTATCATCCATCCATCCATCCAGCTATCATCCATCCATCCATCCATCCATCCATCCATCCATCCATCCATCCATCCATCCATCCATCCATCCATCCATCCATCCATCCATCTATCTATCTATCTATCTATCTATCTATCTATCTATCTATCTATCTATCTATCTATCTATCTATCTATCTACTGGTATCTATAACATCTCTTTCCTTATCCAGTGTTGTTTAAATATTATTCTATATTGATGGATGAAAAGCACCTCGAGGCAGGACAAGAAGCGATGGATGGAAACTAAGCAAGGACAGAAGCAACCTAGAACTAAGGAGAAATTTCCTGACAGTTAAAACAATTAATCTGTAGAACAGCCTGCCTCCAGAACTTGTGGGTGCTCCAACACTGGAGGTTCTTATGACAAGATTGGACAACCATTTGTCTGAAATGGTATAGAGTTTCCTACCTGAGCAGGGGGTTGGACTAGAAGGCCTCCAAGGTCCCTTCCAGCTCTGTTATTCTGATCCGTCGGCTTGAATCTTAACTTGCTGGCAATATAAAGCATTTGAGTATCCCGAAAAATAAATTCCCTTTGAGCAGAAAACGTATGTGGAAAGTATCAGAAAGACCTGGATATTTTACCAGACAAGGGGAGATAAAATAGATTCTAATATCTGTATAAATAGCAGTGCAATGAAATGTGGGCAATAGATAGAGCCCTTATCTCGCGGACATATTGAAGCAACATATGGAATTTTTTGTTCTATTTGCCTTCCAAACTACCTGAAGAGAGACCATTAAATTGAGCCAGTATTAAGTCCCTTCTCATATTGGATACTATATAAATAGAGAAGTGTATTGTCTCGTTATTGCAATAGGAAAGGGCATGTTAAAGGGAAAGACACACATTCAAGCCTAAAACCCATATAAAATAGTGATAACAAGATCTCATGTCCTAAAAAAAAAAGAAAAAAGTCAGGCCTGGACTGGAATTGCAAAACAAAATGAAACAAAACAATGTTGTGCAGACAAAAACAAAACAAGCACCATTGTTAGCCCTTTCAGGTAGACCAGACTGAGAAACTAAAGTTATGAATGATAATGCCAGTTTTATTATAATATTACAGCATGGGTATCAAACTCGCCGCATCACATTGCCATCACGTGACGTTTCGCGGTGTTTTTCCCATTCACAGAGCTGGGTGGGCGTGGCCTGCATGTGAGGCATCTGGCCCGCGGGCCCCCAGTTTGGCACCCCTGGGCTACAGAGTCAGAATCTTGCAAGTCTGAATGTTCCTCTGCCTTACCTTCTTTTATCTTCAAGAGAAGTAGGGAGGGTCAAGCCTGAGATATTTTCTCAAATTACATTCCTTCTGTGGGCTCAGATTTCTCTTATCTGACTGTTGTCACAGTTGCAGCTCTTCATCCTGTCCCTCAAGATA
Source organism: Diadophis punctatus similis (assembly GCA_023053685.1). Lineage (NCBI taxonomy): Eukaryota > Metazoa > Chordata > Lepidosauria > Squamata > Dipsadidae > Diadophis > Diadophis punctatus. Next base: position 9,578,596 of record JALIGW010000003.1, on the reverse strand, counting down.
TTCTTACTGCCCATTGCAAGCATTTTAAGATTGCAAATAAATGCTTCCTTGAAATTGGACATGATTCTGAATTTGAAAAGAAAAAAAACCATTTTGCTGGTGGATCAAGTCTCTACATCTGCAACAAAGATGTGTTAATAAACCTTGCTGAACTTTACCCAGGAAGAATTAAGTTAAGAAATGGAATGTCAGTAGATGCATGAGGAAAAGGCAGCATTAAATCATAATGATTATAATGATTTTCATTAAGATAATGAAAGCAGAAATGTAATATAGCCAGAATCGTGTTATGCATGTGAACTCAAGGCAAATTACATAAATCTGTGTTATTTTATGCAACATAGCTGTAAAATTGTTCTTAAAAATGGATTTTGGCCTGTTACAAAGGACCATGAAGTGATGTTGATGGAAAAACACGATGAAGCTTAATTTGGTGGAATTTATACAACCTAAAACAGAGTAACAGGATGCAGGCATAATAATAATCCTGTAACGTGGTACAGAAGATTTGGTTACAGAGATGAGTCTGTTTTTGTGATGGAATGTGCACCTGGAGAATCAGTGGACAGGCGTTTTGGCAGCCCACAGTTTTTCCAGATTAAGAGACTGCAAAGTCCCAAAATACAGTATATGAGGGGTGGGGGGAAGAAGTTCCGGGCAGCCACACCTTAGAATCTCTCAAGATATATCTAGTAGTTTAGAAGTTACGGCTTTCATTTGGCAAGATTCTGTCCGTTAGCTGGAAGCAAATAAAGGATTGAACTCGAATAGCTTTCACTATGTCATCCTTGGGTTTGGACCCGAAATAAAGGATGAGGACCTAGACTGGATGTTTGTCCTCACAAGAAAAGAAAAAGAATGAAAATGTGATTGTTACTTAAAAACAAAACAGAATAAGGAATAGCTTTCTTGGATATGAATCCAAATAAGCCAGCCAGCTTTTGGAACTTTTTTTTTCCAGATTTTTTTTTTGGTCTCATGGCAATCAAAACAAAGGATGCAAAAACTACCATATTTTTCGGAGTATAAGACGCACCTTTTTACCCCCAAAAAGAGGATGAAAACTTGGGTGCGTCTTATACACCGAATGTAGCCCCACCCACCCAGTCACCCCCACCCTTTGGCCTCTGTCTTCCAGCAATTTACCTGTTTGCAGCAAAGAGGGAAGAGCCTGTAAAGCCAAGCAAGTCAGTAGCAGCTTCCTGACCTACAGCTGATTTGCCACATGCTAAAATGAAAGTGAAACTAGGTTGCAAAGAGGCAAATAGCTGGGAGAGACACGCATATTTTTATTTTCTTCTGAACTGGATGCAGAGGACTAAGTAAATAATTATAAATGTCTGTAGAATGTTCAAATTATTAGACTTATTTTTTAAAGACAGCTTTATTATTGTTCTAGAGCCAGAGGTGTCCAACCTTGGCAATTTTAAGACTTGTGGACTTCAACTCCCAGAATTCCACAGCCAGCTTTGTTAGCTTTGCTGGCTGTGGAATTCTGGGAGTTGAAGTCCACAAGTCTTAAAGTAGCCAAGGTTGGAGACCCCTGTAAATCTAGACAACTTAACAAAATAAAGAAGCTTTTAAAAATAAATGCTTGCTCTGAAGAGGCCCAGTGCTATTGTATCTTCTTTTAAATAATAGAGAATAATGTATACTTCCAGAAATTGTAATTAATTTTAACAGCTCTGTACAAGTATAGTCTGAAATGTAACAGTGTCCTGTTTAGTATTAGAGTTTAGTTACCTTGGAGTAGATCTATTTAAATAATTGGGAAGAGTTAGTGTGACTACATTTAAGAAAACTTTCTGACATAATGTACATTTCTCCAATTCTTTGCTATTTCTATGGGTCAGGCACACATGCACAGAAATACACAGCAAACAGTATATATCATCTGTGCTATTTGCTGTTTGCTGTTTGGCAAATTGCTTGGAGGCAGAGGCCTTTTTTCCTTGTTTTCCTCCCCCAAAACTAAGGTGTGTCTTATATTCCAGTGCGTCTTATACTTCAAAAAATACGGTATTTATTTTATTTTGTATTTATTTATTTTTGTGAAGCATATATAAGATTACAACAAAAGCATAAACATGTATACATGAGATGATTTTGAGTACATGAGAACATTAGGACAGGGACAGTAGGCACGTTGGTGCGCTTATGCACGCCCCTTACAGACCTCTTAGGAATGGGGTGAGGTCAACAGTAGACAGTTTAAGGTTAAAGTTTTGGGGATTTGGGGAAGAAACCACAGAGTCAGGTAGTGCATCCAGGCATTGATCACTCTGTTGCTGAAGTTGTATTTTCTGCAATCGAGTTTGGAGTTTACAACTACATTGTAACATTCATAGAGCATCACTCGAGGTATATTTGCATCTATCTCCTGAGGTCACCTCAGCAAGATAGACCATACCTAAGGTGACCAGACGTCCCGATTTTGGCGGGACAGACCCGCTTTTTCATCATTTGTCCCGCGTCCCGCCCGTCCTCTAAAAAGTCCCGATTTTTTGAAAGAATGCACGACTAGGGCATTCTTTCAAAAAATCGGCCTGAAAGGCAGCAGGCCTCTCAGCTCGGGCCGGCCATGGGCGGCGTTGGCGGCGGGCGGGTGTCCCGCGTTGTTGACTCCTCCGGCGGCGGCTGGAAGCTGGGGGGAGGGGGAAGGGAGGCTGCTCCTCCTCTCCTTCCCCCGCCCCATCCCTAGCCCCGCCCTCGGAGGCGCCGCTGCTGTGAGCTTACGAGCGGCGCAAACAGCCCTTCCTCGTCCCCCTCCCCTTTAGTCTACTGCAACTCACAAGATTGTTGCGAGGGGAGGAAGCCAGGCGTCCCACTGCCAACGCTCGCGACAAATAGCCTAACAATGCGAGCAGCAGTGTCCTGTTCCCGCTCGAGGCTTTACATTGCGCGCGCGGCCTCTGGTTTTTCCCCACTTCCCTCTGGGAACTTGGTTTTTTAAAAAAAACAAAGCCTTCGCTAATAATCCCCCCTCCCTTCGTTGCCGTAGAAACCGATCTTGGCGGAAAATAAACAATAAGAAGCGTAACTGAACAGCATTAACCCATCCGGAACTAGGCGAGGGAGGGGGAAAGGGAATAAAGCCAAAAGGAAGTTCCGCCTTTTCCGCTTCTGGCTGACCAATCATCATGCAGAAGTTCGGAGAGCGGTGCAGGATTTAAATTGCCGAAGCTTTGGCGTCCTGCGTTTCGGCTGCTGGGCGCGGTTTCTACGTGAAAGGTTGTGGAATGGCTTCTGCTGCGGAAAGAGGTGGGTGGGATTGGGGAGTGGGATTCAGTCTCCCCAAAAGGAGAGACTTGATGGTTCTTATGCTTTCCTGTTGCCATCCCCCTTGCACAAATGGTGCTGTTCAGTGAAAACAGCCTTTAAAAAAAAATTCAATTCCTCAAGACCTTGTTCTTCCCCCCGTCGCCTCGCTGCCGCCGTTGCCCTGGGGCCGGGCGGGCGACCGGGAGACCGCGGCGCTTGGTTGCTTGGAGCAGGTAAGCTGCCGGCTGCCTCCTTTCCCCGTCTCCCGCCTCCCCTTCGGCCGGGCTGCCAAGCAACGAACGGGAGGCGGGAGATGGGGAAAGGAGGCAGCCGGCAGCTTACCTGTCGCGAGCTCCAGGCATCCAAGCGCCCTCCCGCCTCCCCCCCACCCCACCTGGACACCGACATTTGCTGTTTTGCCCTCTGCGCATGCGCAGAGGGCAAAACAAATGGCGGCGCCCAGGCGGCCCCCCCCCCGTCCCGCTTAAAAATAAAAAAATCTGGTCACTTTGACCATACCATACCAATACCATAAAGGTCAAAAAATACTTTTATTGGAAGGAAAAGTAACAGAATCTTGAAGATGGAATGTGTTTCATCCTCCCTCAATTTATCTTCCTGTGCACTAGGAAGGAGCTTGTCTGAGATGTTTTCTCAAATTATTTTCTTGGCCTGGGCTCAAGCCCCGCTTATCTGACTTGATAGTGGCTCTGAAAGGTGATCTGCAAGAGGAGAATTGCGTATGCTGAGCACCAGATTTTGAACAGCCAGAGAAAGAAACACCGGTGTGCAATATATGCAAAAATTCATATATGGGCAAAAGCACAGTCTGATAAATTAAATCAAGTATTACAAAAGCAGGGAAACGCTCGTCCATGTTTGTAGCTTGTACAAGGGTTAAAAATGAAAGACGCATTGGTGTGTTGGTGATACTTTGGCAGAGTACACAATTCAGTGCATGGGGATGATGGGAAGGGGACTCTGGTATAGATCGGGGGTCTCCAACCTTGGCAACTTTAAGACTTGTGGACTTCAACTCCCAGAATTCCTCAGCCAGCAAAGCTGAAGTCCACAAATGTTAAAGTTGCCAAGGTTGGAGACCCCTGGTATAGATCATCCCCCCATTAGATCTCTTAAGGGGTAGAATAGAGGAGGGATCACCTGGTGTTCTGCTTTCCATATCTATTCTATTGTTCTTATGCATATAAATGGGTTTAAACTGGAATAATCAAAGGTTACTCCTTTTCGGACTGTCCATGCTAACTACCCATGCATTGTTTCCAGGGGCTCTGGGAAGTTCTGTGCCTTTTGATGTATCTATTTTTTCCCATCCAATTGTGTTCAATTCTCAGAGACTGGCTGAACAAGTCCCTGCAGTTTTCTGGGCAAGGTTTTTCAGAAGTGGTTTGCCATTGTCTCCTTCCTAAGGCTGAGAGAAAGTGACTGGCCCATGGTCACTCAGATAGCCTTGTGCCTAAAGCAGGACTAGAAGTCACCATCTCCCCACTTTCTACCTGATGCCTTCACCACTACACCAGATTGGCTCTTTTGATCTACAGCTCAAGAGATATACAGTACATCATATGAATAATATGAATATAAAATATCAACCGGTGGTTGATATTTCTCTTTCTCCATGCTTTTGCCTGTCTCTGTCCCATTTTGCCAATTAACTGCTTTTGATCTTTCCTGATGTTTAATAAATAAACATCAAGGTATATATTTTTTTTTACTAGTTGAGCTGAGTGGCGGTTGTGCTTGCTATGACCTAGATGTAGGGATTTACTGGGAATGATGGGTGCAAATTAAGTTGGAATTTAGCAGGATCATTTCCTAAGGAAAGGATTATTCTGGGTCCAGCAAGGAGAAAGGCCTACATTGTGAGCACCCTAAAGCAGACACCCAAACATGCCAATTTATTTCCAGGTGTTCTGTCAAGGAAGTCTGTCACAGTCCTGTCCCAATGCCTGGAAGGTGTGCAGGCCTGACATGAGGAGAAACCAACTCTTCACTATATGATGCCCATTAACAAAAGATGGGACTTGGGATTACATGGTTGCAACCAGCTTCCTGATTTTGTTTTATCCCTCCCCTTGTCCCTGTCTACCTGCTATTGTGTCATCACAATATTTGCCCAAGAATAGCTGTAGATTATGTCCGCTGACTATTCTTGCCTTGCACTGAATGTGCAAATAAACATGTATTATAATTGTTATGGTTGGTTCAGGGGTGAAATGATCCCAGTTCGCTCTTGCCTGTCGGTCGTCACAGAGCCGATGGAGCCAGTGGTGGTTGCGGCACGGGGTTGCCCCCGCCCGCTTCCCCCGCCCACCTGGACACCGCCATTTGAGTTCTTTTGCCCTCTGCGCATGCAGAATGCTTTGCGCATGCGCAGAGGGCAAAATAACTCAAATGGCAGCGTCCAGGCAGGCGGGGGAAGCGGGCGGGGGAAGCCCAGCGCCGCAACCGCCACTGGCTCCATCGGCTCTGCGACGACCGACAGGCAAGAGCGAACCGGGAGCATTTCACCCCTGGGTTGGTTGCACAGTCAGACAGATGTTTAGGATGGATTTGGCATTTTTATCTACCCAATGAGTCTTTCTCAAGGACCTGGGATAGGCAGATGCGGGTTATTGTTATTTAATAAAGCAGTTCTGTAATTATTCAGGTTTTCTTGATACAAACACAAAATACAAGTCCTTCAATTCAGAGCCAAAGGAAACACAGGGCAAATGTGCCACTTTTATCATACCGCGCTGGCTCAGGAATTCTGGGATTTGAAGTCTACATGTCATAAAAGGGCCATAGTTGTCCAGCCCTTTATATGTGTAGGTTTAAACATTTATTCTTTAGGTATTTTTAATTTTGCCTCACTCTAAACAAGTACATAAAATGACCTTTTAATAACGAACCTAAACAAACAGTATCATTAGATATCAAACTCAGCCCATAGCACCATTCCTTAGAAGCAGCTGTATCTTTCCCAGAATATTGTGGGTGGACAGTGTGCTAAGTAGCACTCCGTGAGTCTTCTGCTGATTTTTTTCCTGCCAGAAAAATGTTGTCATTCCAAGTTGAAGGTGGATTGTGCTTTGTTTTCCCACACTGAATAAATACACAACTCTTGCAAAGCAGTGTTCCCCAAGGCAGCATACTAGGACCAACACTCTTTATATTTTATATAAATGACCTTTGCGATCACATTATAAGTGACTGCGTTCTCTTCGCCGATGATGTAAAACTCTTCAACACTACCGACAACACTGCTACCCTCCAAAAAGACCTTAACTTTGTGTCAGAATGGTCAAACATCTGGCAACTCCAAATCTCAACCAACAAATGCTCTGTCCTACACATTGGCCAAAAAAATCAGAACACCAAATATAAGCTGAACAGACAAGACCTTGCAGACGACCCTCACCCTGTCAAAGATCTTGGAATACTCATATCAAATGACCTAAGTGCCAAAGCCCACTGCAATAACATCGCCAAAAAGGCTTCAAGAACTGTTAACCTAATCTTACATAGCTTCTTCTCCGGTAATATCACACTACTAACCAGAGCATACAAAACATTCGCCAGACCAATCCTTGAATACAGCTCATCTGTCTGGAACCCACACCGCATATCTGACATAAATACATTAGAAAGTGTCCAGAGATACTTTACAAGAAGAGTCCTCCACTCCTCTACTCGCAACAGAATACCTTACGCAACCAGACTTGAAATCCTGGGCTTAGAAAGCTTAGAACTACGTCGCCTTCGGCACGACCTAAGCATAGCTCATAAAATTATCTGCTACAATGTCCTTCCTGTCAACGACTACTTCAGCTTCAACCACAACAATACACGAGCACACAACAGATACAAACTCAAAGTGAACCGCTCCAAACTTGACTGTAGGAAATACGACTTTAGCAACAGAATGGTAAATGCCTGGAACTCACTACCTGACATTGTGGTTTCATCACCAAACCCCCAAAACTTTACCCTTAGACTGTCCACTGTTGACCTCACCCGATTCCTAAGAGGTCAGTAAGGGGTGTGCATAAGTGCACCAGCGTGCCTACCGTCCCTGTCCTAATGTTCCCTCTTATCAGTACCCATCTTATATATATAAACAATGTTATATCTATGTATATTACCAACACGTACTTGACAAAAATAAATAAATAAAAATAAATAAAGCCACTTTCCACCCTGTAAAAGACAGGGGAGGAAACCAGCTCTTCTTACAGTGAAGATCAAAAGGAAAAACAAAAACAGGCAGGGGACAGGAAGCAATGCTCTGTGACAAAAAGCAGGACAGGAAAGAAACCCTTCTGTGATCTTCAGTTCAAAGCATGAGAGGTTCCATTTAGTCTCTCGGTATAGATCAGTGTTTTTCAAACTCAGCAACTTTAAGATGCGCGAACTTCAGTTCCCAGAATTCCCCAGTCAGCTTGGGGAGTTCTTAAAGCTGCTGAGGTTGAGCAACACCGGTATAAATATATCTGTAGGCATATAAAGCTTCCCCCACGTAGAAAACAAAACGTTTCTGTATTGGAACAGTTCTGAAAAGTTTCTTGCATCTTTTTTTCCTAGCAATTCTCATGCAATCTACAGTAATGGAAGGCAGGTTGCAGGTTGATGAAGAGATGGGCAGAAAGCAAGCATCTTCTTTCATTAGCTCACAATAATAAACATAAGCCTAAAAACAGTACAAAAGAACATTTCCAACCTCCTGAAAATGAGTTTGAAAAATAGAATTGTCTTTTGCAGTGGAAGAAAACTTTCAGGAAATTGAATATCGTTTCGGCATTTAATTCAAACTACAGTATGATAGAAGCATTCATAAAAAGGTATTTCTGCTATCAAGCTACCATGATTTTTTTAAACAGAAAATGTCTGCAGTGGTTCCCATTCACCTTTTTTTTCCCCTCCAGCAGTTAATTTCTCCTAGAAAAACTTCTCTTTCTTTCCCTGGTGATTTTGCAGGCAAATAGAAACACATAACTGAGAAGAACCATTTAACATGCTTCAATCTCAGGCTTGATTGCATGTTCAAGGGGTTAATCAAAGGCCTGAAACAAATTAAACAGAAGGGGGGAGGAAACCCCTCTTGGATAATTATATATTCTTTCCAATTCTCTGTTGCCTTCCTTCAATCCACGGCAAATAACCAGGGAGGGGTGTGTGGCAAAATGTGTGGTTCCCATGAACTTCCTTGACCACACCTGTCCCTTTCAATGAGAGATTTCATTGCTATCCCTAGATTGTGATCACTACAGATCAGGGGTGGGTTCCTAATTTTTTTACTGCCACTCTGTGGGCGTGGCTTATTTTGTGGGTGTGGCTTGCCAGCCATGTGACTGGGTGGGCGTGGCTTGCCAGCCATGTGACAGGGTGGGCGTGGCTTCTTGGACTGCTGAAGGGAGGGGAACTGAGATAGGTCCTGCCACCCATTCCCACTCCCCTCAGCAGCTCGAGAAGCCTCAAACGTGCGAAAATGCCTAGGATCATCACCGTGCATTCGTGGATTCTCGGACTGCTGAAGGGATGGGAATGGAGATAGCTCCTGCCGCCCGTTCTTTCAGCGTCTCACACGCTCCCTCAGCCATCCTCCCCTTCTTGGACTCACTGTGGGGTAGGAAGGCAGCGCATGCACAGTGCCGGAAGCTCGGCTTCTGGGCATGCGCAGAAGAAAAAAAAATGTAAATTAAAAAAAAATTTAAAAAAAAATATGGCAACACCCAGGCACCAGCAACCAATTGCACTGGTACTGTGACGAAACCAGCGGGCCGCTACCAGTGCTATAAAGTGGACCGCACCGGTAGGAACCCACCACTGCTACAGATCTAAAAATCTGTAGAACTTTCCATGTTTCTTTATTTCTGCCAGTGGCAGAAAAGCAGAGACAAAAACAACTAATATCAAGAAACCTATGAAGATGCTCAGTGTTCTCTAAGTCCACTAAGTCTACATGTAAAGGAAGTTCTGGAGATATATTTTTTAAATAAAAAAATCTCATCTCCATAACATGTTAAATTTACATTTTACATTTTTCAAAAAGAATTTGTTGCGGAAGTGACTGCCTGCGAAGGCTCCTGGATTGGGGCTGAAAGGCGAAAACAGAAGCAGTATGCTCCGTCCCATATTTGGGTAGACCAGGTTGCCCTGATAGACCGGTCCCACCAAAAAACACTTTCCATAATATCTTCTTCTCATTCCCATTAAACCTCCTTTATCCCACATAGATGCTGTGAATTACCAAGGCTGACTGAGAGTCCAAGCTTGGAGAGTAGCAAATTGAAAAAGCTAAAGTAGGGAAATGGTGCTTTGTGAATAGATCAGGCAGTATCAGTTCAGGACCAAATCAGTGTATGCGTGGAGTTAAAGCAGAATGCCCTAGGGCAGGGGTAGGCAGAGTTGGCTCTTCTATGACTCATGGACTTCAACTCCCAGAATTCCTAAGCTAGCATGATTGGCTCAGAAATTCTGGGAGTTGAAGTCCATGAGTCATAGAAGAGCCAACTTTGCCTACCCCTGCCCTAGGGTGAGGAAAATATTACATTTTAATGGTGGTGGTAATGCAGTGGTTAGAATGCAGTACTGCAGGCTAACTCACTGCTCACTCCAGGAATTCGATTCTCAGTGACTCAGGGTTGACTCAGCCTTCCATCCTTCCCAGTTCAGTAAAATAAGGCTCCATATTGTTGGGGACAATATGTTGACTCTGTAAACCACTTAGAGAGGACTGTAAAGCACTGTGAAGTGGTACATAAGTCTAAATGCTATTGCTAACATTTATTGTTTGTGCTGCCAGCAAGATTGCAGCATATAAGAGGATAGATAGATAGATAGATAGATAGATAGATAGATAGATAGATAGATAGATAGATAGATAGATAGATAGATAGATAGATAGATAGATAGATAGATGATGGATGGGTAGGTGAAGGGCAGTGCCAAAGGAAAGACAGGAAGGAAGGAAGGAAGGGAGGGAGGGAGGGAGGGAGGGAGGGAGGGAGGGAGGGAAAGAGAGAGGGAGGGAGGGAGGGAGGAGGGAAAAAGGGAGGGAGGGAAGGAAGGAAAGGAGCTAGGCAGATGTGCAATACTTGAATTCAAGGACATGGTGGATTATGGGGGGGGGGAGAAAGACATTGTGAAGTTTGGCAAGTAAGCTAGTGTGCTGGCCCTGAACAGGAGGAGAGGAAAGAGAAGTTGCGTCATACCAGCTATATCCAATTATGGAATGGTTGAATTAGAAGGGACCAGAGGATTATTCTGCCCTACCCTCTGGGGGGTGGATGTATAGTCTCTTCTAAAAAAAACCTCCTGAGATGGACTACCTTCAACCTCAGTTCCCCTCTTGTAAAGATGTTGATATCATAAACTTTCTGTATATTTAAACATAATCTAGATATCTGTAATGGATACCCAAGAAAATGATAGAATTGGAGAGTTGGTGGGGGAAAGATACAAGGTTATACTTTGCCCCTTCTCCCGCAGCTGCATAATGGACATAGAAAGAGGCTCAGAAGGAACCCCCCCACTCTAAGTTCTCAGGCTGTAAAGCAAACAGTGAGAGAATTGTACTTTGAGACTTGCAAGATTCTGTTAATGCAGATTTACAATAAACTAGAATTAGCTCATCTGGTCGTATTTCCTGTCTGATGTACCTGACAATAGTTAAAATGTCTTTGAAAAGACAAGAGCTTAAATCAAACACATTTGCGACATTTTTATTTCCATCTTTAAAAAAATTACAAGCAACAACAATGGGCTTTAGCTTTAAATTCAACAACCTTACAGGAAGGGTCATTTAACTAGTCTGAGTATCTCCTCCAAATTATTCCCCTTCCAAGTTGATGAGAAAGTGAGCATGATACTGTTGTATATATTTTTCCTGCCATTTCCTTCCCTTCCGAAGGGGGTTAATATTATTATGTCATCTTCCTATCCTATTGAGTCTCACCTTTTTCTGTGGATCCTAACAAATTCTAAGGATATTTGAGGTATGGTAGTTTAAAATGCAGAAGGGTTGTTCTTCAACAGCATGGGGAATTGATTTAAGGCAGAGGGGCTCATGAACCATACAGAGCATTCACTACCCAATGGGCAGTATTCAGTACACTAAATTAACACCATTGAAATCCAATGGCAAAAAGAGCAATAGCAATAGCACTTAGACTTACAGTATATACCACTTCATAGTGCTTTACAGTCCTCTCTAAGTGATTTACACAGTCTGCATATTGCTCCCAACAATCTGGGCCCTCATGGAAGGCTAATCAACCTTGAGCCAGTTAGGATCGAACTCCTGGCTGTAGGCAGATTTAGCCTGCAATGAGTGCAATACTGCATTTTAATCACTGCGCCACCATTACCAAAAGGCTGAGTTATCCCACTTCAACATTTAATTCCCCAGAAAAAACAAATTAGTTGGCAAAAAAAATTGTCCTGTTTGTTTCTTGATGATGTTATGGCATTTCCTACATCATCTGTAGGTCAGTGAAGAAGGCTGTGGCCTCTAATCCAAAGAAAATTTACCTAAAGTCACTCTACACATAGCAGCCATATTCATTGCACAATAGAGGTGTACTCCTACTATACCAAGCCAATCCTTTGTAGGCTGGTGACAATGGATTAGTGTTTTGCAATAGGGCGGTTAGTAGCAATGTGAGCTGTAATCAGCTGAGATTTTGGTTGGGAAAATACTATGGACATCAGGGGAAGATGCTTTATTCCAGTTAAAATGGAAGCCTATTCACTGCCACTGCCAACTGGGCACTTTCTGAGAAGGCCCACCTTCCAGTTTTCCCCAACAAGGTACATGTATCACTGCTGAATGCTCTTAATAGATTTCCAGTATCTCATTCATTGATTGGTTAGATCAGCAGTCCCCAACCTATCTGGCTCTGCGGATTGGCAGCAGAAGTGGTAAGGGGGCAGAGGGGATGGATTTGCATGTGTGTCTGCTGCTTGCGCAAATGGAACTTTGTGTGCTTGCACACTCACCTGCCACTTGCATGGCCCAGTTCCTAATGGGCCACGGACCAGTACAAGGCTGTGGACCAGGGGTTGGGGACCCCTGAATTAGATGGTGTCATCGACACAGTGGGCATGTGTTTAGGCAGACTTGGAGAGACAGTGGAGGACAGGGGGAGCAGGCATGCTATGGTCCATGGGGTTGTGAAGAGTTGCACACAACTTAATGACTGAACAACATCTCATTTATATGCTACAGCATCTCTCTCTCTCTCTCTCTCTCTCTCTCTCTCTCTCTCTCTCTCTCTCTCTCTCTCTCTCTCTCTCTCCCTCCCTCTCCCTCTCCCTCTCCCTCTCCCTCTCTCTCCCCTCTCTCTCTCTCTCTCCCTCCCTCCCTCCCTCTCTCTCTCTCCTGTCTCTCACTCAATTTTTCTCTCTTATGTCTCTCATAAACTTCCGTGGTATGTAATTGCCAAATACTTACATCAAAGCATAAATAAACCAAATAAATTCATTTACATTATTCATATTTTCTCTGTTTTCCTCCTCTTTTATTTATGCTTTAAACAACAGTAAATATCACAATAATAATATTTTTTTAAAAAAAAACCAACGCCTGCAGGAGGCCGGAAGATGATCAAAAGGCTCTGATATAGAGCAATTCATGTTTCTTCTCTGCAATCGCTAACGAATCTTAACTTGAGCCATGTTATGTTCCCATGTGAGTGATAAGCAATGATTTATTATGAAGTGTCATGAAATCGGAATGCCGTACAGTGAGAAATGAGTGAATGGGAAATGCTTTCCCAGTTTCCCAGTCTCATTACTCAAAGATGCAGAATCCCTTTTCAAAGCCTAATTCCACTGGAGGTTTTTACCAAAAATCTTGCTTTGCAATGGAAAATAAACTTTGACTGTAATCTCTCTCCCCCCACCCCCACTACCTCAGAGTAGCTTGCAGTCTGTTGGTTGAACAAAATATTCAGCTTGGAGATTGTTACAGGAATAATCATGCAGCTCACATGAACAATGCAGCACATGAGCCAAGGAATTACGGGTTTTCAAATCAAGTGACTTTGATATTTGTTTTTATTTAGTGCATTTTATATGCCACTGTTCTTCCATCACAGAACTCAAGGGTACATGTACATCAGAGGTGAGTTTCGGCAGGTTCTGACCAGTTCTGGAGAACCGGTAGCGGAAATTATGAGTAGTTCGGAGAACCGGTAAATACCACCTCTGACTGGCCCCGCCCCCATCTATTCTCTGCCTCCTGAGTCCCAGCTGATTGGGGGGATTTTGCAGTAACCTTCCCCTGCCACGCCCACCAACCACACCCTCCAAGCCACGTCACGCCACCAAGCCATGCCCACAGAACCGGTAGTAAAAAAAATTGAATCCCATGTACATGAGATTCCCAAGACAGACAGCATTCAGATGTATCTCTTTTCTGCATCAGGTGGCTTTAGTTTATGATTTAAAATTTTTTAAGAAAGTGTGGAAGAACTCATAAGTTAGATTGGTATACTCTAGCTAGCAGCCATTCTCTATAATTAGCAGTAGGCCTACCTTACTATATTTTTTGCACACAAAAAAAAAATCCAGATAAGGGAAATTAGACTTATTCACTTGGTTCTGTCTTCTGCATGCAGAAAACATGCTAAACCTATCAGCCATGGTTTGGCCCCAATTCCAGTTCAAACAATACAGGACTATAAAAAAGTATTTGTTTGAGAGCTAAATGCAACCCCCAATTTTAGAGGAAATATACCAGAAATCGCCATTTTTTTATCCTCAAAGGATGCATACAGTATTTCCTTCTTTTCAATTGCATACAAAAGAAATTAGCCGATCTAAAAGCAGAAGACAATCTTAGGTAAGTTCTTGAAAATTGGTACAAAGTTCTTACATTTCATTCAGTTAAGAGGCAATAAAGGGATAGGTGTGGGCTTTCACTGTGGCTTCCCAGGTTGCAATTAAACTCCAAGGAAAAACATCACAAAGGACCTCTTTCCACAGGACTTCTTGAGATCATGGAAGACAAGACAGAGTGTGTGAGACAAAGGTCACTGGAGGAAGGAGCAATTTCTTGTGTTTTCTCTCAATATTAAGCTCGGGGGAAAATCAAAAGCATATCATGAAGGAGATAGGATGCCTCTTTCATGGCGAATGAGACTTTTTGGCCATTGGAAAACCAACATTGAGTTGCCAAGTCAGTTTCATGCACAAATACTTTTCTTAATTTGGACTGGCATTGCCAAAATCTAGAGCAGTGTTTCTCCACCTTGATAATGTTAAGATATGTAGACTTCTTCTTCTTCTTCTTCTTCTTCTTCTTCTTCTTCTTCTTCTTCTTCTTCTTCTTCTTCTTCTTTCTTCTTCTTCTCCTCCTCCTCCTCCTCCTCCTCCTCCTCCTTCTTTTCCTCCTCCTCCTCCTCCTCCTTCTCCTCCTCCCCCTCCTCCTCCTCCTCCTCTTTTACCACTTTGGGTATTGAAGGAGATACAAAATTCAGGTTCTTGCATTTCTTGTGGCCTCAACCATCTTTATTTGATGCTGTTGCAGTGTATCTTGGATGTTGGTCTCTCCATCTTCTTCTGGGTTTGCCTTGTGTTCTTTGGCCTTCTCCTCTTTTTGTAAATGCTTTGTATGGTATAGAATCCCAAGACATTTTCTCCAGATGAGAAAAACACTTCATGTGTGTGGACATGTGTGGAAGTGTAGACTTCAATTCTCAGCTTTCCCGGCTAGCTTGGGGAAACATCTAAAACTCTGATCTAGAGTTCCTGCATCTTCACTGGTTTATAGGATTTGAAAGAATCAGCATGGTCCCATTACAGTACTGCAGATCGTAGCAACTAGCTAAGTACAGAAGTAGCAGTGGTGGGTTGCTACTGGTTCGGACCGGTTCGGGCGAGCCGGTGGTAGAAATTTGGCCCCGTTCGCCGAACCGGTAGCGATGGCCGTCTTGCCACACCCCCGAACCAGTTCCCCGGTCACTGCTGCTTGAAAGCGTCCAGCAACAAATCTTCTGCGCATGCGCAAAGGCTTCTGCGCATGCACAGAGGGTCAGAACCCAGATGTAACACACGCGAGCACTTCCGACGCGATGCGCGCACTTCCGAACTGAGGTGTAACCAAGCATAATTCTGCTTCATGCAGAACCTGGAAAATCTGAAGGAGTCATTGTATAGTTTGTACCTTGTTAAAAAGAAGAAAAAGCTCTGGAGAGCATGAAATCAACCAAAGTGTAGCCTTTTCTTCTGCTTAATTTCCATCTGTATGTAGAGATGCTGAGATTCCCAACACAATTGTTGCTGTTCCTTCTCAAAGAAAGGTTGACATAATGTTTCATTTAGGAAATGTATCAGTGATGAACGAAGAAATATTCATGGCAGCATGCGGGAAAAGTGAAAGGAAATAATTTTAAAAAAGCTCATTAGTTTGATACTCTCTTGACCCATTTCCGACTTCTCATTTTACTGGGGAAGGAAAGGTTTTTGACAGAGAAATCTAAGCTTACATAAATTAATGTATTTCAATATTATGTGCCTCTACTTTCGTATAAAGTACTTCTGGACATCAACAGTGATGACAGTGAAGGCTTTGGCACTATTTCATAAGTGGGTTTGGGGTGTCTTCAAATGTTCATTTTTTTTTCCTAAGGGAGCAAAAGGGCTAAAAGACAGACAAACCAGATTTGCAAGGGAAAGAAAAGGCAAAACTTTTTGGATTAACCTTTTACTGAGGAATCTGGTCAAGAGATGGAAGTCTGATGAATCTTAAGCCCAAGGAGGAAAGGAAGCAAAGATGTAGGGTATCCATAGATGTGGCAATAGCAAGATGGGAATAGCAATAGCAATAGCACTTAGACTTATATACCGCTTCATAGTGCTTTACAGCCCTCTCTAAGTGGTTTACAGAGTTCAGCATATTGCCCCCAACAATCTGGGTCCTCATTTTACCGACCTCAGAAGGATGGAAGGCTGAGTCAACCTTGAGCCGGTGAGATTTGAACAGCTGAACTGCTGAACTAGCAGTAGCCTGCAGTGCTGCATTTAACCACTGCACCAACTTGGCTCTTAAATAATAAAAATAACAGAATAACAAAAGAGACCTTGGAGCAGTAGTGGGTTCCTACCCGTGCTGTGCGGGACGCCGCACCGGTAGGAGCCCGGTGATGATGTCATTTTTAGGCACTTTTTTCCAGCTTCTCCGCTTCCTGAGCTGTCGGGATAAAGCCCTCCCACCTGCCCTTGTTTCAATACCGACCTTTATTCTTCCTCCGAAGCACAGCTGAGAAGCTCCTCAGCTGTGTTTCGGTTTGTAATGTCGTCCTAAGCATGCACGGAAGTGAAATCGCCCGATGGAACGCGAGTTCACTTCTGCGCATGCTCGCGATACGCACCGGTAGCGAAAATAACCGGAACCCTCCACTGCCTTGGAGGTCTTCTAGTCCAACCCCCTGCTCAATCAGGAGAACCTATACCATTTCAGACAAATGGCTGCCCAGTCTTTTCGTGAAAGCCTCAGTGTTGGAGCATCGACAGTTTCTGAAGGCAAACCATTCTACTGGTTGATTGTTCTCACTGTTAGGAAATTTGTCCTTAGTTCTAGGTTGCTTCGGTCCTTGATTAGTTGATTCTTGTCTTGCCCTTTGGAGCTTTGGAGAATAGGTTGACACCCTCATCTTTGTAGCAGCCTCTCAAATATTGGAACACTTCTATCATATCTCCCCTATTCCTTCTTTTCATATATCTTTCCATGTGATGTAACAGAATAATAGAGTTGGAAGGGATCTTGGAGGTCTTCTAGTCCAACTCCTGCTCAGGCAGGAAGTCCTATACTATTTCAGACAAATGGTTCTCCAGTCTCCTCTTAAAAACTTCCAGTGTTGAAGCAGTCACATCTTCTGGAGGCAAGTTGTTCCATTGATTGTTTGATCTACTATCAGGAAATTTCTCCTTATTTCTAGGTTGGTTTTCTCTTTGATTAATTTCCATCCATTGTTTCTTTTCTTGCCTTTAGGTGCTTTGGAGAATAGGTTGACCCTCTCTTCTTTGTGGCAGCCCCTGAGATATTGGAACATTGCTATCATGTCACACACACACCCCAGTCCTTCTTTTCATTAAGCTAGATATACCCAATTCCAGCAACCGTTCTTTATATGTTTTAGCCTCCAGCCAAGAGGTGGGTTCCTCCCGGTTCAGACTAGTTCGCCTAAACTGGTAGCAACCCGCTGGTGATGTCATGATTATGTCACAGAACCAGTTCAGTGCTGGTCCGTGGGTGCCGCCATCTTTTTTTTTTTATTTTTTTTTTGAAGTTTTGTTATTATTTTTTTATTTTTTTTCTTCTGAGCATGTGCAGAAGCTGAATTTCTGGCACTGTGCAGGTGGTTACCATCTTGTTTTTGGCATTATTATTATTATTATTATTATTATTATTATTATTATTATTATTATTATTATTATTATTATTATTATTATTATTATTATTATTATTTATTTATTTTTATTATTTATTTATTTATTTATATTTATATTTTCTTCTGAGCATGTGCAGAAGCCAAGTTTCTGGCACTGTGCATGCGGTTGCCATCTTGATTTTGGCTTTTTTTTTTGCACTACGCATGCGCGCACGTGTCCACGCGCCCACGAGGCACACCCATGCGGCGCGGGAGGAAGTTAGAACCCACCCCTGCTCCAGCCCCCTAATCATCTTTGTTGCTCTTCTCTACTCTTTTCAGGATCTCAACATCTTTTTTATATTGCAGTGATATTTCAGAAGTTAAAGAAATGTGGACTTGAGATAAAGAAAGGTGGAGTTAAAGAAAGGGAAAACAAATGAGAAGAGGCAGCTATGAAAAAGATTCTTAGCAAAAGATTGTGCACCATTGGGAGGAAAATGGAAGAGAAAATGCTTGGCAGGAAGGGAGTCATGCAAGCAAAAGCTAATTAGAGGTGATGTGTTTAGAGACGTGGCAAACCAAGCTTGTAGCTTAGCTAGAAAACCTTGGCTTATACCTTCTGGTTATCACACTGACACACTATAAGAGTGGCTTATTGTGGTGTCTGAAATGTGTGATGGCTTCTTGCCAGAACAGGCTGGAAAATCAATGAAAACAAGCTATAGTTTCTTTCTCTGGTCACTTCCAGAAGAATCCATTGTAGGCCTGTGAGCAACAGAACAAGACAGGTTTACAATGGAAATATGGGTGCAATGGTTCAGCGGTTAAAGACGCTGAGCTTGTCAGCTGGAAAGCTGACAGTCCGGGTTCGACACCCAAGTGCTATACAAGGAGTGAGCTCCCATTACTTGCCTCAGCTCCTGCCCACCTAGCAGTTCAAAAGGATGCAAATGCGAGTAGATAAACAGGTACCACTTCAGGGGAGAAGGTAACAGTGTTCCGTGTGCTTCAGCATATAGTCTTGCTGACCCCATGATGAAGGAAATGTCTTCAGACAATGCTGGCTCCCTCAGTTAGGAAACTGAGGTGAGCAGCGCCCCCTAGAGTCAATATGACTGGACCGGGGAAAACTTTACCTTTACCTTTAACAATGCAAAAGATAGTTAATTCACACATAATTTATATTACTATTTATCTTTCTTATCTTTTTTTTTTACTTTTTTGATCTTTCCCCACAAATGAATGCATTACTCAGAAGTGGACAATCAGGCAAAGGGGCCCACTTGGTTTTACTCAGCTTCCCATGGACAAAAATCCAAAGATTAGGAAGAACCAGAATAAACAAATAACTGGATCTAAGACAAAAACAGGATATGTTTTAATTAAATGATTTAAACGTAGTTATGATTAATACATTTAATTACAAGTCCGTTATCCAATAATTACTTCAATACAGTTATTACAGCCTACGCATCTTTTAATGTTTCTCTTCTGTTACATTAACAGAATGGCACCTTTCTTGCTATAGTGGAAGCTCTATAATAACCACACTCCAGATTTGGGAGGAGGAGAGACTCATAAACACCACATGGATGGATTGGACCCCTAGTTTATCTACCAGTAGTGCAGCAGTCTGTTTTCAGAGTGGCCAACTGATTGAACAAGGAAGCCTACTAATCTCCTAGTACCATGATGGCGAACCTATGGCACGCGTGCCAGAGGTGGCACGCAGAGCCCTCTCTGTGGGCACACACGCTATCGCCAGCTGCTCTTCTGGTTTACGGTGTGCACATGTGTGTTGGCCAGCTGGTCTTCACGGGTGCTGTAGCACTGGAAAACGGCCTGAAAATGGCCCGAAAAATGGCCTGAAAACAGCCCGAAAAGCAGCCTGAAAAATGGCCAAAACTGGCCAAAAAACAGGCATGCGTGTGCTGGCCAGCTGGTCTTTGGGTTCTGGTGCTCCAGTGTGTGCAAAGACCAGCTGGCCGGCATGCACTTGCACACCGGCCAGTTGGTCTTCGGGTTTCCCGCGCGCTCGCATGCGCATTCCAGTTTGGGCACTCAGTGCCGAAAAGGTTCGCCATCAGCGTCCTAGTAGAAGACCTCCACAGCTGTCCCACTGCCATCAAGCCTAATTGTCAGTGATCTCACGAACTTCTATTAAATGGACCAAACCTTTTTTGAAGCCAGCCAAGCTGGTATCCCAACACTATATCTTGTGGTTGCAAAGTCCAAAGTCTGTTTATGTATTATGCACCTCTGATTTACAGCTTAACATGCTATTAAGCATTCACACACTGGACATAAACCCTGTATTTAGTAACATTTTCTCCCAACATTGAAAAGTCAGGGTGATAACCTGCACCCCTTAGGTCACATGCAGCTCTTAGATTAATTTATTGAGAATCTGGCTTCCCATTATGAAAGGATATCATAAGCAATTTAATTCCTCTGATAGGACTTATCAGCTTCTTCCTATCTATCCTACTACATGTGAAGAAAAAGAGAAGTATTGTAATAGGTATGCCAAAAGTAAATTCTCAATCACCCAGATCATGATTGTCTCAAAAGTGTTTCCTTTTTTTCCCAAAAGGCAACTGCGCTTTCTTGGTGTTTTCTTTGAAAATGTTTCGCTTCTCATCCAAGAAGCTTCTTCAATTCTTCATGAAGCGAAACATTTTCAAAGAAAACACCACGAAAGCCCAGTTGTCTTTTGGAGAACCCCCACCCCACCCCATCCCTTTGGGATGGTCACAAATAAAGATGAAAAGGAAGGTACCCCAAAGAAACTCCAAAAGAAAGAAAATGAGAAAAAGAATTAAAGGGGAAAGGTGGAAAGAAAACAGCAGCCCCTCACCTTTGGGGTCCCATCCACCAGTAACTTCTGCTCTCTCAGCACCAGCAGTATAGGCTCCAAGAGGTTCAAAGTACTGTCCTTCAAGTCAAATTCAAGTCCCAGTCACCTCACAAGTATGAACTTTATGGGTCGGTCCACCACCAAACCCATCCCCCCCCCCAACTTGACTATCAAAAAAGAAAAAATTGTATAAATGGGCATCATCACAAAACAGGCTTCTGATCCCAAAGAAGGACCTCACCAGCATGAGCAGATTAAACATGGTAGGATGCATCCTTGAGGACATATTTGATGAACCATGGTGGTGCAGTGGTTAGAATGCAATATTGCAGGCTGACTCTGCCTACCGCCAGGAGTTCGATCCTGACCGGCTCAAGGTTGACTCAGCCATCAATCCTTCCGAGGTTGGTAAAATGAGGACACAGATTGTTGGGGGAAATATGCTGACTCTATAAACTGCTTAGAGAGGGATGAAAAAGCACTGTGAAGCGGTATATACCCGTGATGGCGAACCTATGGCGCGCATGCCAGAAGTGGCACACAGAGCCATTTCTCCGGGCACACGAGCTGTCACCTGTTACTCTTCTGGGTTCCGGCCAGCTGGTTTTCACGCACGTGGGAATGCCAGAAACCAGAAGAGCAGCCACCTGGTGCACATGTGCGCACTGGGAAGATGAACTTCCGGTTTCTGGCGTGCGCATGCGCACCAGCCAGCTGGTCTTCATGCACACATGCATGACAGAAACTGGAAGACCAGGTGGCCGGTGCACATGTGTGGCCGGAACCCAGAAGATAATCTTCCCAGCGTGCGCATGTGCTTCCGGTTTCCGGCATGCACGCACACACATGCGCCCCCGTTTTGGCACTCAGTGCTGAAAAGGTTCAGCAACACTGGTATATACAGTAAGTCTAAGTGCTGTTGCTATTGCTAAGCAACTTAGCATTCAAGAGATGACCTGTTGATTTTGTTACCCACTTGCATTCCCCCCTCAAAATGGACACATCTCTCGTGGTGCATGACTCGAAATATGGCTTAAAGGGGGATGAAAAAGACTGCACTGTTATTTGCATTGTTGTTTTTATCATTTCTAATTGCAGGACCGATGCCTTAATTCCCAAGCCCGCTCTGAACTCACCTCTGCATGATGCTCCACTTCTGACATTGAACTTCCAGCCACCTGGACAGAGAAGACTGCCGAAAGAATAATAATAATAATAATAATAATAAATATCTCCAGCTATTCTTCTTCATCCTCGCTAACAATTTGGTAATGAAGTATTGATTTCCACTCCCCTGCTTATGGACGATATTAGATTTTCATTGATAAACTGCGCCAAGGCTGTCTGAGCTCCACTGTCCCTTTTTGCTGTCAGTAAAACAAAGTACCGCTGAAGTAGGATAATGACTGAAAACATTGATGTACTTATTTTGTCAATTTGTAACACTCAACGGGGGGAAGAGGAAAAAAAAGGAGTACAATTCTTCATAGTTTAATGTCGAGGCATGTTCCACAAGATGCAGTCACCCTAGAAGCTTTGCTTTTCATGGTAATGTCCATTTCCTATTTATAACCCCTTTGGGATAGTTTGTTTAAAGGAAATGTTTCAACTCAGTGCAGCTATTACCCACACCTGGCCTGCCCAATCCAGTCATTGCACCAGGGATCAATACATCACCGTAAGTAGAAGAATTATTAAGTTAAAACAGATTCTGAGCCAAAAAAAACTCGGAACAGCGTTAATCTTCCCAGCAAGTTGTTCAGATAGTTATATGGTTAACCATGTTGCTGCCAAAGATTTGTTGAAAAACGGATTTCTGGTTTTGTTTTTTGTTTTGTTTTGTTTTTGCATCTCTAATTCATGTTGTCTTCTCTCTCTTGTTAACGATTATTATTTAAAATCTCCACTGTTCTGTTTCTCAAGATGTATGCAATGGAGTGGATTTTTTTTTTCAACAAGCCAGCAAAGATTGTGTGTATTCAGTGCTAAAAACAGTGAACTATGGTACAGTCATCTCTTGCCTGTATTATTGAGAACATTGTTGTAGTCTACCTTCTCTGGTCCGGTGACTTTCCAATGGGTTTGGAATAGAAATTCCAGATACAATATATCAAAAAAGGGGCCAGATTGGAAAATTATTATTATTTTTTCCAGATTTTCTGTAATATGACAAAAACTCCATTTACTCGGAGGGTGGGGATGGAGAACAATGTTGTGCACTTCCTGATATCGTTGTGCAACCGACATTATGATGTGCATGGCATTATTGTTGCTTCTTTAGATAGCTATGATCAGAAACATTCCCTTTTGGTATCTTTTCAAAATTCCTGCTTAAGTTCAAAAGACTCTCTCTATTGCCTAGAAAAGGGGAGAAATGTTTTGTTTTTAAAATGGTCCCTCTCAACTTTTCTTTTCCATTAAAACTTTGGAGGTCCTGATTTTAATTTGTGGAATATTCACGTTAATAATGAGATCTAATTAAGACATCCATTAAAAGCCCGTTAAAGTTAATTTAACGTAAAAATTCCAATAGAACCATATTAGATTTTCTCCATTAAATTAACGTTATGGATTTTTAACGGATGTCTTAATTATGTGTTATTATTAACAGGAATACTGTATTACACAGATTAAAATCAGGTTCTAAGTCAACTCAGAAAACCTTCCAAGATATTTGCATGGAGCAAATTCTCCAACACCAATACATTTTTGGGTAGGGGTTAAATAGAGGCATAACCTTCATTTTTCCAGATCATTATTTCCCGTATAATAATGCCATCCCCTTTGAGAAAACATGCTTGTGCATAAGGACAAAGCAAAAATAAGACTGAATAAGGGCAATTTTTTTTCTTCAAAAGACAAGTGAATTGTGTCCTGCAACCAAAGCCTACACGTGAAAATACATGGGGGAAAAGACAGAATCATTAGAAGAATAAATACTGTAAAAGACAACATCTGAAATGAAAGATAAAGCTAGTCATACGTAAACAAAATAGGTCACATCACATTTTGTGTCGCCTTCAGTTTTCAAGAACAGGGTTTAAAAAAAAACCTTCTCCCTCAGAATTGAAAAATTCTGACAAGATCCCTAAATTCAACAATGGGGGGGGGGAGGGAGAGGGGCGAAGAGGGGAAAATTCCCTCCTTATTTACCTCCTAGGGAAAGAGCTGCCCTTATGCCGCATATAATAGCAAATTGCTTTTTTTTATGGCATGCATAACCGAGATGGGGAAAAAAATATGGCGCTTGAGGGAAGGAGGGAAAAAGGTAAATGAAGTTCCAGGAATGTCATTCTGAAGTAATGAGGCATGGACAGAAAATATACCCCTCACATCATCGGATTGAGATGGCAGTCGAAATAGCTTCATTGAAGTGTCAGCACTCATCCATCAATCAATCATCCACAAGGAAAAAATAGCGACAATACAACCGAGTAGCTTTTATGGGATTTACTCATGAGCATAGGGAATAGCGGCTCGAATGTAGTCCTGACATGAAAGCAAGGTGCTGATATTATTTTTTTATGATAGGAGGATCATAAAGTGAATTGAGAACAGTGAGGTCTGTCTTTGCTTAACCTACTCAACTGGAAATGAACGGAGCTCAACTGGAAACGAACGGAGCCTTCGGATGGGTTAAGATGGAAGCAATTCATGTGCTGCAGCGGGCCACTGTCTGTGGATGGCGAGATGCTATTACAGACAAACTGATGCATTTAGCGTGGATTTCCTCTGAAGCAGTTCAGTTGCACCAGGCCAAGTTGGGGATAATTCAATGAAGTTCTGCAGAAACATGTGGCTACTTTGCTGCGTGTATTAGGATGAGGTGGGAAGCAAGTTATTTTGGGGGTTGGGGAAGATAAAATGTCCATTTCCCAAAAAGATCTGCTCATTGCCTTTCTAACAACTGCCATAGCTTGATGCAATGCAGAATGAAGACTCTGTTTAATGGGAAGCGCTTATGTGCGGATAATGTTGTAATTGATAGGAGCTGAAAATGACATTGACACAGAAGGTGGTTTTGTGCATAGATGGGAGGATCTTCCGAGTAAAATATTGCCTCTGCCTTAAGATTGCAAGGTGATCCCAGGTAAATCTGCTTTATTTTATTTTTTGGCCTCAGTCTCCACAGGTAAAAAATGGGAGGAATAATAGCAATCATTACCATTCACCTTGCAGTTTGGTTTTTGAGTTACAGCCAAATAATGAGCATTAAGACTTTCAGAACCTTGAAATACAGATGATCCTCAACATATGACCACAATTGAGACCAAAATTTCTGTTGCTAAGTGAGACAGTTGTTAAGTGAATTTTGCCCCATTTTATGTCCTTTCTTGCCACAGTTGTTAATCATTGCAGTTGTAAAGTTATTTACACAGTTGTTAAGTGAATCTGACTTCCCCACTGACTTTGCTTGCCAGAAGGTCACAAAAGGTGATCACATGAACCCGGGACACCACAACCGTCATAAATATTGTTAGATAGTGGGTAAGGATCACAGGAGACAGACTTCAGAACAGCTCTTTTACTTAGCTCACTCAAACAATCAGCAAAGCATGGTCTGACAACTAGCTCTTTTATAGAGGGCTGTCAGACACAACAACCAATAGCGTTTGAGCATTCAAACGCTGGACCTGGGTGAAAACATACAGTTCAGTTAGAGTTCAGCTAGAACATAACAAGTCAGAGTTCAGTCAGAGTTCAGCTAGACATAACAAGTTAGAGTTCAGTTAGAGGTCAGTCAGAACACAACAAATATGAGTTAGTTACCAAGCAGCTGAATTTTGATCACATGACCACAGGGATGCTACAAAGGTCGTAAGCAGTCACTTTTTTCAATGCTGTTGCAACTTCGAAGGATCACTAAATGAACTATTGTAAGTTAAGGATTACCTGTACCATCTCACTGTTTAAATATGGCTTATCATTAACATGTGGTTTTGCAGGTCCTGCCCAATCCAGTGTCTAGCAATAGCAATAGCACTTAGACTTTATATACCGCTTCATAGTGCTTTACAGCCCTCTCTAAGCGGTTTACAGAGTTCAGCATATTGCCCCCAACAATCTGGGTCCTCATTTTACCGACCTCAGAAGGATGAAAGGCTGAGTCAACCTTGAGCCGGTGAGATTTGAACAGCTGAACTGCTGAACTAGCAGTAGCCTGCAGTGCTGCATTTAACCACTGCGCCATGAGATTGACTAGTAGTCTCCCATCCTAGTTCAGACATGCTTACCAGGGGTGGGTTCTACTTACCTTCCTTTCCGGTTTGCATCATGTCGGAAGTGCGTGTTTTGCGCCCCCATCACGTCGCGCAAATGACTCTCTGCGCATGCGCAGAAGACTCTGCGTATGCGCAGAAGACTCTGCGCATACGCAGAAGGTTCTTTGACAGCCGCTTTCGAGGAGCAGCGACCAGAGGACCGGTTCAGGGATGTGGCCAGCCGGCCATCACTGCCGGTTCGGCGAGCAGGGGCAAATTCCTGCCACCAGTTCAGGTGAACTGGTTCGAACCGGCAGCAACGCACCACTGATGCTTACCCTGCTAGGCTTCAGAGCAAGACAAGGCTGGCCAATTGCTGCCCCATGTCAATGAGCTGCATGCCAAGATAACTTTCTGCAGGTATTTCCTAAGATAGAGAAAGGAGTGTGATAAGGTTGCAGTCTCTCCCCTTCCTTATTCAACTTTATGCAGAAAATGATCATGAGGAAGCTAGATCTTGCAG
Source organism: Diadophis punctatus similis (assembly GCA_023053685.1). Classification (NCBI taxonomy): domain Eukaryota; kingdom Metazoa; phylum Chordata; class Lepidosauria; order Squamata; family Dipsadidae; genus Diadophis; species Diadophis punctatus. The sequence goes on along the minus strand of JALIGW010000003.1, from coordinate 9,552,376 downwards.
AATCAAAAATTGAGGTAAAGACTGCAGAAAGAAACGTCAACAATCAGCAGAATAATTTGACTTGAGAACATTTGCACAGGTAGGAGATTTCCTCTTAAACAGATTGTTCAGGAAGAAACCAACAAGTGCACCTATTTTTCTGCCTGACTAATGGAGAATGCTACTGACCTTCAAGAGGCCTCCTTTGTTGCTGTCATTGGGTCTGCATCTGTCTTGGCTAAAAGGTGAAAATAAATCAATGCAATCCAATGCAAAATTATCCGAAACCAGTGGAGTTCTTTAAAACTTTAAAACTTCTGCAGACTTGGGGAGATATGGTAGGTATATATATATATATATATTGCAAAATCTTTCAGGAAGTTAGACAGGAAAGTTTCAGAAGATGCTTTAAGCAGGGGCAACTTTACGACTTGTGGACTTCAACTCCCAGAATTCCTCAGACAGTGCATGCAAAGGGGGAAAATTCCCATACGTCATGTGACGCTGCTGTGACGACGTGAGTTTGACACCCCTGCTTTAGAGCCTCCATGTGAAAGTCAGGATCTCCATTCAACTAGTGAACTAGATCTGGTGAGCTATGACCGTGTTCCTTCCATATACTACATTCATCCTTGGTATTGTACACTAAGATTTTAATTAGACATAGCCTCTGTCTAATGCAGTCCAACATTGGCAGAGCTGAGAACATCAGTTTTTATTCTAAGTTAAACATTAAGCTTCTAGATCTGCTGGTTGCAGAAGGTATTAGAGCAGGGCCTACTAATGGTTTAGGCATAATTAAAACCCATCTTATTTCTCTGAATGGGATAAAGGTAATGTACCATTGACTGCAAAACCTCTTTCCTACCCTTTGGAAATAAGGAGTAGTAGTAATGGAGTGGATTATATTTGGAGTGAACCTTTTTTGAGGAGCAAACAGGTACAATTAACTATAAGACTACACCTTTCCACTCAGTCTGAAAACAGGCCATAGATGTTGGGTATTTTGGGTAGAACAGAACAGATACACCAAAATAATGCAGTGGACTTTTCACCTCAAAAGGACACCATGCCAATCACAAGGCTAATTCTTGATAGGTTTATCTAATAATATGGTATTCATCTTCAGGCAGATGCCCAAAGAAAGCCCTCTGCCCTCCCAATTTCCAGGTTCCAGCTCTCAAAATGAATTTTTTTAAAGGCTGCCCACATATCACGAATTTTTATGCAAGACTATACAGAATTTTCAACTTTGATCATTTTTCTTACATTGTTCTCATCGGGGAAGGTTTTTGGATTATACAATATGCTTAAACTCAAATATTTACTCCCTCTCACAGATTTCTATTCTTTCTTGTTACAAACCTGGTTGAACCGATAGTTTATCTGTCATATAAATCAGGTAATACGAGGGGGAAATCACTGCATCGTTCTCAGCCGCCTCTGCTCAATATTATCATCCTGACTTTTATTCTTATCAGAGATCCTCAAAACATTAATTAAAAAAAAAACAGTGATCAAACAGCTGAATATTTATGATTTGCATCCCTACTTATTAGCAAGTGGCATATTGATACACTATATATCCAAGCTGTTTACTCTTTCATGCAGCAATAAAATAGAAAGCTTTGTCACTAGCATCTACAGTTTGGGAAGATTTACTCAGAAACATGAGGTATTTTTTTATCATTATCCTGATCAGCGTGTAAAATAAAAAAAGGTGGGAAAGTGAAGATTTAGATTACGCCTTTTCCTTTCATCACACATTTTTTGCATGCCCCCATTGGTGGGGGGGGGGGAAAGGTGCTGCAAATAACTTGCATCTCAGAGTATTTCCTATTTACTTGTAGTTCGTAATACCATGACCAGCTGCTCTACATAGCCAGCATTGGCTCATCTACATGACTTTACAGCTTCATTTCCATCACTTGGGTGGGGGGAGGGAAGTGTTAAATAAATTGAAGCCTAGACAGATGTAACATCTTTAAAGCAGTCTAGTCAATTTGTAAATATTCTCACTGCAGTTTTGTTCCGAAAAGCAAATAAATAAATAGAAAGAAAGAAAGAAGAAATGTTGGGGCTTCAAATACGCAAGAAATGCTGACTCTGGATGGTGCTTTTTTTTTTTGACAAGGATTAGTTACGTGAAAACAAATCCATTACCCCTCCTGGAGGCTGCCTGTTTGGGGTTTTTTGGAGGAGTGAATTTTAAATTAATGGAAGCCCTGAATATGTATACTATCAGTGATCATACAGAGGGCACTTTTTATAAAACTTCAGATACAGAACCTGCTAAAACAGAGATCATTTAGTAAAGCTAGTGAATTGATATGACTTCATTGTTGCTGAACTTCTGGAGAACATTTTTAATGGGCTGAAGTAGAGTTCATCAAACACATGGATAGAGCTCAGGGTATTGTCTCTTTGGTCATTGTTATGGTTGGTTGCACAGTCAGTCAGATATTTGGACTGGGTGTGGCATTTTTATCCAGCGATTGAATCCTTTTCAATGACCTGGGGACAGGCAGCTGTCGTTTGATGATATTAGAGGTATGGATGCCGCAGAATGTAAGCTGCTCTAAGTAAAGCTGCCTTTTGCAATTGACTGATAGTGATTTTGTCAATGCTGACGGTGTTCAAGTGATATTCCAAATGTTTTGGAATTGCACCAAGGGACAAATCTCTATTGGTACTATCTTTGCTTTGCTTTGACACAGACATTTTATTCCTATTTGCAGGAATTTGTATTTTGTGATCTTCTCCAATTCTTTCTCTTTTTTCTGCTGTCTCCAGATACTGTCATGTCCACTATCCAGGCTTTTCATTCTTATTTTTCCTTTCCTGCTTGTAAAGCTACAAACAGTCCAGAGCAATACCACCATCAGTAATTAAATCACCTATCCTAAAACAATGTAGACTGAAGAATTAAAATGAAGCTAAATTTTAAATGATCATCTGAAAGGCAGTTTGACTCTGCAGTTGCCTGGGTATATAACCTCAGAATGTTTAATGTCCTATATTGTATAGTGTTAAACATACACATTGTTATTACAAAATATACAAAATCCTGGATAATATGACAGTACCTTCGTTATTTGAAAAGTATGTTCAACGTTATCTCATTTTCTTTTCTATGAAATGTAAAGAGATTAAAAGTCATTCTGAAAATCAATGTTACATATTAATCTCTCCCTATAACCATTTACAGGAGAACACTGTTAGTCAAAGATGTTTTCAGCAATATAAATGAAAGAAGGTTATCTTTTTTATTATGTAGCAATAAATAAAGCACCATATGTACTAGCATATAAATACACTTAGCAGAATTAGATTTTTACAGCAAATGTAAATTTCACCTTCCCACACAAATGGGTAAACAAATTCCATCAACAAAAAAACAAGAAAAATGTACACATAAGTAATAATGGTAATAATAGTAATTACTTTACATATTGGGTGCAATCCCAAAACATCTGGAGAACCACTTGAACATCACTGGCATTTACAAAATCACCACCAGTCAATTGCAAAAGGCAGCTTTACTTGGAACAGCTTACATCCTGCGACAATATCTTTAACACTATCAAACACTATCTGCCTATCCTAGGTCTTCAGAAGCATAAAAATGCCAAATCCAGTCAAAACATCTGACTGACTGTGTGATGAACCATAATAAATATAAATACATATTTAACACTTATCTCTTTAGAACAGAAGTATAAAAATACATGTGATTCATTGCCATAAGGATATTGTAATATTCTGATACAAGCTATAGAAAATTTGCATTTCAGCATATAAATACAGTAAACATTTTTCAAATTCCAACCTCTCCTGCCATTAATTTTTTTCTTTGACCTCTTACTATTTCAGATATTGAAAAGCTTCAATATCTGAAATAGCAAGTAAATAACAGACAGAAGAACAGTATTGTTTTTCTCTGACATCAGAACTATAATTGTAATGAAAACTGTGGAAAATTGTTTAAATGTTTCTCAATTCTCAACTTTTTAGATTTAAAGAAGTCTTCCAAGGCTATGATAAAAGTCTGCATATTTGAAAATTTCACTGTGGAATTGCAGATTTTGGCTCTAAATCAGAAATTGGCAACTTCTGTTGTATTACTCAAGAGAAACCTCATCCGATGGCTGGTAAACATGCAAAAACCCTATTAAGAGATGATATAAGAATTCTGACCATGCAACATCTCATTAAAAGCTTAAGAAATTTTGTGAGCATCTCCCAAGATATCACAAACAATTTGGCTATCTTGCATGAGATCTCACAGAATCCAGCTGAAACCTTTTGAGAATGTGTTTTTTATTGCTGCTTTGGCCTCATCCATTGCAGATTATCAACTCCTTGATCTCCAGGTACAATTTTCTTAGGAGAAAGCACCTTTGGGTGTTCATATAAAAGATTTTAGTTCAGACCAGGCAACAATATTAAGATTGAAATACAGGATCTCCCGATTCTTAAAGTTTGTTCTAGTTGTTATATCATAGCTGTAGTGATATATTGGATCTAAAGGAAACTCTGAAGAAATGAATAGGTTCCTGTTTTCTGTAATATAGAAGACCCAGAATCTATATTTCTACTCACAGTCTTGCAAAAACACCAAACCAGCTACTTTGGAATTACAGTTAAATATTAGTTTCTTAAATTGGAGAGAAAAATGGGATGGAAATCTGAAAAGTATATGTACTTAATGGCTTGATGTAAAAGTCATCTCCATCTCTCTTTATACTCAAGAATGTCAAAATCTATGGGTCATTTTGCCATGTTATGTCTCTTTTTCTTTCTCCGTGAAGCTCAATCCTGCTTTTTGGTTCCCTCAAAAAAAAAGTGATTGGTAAATGATGTGATCCCTAAATGAAACAGGAATGGCAGAATATAATGGTACTTCATCCCAGTCATGTTGTTGGGTTATAATCTATAACTGTAAAAACCACATTTTATTCAGTAAATTCCTTTCTTTCATGCATTTCTTGCCTTTTAATTGCTGGAATTGGGGCAACTGAATGGAGCTAAGCATTTATTGGCTGGGTGCTCTGTCTGACGTCTATTGACCATTGATATTCTGGAAAGTTTTGACTTGTGAGAAAGGTGTGGCATCAGGGGTGGGATTCAGCCGGTTTGGACCGGTTCAGGCGAACCGGATGTTAATTTTTATCTGGTTCGCCGAACCGGTTGTTCCTAGGACTGGCTGACCCCGCCCGCCCCGCCCCTCCTAGGAGTCTCCACATGGCCCATTTTGGATGCCAGGTAACTGCAGGGCACATGCGGAGGCTCTGGGAGAGTGAAAAATGGACCTACCAGAAGTACCGGAAGTACGGAAATGGGCCTGTTTCCCGCCTCCGGAGGCTGGGGGAGACCATTTTCGCCCTCCCGGAGGCTCAAAAAAAGGTTCCGGAGCCTGGGGAGGGCAAAATGGGCATATCAGAAGTACCGGAAGTCGAGAAACTGGCCCATTTCCAGCCTTCGGAGGCCTCCGGAGCCCCAGGGAGGCCATTTTTGTCCTCCTGGAGGCTTGAGGAAAGCCTCCGGAGCCTGGGGAGGGCGATAATACCCCCCCTGCTGTGGTGCAGGAGGCCGAGAAGGCCGCGCCCCCATGGCCATGCCCACCCAGCAACCGGGCAGTGAACCAGTTGCTAAAAATTTTCAATTCCACCCCTCTGTGGCATGTATCTCCAAAAAATTGGGAGTCATTCTCATTTACTAAAATAATTATGAACAGATCTTGCAGGAGAATTAAAAATAAGAAACCTAAGGCAGAGGCCAGTGTTTTTCAGGCTCAGGAACTTTAGAATGTGAGGACTTCACCTCTCAAAATTCCCCAGCCAGCATAGGGAATTTGAAGGCCACATATCTTAAGGTTACTAAGACTGAAAAACGCTGCTGCATATAGGCTTACCTTGAGAGAGAGACAACCCATATTTCCAGTTGGGGAAATAAGATGCATGCTAGTCTTAGGTTTGTTTCAACTTGAATTCTTAATTGTACAAAAGAGAGACGACAGACCAAAACAAAGATTTTTAGAACATTGCAATAGAAGCCATTATTTATTTATTTATTTATTTGGCTTTCTTATATGCCGCCCAACTCCCGAAGGACTCAGGGCGGCGTTGCCTAATTAAAAGACAAATTTTATCATCCAAGAAGTGTTCCATCACTGGAGGATTTTAAAAATAAAGTGGACAGCCATTTGTCTAAAATGGTATAGGGCAGGGGCCTCCAACCTTGGCAACTTTAAGACTTGTGGACTTCAATTCCCAGAATTCCTCAGTCAGCAAAGCCACGTCTTAAAGTTGCAAAGGTTGGAGACCCCTGGTATAGGGTCTCCTGATTGAGGAGAGGATTGGACTAGAAGACCTCCAAGGTCCCTTCCAACTCTGCTATTCTGTTCTGTTAAACCTACAAAACCTTTCTCCCTCAGTTACTCAGTCTTCACATATTGGTAATTGTCTTGTTGGGACAAAGATATATGCAGATCTTTCTCTTGCTAGGTGATCCACATTACAAGCTGGGAGTGAGTTACAAATTGATGGATTCCCCACATTTATAAATGCATTTATACAAAGCATATATACGAAGTCTAACTTGTGCTTGAGCCAAATCCAAATTTTGAAGGTCTTTTCAATGTTATAGCTGATCCCTGCAAATTTTGGGATTTTTCCTTTGAAACAAAAACTTCCTTATAATTCTTCTGAAAAAGAAACAAGAGACAAACCCTGAAAGAGTTTTTGTATATTTCTATGTTCTTGCCTCTACTACAGTATTGTAGGCCAGCCTATCTCAAGCAAGTGCTCACTTCAAATTGGAACTTCTAGGAATTCACAAGCAACAAATTTGCAAGACACTAAAATGGGAAAAGCTGTCACAGATGCTAAAACACTGATAAAAATCTCTTTAGAGAAGAGATGCAAACTCCAAGACTATTTATGACTGACTCCAAAAGTCCTGAGTGTGGATCCCAGAGTTCTTAAAGGGTTGTTTCCAAACTACAGTATAATTTTAATTGTGATAGAAAAATGAAATTACTACATGGGAGTGGAGAGGAGAGGAATCACGTTAATAGGGCTCATTTGAAGATTCAGTTCAAAGAGACTCAATTCGATTTCCCATTCAAATTGGGTTTACAAATCAAAGCAACAAATGAAGTATTGAATCAAATGTAATCCCTCCAGATCAATGCTATTCTACCTGGACCATTCTGGACTTGTTTTGCAGATATTAGCATTTGGATTGATTTGAATTAAAGGAGCTCAAATTGATGCAGTTCAGACATCCAAATGGGACTGATTTTCCTAATAAAACTGGATCTGAGTTGGGTTGCATAATCCTAACATTTTAATATAATTAAATGTGGATACATGAAATGAACTCTGATTTAATCTTTGTTGTGGCCTCATCCAATATTCTTTGGGAGCGTGGTTAGGCAGGTTGCTTGAAAAAATAGTTATGCATCCCTGTTTCAGAGTGTAGGATTTTATTCTATATGCTAAATTTTATATGTCAATCTATGCAGAGTTCTTAATTTCTGGGAAGTGTAGGCAGGACAATAGTATCATTCATGAAATTCTCTTTTTATTTCACCCCTTTTCTATTTGTCTGGAACAATTTGTAAAGCGTACTCCTTGTTTAAAACAAACAAAGTTTTGCTGGCAAGACTAGTAAAAATCAACTAGCTCTTTTCAGCTCAGCAAGGTATATTCTAGGATATTTTTTTTAAAGAATGTTCTTCACTGGATCTTTAGTACATTTTCTATGACATCTCAGTGGTGCTTAAAGCTAGACTTCAATGAGCAAGTTCTCTCAAAGGTCCACTTCCTCTTTGATCAGGTTTAGGAGCCCTGGACATTTTTTTCATTCTCCCCACCCCTCTCTCTTGCACACCCACAGATACCTACACACACCCACACAGACACACATGTCAAATGTTCATTCAGATCAGATCTCTCTTTAAAAAAAATAGCGATACAAATGAAACCTCCAAGAATCATTTCTCTCCCCCCCCCACCCACCCAACTCAAAATCATTGCCAATCCATCTGTAAGAATGCTTTGGTGTGCCCGCACTATTTTTGTTATTGAGTAGCATGCTGTATATAGATTATATTGCCTGTATATTTGGGGGGGGGGACGGGGGCAAAGGGTTGGAAGGGGTCTGGGAAAGGGGAGGGGTGTAGGAATAAGGAAAAGCAAGCTGTTTCTGTGTGCCCAGCAGCTTGAACCGGCTGGAGATGGAAGCCTTTGGTGCATTTTTGTACTGTACATATTTGTAAATGATGAACTCTATTGCCATGTTAATGAACACTGATCTTTTGTTCTGCTGGCTGGTTTCTGTTTCCTACGCAAAGAAACCCTTGATAACAAGAGAAAGGAATCTCACCCTTCCCCAGCGCCTCTAGGGTTCTCCAACTTTCGCAACTTTAAGACTTGTGGACTTCAATGCCCAGAATTCCTCAGCCAGCTTTGCTGGCTGAGGAATTCTGGGAGTTGAAGTCCACAAGTCTTAAAGTTGCCAAGGTTGGAGAACCCTGCGGCCTAGCCCACTATGCCTGCTGAGTTACACGGGTGTCTTTCCTTGCCTCACCAGCTCTTAATTCCACAATGAGAAATTAAAATGAATTTTAAGAGGAAAAGATAGCTTTGCAGGGAACTGCCCAGTTCTGGTGATGATGAAAATGGAGGAAGGAAAAAAAAAAGCTCTAAATTCTGGTTTGAAGGCATGCTTAGCCCTCCTGAGCAAATTGGAACATGTGCAATTACCCTCTCTGTGTTTTATCTAATAGTGCCTGGGTTTTATTTTATTTTATTTTTCTCTTTAAAGAAAACTGAGGGCAGGGGGAGGGAGAAAGTCCCCTCTGAAGAACCATTTGTAATTGTCAAAATTTGAAACATTAGCTTAATTTTGTTTTCATGACCTCACATTCCTCCCTCTTATTTATTTTGTTGCTATTCTAATGGGCCCTGAGGCCACAGCTGACATTGTAGTACTGTTCTTTCACATTAAGGATGTTTTTAAAATTACTAAGATTATTGAGCCAACAGGCTGTTTTAATCAAAACCATGTTTCACTTGGTTTGATGATTATGAATGGTCCTTACAGTTAAAATAAAAGGGAAGAAAATTAAACCACGAGGATGTAATATTTAGGAATATAGCACCACCTACTGATTTTTTTGAAAATGAAAAAAAATCACCACACATCTCTAGCTTTTCCAGAGAAAAATTATTTCTTCTTTTCGGTACAAAAGGAATCTAAAATGATGCAATCTATAAAGTATAAAATCTTATGTCAGCTGGCAACCTCTAGATTTGTTGGACTACAATTCCTATCATGAATGGGCAACATGGATGACAGTGATGGGATTTGCAGTACAAAAGAGCCATTATAATTGGAACACTTCTGTACACCTTCCTCCAGAATAAAGCTTAAATTGATTCCCAAATCTGATTGATTATCAGATTAAATTAAAATGATTCCCAAATTCCCAAAACATAAAATTTCAGGAACCATCATTCTGCTGTTTTGGCATAAATGGGCCTAAGCATTAGAAAATAGCATAAATAAATGGGATTTTTTTAAAAGAAAAGAAACAATGTTAAATATTTTCTTTCAGCAGTTATTGAATACATTCCTTTCACACACACCCCAAAAAAGTGGGGTGTGTGTATAATTTTATTCAATTGCTTTGTCTTTCCATAAAACCAATTGTTAATAAAGGGAATTATTCTGGTGTCCTATTCTGGAGGGTAAATTTTTCCTGATAAAAAGAAGACAATGGCTCCTGTTGAACAAGGTCATCATATGTAAAAAGCTTTACAATTTTAGTAAAGCTGGAGGGAAAGATATTTACCTGTCTTGTATAATCTGCAAGGACCTGTGTGTCAAAAAATATCAACATGGTGGCTGGAATGGGGTGAAGCCCCGCCCCTTTTATACAACACATGTAAAACTAGGTGGAGCTTCTTGAGGTGTTGAGCGTCATACTGACTTTTTTTTTTGCCTACCACGGATCCAGCTGCCACTGATACTTCAAACCTTGTTCCATTTCCCACATGAAAATAAAATTGCCCCGAGTGTCATAGATGTAATTAAAAATGGAATCGCTGAACAAATCAGATGTCTTTAATTGTAGTGTCCTAAAGGCAGAGATAATTCTCATATAGTCCTGATTGTTCTTTTCCAACAGTAAAAAAAGAAATATGTACACACATATATTATATATTTGTTTCTAAATAGAAACATGTCCATTCATCGCTCCGTGGCAGAGAGGGAGAAAAAAAAAAAGATAGACCTGTCTGTTTTTCACAGCAGTTATTGGAAAGCAACTGTTCCCATCTAAAATGTTATCATAATTTGCATCAGGCAACCCAACTGCAGACATTAAGGGCTTGGGTGTGTGTTCAATTATCATTTTGCTGGAGGCTGTCCCTCATTTTAATGCATTCCTCATTGAACTACCTTTCTGAAATCTCACTGATACGGCTTGCCGTAGACATGCTGCACAACATCATTAGCTTTGCAAATAGCTTCATTTCAGACGAGACAGACTTCAGTTTGGGCCAATTGTATAATGGAAATTTGAAGAAGGAATAATAATTAAAAAAAAACAGATGCACTTAAAAACATGAAAAGAATTATTTATATGATAAAAATATATTTAGATTTTCAAAGCACAAGACTGAACAGAAGTGCTCTTTTTATGCTTTCTGAAAATGTTAAAAGTCTTTCTACATCAGGCTTAATAAATCTGTAATGACATTTGATGGATTGATTTCTTCCTGTGCCTAGCTCTGTGTGCGTGCGTGTGTGTGTGTGTTTCTGCGCCCACATTTGTTGCCATTAGAGACTGGGGAAGAAAAAAGAAAAAGAAAACCATCTGACCTGAGAAAGAAAGTCTGGAGTTTATAAACTGCTTCTCCAAGAGACCTAAAATTATTCTCTGCCTTGTTTTATTTTTTTCCCCTTCCATCTCCTAAACGCATGAAGTGACATCAAGCATCAGACAGGTCACGCACAGAGACTGACCTGCACCCTGTCAGAAACACCCAGGTGCCATTTTTCTTGGTGTAAAGATGGCAGTTTAAGTGCCTTTGTAATAAGCATCCCCATTTAATGTCCCATCTTATGGACAGATGACTGTGGATGAATACACAGTGATTGCCGATCAGCTAGAGATCTTCCCCAACCTAGTGCCCTCCTAGATTGGAAACTAGAGTTGTTCCAGCTCACTGGTCTTCATGAAAACTTGACCAACTTGACCGTTGTATGAAGCTTAATCTAACATATTAAGATGAAGTCAAGTTGGAGAAGATGCATTAGAGCAGTGTTTCAAAACCTTGGCAATTCTAAGACTTATGGACTTCAACTCCCAGAAGTCCCCAGCCAGCCACGCTTCTGAGAGTTGATGTCCACACATCTTAAATTTGCAAGTTTGAAAAACACCTGCATTAGAAACAAACAACCTACTCTCTAACAAACAATTTGGTTTCAGGAAAAATTTATCCTGTAATCTGCAACTCCTACACTGCAAAAACATATGGACTACACAACACGATCAAGGTAAAGCAATAGACGCAATTTACATAGACTACTGTAAAGCCTTTGATTCAGTGGTGCACAACAAACTACTTCTAAAACTGCAATTTTATGGCATTTCTGGCCCCCTGCATAAATGGATAACTGTGTTCCTGTCAAACAGGCAACAAGTGGTCAAAATATCAAACGCTATATCAAATCCTGTATCTGTTAACAGCAGTGTCCCCCAAGGCAGTGTTTTAGGGCCAACACTTTTTATACTTTACATAAATGACCTTTGCAATCATATTAAAACTAACTGTGTTCTCTTCGCTGATGATGTAAAACTATTCAACACTACTGACAATGCTGCTACCCTTCAAAAAGACCTTGACTATATGTCAGAATGGTCAAACAAGTGGCAACTTCAAATCTCAACCAACAAATACTCTGTCTTACACATTGGCAAAAAAAATCAGAACACAAAATACAAGCTGGATGGAAACGACCTTGTAGACGACTCTCACTCTGTTAAGGACCTTGGAGTACTCATCTCTATTGATCTAAGTGCCAGAGCCCACTGTAACAACATTGCCAAAAAAGCATTAAGAGTTGTTAACCTAATCTTGCATAGCTTCTTCTCTGGTAATATTGTACTTTTAACTAGAGCATACAAAACATTTGCTAGACTGAATACAGCTCATCTGTCTGGAACCCGCACTACATATCGGACATTAATACAATTGAGAATGTCCAGAGATATTTAACGAGAAGAGTCCTCCACTCCTCTGTTCGCAACAGAATACCTTATGCCATCAGACTTGAAATTTTGGGCTTAGACAATTTAGAACTACGCCACCTGTTGTGGCCTGACCTAAGTGTAGCACATAAAATTATCTGCTACAATGTCCTACCTGTCAATGACTACTTCAGCTTCAACCGCAACAATACACGAGCACACAATAGATACAAACTTAAGGTAAACCACTCCAAACTCGATTGCAGAAAATACGACATCAGCAACAGAGTGGTCAATGCCTGGAATACACTTCCAGTCTCTGTGATTTCTTCCCCAAATCCCCAAAAACTTTAACCTTAGACTGTCTACTGTTGACCTCACCCCATTTCTAAGAGGTCTGTAAAGGGCGTGCATAAGTGCATCAACGTGCCTACCATCCCTGTCCTAATGTTCCCATGTACTCAAAACCGTCTCATGTATACATGTTTATACTTTTACTGTAATCTTATATTTGCTTGAAAAAATAAAATAAAATAAATAAATAAATAAATAAAATTATAATAGAAGGACCTCTTTGAAACAACATGGACATAGGGTGTGTGGATCTTTGCCAAAATGCATGGTATAAACCTTTATACCAGCCTTTCTCATGTATGAATTTCAATTCATTGATCTCTTAAACCAATACAGCCAGTGCTGAGAATTCTAGGAATTGAAGTCCAAGTATTTGGAGGGTGTGCAGGTTGATGAAGGTTGCCATTGTTGCATCAAGGTTGGGAATGAAATTTCTAACTTGGATTGAAAGATTCCTTGGGGAAAACAACCAAGGTGCACTGTCCTAAATGTTCCCTTTAGGTACCGTACCCTTCAACATTTCACAGATGGAAATAGGACATTCCCATTCTTCTATTCCATGTTTCTTGGACTGAAGCTACTCCAATTAGTACATGACCTTGATGGTTCCACTCTCTTTCCCATAAGGTGTGCTTCTATGACTCATATTCCCTTACATAATAGCCCTTGTTCACTGGTTAAAAAATTATCCTTGGAGGTTTTGTATGAAGAAAGGTTACCATAAGAGAAAGAACGATGTGCAATAGTGACTGTGCAGCATGCACAGCTGCAGAATGTGATGGCAAACAGTGTGTGGTTCATGTGCAAGTAGTCTCGCCTAAATGCCCACAGCACACCAGGTTTTCATATAGAAGTGTTTTCCATCCCTGAAAGGATATGTTGGATGCACTTGGAATCTCCCAACAGAGCCTCGAGGAAAGAGAATTCTTGCAATGTTGACAACACTTTTAGCAAGATATTCAGCCAACCCAATGTTGAAAAGATTGTCGGAGGAAGTTGCTCATCCAAACTTGGTATTGCTGAGGACTGTTTTCCAGACCAAGGGTCATATTCTATCCTTGTGTACCACGATGGGGTTGTACCAGGGGTGAAATCCAGCAGGTTCTGACAGGTTCTGAAGAACCGGTAGCAGAAATTTTGAGTAGTTCGGAGAACCGGTAGCGGAAATGTTGAGTAGTTCGGAGAACTGGCAAATACCATCTCTGGCAGGCCCCAGAGTGGGGTGGGAATGGAGATTTTGCAATATTCTTCCCTCAGGAGTGGGGTGGGAATGGGGATTTTGCAGTATCCTTCCCCTGGAATAGGGTGGAAATGGAGATTTTGCAGTATCCTTCCCCTGCCACGCCCACCAAGCCACGCCCACCAAGCCACACCACACCCACCAAGCCACGCCCACAGAACTGGTAATTTAAAAAATTGGAATTTACCACTGGGTTGTACTCTAGGAAGGATGAGGGACCAAGGCAAGATTTTAGATAATTTATTGATTGATTAGTCTTATGACCAAATGGCCAAGACAAGAAAAAGGCAGGAACAGATGAAGAAATTGATTAGGACCAAAAACTTACTGAATTAATTTAAACAAAGTGTTATACAATTACTTTTTGTGAAAATCATTGTTTCTCTCTTCTACCACATTAAGAATGATGAGGTAACAACTGGAAGAGTATTTGATGGGGCAAATCCAAGGCTTAGGAGCCCACATGGCACACAGGCTATAAACCATTGTTTTGGAACCCTAGATTATGGCACACAAACATGGCCATGGCGCACACATGGCACACAAACTATAAACCATTGTTTTGGAACCCTAGATTACATTACTCATTTGGGACATAATTGTTGGAGAGAGCAACTCATCCCTGACTTCACAAACTCTTTCACATATTTCATAGCAGTTCAGAAAATATCCAATGGCTATGTAGCCAGTTATGCCCTAATAAAAATAGGATCTGACAGCTTTGTGATAAATAAGCCAGTTAGAGTACTGGGTATCATCCTAGTTAACCCCCTTCTATTCAAGCAAGCCCTCAGTCTTACAATAGAAGTTGTGGTTTATTTGGGGCAAAACCCAGAAAAGTACTTTTTACTATTTGTTGTATTACCCAATGGGCAACAATTCTCAACAATGTAAATGACACATTACATATAATTAGAACCCGTTAAGACAGTGCTTCTCAATTATTTTCTATTACGCCCCCACTAGGAAGAAGTAAACATTTCATGCCTCCCCCAACTCTCTGCCACGACTGTAAGCCTTGGGCTTTCCCCCAGGAAAGGGAACGGGCATCCCGCCAACACACACACATGCCCCCTGCCGCTGCTGTCGCTTCTCCAGACGCGCTGGACTATCCACACCCATCATCCGCAGCCATGTTGCTGGGGATGATGGGTGCGACTCATCCTCATCCTCTCCCGAAGGATCGTTGCCTAGCTTGGGCGGCAGGTTCTTCCCCCTGCCCAGACAAACAGGGTTGGCGGGGGAAGAGACTGGAAGGGAAAGTAGCAGGCAGGCGGGCGCCACTTCTGAATTGGGGAAAGCGTCCGGGAACAAGAGAAATGGGAGAGGATGGTGGGTGAGCCGGAGAGGAAGCCTTTTTCTCCCCGCCCCCGCCTGGCGGGGACAGGGCGAGGAACGTCGCCCGGGCTGACACACGCTAAGCCTCCTGGGGTCCCTCCAGCTCGCTCGGCCGCGAGAGCATGAGGCAGCTTCAGCGCGGGGTGCAGCTGGCAGCCGGCTCCCTTGCCTGGAAGTCACACATGCCCCCCTTGGCATGGCTCCGCACCCCCCCAGGGGGGCGCGCCCCACTATTTGAGAAACACTGCATTAAGACATTATGAGTAATAATTTCCAAAACTGAGCTGTGTTTAAGTAATTCTTTTATATGTTTTAAGAAGTTTTATCCAGTCTGGGTTGTTGATATGTAATAAAGAATTTGCTTTGCTAGCCTTTTCCTATTTTATTTTATGGTATTTAAATTTCAAAGCATCGGCCCGGCCTTACTTCTTTGTTTCCTCATTTCTTTCCTCTCTTTCATTTAAATTCTCTCTGACCATTGTGAACTCGGGTTATTTATGATGCAATCTGTGTCAGGCCCTGGATTGCTGTCACACAAATTCAAGGCTTGCTGGCCATAAACCAGGTGTGATTGAGATACCAAATCTTCTCCCTCTCTTACTCTATTTCAGATGAAGGGCTCTGTTTAATACTTCGTTTCCCTAATCATTTCCTTGTTCCTCTTAATGCTCTCAGTGAATTGGGCAATGCTTCACATTACAGAATTCAGAAGCAAAAACCAATAGTCAGAACGGGAGAATGCAGGGCGTTGTTCTTTCTTTCCTTCCCTTTTTGTTCACTGCAGATAAATGGGAGAAATGGAAAAGATACAGCTTTCCTAAGATCTGTCCTTGTCTTTTCTTTTAGGATAAATGCCTCTGTTGACAGGTGGCCCTCAATTTATAACCGTAATTGGTATTGAAATTTCCATTATAAGTCACTGTGGTCATAGGTCAAGTTAGATCTAATTTTATAACAATTTTTTAGCAAACTCTAGATTAGTGGTTCCCAACCTGTGGTACGTGTATCACTAGTGGTACGCGAGGGCCTTCCAGGTGGTACGCGAACACTTTCGGGGTCATGAACGATTTTTAGTTAGTTATTTTTTACTTCACAAAAATGTTTACTGCCTAACACAAGATAATCTGGCAACGATTTGCAACTGTTGCCACACGCCACCCACCTGGTCCCAGCGGCCCGAGAATCCAGTTGCTGGATGCGCGGGGCCAAAAAAAGGAACAGTACAATTATGGAAATAAAGTGATATCTGATCAAATTTAGTTTCTCTGGAACCAGGTGGTACGCGGCGACTGTACGGGACCTCCAAGTGGTACTCGATCACAAAAAGGTTGGGAACCACTGCGATAGATAGATAGATAGATAGATAGATAGATAGATAGATAGATAGATAGATAGATAGATAGATAGATAGATAGATAGATAGATAGATAGATAGATAGATAGATAGATAGATAGATAGATAGATAGATAGATAGATAGATAGATAGATAGATAGATAGATAGATAGCTTACACAAACAAAACTCTTAGATCATCTTGCTGCTTGACATTTCTAAAAGATGTCCTGATAGGTAACCCACCCATCCCAGTCTTCAGTACACAGTGAAATACATCAAAGTTTCTCCAACCAAAAAGATATGATAGCAGTGTTCCAATATTTGAGGGGCTGTCACAGAGAGGAGGGGGCCAACCCATTTTCCAAAGCACCTGAAGGCCAGACAAAGAATAATGGATGAAAACTGATCAAGGAGAGATTCAATCTAGGAATAAGGAGAAATTTTCTGACAATGAGAGCAATCAACCAACGAAACAGCTTGCCTTCAGAAGTTGTGGGAGCTTCATCACTGGAAGCTTTCAAGAAGAGACTGGACTGCCACCTATCAGAAATGGTGTAGGGTTTCCTGCTTGGGCGGGGGGTTGGACTAAATGACTTACAAGGTCCCTTCCAACTCTGTTATTGTGTTAAGGAGAAATTTCCTGACAGTGAGAACAATCAATCTGTTGAAGGACTTGTCTTCAAACCCTCCATCACTGCACTTTTTAAGAAGAGACTGGACTGCCATCTGTCAGAAATGGTGTAGGGTTTCCTGCTTGGGCAGGGGGGTTGGATTAGAAGATCTCCAAGGTCCCTTCCAACTGTTATTTTGTTATTCAATCTGATTCCACTAGATCAGGGGTGTCAAACTCGTGTTGTCACAGCGGTGTCACACGATGTTTCGCAACTTTTTTCCTCTTTGCTAAACTGGGTGTGGGTGTGGCCAACACGTGATGCATCCGGGCCGCGGGCCGCGAGTTTGACAGCCCTGCACTAGATACATCATATTTCATCTCCCACTATCTCCAGCATAGAACCCAGAGCCTGATCTACTAGGAGGGCACCAGAAAAGGCTGTTGTAATATAAGGAATTATGACAAAAAAGATCAGCCTGTGCTGCATCATTAGGGATCAAATAGGTCTAGTGATTATCTTCTTTTCTATCTTTTCTTCTATCTTCATTAAGTTGCTAATCAGCTGAGCTGGTTTTGTGAAAAAGCACCACTAACTGTCCCAGAGTAAATGAATCCTTTACATCAGTGTTTCTCAAATTGTGGGGTGGGCCCCCGTGGGGGCTCGGAGCAATGCCAGGGGGGGCGTGTGACCCTGGGGAACATGCGTGGTCCCTCTCGATCGATTCCCCCAGACAGGGAGTGTTTTTCCAGTTGCATGCTGCTCCAAGCCCGGAAGATAAGGAGCCAGGCAGGGCGGGGCGGCTCCGTGGGTTCTTGTTGTTTTCGGCGGGCGCCGCAGTAGCCATGAACGGCATGGTGAACCTGCTGCTGGACAAGGAGGAGCATCCTCTGCAGCTGGGCGAAAGCTTCGAATGGCACCCTAAAGCCTCCTTCCACACCATTTGCTGTGAGTGCCCAGCAGAGGCGGCACTTATGGGCCAGGCCGGCAACCCCAAAACATCAGCTTGATTAAGCTGGCCTGGCCCCGTGTCAAAAGAGGGCCCTAACCACGATAGCATATGCCTGCCTAACCGAAAACAGGCTCCACTGAGTTCAGTGTGACTTACTCCCAGGCAAGTGGGTAGAGCAGCCTTCCCCAACCAATAGTTTGCTTGCATCTTATAATAATTAAAATAATAAATATTAACACTAAAATTCCATTGGCGCCCAGATCGGAGAGTTGGGGGGAGGCGAAATGTTTACTTCTGCCTAGGGGGGGCGTAACAGAAAATAATTGAGAAGCACTGCTTTACATCAAGGCTAACTGCAATGGACAAAGAAATGAAAAATATATCTTTAAGAGTGTTCTTTTTTCACATATGATAATCTTCCTTGGGACCTCTCTGTAGAATGACCATTGTGAATAAAGTACAACAAAATGCTGCAAAGTCCTGAGAAGATGCCTTCCTCATCAAAACATGGTTTAACTTACATAACTACATCCAGGTGATGACATGCTACTGTGGCGGTGATACCTGTGGCTGAATATTCAGGATATTTGACATTTGCTCTAAATAATAACATGTATCGGTCCTGCTAATTGTTTTATTACAACTATATACCTCACTGTCTGGGGTCTAAGCAACTAGCACTACATTAGACTACAAAATCAGTTATAAAATCAAAATCAAGTAATCCAGACTACAGTAATGCCAATGCAGTCATTGAGTTCTCCCATAAACACCCATGTTCGTACCATTGTAGCATGGGATAAACTTTATCCTATGGAAAAGAAAATTCTCATGACCTTCTGGAATATTAGTGAGAAGTCAGGCATTCTGATTTTATGAAGCAAGCTGTGCTTTCTGGGGCTCTACTCACCCACATCATCTCCCTCAGGATGAGAATCTGCAGGCACGCTTATCTCCCTGTGCCCATTAGGGTATCATTCCAAGTCTGTTAAATTGAGAGAGAATGGTTCAACTCACAGACCAAGATCAATTGTCTGGTGATAAAACCTGAGAATAAGCCCAGAAATAAAGAATGGGGAGCCATGGGGAGGCCATTACAGCATCCATTCTTTATGGCTGTGCAGACCTATTGTTACCTACTGACGTACGGCAGGGGTGGGTTCCTGCCAGTTTGGACCGGATTGCCCGAACTGGTAGTGACCCGCTGGTGACATCACAATGGTGTCACAGATCTGGTTTGGTCGGTGGCCGTCATCTTTTTTTCGGAATTTTTTCTTAATTTTTTACTGTTTTGAAGTTTTTTCCTCTGCTGCTGCTTGAAAAAGGGCCCTCCCGCCTGCCCCCGGGTTTATACTTACCTTTATTCCTTTGTTCGAAGCATAGCTGATCAGCTCCTCAGCTGTGTTTTGGGCTGATTATAGCTACTGAGCATGCGCGGAAGCAGAATTGCACGAGATAGCGATTGCACGTGCGTGAAACATCGCGATGCGAACCGGTGGCGAAGGTAAGTGGAACCCACCCCTGACGTACAAGGTACAAATTTGCATAGCTGCCGCTGATTGGATACACTAGCGACGGGAAGTATAAACTGCTGTCAGTGGCTAGCAGGTTTCAGGGAAGCCCTTAAACATGGCTTCCCTGCAGCCTGCCGGCAGTCTGTATTAGTTCTAGCTAATAAACAATAAAGGTGCTGAACTGTTCCTAAGTCTCATCTCATCATTCTCACGCAAATCTAACACCTATGGCATATGGAATTGGGTATGTCTAGTTTGATGAATAGAAGGACTAGGGGCGACATGATAGCAGTGTTCCAATATCACAGGGGTTGCCACAAAGAAGAGGGAGTGAAACTATTCTCCAAAGCACCTCAAGGCAGAACAAGAAGCAATGGGTGGAAACTAATCAAGGAGAGAAGCAACCTAGAACTAAGGAGAAATTTCCTGACAGTTAGAACAATTAATCAGTGGAACAGCTTGCCTCCAGAAGTTGTGAATGCTCCAACATTGGAAGTTTGTAAGAAGAGTTTGGACAACCATTTATCTGGAAGGATAGAGGGTTTCCTGCTTGAGTAGTGGGTTGGACTAGAAGACCGCCAAGGTCCCTTCCAACTCTGTTGTTCTATTCTATTCTATTCTATTCTATTCTATTCTATTCTATTCTATTCTATTCTATTCTATTCTATTCTATTCTATTCTATTCTTTCTTTCAATCCTTTGCACTAGATTGATATGTTTCTTCAGCATCTTGTCTTCACTTTGTTTAATCTCCATACTGTTCTGTCTGCCTGATTTGTAATTACAGCTAGACACTGGAGTATGGCATGTATTATATTAATTACACACAAGTGACAAATGGTTTTCATACATCACTTCCAGGCCCTGGGACTTAAACCCAGTTTTTTCTATGCAGACGAGAGACCAGAGGCTTAATTCATTTGCTCATACCTTTCTGGGGTTGGCCTGTATGTTAATGGGAGGCCTGAAACGTCCATTTTGTTTCTTACTAGGAAAGTTGAGATCCAGCAAATGAAGTCAGGTGCAAAAAGCAAAAAAGTGAAGTTAAAGAATGCTAAGAATTCTGAATTTGTTTTAACTGTGAAAATGGTGTGGTAAGGTTCCCAATTCTTCTTCATAAAAAGCTATACTAGACAAGATTGGACAAGCATTCTTCTCTTCACAGCAGTTTTCCAGATGGGAAGGCATGATATCTGTGTGGTTGTATTTGAAGTAGGTACTAAAAGCCTTACCAGTAAATCGAAATGTGCTTTTGACCTCTGCTGCTGCCAAAGGTTATATATCAGCAGCTATGAATTCCACTACTGCAGGGGTGTCAAACTCAATTTCATTGAGGGCCTCATCAGGGCTGTGGTTGACTTCGGGGGGCTGGTGGGTGTGGCCAACTGGGTGGGTGTGGCTGACTGGGTGGGCGTGGCCAGCTTGACGCCACTCCCCAAACTGCTGGCATGTTTCATCTTAGCACTCGGTAGACCGGGCCGAAGCCACGCTGGCCCAATGTTTCCTCTTCGCATTGGGTAGACCGGGCTGAAGCAACATGGGCCAGCACCTTTCATTTTCCATGACGGCCCCACGAGTTTGACACCCCTGCGCCACTGTATCCCTCCAATCATCTAGCTTTTTCCTATTGTGATGGGGCTCTTGGCCGGTCCTTTGCTGTCAAAGCCGTTCAACTCTCACCCTTGCACGTAGACAATATCACCAGCAAGCGAGTCTGGGTTTTGCAGCTCTTTAAGAGAGCCGATCTTACAATGTAGGACACAACTCTAGCCTTCTTCAGAAGAACTGATCATGCACTGAATTAACATGGAGAGGGGATGCGGTGATGATCTGTCATGGTGAATACAAGCTTGCTCCATCCGTCTCATCCATCTCCAACACCGAAGCCATTGTCATGTACACAGGCTTCCCTGTTGGAGACATTTGGGCTGTAAACATGGATGATTGAGGTGGGAGATGTTGGTGTGCACTTCAACCACTCATGTATCGATCCCTGCATTGTCAGGGGTGCCCCCCCAGACCCCTGCAATAATTCTTCCCCTGGAATTCAGTGCTCTCATGGGAAATCAAGGCCTTGGCTTGAGTAGATAGGATACTTTATTGCACATACAAGCAACCTTTGTTGTGATGAAGGGCAGCTTCTACTGAGGCTAAGCATCTGCTTGAATGCACAATGACACAAGTGAACATCCTGGTCTTTTCTTCTGCCCATTTCTACAAACCACTTCCAGTTCTCATGCGTGCCGGTCAGTTGTATCAGGCCTGGGTTTATAAGGTGGTTGCATCTGATTCCAGGGTCCTCATTTCTCACCTTGACTGGAGGAGGCTTTGTTTCAAATATGCTGAAGCATGATCTACACTAATTAAGCATCAATGTTTCCCTCAAGGCTTGCAGCTCAGGCCAGTATATTTCAGCCCTTGGACCTCCACATCTGGGACAGTGGTCAATTTTCCCAACCCTACAAATCCTTGGTCTTGGAAGAGGTGGAGCCTTTATAAATCTCCTTCTAGTGGAGGAAGGAACATGCTACATGCTTGAAGGCAGCCAAGGAAAAAGAATAAAATTCAGATATTAAAGGGGGGGAACACCCCAATTCTCAGCATATATTTCATTAGAGGACTTTACTAGCTGATCAATGTATCTCCAAAGTATGTTCTTTAAAAAGCCATCCTCTCTCTCTCTCTCTCTCTCTCTCTCTCTCTCTCTCTCTCTCTCTCTCTCTCTCTCTCTCTCTCTCTCTCTCTCTCTCTCTCCTCTCTCTCTCTTTTACTAAGACTGCTCTGCTATTGCAATCAACAATGACTCAGAGAAGCTTACATTTCTCACATTATCCACATTATCAAAACTAACAAAATAATGACACTCTTGATAATCCAGTTGGATGGTGCTATTTCTGCTGAAATCTATTCACAGCTTACCCTAAAGCCCTAAAAGGCCTTTTAGAAAAGCTGATCTTAATTGATTTCCAAACTGCAACATGGAACCAGCCAAATTTATCTACAGCAGGGATGTAAAACTCGCGGCGTCACGTTGTCATCATGTGACATATTGCAACTTCCCCCCCCCTTCGGTAAAACTGGGGTGGGCATGGCCAGCACGTGACGCATCCGACCTGCAGGTCGTGAGTTTGACACCCCTGATCTTCAGGGTTGCTGTATGCTCAGCCAGCAAAATGATCTGCTACAGAGAATGTTCACACTCAAAGTCCTTGATGGTGAAATTCCCTGGGATCAAGCCTTCTACATGGAACTCCATTGAGTCTACCTCAAGAAGGCAGTCTCACAGATACTCAGATGCTGAGCCCTAATCTGGTTTAAAGCTGGTAACCAATAGCCTGAAATTGCCTGAAGTCACCTGGAAACTAACTAGCAAAAGTCGTAGCCCCAGAAGTAGTGGGGTTACATGGGTATATGGATAGTCCTCTGTTGAGATTTATTCCTGACTAGAAGAGCCAATGAAAGCATAGTTAGTCAGTGAATCTTGCATGGTGACTCAGTCAGCCAATCAAAGTAAAGTACTACTGAGCATGTGCAAGAAACTGAGCAAGAAGAAGGGTGTGGTTTAGTCAGTTCTCCATTAAGGTTCATTGTGAATGCTTCTCACCATGCGGTCTCTGTAAGAAGAATGTGGAACTGTAAATATTTTTGTTATGATTATAAAGAAGTTATTTGATTCGGCAAAATGCAGTCAATTGTGTAAGCTTCTGATTTATTTCGCAACGATATCTCCAATATCCTCGCCTAACCACAATTAGGATTGGAGCTTCTATCACCACGTGAGGAGGTTATTACATATTATTCACCTGACTTTACCAACTTTTTTTTACCATGGTCATTAAATGAATCATCATGGTCATTAACTGAATTGCCACAGTCTTTAAATAACTTAAATAACTTATACATCAGACTTCTCCCATTGACTTTGTTCCAAGCTGGCTGGGAAGGTTGCAAATGGCAGTCATGTGACCCCAGGATATCACAACTGACAAAAATACACACCTGTTGCCAAAATGTCCAAATTTTGATCATATGACTGCAGGAATGTTGCAACAGCCGTAAGTGTGAGAACTAGTTGTAAGTCACTTTTTTCAGCACCACTGTAATTTCAAATGGTTACTAAACAAATGATTGTAAGTTAAGGACTACCTGTACATCCATCTTTCAAAAGTAAGCTTGTTCTTACTCAGTTCTTCACTTGTAATGCATGCCTTCCAAGTTTCGGTTACTTATTCAGATTCCATGAAAGTTTTTGTAAAGGATTTTTTTTTCCAAATACAGGATTTGTTTATGCAGGACTGGGTTGAGCATAGAATGTAAGGCACTTTTAAGTCATCAGTGCTGTCTCCCATCTGCTACAATCCAATCAATTTTATATCCATTAAAAAACACTAATGAAACATTTGTACCATTTCAATACTACGAGGGTGAATCAAAAAGTAATGCCATTTTCTTTAGGACAGGTATAATTACCAACTCAGGAACATGTAGCATACATCAAAATGAAGCTGGTCCTCTGTGGATCACATCCCTACTTCTCAACATAGTCTCCATTTCTCTCAATAGCAATGTTCCACCTTCGAATGAGAGCATGTATCCCTGTCTCATAAAATTTTGTTGACTGTTCTATGAGCTACTTCTTCACTGCAGTTTTCACTTCCTCGTCACTGGAATAATGTTTGCCTCTCAAACCCTCTTTCATGAGGCAGAAGAGATGATAGTCTGAAAGCGCTAAATCTGGTGAGTAAGGAGGATTATTATTCCAGTGACGAGGAAGTGAAAGTGAAGAAGTGGCTCAAAGAACAGTCAACAGAATTTTACGAGGCAGGGATACATGCTCTCATTCGAAGGTGGAACATTGCTATTGAGAGAATCGGTGACTATGTTGAGAAGTAGGGATGTGATCCACAGAGGACCAGCTTCATTTTGATGTATGTTACATGTTCCTGTGTTGGTAATTATACCTGTCCTAAAGAAAATGGCATTACGTTTTGACTCACCCTTGTAGATAATGTTGAAAGATGCTTGAACTAATGGGAATTAAAATCCAATGCATTTACAGATTGAGGTGAGCTAATTCATATTCCTAATTTATGTTATGGAAAGAGTGCAGAGAAGAGCAACTAAGATGATTAAGGGCCTGGAGGCTAAAACATACGAAGAACGGCTACAGGAATTGAGCATGTCTAATCTAGTGAAGAGAAGGACTAGGGGAGACAGGATAGCAGTGTTCCAATATTTGAGGGGCTGCCACAAAGATGAGGGGGTCAATCTATTTTTCAAAGCAAGAGAAGGCAAGACAAGAAACAGTGGATGGAAACTAATCAAGGAGAGAAGCAACCTAGATCTAAGGAGACATTTCCTAACAGTGAGAACAATCAACTTGCCTTCAGAAGTTGTGGGTGTGCCATCACTGGAGGTTTTTAAAAAGAGACTGGATAGCCACTTGTCTAGAATGGTATAGGTCTCCTGTTCGAGCAGGAGGTTGGACTACAAGAACATATTCTACGTTCTATGTTCCACCTCTGGAAAACCAACTCTCATCCAAAACCAATACCCCCCCCCCTTTTCTCCATACTGGGCGGAGCTAGCCTCCAAGAATGGGTTAAATCTGCCCTCCAGCCAATCAGGACCGAAGTAAAGTAAAGTAATGCCCACGAGAAGGGGCGTTCAGGTAAGTATACAGCGCCCTTTTTAAATCAAGATGCTGTCTTCAACATTAACATGAATAAAACAAATCTGGCTAGAAAGGTATCTACAATATTCTATTAGGTATTAGTAAGTTAGTATCCTGACAGTTGAAAGGTCCTTGTATTTATATGACACTTGAGTTTTGAAGTGATCATTTTTAGAGGACTTTGACAATGTGTATTTCACAAGGTCCCTCCTGGGCAAAATAAAACATTTGGATACGGAGAGATGGCTAAGAACAGCCAATGAATCATGAAAGAAAAGAAATTGAACACACACTTCAACTCTGGAGCAGGATGGTTCCTTAAAAAATGTATCCCAAAGCATTGCTAAGTTCACTTGAATTAACTCTAGGAATTAGTATCTGTTGATTGTCCAGAGGGAATAATCAAAGCTGGAGAATACGAATAAATGCAAGTCCAACATAGAAAACCAATAGGACTTATCTGGAAACCTGGAGAAATTGAAAAGTTTAGGCACACTTAATTTCTCTTCATGCATTATTCACAAATAGGGCATTCCAGCACTAAAGAAAAAACAGGGTTGCACTTAGAGACTTCTTCTGGACATCTCTCCATCATTCTGAATTTAGTTATAATACACCAGAGATTGATCTGGGCTGTTTTGGAATAAATTCAAATTGATTTGGACATCACGACCCTCCGGATAAGGGCACATTCACCTGTTCTGAGTTTGCAGGGAATGCCACATTGAAATAATTTTTTTTCCTGGCCAATAAGATAAACACAGAGAACTGTCAGTAACTGGGACTCACTTGCCAGCCAGAAATGGAGAAATTTGTTCCTAAGCACCAAAACAGAATAACAGAATTGGAAGCAACCTTGGAGGTTTTCTAGTCCAACCCGGGGTGAAATCCAGCAGGTTCTCACAGGTTCTGGAGAACCGGTAGCAGAAATTTTGAGTGGTTTGGAGAACCGGCAAATACCACCTCTGGCTGGCCCCAGATTGGGGTGGGAATGGATATTTTGCAATATCCTTCCCCCAGGAGTGGGGAGGGAATGGAGATTTTGCAGTATCCTTCCCCTGCCACACCCACCAAGCCACGCCCACCAAGCCATGCCACACCCACCAAGCCACGCCCACAGAACCGGTAGTAAAAAAATTGGATTTTGGGTTTTGCAATATCCTTCCCCCAGGAGTGGGGAGGGAATGGGGATTTTGCAGTATCCTTCCCCTGCCACGCCCACCAAGCCACGCTCACCACACCATGCCCACCACTCCATGCCACGCCCACCAAGCCACACCCACAGAACCGGTAGTAAAAAAAAATTGGATTTCACCACTGGTCCAACCCCCTGCTCAAGCAGAAGACCTTATATCGTGTCAGACAAATGGCTGTCTAACGTCTTCTTAAAATCCTCAATTGATGGAGCATTTCCCCTTTCATTCCTTCTTCATAAAAACAAATGAACAGGTTTCTGGGTATTAAAATCACAAGTACTTCAACAATTCTAAAGCTCCTGGCTTAGCAGTTCTGCATTTTGGCTCCTGTACCTAACCATGCAAGTTAGAAGGGGAGCCAAGTATATCTTTCCAGAGTACACAGATCACTTTTTGAAGCAGAAGCCAGAAATATATTGCTTCTTTCACACTGCCTGTGACTAAAAAGCCTCTGGCACAAGGATATACAGAAATTGCTCACAGTTGCAAGACCCTGGTTATGATCAACAGAGAACTGGCTCTGCACTTCCTTCTGGAAGATCCTTAAATTACTAAAGTGCAAAAAAAACAACAACCCACACCCACCTAACTTCATGCTGCCAGTTGCTGCTTTTAATTGTTTTTTTTTTTTAAAAAAAAACATTCCTTTTCCAAATGTGTATGCCCTCTCCAAGAAACTGGATGAAAATTACATGTTGCAGACCATTCTGAGTGGAATTAAAAAAAGAGAGGGAAAGAGAGCAAACACTGTTTCCAGCCAGTAAACTGGGATTATGTATTATGAAACCATGTCATAATTTTGTTATACGGAAGTCGGATCCAGTCCCGTGTTTTGTATACTTTCTATAATATACAACTTGGCTGATTCACAATAAGGTGGGGTTTTTTTTGTATTCTGCAGGAACCATTTCCCAATAGAATAGGCATGATGTTGAATTTGGGCATTTGTTGTTTCAGTTCTGCAGCATTGATTTATGAAGCATTTGTCAAATGATGTGAACAGTATGGAATTCATTTTTTTGGCAAGTCCAAACCCATTTCTTGCCGTTTTGAATGGAATCGTGTTTATCAGTTCAGCTAAAGCAGCCGCAAACATGTTACCTGCAATTACTGAGATATTACGATTTCAGGTAGTCCTCAACTTACAACCAATCACTTAGTGACCAGGCAGGCTTTGTGCTGTTGGCCTCCCTGCCCGCTGGCTTCAGGCCCTGGATTCCAGAAGGACTCAGGAGCTGCACAAGGCCTCTTCTGGTCCAGCTGAGAAGGTGCTGGTACTCTTGTCCCACTGCCCTGGTTGAATCGTGAAGTCTTTGGGCCAAGATCCCAGGTGATTAATCAGAGGAAGAGGAAGGACTCTGCTTCTGGGGGATCCCTCCACTCCCCCCACTTCAAATGCCTCTTTCTCCACATTGCACAACAGGAAGCCAGACGGTGCTCCGGTGGGTGGGTGGGGTGTGGTGGCCATCCAGGTGCCCAAACCCAGCCATTGTCAGGAGTGATTCCTTTCCAGGGCTGCGTGTGGCATCACCTTCCTGGATGTGGCACCCAAGCCTTCTTCTGCTTGAATGTTCTCACAATTTAATTCAGTGTATCAAATGTACTGTACCTCTTTATTGGGAAAAAAGTAAAAAGTCTGGAAATTTGGCAAGTTGCAAAACTAGGACGATGATCAAAAGCTTTGTAAAGATGAACCACCATTTTTTCTCTCTCCTCGCCATTCTAATTTCATTCATTCTTTATATATATATATATATATATAAAGAATGAATGACAGAAAAAGCATATATATATATATATATATATGTGTGTGTGTGTGTGTGTGTGTGTGTGTGTGTGTGTGTGTGTGTATGTATATGTATATATAAATACACACACAAAACATAACATAACATAACATAACATAACATAACATAACATAACATAACATAACATAACATAACATAACATAACATAACATAACATAACATAACATAACATCATATAATATTAGGAATCTTAGTTCCTATCTTAAATATAGTTGAAGATCAGTTCACCAAATTTCATACACATATACTATAAATATTTATCTTCTTTTCTATATCCATGATTACTATATGCTCTTCTATATATACACATTTATGTTCTGGTCTATTTTGTTTTATTACTTACATTTATATAAATTTAATAATTGGTACTTATACATTCTATAATCCATTATCCCTGTTCTTTAACCATTCATAAAATCTATTCCATGTTAAATAATATTCTGATTGTCTTGTAATTCTTTCGTCATCTTATCCATCTCAACGCAGTCAAAAAAAATTCTTATAATTTCTTCATCATTCGGTATGTCGTTATTTTGTTGCATATTTATTTATTTATTTATTTATTTATTTATTTATTTATTTATTTAGTTAGTTAGTTAGTTAGTTAGTTAGTTAGTTAGTTAGTTAGTTAGTTAGTTAGTTAGTTAGTTAGTGAGATTTATATACCGCCTCACAGTGCAAGCACTCTCTAAGCGGTTTACACCAGTAAGCAATGTATATTTACATTGCCCCCAACAATCTGGGTCCTCATTTTACCTACCTTGGAAGGATAGAAGGCTGAGTCAACCTTGAGCCAGTGAGATTTGAACCACTGACCTGCGGATCAGTCAGCTGAAGTGACCTGCAGTACTGCCTCTAACCGCCGCGCCACCTCGGCTCATATACTATTCTAGTGGCTGACACGATCTATACTATTAAATAATATATTTCTTTCACAGATATAATTCCCAACAAAAAGATTTCTGGCTTCCATCCAATTTCATTCATTCTTATTTTTTAAGGCAGCCCTACAGTCCAGCTGTTTGTAACATTTTTTTAAATAAAATAGACTAGTCAAGGTTACGACAGACCTGCAAAAAAAGTACTTGCAACCTGGATTCAAAGTTCCACTGCCACCCACTCCCACGGTCACAGGATCCCACTAGTGTTAAAGTGTTTGGCAACTGGCCTGCACCTATGACTATTTCCAGCATCTTGCTATCATGTGACCAGGATTTATGACATTTTTTGCTAGAAACCTCTCTTTACCAGTTCCCAGCAAAAAAAAAAAAAAAACCTCGCATTGAGTGAAGGATTGTCTTGAGCCACTTATAGAATATATAACATAGCTTATGTATATAAATGATATAATAGTGAATATCTCAGGGGCTGCCACAAAGAAGAGAAGGGTCAATCTATTCTCCAAAGCACCTGAGGGCAGGACAAGAAGCAATGGAAGGAAACTAATCAAGGAGAGAAGCTACCTAGAACTAAGGAGAAATTTCCTGAGAGTTAGAACAATTAATCAGTGGAACGACTTGCCTCCAGAAGTTGTGAATGCTCCAACACTTGTAAGAAGAGATTGGAAGTTTGTCTGGAAGGATAGAGGGTTTCCTGATTGAGTAGTGGGTTGGATTAGAAGACTGCCAAGGTCCCTTCCTACTCTATTATTCTGTTAAATAACAAACTTCTTTTATTAAGAGCCACGGTGGCTCAGTGGTTAGAGTGCAGTACTGCAGGCTATGTCTGCTGACTGCCAGCTGCCTGCAATTTGGCAGTCCAAATCTCACTAGGCTCAAGGTTGACTCAGCCTTCCATCCTTCCGAGGCGGGTAAAATGAGGACTCAGATTGTTGGGGACAAATATGCTGACTCTGTAAGCCACTTATAGAGGTTTGTAAAGCACTGTGAAGCAGTATATAAGTCTAAGTGCTACTGCTATGCTATTGCTATTTTTTAAAATATTTTTTTAATTACAATCTTGTGGGGCTGCATTACAAGCTGTCCAGATTCACATTCAGCGCATTAAGTCACCTGTTGGACCCCGCCTGGCTTAATGATTTCAGAGTTCACTTTGTGACCATTGTGTTCATTTAATGATTGCAGCAAATATTGTAAAATTGGGTTTATTTATTTATTTATTTATATTTATATTTCACATATCTTGACTGCCCATCTCCCTGGGTTGGTCATGTGGGTGCCTTAACCTATGACAACCATGTTTTATGATGAAAGTTTGGGGTTCGTTGCAGTTGCAGGTCAAGTATTACGGTAACGTATTCCTCCCTATGAACAAACTCCTTCCATCCTTAGGGAAGGGTTGCTTCTGTGTTTAAAATGGGCTAGTTCCCGGTGCTTTTCACAGGAGATGAGGAAAAACAAAAATCAAAGTTTCACAAACCAGTTTCTTAGTGCCTTTTTATTTATTTATTTATTTATTAGTGAGACTTACCGTATTTTTCGGAGTATAAGACGCACCGGAGTATAAGACGCACCTTAGTTTTTGGGGAGGAAAATAGGGGAAAACAATCTGCCTACCAGGTATTCATCTGGCTAGCGTCCTTAGTCTGGTCAGCTTCAGCACATTATCTTATCCCCTGGTTAGGACTTAAAAAAACCTTCTTCTGAGAGAGTAACAACGAAAGAGCATGCAAGCCATTAAGAGCTGGGAAGATAGTTAGCACCTGGTTAGGGCTAGAAAAAAACTTATTCGGAGCAAGTAGAGCAATGAAAAAAAATTCTGCAAAGACTTAGGGCTGGAAAAACATTATTTGGAGAGAGTAACAATGAAAAAGCCTGTAAGGTAAGAGCTGGGAAGATCTGTTAGCACCTAGTTAGGGCTGGCAAAAAAAAGCTACATTCGAAGTATAAGACGCACCCAAATTTTCAGCCACTTTTAGGGAGGAAAAAGGTGCGTCTTATACTCCGAAAAATACAGTATATACTGCCTCATAGTGCAAGCACTCTCTAAGCGGTTTACACCAGTAAGCAATGTATAGTTACATTGCCCCCAACAATCTGGGTCCTCATTTTACCTACCTCGGAAGGATGGAAGGCTGAGTCAACCCTGAGCCGGTGAGATTTGAACAGCTGAACTGCTGATCACAGTCAGCTGAAGTAGCCTGCAGTACTGCACTCTAACTGCTGCGCCACCTTGGCTCTTATTGACCCAAAGGTGCTTTTTTTCAAGGGAGGCAACTGGACTTCCTTTGTTTTTTGCCTCTTGGAACAAAGCACCTTTGGGACAACCATGAACTGGATGACTGAGAATCTCCATAGACATAGTGGCTTTTGAGTTTGCCATTCTATAATTAAACACATTTGAAAGCAGTTGCGCATAAGCGTCTCATCGTCAGAAGACACCATTACTGCTGAGATCACTCTCATTCTCCTTTTTTAAAAACACAAATGAGCAACTTTTACCTCCTAGTACCATTATGTTATCGGGCAGATGAAATGCTTTTCGGAAGAGCTGGAAGATTAAGAGAAACAAAAGAGGAAATACGCTATAAAGTCACTTTAGAGCACTGGAACTCACTTCACTTACACTAAAATATTCAATTTATGGGCCATTTTGAATCCATTGGTAATTTACTGCCCTAAGTGCAGAGGAAATTTTAATAGAAACCTATTTTTCCCCTGCTTTTACCAGCTTTCTCCCCCCTCCTGCCCCCCACAATTGTTCTTCATTCTGCAAGGAAGGTGAGCAAATATTTCACATATGAAATGAAGTCTACATTTTTTTAAACGTTGCAGTTTTTGGACAGCTGCAATAAAGTGGACTCCCTGTATTCCTCTTGGGCAGAAACCCCTTTTAAGTGAGTTAATGACAATATTTAAAATTAGGGCTTCTGGGAACATGGGAACTTGCCATCTAGGAATTCTTGAACCAGGTTTCTTCTAGCAAAGAAACCACAACAATATTCCAGCAGTGATCCCGGCACTTATGTTCCTGGGTGTTGGTCCAGCAACATCTGGCAGGCCACAAAGATTGCCAAACCTCTGCTCCACTCCTCTGCTCACAACAGAATACCTTATTCCACCAGACTTGAAATTTTGGGATTAGATAGCTTAGAGCTATGTCACCTTTGATCTGATCTAAATGTAGTTCATAAAATCATCTGCCACAATGTCCTACCTGTCAATGATTACTTCAGCTTCAACCGCAACAATACACGAGCACAGAATAGATAACAAACTCAATGTAAACCGCTCCAAGCTTGACTGCAGAAAATACGACAACAGCAACAGAGTGATCAATGCCTGGAATGCACTACCTGACTCTGTGGTTTCTTCCCCAAACTCCCCAAACTTTAACCTTAGACTGTCTACAGTCGACCTCTCCCCATTCCTAAGAGGTCAGTAAGGGGCGTGCATAAGCACACCATCGTGCCTACCATCCTGTCTTACTGTCTATTGCCCAAATTTACCTGTACCTACTTTGCTTTTGTTTTTGTTTATACCATACCTGCTATCTTGTACATGTTTTGATAAAATAAATAAATAAATAAAAATAAAAAACCTTGCTCTGATCCTTGCCCTAAGAGCAACTGTGCCCAAGTGATTTCCTCAAAATTGATGGGCAACCATTTCCATGGTGTTAAATTTAGACCAACACATTTGGAAGAATATAGCTTGCATCCATTGCTCTAAAGAGGAGTTCTGCACAAATTGTAATGGGACACATGGTACTCTGCATATTAAAGATGAACATTTATGGGAACTCATGTGAATACACCTTATGTCATCTGGACATTAAACATTAGAAATTTGCATTTGCAAGAGTATGCTTTCTAGATCACTACATAAAAAACTGCCAGCCATTCTATGTTTTTGTTCCCTCCCAGATTCCAATACGATAGGCACAAACAAAAACTCTGGAAAACTGTTTTCTATGTATCTCTTAAAATTATCAGGGCTTAAATTACAATTGGTAAAACAGAAATTTTATAAGACTCATTAAGAATAGAAATATCCTTTTCAATTCGACTTCACTGTTAGAACTGGAGGAGTATGCACAGCATTCAAATGCCACAGAGGAAGTCCAAAAGCTTTGGAACAGGAGTGTAAAAATTCTACTTTAGAATGTCTGTGTGGGTCCCATCTTAAAATCTTACAAAAGGTATGTAGGATACTTATTCCTGCCTGTGTTGAAAGTAGATTTGCAAAGAAGATAGGCCTTGTTTTCTGAAACAGTGCCTGTAGGCTAAGAATTTGATGTTGTTGTTAATGATATAAATGCTCATACCCATCTTATATTTTATTTTATTTATTTATTTATTTGTCAAACATGTACAGGATAGTAGTTGTTTGTATAAACATAAGTAAAAAGTATCGATAAAAGAGGACAATAGGTCAGTAGGACAGGGACGGTAGGCACGCTGGTGCGCTTATGCACGCTCCTTATAGACCTCTTAGGAATGGGGAGAGGTCGACTGTAGACAGTCTAAGGTTAAAGTTTTTGGGGTTTGGGGAAGAAACCACAGAGTCAGGTAGTGCATTCCAGGCATTGATCACTCTGTTGCTGAAGTTGTAAGGGTATTCTTCTCTCATGCCATTCATAATTATCTGTATACCATATATTCATAATCCTTTCTAACGCTACTCCACCTTACCTTCCATCAATACAAACTTAAGACATGCTGAAATATATTTATATCCATCTCAGCATTCAAGAATTCACAACAGGATTGTGGTATCCGTACTTTGATTCTATCATCTTTGTTTTTATTTGGTATATATATTACTTGAATTTTAATGATATAATTTTTAAATAAAGTCTATTGCCCAATAATTCATTTATTAAAACTTAAATTATATAAGATTTATTCATTTATCATCATAAACTTAGAATGCAGTATTGCAGGCTAATTCAGTGCCAGGAGTTCAATCCTCACCAGCTCAAGGTTGACTAAGCCTTCCAAGGTCAGTAAAATGAAGACCCAGATTGTTGGGGGCAATATGCTGACTCTGTAAACCACTTAGAGGGCTGTAAAGCACTGTGAAGCGGTATATAAGTCTAAGTGCTATTGCTATCAATGTTATGTATAGTCTTGAGAGGCAGAAGCCATTATTTGTGCTTGCAGAGACCAACTACAAAGTATCTTCTGTGTAAACACCTTTAACTTTCCTTTCCAAATTTGTGGATCATGTAGGAATATTCTAGGTCCCATCTATGAGTTCATACTGTCCTCCTGTGGTCACAAGATTTACAAATTATTCTAAAATAGGATGTCCTAAATGCTGCTGATTTTAGGAATATCTAATCAGCCTAACATGGCAATTAGCTGAAGCGGATGGGCTGGGAATTGCAATTCCATTACAGCTAGATGGCACGGGATACAGGAAAACTGAACCAATGCAATTAAGAGCCATTTAATTCCATTTAGCTATTTTGAAGAAGCTGCAGTTTGATAAGGCTTGTAAGCCCATCCTCTCTTCAGCCAGGAATCCAAATAAAGCATTCTGCTAACAAGTCTCCTATTGCCTTGCATTGGAAAAGACCCTGATGTTGGAATAGACTGAAGGCAAAAGGAGATGATGATGGTTAGTGCCACGGATGCAATGAACATGAGTCTGGTCAGACTTGGGGAAGACAGTGGAGGACAGGGGCGGCTGGATATTGTGGTCCATAGGGTTGCAAAGAGTCGGATACAACTTAGCAACCGGATAACAATTGTGTTGCAAGACATCCCATGAAGGCCGTCCCAAAGGTGCTTCTTCAGGAGGCAACTGGACTTTCTTGTTTTTCTTTGAAGACATTTCACTTCTCATCCAAAAAGCTTCTTCAGCTCTGACAGGATGGTGGGGAACAGAAGGATTTATATTCCTTGCAGACAGCTGGTTGTTTGCATTCTTTGAGTCATTGAGGCCACTTGGAGGTTTATCTGTGTTCTCAGGGTCACCTGAGTAGTGCCTGCATCTCAAACTGAAGGAATATATCGTATTTTTAAGTATAAAGTATAAGACACACTTTTTTCCTCCCTAAGAGGCTGAAACTTTGGGTGCGTCTTATACTCTGAATGTAGCTTTTTCGAAGCTTTTTTCCCCAGCCCTAACGAGGCACTAACGATCTTCCCGGCTCTTACCGGCTTGCAGGCTTTTTTTCATTGCTAATCGCTCCGAATAAGGGTTTTTTCAGCCCTAACCAGGGGATAAAATAATGTGGTGAAGCTGACCAGACTAAGGACACTAGCCAGATGAATACCTGATAGGCAGATTTCCCCCATTTTCCTCCCCAAAAACTAAGGTGCGTCTTATACTCCGAAAAATATGGTAATAGGAATATAAATCCTTCCATTCCCCACCATCCAGTCAGAGCTGAAGAAGCTTCTTGGATGACAAGCGAAACATCTTCAAATGTTTCCAAATGCCTCTTGGAAAAAGCACCTTTGGGACAACCATGACCTGGATGACTGAGAATCTCCAGACACCTCATGAAGGAGCATCCAACACTTCCCCAAACTAGTCTTACCATTAGGTAGTTGTGCTTTAACATTTAACCAATGTTTCCCTGTGAGTTAAAGCCATTGTTTTTGTGATCTCAACCCAGGAACAATAGAGGAACAATGCTATCTTCTGTGACTTCCTTCCAGGTTCCGTACATAACAAGAACGATCAGCTCCCACCTTAGTTTCCCTTTATAAGGCTTATGACATAATCCCCATTTCCCTGACCATCTCAATTTTCCTTCTTGGAATCCATTTCACTTGGTCTTAATCTTTTAAAGTGCAGAGTTTGAGACTGGGCCCAGTACTTATGTGGAGACTGACCAACACAAAAAAGGAAGTGAACTTTTACTTCCTACAATTTGGAAAGTAATTCAGAAAATATTCCTATTGATGCAGCCTCAATTCATCTCTGTGCTTTTTTACCATGTCACACTGCTGACTTATATTCAGTTTGGGATCAAGTGCAATTGCAAAGTCGTTTCGTAAGTATTATTTATAGAGAATTAAGTATTCGTTGAATAGTATTATTTTCAGAGTACATCAAGGTGCCTTAGACACTTCCACGCTGCTGTCCTCCAGTTCACAGAAGTAGCAAAGCCCTTCTTTTTCTGCTGGTCTAATTATCTAAATTAGAATATTTTATTTCAAACACACACACAAACACACACACACTTTTATTACATGGAATCAACACACAATCAGTGTAACAGCCCTATTCAGTTGATGGGTTGGTGCAGAAGCATGAATTGCTTCTGATAGACGATAAAGATTGTGAAGTAGGGTGTGTTGCAGACTTCAATGGGACACGGGATGGACAACTTTTAAATGTCGAGATATTGTTGGACTCCAAATTCCAATTGCTTATTCATATCTAAATGGAAGAATGATTTAAAATGGAATTCAGTTGCAAACATTCTTGAGCTGGCATTTGTGAGAATAAAATTAAATTGCTTATTTTCAGTGTTCACTAGCAAGCATTTGTACAAAAAGGATTTAAAGCTATTAGGAAATTAATGTCAACTAGCCTTGGGGTGCCCCCTTGTGGGCTGTACGAGACAGACAGAAATGTCTAAGATGAAATGATTCTGAAAAGTAAATGTAGAACAATGTCCAAGGAACAAAATCTTTACTTAAAAAGAAATCACCTTTTCCAAAGATCTTCCTACTAAGCACTGCTGCATGGGGGGAAAAAAAACCCAGGCCTTGATAGGCTCACTACCTATTATTAAATGGATTTGAAAGTAATTTTTACGAACATGCCCCTATAAAATTTAGAAAGTGTGTTACTAGCAGTTTTCCCCCCTTTTATTAATTTAGAAAAATTATTTGCTGCCCTTCTTGTATCCAACAACTCTGGTGGTGGTGGTTTTTTAAATAATTGAGACCTTATAGCTTAACTATCCAGAGAATTGGATATAAATCACAGGACTGAAAGTTTTTGCCATGAAAACACCTGAAGGAATAAACCTTTAATTACTTATTTTTATTTATTTATCTTTAGTCCGGCTTTATTATTTTTGTAAATAACTCTAGGTGGTGAACTGATCAAATATTCCTTTGTCCAATTTTCCCCACAAACCACCCTGTGAGATGGGTTGGGCTGAGAGACAGTTGACTGGCCCAAAGTCACCCAGCTGGCTTTCCAACAATCAAAGATGTAGAGGTGGAGCTCTTGCCTCAATCAACATTCTCTCTATTTGGTTCTTTTCAAATATATTCAGAAGGCCAAAAAAAATAAAGGACCACGAAAGTAGTTTCAAAACAAAAACAAAAACCCAATCCCCCTCACATTTGTATTTACATCACATCAGTGGTGGGTTCTTACCGGTGCGGTCCACTCTATCGCACCGGTAGCGGCAGGCTGGTGACGTCACCAAGAGGTTATGGATCCGGTGCGGTCGGTTGCTGGTCCCTAGGAGCCGCCATCTTTTTCCACGAATTTTCAGCGATTTTTTGCTTTCGCGCATGCACAGAGCAAAATTACACCGAAATCTCGCAAGGGGACGCGCGCGAGATTTCGCTTCCGCGCATGCGCAGAAGCAAGAAATCACCAAAATCGCGCGAACGTGTCCCCTTGCAAGCTTTTGGCATGCTTTTGTGCATGCGTGGAAGCAAAATTGCGCGAGGGGGCACGTGCGCGTAGCGAGCATACGAAACATGGTGATGCGCGCGCAGCGCACCGGTAGCAAGGTAAGAGACCAACCCGCCACTGCATCACATATAACAAATTGCACTAAATTGAAAACGCAGCATAAATTAAATGATTTTTATGGTGTCTACAGTTCAACAATGTAAGAATTGAACAATTATAAATCATGGTAGAAAAATAAATATAACAATTGTACCAGCATTCTCATCACTATTACCAAAAAGAAGAAAAGAAACACACAGTAGTATCCCATAGTTAATACTGATGGGCAAACCTATTTCGGAGACCAATGTTTTACTTTACAAATAACTACAAATAAACAGCATCTTTTCCTTTTGACCTGATTGGTACCACATCTCTGCCCAGAAAGGTTTAGTGGACTATGCTTAAGGACTCTTTTGCAATATCCCATCAGCAGCTTTCCTCGATCTGGGCATCCTCCAGATGTATAGATCAGCTCAAAAAATGACCAAACCATTGCGAGACCCTGCTGCATATGTGAAGCAGAGGTGGGTTCCTGCCTCTGATTGCCGGTGCGGTTAATCGCTGAGTTCGGCCAGAGCCGAAGACGCTGCTCCCGTTCACGGAGCGGGAGCTTTCCCCGGGCGCTTTCCCCGCCCGCATGGATGTCGCCAATTGCGTTCTTTTGCCCTCTGCGCATGCGGAACGCTTTGGGCATGCGCAGAGGGCAAAAGAACGCAATTGGCGGCATCCATGCGGGCGGGGAAAGCGCCCGGGGAAAGCTCCCGCTCCGCGAACGGGAGCAGCGTCTTCGGCTCTGCGCCAAACTCAGCGATTAACCACACCGGCAGGATCCCA
The DNA here is from genome assembly GCA_023053685.1 of Diadophis punctatus similis. NCBI lineage: Eukaryota > Metazoa > Chordata > Lepidosauria > Squamata > Dipsadidae > Diadophis > Diadophis punctatus. Next base: position 9,513,712 of record JALIGW010000003.1, on the reverse strand, counting down.
CCTCTGATGTGAAGAGTTGAAGTCCACACAATATGCAGAAGTTGCTGCAAATATAACATCAGAAGTGTGAAGGGAAGTACTATAACTCCCTCCTTCAACCCGATCTAACTCTGATATAGACTAGAAGAGTCAGCCAGGGCCCTTCATGGAGACTTACAGTAGGACAGGAAAAAGCTTGTGCTGCAGAAATTCCCGTGCTTAAAAGGGAAATGGGATAGGAACCCTGACTGGGAATTAAGGCCTCTGTTCTTAATTTTGTCTCCCAATTTCGAAGGATGCCTATAAGCTTCCAAAAGGCTGCACCAACAAAAAGCAAGAGATGCTTTTAAAACCTGTAATTAAATACAGTCCTGGTCTTTTTTTAAATTATTATTTCATTAAGCTCCATTACTTAAAAACAGAAAAAAGAAAGACAAGACTCATTGAAGGTTCAGACAAAAATAGATCAGCCATCTTCCAAATGTATTCATCTTCAAAAATAGGCTATAAAAGTGCAAAACTAGGAAAACAAATCTAGATTTTTATGTACATATGGCTCAGCTTATGAACAGGAAAAGGGTAAATTTTGTACAATTTCCTGATACACAGCACTTCATTCCATTGCCAGTTTTAGAGAGATGTATTTTTTTCACACACAGGAAGTCAGAAAATTAAAAACGCTTCCAAAGTTGCTTGCTGGGTGTGAAGAAAATTTCCAAGAATGTCTACCTAGCTTCTGCATATTTACATCTGATAGGAAACACATTCAACAGTGCAAAAAGTATTTTTGAAAGCATTTTTGTTCTGGAAACACGGGCACGTCAAACAGAAAATAACATTTAAGCTGTGGTTATAAAGGCTTTTACAAAATGCTTGGAACATCCAGCTTCAACATGTACAATTCATTTTTTCAGCCAGCAAACCATTCTCCTATTCAATTTTCAGTCCTGTGCAGTTGGAAACAAAAAAAAAAATCCTTCTAGGGTTTGAAAACAAAACAAAAACAAGAAGCCACCTTTCCCCGTTAAATTTATCACTCAACTTTGGGCTGAACTACTTACAAAGTGTGGACAGACAAAAATTACCTCACAAGGCCCTTTATACACACAATTTTGATTCTGGCAAACAATGTTGGGCATATGCCCCAATTTTTCAAATGGGACCCAAATTGTACATGTAGGTTATGTGGAGAAGTGTGGCTGCAGAATCTCTTTAAGGGTCCACAAGCCTCCAATTCAAGGCAACTCCTGTGTGCATCACAATGTATCAAAAAATTTATCCTGACCCAAAGCAAACAATCTTTGAGATGGGGACAAGGAGAAGGAAAAAACACGGCAATCTGTGAGAATCTTCCATCTATGAAGCCACGTGAGGGAGGCAATATTGAACCTTCAGTTTGTCAAGTAAATATGCAAGAGTTGCTATATCCATAAATATATATATATATAGGAGTTGGTATAATTGGCATTGGTATTTGAGAGGAATCTTACCTTCCCTCTTAGGCATATGTACACAATCTATTTACATCTATACATTTTTGCAAAATGATGAATGTGTAGAGGTGAAAATGGCATTTAAGAAAAGAAAAAGGGATGAACTGAAATACTCAGAAGGCATACAGCTGGAAACATTCTGTGTTCATTATAAGAGAGGAATTGTGTCTTTATGCCAAAGGTTTGAGTAACTTTAATCCCTATACCAGGGGTCTCCAACCTTGGTAACTTGTGGACTTCAACTCTCAAGAATTCTGGGAGTTGAAGTCCACAAGTCTTAAAGTTGCCAAGTTGGAGATCCCTACACTACCCAAGAGAGCAATCAATTAATTCCATTCCCTTATGGAAGTGATGTTAAAAGAAAAATAAAACAATATTCAATTTCAGAAAATATGATGTCTCCAAAGACAGTATGGTCTTGTTTGGTGCTAAATGTTCCTGATATAATCTGATGGGTGATAATTGTGCTTAAAATGAACATTAGTAGTACATGGAGGGGTTTCATTTTGAAAATTAATTTTTTAAAGAAAAAAGCAAAACCTGAAAATATTTAGGCAAAAAATCCTCTCGGTATTTCAATGGGGGAAACAGATTGTACAGCTTTACCTGAGATGCAAAGACTGCACAGAACAGCAGCAGCACTCACATATGCAAAATATATATTTAAGTCAAATATTTGGTCTACAGTAATTCTAAGAAAACAACATTATTCAAGATTGGGAAAAGATACACACACTTAGACAACACTGTCTTGGACAACAACATTTACATTGCTTCATCCAAACAGGATCAAATCTTCTATTACACAACTGTAGTGTTTTTCCTCTGTGCACAGTAAAATCACAGCTTAGTTTGGTAGCTTCCATCATTCTATCATTCTCAAGAGATGAACTGTAAGGGAATTCAAAGTCTGTCTCCTCATACCTGGAATACAGGGAGAAAAAATTTTTTATTTTCAAACGACTCACAACAGATACAAAAACAGATTAATTTATTTATTTTTAGCATCATTTCTACATATTGTAAAGGGATTGAAGATTTACTACAAAATGCAGGAAATATGGTATTGAGGTTTAGGTAAAAACGTGATTCTTTGGGGTCAGATTTCATTTTACGTAATTTAAGGTTGCAATGGAAACTGGCCTGTGGAAACTATGATGTGTCGGTTGTAAAGTAACAATATTTTCCAACACTTACCTGCTGGGGCCCTGAAATCAAATCTAATAAGTTCTAGTTACAAACCTTAACCTCAAAGCCATCTTAGGAAGAAATATCATTACTTTATGGTGAAACAAAAGACATGTACCATACATACTCTGGAAACTTAAATACATAACATTTCTGGGACAAACAAACCCAATTTTCAGATCATATTATCACATCACCATCTCTATAGGGCAGTGATGGCGAACCTATGGCAAACGTGCCACAGGTGGCACACGGAGCCATATCTGAGGGCACGCAAGGGGTTGCCCAATGTCAGCTCCAGCTCCAGTGCGCATAGGTTGCCCTATGTCAGTGATGGCGAACCTTTTTTCCCTCGGGTGCCGAAAACGCGTGCGCGCACGCTGTCACGCACGTGTGAGTGCCCACACCCATAATTCAATGCCTGGGGAGGGTGAAAACGGCCTCTCCCGCTCCCGCAGAGGCCCTCTGGAGGCCGGAAATGGCCCATTTCCCGACTTCCGGTGGGCCTGGTAGGCCCGTTTTTCGCCCTCCCCAGGCTCCAGAGGCTTCCCTGGAGCCTGGGGAGGGTGAAAACACCCCCTCGGAGGCCCTCTGGAAACCTAAAATGCCCTCGCAGAGCCTCCACATGAGCCAAAAATCAGCTGGCCGGCATGCACATGCATGCTGGAGTTGAGCTAGGGCAACGGCTCGCGTGCCAGCAGATATGGCTCCGCGTGCCACCTGTGGCACACGTGCCATAGGTTCGCCATCACTGCCCTATGTCAGCTCCAGTTTCCGAACTTCTGGTAAGCACGTTGGGCCCATTTTTCGCTATCCACAGGCTCCACAGGCTTTCCTGAAGCCTGGGGAGGGCAAAAACTGAGCCAACAGGCCTACTGGAAGTTCATTTTCGAACTTCCACTAGGCCCGTTGGTCCATTTTCGCCTTCCCCAGGCTTCAAGAAAACCTCCTGAAGCCTGGGGAGAGCGAAAAACGGCCCAACGGGCCTACCAGAAGTTCATTTCCAAACTTCCGGTAGGCCCGTTGGGCCAGTTTTTTGCCATCCATAGACTCCAGAGGCTTTCCTGAAGCCTGAAGGCCGAAAATCAGCTGGCCAGCACGCATGGGGGGCAGGGGGGGGTGCACGTGCATGCGCAAGGGGGGGAGGGATTGCATTATGGGTGTGGGTACGTGCGCGTGCCCTTTTGGCACCCGAGCAAAAAAAGGTTTGCCATCACTGCTATAGGGTGTACAACATGTAGAGCGGTTCCTCTAAGGACATTTACCCATCAGAACAGATAAGATGGCATGTTTCCCCCTTAAACACTACCATCCAATAGGATCTTCCCCTTGAAATCAGGCAGACTTCTGATCTCCTAACACTGAAGACCAGGGGTGAAATTCAAAAAAAATTCGCTACCGGTTCTGTGGGTGTGGCTTGGTGGGCGGGTCATGTGACTGAGTGGGCATGGCCAACTCGATGTCACTCATGGCAAGGTGGGGCGGCACCTTCTCTCCCCCCCTTTCTCTCTTCCCCCCCTTCCCCCCTCTTTCTCTCCCTCCCACCCCTTTCTCTTCCCCCCTTTCTCTCTTTCCCACTTTCCTCCCCCTCTCTCCCTCCCTCTTTCTCTCTTCCCCCCTTCCTCCCTCTTTCTTTCTCTTTCCCTCCATCCCCTCCAAGCAACGCCCACCAAGCCACACTCACAGAACCGACAGAAAAGTTCTGCCAAGTCTTCTAGCGTTCAACATGGCTACTTCTCGTCTCCTTCTCATGTTTGCTCTGTATGTATGAGCCCAAGGAGGAGGAGAGAAGGAGTGAGTGGGAGGGGTGGGGCGGGCCAGTCAGTGGTGCGATTTACCAGTTCTCCGAACTGCGCATAATCGCCACTACCAGTTCTATAGAACCTGTCCGAATCTGCTGAATTTCACCCCTTTTTCTCCAAGTGCTGGGATAGGGTAAAGTGGACGAAAAGATTTAATGATGGATTTAGCTTTGGTGACAGGCTTGTAATGTTTATGGTTTTAATAGATATATATGTATTATGTTGTTTTATTCCTGGTGTTGTTTTAACTGTTAGTTGGGAGCTGTCCAAAGTTTGATATCAGATGGGCAGCCATATAAACGTTTTAAATAAATAGATCAGCATCGTTGCTCTTTCTTTTACTATAGTTATATCTTGTCTTTAGAAGATTATACCGCAATCAAACGCTGTTTGATACGTTAAAACAATCTTTGCCAGGATTTATTGAAGTGCGCTCTGTAGTTTTGAAAAAAAGCAAACCAGTGATGGCAGGGCCAAATGACAGGCCTCATCACTGGAAAATCTAAGCCAACAGCCTGAAACTAATCCGTCTCAAAGAGTCCAGCTCAGTGGTGAAATCCAATTTTTTTTTTACTACCGGTTCTGTGATCGTGGCTTGGTGGGCGTGGCAGGGGAAGGATACTGCAAAATCTCCATTCCCTCCCCACTCCTGGGGGAAGGATATTGCAAAATCTCCATTCCCACCCCACTCTGGGGCCAGCCAGAGGTGGTATTTGTCTCCAAACTACTCAAAATTTCCACTACCGGTTCTCCAGAACCTGTCAGAACCTGCTGAATTTCACCCCTGGTCCAGGTCTCTATACTCCAGAACAGTATTATGTGTCAAACTGTGTTCTCTTTCATACAAATTTGCTTATTCTTAAAGATAGCAATCACATTAGCCCAGAATTACACTTTGACTTCTTGAGCATCTGTTATCTTTTTTGGCTATTTGGCAGCAGAACAATAACCTTGGGAGAGAATATTTTAGCTAAATGCTCTTAAGGCTGCTTTCAGTGAAGCAAAGTAGATCTGAACAGAAGCCTAATTTAGATCCTGCCTTTCTCTCCCAGTAAGATATACTGATGAACAAGCCTCTCAGGAGCTATAGCAAGCATTAAATAGTGATGGATACTTGGAATTGTAGTTCAGCAATATTTTCCTACCTAATAGAAAGTGAAAGCACAATAATTTTCTGGACAGGTTATTTTTATTTGCATTTAATGCTATTTTAGTAATTTGAGCCCTGCTTAACACATATTCCAGTTATTCTTCTAACGCAGTGATGGCGAACCTTTTTTGGCTCAGGTGCCAAAAGGGTGTGAGCGTGTGCGATAGCACGCGCGTGCCCACACCCATAATGCAATGCAATGCCCTCCCCCTGCGCATGCACACAATCCTGCTTCCCTCCCGCGGATGCGCACAATCCCCCGTGCATGTGCACAGGCCTCACTGAAGCCTCCGGACTTCCGGTAGGACCGTTGGGCCGTTTTTCGCCGTCCCCAGGGTTCAGGCGGCTTTCCTGAAGCCTGGGGAGAGCAAAAACGGTCAAAAATCAGCTAGCCAGCATGCACATGCGCGCTGGAACTGACATAGGGCAACGCCTTGCGTGCCCTCAGATATGGCTCCACGTGCCACCTGTGGCACGCGTGCCATAGATTCGCCATCACTGCTCTTAACGTTTTCCAAACTGGAGGCATAGAAATTGTGTCCTCCCATCTTGAAAATGGCTACTTGAGATATTTCAAAGGTTACTGCCAAAATCTAATTTTTAAAATGTCAGTATAGGAAATGTGTTAAATGTATGATCTTATTAACGTCATTTAACTGATTATTTCATTAACTTTAAGTAAAATCAAATTTAATTTTGTCTTGGCTCACCCGTACTTTGGAATACAGTTCTAGAACACTACTTGGAATCTAGGGTAATTTCATGATCTCCCCAAAATTACACGCACACTTTAAAACTAGGAAATTTACCTAAACTTTTAATTTTCCAGATGTTTAGGGACAAGATAGATCAGAGAATTGGATGTCTTGACACATCCACAGAGCACGGAGTTAAAGAAAATTCCTCTACAGTAATGAGTGATGGCCTGACACCCTCCAATTGCTACTGAACTATAACTCCCAGAGAACCCAGTCAGCATGGCTATGGTAAAAAATGATGGGTGCTCCAATTCAGCAAGACAGAGTGACTCACAGGTCTTTCAGATAGCACTGAAAATGTAAAATATGTACATTTGTGTATGAAATGCGCCTTACCATCTGTTGCAGCCAAATCATGTTTTCTTATCATTCAGGCGGCTATGGGTATTGCCAATGAAGCTCTCATAACTTCGCTTTTGAAGCAAGGTGTTAGATAGGTGTTGATAGGACACTGGTCTTTTTCCTAGAAACAAACATTACAACACATGAACAAAGGAATACAAATTAAGACAGGACTATTCAGTGCATGATACCTATATCCAGAGGTGGTATTCTGACGGTTCGGGTGAACCAGTAGTGGTGACCTGCGGGTGGGGGTGGGCCAGCCCACCTGCCCAGGCGCTATGCCGTCCTATTTCTGCATGTTTTGAAGCCGTGTGCATGCGTGCAAGCCACGCAGGTGAGCAAATCGCATGTGCGGAAGGGGTTCGTGCGAGCGAAGCGAGCACGCTCACATTTGCGAACCGGTAGGGAAGGTAAGTGAATACCACATCTGCCTATATCCCATGGCTACTGCAATGGCTGTAAAAGATTACAATTCCATTTGGCAAGTACTCTTTGTTTTAAAGAATGTCTTAATTTTTCCATCCTTCATTGCTGAAAAGCTAAGAAAGTATATACCTTCTTTTGAAGAGCTGGGGACGTGGCTGCCACTTGATCCACAGGAGCTGGCAAACGGTCCCGGGTTATAGGTTTCATATGGTTTTAGAACAGTCATTGGATTTACAGCATCTCTGTCGGAGCTCATGAGCCCTTGTTTGAAAAGCAGGAGAGAGGCATGCTTGGTGTGTGAACATTCCTGAGGGAGTAGACCTGAATATTTGCCTGAAAGAGGTAATCGAGCAGTTTCACTCTCTGTCCGATGTTGAGCAGAGTCGATCTGTTCCAGAGCAAAGAGATTAGACCTAAGTCTTTTTGAAGGCAGTCCATCAAATCCCACATATCTATTCCCGGCAGATCTGTTGTTGAAAAACTCTACATCTCGACTAGCTTTGTTCAAAGGGTTCTCCAAAGAGCTGTTGACGTTGCTATTGCCTGTTCCTAACTGGGAAGCAAAAAGTCTCGATTTCCCTTTATCTTGCACGGAAGAGCGACCAGGGCTCTGGCGCATTTCCTGTCTACCGTTATTAATCGGAATGCCGATCGTTTGAGGTTTGCATGATTTCAAGTTGCTTGGGGACCAGCTGCTGGAGTTTTGTCCTGAGAGAATGGGTCCTGTAATGCTCTGTGGGGTGGGACACTGCCTCGCCTTCTCCACAGGCAGAGATTTTGACTGAGCGAGCAAGGGAGACTTGATTTTCCCAGAATTAAGAGGCAGCGGTAGCACATCCTTGCCCAAAAGGCAAGGTGGGCAGCCCGTACGTCTGGCTTTATGAGCGGCCCTATTTCTAATGCTATTTTTAGTAATTGCATTGAGGTTATTAGCAGACTTATGCATCAACCGTTGATGCATGATGAGAACTTCTGGATATAACGTCCGGAAAGTACAAAAGGGACAGGTGCTGGTTGCTAAGGAACACCGAGAATGAAGAATTACTGGAGCATCCTGAGAAGAGGCGGTAGATAAATTTAAGGGCTTTTCCTGAACTGTTAATCTGCATTTTGAGTTTTCGGTAATGTCATTTAAATCCGCCTTCGTTCTGCCAGCATAAAGCACATGTTTTGTTAACTCAGAGTTCTTTTTTTCAGTTCTATTAACAAGACTGTTTGCCTGATGTTCCACTGTGCTTTTTGCACGTTTTAAAAAACCCGAAACAGATGCGGCGCCCTCTTTCAAGCCATCGCAGTCTGAGTCTTTGCTCGTGTCCTGAGTTATATTTTTGGGCGCACCGTGAAAAGGGTAAAACTCTTCTTTCTGCTGTTTTACAGGTGGGACTACTCCTTTGGCATCTTTGGCGTCTTCAAGGAGCCGTTTCAGATTTTTGGTTTCTGGAGCGTGACCGCTACTTACTGACATGAAGCCCGTCTCCTGGGAAGGCAACAACCCTTTACTGTCATTTTTCAGATCTGCTGAAGCTTCCGTATGTTTGTCCTTGTGATGTCTCTCTAAATGGTAGCGCAAAGAGGTTTTCTGCGCTGCTGCATACTCACAGAATTCACATTTGTATGGTTTCTCGCCTGCAAAAATAATGAGCCAAAAGTCAGAATAGCAATAGCAATAGCACTTAGACTTATATACCGCTTCATAGTGCTTTACAGCCCTCTCTAAGCGGTTTACAGAGTTCAGCATATTGCCCCCAACAACCTGGGTCCTCATTTTACCTCAGACCTCGGAAGGATGGAAGGCTGAGTCAACCTTGAGCCTGGTGAGATTTGAACAGCTGAACTGCTGTTCAGCAGTCAGCTGAACTTGCAGTGCTGCTTTTAACCACTGCGCCACCTCAGCTCCTAACTTCCTTTTTTCGATTCACCAGAAATGAATTCTGTGCGTTTTCTTTACTGCTACTAAACATCTTAGAACAAATATTTTGCCAGAATAATGGTTTCATTAATTGCATTAACTGGCATTTGGCTTTGATTTCGTTTTTAGAAATCAAAAGGGATGGTTTGCTTAGCGCAGACAGAGAAAAAGTAAGGACAAAGTAATATTGCATGTGGTGCCTAAAGCCTTTAATTCTTCTTCTGCCTTTATACTCATGTAGGACTCATTTGTTAGCCTGCCTGGGGCTTTTTCCAACATTGAACTGCAAATCCTTAATATTTACCTTGCTCGGTCTCCTGGAGATACAAGGCATATTTCAAGACCTCCAGGCCTCCCAATTGCTAATCACAGCAATTTGCAGAGTAATTCGTTTATTTGTCGAATTCATAGCCTTATTTTACTCCAGAAGCTAAAGTAGGCATGAACAGTACTCACTCTTTCCTCCACTCCCCCCACCCCATATCATCCAACCAGTAAGACAGGTTTGGTTGAAACAAACACAAAGATTGACTGGTGTGTGTGTGTGAGAGAGAGAGAGGGGGGGGTGGGGGGGTGGGGGGAGTTGAGAAATATGCCAACATTCTTGGTATCAGAAGTAATGGAAGTCTTTCCTCCCAATACCGATAAAAATCCTAACAACTGCAGATCAACTGTGGGCTATAAAAATAGCAGGAACCTTAATATTGCTGTTTTAAAATCTCTGCTAAAAAGCTAACTCTCGTATTTAAAAACATCCCTCGATAACAAGAGCCTTTCTAGATTTTTAAAGAGCTGACTCACAATTTTGGGGTTTACAGCAGGATAGGAAGGAGACAGTGGCCAACCTTTTTTGTCATATTATCAAGAAACCTACATGGACAGTAGTCTGATCTCCTCAATAATTCTAGGAAAGTTTTATTTAGCTTTTTTACCCACTCCTTTGGTTCCGTGTTCTTTACTGCCAAGGGAAACTTACCCTATTTTCTCAGCATGCAACAAACTATTTTTCCAATGAGTGTCAAAATTGAATCACATTTGTTTTTTACTTATTGAAAATGTTCTCCTTTTGATTCTTCACCAAAGGCATAATCCAAGTTTCCTTTACCTGTATGAGTTCTGAGATGAATATTGAGGTAATAGTTTGAACGAAAAAACTTTCCACAGTAGCTGCATTCTCTAGTAGCTCCAAGATTTTTTACTTTTGATCTTTCCAACCCGTCTTCATTTTTATCTTTAGATTGGGAAATGGCGGGGAAAAATAAAAATAAAGAAAAGAAACACAATTATGGACATTGTAAAATAAAGACACATTGTGCAATAATTGGGCAACCTCTGTAATTATTTGTTCATTCGTGGATATCTTTTTTGAAAATATACTTTTGTTTTAAATAAAAGGATTATAATAAGAAAAAAATGTTAAGTGAAAAAATTACTGTTAATGTATTTCCTAAAAGGGGGAAATGAACATGTATCTCTATCTATTTATATCTGTATATCCGTATGCTGCAAAACTGTTAAATAAAAAAAAATTAAATGAAAAAAAAAAGACATGCTAACAGGATTTGGTTTGTTTTGCAAAGATATCTGCCAAGAATATATAGTGCTCCTGGCTCTCTGGAGAGATTTTACTCTAATCTTTTTGGGGCCTACTGAATTTGGAATTGATATTTCTGGGAGGGAGGGTCTTTCTCTCTCAACATACATACATACATGCTTTTATTAATATCTTATTCACATCACTCATACTTGCTCAGTATATCTTGTATATCTAATCCACCATCTTCCGGCAACCCTTTAGAACTACTCAATTCAATGCTATATCACGCAAAAATATTGCACCATGGAGCAGATTTTAACTATGACAGTGGGATACAGAGGTGTGCAAAAGTTTAGTTACCTATGGACAAACGGTTTTCAAAGGATTGCAGAAAGACCGTAAGACGGCACAGCCTCTACAAGGCACGTTATTAAACATAACATCTTTCTTGAAACACATATGCCAATTACAGTTGTTTACAGATTTTTTTTTTTTTAAAAAGAATTATGAATATGCCAAGTCCAAAAGTTTGGAGATTCCCAGTCAGTTCTAGCAAATCTTTTGCTAGAAACAGCAGCTTTCAAATATTTTCGCTGGCCAATTAAGAATCTTTCTATCCCACTTTTTGGATGTTTTCCCGGCTCTTCCTTGCAAGGTTTAAAAATATTCTTAGGTCTCTTTTGCATACACTGCATCTTAAAGATCATCAGACAAAAGTCCACAGTACAGGTAATCCTCGACTTACAACAGTTCGGTTAGTGACCATTCAAAGTTACAACGGCACTGAAAAAAGTGACTTATGACCATTTTTCACATTTATGACCATTGCTGCATCCCCATGGTCATGTGATCAAAATTCAGATGCTTGGCGACTGACTCATATTTATGATGATTGCAGTGTCCCTGGGTCATGTGATCCCCTTTTGTTACCTTCTGACAAGCCAAGTCAATGGAGGAGACAGATTCACTTAACAACCGTGTCACCAATTTGACAACTCCATTGATTCACTTAACAACTGTGTCAAGACAGGTTGTAAAATGAGTCAAAATTCACTTAACAAATGTTTCACTTAGCAACAGAAATTGTGGGTTCATTTGCGGTCGTAATTCGAGAACTACCTGTTACATCCAACTCTGGGTCTTGTGAAGTAGTTTTGAGTTTACAGACTGCAACAGTCAGCAGAAAAGACTATATTCCCATTCCTTCAATTAGTTCTTTTTCTTTGATACTTATTAAACATTTATTAATTTTCCCCAATACATCAATTGCTTTTCCTATGTTAAAACCAGAAAGCTAAGATTGTAAAGTAAGTTTTAAGTTTACGATGGCATATTTTTTTCTTTATAAAAAAATTATTTCCATCTGAAATATTTTTAAAGACCTGGATATTCAGATAGTACAACTACCATTTTAGATTATAAATGCCCTGTAGGCAGCAAAAAAGACATTGGTGGGTTGAGAGATTTTTACCCCTACCCAGTACGATTGCTTCTAAAACAGTTGGGGCATAAAAAAAACAATTGATATCTGGGCACAAGAGACATAAATATTTTTTTGCAAATTCTTTTTCTCACATGGCCGCATACGTACACAACACCTCAGAAAATATGCAGTGGCATTTGGCAGGCAGACCTCAGAAACAATTCACAAAAGTACAGCCCTTCAATGCAACTGTTAAGTAGTGATTGGATTACTTTTTCAGGTTGCATAGCGGCCCCTCCTAGGGAACACAATTTGCGAGTTTACACTCTGCAGGATTTAATCTGAAAAGCAGATATCAGGATAACAACAGATAACATATGTACTAGGAAGAATTTCAAGTGGGATGGGATACATGGATAGAGTAGGCTTGTGTAGCTTAGTTGTAATTACAAGTGAGAAAATGAAGCTTTCAAGAGCTATTGTTCAAGCCGAAGCAAGCCCAATGATAAAGTCATTTTAAAAACCATTCCGCAGCCACATGTTTTTGTTCATTAGAAAACATAATGGCAAAGTATCTTGTTTAATTTTTATAATTGGCAGCCTCACATCTCCCTGCCTTACGTAAATCCTGCATTATTTAAAAGAGAATTAATTCTACTTAATTTTAGGGAAGAATCCTTCTAAATTAGAATCCTATCAGATGCATGATTTCCAAAAGTGAACACTGGAGACAAGTATTTATTTCTTCAGTTACCCTTACTACATTTTTATTTATCTTATTATAGTATTTGTGCTTTGTTTTTTATACTGTGAGCTGCCCAAATCTCAATACAGAACCACCAAATGTATGAAAGGTGAATCTAATTAGCATGCAGCTCTCAAGGTTTATCACTAGAGGGCAGCAGGCACCGTATTATGCTCATTTGAGCTCATTTCTAGCTGTAACTGCATTGAAGTTTGATTAACAGGAGTGACTATAGAGTAGAGGCAAGAAATTTGCTGGTTGTTTTATAAAAAGGACTTATGTGGCTATCTCCAAATTTCTGCCAATCTCTCCAAAGTACAAAGCAGAGTACAGGTAGTTCTCCACTTACAACCATTCATTTAGTGACCATTTGAAGTTACAATGGCACTGGAAAAAGGAACTTATGACCATTTCCCACACTCTGCAGCATTCCATGGCCAAGTGATCAAAATCTGGACAACTGGCATGGATTTAAAACAGTTGCAGTGTCCTGGGGTCACGTTATCACTTTTTGCAACCTTCTGACAAGCAAAGTCAATGGGGAATTCACTTAACAACTTTGTTACCAACTTAATAAATGGGGCAAGAAAGGTCGTAAATTGGAGCAAAAAAATTACTTTAAAAATGTCTCAATTAGCAACAGAAAATTTTGGCTCAATTGTGGTCATAGGTTGGGGATTACCTGTATTGCATAACAAAAGAATTTACTGGTAACTTTAGGTGAGTACACTCTCACCTGTGGTGGGGAAAAACCCCTAAAATGTCTAGCATTAAAAGGAATGAAAATATCCACCTGTCTAATCCTCTATTACACTATCTTTTTATGCAATTCTATGAATTTATGAAATATGCTATGCGTTTTAAGATTATGCAAGCATCTTTCCATTTGGTGTAGATGCAAATTACGCCACGGCTTAAAACTAGTGTAAGATGATACTGTGATAATATTCCTTGGAAAACAGTTAAGCAAAACGTCTCTGCGTCCACATTATCTTTAATACGGACACCCCCTTATGCCTAAATGAACAAAATACCGTATATTTTGGAGTATAAGAAGCACCTTTTTCCTCCCTAAAAGTAGCTGAAAATTGGGTGCGTCTTATACTTCGAATGTAGCTTTTTCTCCAGCCCTAACTAGGTGCTAACAGATCTTCCCAGCTCTTACCTTGCAGGCTTTTTCATTGTTACTCTCTCCAAAGAATGTTTTTCCAGCCCTAAGTCTTTGCAGATTTTTTTTTCATTGCTCTACTTGCTCCGAATAAGTTTTTTTCTAGCCCTAACCAGGTGCTAACTATCTTCCCAGCTCTTACCGGCTTGCAGGCTCTTTCATTGTTACTCTCTCAGAAGAAGGTTTTTTTAAGTCCTAACCAGGAGATAAAATAATATGCTGAAGCTGACCAGACTAAGGATGCTAGCCAGATGAATACCTGGTAGGCAGATTGTTTTCCCCTATTTTCCTCCCCAAAAACTAAGGTGCGTCTTATACTCCGAAAAATACGGTACATATTTATTGTGAACAGTTCTTAAATTGTCTTACCTGAAGTCTCTATTATCCCATCCTCGGAGCCATCTTCAGACCCTCCCTCCAGTCGTTCGGCTCCGTTCTCATCCAGGGTCCCAGGGTCAGGAAGGCATGTTCTTGGCTGCTTCCCTTCCCCACAACCGCTTTCTAGATCATTCTTCCGCTCTTTCTTATTATGGACTCTCGAGTGAAGGACGAGTTGGTGGTAAGTTCGAAAGGCTTTGCCACACTCTGAGCAATGGGTGGGCTTGTCTTTGTTCTGGGACAGTTTAGAATCCATATGGAATGAAGGCACTTCGCGGCAAGGATATTTATTAAATTTGTCCTGTGGCATGCTACCAATCCCTGTGTAACTTCCACCTCTGCTTCCCTTGGTCTTCCCTGTGCTTTCAGTCTGGTTTGCTTTGCTTGCGTTCCAGATCTCCCCAAGTTCTTCTTTGTCCGAAGACGAGTCATCGTTGTCCGTGCTCCCCTCTTGACCTGCGTCTTTTGTTTGTCCGTGGCCAATAGCAACTTTGCCTTTAGTAGCCAGCTGCCATGCCTGATAGGTACTGAACGGATCCAACTCAGCAATCCATTTCACGGGCTTTTTCTGTTTGCTGTTATTAGAAGTTGAAAGTGGCTTTAGGTTTAAAAATTGCAGAAATTCTTCCCTGGGAGTCGTACTTTCTTTACCATCCCCTTCCGATGGAGAGCCATTGCTGTTGGCTAGAGAATCTTTGGTATGTACTTTGCAGTGCTCAATTAAACTTTCCTTATTCTGAAATAGAAAGCCACACACCATGCAGATTTTGTAAGGGGATGTTATGCTTTCTGCCACTTGGTCCTGAACAACCTCATTTATCGTTATGGGACTCTCGGATCCTTGCAGTGCCTTGCTGCGAGAGCCCGGTTTGCCAGTGTGAGTCCTCATGTGATTTTTGAGGAACCAGGGCTCCTTAAATCTCCTTCCACATACACTGCACCAATATGTGAAAGAATCCTTGTGCTTCCTCATGTGGGCCTCAACATCAAAAGCCTCATCAAATGTTTGCCCGCAAACCACACAGCTGAAGTCTTGGCTATCCTTTTCATTTACGTCCACGGATGGCAAATCAATTCTCCCTTGTCCTTTGTCAAGATGGCTAACATACTCTGCTTCCACGCGCAAAACTGCCGGTTCACAAAGTGTCGGCCTATGCTGGGTTAAGACATGCTTACCAAGATCTTCTGGAAGCTTGAAAGTCTGTTCACAAAACATGCAGTCTAAAGACACACATCCTTCGCCTTGCATTAAGAACTTGTCTTGCAAGTTCTTATAGGAGATTGTGTTGGCTCCTTTTACTGGCATAGTGGCATCATTATTGTCCATTCGTGAACCAACAGTACTGGCTATACTTTCTGGACCATCCATGTACACCAAAAGAGGCTGAGTTGGCATGTTTCCTTTAGCAGTTTTAACAAGAAGTGTCAAGTTGTTTTTATGCAAGAAATAGAGCCACTTCGGAAATTTCCCAGTTATTTGGTAGCAGATGTTTGAGCCTGGATGACTCATTCAAGAGAGGGTTGTTGGGTATTCTGCTCATCTGTAGATATAGCTAACCTCTGCCAGAAAGAAATAATTTCATAAAAATTGTTACTAGCTCTTGTATGAAAGAGGTGGAATTGCTTATGTTGTTCTGCAGTTTATGCAACTTGCTTTCAGCAAAACCGGTCTGTTCACATCTCCGAGTTTAATACTTAAGAGCTTCTTCTTCTTAAGCTTGAAGAAAATGGCTGTAGCTCAGAATTACCAAGAATGTCACCACCTATGTGAAGAGAATTTGAAAACAAATGAATGTTAACTTAGGAATCAAAATGAATCAATAAAATAGTTTGAAACAAAAGGACTAATATACTTTTATGATACCAAATATTATTTCTTCCACACAATGTTTTATACACTGCAATTTAGTCAGAAGGCAATTTCTGTGTTCTTTTGACACTAATATACAATGTATGATTAACAGTTTCCAAACACACTTTTAACAAATGCTCCAATGTAATCTAAGTTTAAAGATGTGCAATCCAGCTACACAATCACATTTTACTAAATATTTATGTTTAAAATGATGCAATTATCAAAGGAAGTTACTAATCTCTGCAAGGAAACTGCCTTAGGGAGTTACTGTAGAACATTATCTTCAGCACTCAGTCATAAAGAAGAAACTGCCTCAGTGAAAGAAACAGGACAATAATTCAGCCATTACACTTGCACAATCCTAGAAGTCCACATTATTATCCTTTAAAAAATCTAGGAAATCCCATTTTTTAGGAATCATATTCTATTACAAAACCATTTAAGAAGTTGTTTTATGCAAGCCTTTATGTCCCAAAGCATTTGTAAGTGCTTAAATATTTCTTTATAAAATAAAATGTGTTAGTTTTTAACAAGTTTAAAAGAAACCTAATAGCATTATCTTAAAAAAGAAAAGAAAAAAGATCCTTATGACAGGATCTGCTGTCAGTTAACACCTAATGGGCAGCCATTTTGAAATCATGGGGCCACTTCAAATGCCAGCCATTTGGAAACTTGTTTATGCCTCTTTGAATACTTCAGAACTAATCCTTAGGTTTAAAACAATTGGTTTTATATAACAACTAAATATGAATATGGATATCTATTAAAAATAGTAACTTGAATATGAAACTTATGTGGGATAAACAAGCACAGCGAAAATATTTCGTATTTGTCTCTCAATAAATAGATCAACTACTGAAACACACATTTACTGGAGGAAGGATGGATAAAAGCTAAACAATATGCAATGTATAAATACTCTATTATTTATTTATTATTTATTTATTTATTTATTTATTTATATATAGATTTGTATGCCGCCCAACTCCCAGGGGACTACACTAAATTAGTGTAACAACATTTTGCATAATAAATAATAATTTAATATAATAAAAATCACCAACATATGAAGTCAACATATGACTTCAAATTTTCAAAAGTTACTTTTTCCTCTTTTTTAGTGCCTACTGTCCAGATGCCTTAAATAAAAAGAGATTTATTTTGGGAAAAAGAATGTTTTCCTAAAGGCTAATAAATCTGATCCAATTACAAGTATTATATGCATCTTTCCATTGATTTTAATCTACATGTCATTTGGCATAGTCAAGATAGGAGTACAAAAACATGCAGATATTCACATAAAAATATTCATTAGAACACATATTTCACAATAGCAACCAAGTGAAAAGTATTATTGAATCTGAACCATATTATAGTGACCTACAGACACCCATTCAATATACACGTTTCTTAAATCTGTTGATCTCAGGATACCTTCCTACTTTTACAAGTTATGGAGGACCCCTTCCCACATTTAAAAACAATAGAGAACTTTTGCTTCTATGGGCTTTGTTTTTTTACCGTATTAAAATTAAAATGGATGCATTCATAGAATACTTATTGAATCCTGTAAAAATAACAATATTCATTATTATCATGAAAAACCTTGTATTTTGTCAGATTTTTTTAAAAGAGTGACACTCTTAATTTTTTGCAAATATCTTCAATGTCTGGCAAATAATTTTGATTTCAATCCCTGAACAGGTCTTGGAGTATTCCCGGAGGTCCTAGAACAGTGATGGCAAACCTTTTTTTCCTCAGGTGCCGAAAGTGTGCGTGTGCGCACTGTCGCACGTGCATGAGTGCCCACACCCATAATGCAATGCCCCTCCCACATGTCCCGCCCCCTGCACATGCATGCACGACCCCCGTTTTGGCCTCATATCCCCAAACAGCGGTGGGAGGGGGGGGAAGCCTCCCATCCCCAGAGATGGGAGGGGGGAAGCCTCCTTTCCCCAAACGGAGCTGTAAGGGGGGGGAAGCCTCCTTTCCCCAAACGGAGCTGTGAGGTGAGGGAAAGCCTCCTTTCCCCAAACGGAGCTGGGAGGGGGGAGGAAAGCCTTGCGTGCCAAAACAGTGCTGGGGTGGAATCTCCAGAGATCTGGGAAGGCACGGACCGCAGAAAGTGAGGAGAAAGCATGCGCATGTCTGACCCGAAAATCAGCTGGCTGGCGGGAGGCACGCACACATGTGCAGTGGAGCTGAGCTGGTCAACAGCTTGCGTGCCTGCAGAGAGGGCTCCGCGTGCCACCTGTGGCACGCGTGCCATAGGTTCGCCCTCACGGTCCTAGAACCACACTTTAAGAAACACTGTCCTAAACAATTTAAAGTGGCTTTTGTAGAAAAATTGGGGGCCAGAATGCCACGTGTGTCATCTTATATCCCTGAAAGAAAGATTACACTGATTATGTATTACTTGCTGATCATAATCCTCTTTTGCAACATTGCAAATTACAATGTACTATTATAAAAGAAGATGGTTTAACAAGGTGAGTTGCAATATTTGGGCAGTTTTCCAAATAGGAACTACTATTTAGTTCCCAAAGTCCATCTTGAGAAGATAGGTTGATTTACTGAAGTAAATTACCAGGACCAGTTAATGTGGCAGAAGAACAAAAATATCTGCTATCAATATCTTGACCCAGGCTGGTCTACTATAGCATTCTCAGATCTTGGCATCTTCCCAATAGGTGAACTTCAACTCCAAGTCCCAATAACCCCAATATTGGCTGGAAATTCTGGGAGCTGAAATCCAAGATCTGGAAAATTCCCAAATACATTTATCCCCCTCCTTTTCTATAGCACAAATACCTTCTATATCATTTCCTTCTCACCAAAGGTGCTTTTTCAAGAGGCAACTGGACTTTCTGGTTTTTCTTTGAAGACGTTTCACTTCTCATCCAAGAAACTTCTTCAGCTCTGGCTGGATGGTGGGGAATGGAAGGATTTATACTCCTTGTAGACAGCTGGTCATTTGCATCCTTTTAGAGAGTGCTTGAGGCTAATCTGTGTTATCAGGGTCACCTGAGTAGTGCAAATGGATGTAACTGTTGAAAGGACTTATTGTAGACTGCAGATAGATGATGCGTATCGTTCCCACTCTGTCCAAAATGTGGACTTTGCTGTCTTCAAAAGAGTGGCCTTTATCTTTTAAATGCAGATGGATTGCTGAATCTTGTCCTAATGGGTTTGTTCTCCTATTCCATTTGCCATCATCCAGCCAGAGCTGAAGAAGCTTCTTGGATGAGAAGAGAAACATCTTCAAAGAAAAACCCAAAAGTCCAGTTGCCCTTGACAAAGTATCTTTGGGACAACCTGAATGACTAAGAATCTCCATAAACCCTTCTCATCAGAGATAGCCAACATTATTTTAGCCTTTATTACTTTCCAACCATGGGATTCTGATACCTTTCTTCCAAGGGCCTCAAAGTAGAATAGATTTATTTAATATTCCCTCTCTATGCCATCATTTTACTTTTAAAGTAGTACATTGAGAAAGTTTATACTAACAAACTGATAGGAAATTGCTTAGCAAACCTTAAAAGCTGATTTAAGATACCGTACTTTTTGGAGTATAAGATGCACTTACCCCCCCCCCAAAAGAGGGTGGAAATGTTGGTGCATCTTATACACCGAATACAGCCACTTTTGGCCTCCCGAAACCCCACCCCACGTGTCCCATTTTTGCCAAAAACAGGTCCATTTTTCATAAAAATGGGTCACGCAGAGGGTTTGTGGGGCCTGCAGAGTGCTCCTGAGGGCTGTGGAGGGCAAAAACGCAACATGTGGGGGGTTTGGGAGGTGAAAAATGAGCCAGTTTTTCACAAAAACGGGGGCGTTTTTGCCCTCCGCAGCCCCCAGGAGCACTCTACAGGCCTCCCAAACCCTCTGCGCATCCCATTTTTGCAAAAAAAAAAGGCCTGTTTTTAGCAAAAACGGGATGCGCAGAGGGTTTGGGAGGCCTGCAGAGTGCTCCTGGGGGGCCGGGAAGGGCAAAAACTTTTTTTTTCTTGTTTACCTCTTCGAAATCTTGGTGCGTCTTATAGTCCAAAAAATACAGTAGTTTGGTTTCTCTATACCTGATCCTTAGAGATACACAGCAGTGCAGTAAGCCATAAGATTTGGTTCATTTACATTTATATTCTTTTAGAGCAGTGTATGAACCCAAGCAGTGTATGAACCCAGTCTTTTATCATTTGTAAACCAGTTTATTGTGTACTGCAGTACAATTTATTAACCAACTATGGTTTATTCAATAACATCATGGTAAAAGCAATTATGTAAATACAGTACATAAACAGACCTGATCCTTTGATCACTAGACTAGACTAATTCTTGAACAAACAATCTGCATTATCAACAGCATTGTCTGTTAAATATTGGAAATCTATTATCTTTTGAGGTCTACAATTTTCTGTTTTTAGTCTCTCTCTCTCTCTCTCTCTCTCTCTCTCTCTCTCTCTCTCTCTCTCTCTCTCTCTCTCTCTCTCTCTCTCTGTGTGTGTGTGTGTGTGTGTGTGTGTTACACAATTAGAATTTTTTGTGATAGACAGATCAATGGGTATTGTGACATTTTAAAGTTACTCCTCTGCAATCCAAGATAATCCTACCAAATGTATAAGCACACCCACAAATTCTGAGTGAATTGAAATCCAAAGCTTCTAATTACTACTGAATTAGCAGCCAAAATACTCAATGTGCATTTCATTCTAATATACAATTTCACTACGGACCTTTACAAATAAATTGCCCAGATATTCCAAATGCAGTACAAGTAAATTTCAGGAAGTATGTGTGATGTCGGGTATTTTTTTTTCAAATCAATGTAAGGTTAAGCCCCTTAAAATCAAATCATTGCTTTCAAAACAGTATCTCAATCTTAAGACTGAAACATTTTAACAGGGACAGATGACAATTATATTAAAAGGGCATATTTGTAAAGTCCAAAAAATAAGTAGCCTTAGTGCTTCTCTCACACACTTCTCACAATTCCTTTAGGAGCAGGAGCTAAGCTTTTTATGTAGAGGTAAAACCAGTATATCAAATCAGAATAGAGCTGGAAGGGACCTTGGAGGTCTTCTAGTCCAACCCCCTGCTCAAGCAGGAGATCCTATACCATTTCAGACATGACTGCCCAGTTTCTTCTTAAAAATCACAAGTGATGAAGCACCCACAACTTCTGAAGGCAAGCTTTATCACAGACTATATTGACAACTGAGACTATGCTGTAATTCAACATATTTTTGTACTTTCAGGAGTCAACTTTGCATTTAGAACATTTATATTCTATGATCCGCATGAATTCAGCAGATTTTTAAAATATGTGTACTATATTTTTGTACTCAGAGAAATAAAGATACCGCAGTCTCTCTCAGCCATAGCAGCCATCAATCTCTCTTCCGAAAGAACAAGTAAATTACACGTCTTTTTAAAAATACACCGCCATAATAATTTTGACAGGCATTTTTTTAAAAAATAAAAGCTTAGATTTTCAAGAAGCTGAATTATATATTCAATGCTTTTCAGAACTATGGCAGATATCCATGTAAAGGTAAAGGTTCCCCTCGCACATATGTGCTAGTTGTTCCCGACTCTAGGGGGCAGTGCTCATCTCCGTTTCTAAGCCGAAGAGCCAGTGCTGTCCGAAGACGTCTCCGTGGTCATGTGGACGGCATGACTAAACGCCGAAGGCGCACAGAACGCTGTTACCTTCCCACCAAAGGTGGTCCCTATTTTTCTACTTGCATTTTTACATGCTTTCAAATTGCTAGGTTGGCAGAAGCTGGGACAAGTAACGGGAGCTCACTCCGTTATGCGGCGCTAGCGACTCAAACCGCCGAACTGCCAACCTTTCTGTTCGACAAGCTCAGCATCTTAGGTACTGAGCCATCACATCCCTTTTAGATATCCATGTACATCACCCTAAAGTGACAAACTTGCTGGGGCAATTTAACTCCAATATGACACTTGTAAATAGACGGTGGCAACAGGGTGGAAGGTAGCAGGGAAAAGAATGGGGAAAACCCACTTTTTTTCTGAGCTAGACTTTTAGACAATGTGAAATTGTGCAGTTATGATTTTTTCAATGGCATGACTCTAAAACTATATTATGTGCTCCTATTTTTTTTTAAGAAAATTGTGTAACTGTTCTTCTGATAACAAAGAAAATACGTTCATTCTATGTTAAATGACATTTCAAATAGCTTGTGTTTTTACTTAGACTTAAAGAGTTTCTTTTCGTTTTTCAAAATAGTGCTTATGTCAGTAATTCTTCTGTATTCGGTTCCAGCTGTGTTCATGCATTTTGGTAAGTATCGGCCTTAATCGCAGAGATTGGCAATCTGATTCTCTGCAGAAGTTTTGGACTTCAACCCCTATCGGCCTCCACCAACAGAGATAATGACAGGCAATTGTGGAAGTGATACTGGAAAAAAAATATGCAGGGGAATGGATTGCTTAATCCTGATTAATAGTTATTTTCCTTCCTCATCTTATTGACCATTTGTCAATGAAGAACTGTTAGAACTTGATACAAACCACTCCTGCCTCCCCCAAATCACACAATTCTAGTTTCTAACCCCCACCCCCCATTTTAAGGGTAAGGGTTAGGAGTTCATTCTGAATGACACTAAATGCAGATATATATAAACTATATAAATAAAAAGGGATAAACTAACCAAGGTTAAATTTGTGCATAGCCATCTACCTCCTTCTCTTCTTAATATTTTAAAGTTGATTCACTGCTGCTGAGTTTTGGGAAGCTGGGGATCACAACCCTAAATGCTTAAATCCTAAAAAAAAAAGTTATATGCTATACAACCCTATCAGTTTAGATTTTACATATACATTCTATTTTTAGGTAAAATGCTTACTAAGCATTGCAGATCATGGAACAATTTATCCAAAGAAGAAGCCAGGTTGAGAAAGCCAGTGTTTCTGAAACCCAAAATTACACTGATCCTTTTAAATTTTGATCCTTTTTAAATTTCCTGACAGTTAGAACAATTAATCCGTGGAACAGCTTGCCTCCAGAAGTTGTGAATGCTCCAACACTGGAAGTTTTTAAGATGATGTTGGATAACCATTTGTCTGAAGTGGTGTAGTGTTTCCTGCCTAGGCAGGGGGTTGGACTAGAAGACCTCCAAGGTCCCTTCCAACTCTGTTGTTATTATTATTAAATTGTGGGGCTGCATTTCAATAGAGGGGTGGGACATCACATAAATATGGAGCTGGGATGAGAACCTAACTTTAATTCTTTTTGTTTTAGTTTATTAGTGAACAACCCAAAATACATTTGTGAGCAATCATTCTATTTTTACATTCTTTACAAATTTATGTATGCTAAAGATTCTCCTTTATACAATTTTCCTTAAATAATTGTTCCCTCTGTTTCATATATTACCAATTTGGTTTGTCTTTGGACTTTTATTTTTATCCTGCATAACTTCAAATAAAACAATAATCAACTATGATAAAAGGCATTTTATAAGATATTGAAAAGTATCAGTCTAAGAAGGCAATAGTAATTTCTGTTTTTTGTGTTTCAATGTTCAGGTAAACGGCAGGCCAAAGTACAGTAAGATTTTCCCATTTCTTTTCAGTTTCTTAATCTAGCCTAAAGTCAAGTTCCTTTCAAGTTAATCTCAATTACTGATATTTGCAAATAAAACACTGAATCTTTTGAAGTAGAGATTTATTACTCTCACTTCCCTACCTAGAATATTTTAGGGTACAATATAATTTCATCCTAGAAACTATTCACATCAGGCCCTTAAAACTGTTTTTCTTGTATTTCTATGACATATTTTCATCTGCTATCTATTTGGTAAAATTTTGGAAAGAGGAAATGGGTGTGCGTGTGGAAACAGAATGCCTTATAAAATTCAGTTTTGTCAAGCTGAATCCTGTTGGATATTGAAGATTGAAAATAATTAGATTTATTCTTCAGAGTTCTATAAATGAGAACTGTTTTGATACAAAAAGCTACTTCACACATTTTGAAAATATGAAGAGGCTGGCAATTTCAACTACAAAAACACTGGAAAGCTGCTTAGTTTACAATTTCATTTAACATAATCTCATTTCAGGGTTGCTGGATATACAATATTTTAAAAGGAACAGAACTCATTTCTGAACGTTACAGTCCTCTGTACAAACTCCATTTCCATTGCTTAATTTTGACCTGACATCCCTTTCTAAGATTTGACCTGGCATTGCAATATCTCAAACTTCTCAACTGAAACTTGAGACACAGAAATATTTGCTTTAGGTTGCAAACAATATGAAATGGGGGGTGGCGAATCTGTGGCACTCTAGTTATTGCTGTACTACAATTCCCAGCATCCCTCAGCCATGACCATGCTAGTTAGGACTGATGTGCATATTCAGCAATATCTATGGGGCGACAGGCAACTGATATAATGCAAGGCCTGCTTTGCTGTTCATGATATCTTTTTAAGCAAAGCTGAAGAATCTCCAGAACTCATTCTGGATGCTAATTCAGAGTCATTCTAAGGGGCTTTGACTAGATATCCAACCTTTCTCTAAAGATGAAGAGACACCAACATCCTCATAGAAACTAACTTCTTTGTTCAAAGAAAAACAAGAAATTTCTTTTCTTCCTTCCTTTTGCCCTAGCATTTATTAGCAGTTTTCCCTTGCTTTTCATCATACCAACAATTAACAACACTATTCATGTTATAGAGAATAATTCCTCAAAAATAACACCCTTGTCTCTTCTAAAAGGAAAAGGAGGTTTAGAAGTAGAGTGGGGGTTTACACAAGAGCCACACACACCAGTTCTGCACTCACGGTGGCCTTTTGAAGAACCAAGTGTGAACAGCATCGACACCTCATTAATGGATAATCTTCAGCCCACAATTGACGAAGTATCTTTACACTTATATTTTGACCTCAAAATGTACTATGGAACGTTTGCAAATGTGCCAATTCTCCATAGCATCATTTGTTCATCTTATTAAAACACCTACCCTGTTTCCCCCCAAAATAAGACATCCCCTGATGATAACCCCAATCAGGCTTTTGAGTGCATGGCAATAGGGCCAAGCGCTTATTTCAGGGTTTAAAAAAATATAAGACAGGGTCTTATTTTCGGGGAAACATGGTATTTTACATTTAACTCTCTCTTCCCCCAGAAAAACAGCCAGTGATATCACAGGGATGTAAATCTTTTAAGCTTCCATTTAAAAAAATAAGAAAACAGAAGTAAATACAACAGTGATATTGATGACAATATATTTAATTTCCACAGGGGATGTCTTATTTTGGGGGAAACAGGGTAGGTGTTTTAATAAGATGAACAAATACTATAGATTAGTGCGCTGTATTGCAGAGTTTAGTTACTAAAACAGAGTTCTAACAGAAACTATGTATTATTTATAAAAATCTAACCCAAATGTATTATTATAATGTGGTTTCTTGTTTATGTCCTAGTGTGGTTTGCAAACCCACCCATTATGGTTTATGGTATGTGACTAAGCCACTATGACCTGTTTAGCAAACCATGTTTAAAACACTCACCTTATCATTTACACATAAAACAGGCCAATCTTTTCCTTCAGTTCATTACAAAAACTGGTACCATGCCACTAAGAAACCACATCAGATTTTCTGTCCATAGCATTCTATTCAAATTTGAGATTCTATCAAATTAGGCACCTCCTCCTAAAAAGGTATACTTGGAATTTTAGTCTCATTAGATTTCTGTATGTGAGTAACAATACCTAAAAATATTTGCAAAAAAATATTTAAAGAACACCACTGACATACTAACTTTCAAGCTGTTTCAGTTGCATTTTTATTTTTTCAAATAATTATTTTTAGTAACATATGTGGAACAAATTGTTCTATGTGTTGTTGTTGTTAGTTGCAAAGTCATGTCCGACCCATCACAACCCCATGGACAACGTTCCTCCAGGCCTTTCTGTCCTCTACTATCCCCCGGAATCCATTTAAGTTCACACCAACTGCTTCAGTGACTCCATCCAGCCACCTCATTCTCTGCCGTCCCCTTCTTCTTTTGCCCTCAATTGTTCCCAGCATTAGGCTCTTCTCCAGTGAGTCCTTCCTTCTCATTAGGTGGCCAAAGTATTTGATTGTTCTATGTAGCTATTATTAAAGAAACAATTATTTCCTTTTATGTATAGTATATTGTTTTCATAATCTAATGTCAGATATCATGTATGTCCATATCTGTGTAATTAAAATATTAAATATATATTAATACAAAACACAGTTAAAATAACTGTAATGGACACTTTGATTTTTGTTCTATCTTTATTACTTTATAAGTAACTGAAGGCAGTGTACATAACATCATTCCTCCTCGTATTTTCCTCACAACAACCCTGAGGGGTAGGTTGGGCTGAGAGAGTAAATTGGTCCAAAACCACCCTACAAACCAACTGATTTCTAGGCCTATACCAGTGATGGCGAACCTATGGCACGGGTGCCACAGGTGGCACGTGGAGCCATATCTGCCGGCACGCGAGCTGTTGCCCTAGCTCAGCTCCAGCGCGCATGTGCGTGCCTGCCAGCTGATTTTTGGCTCGCGCAGAGGCTCTGGGAGGGCGATTTCGGCCTCTGGAGAGCCTCCGGGGTGGCAGGGGGAGCGTTTTCATCCTCTCCAAGCTCCAAGAAAGCCTCTGGAGCCTGGCCAGGGTGAAAAATGGGCCTACCGGGCCCACTGGAAGTTGGGAAATGGGGGAGTGGGGGGGTCATGCACACATGCACGGGGGGGGGGGGCGAGTGGGGGGCTTTGAATTATGGGTGTGGGCACGCACGTGCGTGCGATAGCGCGCGCGCACACTATTTCGGCACCCAAGGAAAAAAAGGTTCGCCATCACTGGCCTATACCAAAGTGGCTCTAGTTGGGTGAATTGCTGTTTGCTTTTTAGTTGTAGTCTACTCTTTCTGTAGTGCTTATTTTGAAATTACTCAATTTCCATAAATTCATAATGGTACTGTCAATATGCCCTATATCTTTTAAAAGGTTAACATTTAATCAGTCAAAAATATTGGACAAGTAGAATTCCGATGAGGTAATTTTTAAGTCTTATTAACTGTTACTTTCTCAAAAGTTGCATAGCTCATTCTAGCTTCAAAACAATTTGCAGAAAAACTAGTCTTACCACTAAGCAACAATATAAATTTATCACTATAAGTACAATATTTAAAATCAACGTGAGCCACATACTACTGAGAAAACTTTATATTTAGTCTAGAGGTCTTCAAACTTGGCAACTTTAAGACTTGTCGACTTGAATTACAAGAATTCTCCAGCCAGCTATGCTGGCTGGAGAATTCTGGGAGTTGAAGTCAACAAGTCTTAAAGTTGCCAAATTTGGGGACCCCTGATTTAGTCTGTACTTACATATCCTAACTGTCTCTAAGAAAAAGATAAAAGCCATGCACTATAAAATAGAAAAATCTAGACTTAACCCTAGAGAACCTGATCAGTTTTTTCTTTTGCACATAATTATTTTATGCACCCCGAGATTGCATGGACATTTCCACTCATAAGTTTCAGAATAGTAGTCATATTATTAAATAGATTTATATTAGGCTAAATTTCAATCACAGTAATCAATATTCACTCCTCTATTGGCAATTTTTAAATATCGAGAGAAGGAAATATCTAAATGCTCAAGAATTCAGCTGGATGCAACCAAACTTTTACTTTCTTTCACCTTATTCTAGAAGCCATGCCTAGGAGCCAATGACAAAAATGAATATAGAAGTCTATAATATTTGTACCAAGTTCTCAAACGGATGTGAAACAACTGTCATTCTTGATTAACTCTGTCCTTGTAGTTTTACTAATTTGATTTTTCTAATAAGGAACCAGTCCTCTTGGTTTCAATCAAGTTCAAATTACAGTTGATGATAAATTTTTGCAAAAACTATTTTTAAATAGGAGCTTTCTTTGAATATTCAGAAAATTTCCATTCAGACTTAACTATGAATTGGTCACCTTTTGTTCTCAAATTAGATATATTTAAGTGTTGTAACTGTATTGTTCTTGGAATCTATTATATATATATAGGTAGGAAAGGGAGGATATTGTAAACCATCGGACCAAATATATATATATATATATATTTGGTCCGATGGTTTACAATATCCTCCCTTTCCTACCCTCAAAGAATATAATCTTGTCTCTGCCAATGGATGCATCAATGTGTGCTCAAGCTCATGAAAGTTTATAACACAAATACACTAATTTTGTAGAGGTGTCACAAATGAGTCACATACTGAATACTTGACTCATACAAATGAATATAATCACATGCATAATCTCTTCCAAAAATATCAAATGTAGCGTAAGCACTATTTGCCTAAATGCCAGGCCGACAAATACATTAATTTCTTCCACCGCAAATATTACCTCCATTTGAATTAATTCAACCCAAACAGGTACTATGGACTGCCTTGCATGATCTTTTATATTTTTTTAATACTCTACTACAGTGATGGTGAACCTTTTTTCCCCTCAGGTGCCGAAAGCACGTGCGCATGCGCTATTGCACATGTGCGAGTGCCCACACCCATAATTCAATGTCTGGGGAGGGCGAAAACGGCTTCCCCGCCCCCCCAGAGGCCCTCTGGAGGCCGGAAATGGTCCGTTTCCTGACTTCTGGTGGGCCCAGAAGGCACGTTTTTCGCCCTCCCCAGGCTCCAGAGGCTTCCCTAGAGCCTGGAGAGAGTGAAAATGCCCTCCTCCGCCCCCCTGGAAGCCGCCGCGTGAGCCGAAAATCAGCTGGCCAGCACGCACATGCACACTGAAGTTAAGCTGGGGCAACAGCTTGCGTGCCAGCAGATATGGCTCCGTGTGCCACCTGTGGCACACGTGCCATAGGTTCTTCATCACTGCTCTACTATGATCAGAAGTAAAGTAAACATTTGCCATATTCAGAGTTTGGGGAGAGAGGAAGAAATAGTTCTTATAGAACAGCCTTCTTCACTGCATGGTGAAGTATTTTTGTAATTGATGACTGTTGAAAACTAGCCTGAAATAAGTGTTTAGGGACCTGCAACTGGGAAGAGAATGCCCAAATCCCACTAAATCTGAGCTACTGATATTCCTGGATATTATTGCTTTTCCCTTCTACATCTTTCATATACACCAGTCACTTGCAAATACCTTCCACTGAATAGTTGGAGTATATTTATGGTCCCAACAAACATTCAAAAGCAATCTAAAATTACAATAAATGCATCCCAAAGTTAGAACATAAGCATTGGAAGTTCTTCATGGTGGAAGGTTTACTAGCTCTGATCAAAATACTAAAATGCACTTTAAGTCGCAATGAAAGTTCCAGAATACACCCAGTTATCCTGTCCTGAGGCAGAAGCAACTTCCTTTTTGCCATTATTTTATATTTGCCTTTTTGGGAATATATAGATTAGCTTTCCAATGTTTGCCACAGAACAGGATAACATAAAATGCGCTGTCTGAGAAGACATGAAAGACACACTGTTAATCTATTTCAACTCAAAGATAAGAGATTTTAGTAGCCTGATTAGAAGAATACCCATTTAAATTTGTTTCAAGTTTATCACTTGGCAATACTGATATACAAAATGGAAGGAGGAAAAGAAGCAATAGGATGAAGACAGATTCCAATTTTGAATGCTGAGTCATATGCCCAACTGTATTCTGACCTTAAAGAAAAACTTGGTAATTTTGAGTTCAAGTTCTTCTGAAACTTCAATGGTAAAGCAACTTAATGTATAATCGAATTTAATGATCATCCATTTGGATTGCAACTAAAAAAAGTTTAAATACTTAAAAAGGATTTGTATTAAAATACTAAAGTCAAATTTCTTTTTGTAAATTAGACTATGCAGTAGTCCTTAATATTTTAGGATATCCAGAAGATGGCAATTTCAATCTCTTTCCAAAGTGTGCATAATACTGCAACAGGATATCATATATTAATTCTGCAACTATTTGGCCAATAATGAGTTATGTGCTAGGATCTTATCTTAGGTAAAAGAGGAGAGGTAGATGACAGACAGACAGAAATGTGCATGAAGTTGGGTATATAAATTAAAAATAAATGCAGCTGGGCAAAACTATAGAGCAGTGATGGCAAACCTTTTTTTGCTTGGGTGCCAAAAGGGTGCGCGTGCCCGCAATAGCGCACATGCACGTGTCCACACCCATAATGCAATGCGCACACACCCACCCACGCTGTCCCCCCGTGCATGCGCACAGACCTCACTGAAGCCTCCAGACTTCTGGTAGGCCCATTGTGCCGTTTTTTTGCCTTCCCCAGGCTTTAGGAGGCTTTCCTGAAGCCTGGAGAGGGCGAAAAACAGCAGAAATTCCGGTAGGCCCGTTGCGTCCGTTTTTCTCCATCCACAGGCTCTGGAGGCTTTCCTGAAGCCTGGGGAGGGCAAAAACGGCCTTCCCCGCCCTCCGGAAGGCCAAAAATCAGCTGGCCAGCGTGCACATGCGTGCTGGAGCTGACATAGGGCAATGCCTCACGTGCCCTCAGATATGGCTCTGCCATAGGTTCGCCATCATGGCTATAGAGGATAAGCAATACTACAGTATTGAATGTAATAGCCAATATACATATTCAGATGGATTAAACTCCTGAATGATTTTCAAGATGAAACTTGAAATAGCATATCCTAAGTGTGAATGTTAGCCCAAACCAAAACCTGTGAAAAACAAGCTTATCAGGTAAAAAAAAAGTTTTGCATTTTTCCTAGATTAGAATTTCCCTAAGCAGTGTGTTTCTTTGCATGATAATCACCCAAATTCAATTATCAATTAATTCATTCAAAAATATCATGCAGCTCTCTCTCTGATGTAAACTAGACAACAGACAGCAGAATAGTTTTACTAAAAGCTGAAAAGGGAATTTGTTGCTGGAATTAGGATATCAAATTCAGGAAATGCATCACCTGTTTTATGTTTTTAAAGTTGCCTGAATATATTAACTGATATTTTTAAACTTACTAAATCTTTTATTTAAAAAAAAATCTCCTCAGAGGTTTACTTAAAAACTGGTCAAGCCAAAAACCACAGGTAATCTATATGGAGCAAAGCTCATCCAGAATCCTCAGCTTAAAAGTGAAAAATTTCTTACATTATATGAAAAGCTGACAGGAATTTCTACAATAAAGTGAATTCAAAATCCATGCATAGTAATATGGCTATGTAGTCCAACTTTTAAAGTGAAGAAACCTAACATTGTAGGTTCACAAATAAAAAAAATTCCCAACAGAATTTTCCTATGAATGAAAATATAGGTTGTGTTGATATATCCAGATACAGTTGGAGTTAAGAGTTCCAGGAAATTTTTATCCATTATCTAAATAAATACTAAAGCTATGTAGGTAAAATTTCATGTAGATTAAAAGAAATTTCAAGTGACTCTAGTTCACCCAAGCATACAACAGAGCAATAGTACATATTTTTGACCAAATAATCTATTTTAATTAAGTTTCTTCTTTCTCTACCCTGCAGTATACTTATATGCCCCATTTGAATACCAAATATTTTCTTTTAAACTGCATAATTAGTCATATGGGTTTAAGTACTGGTAGTATATAAAGTATACTTCATTAAACAATCACGAACACAATATTTTCAATTATCCTTGAAAACAAGGTTAAAAGGCAATTTCCCCTGTTTTCCTTCACTTTTATAGCTGCTGTATGTCCAAATATATTTAAATAGTTCTTTCCAAATAATGTTCTCTAGAGGTATGGACTTCATCTCCCATAATCCTTAAGTGAGATTAAGGCTCCATTTGAGGATCACGTGAAAATATATTGCAACCACTTTGGGTCTGTTCCAAACCTTTTCTAGCTTCCTTCATGACACCTACATAACATATTCAACAAAAAAGCAAAGTCATAAAAGGACTCATTTGCATTTGAAAGTTGATAGTTCAGCATAACATAATAATTCATGAGTCCTACATATCTAGGGTTAGGGAGAAGCAATAAAGCAGTTGTTGGCTGTTATCCAACTCCTCTCCCAGATTAGGTGTATAAATGATAATCTCTGGAACAAAATTCCATTTTTTAAAATAATGCCAATCCCATGCTGATTTTTTTAGTGCTGCTTTTTATGCCTACTCCTCATTATTCCCTAACTACTAGAACAATGTATTTAAAATAAAACTAGAAAATGCATTCTTTGATAGCACTATATAGTGCTTTAGATAAAGTTTCAATGTGGCATAGGAGACCTAACCTTATATTCCAACCTCAACCATATAAGATCATTGACTGATTTTGGGCTAGTCACTTTTTCAACTGAGTCCACTTCACAGCATTGTTGTTGTGAGGAGTATTATGTACACCATTTTGTGCTCCTGAACAAAAAAATATGTTATTCATCTCATGTATATATAAAAGACAATTATTCCAAACTCACAACATATTCAGTAGTGTTAATTGCTATAGAAGAGTGTTGCATTAATAGGCCTTGATTACAAATTATATTATTTTTAAATTTGGCTTCTTACTTTGAATGTTGACAATTTATAGTCCAATAGGCTATAAAATTATCTGTGTTAAAGTGAAAGAGGAGATGATTTATCTAATACGCTGAAATTGTTTCTTAAGGAGTGGAACATCACTATGAGCATGTGTATTTAAGTCCATAGTGGGGGGAAATTAATTCCACTAACAGTTTACCTCAACCCAAACAAGAATATTTTTCTGGCTTCATCTGATGATGCGAACTTAAAACTATTAATATGGTTGATGTGAACCCTTCACCAGCTGAACAACTAAGTTTATGTTCTTGGAACTCTTAATTTTTGGACAAAATGAGATCCTTTAACTTTACTGAAAACGAAGCATAAAGCAAGAATTCTGCCAACTGCTTATCAACTGTAATACTAACTTGGAGGACAACCACATGTGGCCTTATATTAGAAAAAGGATAAAAATAGAAGTGTTGCTGGCTCACTAACTTTGAACAAGAAAACCTCAATTTACAATAGTTAAGCCACTTTTACACACAGACTGCACATGCCATTTTTAAAATCCAAAACCTCTATAAGCACATAGTAACAAAAATAAAGCAACACAGCATGTTTTACTTTCCCAATTCAAATCAGCATTCACAAATCTCTGAAACATAATCACCCCCACCCCCAAATATTATTTTATTCCTGATTCTCAATTGCTGGAGGCTTGCACAAGATTCAAGTGTCATTAAAAATGCTAAAAAGTATTCATTATGAATAATTATCTTTGGTGCCAAAGGCATAGCAAATGTAATTATGTGAAGCAGAAGACAGGAAGGACCAACTGTATTGGACTCCTGATGTTCTAATCAGGCAAAAAGAGAATAAAGGAAGGTCTGAAGCCCATAATGACAGCCCTGCTGTGGGAAAAACTGTGCTATTTTCTACATTTAAATAAAAGCTCAAACTGCAAAGGATGACATGAGATAAATAACTGGTCATCCAACAGCTTCAGTTATTTAATCTTCCCGAATCTCTGTGGAAGCAACTAAATTCAAAGGTCAAGCTTCTTTTTCAAACTTGCCTAAAGATAGTAAAACTAGTCATTTTCAACTATAGATTGAAAAGGGAGGGAAGGAGAGAGAAGCCATTCCCTCCTACAAGAATTAGCAATATGGGTTTTTATTTTGTGGCATGTGTTATATTCTTCTATAAGTTTACAAAAGCAGGTTCTTTTCTTCTTCCAGATTTTTTTAAAATGAAGTCATGTTACTACTTCCTCAACCAATAAAGTTTACTGACATTGACTCTGTTTTACATAGTTATCATAATATTGAAAGCCAAATAAGGTCTGCAATCCTCTTTTCTATTATTCTTCCCCTCCCCTTGGGCGGGAAATTAATAACTTGGATTTTCACTGTTCCTGAACATACTATTTGAGAGTATGCCACACCAAAAGCCAAAGTACTTACTTTCAAGTAACATTCTTAGGATAAAGAAATAAAGTATGCCTCTCACTTTGATCTTATACTTGTCAGAAAGAGATTAATCCTGAAACAATGCCATTCTACAGATGGATGCAGGATCTAACAACAACCTTGAAGTAATGAATAAAATGGTTTGGAAAAGTTTGATAAAGAACCCAAGATGAAACAAACCAGTGTAAGAGAAGTAATGGAGTATACCTCCTTTTTCAAGCCCATATATCCCCACCCCCATGCCTTTCCATTCGTCACCAAAACAAAGGAGATATTTCAACCCATCCATAGCTCTCCATCTGGAATCTAATGCAATTTCCATTAAAGAAGCTAGTAGCCATCTCCTTAAAATCCCCATGAACACTAGCCTCTTTGAAATTTCACCTTTTAGATCACAACTTTGTAAATAATAGTTAATTAAAATAGACCCCCCCCCCAGATAACACTTCATCCATATAACGTGGATTAGCATAAAGAATTAACTGTTTAAAAGACATGCATATATATATCCACAAAAAAATTACAATCTCCAGCATTTAGGGGTTATTACAAAACTGTTTACATAAAGCCTTTGAAGTGTTGTGAGGAGGAAGGAATTCTTACATTATACTATGTATACTAGAGACTGAATTTAGGGGGTGGGGAGGGGATATTCAATGTCTTTAATTCCTTTAAAATGACATAGATGGTTGTTGTTTTTTTAAAAAGAACTCAAATTAAGAATCTTTTTTCAAAGGGACTATTCTATATCGCTATTTAGCTCCAAGAGAATTTTCAAAGAAACATATACCCAAAATAAGATTTGTTTTTAAGCAAGACTCGTCAGCTGCCATTAAAGCCACACCTTAAAAAGTTCCTACCATACAGCAGCCAAGCAAGTACAAACTAGTGGTGGCTCTTTTCAGATAAAATAGTAGTAAACTTAAGAGTTAGCAAGATTTGATATTTGAACATGAGGTTGTTTTTTTTTAATAAAAGGATGAAATGCATGCCATCAAATTTTTAAAAGGCTCTAAATACAAGAGTGTTTTGTTTTGCCTTTTTTAAAAACATAAGTGGAGTCTAACAACCTTTCACAGGAATATAAATATTTAACATTTAAACCTGACAACACAACACTAAAAGATAAAATGCCTTCCTGCTAAGCGCAATAGTGCCTCAGAACTGGAAGGCAGCTGTTGTTCCCTCGGCCTTCTCTTTTGTTGCATCTAATCTCATGTCAAGTCATTCAACCAATTCCAAAGAGATGAAGACATAATTGAATCAACCTCATACAAAAAAAACTGTTCTTAAATAGCAATATGGAGACATTAATTATTCTATACAAGCCAACAACAGTATTTTCCTTCTTCCATCTCCCACCAACACACACACACAAAACCCCTTGTATAAATACATGCATGTACAGACAATGAAACTGAAAACAACTCTCGGATTTGGCAAAGACACTAGTCAGCTCAATCAAAAGGCTATAGGAATAGATCCTTAACAGCAGTTTTTGTAATGCATTAACATAACTTGAAATAAAGCTTCAGCAGCCCAATCCAATTTCAAGAAAACCAGGATAATTCTCACTTCCCATTCACAAGCAGCTAAGTATTATTAGTAATTAATAGGAGTCATATTGAATTATCTGGAGTTGAATGACGTTCACATTTAAGAAGAAGTTACTGATGACCCATTACAAGCTGGCATTCCAACTGCAGATCTTAAATACTGACTCATCAATTCACATAAAAATATAAGAGGGAAATCAAACTCCACCCACTTTCCCTCCCCCACCTTCAAAGAAAGCAGTTTAACCTACTTATCTGAGCCATTTCTTCTTGCCCAAGAGAACATCTAATTATGAGCAATCCTCCCTTAGTTGAAATGGGTTTTGAAACATCCAAGCGACAAGAAGACCTCCGAAGTGTGTGTAACAGAATTTAGGCAAAAATATTTTCAAGCTCTTGTTGTAAGCAGGATGCTCACCGTACCTTTGCAGATACAAAAAGCAAGCTCTCACCTGCCAACAGAATGTAAACAGTGGTCAGCAAGTTAATGCTTGATATGTAGTTGGCTGGAAGGCCTTTTATTTCGTAGCCACCCTGATTGTATCAAGTCAGCTTTTCAAGGCCTAATACTGTGAAGAATGATATGAGTCCTCCCACCAACCCCTTCACATTTTCGAAAGTGTGTTATTTCCTTCTGCTCCTTCACATTATACAAACTTCCCTTTTCACATTCTTCTGTAAAAAGAATCACTTTGTCTACAGGCTTAAGTTCCTTTTTTTTTTTTTTTGCTTTTCACTCTGTACTGTATTCCTCCTGCTCAAATAACACCTTCCCTATTGGAAATGCTGTAAATTTCAAAGGTTCCAAGGTCAATTCAGAAAGGGCATTTTTAAAAAAGGGATAGAAAACTAATTTCCTCTCCCCCCCCCCATTCCTTTTGGCAACAGAGCTTCTACAGAAGAAAAACCCAAATTATCTGCAAATGTAGATGCAAACAAGCTAGACCGGCAATTTTCCTATAGCTCTTACTTCAAAAACTCTTAAACTTCAATACAGATACTATACTCACAAGGGGATTCACATGGGGGGGGGGGGTTAGGGAGCAGGGGCTTATGGGATTGCATATCGAAAGACTGCTTTTGGCGACCAATTTCTGCAAGTCAAATAAACAAAAAGCAAGCGCACCCCAAGTGAAGATGCAATCAGTTAAGAAATTAATGCAACCCTCCCTCTGTAGGGAAAGGTATCAACATATGGAAGTGAAATCACTCCGTCAGGCTTTGTGAATTGTTATTTTCCTCCTCTCCCAGCGGAGCTATTGTTACAGGAGCCAACTAGTTTTGTTTTATTTTTAAAAGTGTAAGGAGGGAAGATTTTTTTTCCCAATGATTTCTATAATCGTCAATAATAAAGTACACCTCGAGAGCAGATTCAATTCCGCCCAGGAAGCCCTGAAAACGAAACTGACAAAATGGATCAATAAACTTCTCATTAGCACATCAGCCCCCCTACCGCCCCCCCCCATCTGTGCCAAACACATTACAAATCTTGCTTCCAGGAACATCCCTGAGTCACAAAGAGGTCCTCCCTTCCCCTTCTTCCCTCCCCTCCCCCATTCGAGATAAAACATATTGAATATTGAAAACAAAATACCTATATAGAAATGTAATGGAAGTTTCACCAACATCGACTGGGAGAGGGCAGAGAAGGGGGAGTGAGAATTGAGAGGCAGAAGTAAGCGAGGCAAAATCGTATTATTATTTTTAAATCACCAAACACTAAGAAGTTTAGAGGAAGCAGAGGAGCTAAATGTTTGTCTTCCCCATCTATCTTTCTACCTCCCTCGCTTTGCAGGAAGGTGGAAATAAAGAAGAAGAAATGCAGGGTCATAAGGAGTTTTTTTTTAAGGGTAATTATTTTAGAATATTAAGTGCCTTTACCTTTATGATTCTCCGCTGCCAAGTGGCTGTGGTAGTGGCTGGTAGTAGTGGAAGATAAAACTGACACAACAGGAGTTGCTGCGTTTGAATGAGAAAGAAGAGAGGAAGGAGGGATTCGGAAGGAGGGAGGGAAAGAGGGAGGCGGCTATTGGGAGTTTTTGAGGCTGGTTCGTGAGACACGCAAAGACACACACACACACACACACACAAACGGGATACACACCTGATCCTTTTGGTTTCATTCTCCAGATGCCATGGGGAGGGCGAGGAAGAGGGGCTTAGCAGGAAAAGAAAAAGGGAGACAATGCAGAGAATCTGAGCTGCTCTACCATACCACGATTATAATCCAGCTGGGCATCATCCTTGGCAAAATTAGAAAGCAAAATTTGGCCATGTTTGTACACATCTCTGCCCCCCCCATTTATTTGGGGGGGGGCAGGGGGTGGAGACTGTTTTTTTTGCATTTGTTTTACATAAATGGACGGATCCTGTAGGTAAGAACTGTCTGTGAAGCAGTTGCTCAAGGTGGTTTATAAAAGTAATCTCTGAATACACAGGAACATAAAACGCATACTCTGTAAACGCCTTGGGGCGGGGACCTATTTTTTTATACACACACACTATGCATATACTATTTATAGTTATATTAATTATTTACATATTTATATATTAATTATATACATGTCGTGTTTATCTAGGCATGGCATTCACGGCCTTTTAAGCCGCCTTGGAAAGAGCGCGGGCAGATTAAAAAAAATCCAATTCCCCCTCCTCAGGGGCTCTTCAGAAGGAAGCCCCGCTGCAATGCACAGGACTTATTCCCCACCCGGGGTTGAATCCTTCGTGGAGCAGCTTCACCCACTCCTGCGCAGGGGGATTATCACTCGCCGCGCCCCCCGTCCTGGAAGAAAGCCCACCCCCCGAATTGCTCAGGCTGCTCCGTCCCCGTCCTTTGTTTTATAAGGGGAAGGGCTGAACCTCCAGAGAGTTACCCTGCAACGGGGGAGGGAAAAAGGGTGTCTCCCCCCCCATCCATGACCTCTCCGCATAGGCCTCTTTTCAGGCTGGGGAAGGGTCTTCCATTTGCCCCCACACCCCCACTCACACTTGCTTTAGGGCTTCAGACACCCAGGAAACCCTGCGCCATTGGAGGGTAACCTGTCGTTTAGGGCGCGGGGAGGCTCTCAGGGAGTGTCCTGGGCGCGGGCTCCCCACCAAGGAGAAGCTGCCCAGTCTGTCCTCCTGTACCCTCACGCCCTCCCTGCCCAGCCGGGCTCCTCCCCGGCCGCCTCCCTGCTCCCCAGCCGTGGTCAGAAGGCGGGAAACGGAACGAGCCCCGCGGCGCCGAAGATATTGGCCCATCCTTCTTGGGCGCGCGTGGTGGCTCCGTCCATCCCCGCGCACCTCGAAGGGCCCGTGGGGTGGGAGGGGGCTGGCGCCAAGAGTGCCGAAGTTTTCAATGGGGATTGCACTCAAAGAGATGCATCTTGCGGGAGGAGGAACTTTAGAAAGGGGAACCGTTCCTGGGTCAAGGCGCTGCCAGGGCTGCTTCGCCCTCTTGTTTGCTGCACCACGTGGAGAGGGAAAGAAGAGGTGGAACGGGATGAGGAGGGACAGGGAAGGGGGAGCGTTTCAAGAAAAAAAAAAAGCCCGGGCTTTCAGCTTCAGGAAAGACTCCGGCTGGGGAGATATTGGGGGGGGGGGAGGGAGATGTCTACTCATGCATACGGATGGGGTTTTTCCCGACGTACACATCTGGCTTGTCGCCAGCGTTGCTCCCCGTGGTGTCCGTGGGATTGTCTTTTGAAGAGGCTGGGAGAGATAATGGTAAACTTATCTAAGGGCATCCTTAACAATGGATAGGAAATCTGCTAGAGACGGCTTTTGGGCATTCTCACGTATAAGGTGACAGAACGTCAATGCTAAACTGGTTGAGATAAGTTGCATTATGCATTATGCAGATCGGCCTTGCAATACTCCTATGAATACAGTTCTACTGGCAACGCTTTTAGAGTATCTGAAAAGACTGAGGTAGAATTAAAATCCACAAGTGCCGAAAACTGGCACTTAGGACCTCTAATTCTGTATAGAGATACTGAATTGTGAACAATTAGAATAATGCAGAACTTTCTGTGGGCTTAACTGTAGACCTGAAGAGTGGAACAAGATTAATCTGTAATTGATTTGACTTTTCCTATCTCAGAGTTACGTGAATGGCTGTTCTCTAGTCTGTTTCATATGCTGAACACTGAGATAGCTTATACAAAAAACCTCGTGACTTTTACAGATCTCTGAGGTTATTAATCTTGTACACATTTATCAAGGATAAAATCAGTAGGCCCTGCTTTTGAATGTAAGCATAGGATTGTTTAATGATCATACTTTTATTTTGATTATGTACCATCAAGCTGTTTTTGACCCCTATCAACCACATAGACTTACTTTCCTTTTACTTTACTATTTTACTTTTCTTTTACTTTGCCTTTATTTAATTAAAAATGAAAGTAGAAAAAGAGGGATGAGCAAAACAATTTCAATAAAGGATGACCATGTAACACAGAAATAATTCATACTTAATTTACAAATAGGAGCAATTTGTTCATAAATGCAAATAGCATCAGGTCTTCTACCCAGAGGTCCTATTAGCAATTTTAGTTTTTTTAAAATCCTGCCCAGCAGGGGGTTGCTCCCGGTTCGGACTGGTTCTTTAAATTGGTAGTGGCATTGGCCGGAGGCTCCAGCCACCTGTCCAGGACTCTTCTGTGCATACGCAGAAGTGTCGCACGAACCAGTGGCAAGCTAATTCAGAACCCACTATTGATCCTGCCTTTATTTCATTTTTTATAAATAAAGTGAACATGCTTAATATTCTTTCTCCTGTTTTCCCCACAACAGCCCTGTAAGGTAGATTGAGCTGAGAGAATGACTGGCCCAAAGTCACCCAGGGCTTTTATTCCTAAAGTGGAACTAGAACTTGCTTTCCTGGCACAGTAACTACTAGATTAAACTGGTCTTTTCAATTTACTTGTTTATTTCTATACCGCCTTTAGTGTTTTACAAATAACTCAAGACAGTGAACATATACAACACAACTTCCTCCTCCTTGTTTCCCCTCAACAATAACCATGTGAAATGGATTGGGCTGAGAGAAACTATGATTGGCCCAATCATAAATATATATTTATTGAAGCAGTGGCATTTTAAACCAGGGTTTTCAGTTCTAATTCAACAGCCTAACTTCATCATGCTTACAGTTAGTACACCTGGGACCAGAATTTTCATTGCTAAGCGATGCAGGTTTTAAGTGAGCTGCGTCTGGTTTTATGACTTTTTTTTTTTGCTAAGGTTTTAAGCAACCCACTAGTTGCTAAGTGAATCGTGTAAATCTGTCTTTTCCCATTGACAGTGATTGTCAGAAAATCCCAGGGACTGTTGGGAAAAGGCAATCGTGACCCCAGGACACTGCAACCATTTTAAATACAGGTAGTCTTTGAGTTACAACAGTTCATTTAATGACCGTTCAAAGTTACAACAGCACTGAAAAAAGTGACTTAGGACCATTTTTCAGACTTACGACCTTTGTAGCATCCACATGGCCAGGTGATCAAAATTCAGATGCTTGGCAACTGGTTCATACTTATGACCGTTCCTCTGTCCCAAGGTCATAGGATCACCTTTTATAACCTGAATAAGCAAAATCAATGGGGAAACCAGATTTACTTAACAACTGTGTTACTAACTTATCAACTGCAGTGGTTCACAACTGTGGCAAGAAAGGTCATAAAACGGAGCAAAACTCACTTAACTGAAATTTTGGGCTCAATTGTGGTCGTAGGTCGAGGACTACCTGAACATGCCAGTTGCCAGGCGCCTGAATTTTTATCATGTGACTGCAGGGTTATAAATGCGAGGAACGGTTGTAAGTAACTTTTTTCCGAACTGCCGAATGGTTGTAAATTGAGGCCTACCTGTATTAATACTAAAATGGGGAGTGTGTTAGATTTTGAGGAGAATGAGCAATACCACCTCTGCACATAGAATGTCTGTGTTTACACAATTTGATTGAGTCAACTGTGCATCAGACATTGAACTATAAATGCCTGGCCTGCATCATACCCTAGACTAAAATGTGATTTCTACTTTGATATTAAATGTATTACACAAACTCAGCCATTCATTCCCTCCCCATAATAATAAAGGACACTCTTCTTTTAAATACATAACAGAGTTTGGTTATAAAGGAAAGAATAGCAGACAGAAAATGGAAACTGGGTTGCCAGTCAGATAGCAGAAGGAGATGCTCCACTTAGAAGTATATCTTGTTGGGTTATAACAGAATGAACAAAAAGCCTGTGTTGAATACAGTATTGAGAGGGGAATGAAGTAATGGAGAACCTAGTCAATAAAACCATCATTTTGTTACCCCATAATAGCAATGGGCGACAAAAAGAAATAAACTATATGTAACGGTGGAGATTTCCAATGTATTATGCACCTATGGTAGGTAATGATGATAAACCAAGATTCAGATAGCAACAAATAGATATTATTCTGCCATCAAGTGGCCATCCACATTTTTGCAACCCAGATTTGCTAGCCGTAGCCACTATACTTTGTATATGAAAAGGGAGCCAATATCTCTGGGAATCCAAATTATTCTCCAAAGGTTGCTTGAAATAAGGCCAATAAGCAACACTTGAACCACAAATATGTTCTTGGAGCTCTCTTTTAATATGTTCCTATGCATGTATGGTTAAATCTTTTCTTTCAATACAAAGGTGGCAATAATGAATCCTGTTTCTCGAATTTGATTTTGGCGTATAATCTGAAAAAAGGGAATTGGTTTGTTTTGAATGGTCATTTTAGCCTAATTAGGCAAAAGTTTTTGGCACTGCCGCACGCGCAAAGGAATTGAGCTCCGGAAAAGCTGAACTTCGGGTTTCTGGCCGGCACACATGTGCACACCAGTTTTCAGCACTGCGGTGCACGCAAAGGACAGCTAATCATTGTACATGCACCAGAAACCCAGAAACAGGCAATGCCGCGCGTGCCGGGTGATATGGCTTCGTGTGCCACTTTGGGCACGCATGCCATTGGTTCGCTATCACAGGAATAGAGAATAAAAATGGAATGGAATGGAGAATTTTAAAAAGCTGAACTTTTTTTTTATTTGCAAACTATGTGGAAAAAAGCACAATTGTTGCAAAGAGGAAGTTCCTACACACACTTATAAATCAAGTTTTATGCCAAAAGCATCTTACTATTGTGCATATAAAAGTGAGAAGTTGCAATAAGAAACTAAGGTTGAACAGCATCTTCCCTATACTGTGTTCTAAATTGGGGTTTCTGAATCTTGGTGACTTTTAAGATGTGTGGACTTCAACTCAAAGAAACCTGTGGCAATGCTGTATAGGGAATTTTGGGTTTTGAAGTCCACACATCTTAAAAGTTGTTGAGGCTGAGAAAAACTCTTAAATGAAAGAGAGAGAGAGAATATATGGGCTTTGGGATGAAGAACTAATCTGAACCAGGGGTGAAATGCTCCCGGTTCGCTGTAGAGCCGATAGCGATCGCAACGTAAGTCTTCCCCCACCTGCCTGGACGCCGCCATTTGGGTTATTTCACCCTCTGCGCATGCGCAAAGCGTTCTGCGCATGCGCAGAGGATAAAAGAACCCAAATGGCGGCGGCCAGGCAGCTGAGGGAAGACTCGCGCTGCGATCGTTATCGCAGCCCTACGACGACCGACAGGCACGAGCAAGCCAGGAGCATTTCACCCCTGATCTGAACATAATTTCCACTCTGCAGTTCATTCAAACTGCTTAGAAGTATTAATTACAGATAGTCCTTGATTTATGACCACAATTGAGCCCACAATTTATGTTGCTAAGGGAGAAATTTGTTAAGTGAGTTTTGGCTCATTTTACGACTTCTCACCACGTTTGTTAAATGAATCGCTTGTTAAATTAGTAATACAGTTGTTAAGTGAATCTGGCTTCTCGTTGATTGTGCTTGTCAGAAGGTCACAAAAGAGGATCACATGACCCTGGAACACTGTAACCGTCATAAGTATGAGCCACTTGTCAAGCATCTGAACGTAAATTATATGCCCATGGGGATGCTGCAACAGTCATAATTGTGAAAAACGGTCTTAAGTCACTTTCCAGTTCCATTGTAACTTCGAATGGTCACTAAACAAACTTGTAAGTCAAGGATTACCTGCACTGTGTGTTTTCTTTCCTGTCAGTTTTGGGTTGCTGGGATTATGAAGCGTGCTCTGCTCTCTTTCCTGTTGACCCAATAATAAATAATCAAACGGAGCAATCTAAGGTATTGTTGATCCAGGAACAACAAAGCAAAACATCCCCTCTCCTCCATTCCAAAGAAAAAGGTAGGAACAAAAATTCTACTGCCATACCACGTTTTCAGAACGTACTGTATCTCTTTGGTGATTTGCACACTCAAATCCTGACCATTAATCATTAGTGGAATTGCCTGGTTACTGTCCCATCATTCTTCCTGCAATCTCCATGTCAAGCTGTGAGGGCAGCATGACAGCAGAGCCTCGATTTTGCCACCAAGTGCTTTTTCTTTTTCTTCCCATCCAACCCTGGTTTATAAGCTCAAGTTGTATAGCGCTTATACTGTTAGCCTCTGCTCCCTCTGAAGTAGAAGAAAGGGGAAATTATCCTAAGCAAAAAATTTCTTACCATCACTTCCACATCACCAGAGTTTCTGTTTCATTAGCATCATTAAAATCACTATATTCTCCTGCTCTACACAAAGGACAAAACAACCACTACCACATCCTTATACCCATGTTTCCCCGAAAATAAGACCGTGTCTTATATTTGTTTGAACTCTGAAATAAGCGCTTATTATCGGGATGTCTTATTTTGGGGGAAACAGGGTACTTTGCATGTTTACTCCTATTCCAAAGAAAATGGAGAAATAGAACTGTGAAGACTTTTACCCTAAGTCAAGTCAGCATTTTTCTGAAAAGACCTAGAAGCAGTGGTGAAATGCTCCTAGTTCGGGCAAGCCAGTCGGTTGTCGCAGAGCCGACGGAGCCGGTGGCGGTCGCAGCGCGGGGCTTCCCCCGCCTGCTTCCCCTGCCTGG
This sequence comes from Diadophis punctatus similis, assembly GCA_023053685.1. Taxonomy (NCBI): domain Eukaryota; kingdom Metazoa; phylum Chordata; class Lepidosauria; order Squamata; family Dipsadidae; genus Diadophis; species Diadophis punctatus. The sequence continues at coordinate 9,469,062 of JALIGW010000003.1, read as the reverse complement.
ATTGCGCCTGGATTACCTGCGCATGCGCAGAGAGCAAAAAAACTCAAATGGCGGCATCCAGGCGGGTGGGGGAAGCGGGTGGGGAAGCACTGCCACCGCCACCGGCTCCGTTGGCTCTGCGACGACCGACTGGCCCACCCGAACCGGGAGCATTTCATCCCTGCCTAGAAGGTCAATCAACTACAAGGAAAAGTAGTAAGACAATAGTTCCTCTAATAGAGATCCAGACTCTCCACAAACTGCAGGGTTTTGTCATTGCAGAAAGAAAGTTCAGAGAGGAAGTTTCCATTTTCATTACTTTTATTATATTCGTGAGGAACGACGCTGAGGCTTGAGTCGGACTAATGCTTTATTAACTTCTGAACCTCCTAACTAGAGTCGTCTGACAGGAGCAGGCCCCGATCTGACAGCTCTGTATTTATACTGAACACAACAAAACATCAACCAATCACAACGCTTAGAATTCCCGCTCCTTTTGGAGCCCCCTGGTGGAGCCCCAGGACATTACACCCCTTACCCTTTAGTTGGAGCATGCGTACTCAGCGAGGTACGCTGGGCGCCGTCTGATCCGACTAGATCGTCTTAGCTCTTGGGGTTGTTCTCCCAGACTGCGGTCTCCGTCTGCATGGTCTATTGCCGGACTTGTCTCCTCCCCGGGGAGAGGGGTGAACTCCTCTACGACTGCTTCTTCCCGCCCCGGTAAGTCAGCGAGAGCGGTTTGGCTCGCGGCTCGTCGCGCCCCCTCCTCCCCTAGTCGGAGTCCCTCTATAGGGTTGGGGGACTCTGCCAGTTGTGGCTTGGCTCCTGCCGTTTCCCCCCACCGAGATCGCAGTTGGTCAATGTGGCGGTGCCACTCCTGGCCGTTGTCTAACAGGACACGATAGGAGCACGGGCCGCTTGAGCCGACTACCACCCCTGGGAGCCAAAGTGGGCTGCCGGCATAGTTGCGTGCATACACAGGGCTGCCTACTTGGAACGAGCGCCCTGGCCGGGAGGAGTCTAGAGGCTTTTCTGTGGAATAATGGGGGTGTAGTCTATCGAGCTGCGTTCTCAAACGCCTCCCCATGAGCAACTCAGCCGGTGTTTTATTCGTGGCTGTACATGGCGTAGTGTGCTGTGTGAACAGGAGCTCAGCTACTTTATCTCGCCAATCCCCCGGGCCTAGTTTGCGAAGTGTTTCTTTCGTTGTGCGAACCATGCGTTCCGCCATGCCATTACCTGCAGGGTGCCATGGCGCAATGAGACCATGCCGTATGCCTAAGTTGGCGAGGAACCCCTCAAATCGGGCCGCTGTCAGCTGAGGCCCATTATCCGAGATCAATACGTCGGGGTACCCATGTGTCGCAAACAATGACTCCAAACACCTAATCAGGGAGTCAGTGGTGGTCATGGACATTAAGCGGACTTCCAACCATTTAGAAAAAGCGTCCACGACCACCAAGAACATCTGGCCTTGTACTGGGCCGGCAAAATCCACGTGGATGCGGGACCAGGGGCCTGCTGGGGTTTCCCAAACCTGCGGGGTTGCCTTAGGCGGGGATGCCCTATTCTCCTGACAGATGGAGCACTTGGCCACCCTTTCTTCGATGGCCTTATCCATCCCCGGCCACCACACGTAACCCCTGGCTAGGGCCTTCATTCGGACCACCCCGGGATGGCCCCTATGCAACAAGTTGAGGGTGGCTCGCCTAAAAACCGTGGGGATTACAACCCGCTCACCCCACAATAAACAGCCCCGTAAAACAGACAGTTCACATTGGCGCGTTTTGAATGGGGCAAATTCGGAAGTCACAGTGTCCCCAGGCCAGCCCCTCAGCACCCAAGTCAGTACTCTTGACAGGACGGGGTCTCGAGCCGTAGACTTGGCGATGTCGCTTGCTGCGATGGGTAGGTTGATGTCGTTCAAGTGGAAGACCGTAGATGCAGGTGCTGGGTCCTCCAGCAGGATAGGCAGGGGGCAGCGGCTTAAGGCATCGGCGTGCGCGATGTTGCGGCCAGGTCGGTAGATCAGGTGGTACTCGTAGTTGGCGAGGAAAACGCTCCAACGGGTCATTCTTGGGGATATCATCTGGGGTGTCGGACGGTTGCTGGAGAGTAACCCCAGAAGTGGCTGGTGGTCAGTCACGAGGTCGAAACGGCGCCCATACAGATAGTGATGGAACTTGCGAACCCCCGCGATGAGAGCCAGGGCCTCCTTGTCGATTTGGCCATAGTTCCTTTCCGGCCCAGCTAAGGTTCTGGAAAAAAATGCAATCGGGGCTTCCTCTCCGTTCGGCAAGCGGTGGCTAAGGACAGCGCCCACGCCGTAGGGTGACGCGTCGCAGGCTAGCACTAGTGGCAGTTGGGTGCTGTATTGAGCCAGCACCGTGTTTGCTGTCAAAAGTCCTTTCACAGCGGCAAATGAGTGTGCCTCATGGGGGCCCCATTTCCACGGTGCCCTGGCGTCCAGCAATCTGTGCAGCGGTTCTGCCACTGTGGCTTTGTGAGGCAGGAAAATTGCATAAAAGTTCAAGAGGCCAAGAAAGGCTTGCAGCTCCGCCTTACAATTTGGCCTGGGTGCGTCCACAATGGCTTGGATCTTAGAGGCTGTGGGGTGTATTCCGGTGGAGTCCACCAAGAACCCGAGGAATTCTACGCTGCTAGCCGCAAACACACATTTAGATTTCTTAATTCGTAGCCCCACATCCTGGAATTTGGTGAGGACAGCACGCACTCGAGAGATTAATTCCTCATGTGATGACGCAGTGACCAAAACGTCATCGAAATAAGGCACTGTGCCCGGAATTCCGTGTAACAGGCGTTCCATCAACCCTTGGAAAATGCCCGGGGCAGTGCTTATGCCAAATTGGAGGCGGCGGCAGCGGAAAGCGCCTCGATGTGTAATAATAGTCTGAACTTCGGCTGCTTGGTCGTCCACAGGCAGCTGTTGGTAAGCCTGGGACAGATCTAACTTCGCGAAGACTTTTCCCCCTCCCAGGGAATGCAGCAGGTGGTGCACGATGGGCACAGGGTATGCGTGGGACTGTAATGCGCGGTTCACTGTGCACTTATAGTCTGCACATAGCCTGATTGAGCCATCTGGCTTAACAGGGGTCACTATGGGGGTCTCCCAACGCGCCTGATCTACAGCTTCTAATATGCCCTGTGCAAGGAGGCGGTCTAGTTCAGCGTCCACCTTTGGCAGTAGTGCCAAGGGCACTCTCCGTGGTTTGAGGCGGACAGGGGCAACCATAGGGTCAAGATTAAAAGTCACAGGTGTTCCAGTATACTTCCCTAGCTGCCCGTCAAATACTGCAGGGAATTCCTGTTCCAATGTGGCCCCCATGTCTTCCCCTTTCACTGCGTTAATGCCCTCCAGGGAAAACCCCAGAGCTGGAAACCAGTCTAGTCCCAGAAGACTGGTAAGGGGGCCATCTACAATTACAAGGGGCAGGCGGCCAGCAAAAGTTTTGAACCTGACTGGAAACAGTCCCCTGCCCAGGATAGGGATGGAGGACCCCTGGTAAGCCCTAAGGAATAATGGGCATGGCTCTAGGCGGCTCTTTGACATGCCAGGGAAAATGCGTTTCAAGGTGCTCCATGAGACTATGGACACAGCTGAGCCCGTGTCCACTTCCATTGGACACGGCTTGTGGCCAAGCGTCACAGTAACTGTGAATTTCTCACCCGCGGGCACCTGAGTTTTCTGAATGACAGCAAGATTCCCCCTAGTGGAGGGGAAAATCGCATTACAGCTGCCTCTTCTTGGCTGACCCCCCCAGGGCTGTCTCCGTGGGCCTGCAGGTGGTGCCTCTCTATAACTCTGAATGGGGGCGGCTCTACCCATCCGGCAAACCCTTGCTAGGTGGCCCCTGCGGCCGCAACGACGGCAAATGGCGTCCTGGAAATTGCATTGGGCCCTCACATGGTCCCCCCCACAGCCCCTGCATGGAGAGAGAGATGGAGGCGGTCTTTGCCTCACGTCCCCCTTATTCTGACCCTCAGAAATGCGGCAAACGTCCTCTTCAATTTTGAGCTCCCTCTCTAATGCTTCTGGGAGAGCGGCGATGGCATTGGTCACAGAGGCATTGGGGACGGGCGTTGGGTTAATGCTAATGTCCATCTCAGCGAGGGATTGGTTGGACAGTTCAGCAGCACGAGCCTCATCAAGTGCAACTTGGAATGTGAGGTTGTGCATGGCGAGCAATCGCCTCTTCAGTCGGCAGTCCCTGACTCCAAAAACAAGCCTATCCAAAAGGTAGTCTTCTAAATTGCTGAACTCACAATTTAAGGAAGCCCTCCTGAGGGCAGCCACGAATTGATTCACTGTCTCACCCTCCTTCTGATTCCGATGGTAAAAAGCATAACGTCTAGCACATCTAGAAGGAGGGGGTGCGTAATGATCTTTAAGTTTCTCCATAAATTCATCCCAAGGCACGCTATGAATCGAGCGAGGGGCGAAAAGGGCTAGGGCAGTCTCGAACATGTCAGGCCCACAAAATCCGAGAAAATATGCCCGCTTTCTGTCTCCTGACAGTTCGGTGAACTCATTTGCGATGAGGAAACATTCGAACCGGGCTACATAGGAGGCCCAGGTCTCCCTCGGCGGGTTAAAGGGAGCGAATGTATGTTGGGTGGCCATTACTCGTCCCTGACAGTGCTTTCACAATTTTCCTTACGTTCAGGTGTGCTGGAGTCACTCGATGTGGATTCGACCTCCTTCTTCGTCGCCAGTATTATATTCGTGAGGAACGACGCTGAGGCTTGAGTCGGACTAATGCTTTATTAACTTCTGAACCTCCTAACTAGAGTCGTCTGACAGGAGCAGGCCCCGATCTGACAGCTCTGTATTTATACTGAACACAACAAAACATCAACCAATCACAACGCTTAGAATTCCCGCTCCTTTTGGAGCCCCCTGGTGGAGCCCCAGGACATTACAACTTTAGTGCAGGGGTGGCCAAACTATGGTTCTTTGAGGACCTGTGGACTTCAACTCCCAGAATTCCTGAGCTAGCCATGCAATTCTGGGAGTTGAATCCACAGGTCCTCAAAGAACCATAGTTTGGCCACCCCTGCTAGTGGAACCACAGATGCTTAGATGTTAATTGTTTAGACCTCAAACTCAGCCAGTGTGGAAACCTGCTTTTCACCTGGTATAAAATATTGATATAGAATTGCCCTTATTGTAATATTTAAACAGAATTTTGTACGGTAGTCTCTGACTTAAGGCCAAAATTAGGACTGGAATTTCCATTGCTAAACAATTGAGTTTTAAAAACTAACCCCTTATACCTCAAAGGTCTTGAACTTAATCATAAAATCAAACACAATATTAATAACATAATATTATAATATATCAAATTATTAGCTTCAGAAAAATTCTGAAGTTTTTAAAACATCGGAATTAATAATTTGATAGAATATTTTAAATATTTAGGTATTTTGAATAGGCATAAATACTTAATGTTTAGTTATTGTTTATGCAATAAACAATAATTGGGAGTAGGGCGGCCTAGAAGAACCAATAATAAATAAAATAAAAAAATTCAAGTTTTATTTAGTTTTGAGGAAATGTTTTGTGTTGTAACTGATTGAAAGGGGGAGGGAAAATTTTCTTTCTTTTTTTTGCTATTTTGCTTTTGTTTCTTTTATCTTTCTATTTTTAGTAGTTTATACATAGATTATATAAAAGATAGAGGTTTAGTAATGCAAATTATAGCATGAGATGTTGTATGAGGTCTGATTAATATAATGCTTTTTTCTTTTCTTTGTTTATTTTCTTAATTCTTTAATTTTCTTTATTTTTTTATCTTTATTTCTCTTTTGATTACGTTTTAAATAGTTTTGAATAATTCGGAGTTAAAGACTTAAAAAAATGTGTGGAAATTAAGAATTTCTTTTAACTTAATTTAAATTTTTTTTTGAACATTATGCCCTGTACTTTTTCTGGGAAGTCCGGGGGGGGGGAGAGGGGGGAAGGGAAGGGGGTGGGTCGGGGTTAGGGGGGAAGGGGGGGAGAAAAAAAGAAAAATGTTTGTACTCTGTACTTATAAAACTTTTTGAATAATAAAAAAAACAATTGAGTGAATTGTGCCTGGTTTTTTGGCCATGGGTTGTTAAGCAAAGCACTGCAGTTAAGTGAGTTATACAGTCATTAAGCAAATCCAGCTTCTCCCATTGACTGTCAGGGTTCCAAGTAATACCCCCAACAAAAGAAAACTATGAGGCATGAGTTTCCTCAAAGTTCTGTAGGAAGTTAGTACCCACCCCCTCCTAGAAAAATGAAATATCCTAGGAAATATTGAAAAAGGAAATAATATGTTTCCCTGAATAAGGAAAAGAGAAACATGTTTTAAATACAAAGCAGTTTCCTGCAGCTCCCTGCCCCCACCCTTGCCACATTCCTCCCACCTAGTCTGAAACAGTCTTCTGCATAACAAAGAACCATAATAGGAATCCCAAAGCCTTTTCATTACACCACATGGGACCTAGGGAGATTACATCAGTCAAGCCTAGGACTTGGGACAGCCCACAAGAGTTGCTCCAGCATGCCCCTGGGGGTCTGACAGCCAATGGAATACATTTCTATATAGGAACAGGAAATAGTTAGGGAGGGGCCCAAGAGAGAGTATAAAGCAAGGGACTCAGCATCTTCCCTTTCCTTCTTTTCTCTTCACCCACATCTGGAAGCATGTAATCTACCTTTTCTGTAAGGGGCGCATGCCATGTGCTCCTGTCCACCATATTAAACCTTCTTTCCAAGCAACTTCCATGAATCCAGTGTCTTTTTCCCCACTTGGAACTGAACCCAGAAGGATATTCCTTACAACAGTTCCATTTTATTAGAGATGTCATATTGGCACATCTGGGAAAACCTGAATCTGAAAGCTTCCAGGTTTTCCCCACCCAAAAGACATTTTAGCCCCTGCCCAGCACCCACAAATCCATCACATGGTCCAATCAATACACCATCCCAACTGGAGATGTTTCCTAACCACTCCCCTCCAAGTGGAGGGCAAGCCTGCCTTGACTCTTCGAGAAAAGAATGTTATTATGACTACATACCAGTGGGGGGTTCCTACCGGTGCTGTCCGGTGCGCCGTTCCAGTAGGGGCCTGCCGATTGCGCAATGTTGGCGCAATGGCTACGGTGCTTTCTTTGCCAGTCTGTGCACGCCACCATCTTTTTTTTTGAATTTTTTTGCGGTTTTTGGCTCTCTGCACATGCGCGGAAGTAAAATTGTCCTGCGCATGTGCAGAGATATGGAATCACGCGAGAGGACGCGTGCTTACACACAACATCGCGATGCGCACCAGTAGGAGAAGGTAAGAGGAACCCGCCCCTGCTACATACCCATGCTCCATACAATCCCCCCCTCCCCAGTTTCCCACATTAACAATTGTGGCAGGCCTGAAGGCCCAATACAAAAGATGGCTTCCAGGCCTGACATTGACTTTGTTTTGTTGGAAACCGATTGGGGATGTCGCTACAACCATTGTAAATACAGTACATACTGGTTGTCAAGAACCCAAATTTTGATCACGTAACTGAGGATGCTGCAATGGTCATAAGTGCAAATACTGGTAGTAAGTCAATTTTTTCAGTGCCACTGTAACTTGGTGGTAAGTCAAGGTCTACCTATAATTCAGAAGAGAATGGTGGATACTGATAATGATAGATACGTAGAGCAAGCAGTATTTGGGCTGGTTTGCTTCTGAATATTGTACCGCAAAGGCAGAAACTAGTAGCATCTGTGACTTGATACAAAGGGAACTATTTTATATTCCAAGTTTTGAAATCAGCACAGGAACACTTGTTTTGATCCCTCTGCAGTATTTTTATACGATCCATATCCTCTTCCTGCTTTATTAAAGCATCAGCAATATGTAGCTAGTTAAAGCTAAACACCACACAGCCTTTCTTGCTTTCCTTTAGCTATTCAAGTTTGACAACAAACATTAAGACAAACTTTAGAAGTTACAGGGTGATTCTTTGTCAATGTTATGGCTTGGGTTCTCTATGGAAACCTTGTTTATACTTGTTATTTCTATATAGATTTCAAACTTATAGATGTGCATAATTTTGCTCACTTGAGCAGCCTAGTGTAAATGAATGTTGCTTTTACCAGTACTGTGCAGTATTTTGTTCGCTGCAGGTTAAACCTGACCTACCAGTTCTTGGAAAACCATATTTAGCTCTGAAACTGCACTTGCAAAAGGATCAGTGGGAAATATGGCTTTCAAACAACCCTCACCGTTTTATTAAAAAAATAAATTAGTTATGTACTTTTTAATTCAAAACAAGTTTTCCAAAATATCTTAAAATTATATAACAATCGTGATTAAATAACACAAAAATAACAGCTGTGATTAAATAACACATCAGTAATAAAAAATACACTGTAGACAGTAAAAACCTATTAGACGATCTGCGCAAGGCTTTCATCCAGAAAGAATAATTAAGTTAGCATTTAGTGTGTTCTTATGGATATTACTGATAAGATTCTGTTACATATTTTTTATTCATACAGTCTCCATTTGAAACTTTTTCCTCCCTCAAGGGTTCATGAGATCCTTCACTCTAACAAAAGCATAGCTTGAAAAGAAAAACTAAACAAAAAATAAATGATAGTGTCAAACTGGATGCCTGGTTGAAATATATAATTTAAGTCTGAATAAAATCTTCTTTTTTCCTGCATGGCTTTCTGTTTTGTTTTTCAAGTTCTGAGCAGAAAATATATTGCTTTGTGGTTTGGTGGTGGCAGTTATTTGGATACAAAATAAAAACTAACTTAATAAATATTTTACAATACTTTGAAAATAATTTGAAAATCATTACTCCCAAAAGTTGTAGCAAAACATCCATAAAGGTTGGCTTTCAGATCCCAATTGTATCAGGAGTGACTCCAGATAAAAGGATTTGGGAGCAAGTGATGAGGAAGATCCCTTTCTTGAGACCAAAGTAAACTACATTTTGATGAAAGAAATGGTTTCAACTGGCATAAAGCAATTTCTTGTGCTGGAATTCAGTTATACTACTTTGACTTAAATAGGATTGAAAAAAGAACTAAGGATGAAATAGGATGGTGGAAATTTGTGCTACATTATTCTGTCATTGGTTATAATAAGTCTCTTTATTAGTAGGACTTGGCATGGAGCCTTTACAGAGCCTTATAGATCTGATTTACAGAGCTTTATAGATCTGATAAGCCAACATATTTTTCTGTTATTTAGAATACTGGAATATTGAGTCACTCTAGCCCAGTATTAGTCTATCTAACCCTGGGGTGTCAAACTGGCGGCCCAGGGGCCAGATGCGTCACACACAGGCCACGCCCACCCCAGCTCCGCAAAGGGGAAAAATGTCATGATACGTCACGTGATGGCAATGTGACGCGGTAAGTTTGACACCCGTGATCTAACCTAATTAGGGCTATCATAACTGAGCTGCAAGAATCTGGACAACCATTGGATAGCAGCAACAAGTTTCTAGCTGTGTAGCACCAAGTGAAAAGTTGACAGCAGTGACCAGCATTAACCAAGGATAGAAATTGGAAGTCTCTATGCCTACAGTATTTGTTCTATCTGTTAGAATCCCTTCCCTTTGCTTTGGCCAAAAAACTCTGTTTGCCTTTCACAAGGTATCATATAGAAAGCAGCTTAATACAGAAACAAAATTAAAACTCTACACAAAACTTTGTATCTGTTGTCAGATTAGACTGTATTCCCAATTTAACCCATTCTTTCAGAAAGTGGTAACAAATTTAAGAATTTTTTTTGTTATGTTGTCCTAGGCTTCATCAACAGAAGGGTAGTATCAACGTCATGTAAAATGTTAAGTATGCTTTATACTACTGTGATAAGACCTCACTTGGAATACTGTTTCCAGTTTTGGTCACCGTGGTACAAAAAAGATGTTGAGACTCTAGAAATGGTACAGAGAAGAGAAATAAAAATGATTAGGGGTCTGGAGGCTAAAATATATGATGAACAATTGCAGGAACTGGGTATGTCTAAGTCTAGTTTAACAAAGAGAAGGACTAGAGGTGACATGATAGCAATCTTCCAATATTTGAGGTGTTGTCACAGAGAAGAGGGGGTGTTAACCTATTCCCCAAAGCACCTGAGAGGAGGACATGACAAGAAATAACATGTGGAAGCTTAACAAAGAACTAAGCAGAAATTTCCTGACAGTGAGAACAATTAATCAGTGGAATGGCTTGCCTCCAGAAGTTGTGGTACTCCGTCACTGAAGGTTTTTAAGAAGAGATTGGACAGCTATTTGTCCAGAACAGTGTAGGGCAGTGGTTCCCAAAGTAGGCGGTAGTGGGTGGGATGATTTGGGGAGGGGGCGCTAAGAGGCAAGGGGGGGGCGCTAAGAGGCCACGTGGAAGGCAGGAAAATATGTCGGGGCTGTGGGGAAGGGAGGTAGCAGCCTACTCCCTTCCCCACAGCCCTGTTATGCTTGGTGACCTTCCATGCGGCCTTCCCGGCAGTCCCCCATGCCCACTTTCCTTCCAAGGTCGGTGTCCAGTCCGGCCCAGCCAGTGGATGGCCGGGCAACCCTTGGTGTAAATGCAGACGCTGAGAGGAGCGGCGAAGGGCAAGCGGATGTCCTGGGGCTGCTGCACATGCGCCCACACCGTTTCTGCAAAGGCAGAACCCCCCCCTGCAGGGCGATCCAAAGAGGGGAGAGGTATGCTGAAGAAAAGGCCGCGTTCCATCCGTGCCGCTTGGGGCTCCAAAACAGCCCACTGGCTTCTCATCTGGCCACGTGGCTGCTCAGGTGGTTTGTACAGAGTATTGGCGTGGGGGGGGATGTGTGGCCCTCTGGGATGGAGTGCGGGGCAAGAGAAGGCACAATAGGCTGCACTGCCCCGGCCCCGCTCAAATGCGCTTCTCCCAGCCCATCCACCCCACGGCGCCGTGAACGAGACAATCAGCTGTGCCTCCCTGCCTGGCCTTCCTCGCCGGGTGCTGCTGCACCAGCAGCTCTGCCCTGCCCAGTTCCGCCTGCCGTCACTTCCCGCAAACTTCCTGGGAGACAGCCGGAGCGAGGGGCGGGCGGGAGCGTGTGGACCCATCCGGCGCTCAGCTTACTTTCCTGGCTAGTCTTGGAGACCGCCTGGCATGCCCATCCGCCGGCTCTCCCAGGCAGCACCACTTTCTCCCTGCCCTGCCAAGGCCCCTGCCAGCCCGGAGACCACGCACCAGGATGGCACATGACAGGGGACGCACTGCGTTGGGGTGCGTACCTACGGAGTTCCACCAGCCTCAGAGGTCCGCCAGCCTCCAAGCTGGTGGAGGCTTTGGCAGGGCAGGGAGAAAGTGGCGCTGCCTGGAGAGCTGGCGGATGGGCGTGCAAGGCGGTCTCCGAGCCTTGCCAGGAAAGTATGCCGAGGGCCAGCCAGAGCACTTTCTTCTCCCGCCACTGAGAAGAGAGAAAGAGAAAAAAGAAAGATTGGAAAAGGCATGGATGTTTCTCATGTGCATTCATACATTCAGGGATGCCCTCACTTTCTTCATCCAGATATACCTGCACACATGGAACCATTTTATAAGCCATAAACTCTATGTCAGGAATCCCCCATCTTGGGAGTTGGTGAGTAATTTGGAATTTCAGGAGCATCTCATAACTGCTGTCACAAGATATTTGCATTCGGGGAGGTTGCTTTCTACTGCAGAAGAAAGAGAGATAGACAAGGAAGGAAGAAAGGAAGGAAGGAAGGAAGGAAGGAAGGAAGGAAGGAAGGAAGGAAGGAAGGAAGGAAAAGAAAGAAAGATGGTAGGTAGGAAGGAAGGAAGACAGAAAGAAAGAAAGAAAAAGAAAGAAAGAAAGATGAAAGGAAGACAGAAAGATGAAAGGAAGACAGAAAGAAAGAAAAAGAAAGAAATGTGGTAGGAAGGAAGGAAGACAGAAAGAGAGAAAAAGAAAGAGAAAGATGAAAGGAAGACAGAAAGATGAAAGGAAGACAAAGAAAGAAAGAAAAAGAAAGAAAGGTGGTAGGAAGGAAGGAAGACAGAAAGAGAGAAAGAAAGAAAAAGAAAGAAAGACTTATGACCACAGTTGAGCCCAAAATTTTGGTTGCTAAGCAAGAGCATTGTTAAGTGAGTTTCACCATATTTTACAAGTTGGCCATGCCTACTTGGCCACCTGACCACCAAGCCATGCCCACCTGAAAGGGGGGTGTGTGGGGGAAACTGAGGATGAGTTTGTAGCACCAAGGGGGCGGTGGACTGAAAAAGTTTGGGAACCACTGGTGTAGGGTTTCCTGCTTGAGCAGGGGGTTGGACTAGAAGATCTTCAAGATCCGTTCCAACTGTTATTCTGTATTCCAGTGATGGCGAACGTTTTTTGGCTCGGGTGCCAAAAGGGAGCACACGTGCGCCCACACCATAATGCAATGCCCTCCCTCCTGCTCATGCACACAACCCCTGTGCTGCCCCCCGCACATGTGCACAACTCCCCGTGCTCCCCCCCGCGCATGCGCACAGGCCTCACTGAAGCCTCCGGACTTCCGGTAGGCCCGTTGGGCTGTTTTTTGCTCTCCCCAGCGTTCAGGAAAGCCTCCTGAAGCCTGTTCCAAACTTCCGATTGGGCCATTTTTCGCCGTCCCCAGGCTTCAGGAGGCTTCCCTGAACCCTGGGGATGGCGAAAAACGGCCCAACCAGAAGTTCATCTCTGAACTTCTGGTTGGCCATTGGCCTGATTTTCGCCGACCCCAGGGTTCAGGAGGCTTTCCTGATCCCTGGGGAGAGCAAAAACGGCCGAAAAGAAGGCCGAAAATCAGCTGACATAGGGCAACGCTTTGCGTGCCGTAGGTTCACCATCACTGCTGTATTCTATAAAGACACTTCAGTCTGAAGGGCTAAAATACAGGTAGTGCTCGATTTATGAACATATTTGGGATCATAATTTCTGTTGCTACACAAAGTGGTGGTTAAGTGTATCATGTCTGCAACCGCTTTTAAATGAATCACTGCAGTTATTAAATGAATTCAGCTTCCCCCAATGACAAAGCCAGTTGGAAAGGTCACAAATGGTGATCATGTGACCCCAGGATGCTGCAATTGTCATAAATATATGCTAGTTGCAAAATGCCCAAAGTTTGATCATGTGACCTTGGGGTTCCTGTGATGGTTACAGAGGCTGCAAAGACAAAAAAAAGTCTCAAATTACTTGTTTTAATGCCAATGTATCTTCAAAAAGTTGCTAAACAAATGGTTGTTAAGTCAAAGACTACCTATAATCTTCTCTATCCAGAAGTGGATAATTAAACTATCAATTTAAAATACCAGGGTTCATGTTCTCTCTCTCTCTCTCTCTCTCTCTCTCTCTCTCTCTCTCTCTCTCTCTTTCAATTACACTTTATTGTTTCTAGGAAAGAGAAAAAAATGTTTACAATTTTTAAACTATTTAAAGAACATTTCATGATGTACCCATGTTAAGTGTATTAATTTCTATCCCTAAAGTTCATTTAGATACTGGTACCGGTATATGTATTTATAAATATCCGTTTACATATAATCCAAGTTTTCCAACTCTATATTTTTGTTGTTTACTCTTGAAGAATGACCAGAGAATGCCAAAATGAAATAAATTTGTGCAATGAGACTTGCTTCCAAGAAAAATATAACGTCCTATTGAAAAGGACAGGATTTGATTTGATAGTAAGAAACATTACATGAGATCCTATATGTACGTCCTTGAAAATACGTCCTGCAAAATGCAGGCTTCAAGACTTCCTTTTTTATATATATTTTATGTGAAAAATAAATAAATTGGCAATATAAATCTGAGCGTACGTCTGAATTTTCCAGACCTATTTTCGAAAGCAGAGGGGAATTTGAAGGCTAGTGGTGAACATGCCAATTGTCCTATGGATTTGATTTGAAGATCCATCATTATAATGCATCACGCTTACTCCACTTCTATGTCATTAAGCTAAATTAATATCATTGCCTTCCTAACATACTGCCATACTGTATAGCAGAATGTGGTAAACTTTATAGAGTGGCATCCTGATATATAAAACGGGGAGGAAGCCGAAACAACACACTTGTTTTGTTTTCACCTTTGAGTGGTGTACCAGGGCAAAAGTTAAATTGCATTTAATCAACTTTAAAATTAAATTCATAGAGTTAACGTTATTATTCCCCTGTCTGTAGACTTGTTCCCCCAACCCCTCAGTTCTTGCAGGAAGAATTACCGCCCAGTAACAACCATTGGATGGAGGGGGTGGGGAAGACCCAGGAGAACTGCAGGCAATTTGTGCAGTTACACTGTCCCCCTCCCCCAGTTTTAGGAGTGCGGCTAAACTAACTACAGTTCTCAGAGGCAGCAGGGTATATAAACTGCCTATAAACTCTACATTTGGTTCACGATTAAGAAAATGCATCTCTCCCTCTGCAACCTCTATCAAGCAAATTCACTGGAACCCATTTTTTTAAACGAAGAAAATTATGCAAGTTCCCGAAGCAGAATCTGCAATGCCTTGAATTCAATTAATCTTGCATGCCTATCGGTAAGAGCAGATGACACACGAACAACTGGTGATCTTCCTTCAGATAGAGCCTATTGCCTTACGTTTTAATTACTTCCAACCCAAAAGGCCCTTTCTTTGCTTCTTTGCCGAAAAAAAGTGAGCTATTTTATTTATGGCAGCTTCTATGTAAGTTAGACCACAAATAGCATTAGGAAATTTAACAAGTCCTGGTGTGTGTGTGTGTTTCATTTGTCTGACTTTAGCCTGCTGAACTTACCCAGTTACTGTGTTTACAGGAAGTGCTTGCTAGGCAGACAGTTTGCTATTCTGGATGGAGTAGTTGATTTGAGTAATAGGTTCACATGATTATATCTGCAAATTTGCAAGTGTGAAAGTTGTGAATTCTAGGGTCCTCGTTTAACTGTCTTCTTTAACCACCAAATTATATAATTGCATGTTACTTTCTACTCTTACTTTCTCAGTTCAGTAACTAGTACATTTATAGAACTGTATATAAACTTTCCTTCTCTATAAAATTGACTGTATTTTTTTAAATTTCTCTATCCACTCTCCAACTCTGGGAAAAACTAGGAGCTAGCAGTTTTAGGTATGTTTGCCACTTTCATTTGAACAAATATTTTGTAAAAGGCAGGATAAACATATTTTTTTTAAAAACAGCTTTAAACTCATTATTATTCAGAGCGTTTCACAGATCCTGGGCTTTACTGTTGTGAAGGAAATTGCAGGCAGTAAACAAAGGAAAACGCACTGATAAAAGGGATGCTTATACTAATAAAAGATGGAATACAAATATTTTTATAAACAACTCAAGATGGCGAACATACCTAATATTCCTTTGTCCTCCTATTTTCTGTTTTTTCCCCAACAACCCTGTGAGGTGGGAAGGACTAATTGAGAATGACTGGTCCAAGGTTACCCAGCTGGCTTTCATGGCTAAGTCAGGATTTGAATTCACACTCTCCCAATTTCCAGCCTGGTGCCTTAACCATTAGATGAAACTGGCTCTAATAAAATTGCATTTGTTAATTCAAATATTTAGGTACAGATTTGGAAGTAGTAGCTGTAAGTGATTATTTTAAAAAACACCACTATATTATAAAATGTCTGCCTTGTTAAGGTTCTTATTCTCCATTCTCATGTAATTATCTCCTGTCTGTCTGTCTACTTACCTTGTACAGCCTTTTAAATTGGAAGACACTAGGAAGTAAAGGACTGTCTTCACTAGCATTACAGATGCAGATTGTTGGAGTATTCGGCCACTGCAAAATCATGAGTCAACAGCTTGGTAACTTCCAAATCAAATATAAATATAATATGGGACTAAAACTCCCATAATCCCACATCACTGGTCACGCTGGCTGGGATGAATAGGGATTCAATCCTTCTGGAGTATTCCAAACTAAGTATCTCTACTTCAGGTAAATCTCAGTTGGACCCAGGCTGTTTAGGCTGTACCTCCCCAACAGGGTTGTTAAGAAAAAATTTGGAATATTTATGCTACCTTAAACTCCAAGAGAATCTAACAACTGCATAATGAACAAACACATTTAGTTTCTTCTTGGCCTTCCGTGGCAGTAGTAAGAGGACTAGTTAACTTTTCTGCTCATTGTTTTACAAAATGTGTAGACTGCTTTAATGTGGGCAAATGGTTTGTGTATGCCTGCAGCCTAATGCTTTACTACTCCAAGCTGAATGATTGTCACGTGATGCGATTCCTTTTTGTAGCTGACTAAAGGGCTGTTTGCTTATCACAAAAGGCTAAATGCAAAGGTGGTGATAAAGACATTTTCCTGCCAGGGCAGTGGCTGAGAAAGGAAGGCTTTTGAAAATATCCTGCCCTTTCATTGCCCCCAAAGCTTAAAACTTTGGTGACTATGCCAGCCTCAGCAAAAGTATTTTCGTATATTTCTCATTTGCGATGTTATTTTAAAAGACAACAGCATCAGGCAACTTTATTTCAAGAATTAAGCTCTTTTAAGAAGTATATTTTTTACACATTGTCAAAACAGTTGCCTGTGTAGGCTATGAATTTATTGAAAATATTGTTCCAAGTATTTATTTTGCTGAAATGACAATACACTTGCTTAGTAGATTTTTTAAAAAAGGAACTAACATATGTATTTTGTCATTGTCTTTGCTCAAGGAAAATAACAAACAATGGAGTATACGCCTCATAGTTGTTACCTGTAAATTATTCCTCCAAATGCATTTAAATTAAATATTCATTTTCACATAATTGAGCACTATACAGGGTGGCTGGGTAATACTGGGAGTTAAAGTCCATACATCTTAAAGTTGCTAAGATTGACAAACACTGATTTAAACCAGTCTTCTCCAGTTAATTTATGGGGAAGTTCGTGAAAAATTAAAATATTGAATCTTTTGAAATTGCTACTGGGGAAGATGGTTTTGTTAGAAAATGCAGTATTTTCTACATAAAGGATTATTATTAATTTCATGATAGTCAACCAAGGTGAACAGTCACCCTTCCAATTTATCCACAATATGCTTAAGAAGCCAGGCCTGAGATTATACACCAATATCCTTGTACTGTACTGGCAATGATTAGAATAGGCTGACATAACTGATTACATTTATAGATTACAGTAAGCCAAAAAGGGAATTATTTGCTTGTTGAATCCACACAATGCATGAATCCAAACTTTGTGATCTGTAAACTATGTTTTATGGTTTGATGTATTGAGAAAATCGAGTCAGTTGTCTTTTATTTAATAAACCAACTAAAAGAACCATTGTTTAAGAAATGTTTAAACCTGGTCTGAATCTACATCAGTACTGAAGCAAAGCTTCTGGATGGGACAATAATGCATTGTTATAAATGGTTAATAGAGGCAAATGAAAGTCTTTTAAAAAATGGTTCTGAGTTACTCTAGTGACTTGAATTCAAGATTAGTCCTTAGAGTAAACCCACTCAAATTATAGAGATTTACATGAGTCACAAACTCTAGTCATACTAATTTAAAATCATTTACTTGAAGTGTGACTAAGTCTAGATTCAGTCCATAATTGTGAAATTTATGTGTGAACCATCAAATGCATTGGAGTGATTAGAAACTTCCACATGTTGCATTTTACAGAATAAAATGTGTGGTAACAATGATTTATTCTCCTTTTTTATTCCTCTATTATGTTCTAATGAAGCAGGAAATAGCTTCATGTTTACCTAGAAATAGTTATGGAAGAACATTTTGCATTAGAAAGAGAGACAACAAAAGAAAAATTTGATAACTGATGCCTTCATACAGAAGCTTATTTTATTTATTATGGAAGAGTGCCTAATGCTGGAGCCTAGAATTTAAAGTAAAGAAGAACTGGCAATATGAAAAAGATAGTGATTATATAATAACAAATAAACAGTTAATAGAGATTCCAGCGAATTTGCAAGCATTAAAAGCTGGTATTTCAAATGTTGAGCAATTGATACCCTCCTTCAAAAAATATTTTTATTTGAAATGCAAATAAACCCCATTTAACACAATAATACAAAATATTTGAATGTAATTAATCCCCTCCATAAAGAATGATTTATTTACTTTAAAAGTTGTGCAATAAATGCAGAAGATCTTTAGTCAAAACACAGAAGGCACTGAAAATGATTTGTTCTCGTGGGAACTTGCAATTAATGATTACAGTAAGAAATTTTTATGTTTAGAGTTTCAGTCAGCCCAGGATATTCTGCTCCAGGGTTTCTTGAATATTTTGCTCTCAGGACCCCTCCCCATTTTTACAAATTATTGGAGGGCCCCCAAAGAGCTTTTGTTTGTATTCATCAATAATTACCATATCAAAAATTAAAATGGACACATTCGCTGCCACTTCTCACAATTGTTTGATGTGATTTTAATATGGTTTTATTTTCAACATAGTTTGGCAAATAATTTGGATTTCAAGGAACTGAGGGGCTCTTCAAGGGACCCACAGGGATTTTAGGGCCACCCACTTTAAGAAATGCTACTCTGTTCCAGTGCTTCTGAACCCTGGTGATTTTAAGAAGAATGGGCTTCAATTCCCATACTGACTGGAGAATTCTGGGAGATTTATTTATTTATTTATTTATTTATTTATTTATTTATTTATTTATTTATTTATTTATTCCTCATCTTAATATTTTTATAAATAACTCAAGGTGCCTATTTTCCCCACAACAACCCTGTGAGATGGTTTGTGAGAAAGAGAAAGTGACTAGGCCAAAGCCACCCAGCTGGTTTCCATGCCAAAGGAGGGACTAGAACGCCCAATCAATCAATTGGCTTCTAGCCTGGTGTCTTGAAGTCCATACATCTTAAAAGTTGCCAGGGTTTGAGAAATCCTGCTTTCTTCTATTCCCACTGGCTCTGGCCTTGTATTTTCTAGTCCTCAGTGACTAGAAAATTCTTAATGCTTAAGAAGAGCATTCTTAATGCTCTTGGTTAATTTTTCTTCCATCTGTCTCCTTTTCCCTAATATCCCAAATTCTGCAAATTCTGATCCTCTTGATATATGACCTTGATGATTGACCTCGTGGTTTCAAAGAGTTTTACATTACCAAATCTTGGTCACAATACCTACCAGCAGTTCAGCAACCTGGGCTGATCATGGAAAAAAAGCTAAGCAGGATCAGCTGTGTTTAGGAGAGCTGTGCTGTGCTACAGAAATAATTGGGAGTGTAGGAGTAATGGGTCTATATGTAGCTCCTATCTGCAAATATTTAAAACACCTGTCTTTTCTTGGGATGGAAGGACTGCCCTTTACAGCTGTCATATAATCCTTGAAAAAATGCAACTGCTTTAAAGATCTGCAGGTAGCTGATATATTCACACCCTACACAATCCAAAGCACCTTTCTGGAATTAACTCCACTGGTTAACACTTCTTAAAAGCTTCCAGTGATAGAAAACCCACAACTTGTTGATAGGTTTCCATCTGTTACTTCTTGTCCTGCCCTCAGGTGCTTTGGAGAATAGCAATAGCAATATAGCAATAGCACTTAGACTTATATACCGCTTCACAGTGCTTTACAGCCCTCTCTAAGCGGTTTACAGAGTCAGCATATTGCCCCCAACAATCTGGGTCCTCATTTTACCCACCTCAGAAGGATGGAAGGCTGAATCAACCTTGAGCCTGGTGAGATTCGATCTGCCAAACTGCTGGCAGCCGGTGATCAGCAGAAGTAGCCTGCAGTACTGCACTCTAATCACTGCGCCACCGCGGCTGACCCCCACTTCTTTCTGACAGCCCACCAAATATTGGGAGACTGCTATTATGTCATTCCAGTCCTGGCAATCTTTCCTGATACATTTTAGCAAATGTTTCATAACCCAACTAGGGAACATCATCAGGGCTGGAAGAGAGTGGGGTTCACTCTCTGTTTATATGCAGCCATTTGTGCTGCTAGTGTTGGTGGGAAGAGGATTTCTCATCCATCCATCTGTTATGGCAACAGTCCCCAACCTTTGCCGCTTGGTGGACCAGCTTGGGGGGAACTCGGCTGCATGCACGCACAGCTTAACTTGCGTAAATTGAGTTGCATGCACATGTGCATGTGCGCTGGCCTGCCTCTTGTGCAAGTCAAGGCCCGCCGGGCATGTGGCCGAATTTCTAATAGGCCACGGTATGGTAGTGGGCCATGGCCCAGGATTTGGGAATCCCTGCGCTATGGGATCCATAAAGGAGAACATGCAGTGTTAGGGCTGCTTACTGTGTACTGTTGTTCTATAATTAAGGAGTACACCCTCTGTCAGCCTGAAGGCCACATTAGATCTTGTGTAGTGGTGTGTTGAAGGATATGCTCCAAAATGAATCGAGCCAGGTTTCATTTAATGAGGGTGGTTCAGGAGTTTTAAGAGGTGGAAAGGGTGCTTTCAATATCTGCCAGGTTAAAGGCATCCACATAGCCTCCATTAATGCAAAAAAAAAGGGGGGGGGCTACAGAAAAGGTACAGTGGGGGTCACCTATCATCCACACCAGATACGTTGAAAGTAAATATTAATCATATCTTGCAAATGTGGTTGCCATGCTTTATTACCAAGTGTGTTGTGAGTATGAAACAATTTTTAAATTAAAAAAATAACAGGACACGTATATTAAACATAGGCATAGCAGTGGTGGGTTCCTACCAGTGCGGTCCACTCTATAGCACCGGTAGCAGCCCGCTGGTGACGTCACAGTACCGGTGCGGTTGGTTGCAGGTGCCTGGGTGCTGATATATATATATATATATAGATAGATAGATAGATAGATAGATAGATATATATAGATGATAGATAGATAGATAGATAGATAGATAGATAGATAGATAGATA
The DNA here is from genome assembly GCA_023053685.1 of Diadophis punctatus similis. Classification (NCBI taxonomy): domain Eukaryota; kingdom Metazoa; phylum Chordata; class Lepidosauria; order Squamata; family Dipsadidae; genus Diadophis; species Diadophis punctatus. Next base: position 9,448,272 of record JALIGW010000003.1, on the reverse strand, counting down.
GATAGATAGATAGATAGATAGATAGATAGATAGATAGATAGATAGATAGATAGCAGCACCCAGGCACCTGCAACCAACCGCATATATATATATATATATATATATATATATATATATATATATATATATATATATATATATATATATATATATATATATATATATATATATATATATATATATATATATATATATATATATATATAAATTTTCTTCTGCGCATGCCCAGAAGCCGAGTTTCCGGCACTGCTCATGCACTGCCTTCCTACCCCACAGTGAGTCCAAGCAGGGGAGGATGGCTGAGGGAGCGTGTGAGACGCTGAAAGAATCAGTCTGAGAAGCCACGAACGTGCGGTGATGATCCTAGGCATTTTCGCACATTTGAGGCTTCTCGAGCTGCTGAGGGAGGGGGAATGGGCGGCAGGACCTATCTCAGTTCCTCTCCCTTCAGCTGTCCGAGAAGCCACACCCACCCGGTTACATGGCTGGCAAGCCACACCCACAAAATACACCACGCCCACAGAGTGGTAGTAAAAAAATTAGGAACCCGCCCCTGGTGCATAGGTATACCTGGATGCACATGCAATACTATTCAAGAGCTGTTAACAGGCATAAAGGAAATGGGCAAAAGTTACATCTTGCAAGAAATGATGTACTACATTGCAACCGCTGCTGCATTGATCACAGCTGCATCTGCCAAGCTTTGGGGGCGGCGGGGGGGAAGTAGCCGATGTATGTAGCCAAGTTTTAATTCTGCTTTTGTTTTAACCCAGGGAAATTCTGACTTAATTGAATGCAAGGAGATGAAATGTATACAGAAGTAACTCCTCATCCATTGATTTCCTCTTTCCCTTTTTTAGATTGCTTACTGGCCCTTTAAGACTGAAGGAAATGCACACACAAAGATTGAAAGTGATATTATCAAGGCATCTCTGCTGCCAATTTTCCAATGACTAAGGATAATGCTAGACTGGAATCTATTACTGTTTATTTCTCCTGCTGGAGTCATGCGTGAAGGAACCTGAACTACTATGGGGTAGTAGTAATTACTATGGGGTAATAGTTTTTGAGTGCAAGAGTGGGTAATCCTGGATCAAATCCCCTTTCTCTGATTTTGGACAATTACTTTCTCTTAGCCCAACCTACCGTATTTTTTGGAGTATAAGTTTCCTCCCCGAAAACCTTAGTTTTGGGGGAGGAAAATAGGGGGGGGGGATCTACCTATCAGGTATTCATCTGGCTAACGTCCTTAGTCTGGTCAGCTTCAGCACATTATTTTATCCCCTTGTTAGGGCTGGAAAAAACATTCTTCGGAGCAAGTAGCAATGAAAAAAAGCCTCCAAAGACTTAGGGCTGGAAAAAAACTTCTTCGGAGAGAGCAGCAATGAAAAAATCCTGCAAGCCGGGAAGATCGTTAGCACCTCCTTTTTGGGAGGGAGTAGCAATGAAAGCAAGCCGGGAAGAGCCAGAAAGATCGTTAGCACCTCGTTAGGGCTGGAAAAAAAAGCTTCAAAAAAGCTACATTCGGACTATAAGACACACCCAAATTTTCAGCCTCTTTTAGGGGGGGAAGGTGCGTCTTATACTCCGAAAAATACGGTATTTCATAGGGTTTTAGAAAAAAGAGGGCTAACCCATGCACCCCATCTTGAGCCTCACACAGGAAAATAAGAAAGCAATGTATAGATAGTCTTCAGCTTATAACCACAATCGAGCCCAAAATTTATGTTGTTCAGCGAGATAGTTGCTAAGTGAGTTTGGCCCCATGTTGCTCCTTTTTTGCCACAATTGTTAAGTGAATCACTGCAGCTGTTTATTAGTAACACGTTTGTTAAGTGAATCTGGCTTCCCAACTTTGCTTGTCGGAAGGTCGGAAGACGTGATCATGAGGCCGACTCATATTTATGACACTGCAACTGTCATAAATATGAGTCGGCCTCTGAATTTTGATCATGTGACCATGGGAATGCTGTAAGTGTGAAAAACAGTCATCTTGTGCCATATACGTCATCAGACGTTGACGATCCTATTTTTATCAACAGTCGCACGAAAAAATGCTGTTGAGTTTTGTCCAAACCAATCCCTTAAGATTGTCCCCTTCAGAGCAGGTCCGTAATTTGGGTGTCCTCCTAGATCCACAGCTGAAATTAGAACAACATCTGACAGCTGTGGCCAGGGGGACCTTTGCACAAGTTCGTCTTGTGCACCAATTACAGCCCTACTTGGATCGGGATGCCATTGTTACCTCACGGTTAGATTACTGCAACGCGCTCTACATGGGGCTACCCTTGAAGAGTGTTCGGAGACTACAATTAGTCCAGAACACAGCTGCGCGAGCTATCATGGGTGTACCTAGGTACACCCATATTACACCTATACTCCGTGAGCTACACTGGCTTCCCATTGGTCTCCGGGCACAATTCAAGGTGTTGGTTATTACCTTTAAAGCCCTACATGGCTCAGGACCAGGTTACCTTTGAGACCGCCTCCTACCACACAGCTCCCTTCGACCAGTGAGATCCCACAGAGTCGGTCTTCTCCGGGTCCCGTCAGCCAGAAAATGTCAGTTGGCAGGTCCACGGGGGAGAGCCTTCTCTGTGACAGCCCTCTGGAACCAGCTACCCCCGGAGATCCACCTCCACCCTACTGATCTTCCGTAAGGCAATTAAGACCTGGCTCTTCCGTCAGGCATGGGTCCGTTGAGCTTGGGAATATCAGGGATAAGCTCTGGCCCATGAAAGTAGTATGCATGTGTTTTTTTATTGATTTTTTATTGTTTTTAACTGTTTTTGTATTTCATATGCTGTTAGCCGCCCAGAGTCCTCCGGGAGTTGGGGGGCATACAAATGTATTAAATAAATAAAATAAATAAATAAATTTTGAAACCACAATGTTCTTCTTCTGCCTGGACCTCGTTTGTCTTTAATCTTTCCTTGGAGGATTAAGTTAAGTATGCCATATTTTTCTGGGTGTCGCATCACACGTCCAAAGTATTCTAACTTTCGCTTTTTTATGGTTTTGATTATTTCCCTTGGCTTTCCCAGCCGGCTTATCACCTCCTCCTTTCTGATTTTGTCAACCCAACTTATACATAACAGCCGCCTGTAAATCCCACATTTCAAATGCTTCTAGTCTCTTCAAATGGCTTTCTGTCAGAGACCAACTCTCTACTCCGTAGAGCAGGATAGAAAAGATGTAGCATCTGACAAGCCTGATTTTCAGTCTTAGGCTTATGTCGTGACTGCAGAAGACCTTTTTCATTTTGAAGAATGCTGTTCGAGCTTTCTCTATCCTTGTTGAAAAACAGTCGTAAGTCACTATTTTCAGTGCCACTGTAACATCAAACAGTCACTGAACAAGTGGTTGTTACATCTAGGACAGTGTTTATCAACCTTGGCAGTTTGAAGATGTGTGGACTTCAATTCCCAGAATTCCCCAGCCAGCAACGCTGGCTGGGGAATTCTGGGAATTGAAGTACACACATCTTCAAACTGCCAAGGTTGAGAAACACTGATCTAGGACTACCTGTATTCTCATGAATGAAGGGGAATATATGTGTCCCAGGATAATGTTGCAGGATCCAATCTGGGCTGGTCACCAGGACCAGAGGTTTAGTCTTCCAAACTTTCGGACTCGTGCCTGAGCCCATCTTCAGGGAACTTCTCTAGCTTTGTAGTTCCCTGAAGATGGGCTCCAACACAAATCCGAAAGCTCATAAGACAAAACCTTTGATCCTGGTGACTGACCCAGACTGCATACCTATACTCTACCATAGAGGTCTTCAAACTTGGCAACTTTAAGACTTGTGGACTTCAACTCCCAGAATTCTCCAGCCAGCTATGCTGGCTGGAGAATTCTGGGAGTTGAAGTCCACAAGTCTTAAAGTTGCCAAGTTTGGGGAGTCCTGCTCTACCAGTTGCCCCATTAAAAAATTTAAGTAATTGTCCAATTTGTCCCTGAACTCCATAATGAGGTGATGGAAGTTATCTAGAGAGCAAAAAGGCAAAGAAAGATTGGATAGGAAAGAGAGATCAGGGACTTATACTTGGAGCAGCCAAATTAAAATATACTTTTTATTAATCAAGAGAAACAGGGAGCAGTTTTATCACAACCTATAGGCAACAGGAATCGTTGCATATGTCCAAGGTTTAGTCAAACAAAGAGAAAAATCCTGAATATTTTCAGATTTCGAACCATCAGCCTATGTGGCTCTATTTTATCTACTAACTGTATAAACAATGAGCATCTAAAAATACTTCCTCTTGCAGTCTTCCGGTACTTTTGGAGTCGAAGTCTAGCACATTTCCCACAAATATTTACCACCGTCCGACTGTGCCGTAACAGGGTCATTTGTGAAGATCGGAGCTAGGAGTTTAATTCATGATGCAAATCAAAAGCTGGACTTTAGAACTATGCTCCAGCCTGTGTAATCTTATTTCTCTTCCTTACTCATTTTCCTTCTGTAACTTTTTTTTTAAACGTATTTGGGAGGTCTCAGTCTAGAAATATTGATACAGAGAGAGACGCTTAATATGCTCTTCCTAAGTAAATAGTTGTACTTCTGCCAGTTCTGGTTATTTGGAAAAGAGAAGCTAAATTCAGATATCGCACCATAAAACAGCTGATTTTCAGTGAAAGCAGGAACAACACTATGCCTGATTTGGCAGTCTTTTATGTGTATGCTTCTGTTATTTACCTAACACATTTCTGCCCTGATCTTCAGCTTCTGAAGAGCCTTGGAAGCAGATTTCAGAAGGCAACAAAATATTGTGAACAGTTCCAATTCCAATCAAAGCCTTAAAATAAAAAATGATAGCTGGTCCTCGACTTACAACCATTTATTTAGTGACCGTTCAAAGTTACAACATCACTGAAAAAAGTGACTTATGACTTTTTCACATTTGCAGCATTCTCATGGTCACATGATCAAAATTTAGACACTTGGCAACCTGCTCATAGTTACGACGGTTGCAGTGTTACGTGATCACTTTTTGTGACCTTCTGATAAGCAAAGTCAATGGGGAAGCCAGATTCACTTAAGAACTGTGTTACTAATTTAACAATTGCAGTGATTCAATTAACAACTGTGGCAAGAAATGTAAAACGTGGCAAAAGAGTTAACTTAACTGTCTCACTTAACTGTCTTAACAACAACTTCACTTAACAACTGTCTCACTTGGCAACAGGAATTTGGGGCTCAATTGTGGTTGTAAGTCAAGGGCTACATGTATAATGAAAACCCTTAAGGGTTAAAAAGCAACCACAAAGAAGAATAATGTTTTATTGCTCACCTAGGTGGCACAAGGGTAAGGTTCAGGGGTCGCCCGAACCGGTAGCGACCCGCTGGTGATGTCACTGTCGGTGCCGTTCTGTGCACGCCGCCATCTTTTTTGTGGATTTTTTCCCTTACGCGGCTTGAAAAAGAGCCCTCCTGCCCACCCGCGGGTGAATATCGACCTTTATTTCTTTGCCCAAAGGACAGCTGATGAGCTCCTCAGCTGTGTTTCGGGCTAATTCCTGCTTCTGAGCATGCACGGAAGTGAAATCGTGCGAGTGCGAAACGTCGCAATGCGAACCGGTGGCGAAGGTAAGTGGAACCCACCCCTGGTAAGGTTCACATGAACTGTGCCTTCACAGAAAATTTCATTATTTGTTTTTCCATCCACAAAATTTGTTTGGTGAGTGTATCAATATGTGTTTGGATGATCTTGCATACAGATCCATCTGCAAGAAGATTTTTTTTTGTGGAGAGAGGGCTGTGAGCATCCTAGACAGATGATTCCTGACCATTTAGGATTTTATAAAAAGTTTCAAAAGGTATTTTTAAAGAGCAATCTGACTGCCATATTTAATTTACAACCTGCTTTTATTTTGTACAAAAGGCAACATACATAATGTTCTTTCCTTCTTTTTTTCACACAACAACCCTGTGAGGTGGGTTTGAGCTAAGAGAGAGATACAGATTGGCCCAAAGCCACTAAGCCAGTTTCCATGCCAGAGGTGGGTTCCTACCGGTTCTAACCGGTTCTTTAGAACCGTTAGTAAACCGGTGGTGATATCACGGAGCCGGTTCCGTTGGTGCCGGTCCGTGGGTGCCGCCATCTTGTTTTTCAGCACTGTGCATGCGCGCATGTGGCACAGCCACACGACGTGCAATGCGTGTGTAGCCACGTGGCGCGGGAGGAAGCTAACCGGCGGCGAGATAAGTTAGAACCCACCCCTGTTCCATGCATAAGGGTGGACTAGAACTCACAGTCTCCCAGTTTCTAGTCTGACACTTTAGCTTCTATGTGCCAAATTATCATCTACTCATGGTAGAATAACATTATCTGATGGAAGAATAATATCATCTTTATTACCTGACTCTGGTGGATTTTTGAAGCACTATTCAAAAGCATTCCCCCAATCTTGGTTCATATGTCCATAATTAGTTTTAACATTGTTTTTTGAACAAGCCATAGTAGTTTGGTTTATACACAATCTCATTATGTGAATAATAACCTTGAGAGTGTTGTAATGTAATGGAGCACCCACACGCTTTTTGATACACAAATTCTGCCTCAGCACAGTTTTGTACTTCCAGGTCTATAAGCCCTCATGTGACAGGAAAATACATTTTATTATGATTAACTAAAGGGTTGCAGAGCAGTGTATAAGCACACAGGTTTCCTAGTTGTCTTCTTAAAGTACAAGTTAAATGATTAGATGAACTAAATGAAGAGGGAGAAAGGAAGAAAACACAGGCTCTGTGGGTGGCTTGGGGTATGTTTTTTTCTGTCTGCATTCCAATTTTTATTACATGTAATGCATTCAAAAAAGCAATTTACTTTTCATCAGAGCTAAGAGTCACTTCTTGTTTCCTGAATGTAAAATGTCTGTACTGGGAACGGGGATAGAGCAATTACAAGAGTGGTAATTAGATTAGATGACAATCAGAGCTAATTACTTCAGATCGCAGTAGGTGTAAATAAGTTTCAGGTGGTTCCAAGGACCACAGAAACCTGTTTCCATATGCACATCATCGTGAGTGTTGCAGGAAATATATACATATAAATATGAAGGCTTTGGCTCAGAGAAATTCAGAATCAAGTCAGTATGGGTAAATTTCTACTCTTGGCTATATACAGTATGGAGAAACCCATGAACCAGTCTCAGAAACATTCTGAGAAATATAATACATAAAACATTCCAGAAACATAATACATTCTGAATCTTCTACTCAATAGGACATTCCCTCTGATTTGTCCCTGTATACCTGGATTTTATGCTTTTATAGAAAGTAAAGATTATGCAGTAGTATTGCCCCCACCACCCCCGTTCTTAAGAATTCCTTTCTAGATTGGAGATGTGTTTTGGCTTGCCCCAGTTCTGCAATAAACACGTGAATCTATATGGTGATAATACCAATTCTAAACATTTTTAACTCTTAACAATAAGAACATGATTAGAGTTACAGGTTTATTCATTCCTTCAGTTCCTGCTCCAACACAAATTGCTTGAAAGTTTTATGGCAGAATGCACACTGTAAAATAGAGATAAAATTATTATTTTTTAAATGAAGACTTCTCCCCCCCCCTCCCAAACACACACACAAACCCAAGGGAAAAAGACATCATGCATACTATGACATCATTGTGGAATTGATGCAGATTACATATTGCATCAGTTTGATTGTATCATAAAGTACAGGGGTGTCAAACGCATGTCGTCGCATCGTCACATGATGTATTGCAACTTTTTCCCCTTCGCTAAAACTGGGGGTGAGCGCGGCCAGCGTGTGATGCATCCGGCCTGCAGGCCGCAAATTTGACACCCCTAATAAAATAGGTGATATCATTCACCTCCTTTCATCCCTCTAGAATGAATAAATCATATTTTTTTAATATTTCACAGACATTTCTCATATTCTTACTGTTTTGAAGCAAAACCGGTGTTTACAGAGTGTGCAAGGTTAGGCTTATATAGCATCTCAGAGCACTACCTTCTTCCCTTTCTCTTTGAGGGCATTTCCATAGGCGACATTAGAATACCTGCAGTTGGTCAATGTGTCCATGGGAGGACAATCAATGGTTTAATTATTGATTGATGTTTATTCTGCCTTTATTAATGATTTACTCCAGGCAGCATCCATACCTAATGCTCCTGCCTCCTTATTTCCCCTATAATAAGAATCCTGTGACTGAGTGTCTGGCCCAAAGTCACCCAGCTGACGTTCATGTGTAACTGGAACTCAAGTCACCTGGTTTCTAGTCTGGTGTCTTAACCACTAAACCGAAGTGGCTCTTTCAATTCATAAGGATATTTATTGAATGAGTGAAATTTTGAATCTGGGTTTCCAGTTTTAATCCAACAATGTAACTTTCTGGTGGTCTTCGATTTATGACCTAATTGGGACTGAAACGTCCATCGCTAAGAGATGTGATTGTTAAGTAGCTCTTCAGGGCTCTGTTTGTTGAAACAATCTACCTTCAGATTATCTTGGTTAGATCTTCAAGTAGCTTCTGATCTTTTGCCCATCTGTTGGGGCACTGTTTAGAAAAGATATATATGAAGCAGACAGTGGGCTAGAATAGAAAAGATATGACAAAAAGGAACTCCTTTTCTTGACTTTTTCTCCCATCATGAGCTGCAAGCTGGTGGATAGGCAACATGGAGAAAAAATAAATAAAGCAGTCTGAATGGTTTGCTTAAGTCTTCTCCTATCATTTGCGTAGGGAGAGGACCTGTGGTCCTTCCAATATTGCTTGACTTAATTCTCCATCCCAACCAGCGGTGGGTTGCTCCCAGTTCGGACCGATTCTTAGTAGCGGTGGCGGCGGGAGGCTCCGCCCACCCATCCGGGACACTTCTGCGCATGTGCAGAAGCATCGTGCGAGCATGCCAACTGGTAACAAACTAATTCAGAACCCACTACTGATCCCAACTACATGTCCTCATCTTCCAAATGCCAAACTCAACACTTAATCAGAGTAGAGCTGGAAGGAACCTTGGAGGTCTTTTAGTCCAATCCCATGCTCCTATAGGAGACCCTATACCAGGCCTGTCAAACTGGCGGCCCATGGGCCAGATGCATCATGTGCAGGCCATGCCCACCCTGGCTCCACACAAAGGCAAAAAACATCACGATGCGTCACGTGACGTGATCGGATTTGACACCCGTGCCCTATACCATTTCAGACAGATGGCTTAAAAACTAAAATTTTATAAGTCGTAATATCTGACCCTGAATCATATAGAGCCCTTGCCTGATTCTAAACCAGTGTTTCTGAATCTCAACAACTTTAAGATATGTGGAACTTCAATATTTTCACTTACGCTCCACATTCTATAAAACAGTGAATAATGGGAGAGAAAAAGCAAGCAAACAAACATTTGCAGTAATAAGGGCCTGCCTGTTAACATCCAACAGGAGACTCAGATTATTCCCTCCCTGGTGAATTTTGAATATGTGCTGAAACTGACCTGTTACACAAGCAGTAATTAGTAACTGATTTAGTTAGGTTGACTGTATTATATTTGTAATTCTCCATGTGTGATTGTTGTCTTCTCTTTTATTCCCATCTCCCCGCTACATTCCTTTTTTACATCTAGGATTTGGCTTCGGTTGGTTTAAGAAGAGATTTTCCCATTAAAGCCTTCCCAATATGCAAGACTGCATGATTGCACAGCTATTCTGCCCCCACCCCCCATGCCATTTGCACAAGTTTTGTTACATTCCTAGCTTTCAGCAGGAAGATGCAAATTACCTTCCTCCTTTCTATTTTCCTAGAACTGGGCTGAAGCAAAAAGTCTTGGTAGAACACCTAAGAAACCTAGAAAGGCGAAGCTTGAGTTTGATTGATGGAACTACAACTTATAAATTACTGAAAAACTTTGGAAAAAGAGATCTGCCAGTTATCCTTCCTGTCAGTTTGTCACACCCTGTGTTAAGATTAGCTGGGGAGGGCCCCACTCATGGTCGCACCATTTCACAGAAACAAGGTCTTCTCCATAGCAGTGCCCCATACTGGGACATTCTCTTGGTACAGAATGGTAAACCTCACAATGTCTTGCTTCAAAGGTCAACTTGATTTCATTTGTAAGGAATGAGGCATCTGTAGTGTAACCTCTGTCTAGCTCTGCCTTTTATATGAAATTCTTTACATTCTGTACTGGCTTGCATGTTTGATTACCTTCACTATTTTGTGGTTGACTATTTTAACCAAACTGTTTTTTATGGAAGAGGCTTGCAGCTTATCCTTTTATCTACACTTCTCCAGGCTCTGTTTGGAGGAAGAGTGGCATTAAAAACAAATAAATACAGAACAATACAATTTGCTATAGTTTAGCTGTTTCCATGCACTAAAATCCCAGATTGAGGATGGCATCTTCAGGTAGGGCTGAGAAAGACCTAAAAAGGATTTAAAACCTGAAGCAACTGCTACGTGTAACTTATATGTAAATTAATGGACCAAAATTTTCTGAAATGGGAAGTAGCTTCCTGTGTTCTCAAACTTTTGCATTTCAAGGAAGTTTATCTTACAGATCTGTCTTGGGAGTTTCTGGCGTTCTAAGAAACAGAACCAGGAAACAAGTCAATACAGACTTCTGCAAATTTCAAACTTGTTGGGATGATTTCTGGCTTTTTATCGCCGCGATTTGATGCCAAGTATTACTGCTGGAGATAAAGGAAATGTCTGCATTTGCACTGGGGAAAATAAAAATCCAGGGAATTGCGTGACTTATACTTTAGAAGCCAATGAGTCACCTTGAAAGTATAACTGAAACTTCTCTTAACAGCTGGGTGCACATGCAACAGAAGGGAACTTAGTTGCTGAGAGCTTCCTCAAGACACATAACTCACAAATTAAAAAGTAGAAAAAAACTCTACATGAAGAAAGTTGACCTTTGTCACTGAAATCATTCTGCATCCTAGATTAATTCATGTATAATTACTTGAACTCTGTGTCTGTATGTTAAGGGTTTTGCATCTCAATTTTATAAAATTGCAAGAAAAAAAATGCAGAAAAGCTTCAGTTACCAGTGCTCTAGTCCTGCAGAATGGACTTTGATGGGACTTTTCCCTTGGATCAAGTGCTCTCCCCCCAAAAAAAATTTTTTTTTAACTCCCATTGTTAAAGGAATGCAGTACTGTACTGTACTTCCTTTCAGAGATTTAGAGGAAACAAAAAATGAGGAAACAGTTTTCTAAGATAATAAGCATTACTAAACAAAGAATAATCATGGAGATAGAGAATGGGAAAGCCTTTGCTCAAAAGGTAGATGTGTGTTTGTGCAATGGTAAAATAAATAAATCCCCACAGTCTACAAAAGGTGAGGAGCAGAAAACAGCAAAGGAGGTGACCATGCAAGGTAAAACAGGAAGAAGGAGAATATTTGTAGCTCGTGGTTGAAATGAGATGTTCTTGGTGCTCTCTGACCTTGCTTGCTCTCTTGCAGATATTTCAGTATCCAAGTTAGGTAACCTCATCAGCAATAATGATGTTGCTTAGTTTGGGTAATGAAACATCTGCAAGAAAACAACCAAGCTCAGAGAACACCAAGGACTCCTGAAAACAGGAAGATATTGCAGACACTTCACCCAAAGGAGCTTTAAGGAAACTCCTTGAAGTCACCTGCTTTTTAACACCCATCTGCAGAACATCTGGGAGAACTAATTCAAAGACCTGAATTGAAGGTTTATCAACATATTGAGGATGCCAGTTTTATTTATTTATTTTCAGATTATTGTGGAGGTAGCAGAAATCTTTAACTCGAGGGAGTTTAAAAAAACCAAATGAATTACATGATTTTTGAATTGCCTACTTATAGAAAGACTCTTTTACATAAGGGCTGTCCTCCATCAACAATCAGATTTGCATCTTCAGACCATTCCCTCCAAGCCTGGGGTTGAATGGGGGCAGCTAGCAATTCAACTCCCTCAAATTCATCAAATTCTGACAATGAATACAAGGCATATGCATTCTATCCTCTACATTTCCACTATTTGGGAAGTCAATCAGGTCTGCTCTCTAGGTGGGGTTGCAGGGGAAGGAGAAGGGTGGGGGGAGGAGAAAAGAGGGTATCCAAACAAGAGAGGAAAGGGGTATTAAGAAGAGAATGGTTCTAGCACCACTCGCTGATTGCTTCCGTTTTGCCCATTATTGATAGTCGTCCAATAGAATACTCTTATCCACAAATAGGGGACAACTTCAAACCAATTGGGACATCTTGAGCAGCAGCATCACACAAGTTATGCTGACATTGAATGGATGGGTCCTGATCATCCTTAGCTCTTTTAAAATCTTTTTCAGAGTAGGAATTACTGAGCTGGTCATTATATCTTGGGTTTACTGCACCTGCTTTGAACTGTAACTCAACTGCGGCGTTCTTGGTACTCTCTCACCTTGTTAGTGTCAGGGTTCCAAATAGCATCCAAAACTAAAGCAGAGTCCAAGGCAAAGTATTCCTCAAAGTTCCAATTTATTAGTAGAGCCATGTTGGCACATCTGTGAGAAACCCGAATCTGAAGCTACGAGGATTTCTCCACCCAGTTTAAAGTCCATTCCCTTGTTCCCACACCCACAAGTCCATCACGTTGACCAGTGGTCTTCTGCCAACGTGTCCACTCCTCCCAGCAGCTTCCGGGCAGGTGCTGAACAAAGGATGACCTTGAGAATCTAGAAGGAATTTGTTATGGCTACATGTTCATCTTGCTCATGCAACAGCCCCTCCCAAATTCCCACAGCAAGAATACATTCTTAAAGCATCAAGTGTCACAGGCCGAAGTCTCTAACAAAATATGGCTCCGCCCTGACAGTTTGCTTGCAAGTATTTCATTATCTATCTAGGTAAGATCAAGGAAATGCTAAGCTCAGGGACCACCAAGAACTTCAACCCTGAGCTACAGATCTTTTTATTTATTTCGTTTATTTGCATCCTGCCTTTTATTATTTTTGCAAATAACTCAAGGCCGTGAATGTCACATAGTGAATATTGTCAGTTGTATGTATATGCAGGGTGATGCATCTCTATTCTAATATGGTACATTCCATTACAAGCAGAACACGTGATGTGATCTTCTGCGCATGTGTGCATTCCTGATTGTCAATTACCTCTCTTTGATTTGGCTCTGACCGGAACGGTCACATTTAATTAGCAAGAATGTAACTATTCAGAATTTATTGTTTTTGTACCGAAATAAATATTTTCTATTAGACTTTTAACTTCGGCTTTATTTCTAAATGTCTGAGTTCCGAGAGAAAGATCAACATCGCCTCTATGGAGATTTATTCTCCTTAACAGTGAACATATCCAACACACCCTCCTCTTCCTATTTTCCCCCACAACAACAACCCTGTGAGGTGAATTGGGCTGAGACAGAGTGACTGGCCCATGAGCACCCAGCTGGCTTTCATGGCTAAGGCAGGATAAGAACTCATAGTATCCCGCTCTCTAGCCTTGTGGTGCCTTAACCACTGGAAACATCTTTTATTGTAACTCAACTACAATGATTGCAGTGAAGTACCCCTAAGGCTCATATAGATATCGGAAGGTAAAATCCTGAGCCAATCCAATTTGTGCATCCAGCAAATGAATGAACTCTAACAACAGGCCTATGTACCATATTAAAGGAGACTTATTGTACCATATCTATTGTCACATCTATTTTTAAATGATTGTTGTATTGCCAAGTGCATGTCAAATGGCTTGCCAAGTTTTTTTAAAAACTATGCTGTAACCAAGATCCTTCAAAAGAAAGGACTTACTTTTATTTAAACAAGAGACTTCATTTCAAAAGTGAAAACCAATCCAGTTATAATAACCTTTTCTCTTTTGATCGTGGAAACATTTATTAAGGACTGCAGTTCAGCTTATGCAGAGTCAGTTGCTCATCTCATAGCAAGTTGACAAGGTGAGAGTGTTATAGAGCAGCAGATATATAGAGTCCCCCACCTGCCACCAACTATAGAAACCAAGGCTCTCTGGTGACTTAACTTAGGCAACTAATATCCCAAATGTTGGCACAACCAGATGAATTGGAAAAATATTTTCTTTGCACTGGAACCCTAAAAGCAAAACAAACAAACAAAAAACCATGGGATGAGGAAATATCTTGTGATATATTGGTAGAAAAAGATGCATCTTTGCTAGTTGTGCTTTAGTGAACCATGCTATGTGAATTTCAGCTGTGCAACCTAAAGGTGCTTTTTCCAGGAGGCAATGGGACTTTCTTATTTTTTTTCTTTGAAGTCGTTTCGCTTCTCATCCAAGAAGCTTCTTCAGCTCTGATAGGATAGTGGGGAATGGAAGGATTTATATTCCTTGCAGACAGCTAGCAATTTGCATCCTTTTAGAGCAGGGATGTCAAACTTGCAGTGTCACGTGACGTATGGGGACTTTTTCCCCCTTCACTAAAGCGGGTGTGGGCATGACCAGCGCATGACGCATCTGGCCCGCAGGCCGGGAGTTGACAGCTCTGTTTTAGAGGGTTGTTGAAGCACTTGGAGGTTTATCTGTGTCCTCAGGGTCACCTGAGTAGTGCTCCTGGTTCCTGTAGTCTGCAATTTTTATCTGGAAATCCATTCCTACTCCCACACAATTCAAAGGTGTTCATCCCAAATTGTATAACTAAAAGTCTGTAGAGATTCTCAGTGATCCAGGTCATGGTTGTCCCAAAGGTGCTTTTTCAGGAGGCAACTGGACTTTCTTGTTTTTTCTTTTGAAGACTACTATCCCTGTTACCCTGTCAGAACTGAAGAAGCTTCTTGGATGAGAAGTGAAATGTCTTCTTTCAGGAGTCCAGTTGCCTCCTGAAAAAGCACCTTTGGGACAACCATGTCCTGGATCACTGAGAATCTCTACAGACCTACAGCTGTGCAAGGCATTTGAAAGAAGTAATTTGGAAAGCCCATTCAACATGGGCTTTACACACTTGCTTTACTGCCATGTTTCTCAACATGGCAGTAAAGCAAGTGTGTCATTTGCGAGCTTTGTTCCTGGTTTTTTATCTGCATATGTGCACAAATAGACAGCACTGCAGGAATTGCCAGTACAACAAAGTTACTGCCTTATTTAGGATTAGAGCAAAATACTATTCCCAAACAAAGGATCTTAAGAGATAAACAGATTTGAAATATGCAGCTTCTTTGATTCACTGGCCATCCCAGGGGAAGCATTGTTTGTGCATGCACACATATGTGATGACAATGAACTAATGCTTCAAGCGCCGGTACTTCACTGACATCAGTGTACTTTGGAAAGTGCCCATTTCAAATGCTTTGCAACAACACTACAAGTACGGTAGTCCTTGATTTGCCTGCTCATCACGGTTGTAGGTCGTGACGGTTGTAAAATGAGTTGGTCGTGCGATAGACTTGATTTGACTACCTTTTCATAGCAGTTGTTAAGCAAATCTACGCTTGTTAAGGGAGTTTGAAGTTGTTAAGCAAACGCCACAATCACTAAGAGAACCAATGGTTTGATATGGGCACAGATTTACTGAAAACCATGAGTGATGGTTTTCAGCAAAACTATTGTAAAGTGGTCACATGAATGTGGGCTGCTGGAAACAGTTGTAACTGTGGCCATGTTGCCCCGCATCCAAAGTTTGCTCACATGACTGTGTGTGTGGGGGGAGTGAGCACTGGAACTTCAAATCTAGTGTGTAAGTAGCCCAAAGTAGTCAGTCATAACTGAGAACGGTTTCTAAGCAATCAGTTGTAAGTCAAGGACTACCGGTATTACTTTATTAACCCTTTGGAAAGGTCAACTGTGTGTAGTAATTAATGGCACAAGCAGAAACGAGGAGTTATTTAAAGGTGGAACACATACCGTGTTTCACCGAAAATAAGACCCTGTCTTATATTTTTTTTAACCTTGAACTAAGCGCTTGGCCTTATTTTTGGGGAGGTCTTATTATTTTTGGGCGCGTGGAGCAAGACGGGGCTCCTCTTGCCGTCTTACCTGATTTCCAGCTCTCTCTCCCTAACCCTAACCAGAGGAAATGGCGGGTATCGGCTGCACATGCGGTTAAACATTTTCAGGGAGGGCTTATTTTCGGGAAAACACAGTAGTAGATGAACTCTATTTTCATATATTTCTATCAAGCTTTGCAAGTTTGGTGTGAGACACAACAGGAGTTGCAATCCACAACATCTAAAGGGCCACAAATTGCAATACTATGAACTGTATTTGCGTGATTCTGTATAGTGATCTTATTTTCTTGGAAAAAATAACAGACAAACTTCAAAAAGGGGCAAATCTGATAGAGATTCATGAGGATAAAAAAATTGTTTGCAACTTTGCTTTGTAAAGCAAAATTCAAGAACAAAACAATAAAATGAATAATTAAACTCACTTTCTGAAATAAAGAACTGTCCTTTATAATGAAGGATGCAGCGATTCTGAGAGACAGTGAGTTTCCATGGCTGAGGTTGGATCAGTGCTAATCCTATATCCTAACCATTATTCCATACTGCCTCTTTACTTAACAAACCATAATCACCAGACTTCCAGTTCAGTTTTGAAAAAGCTAATCCTTCTTAAAGCCAGGGAGATATGTGGTAGTCTCAAAACCACACGTCTGTCCATTTGTTTTTTAAGTAGTGATTCTATCCTCGCTGTTGGGTGCCTTTAGCCCTTTGTCAACCACTATTGTCTGATGAAGCAACTTCCTGGTTCATTATGATAGCCATCATATGAAAAGTGTTCCATAATATGGAAAGTGAAATTGTGGTGAGAGATTACCTTAAACCAGGCCCCAAATCTCATTATATTATTCATTATATATTATGCTGGCAGAACCGAAGAGGTGCAGGATAATTTTGCTAAGGTAGCCTATGCTGCATTCAGAATTTTGTGGAAGAGAAATTAGATGGTCCCAAAGGTACTGGTGAAACAAATTTAGCTGTAAAACAACTTATTAAAGAGGAGAAATAATTTGATATAAATATGGGTATGTATACTTTGGAGACACTGAGGCTGCCACATGTTCATTCAAGGTTGACTCAGCCTTCCATCCTTCCGAGGTCGGTAAAATGAGGACCCAGATTGTTGGGGAAATACACTGACTCTGTAAACCGCTTAGAGAGGGCTGTAAAGCACTCTGAAGCGGTATATAAGTCTAAATGCTATTGCTATTTTGTTTTCTCCCTCTTTCTTAATTTTAAGCAAATGCTACCTAATGCCACCAATTTTACTGTTTTCTGCAGCAGGGGTGGGTTCTAACTTACCTCGCTGCCGGTTCGCTTCCTCCCACGCCATGTGGGCGCGTCGCATGGGCACGTGCGTGCTTTGCGTGCGCATGCGCAGTGCCAAAAAATCTGAAAAAATTAAAAAGCCAAAAACAAGATGGAGACTGCATGCACAGTGCCGGAAACTCGGCTTCTGCACATGCTCAGAAGAAAAAATAAATTCAAAAAAATAAAAAAATAAAAAAAGAAGAAGAAGCCGAAAATAAGATGGCGACCGCATGCATAGTGCTGGAAACTCGGCTTCTGCACATGCTCAGAAGAAATAAAAAAATGAAAAAAAAATGGCGGTGCCCACGGACCGGCACCGACCGAACCGGCTCTGTGACGTCATCGTGACGTCACCAGCGGGTCGCTACCGGTTCAGGCGAACCGGTCCAAACCGGGAGGAACCCACCTCTTTTCTGCAGTAATAAAGAACACTGGTATGAAGATACCTAGGTATGCTACCTGGAAAACACAGTCTATGGGTTGCTTTTAAGAGTAATGGATAAATTTTCTCACTCCACTCAGCAATAACCACATGCATACAGAAATGAAAGTAAACAAGGGGACGAGCCAGACAGAGGTGAAAAATATCTAGAGGCAAGGTTTATCTGCAGAAAAACAACACTGCATGCTTTCTGGTGCCAGCTCTTCCTGTGTTTTCTTTGCTTAGTCACCACATCTTCCTGGAGGCCTTTTCTCGTAACGCAGTCAGGTGTATGCTCTAGTACAGTAACATGGTGCTGTAGTTAAAAAACGGTAGCTTGGTTTTCAGCAAAATAGGAAATGCAGCCTGGTTATCAAAAATATCCTAAATCTGCTTTGTTAATTCGCGCAATCTGGATTTCTCCAGAATGCCAAGGTGAATTCATTTCCTAGCTTTTTTTTGTGACCCACAGATTGAAAACGTCTTGTAAAGAGTTCTCCCTCACTTGCTCCCACACACAGCAAAAAAATGCACCCGCAACTTTTTGTTCAACTGTGTCCTCATGGCAACCCATACCTGAGGTAGCTTAAGGTTGTCCCTGACTGTTCCAGTTGGACAATAACGTTTGTCCTCTTCTCCTGACATAATCAAGGGTGATTTGATTTTTTTTTAATCTTCTGTTTTGAGTTAGACACCATTATGAAAGAGCACTATTCATGTGCTGCACAGGCCAATTTAAAACAAGAAAGTGAGATCAATCAGCAGTGTGTTGCTATGTATTCTAGATTTTGCATTGCTTCGACCAACAAAGAGTTTCATATGTTATAATTTTTGCTTTTTTTATTTGTTTTATTATATCTGATAGGTTATGCAAAAGCACTACAACTGTCACCCTAGACAGGCAATGCTCCCAACCTCTGGAAGGAGTACTTAAGTGTAATGGGCAGAAGAATAACTTCGAATAGAATTCTTTGTTATTGGCCATGTGTGATTGGACATACAAGGAATTTGTCTTAGGTGTATATGCTCTCAGTGTACATAAGGAGAATAAAATACATTCATCAAGAATAAACACTTAGTGATAGTCAAGGTTACTGATAAGCTATCAAATCGTACTAGGAAACAAACAATATAACTGGAAGATACAAGCAACATGGTTATAGAAATAAGTGGGAAGAAATAGATACTGGTAAGGAAGAGAAGAATAATAGTAATACAGTCTTAGTAAATTATTTGACAGTGTTGTGGGAATTAGTTGTTAATCATAGAATCAGGGATGGAAGGGACATTGCAGGTCATCTAGTCCAACCCCCTATCCAAGGCAGGAATCCTTATACCATCCCAAGTATATACCATCCCAAGTAAATGGATGTCCAGTCTTTTCTTGAAAACCTCCAGCGATGAACCACCCAGAACTCTGGGAGGCAAGCTATTTCATTGATTGTTTTGACTGTCAGGAAATTTCTCCTTAGTTCTAGATTGGATCTCTTTTTAACGAGCTTCTTGTCCTGCCCTCAGGTGCTTTGGAGAATAAGTCAATCCTCTTGTCTCTGTGACTGCCCCTCAACTATTGGAAGACAGCTATCATATCACCCCAATCCTTTTCTTCATTAGGCTAGTCATACCAAGCAGTGGTGGGTTCCTAGCGGAGCTGTCCGGTGTGTAGCTCCGGTAGGGAGTGGCCGATTGCGCAATTTGCACGCGACCGCTCCGGTGCCGGTCCATCGTGCGTGTCGCCATCTTTTTGTGAGAATTTTTGGACTTTTTTGCTTCTGCGCATGTGCGGAAGCAAAATTGCGCCGAAATCTCACGCACACCCGGGTCCCCTCGCGAGATTTTGGCTAGATTTTGCTTCCGCGCATGCGCAGAAGCAAAATCGCGCGAGGGGGCGCATGTGTGTAGCAAGCACGTGAGCTCCCGAAACGTGGAGATGCGCGTGCAGCGCACCGGTATGGGTAAGTGAGCAACCCACCCCTGATAACCAAGGTTCCCTTAGCTGTTCATCCTACAGTTTAACCTCCTGACCCTTTATCGTCTTTGTTGCTCTTATTTGCACTCTTTCTTCAAATAAAGCAGAAAGCAGGGGTTTCAAACTTGCGTTGTCATGGTGTCGTCACGTGACGTATTGTGAATTTTTTCCCCTTCACTAAACCGGATGTAGGTGTGGCCAGCGTGTGACGCATCTGGCTTGCAGGCCACGAGTTTGACACCCCTGTTCAAGAGCCTCCACATCTTTTTTGAATTATGGTCACAATAATTGGATGCAGTATTCCAAGTGTGGCCTCACCAGTCGTATAGAGCAGCATTATCATTTCTCGTGATCTTGATGCTATTCCTCTGTTAATGCAGAACAGGAGGAAAAGCCACTACCAAGACAATGGTCAGATAAAAGAAACCTGAGTCTGAGGCAGAACCTGAGCAATTGTCTTTTGACAAGGCCCTCCTGGTTCTCGTGAAGATAAAGGGGAGGGAGAGGGGAAGCATATTCAGACTAACAAGATTCTGTCACTGTAACCT
The DNA here is from genome assembly GCA_023053685.1 of Diadophis punctatus similis. Lineage (NCBI taxonomy): Eukaryota > Metazoa > Chordata > Lepidosauria > Squamata > Dipsadidae > Diadophis > Diadophis punctatus. The sequence goes on along the minus strand of JALIGW010000003.1, from coordinate 9,428,112 downwards.
TATTATACAACCCTGTGTGACTTGTTTTCTAGTCTGGTTTACCTTCAGCGGTTGACAATAAGTAACCGTGTACTTTCTCCACAGTAATTTATTCAAGGCTCCCTGATTATGTAAATCTGGGATGTGGAGTGGAAGCTATTTTGCACACTCCATTCTGGCTTTGGTGCTATTGCGTTAATTCTTATTGCATACAGACTGATGACAAAGGCATGAATGTCAGTGGTCTGTTCTACCATATGTATTCTGCAGGGCCATTTCTCAGTTGCTTCCAGGAACTGCTACACACAAGATCAGAAAGGGATTCCTTGGTCTCTCTCCATGATGCCTTCTATTTCTTTGAAGCACCAGTCCAAACTGGAGTTTGTTCATTGTAGATTGCTCCCTCCTGTTTTACCTCATACTGTAGAAGAATATGGAGATGATCTTGAAGAAAAAAATCGACAACCATTATGTAAACATCAGCTTTGCCTGGATAAACAGAAGAGGCATGAGGAAAAAATACCAAGACATCTTCATCTTGATTCTCTTCAGTATAAGAGGAGATAGAAAGGTCCTGGCCTATACAAATAAAGAGGAGGTCCAAGAATTCTTGTGGTATATGTTTCCTAATTTAGATTTAGATTTAGATTTATTATTAGAGTTGGAAGGGACCTTGTAGGTCATCTAGTCCAACCCCCTGCTCAAGCAGGAATTCCTACACCATTTGAGACAGATGGCAGTCCAAGTAAATCTTGTTTAGCTTCAGGGTTGACACATTATCTCTGGCTTTTTTTTTTGTTAGTTTATTTGTATGCTGGCTTTATTATTTTTACAAATAACTCCAGGCGGCAAATATATCCAACACTTCCTCCTTCTTTTTTACCTGTGAGGTGAGTTGGGCTGAGAGAGAGTGACTGGCCTAAAGTCACCCAGCTGCCTTTCATGGCTAAGGTAGGACTTGAACTCCCAGTCTCCTACTTTCTAGCCTGGTGCCTTAATTGGCTCTTTACCTGTCAGTGTAGATTCAACACTTTTTGGAAAGAGTGTTTTGTTCAGAAAGAATCCAATGTATAAGCCATAGGTATGGAAGATAAATTGTGAGGGATATGGGAAGAAGGACACTGCTACTACATTCTCACATCTTTATTGCTTGCCACCTGTTAGTCAGATAATGTGACAGGTGTCTAAATCTGGTTTTCTCCAAGTCCATCTAAATTCACCCCACTCCCCTTAGGAAAAATGATATTTTCCTGCTGGCAGGTGGTCCGGTAACCAAGCCAGGAAAATTTACTGATTTTTTTAACTTGACCTGCAATTTAAAAAAAAGGATAGTCCCATGGATATAAGGAAGAGGCCTTAGCCTTTGAAGACCATAAATCTTTTCCTCTGACCACTGTTTACTTCAGCGGTTCTCAACCTGGGGGTCGCGACTGCTTTGGGGGTCGAACAACCCTTTCACAGGGGTCGGGAGACTTCGCCTGGACGCTGCCATTTGGGTTATTTTACCCTCTGCACATGCGCAGAATGCTTTGTGCATGCACAGAGGGTAAAAGAACCCTAATGGCAGCGGCGGGGCAGGGGTCGCGGTGGTGGGCATGGGGGCAGGATGGGTCACGGTGGGGGCACGGGGGCAGGTCGCGGGTCGCGGCATTAGGAAGGTTGAGAACCACTGGTTTACTTCTTATTCTGTTTTGACTTCTAACCAGGACATTACAAGTGTTGATACATTTGATCTCTAAAAAGATAGATGTAATGAGAAGATGTTATCTACTAATATGAGAATGATTTGGTTCAAGCATAAGGTAGAGATAATATTCTTAAAGACAATATTCTTTCACTGGCATCATTTTAGAATTTGATCTTTCAGCCTGTACTTTTAAACTTCCGTTTTTCATCCATGCCTCTTCTCTCTTTTTTTAATTATTAAGGTTTTATTGAATAAACTTTTACGAATCTTAGGGAGCTCTGAGAATATGAAAGCAACCCATAGGTAAATAATTAACAGGAAAAGGTGAAACTGAACTGGAAGTTAATTTCTTTGAAATGTGGCTGCCTGATTGCAGTAAAGAGCTGCTTTTGAAGAACCAAGGAAAGCGTTTATATTTAGGACAATGGGATATTAGAAATTGTAGTTGAAGAAAATTTCAAGAGCCACCAAGTATTATCTTTTCAGCAAGCAAATTGTTAGACATGCTAATATAATGCTTGGTTTAGGAGATGAAACAATACAGTTTTATTTTAAAGATGCCACATTAAAGATTGAGCACTTTAGTTTAAAATATCAGAGTCCTGTCTTTGTGTCCATCTGGACTATTTAAACAATAGAAGAAAAGGCAGATTTGGGTCCAATATAGTCAGCTTTCCTGCTGTACGTACATTCCTATTTCCTGAAAATGTGTTACAGCATTTCCAAGTGGTTAAAGCTAACCTCTCGTGGGTGGAAGGAACTATTGTTGTGCAGAGTAGCATGTCTTTGGGAACTTTTCTAGACAAGAATGCTTGGATATTTCTATCAAGGCAGTGAAAGTAGAAAAGAAGCTAGACTTTGTAAGTACTTGAATGAAGACCAAAACTGGGTTTGTGGGAGGGAGAAGCAAAGAAAACACTGTCATTATATTCAGTTATACAACTTTGTTCCATAGGTTTCTGCCTACAGCCCTGCTGTAATTACCTCTGAGTAAGCAAAGTACGGTAACTTCTAAGAGATCTAGAAAGTAAGTGGAGAAAACTTTTAAATACTTGTATTGTCTTGTGAATGTATTAGTTCGCTACAATAGTTTTGGGGTGCCAAAGCAAAGAGAACAGATTTAAGTCCAACCTTTGCTATGGATATTTTCTGGATGACTTTGGGCCAGACTCCATACAGTGGTATTTCACAGGCTGTTCTGATGGCAAAATTGGAGAAGGCAAGGCAACATGCAAGGAAGGGGGAATATGCATGTAAATGAAAATAATACATAATGGAAAACTTGGCTCTTTATTAGGTTTCTATGTCATATCACAAATAGCTTTTAAAACTGCCTTGCTAAAAGATCCACAAGGTTGTTTGCCAGATTTCCTGGAATCTGGAGATAATTTGTCTGCTCTACAATATTTAGCTTCGAGTGTACCCGCTATAAAACATTTTCCCTATTCTTTTTTTTCAAGGAAATGTTTGGGTTTTGTTTATATGTTTGCTGTCGCTGGATAAATCCAGAATAACGTTCTCTTTTGAGATCTGCAAGGTCCAGATCCCATTTTTGGCCAAAGGGAGTCTCGAGTTAGCAAGTAGCATTATTTTTATAGATTTGAGAAGACAAAATCAGCAAAAGTTTTGATTCCTAAATAAACACCCACACCCACGCATCCCAAACTTTTATGCAGTCTTGCACGTAACAATATCCAGCAAGCCCTACCAGTTTGAGCACCTTGGCATATCAGACCAACCCTTCCTAATGCAATACCATGTATACCTTACACACTATTTCCCTTTAAGCTACTCACACCCATCAATTTGCTTTGCTCAACAAAAGTAAAAATCTCACTTTACCAAGGATGTGATTCTATGCATACCATACAGAAGAATAAGCTCCATTCAACTAGCCAATGCGCGCGCACACACACACACACACACACACACACACACACACACACACACACACAAAGACCCATACATAACTCATGCATACAAAACTGCCGAGGCTTAAAGCTTAAGTTCCATTTGCAAATGCTGTAAAAACATTTCCATCAGTGGAAGATTCAGGAAAAAGCCACCACTAGCACGTTTGCAGCGCTATTTTTGAGGAAGGCAAGTAATTTCCCTCTTTTCCCTTAATTGAAAGCCCTGTTTTTGCCATAGGAAAGAAACCTGTGATCCAGGGTCCAGACAGGATACTGTACACTCCCTTTTCAATGCCAGGAGATGTGCTATGGAAAATTGTTGAAAATTCTTTGAACAGCAAGTAGAGATAATCAACTGCAGCTCAATGCAAACAGGAGAAAAGAAGTTGAAAGAGGAATAGACATTGTCTTCCAGTGCTTAAAAACTCGATGTCTACTCCTGCGGAAGCAGACAACAGAAAATGTAGACAACATTTTATTTATTTATTTATTTATTTATTTATTTATTTATTTATTTATTTATTTATTTATTTGTTTGTTTGTTTGTTTGTTTGTGTTCTTATATGCCGCCCTACTCCCTGAGGACTCAGGGCGGCGTACAACATTTAGAGAACAACTAAACAATATAAAATTTAAAAACAGTATTAAAAAGAATTTTAAAAAAACATTTAAAAACCATACATACATGGGGGAGACCTAAGTTGTGGGAATTGTCTCAATCACCCCGCCTGCAGGAAAAGCCATGTCTTCACGGCTTTTCGGAAGGCCAGCAAGGTGGGGACAATTCGTATCTCTGGGGGCAGTTGGTTCCAGAGAGCAGGGGCCCCCACAGAGAAGGCCCTCCCCCTAGGCCCCGCCAGCCGGCATTGTTTGGTTGACGGGACCTGGAGGAGACCCACTCTGTGGGACCTAACCGGTCGAAGGGAAGTATGAGCAATTAAGGTGCAGAGACGTTCTAATAAAATACAAAGACATTTAATGTCAAGATTATGCATTTCCCCAGTTGTAATATGTGACTGGAAGTTGAATCATTGAAAATAAATGTTAAAAGATGCCTTTAAATTGTGGTGCTGAAAAAACAAAAGCGTAAGGCTACCTTGAATTGTAAGAGAAGAAGAACAAGTCATTCAGCGCTAGAGGAAGTCAAACCAGGCTGCTTGTTAAGGAAGTGTTAATAAATAAGCTATCACTATTTTGGATACATAATGCACAGGCAGAATGCACAAAGAAACACTGATGCACTGGAAAAAATGAAAATAATTTAAAAAGACTGGCTGAGTGTAGAGAACGTGGCTTGATGCTATCACTGATGACATGAGCAGGAGCTTACAAGACGCTCAAGCAGATACTGACAACCCTGGTGAACAGATGTCCACAGATCATGAAGAGGTGACAGTGACTGACTGATTGAAGCACCACCACCGAAGTTGAGCTTGAACTTAATCATATAACGTGGCATGATAATTTTCAGAAGTGGGTTTTCATAGTTTGTTTCTGTCTTGTTACAGATAAGCTTTTGCAGTTCATATTGGTGGAATTGTAAAAGGGAAATTCAGAAGGGAAGTGTGTAAATACAGCAGGTTCAGAGACAGCTATCTCTGAATGGTGGCCATTCACAAAAGTAGTTGTGTGTCATGTATTATTGCATCGTTGGGCAAGTTACACCTGTGGACTGAAAAAGGATCTTGCTGGTATCACTCTAAGATGGCAGTTCCCTCCGGTGCGATTGGCAAAAAAGTTTCCGAGACTATCCCCAAATTGTTGGAAGTGCAAAATGGAATTGGGAACATACTACCACCTTTGGTGGACCTGCCCCAGGGTGAAGATCTTTTGGAACAAAATCAAAAACTGTCTAGAACAAATTATTTCTCGAACGATTGTCCTAAGGCCAGAATTATTCTTATTGGGTATTTTTAGGGAAAAAACCTCGAAAGAAGATAGATACATAATCCTCCATATTACAACAGCTGCTATAACCATATATGCACAGAACTGGAAATCTGAATCAATTCCAACTATGTTAAACATTGTTAGAAAAGTATTAGAATGCGCGGAAATGAGTAAGCTATCATTGGAACTGCAAGACAAAGACAAATCAGATATTTAGAAAACTTGGGATAGGTGGTATAGTTCAGCGGCGGGTTGCTGCCTTACCGGTGCTGGTGTGCTGCACGCGCATCTGCACGCTTCAGGGACGCGGGCGCGCGCTATGCACGTGCACCCCCTCACACGATTTTGCTTTTGCGCATGTGCAGAAGCAAAATCGACCCAAAATCCCCGGGGAAAAATGGTGACACGCGCGATGGACCAACAGAGTGGGCTCCGGAGTGGTTGCGCAATCCGCCACTCCCTACCAGAGCTGTGTACCGGGCAGCTCCGGCAGGAACTCACCTCTGGTATAGTTGGTTAAAAGGGAAATTCAGAAGGGAAGTACGTAAATACAGCAGGTTCAGAGACAACTATCTCTGAATGGTCGCCATTTACAAATGTAGTTCTGTGTCATGTATTATTGCATTGTTGGGCAAGTTACACCTGTGGACTGAAAAAGGATCTTGCTCGCATCACTCTAAGGCAGGGGTGTCAAACTCATGTCGTCACGGCTTTGTCACGTGACATATCGCGACTTTTCCCCTCTGCTAAATCGGGGTGGGCGTGGCCAGCGCGTGATGCATCTGGTCCATTGGCTGCAAGTTTGACACCCTTGCTCTAAGGTGAATAACATTTCACCTAATAAATCCCAGTTGTGCTATTTCTTGATGAAATTGGTTGTGTCACTTCTTAGCTTAAGAGTGACTCTCCTGAAGCCATAGAGGAGTTGAAATCTTCCCTCACTAATTTCTTCTTTAAATTTTGCAACCTTAATCTCATAATTGTATTTGTTTATTTGCTATAGGAAGTGGCTCATTTGCCCACTATAAAGTGTTGTGAAAGAAAATCATTGCTGTCCGATAGCAACATAATATCATACTGGAAAATCAGATGCATGAACCATATTATGTACTTCAACAAGTACATAAGCAGACATGGAGACTAAATTGACACTTTAGTGCCTATCTGTGCCACTGTGATTTAATAAGGATGTTATGGATTTGTTGCTGTTTTAGGCTTAGAGTCCTGTTGATAAAGTAATCCTTGACTGATGACCAATTGGTACCAAAAGATGTGCCATTAAGTGATGTAGTCCTTAAGTAAGGCCTAACATGGCCACATTAATTTTACAGCTTTTTTTTTTGCTACAGTCATTAGGCGAGACTTCACATAATTTCCATTTGCAATTTTCCCTGATGGCTTCCCCATTGGCTTGTTGGAAGCCAGCTAGGAAGGTCACAAATAACGTTCATGCGACACTGGGATGTTGCAACCATTGTAAATATAAGCTGGTTGCCAAGTGTCTGGATTGCGATTACAAGGCTGCAGGGATGGCTGTAAGTGTGAGGACCTGTCACAAGTCACGTTTTCAGCGCCATCACAACTTCTGTATGAATGGTCATAATTCAAGGACTACCTGTATTTTGCAAGGAAAGGAAACCTCGGAATGTGCAAGAGATGAATAGTGCTATGGTTTTAGGGCTTTGATGGGAACCATAATCACAGAAGATAGCAGGACCTAGTCAATTTTGACTGATTTTGTAAATATCTGCTAGCCCACATTTATCCATCTTGCCTACCAAGCTATAATGGGAGACCTTGCCAAATGCTTTGGTGAGATCAAGATATATCAATTCCTGATCTCTTACTGGTAAATTCTTTTAAATTCTTGGAAGTGCTCATTAGTCAAGACCTCACCTGGAAAAACAACACGTCCCTAGTGGTTAGTAAGGCTCAACAGAGACTTCATTTCCTTAAAGTCCTACAGAAAAATCAGGTGGAACAATGGCTGATGACCTCTTTCTATCAGTCTATGATAGAAAGTGTCCTTACATACTGTATAACAGTACGATACACTGGTTCAACAGCTGCGGACAGGAAGGCACTACAGAGAGTGATTAAGCGACCTCTCCATGGCAGTGGATCCCGAAAAGCTCCCTGGTTTACCGAAGAGCTCCGGGAGATGAAACGCCAGAAGAGACGTCTGGAGGTCCAGCAAGACCGAATCCGATCGAACACAATTAAGAATTTACATCAGATCTTATTTAGTGGCGATAAGGGCGGCAAAACGATCCCATTTTTCCGCTCTTATTGCGTCCGCAGATTCTCGCCCAGCCGCCTTGTTTAGGGTGACTCGCTCCCTCCTTGCTAAAGGGGGGAGCGAGGAACACTTGCAAGGTAGAGCTGAGGAATTCGCAGAGTTTCTGTTGGATAAAGTTGCTCGGATCCGGTCGAATCTGGACTCTGGCTGGGCAGAGTCCATGGAGTTGACAGGGGCAAGTCTTAGTCCACCGTTGTGGGAGGAGTTTGGGCCTGTTTCTCCTGAGGATGTGGACAGAGCCGTGGGGGCGATGGGTGCCTCCACCTGTTTATTGGACCCGTGCCCCTCCTGGTTGGTCTCGGCCAGCAGGGAGGTGACACGCGGCTGGATCTGGGCGGTGGTCATCGCTTCTTTGGAGGAGGGATCCGTACTGCAGTCGTTAAAAACTGCGGTGGTGAGACCCCTCCTGAAGAAGCCTTCCCTGGATCCAGCTGACTTGAAGAGTTGATGAGCCGAGGTGGCGCAGCGGTTAGAGGCAGGTACTGCATGCCACATTAGCTGACACTGATCTGCAGGTCAGCGGTTCAAATCTCACCGGCTCAAGGTTGACTCAGCCTTCCATCCTTCCGAGGTAGGTAAAATGAGGACCCAGATTGTTGGGGGCAATGTAAATATATACATTGCTTACTGGTGTAAACCGCTTAGAGAGTGCTTGCACTGTGAGGCGGTATATAAATGTCACTAATAAATAAATAAATAAATAAGAACTATCATCCGGTCTCCAACTTACCTTTTTTAGGGAAAGTTGTGGAGAAGGTGGTGGCTACTCAACTTCTGCGACTTCTGGATGAAACAGAACATCTAGATGCCTATCAGTCGGGTTTCAGGTGCGGGTACAGTACACAAACTGCCTTGGTCGCTCTGATAGATGATCTCTGGCGGGCCCGGGATGGGGGAAATTCCTCTATCCTGGTGCTACTTGACCTCTCAGCGGCTTTCGATACCATCGACCATGGTATCCTTCTGCATCGTCTCGGTGAGTTGGGAGTGGGAGGCACCGTTTTACGGTGGTTCTCCTCTTATCTCACCGATAGGACGCAGTCGGTGTTAACAGGAGGGCAGAGATCCTCCCCTAGGCCCCTGTTATGCGAGGTGCCTCAGGGGTCAGTTCTCTCGCCCATCCTGTTTAACATTTACATGAAACCGCTGGGTGAGATCATCCGCAGACATGGGGTGCGTTTCCACCAGTACGCTGACAACACCCAGCTGTATATCACCACCCCGTCTGACTTCAGTGTGGCAGTTGATGTAATGTGCCGGTGCCTGGACGACGTTAGGATCTGGATGGGGAGGAACAGACTCAGACTCAACCCCGACAAGACTGATGGCTTTGGATATTGCCTCTTAAGGACTACGACAACTGTCCCTCCTTGGTTCTCGAGGGAGCGAAACTGACTCCCTCAGACCAGGTCCGCAACTTGGGGGTCCTCCTAGATCCACAGCTAAAATTGGAGCATCATCTTACTGCTGTGGCTAGGGGGGCCTTTGCACAGGTTCGCCTCGTGCACCAGTTGCGGCCATACTTGGAGAAGGAGGCTCTACTCACGGTCACTCACGCCCTTGTCACCTCCTGTTTGGACTACTGCAATGCGCTCTACATGGGGCTACCCTTGAAGAGTATCCGGAGACTCCAACTGGTACAAAATGCGGCTGCGCATGCTGTGGTGGGTGTACCGAGGTACACTCACATGACACCTATACTCCGCCAGCTGCATTGGTTGCCCATTTGTCTCCGGGTCCAATTCAAGTGTTGAATTCAAGTGTTGATCATTATCTTTAAAGCCCTTCATGGCTTAGGACCAGGTTATCTCCGGGACCGCATTCTGCCTCATACTTCCCTTCGACCAGTTAGGGCCCACAGAGTTGGCCTCCTCCAGCTCCCGTCAAACAAGCAATGCCGGCTGGCGGGCCCTAGGGGGAGGGCCTTCTCTGTGGCAGGCCCCGCGCTCTGGAACCAACTTCCTCCAGAGACCCGAACCATCCCCATCCTGCTGGCCTTCCGAAAAGCCGTTAAGACGTGGCTTTTCCTGCAGGCAGGGGGCAGAGCTTAATTCCAGCTGAACTCTCCCCCGGGTATGCCTGGTTGTTGTATGGTTGTTTTTTTATACTGTAATTTTTAATTTTTATATTATGTTTTTAAATTTTGTTTATTGGTTATTCTTGTATTTTCCTGTGCTGTTTGCCGCCCTGAGTCCCTCGGGAGTTGGGCGGCATATAAGAAAGCCAAATAAATAATAATAAATAAATAATTCGGCACAAGAAACCATTGGTTGCCCCCTAACACCACTGGATGACATCTCCAGGTCTCGTTGTTTCAGCAGAGTAAGGAAGATACTTAGGGATGATTCACATCCTGGTCAGTGTCTTTTCTCACTTTTACCATCGGGCAGAAGACACAGAACAGCCAGCCGGACAAACAGGTTTAAAAACAGCTTTTATCCATGGGCTGTCAGACTCCTAAATACAACTACAATCACTCCATGCATACATGGAAACGTATGACTGGTTTCTCCCTAATTACTTGTATAAGGACCATTTTCTATATTATTCATGTTGTCTTGTATTTTTGTGATGGATTACACCAGTAGAGGCTAAATCAATTTTGTTGTATATATGTACAATGACAATAAAGATGATGATGATGATGATGATGATGATGATGATGATGATGATGATGATGATGATGATGATTATTATTATACAATTGTATCACAGTGGCCAGTTGTTTCGCCGGATTTGGCATTGATTACTAGTCGAGCCCCACCCAGGGGCCTAGGACGTCGCAATGTATTTTCGAAGTATATGTGCGGAACCGAGCAGTGCGGCTTCCTGCATTTGACTGATGGTGATTTTGTCAATTTTGAGTTGTTTTAAATGTAATTCCAGTGCTTTTGGGATAGCACCCAGTGTTCCAATCACCACTGGAATTACAACTGCTGGTTTGTGCCATAATCGTTGAATTTCAATTTTTAAGTCCTGGTATTTTGCGATTTTTTCGTGTTCCTTTTCATCGACCTTGCTATCACCTGGTATTGCGATTAATTATAAAATAATAATAATAATAATAATAATAATAATAATAATAATAATAATAATAATAATAATAATAATAATAATAATAATAATAATAATAATAATAATAATAATAATAATAATAATAATAATAATAATAATAATTGGCATTGATTACTAGTCGAGCCCCACCCAGGGGCCTAGGACGTCGTAATGTATTTTCGAAGTATATGTGCGGAACCGAGCAGTGCGGCTTTCTGCATTTGACTGATGGTGATTTTGTCAATTTTGAGCTGTTTTAAATGTAATTCCAGTGCTTTTGGGATAACACCCAGTGTTCCAATCACTACTGGAATTACCACTGCTGGTTTGTGCCATAATCGTTGGATTTTGATTTTTAAGTCCTGGTATTTTGCAATTTTTTCGTGTTCCTTTTCATCGACCTTGCTATCCCCTGGTATTGCAATGTCAATGATAGTCATCTTGTTTTTCTCGACCAGCGTGATGTCTGGTGTATTATGCGCCAGTACCTTGTCTGTTTGTATACGAAAATCCCACAAGATCTTGACCATCTGATTTTCAGTGACTTTTTCAGGCTTGTGTTCCCACCAGTTTGTATTATTATTATTATTATTATTATTATTATTATTATTATTATTATTATTATTATTATTATTATTATTATTATTATTATTATTATTATTATTATTATTATTATTATTATTATTATTATTATTATTATTATTTTAAACTCTGATTTTTTCCAAGCATGATTCTGGTTTAGTCAAGCTCCACAAAAAGAAGCAACATTTGCCAAGTGCAAAAAAGTTTTAGGGGGAAATACTAGAGAGTCTTCTCACAAACCTATCTGAATGAGCAGAGTAAGGTGAGCCTATGTATTAAGAAAAAGGAAATGCTGGAAAAGAAATTGGAATGGGATATAGTACTGGGGAAAAAGTTCTAACTAGTTAGCTGGGTCTCTGAACAGAAGCATTCTTCCTCGTTGCAACATTCATGGTAGGTTGTTATACTTGTTTACAAGATCATTATTTCTCACTTCTGCTTAAAAAAAATGCAGCATGTCATATGCAGCTTTTCTGAAAACCACAATAGTTCAAAACCAAGAATTCTGAAACTACAATGTAAGGCTGATTCTTAATTTATATTATTTCACATTTTGCCTATGTGTGTGCTCTTGCAGTAAAGCCAGGCTTGTTGAAAAACAAAGTCCATTTAATTCCCTTTTAGAAGAGAGACGTGGTAGCTCAGTGGCTAAGACACTGAGCTTGTCGATCAGAAGGTCGGCAGTTCAGCGGTTCGAATCCCTAGCGCCGCATAACGGAGTGAGCTCCTGTTACTTGTCCCAGCTTCTGCCAACCTAGCAGTTCAAAAGCACGTAAAAAATGCAAGTAGAAAAATAGAGACCACTTTGGTGGGAAGGTAACAGTGCTGCGTGCGCCTTTGGTGTTTAGTCATGCCAGCCACATGACCACAGAGACGTCTTCGGACAGTCTTTGGCTTAGAAACAGAGATGAGCACCACCCCCTAGAGCCAGAAACTACCCTGTTTCCCCGAATTAAGACATCCCCTGATGATAAGCCCAATCGGGCTTTTGAGTGCATGGCAATAAGGCCAAGCGCTTATTTCAGGGTTCAAAAAAATATAAGACGGTCTTATTTTGGGGGAAACACGGTACTAGCACGCATGTGCGGGGGAACCTTTACCTTTGGAAGAGAGACTGGCAACTAGAGAAATCTTGTTCAAAGCAGACTGACTGTTGAGCATGTTGATGGAAAGTTTGGATAAATAAGTGGACCAGAAAGTTAATAGCCAAAGGCAAGGAATCAAAGTAATTACCAGGTAAAGATGGATTTGTTAATGGGTATCCAATTCAGTTCTGTACATCCCACTAAATAAGGTGAATGTCCTTAGTCACCAAGTGAATCATACTTTTCAATTACAGTTTAAACAATGGGCAGAAAAGAGGTTTAACCCATGTAATTTGTGACTTGCCATGCAAAACACAGTCCATCAATAAAGGCCTTTCCATCAACTACCAAAACAGGGAAATTGTCAAGTGTGAACAGGTATTAAAATAGTAGAGGCAATCTGCATGTTTGCCATTTGGGAGAAAAACATAAAAATTGGCCACTGCTAAAGTCTTCCATCTGGATCTTGCAAATGTTTTGCAGAACAATTCCAATTTTCTGTTGCTAACGTGGTTAGGGGTGAAGGGTAATTGTAATTCCATACCTCTGCGGGCTCTCATGTTGGCTAGACTACAGGTAGTCCTTGACTTACGACCAAAATTGAGCCCAAAATTTCCATTGCTGAGACATTTGTTATGTACGTTTTGCCCCATTTTAGGACCTTTCTTACCATGGTTGTTAAGTGAATCACTGCAATTGTTAAATTGCGCAGTGGTTAGAGTGGGGTACTGCAGGCCACTTTAGCTGACTGTGATAGGCAGGTCAGCGGTTCAAATCTCACCGGCTCAAGGTTGACTCAGCCTTCCATCCTTCCGAGGTAGGTAAAATGAGGACCCAGATTGTTGGGGGCAATATAAATATACATGCTTACTAGTGTAAACCGCTTAGAGAGTGCTTGCACTGTGAGGCGGTATATAAATGTCATAAATAAATAAATAAACAAACAAACAAACAAACAAACAAACAAACAAATAAATAAATAAATAAGGTTGTTAAGTGAATCTGGCTTCCCCCTTGACCTTGCTTATCAGAGGATCGTAAAAGTTGATCCTGAGACATTGCAACAGTCATAAAGATGAGACAATTGCCAAGTGTCTGAATTTTGATCACGTGACTATGGGGATGTTGCAATGGTCATACATGTGAATTAAGTCACTTTTTTCAGAGCTGTTGTAACTTCGGTCACTAAATCGAGGACTACCTGTACTATAATGGGATTGTAGAGTCTTAATACTACATTTCCCAACCGGCCCCCCCACTCCCCATAGCTGCTGTGGTTACCTTAAAGAATTGATGATTTTACAGGGGAGGGAGGGTTTGTGTGGGGGAGGATAGAAAGACCACTCAAATGAAGCCTGAAAAGGATTAGGATAAAATGTGAAAGTGCAGAAGCATAATTTTCAACTCAGAGTTGGGGGAAAAAATAAAGTAGGCACTAAGCCCGGGGGAAGAATCTATTTTAATTCTTTACAAAATTAAAGATTTTAAAAAACAGTAAGATCTACTAACTGGAACGTTATGCAAAAAAAAAAAAACACCCCATGTGTTTAGAGTTAAAAGAATCCACAAATGAATTTATTTCAAATGACTGAACTGAATGAAACACAAGTTGCTCTATTGCAAAATTCACTTCTATTTAGGGCTTTCTCCATTTCCGCAGTCTAATTTATGGCATATATAATATAATCATAATCAAAGTGTCAATAATCTGTGAGTTCATACAAATTAGACAGAAATCTCCTAGCAGATCCAATTTCAATCCATCTGTTAAGTAGCTCTTTGTTAGCTGTTGTCCAACAAAGATACCTTAGGGATAGTTGCTATAAACTCTCTAAGTTCTTCATGAAGAACAGCTAGGAAATATTACTGGTTGGGTTTTTGAAAATACATTGCAGCATAAGTTTTAAATGGACTTTTATGACACGCGCCCCATGAATTTATTTCAAATTACTGAACTGAATGAAACACAAGGTGCTCCATTGCAACTTGTGACAAACCTTTTGCAGATGTGTGATACTAGGTGGCTCAGTTGCTAAGACACTGAGCTTGTCTATCAGAAAGGTCGGCAGTTTGGCGGTTCGAATCCCTAGTATAGGTCTCCTGCGTGAGCAGGGGGTTGGACTAGATGACCTCCAAGGTCCCTTCCAACTCTGTTACTGTTAATGTCATATAACACAAATACAAAAATAAATACATCTGACAAGGGAAACCTTTATTGTTTACGCTGAATAATTAATAGCTTCAACATGTAAAAGCAAGCTAACTATACTTTCCCCAAATTTCTACTAAGTTTGCTACTGATTCTCCCCTCCTCCTCCTCCTCCTAGTAAATCTCTCTTGAAAGTTCAGGGAGGGGTAAAAAGTTGACCAAATGGTTCAGCCAAGTTTTGGATTCAGTTCTTTTCAGATACATGCTCACATTTTCCTACTTGTTCATTATTAGCACCCTGTTGGAACTTTACTAGATAAGATGGTAGTTGTTCCATGTAATGTCCTTCGTGCTTGCCTCTAGCCCTATGCACAGAACCCCAATGATGATTTTATATTCTGGCGTAGTTTTAATGATGATCAGAATCCCTGGTGATGCAAATGGTTTCCTAGCCCTGCTTTTTGATGTTTAATCAGCAAAAACAGAGCTGAGTTTTGTGTCTGGCCAGATAAGGGGGGAAAGGGGCAGAAGGTGAGGGGCAGGACCAAATCAACTACGAGGATGTTCAACCTGGTGCTTCCATTCTCCACCTTGTACAAGAGAGCCAGTTTGGTCTAGCGGTTAAGGCAGCAAGCTAGAAACCAGGAGCCTGTGAGTTCTAGTCAGTGGTGGGTTTCAATTTTTTTTACTACCGGTTCTGTGGGCGTGGCTTGGTGTGGCTTGTTGGGCGTGGTAGGGGAAGGATATTGTAAAATCTCCATTCCCACCCCACTCCAGGGGAAGGTTACGGCAAAATTCCCATTCCCACCCCACTCCAGGGGAAGGATACTGCAAAATCTCCATTTCCTCCCAATCAGCTGGGACTCGGGAGGCAGAGAATAGATGGGGGCAGGGCAGTCAGAGGTGGTATTTACCGGTTCTCCGAACTACTCAAAATTTCCGTTACTGGTTCTCCAGAATTGGTCAGAACCTGCTGAAACCCACCTCTGGTTCTAGTCTTACCTTAAGCATGAAAGTCAGCTGGATGACCTTGGGACAGTCACTCTCTCTCAGCCCAACCCACCTTGTGGGGAAGACAAGGAGGAAGAAGGAATGTTATGTACTGTATGTTTGCTACCTTGAGTTACTTGTAAACAGTAATAAAGGCAAGATAAAAAATCTAATAAACAGGCTGAACATCTACCTAGCTATCTAAGGAAGACTTTTGAAAACTAGAACCCATTTCTGAATCCTTTCTTTACAAACACACTCTTGATTCCTTTCATCTCTTTTATTCCGTATTGAAATCAATGGCCTATGTTTAGGGTCTGCATTCCAATTTTATGATAAATTGTAATCCTATTGCTAATCTCATTTCTTGTAGCCTATCAATTTTAATTAGCGGTTTACACCAGTGGTTCTCAACTTTTATGAATCTGAGGCATATTGAACATAGCAGTAGTTCTGTGGTGCGCCAGAACATTATTAATCTTAGATCTATTTATGTCTGTCTGTTTGTCTATTTAATTTATTGGCCGCTCATCTGATCACAGGGTAATATATGTATTTTTAATGTATATTTTATGTAGGATATGGTTTGGGGGGGGGGTTGTACAACCTTTATTATGTTATTCACTTAGGATTTAGGAAATAAAACAAATTTTGTGGCACATTTTTAAAAAAGCCTTTGGCCTACCCGTGTGCCATTTCATGCCAGTTGAGAACCACTGATTTACACAGTGTTAACCTGCTACTCTTAAAGCTTATTAGTGATATTTAAAGAGTTTTTTTTTTAATCTTTAAAAAGCAATACAACACATTCCATCCCTTTGTAGGGATACATTGAACAACTTGTAATGTACGTGACATTTTTGATCTCTTATTTGTATCTGCCTAATTGCACTTTATTCTTTCCTCCTTTGTGTGTGCCTTTTACGAGAGAGAGAGAGAGAGAGAGAGAGAGAGAGAGAGAGAGAGAGAGAGAGAGAGAGAGAGAGAGAGAGAGAGAGAGAGAGAGAGAGAGAGAGAGAGAGAGAGAGAGAGAGAGAGAGAGAGAGAGAGAGATCAATAGTCAAATCAGTCACTATGTAGGGAAACCCCAAGTGGGATTATATTTTAACTGATTAGGAAAATCCAATGTAAAATATTGATCCTTCTGCTAGCTCCCCTTGTCCTCTCGAGTTTTTGCATTCCCACTGCCAGAGTCCTTGCTCCTTTGATTTCTGGGTGCCTTCTTCTGCTTGCTGCCCTCTAGGCAGACCACCTACCTCCTTGCCCCCCCTCCCCCCACCTACCTCCCCGCCCCCCCTTTCAAATCCTTGCAAACTCTAAATTTTCAGAGTGCCGGCTGGGGAATTCTGGGAATTGAAGTACACACATCTTAAAGCTGCTGAGGTTGAGAAACTCTGCCCTAGCATTACAGGGCGTGTTTTCTTCTCCAGAAGGCAGACAAATCCTCATCTCTCGGCTGTCCATCACCTTCACTCTCTGGTCTGCCGTCTCATAAAGCCACAACTTTCCATTGCTAGCAAAGCAATTGGCAAAAGACCTCATAAGGATGGCCGGACTGACGGCCGGACTGAGGAGAGTTGATGAGTCACCGTTCCACAGCAGCCAGCAAAAGCCAAGCCTTTGCGGCAAGAAGCTGACGGGCTGGCTCAGTTCCTAGGCTGGGAAAGGAAAGTTGCTTTTTGGCCAGCAACGGTCGGCTTTTCCAGGGTTGCCTTTGCTCGCACGTGCTGCTCCAGTGCCAGGCGCCCCCAGACAAGAGCCAGCGTGGGATAAAAGCGAGGAAAGCAGCCAGGTGATAGCTGTAAGGAAAAATGGACAAGAAGGAGAAGCAGCAGAAAAAAAGGTTCTTGTTCTTGAGTTTTGCCCCATTTTATGACCTTTTTTGCCACAGCCGTTAAATGAATGACTGCAGTTGTTTAGGTAGTAACACAGTAATTAAGTGAACCAGGCTTCCCCATTGACTTTGCTTGTCAGAAGATCACAAAAGTTGATCACATGACCCCGGGACACTGCAACTATCATAAATATGAACCAGTTGCCAAATGTCAGAATTTTGAACACATGACCATGGGGATGCTGCAATGGTCATAAGTGTGAAAAAGTCATCAGTTCCTTCTTTTTAGTGCCTTTGGACAGTCACTAAACAAACTGTCGTAAGCTGAGGACTACCTATAGTCTTTGACCTATGAACATAACTGAGCCCAGAATTACAGTTGTAACTGATGCTGGCTGTTAAGTGAATCATTTTTTTGTTTTGGTCATTAAGTGAGTCCTCATGCATGAGTGTGTGGTCATTACCCATTGTCTGCAATCAGTACTTTGTCCAGAAACATTGTAAATCATAATCATGTGACTACAGATTGCTCCAGGATCATCAAGTTCATCAAGTTGTCCCATGTACCGGTAACTTAGTATTCCATTTGTACCAGATTTTCTCAGGTAACATAAACCAGTATAACCAACGTTGTGTTTTATTTGACAATCTGTCCCATTCTTGCGAGGCTTACAGCCAGGGTTAGAATAAGAGGAGTTGCAAGGTATCATTAAATATTTCTTTATTAGGACTTCCGGTTTGGGTCACGCCGGAGCGGAGCTGCAGCCGGCTCTCCGGAGGCTGCTTTTCGCATTTTTGTGGTTTTTCGGAGGCTTCAGGGCGAAACTGATCTTGAAGAGACCAGTGGCAGAGAGGGGAAACCTCGGAGCATCAGGAGAGAAAGGCAATCCCCCCTGATAGCGAGAGGAAACCCCGGGATCCGACTACAAAAGAGATCGGCTCCATCGAGCAGATCCGGTGGCGTGACGGAGGGACGAGAAGGAAAAGCTCCAAATGAGAACAGCTGAGGAGAGTAGAAAGAATGTGGATTGAAGACGGACTTTTAACAACGTGTAGATGGAATAAGAAAGAGCTTCCCTTTTAGTGGGTTTTTTTTTTTGAAGGACTGAGAACGATAAGCTTTGCTCTAAGAGGTTGGTGGCAGCGAATATCAATGGAGAGCGGAAACGACAGGAACGGAGATCCGGGATGTTACAATTGAAAGAAAAGAAAGAAAAACATCTGAGTGGATCGGAAAGACCGTTCTGTAAAGAGAGTAAATGAGAGAGTGGAGAAAAGAGTAAGCTTGAAGGGACTACAAAAGTGGAGATTGGTTAAGGAAGTGAGAAAGTTGGTGGAAGTTTGTAACGGAACATTTGGAAGCAACCGGAAGAGACATTTTTTTTAAAAAAAAGCAACTAAAGAGATCGTGTAAGAAAGAACACCCGTTTTGCATCGAAGAACTTTATAAAACTGCATTGGATTAAGAAGCAAACCTGGCTGGATGAACTGCTTTTCTAAAATATTGATCGAAGGAGTGTGGAAACTGGATTTGTGCCTCGCCTAAAGAACTGGGTTTGGAAGTGAATATCAGAGGACTACCTTGTGCTTTCTCTTCCCTCTTTGAGAACACACAGAGATAACGCTCCTACTGATTAACTGCTTCGAACTGAAATTGGACTGAACTGATTTGAAAAGGAGCATTCCTGGTGATATGTAATAACTGTCATCCTTTCTTGCATTTGTGGGAAGGTAAAAAATGTACTCTTAATATTACCTGCAGGATTTATATAACATTTAAGTGCTTAGATAGTTAAATACCAAATCTTAATCAAGTGTTTTAGAGATTTAGTTAAATTAATAACGTGGAAATATCTTGAATCGTGACTACTAAATAGTAAAGAGATAAAGTACCTGGGATATCTTGTGATTACCAAATCCCTCTTGCTGATTGGGAGATATTGAAAAACAACTTTGGTGTAGATTTGCAATAACACTTGGCATTAGAAATTTTAAAATTTTTGACTGGGGACCCTAGCAATGACAAGCATACCCAATACAATGTCTAAGACAGGGAAAAAACCAAATATTTCCACCCCATCCCCGGCAGGCCAGCGGCAAATGGATAATCCCCCAGAGAACTCACAGGTTACCCTATCAGGGATACAAGAAATGATGTTAAGAATGCAAGACTCTATGGACAAGCATTGGGAGAGTATGAGGGAGGATATGGGTGAAATGAGAGGAGACATTAGAAAAATGGAGGAGAGAATGGGTAATCTTGATGAGAAAATGGGAACAATACAACAAGTACTAATAAATAACGAAAAAAGAATGAAAGCAGTAGAAGACAGAACTGAACAAATAGGTCAAAGAGTAATGGGAACTGAGAGGAGACTGGAAACAATTAATAGAGACCTCGAAGAGGCCATAGCACATCTGGAAAATGATAAGGCTTCTTTTTACTTGAGATTCCAGAATGTGCCAGAAGAACAAGACGAATGCCTTTTTGAAAAAATGGCTGAGATTATTGCAGGATTAAGAAATAGAGCCCAACAAGAGATTCTGAGTGAAATGGATGAGGTCTTTAGACTGCAGACAAATTATTCCCGTAGACATAAGCTACCTAGAGAGGTCCATGTTCGATTTATTAAAAAAAATATTCGAAATGAAATTTATAACAACGCAAGAGAGAGGACGCCGATATTTAAAGAGAAAGAAATTATAGTACTGAGACAAGTCCCCAGAAGAATTAGAGAGAAAAGGAAGGGATACAGTTTTTTAACTACACAATTGATAAAACAAAATATACTATACAGATGGCTGATTCCTGAGGGAATATTGATATCTATGGGAGACAAAAAGTTTAAGATTCTCTCAGTAGAGGAAGCTAGAGAATTTTACAAAGAATATATTGAGGAAGAAGAAGAGCAGGGACTTGCAGAGGAGAGAGAAAGAATAGATCGAGAGGAGCAAGATGCAACTGCAAATGAGATGGTATAGCAAAGAAAGGAGGCGAAAAAGACAGTATATCAGGAAAGAGATGGCGCAAGAACAAGGGCTCAATCAGAGTATAGGAAAAAAGGACAGAGGGAACCAACGAAATGAAGGATCAAAAGAAAGAGAAATAAGTCTTATTTCTATGAATATAAATGGATTAAACGCTCCAAATAAAAGAGAGAAAATTCTATCGAGATTAGAGAAATTGAATTTAGATATATGTTGTCTCCAGGAAGTTCATGTAAAAAATGTCCAATTTAATATTTTAGAAAAACCCTCTTTGGGCAAACTATTTGTGGCTTTGGCTAAAGAAAGAAAGAGAGGTGTGATTGTATACATAAAGAAATGGTTAAACCCAGAAATAATATATTGTGATGACGAAGGGCGACTTTTAATCGTGGAAATAAAGTTGGGATATAAGAAAATATTGTTGGTAATGATTTATGCCCCAAACACAAAGCAAAAACCTTTTTTTTCCAAAATTCATAAACAACTTTTGGAAATTCAATGGGAACATCTTTGTTTAATTGGCGATTTTAAAGCGGTAACAGACCGAAAGAAAGATTGTAAAAGTAACAATAGGAGGAAAAAAAGAAGGAAGCTACCTGATTCTTTTGAGGAAATGAGAAAGGAATTTATACTGACTGATGGCTGGCGGTACTTAAATCCTGAAAACAAACAGTTTACTTTTTTTTCATATCCTCATAAGTCATGGTCACGAATAGACATGGCATGGATGACCCCCAAATTGTTAGATGACATAATGGAATTAGATATTCTTCCCAACGCTTGGGGAGATCACAACCCATTAAAAATAAAATGGAAAGGATTAAACCAGGGAAAGAAAAAAAGATGGTCCCTTAATCAAAGAGTTGTCCAGGAGAAAAACTATAGACAAAAAATAGAAAAAGAATTAGAATACTTTTTTGAAATCAATACGAAAGAACAAACCTCATTAACGAATTTATGGGATACAACCAAAGCATATATTAGGGGATTGACGATAGCCTATGTTGCCAACCGAAATAAAGAAAAAAGGAATAACTTAAACCTATTAAACCTTAAACTTAAAGACCTAGAAAACAAACTAGCAATTACCCCACAAGATGACGAAACTTTGGAAAAAATGAACGCAATCAAACATAATATAAATCTGATCTCGCAGGAAGATTTGGCGCAGAAAATTAAAATGTCAAAACAAAATTACTTCGAATTTGCCAATAAACCGGGGAGATGGTTAGCCCATAAATTGAAGAAAGAAAGGATGGACAGACAAATTGACCAACTGAGAGATGAGAACGGGGCGTTGTATCGTAAATCAGAGGAAAAGAAAAATATAGTGCGAAATTTTTATACTGAACTATACAAAAAAGAAAATATTAGTCAAGAAGAAATTAAGAAATATATGGAGAAACTAGAATTGCCAGTCCTATCTGAAGAGGATAGGACGGTTCTAAATAAAAACATAACAACCGCAGAAATTAGAAAGGCCATTGCCAAACAAAAAAACAATAAAACGCCAGGCCCAGATGGTATACCTTCAGAATTTTATAAAAAATTCCAACAACAATTAGAAAAATTAATGTTAGAGGTTTATAATGGGGCTATGGAAGAAGCTAAAATTCCCGAGTCTTGGAAAGAGGCGTATATAACGTTAATCCCGAAAGAAGAAGCAGATAAATTACAAATCCAAAACTACAGACCCATTTCATTATTAAATACAGATTATAAGATATTAGCCTCTATTATGGCAGAAAGACTTAAACCAATCTTAAATAAACTAATACACTCTGACCAGAACGGATTTTTGCCAAATAGACAAATCAGCCACAATACAAGAATTATACTGGATGTCCTTGAGTATTACGATATACATATAGGAAAACAGCTGGCATTAATCTTTATTGACGCCCAGAAAGCTTTCGATAACCTGGATTGGCGGTTTTTCATAACCCAGCTTGAGATGATGAATTTTGGTGTTAAATTTTTAAATTTGATTAAGGCAATCTACAAGGAACAATCAGCCAAAGTACTTGTGAATAATGATCTGACGGACAAAGTAAATATTCAGAAAGGAGTTCGCCAAGGGTGCCCCCTATCTCCTCTACTATTTATTCTGGCCTTAGAAATTCTTTTGAGGTGTGTAAGACAAAATCATAATATAAAAGGTTTAAAAATTAAAAAGGAGGACTATAAGGTGCAGGCCTTTGCAGACGATATGACTTATATCCTGGAAGATCCCATAAAATCGGGTCCAATATTAATTGAAGAAATAGAAAAGTTTGGTAAAGTGGCAGGATTAAAAATCAATAAAGAAAAAACAAAAATAATAACTAAAAACTTAACTGAAAAACAAAATAGGACTTTAGAAACAATACTGGGAATTAAAATAGTTAAAAAAGTCAAATATCTAGGGCTATGGCTTACTGCCAAATGTAGCACCATCAAAGAAGACAACTATACAAAATTGAATCAAAAAATACAAAAAAGAGTTGCAGAATTGGGCTAAATTGCAACTATTGTTATTAGGTAAAATTGCCGTTATCAAAATGAACGTTTTACCCAAGCTATTATTTCTATTCCAAATTGCACCCATAAAACTTAAAAAGAACTTTTTCACGGAATTAAATAACATCGTCCGCAAATTCATTTGGTCAAAGAAAAAGGCCAGAATTAAACTCCAGACGTTACATGACCGTAGGATTAATGGTGGCTTTGGACTCCCGGACTGGGAAAGCTATTACAAGGCGGCTGCATTAAGCTGGATCAAAGAATGGGTTTTATTACGTAACAGAAGGATCTTAACTCTGGAAGGTTTTAATCTTCAAGTAGGCTGGCATGCATTCCTGTGGGGAGGGAAACATAAGGCACATGCATACTTTCAGAGGCATTATATACGGGGCCCCTTACTAGAAACCTGGCTTAATATAAAAAATGATTACTATAAAAAAATTCCTAAATGGCTATCAACATCTGAAGCCATTATACATCCAAATTTTATAAACAAGAATAAAACTATTATCTATCAACAGCTTTTAGATGAACAAAATAATCTTAGGTCAAGACAAGAACTTAGTATAAAGGGCATAGATTTAGAATGGTGGCACTATCTTCAGATTCAAACCCGATATAAGAAAGATCTCTCCCAATTCGGCTTCCAAAACAGTAATGAATTAGACAAAATATTTATGGGGCCAGATGAAAAAATGATCTCCAAATTTTATAATCTGCAGTTGAAAACTAAATTAAAAGAGAATGAAACTAAAGGCTATATGATCGCTTGGGCTCAAAATTTGGGATATGAAATAAATTTGAATGAATGGAAGGTTATTTGGAAAATCAATTATAAATTGACACTAGCTGCATCTTATAAAGAGAATATCTATAAAATGGTATACCGTTGGCACCTCTCCCCAGATCGCCTGGCAAAGATGTTTCCATCGCTATCACCTAAATGTTGGAAGTGTAAAAAGGAAGCAGGGAGCTACTACCACATGTGGTGGTCGTGCCCCAAGGTTCAAGTATTTTGGAAAAAGATTAGATCTTGGTTGGAACAGATTCTAAATGTGAAAATGGAATTAAAACCAGAAATGTTCTTATTGGGGATCTTCCGGAGCAAATTTACTAAAGAAGAAAGATATTTAATTTTACAAATAACAACCGCAGCTAGACTACTGTATGCCCAAAATTGGAAATCTGATATTATTCCCTCCTCAAATATGATAATTCGGAAAATTTTAGAATGCTCAGAAATGAGCAAGTTAACGATGGACATCCATCAAAAAGACAACTCTGATTTCTATGAAATATGGGCAAAATGGTATTCCTGGTTACAATCAAATAAAAATTTAAAACTATGGACATAGAAGAAGACTTGATCCGAAAAATCTTTCCTTACCATCTCCTTTATAACAATAAAAATGATTATTATCGATGCACATAATCCGAGGATATAAATATGAAAAATAATGTAAATATGTATAAATACGTTTTAGATTAGTTTGAACTAAAGAGTAAAAGGGATAAAGGTTAAAAGCAACCAATGTAGTAAGATTGCAAAACTGGATTTAGTTACATAAAGATATAGCTGTTAAATTGAAATGCTGTTTTTTTTTCTTTTGTGTATTAGTGTTTGTATTTTTTTTCTCCTTCTTTTCCCTTTTCCCCCCTTTCTTAATGTTTTCTTTTTTCTTTTTTCTTTGATGTTGTGTGTTATTATGTATGTTCTTTTTAAAGCTTAAAAACCAAATAAAGATTATTTTAAAAAAAAAAATTTCTTTATTGAGAGATTAGGCATAATGAATGAAATCTGGTTACATACAAAAGGTTGATAAACATGACCACATGAATATCTAAAGAAGGCAACACCTTTTCCCAACAGTTTTGTGGCAAGTTTAGGAATGTTGCAGGGTGAGAAAAATTAAATTGTGATACTATAGAGTCAGACTTCAGAGACAGAAGTAGTATCTATTCAAATACACCTTTTAACTTTCTGTTTCGTGTCGAATTTGACAATGTTTCATGGGCATTCACATACTTGACACAGAGCTAGAGGAGTTGGCCTAATTCCTAACTGGTGACAGTGGTAGGTATGGTCAGTCACAAAATACTCATTTATTAGATGGCAAACAGATGTAGATATTCCTCTGCAGTCTTCCTTCTCCCATGTTCCTTATTGCATGTTCCAGTTTTCTTTTTCCTAAACAGGTAAACACACTACCAGATGAAGCACTGGGTTGCTGTCATCCACCATGCCCATTTTCTCAGAATGTCTATTTGAGGTCCAGAGAGGGTTTTTTCCCCTCAGAATAAAAAAAAAGTGATGGTGCTGTCACTCTTCTCTGACATTTCAATTCCTTTTCCTCTTCTTCTTAATGGTAAGATTCAACTCCTACCCTCAAAACGACGCTATTAGAGCACTGCACACCAGAACAACTAGGCACAAGAACAGTTTTTTCCCGAACGCCATCACTCTGCTAAACAAATAATTCCCTCAACACTGTCAAACTATTCACTAAGTCTGCATTACTATTACTATTAATCTTCTCATCGTTCCTTTCACCCATCTCCTCCCACTTACGACTGTATGACTGTAACTTGTTGCTTGTATCCTTACATTTTATATTGATTGTTTCCTAGTATGATTTGATTGCTTATTTGTACCCTATGACTATCATTAAGTGTTGTATCTTATGATTCTTGATGAATGTATCTTTTCTTTTTATGTACACCGAGAGCATATGTACCAAAGACAAATTCCTTGTGTGTCCAATTACACTTGGCCAATAAAGAATTCTGTTCTGTTCTGTTCTATTCTATTTTTTAAAGAAGGAAAATGTTAGGTAGACCAATTAAGAAATATACAAAAGCTCTTATGTCCATACGTAGCACATTACTTACTATGACTTATGTGCTGTGATTCCACCATAATATTATTAGACATTTCTCAAATACTTGTATCATTAAACATACAGGCAAGTGTAAATGCAAACAGAAATATTTGAAAGTAGATGTGGATAAATGAATGACTTGCAATACATCTATACAGCAGTAATTTAATATGGAAAGCAAAAATGACATTTTCCCATCTCAACTTGGTTGAACAAATTAAGACAGCTTGGTATAATGAAGGTTCTTTTCTCTAATTTATGTTATATACTACTTTCTGTAGTTTACCTTGGCAGCACAGCCCTCTGGCAACTCAATGTTCCTTTTCCTGGTTTGGAAAATAACCAGTTTTTCATGCTTAATCTGGTAGCAAGCCAAACTTTTTGGTATTGCACTCTCCTCGAGCCCATCTCACAGGAAAAGTAGTGCTTGTATGTCTATAACAACCTAGTTCATCATTAGATTCCAAAGGAAGATATCCATCGCAGCCATACAAATGGATGAATTTCCAGGCTTCATACTAAGCCATTATTTGTTTAACCACAGTTTATTGATTGCAACTTAATTGGGTTCATGCATTGCTCCATAAATGATAACAGATCATTTCCCTGATACTCAACTGAAAACTACTTCCTGTTCAACTTAGTCCTTCTTGTCCTCTTTTCTGAAACTATTGTTTCCTAATCTAAAGTGAATGTGTAAATCTACACCCAGACACTATGAATCAGGGGTGAAATGCTACCAGTTTGGGCCGGTTCACCCGAACCAGTAGTAAAAGATGTTACTGATTCGCAGAACTGGTTATTAAAAAATACTAAAAAAAGTTTTTTTTTAAAAAGTTCCCATGATTGCAGGTTGTACAGCTGATCTTCAGAACTTTTTTTTCCCCTTGAAGCCTGCTAGGCCAAAAATGGGGGGGGAGGCCAAAAACGGGGTGGGGGGGTGGGGGTGGAAAGAAAAAGAAAGAAAGAAAGAAAGAAAGAGGGAGGGAGGGAGGGAGGGAGGGAAAAAGGAGAGGAAGGAAGGACTAAAGACCTGGCACTAGACGCAGCTTCAGAGGATAATCCATGGCTGGAAGGGACCTGGAGGTCATCCAGTCCAACCCTGCTCCAGCAGGACATTGTTAAAGTGAGTTTCTGTCTTTTGATCCCCAGTCACATGACCACATAGCCATGCCCACCCAGTCACATGACACCACCAAGCCACGCCCACAGAACCGGTAGAAAAAAAAAATTAGATTTCACCACTATGAATGTTAGTGATTGTTGTCACACATGATATAATCAACTGGGATAAGAGTTGTGGCCACTATTTGAAATCGTTATAAATCTGTGTTAAGAAACAAAGAGGGCATTGATTCAGCTGTCAAGGTGATGTATGTGGAAATCCTATTAAATCCAGTGTGAGAATTCAGCATGACTTTGTCTTCCCTTCCTAAAATCAGTAAAATCAGATCTCCGTAACATTTTCATCACAACATTCCCTGTTAGTCTTTAATAACCATGCATCCATTATTGCTTCCTCAAATACTGTCTGGTGCTGCTTTTAATTTAATTCTAGGCAGTAAAGTTAAAATCCTAGACAGAGTACCTAATTCTTAATAAAATGATACTGTTTTCCTAGACAGCTGAACAGGATGCATGGTATTTGGTATTTCACGCCAAAAACTCTTTTAGATTAAACATTTGGACTACATTCTGCTTTGTATCATTACATCTGCATGGGTTTATTAATACAGGAAGAGTAAATTGGGGTCTTCATTGAAAGCAAAACATAGAGAGACACGTAGGGACACAAAACAGTCTCTTCCATAATGATTCATATCTACAGTCTGTTAGAAACAAACTTTGAGGAGAGAAAACTTCTAGGGGATATTTTACTTTGTTTAGACTGGAAAAAAATGCCATTTGATTCTTTTGGAGATTTTTTTAAAACATGTTTTTGCTTAACCAGTTAAAGTCCTTGAATCAAGCTCAGCTCCTGGATGACTTCAAGGAGATAACTGACTTCCACTGACTTCTGGAATGTTTTTCTACAACCCTAGGATTTCTTAGTGGTCTCCCATCCAAATGGTAAAAAGATCTGACTTAGATTTTCAAGAGCAACCATAGCTGGCTTCATGCTGTCACCAACCTGGGTCCTCTCCTGGATTTGACTAGCCAGTGTTTTTTGCAGTTATGCTTCATTTTGGAAGCTGTCTCAAAGCCAATAGGTATTTAAAATAGGCTGTAGAAAACATGGAACTGATTCAGAGGTGGGTTTCAGCAGGTTCTGACCAGTTCTGGAGAACTAGTAGTGGAAATTTTGAGTAGTGCGGAGAACCGGCAGTTTGGAACTAGTAGTGGAAATTTTGAGTAGTTCAGAGAACCGGTAAATACCACCTCTGACTGGCCCCGCCCCCTGCCTCCCGAGTCTCAGCTGATCGGGAGGAAATGGGGATTTTGCAGTAACCTTCCTCTGGAGTGGGGTGGGAATGGAGATTTTACAGTATCCTTTCCCTGCCACGCCCACCAAGCCACGCCCACAGAACCGGTAGTAAAACAATTTGAAATGCACCACTGAACTGATTACACATACAGAAGCATTTCCTGATGGCTCAGGTGAGTGAACATGTCAGTAGTTATTCAAACAAACAAATGGGCTATTGAGCAAGACATTTCCTCCTCCAACAACAAAAGTGAGATAACCTGAAACTGTCCATAAGAAGTGGTAGACTCCAGCTCCCAGAATTCCTAAGCCACATACAGAAGCATTTCCTGATGGCTCAGGTGAGTGAACATGTCAGTAGTTATTCAAACAAACAAATGGGCTATTGAGCAAGACATTTCCTCCTCCAACAACAAAAGTGAGATAACCTGAAACTGTCCATAAGAAGTGGTAGACTCCAGCTCCCAGAATTCCTAAGCCAATATGGCCATGGCTTGCTGATTTAATCACTTAATTCAGTGTTTCTCAACCTTGGCAATATTAAGACCTGTGTACTTCAACTCCCAGAATTGAGAGCTGAAGTCCACAGGTCTTAACTTATTAAGATTGATTTAATTTTTTTTTCCAGCCTGATTACCTCCACTTGGGTCAAACTGCAATTCCTTCCCCCCAGTATGTTGACTCGGGTTAATGGGAACAAAATACTTCTGGAATGTACCAGGTTGCATGTACCAGGTTGCACTTCTCTTAAAATTGCTAGACTTTTTGGCAGTAGCCATCCTGGCTGGAGAATTCTGGGAGCTGAAGTCCACAGAGCTGGAAATTGTGCAACCCTGATACATAGCTTGGGATCAGCCTATGATTGTCAATTCATATACTATATGAATATATGACATGCAAAATATATAGCTAAAAGATATGACTGGAGACTGTTTCCAAGATTATACAGGTCTTTGCAGCATGTGATAAAACATCGGCATATTCATAGGTTATATCATCAAAGGAGTCTGTACTCTTTGTGTGTGTGTGTGTGTGTGTGTGTGTGTGGCAAAGAGGACACTTTGTCCTATTAGTAGCATTTTTAGTATGCAGTATTTGTGGAAATGATGCTGTTTTCTACTATAAGTATCTTCTTTGACTTATGAGCATTTGTTTAACAACTGAAGTTACAATGACGCTGAAAAAATGATTTACCACCAATGCTCATACTTATGTCTCTAACAGTGTCCCTATAATGTGATAAAAACTTGAATGAATGACAACTAGCATGTATTTGAGATAGTTGCAGCAACCCTGGGCACATGTGATCATCATTTGCAATCTTTCCAAGAGGCTTCTGATAAGCAAAGTTAATAGGGTAGGCTAGATTCACTTAATGACCGCATTCTTTAGTGACAGATGTTCTGGACCCAATTATGGTTGTAAATCAAGGACCAACTGTAGAACAGAAATGGAGACTGTTTTGAGCAAGGGCCACAGTGAACATTTTTTGAGAGGCTGAATAAAGATGTCCACGGAGGTGGGATGGGGTTAAAAATAGGCAAGATAGTGGCTGTGGCTGTGAAATCTCATCCCCTTTTAACGTGTGCCATATCTAAGAAAATGGCATAGCTTCCATTGAAGTGAGCACCATCTTGTCTTTTGGAACCTCCTGCCAATTCCTACATTATGGATAGAGCCTTATCCCATAGATGTCTATGGAAATTCTCCGTCATCCAGGTTACGGCTGTCCCAAAGGTGCTTTTTCAAGAGGCAACTGGACTTTCATCCAAGAAGCGAAACATCTTCAAAGAAAAACCAGAAAGTCCAGTTGCCTCTTGAAAAAGCACCTTTGGGACTTATCCAATAGATTGGGCAGAACTTGGTTTTGCAGAGTATTTGAAGGTTTCTCTTTTTAATTATGATATATAGAACCTGGTTTCATGGATTAAGCTAGGTTGAATAGTCTCCCACCTTCAAATGATCTCATAGTAATGTTCAAAGGCAGCTCTGAAGGCTGCTAGGAGAGGCTTGGGACAGCAAGGTGCTCTGAGACTGAAGGTCACTCATCGTAGTACTCCCATACCAGAAACCAAGAAGAAATCATGGTGCTAAGGAACCAGAGGGCAGGACAAGAAGTAATGGGTGGAAGCTTGTTAAAGAGAGATCCAACCTAAAAGAAATTTTCTGACAGAGAGAACAGTTAACCCTTCCTGAGGTTGTAAGTGCTCCATCACTATTTTCAAAAAACAATTAATTGACTGGGATGGTATAAGGCCCGGGTGTCAAACTCGCGGTGTCCCATCGTCAGGTGATGTATCGTGACTTTTTCCACCTTCGCTAAGCCAGGGGTGGGCTTGGCTAGCGCGTGACGCATCCAGCCCGTGGGCCGCGAGTTTGACACCCCTGGTATAAGTGTTTCTGTCTTGAGCAGGATGTTGGACTAGAAGACCTCTTAAATCCCTTCAATTCTATGATTCTATGAAAAGAAAACACTTGAGAGAGGAAGAGAGGCCTAGGGGGTGGGGAAACTACAGCTCTTTGAGGACCTGTGAACTTCAACTCCCAGAATTCCTGAGCTGGCTCAGGAATTCTGGGAGTTGAAGTCCACAGGGCCTCAAAGAGCTGTAGTTTGCCTACCCCTGGATTGGCCTGAACTGAGCAGTGGTGGTTTCCCTCCCCAAAGGTTTTCCCTTTGAAATCAGGGCAGGGGTTGTTTAACATGATTAGGACAGTTTATATTTAAACATATGCTTCTGCCAGTGAAACTCACTCTCTCTCTCTCTCTCTCTAGTCCCAAGTGCTGATAAGGGCTTCTAATCTTGCCCAGGAAAACATGAAACTCCCTTGCTACCATCCCTTTCTCCCCATAAAGGGGGGAAAAAAAGTATTTTTGGAAAAATCCTTTGGCAAGAAATTTTCCAAAGAGCCAGGAAAGAGTAAGCTTTTGTTGGGATTAAATGGGATGGAATAAGAACCAGGAAGTTCCAAGCATCTCATTGAAATGCTAAGCAGGAACTGTTCACCTTGCAACAGATGTAATTGCACACCTTCTGTTTTAGCCTTAAGAAGAACCCTAAAGTATTACACAACAGCGCAGGGCACACCCTGTTCTATAATGTTTTTGGAGGAGAAGTGTGTTTTTTGTTTTACTCAATAGAGACATAGACGCCATTTGGAAATTTTTAATACTTGTGATTTTTAACCTGCCATTTTGCTGAGTTGCCGTTCCCACCCACCCTCCACAGAAAGGCAGTTTTTATTGATTTTCCTGCCTTCCTTCTTTGGAATTGGAGACAGCTTGTTCTGTTTGCTCCAGATAGTTTGCCCATCTCACAGTCCTGGGCAGGTTAGACTGCTTTTTCAGTCTCAACCTTTGCTCTTCTTCAAAGGTTTCAGTTATTTGTGGCTGATATTTCTTTCCCTCTGCCCCCCCCCCACCTTTTAGCATTGAGTCATTGTATGATATGAGCAATGCTTTCGTACCAGGAGCAGAGAGTTGTGGTAGATGTGTGATTAAACGTGATCCAAAATTTACAATATATTTCCTTCTGTTGGGTAAATAAATATGCGTCTGATTTCTTCAGCTGCCCAAGTTAGGATTGTACAGCATGTACATGCGTCTGTTTGGCTAAATGCCTGGGCAACAAGGGCTACCTTAATCCTTGCATCCATCCAACTAGATTCAGCGACAGGCATTATAGAATTGAAATCTAATTTTTAGGACCAATTGAAAGTGATGTGGGGCAATCATCTTGTTCATCTGTCTTGTTTGGGGGTAACAGGCATAGACTTGCTGTTAGAAAGGGAAAAATAGAGGAGGGGGAAAGGGAAAGAGGTCTTAGACAAAGGAAACAAGCAGGGGTGGGTTCCAACTTACCTCGCTGCCGGTTCGCTCCCTCCCTCCCGCGCCATGTGGGCGCGCGCATGCGCAGTAACGAAAAATCCAAAAAAAACCCCTAAGCAGAAAAAAAGATGGCGACCGCATGCACAGTGCCAGAACTCGGCTTCTGCGCATGCTCAAAAGGGAAAATTTAAAAAAACAATTTTTTAAGATGGCGGCATCCACGGACCGGCACCGACCGATCTGGTTCGGTGATGTCATCATGATGTCACCAGCGGGTAGCTACCAGTTTGGGAGAACCGGTCCGAACCCACCCCTGGAAACAAGAGAGAGAAAGTATGCAGAGCAGAGCATACTTTCTGGAATTCTTTCCAACCTGTTCACCAGTAGCATTTTTGAAGGAATCTGCATTTTCTTCTGTGTAATGAAATAATATGTTGCATCTGTGTATATGCATGTATGCTTCTGCCCCCTCATGATGCATCTGCATATGTTTTCATTCATTCATTCATTCATTCATTCATTCATTCATTCATTCAATTTATCCACTACTTAAAACCTATTCAGCTCTATGCAGCTTATAACAGGGCCACAGCCAATTCGGAACCAGGCCACGCAAGCACCCACCACTTGCACAAATGGAGCTGCGTGCGCTCATACGCCTGTCTGCCACTCACACAGAACCATCCCTTCCTGCCTCTCCCGCCAGCCACTAAGCCGGAAAGGTTGAGAACCACTGGCTTAAACTTAAATTATATGCACCAGAAAATCTAAGGCAAGCTGCATTTGTGCTGCTCTGGGTCACATGACTAGAAGAGAGGAAAGACGGAAGCTTAGATTGAAGCAGCCACAAAAATTCCAAGTCACTACCCGGCAGCTGCCTTTCCCGCAGAGATACACTGGAATCTTTTTTTTCTGGATTTTTTTTCCCTACTCCCAGAATTTAGAGAATTATTGCTGATGGACACACAGAATACTGACCCCTTTTGCAAGCTTCTCTTTTCAGTGTTAGGTTGGGTTAGACCGGGGGTGTCAAACTCGCGTCATCACAGCGTCGTCACGTGACGTATTGCGACTTCCCCCCCTTCGCTAAACCGGATGTGGGCGTGGCCAGCATGTGACGCATCCGGCCTGCGGACCGTGAGTTTGACAGCCCTGGGTTAGACAAAATAAAAACTCTATAAAGAGATACAAATAGCAATCATTCATTCAACAATTGCTCAAAGCTATGAGGGTGTTGACAAAGGAGAATTTAAATAGGGTTGTTGAAGTTGTGGTTGTCACTCTTGTTCCCAGAGTCATGTGATTGCTATTTGTGACCTTAAGTGTTGGCTTCTGAAATTGTAAGTTCCAATCATGTGATGTCACACTTAATAACTGTGTATGATTCACTTAATGATTACAACCAGAACTGTTGTAAGTTGGCATGGCCACATACTTATTTTTGCTTTACAACTGTGTCACTTAGTGTTGTTGATCCCAGTTATGGTCATTAACTGAGCACTGCCTACAACACCAATTCAACACTTGCTTCAGCCCCATCCTATTGCCTGCATGTGACAAAAACCGCAACTGAACTTTGTATATTTAGGAGGACTTTATAGGTGAGAACTGCTCTAGTGAAAAACTACTACTACTGTATTGAGTTTTATCTTAAGATATTCCATATAAATCAGAATAAAAGCTTCACATATCACTAATGTAGTTAATGTTAATTTAATTCCCAATGGAAGAAAATATATGTACGATCAGGGTTGAACTGTGGAGTGTTTGTTTGCAGACATTTCATTACCTAACTACAATATGTGAGAACCACAATTTAATCTCTACCAGCATTACCATCCTTCTGAGGTCGGTAAAATGAGGACCCAAATTGTTGGGGAAATATGCCGACTCTGTAAACTGCTTAGAGAGAGCTGTAAAGCACTGTGAAGCGGTATATACTGTAAGGCTATGTGCGATTGCTATTAAGCGTTACAAATTCATCCTAAATTCTAAAGAAATTCTAGACAAGAGTTCGCAAAATGCTATCACGCACACACACAAAGATAAAATTGTATTCATTTGCATATCACTTTTACTTTATAGCCCAAGTTATATTTTAAGCAGTATGGATGTTCCAACGTCAAACACAGAAAAAGATATTTATGCCAACAGCTGTTAAAAATCAAAATCCATGCATTTCAGTTGCCAGACAATGCTTGTGATTTAATCTTTGCAGCATTGTTTTATGGGATTGATTATTCATTGATCCAGCAAATTAGGTATTGCTTTTCTTCTCCCCCACCCCACCCCACCCTTCTGATCTTATCCGGTTCTAAAGGATAATTACCGGTGGAATTGTTGCCAAGTTGTTATGAGGATTGTAAAGCTTTTTTAGTTAATGCATGGCATATGTCCATGGCATTCATTTAATTCACATATCTCTCTGCGCTATTAATAGAGAAGGTTACATGCCAATTATCCCAGATTCAATCAACTCTCTTAAGATACAATAGTTGTAGTGTTCACACACTTGATGACTAGCATTCCAGTCAGATATTATAAACAGCTGGTCTACATAAGATTGCAGTGGCATTACTACTACACACATTTGCCAACAATGTATTTGTCAGTCGTATCTCTTCAGTGGGACAAGATTGCTCACTAAATATTCACTGGTAGTAATTAATTACTCGCTATTAGTCTCACTAAGTTCTGTGGGATGAGTTCCCAGATAAACATGTTTACAGCAAGTAGCTAGGGATCACATATTTTTAGATTGAGAAGTGTGAGAATCTGGTTGATGCCTGTTCTTCCATGTAATGGGCTACATTTACATCTATTTTAATCTCTTCTCTCCCCCCCCCATCCCCCCACAAAGCACATTAAAAAATGTTGCATCTAAATTTCCAGCTTCCTGTGGCTTGAAATTTTGTGGAAAGCACAGATTATTAATGTTTGCTTTAACCCAGAAAAAAGGCTCCTTATTGCAAGATGTGTTTAAAAGCCCTTGCAATGTTCCTTCATCATCTTTCATGTCTGCAAACAAATTAGAGGGACAGTTGTGGATTCTGACACCTGAACATAAGACAATTCCATCTGTTCCCATGGAGATGCTGTATTCCTTTTCTGTGTCAACTGGTCAATCCACAAATGCTGTCCTTGCATTTCTTTTTACAAACCAAATATTCTTATCTGTATGCTTTGGGTAAAATTAAGAGAGATTGAGACTAAACAAAATGTGCTGGGCCAACAGAGAGTTGGTTCCATCCTCCAGTTTCCAGCAATGTTGGAATTCCACTAACCCTGTTTTCTGAAAGTGCAGGAATACTTCTCAAGATGCAAACAGTAACTATTAACCACATATCATAAAAGCAACACAGGAATCCATCAAATTTATTTTTTTAAAAAAATGATATTTAATCTGCTTTTTCTTGGAGAGAAGAAGAGCATGAGTGTTTATGGATTTATTCCATTGGCTACTGTAGTCTCCTTGTTATTTTGGTGTCATAGTAACCCTGCAAGGAAATTAAGCTACAAGGGAATAATTTGGCAAAGGGAGAATACAATCAGCCATGGTTTGCTTAATCAGTGTTTTTGGAAGAAGGCCCCTGAAGCAAAATCAAACTATAATCAAACTATAATCAAACAAACCACAATATAATATATAAGAGTGCAGAGAAGAGCAACAAAGATGGTTAGGGGACTGGAGGCTAAAACATATGAAGAACGGTTGCAGGAACTGGGTATGTCTAGTTTAATGAAAAGAAGGACTAGGGGAGACATGATAGCAGTGTTCCAATATCTAAGGGACTGCCACAAAGAAGAGGGAGTCAAACTATTCTCCAAAGCACCTGAGGGCAGAACAAGAGGCAATGGGTGGAAACTAATCAAGGAGAGAAGCAACTTAGAACTAAGGAGAAATTTCCTGATGGTTTAATCAGTGGAACAACTTGCCTCCAGAAGTTGTGAATGCTCCAACACTGGAAGTTTTCAAGAAGATGTTGGATAACCATTTGTCTGAAGTGGTGTAGGGTTTCCTGCCTAAGCAGGGGGTTGGACTAGAAGACCTCCAAGGTCCCTTCCAACTCTGTTATTATATTATATTATACTTCATATGGAGATATGCAAGGTAAAACACTAACAATTTTAGAGTGTGACTGTAAGGAGCTAAAAATCTTTTTCTTTCTCTGTCTGTCTGTCTGTCTGTCTGTCTGTCTGTCTGTCTGTCTGCCTGCCTGCCTGCCTGCCTGTCTGTCTGTCTGTCTGTCTGTCTGTCTTCCTACCTACCTACCTACCTACCTACCTACCTACCTACCTACCTACCTATCTATCTATCTATTTCACATTTCTAAATGATCTCCCTCAATGAAGCCCTCTTATACTTTCGAAAAGGAAAATAATAATAATAATATAGGGCTATATTGGTTAAATTAAAATTAAATGTTAATTAATTCAAAGTAAGTCAAAGAAAACCTTAACTTTCTCCCCCACCCACCCACTCTTAATATTGGTTCTTGGTTCTTCATATCCAAGATATAGGCTAATACAGGCACACCCCAAACTGCATCCTTTGCTGAATTGGTCTTTTCTAAGCCTGTGCACCAACCTCCTTTAACCTGAACTCCCGAAAAGCATTTGCGTTCCTTTAAAATGGCTGTCATCACAGCCTCAGTCAGTGTGTAGGAAAGGGCAGCAGGGTAGAACATTAACATTTCCGATCTTTGAAATAAAGAACAAGGCAGGAAGCTCAACATGGCATAGAGAGTTTGGGGACCACAATTATGTGTAACGTGTGCTTTTCCTCTTAATGAAGTTGCTCTCTAGCATATCTAGCAGTAAAACAAATCAGCCAAATAAATAAAGCTTTACATTCTCTGGGCTTAGACTGAAACCTGCCTGGCTGGTTTTACAACTTCTCACTAAACATCTTTCTATGGGGGAGGTTTCACTGCTCCCAACTGTTAGGCCAGAAAAAAGAAACCTGATACCTTGGAATCTTCCTAGGGCAGGAGAGAGAACAGCCACTGTCAAAGGACAAAGCGTGCAGGACCATTAGAAGGACAGAGAAGATGGTTCACTTCCTGGATGTATCTGCCATACATCGTTCTCTTTATTCATTTCTATGTTTGATTTAATAAGGGCTAAATTAACTCAAGAGCACTGTAGCTCTCCCACATTACAGGAAAACACATTATACCGGTGTCTCTTTTCCTTGGGGAAAAAAAAACAAAGAACAAAACACAACAGATCCAAGAGAAGCAATATTGAACTGCAAAATAGGGCATAAAAAACTTTTGCTAGACCAATTCTTGAATACAGCTCTGTTGGGAGATGAGAATAAATCTCATAGAGGCGATTTGGATCTTTGCTTGGAATTCAGACAGTTAGAAATAAAGCCGAGATTAAAAGTCTAATAGAAATATTTATTTCGGTACAAAAACAATAAATCCTGAATAATTACATCTTTGCTAAGAAAATGCGACCGTTCTGGTCAAGAGTCAAGTCAAAAGTGATTAATGGTGGTTTAGGAATGTGGACATGCGTACAAGATCATATCACGTGTTCTGCCTGTATTGGAATATACCATAATATTAGAATAGGGGTGCATCACCCTGCATAGACATACAACTGACAATATTCAGACCGTGACAAGCTCATCTGTCTGGAATCTGCACTGCATATTAGACATTAATACAATCGAACGACTCCAGAGATATTTCATGAGAAGAGTCCTCCAAAAAGAGATAGAGAAAAAAGTTGCTTCTGAAATTCACTTTATCCCCATTTACCAGCAGTGGTTCTAGGAGACATCTGGGTTGCCTTAGAATACAACTCATCTGTCTGGAACCCACACTACATATCGGACATTAATACAATTGAGAATGTCCAGAGATATTTCATGAGAAGAGTACTATACTCCTCCGTTCGCAACAGAATACCTTATGTAACCAGACTTGAAATTTTGGGCTTAGACAACTTAGAACTTCGCCGTCTTCGATCTGACTTAAGCATAGTACACAAAATTATCTGATACAATGTCCTACCTGTCAATGAATACTTCAGCTTCAAACACAACAATACACGAGCGCACAATAGATACAAACTTATGGTAAACCGCTCCAAACTCGATTGCAGAAAATACGACTTCAGTAACAGAGTGGTCAATGCCTGGAATGCACTACCTGACTCTGTGGTTTCTTCCCCAAACCTCCAAAACTTTAACCTTAGACTGTCTACTGTCGACTTCACCCCATTCCTAAGAGGTCTGTAAGGGGCGTGCATAAGCGCACCAGCGTGCCTACCTACCATCCCTGTCCTAATATTCCTTTTTATTCGTATCCATTTCATGTATTCATAATCATGTTTATAATTATATCCGCTATCTAATATATGCTTGATGAAATAAATAAATAAATAAATAAATAAATAAATAAATAAGAAAGAAAGAAAGAAAGAAAGAAAGAAAGAAAGAAAGAAAGAGAGAGAGAGAGAGAAAGAGAGAAAGAAAGAGAAAGAAAGAAAAAGAAAGAAAGAAAAATAAGATGCCTTTTGTAGTGTGGGACCGAAAGCCACTTCTTGGGAAGAGCTGAGAATTGCTTAGTAATAGCAGGTGGGTGGGCCATATCGTGACTAAAGGCAAGGCTGGAATTGTTTTGATGTGGCCTTCCTTA
Organism: Diadophis punctatus similis; assembly: GCA_023053685.1. NCBI lineage: Eukaryota > Metazoa > Chordata > Lepidosauria > Squamata > Dipsadidae > Diadophis > Diadophis punctatus. The sequence goes on along the minus strand of JALIGW010000003.1, from coordinate 9,389,377 downwards.
TATTTGGAGAAATAGGTTTGTACAAACATTTTTTACATTGCCATGTTCATGGATTTCCTGTCTCAGAATAGCCAGAAATAACACTGCTCAGTTTTGACAATTGCAGAAGGAATTCTGTGGGCTGCGGAAAAAGAAGATTAGGGATCACGTGCAGACCTGAGGCTGAAGTTGCAATCCTTGCAATAAATAGTTTTAAAAATAATACTTTTAAGACACACTGAGACCTTCAAAGCAGAGGAAGGACAAGATACAGTATAGTGACAAATTTTCCTGGAAGTTTTCTTCCTTTGTTAAAAGACCTGTCTGTTTTCTAACCTAATTATGTCAGATTTCTTTTGGGGTTCTTAGGGTTTTTATTATTGGAAAAAAATTAGATATGCCAGGTGGGTTTTGATTTTTCTTCTTCATCGCTTAATCTGTAGCCTCCCCAGTTGTCTACAGTGCTTTGTTCTGAAGAACTTGAGATCTTTTTTGGGGTTGGGATTGGATGGAACTAGGGAGGCCACAGATCTCTGAGAAGAATAGTATACAGTAGAAGACACAATACTTACAGATACCATCCTGCTATGGCTCCCACATTTATGTCATTCAGGAAATTAATGAAGATTTCATTGCTCTTCCAAGCTTTGGAGACAAAGTGTGGAGCCCCCTTTTTTTCTTTTTTCTTTTTTCTTTTTCTTTCTTTTTCTTTTTTCTTTTAAATATTTTGCTCTTCCAATTCTATCTTTTATATGCTTTTATATTGCTATTATTAGTTCTTAGTCAATCAGAATCGTATGGGAGTCAGTTGGCCTATAAAAGAAACAAATAAATAGCCATATGATACATAAGGTAAAGGTAAAGGTTCCCATCGCACATATGTGCTAGTCGTTCCTGACTCTAGGGGGCAGTGCTCATCTTCGTTTCAAAGCCGAAGAGCCAGCGCTGTCCAAAGACGTCTCCGTGGTCATGTGGCTGGCATGACTAAATGCCAAAGGCGCACGGAACGCTGTTACCTTCCCACCAAAGGTGTTCCCTATTTTTCTACTTGCATTTTTTACATGCTTTCGAGCTGCTAGGTTGGCAGAAGCTGGGACAAGTAGCAAGAGCTCACCCCGTTATGCGGCGCTAGGGGTTCGAACCGCCAACCTTTCTGATCAACAAGCTCAGCGTCTTAGTCACTGAGCCACCTATTTATTTATTTATTTATGTATTAGTGACATTTATATACCGCCTCACAGTGCAAGCACTCTCTAAGCGGTTTACACCAGTAAGCAATGTATATTTACATTGCCCCCAACAATCTGGGTCCTCATTTTACCTACCTCGGAAGGATGGAAGGCTGAGTCAACCTTGAGCCGGTGAAATTTGAACCGCTGACCTGCAGATCACAGTCAGCTAAAGTGGCTTGCAGTACCCCACTCTAATCGCTGTGCCACCTCGGCTCCTATATGATACATATTATATGATAAATATAAGAACAAAAACTGAACTTGGGAAAAATGTAGAACTTGAGTTCAGAAATAGCTCTCAGAAAGAAGAGAGCTGTATCTCAAGCTCTATGAGTTGCTAACCTGCATTAAGATTTTCCAGTTACTCTTGCAAAGAAATACGAATCCATGTTACCTTTTCTGCTCAACCGAAAGGCATCTCATTTCTTTTCTTCCTTCATAAAAAACTCAGATTAGTCTTAGTAAAAATGTCGCCTTCATTTTCTCTGATGGGCTGTCAGGTCAATATTATGGCCATAATATCTGAGAAAGAAATTTACATAGCTAAATTTTGCTGCTTAATCATGTTTGTATGAGATAGAAATTACTGTTTCCTTTGAATTGGGAGGCGATCTTTTCCTCCTGTAATTGATTGGCTAAGGTGTAAATGATTTTTTTAAAAAATCTCTTAGATCTAAGTGACATCTGAGATGAAAGAAAATACGTCAAAATAGATTGCGGTGCAGAGTCTTATAGCCCAACCACAGCAAAATCCTTTTTGTTACTGCCTTTAAAAATGTACCAGAGAAACCAATTTGAAGAAAATATTTGAGAAAGGAGGAAGGAGACGCTCTGCTTTAGCTGCGCTTGCTTCAACATGCTCACAGAACTGTTCGCCTCGATTACTGAAGGTGGAATCCAGAATTGCATGGAATAAAATGGAGGGATTTCAAGGGCTAAAAGGAAAGGGGATTTTTCTTCTCTCCCTGCTCATATTCTGTCTGGTGTTTCTAATTCCGAAAGAGCCCTGTGAGAAAGGGATTAAGGTTGGAGAATTGCAGAGGGAAGAGGGACCTTTTATTTGGTTGCCAAGCCTGGTTGTCTCCAACAAACTATTTTGTTCATGGAAGTCCAATCTGGATATAATCCATTATTTATTTATTATAGGCTGGCCGGCCCCATGAGAGCTCCGCCCCTGCCTGTATTGTTGTGGTTGTTAGTTGCGAAGTCATGTTCGACCCATCACAACCCCATGGACAATGTTCCTCCAGGCCTTTCTGTCCTCTACCATCCTCTGCAGTCCATTTAAGCTCACACTGACTGCTTCAGTGACTCCATCCAGCCACCTCATTCTCTGTCGTCCCCTTCTTCTTTTGCCCTCAGTCGTTCCCAGCATTAGGCCAAAGCATTTGAGTTTCATCTTCAGGATCTGGCCTTCTAAAGAGCAGTCAGGGTTGATCTCCTCTAGGACTGACCGGTTTGATCGCCTTGCAGTCCAAGGGACTCACGGGAGTCTTCTCCAGCACCATAGTTCAAAGGCCTCAATTCTTTGGCACTCAGCCTTTCTTATGGTAAAGTGACCAGATTTTTTTTTTTAAGCGGGACACCGACGGGGGGGGGCGGGGCCGCCTGGACGCCGCCATTTGAGTTTTGCCCTCTGCGCATGCGCAGAACGCTGCGCATGCGCAGAGGGCAAAAGACGGCTAATGTCGGTGTCCAGGTGGGGGGGGGGGAGGCCTTTCCTCGCCTCCCACCTCCCCTTCGGGAGCCGGCAGTGGCTTGGGCTGGCTTGGGAAGGGGAGCAGCCCCCAGCGTCTCTTGGCTCTCCTCCTCCCTCCCCCCCGCCCGCCCGGGGGTCCCGCGCCGCCCGCTGACCTCGCGCACGTCCTTGAAGGCTGCGAGAAGCGGAGCACGGCCCAGCCGGACATCGGCCTCACCTTCACTCACGGCCTTGGCACCGCGGCCGCTGCTTTAACGCTACCCACTCGCCGGAGGATGGAGCGCCCGGAAGCTGGCCGTCGGGCCTGCGCTTCACATCCGGCGCGGGGTGATGATGTCACGCGAGGGACTTTTTCCCGCCCTCGCCTTCAGCAGCATCTCAATTGAAGCTCGTAGGTGACCAGACGTCCCGATTTTGAGAGGGCCTGCTGCTGCTGCCCAACCTGGCCGTCCTCGAGTGCCTGCAGGCCCGATTTTTTGAAAGAATGCCCTAGTCGTGCATTCTTTTAAAAAATCGGGACTTTTTAGAGGGCGGGCGGGACGCGGGACAAAGCATTAAAAAGCGGGTCTGTCCCGCCAAAATCGGGACGTCTGGTCACCTTATCTTATGGTCCAACTTTCACAGCCATACATTGCAACTGGGAAAACCATAGCCTTGACTATACGCACTTTTGTTGGCAGGGTGATGTCTCTGCTTTTTAGTATGCTGTCTAGATTTGTCATAGATTTTTATACCTGTATTAGCAACTGCTAATTTCTCCCTCCCCCAATCTTGGAATTTTTCATCTTTTGAAATTTTCTAATGTTATTTTTATAATTTTAAACTTTTTAATTTTAAATTATTCCAATGTTAGTGTTAATTTTATTGATTATATTGTATATTGCCCAGACCCCCTCTCAGAGGGAGATGGGCAGTTAAGGAATATGAAACATAAATTAAATAAATAAAAGTGGTGACATCAGAAAAGCAAGCAGTGGATTTGGTTAGAACATTTTCCTTTGCTCTCAAGAATTGGTTTCTTGAACTGAAATGTAATTCCCTCTCTCTCTCTCTCTCTCTCTCTCTCTCTCTCTCTCTCTCTCTCTCTCTCTCTCTCTCTCTCTCTCTCTCTCTCTCTCTCTCTCTCTCTCCTCTCCCTCCCTCCCTCCCTCCCTCCCTCCCTCTCTCTGTGTGTGTATGTGTGTGTGTCTCCCTTCAAAATGTTTTGTGTTACTGCTTAAATCTTCATTTATTTATTTTATTATTTATTATTTGCATTTCTATGCCGCCCAACTCCGCAACATCCACTATTGTATGCATGTTCAATTGCTCATCCATCTTAAATGCAGTTGTCCATATTGATTTGTTCTTCCTAATTCTTTTCTCTTCCTTTCTTTTTCTTTCAATGGCTTGTTTTAGACTGCAAGCTCTTTAAAGTAAAGAACTATTTTTGTCCATGTAATTTAGATGTGCAGTTCTGTATATACTCTCTAGTGTGCATTCTTTTACTCTGGTTGTGGATAAGGCTATGTTCTGATGAATTTGCTGCTAATATTGTCATTTTTAATGAAATTCTATGCCCAAGTTACAGTTTTAAACTGTTCAATAAAATTAAAATGACTACAAATTACCAAGAGAGCGAATAGATTGGAATAGAATTATATGAATATATGATAGCATAAAATAATATTATTGATTATTATCGTAAATAAAAAAGAATGAGACTTAACAGTTTCTTTCTCATTATGCTGTCGATATTTTATTTTATTGCTGCATCTTAATTTCTAAGCAGCAATTCTAAATAATGTGAATTGATCGTTACAAATATTACAGCTTTCCCTAATTTGTCTTCATGTGATAATATATAGCTTTACTGTACTTTTTCAGGAGTTAACAACATCAATTCTTAAATATCAAATTACACATTTTGTATTATTTGAAGTCAAAAGTATATTTTAATATTGCATTGTTTTATTAAAATAAGTCCTCCCCATCTTTATTTTATTTTTAGTCTATTTGTTCTCCATCATAGAAAACATTTAATTCCATCACAGAATTCTCTCACTCCCCCCCGCCCCCAGTGTATTCTTCCCTGCAGCTGAAGATGAAAATTCTACAATATAGAAACTAGAAGCCTTGGTCCGGAAAAATGTATAAAGAATTCCTCCCCACACCAATATTAGCATATCAATAGAACTTGCTCTCCAGGAGTTAAGAAGGGAAGACAACATTTGCATCTGCATTTTTTTTAACAGTAGAAGAAACTGATGGATCTACAACTTCACCAAAATTTATGCAAACTACAAGGATTGTTGTTGATTGTGGACTCTACAGCAACAGAGAGAGTCGGAAGTCAATGCTTATTTTTCTTTTCCCTAACTTTCCTCACTTCTCTGTCCTCTTTCCCCTCCCTCCTCACTGCTCTTTTATTTACTTTTGTATTTTATAATACTTAATAACTTAATAAAAATGTTGCTGTTGTTAATAGAATGAAAATTAAAACTGAGAATGTATTAGATCATTCATATATATATATATATGAATGTGGCCTAGAGGTTAAACTACTGCCTTACAAGCAGACTGCCCAGGTTCAATTCCCACTAAGGGGTATGGCTATCTGACGAGAGCAAAATAGCTCGAAATAGATCTATAATAGTCTCCCTTTATTTTCATTTATCAGCAAAAAATGTTATACACACACACACACACACACACACACACACACACACACACACACACATCTCTGTCTGTCTGTCTCTCTCCCTACACACACACACACACACACACACACACACACACACACACACACACACACTCAGTCACTCATACATTTTATGCATTTAATCCTGCAGTCAAAAGAAAGCAAGTTATCTTCTCATCCTCTTTCCTGGCATCCTGAAAATGATGGACCACAAAATATATCCCTTCCACTGGCTGTTGTTATTCAGATAATCCTCATTGGAGACAAACTAGGATTACTCCAGCCACAACCATAGACCTTATGAATAGGAACTTGGTGACAGATTAATCATTACTGGATCAAGTGTTTACACATAGGGGAATCAGTCTTCTCAATATTTTTTGATTATCTGAAGAGAGAATGGCTCAGACCAGAGACCTTTCTGGCTGATCTTGTTATGACACTTTTTGATAAGGTACTGTACAATTTCTTTTCCCTTATTTTAAAGAATTCTTTGAAATAATTCTTGCTAGATGTCCTTTTAATTTAAAAAGTGTTATGTTTATTAAATAGTTTTATTGCACCTTTACTTTTATATGAACTTTTGTGGGCAATCTTCATCAGATGCTAAATGTTTATTCCCTTTGACTTTTCTCTATTTCATGCTATTATTTTAGCTGTTTGGTATAGTCTCATGAATAGGGTTGTATTTACTTTGTTATGTAGCTTATATTGACTTACAAACTGGGGAAAATGTAATTTAATACCTCACTAGCAGACCTTTATAATAGGCTACTGTTTAAATTGAACTTTCTTGACATCCTTAGTTTTACCAAATGGGAAGTTCTTAGTCTCCCTTCATTCCAGGAAAAACAGAAAATGTTTGCAAACTTGCTTCCCAAAACCCCAAATGAAGAACTGAACAAACCCTTATACCAATCCTAAAAGGTAAGGGACTGTATAACCTTCCACATGGTAATTTTTAATGATGTTAAACCTTAACCCTAACCCTAATGATAAAAGTTGGTAAACAAAATTAAACTAAACTAAAGCCCTTCCAAATTTTCTGTCAGAAATTATTTATTAGCTAAATCCACCTTCTTAATGATTTCTGATGGAACAATAAAGGCACAAACTAGTTTTTCCTCCAGTTGTGCTATTGTATAAGAAAGATGATACAGGAGAAGCATTTGGGGGGGGGACAAAAGATGAATTCAGGTCTCTCAGCATGGGGTCAATTCACAAATGCTCCAGGAAGAACAGTTGTGTCATATCAGAAACCAAGATTTGTCAACCTATTGTTATTTGTCAGCTGCCTTACATCTGATTTGGTGATATGGATTATGAATGCTGAATTGAACAAATCGATATGAGTTTTAAATGACAACCACTGTTTAAAATCTCTTCTCTCTTAGCATACAGTATGTCCTACATGGCTAACATTTTGCTAGGAGTAAATTGCTACGTATTTTACTTCGGACAAAATGTTTTACAGACTGTGAGACATAATTTGATATTCTCACATTCTGGTATCTTCTGAAGAGTCATAATTCCATATTTAGTGATCTGCCTTTTATTTATATAAATTTGTTAATTTATATCCCTTCTTTCTTTCTCTGGAACCATGAGAGACCTTAAATGGGGATCTGTTTTGTTCTTATTCCAGAAGTAGAATCCTTTTCTGATGCAGAACAACCCTGAGCATTGATGATGATATCTAGTTGGGTAATGAAACATCTGACTAGTTCCTCCAAAGCAGATCTATATTCATTGAAGGATGGATCCCTTTAAAGAGGTAGCTAAGCTTACCTTTTCTTCTCCGCAATAGCCCATGTAGACAATTGGCTTCTATAAATATCTACTATAGGTTTCTTCCATGGGGCTGATGGAAAAATAATGGGCTTAGTGCTCCATTTGTGGGATCACAACCCTGCACGCTCATAATATTTTATTACTGTTGGAAGAAATCTCCATCTGGGGGTTCAGTTCCAAGTGGGGAGAAAGACACTGGAAACCTGGAGGCTGATCGGAAAGATGGTTTAATGGAGAAGCAGAACCAATCAAGCACATGTGATTCTGGGTAGCTGACCACATGGAGTGGAGAGTGAGGGTTATTTATATCCTGTTTTGGGCCTTGCCCTTGAGCTTCCTGTTCCTGTGCAAGCTATTGACTGCTGTAGGGGTCAGTTAACCTTGTAGGTTTTCTGAGTCAAGCTTGGTTGAAGTTTGGGCTGGTGCAATGAAAGGACTTGTTGTGTAGTTCCTATTGTGGCTGAATGGCTTTTTCTTGAAGGATAATCCCATCACCCTGGAGCTGAAGGTCTTTTGTTTTATAGATAAGATGGTCCAGTCTTTCTTAATGGGCACAAATTACCTGCAGGGAGCAGGGAGCTGAAGCTTTGAGTTTCTGTCTCCCTTAACATTTCCATTTCTCTTTTAGGGGAAATATAATATTCTGCCTTTTTAAATATTTCTCAAAATATTTCATTCTTCTAGGAGGGGTGACATCCCTCATTACATATATACAGAAGTGCAGGGGAGAGCAACCAGGATGATTAGGGGACTGGAAACTATAACATACGAAGAGCGGTTGCAGGAACTGGGCATGGCCAGTCTAGCGAAGAGAAGGACCAGGGGAGACATGATAGCAGTGTTCCAATACTTGAGGGGATGCCACAGAGAGGAGGGGGGTCAGGCTGTTTTCCAAGGCACCAGAAGGCCAGACAAAGAATAACAGATGGAAACTGACCAAGGAGAGATTCAACCTGGAAATAAGGAGAAACTTTCTGACAGTGAGCGCAATCAACCAATGGAACAGCTTGACTATGGAGGTTGTGGGAACTCCAACACTTAAGACTTTCAAAAGGAGATTGGACTGCCATTTGTCCGAAATGGTGTAGGGACTCCTGCTTGAGCGGGGGGTTGGACTAGATGATCTACATTGTCCCTTCCAACTCTAGTAATCTAATCCTTATGAGTTTCCACCTTTGAAATATCTCCCTCTGATCCCTAGGAGATGACAAGATCTTCTGATGTTAATTGCATTACATTCAGAGACAGATCTCCAGCAATTATGGAACTACAGTTCATCCCATGCTTTGCCAGCATGGTCAATTGAGACATCTTAGGAGTTGCAGTCCAGCAACACCTGGAAGCTACCTCTTGCTCGTTCTTGCATTAAAGGATAATATTTTCTCTTTAAGAAAGTTTTTTCCAGAGAGAAATTCATGAGATCTGAAGCTATGACGATAGATTCAATTCTGGCACTCCCGTGAAAAGTTTATGTTCATTAACTTCTTAAAAATTCTATTTAACACTGATATATTTTTTCTTATATTTAAAGCTTTAATTTACTTTATTAATTACTGTGTTAACTGTGTTAACAGTTTCCAGTTTCCATTGTATAAATACCACTATAGTCAGTTATTATCTATATTCTATAGCATATTATTAGTATTTCATAATGTAATAAAACAACTTAGAAATAAAATACAAGTACGGTAGTCCTCGAATTATGACCACAATTGAGTCAGAGAAGCTTGCCATTGCTCGAAGCAGGAAGTTTAAATTTTTTTTCAACCTTACAGTTACTTCCGTGCATAGTAAATAAATCTAAAGTTGGCAGAGTTTGTGGGCAAGATTCATTTGCGCTGACCACATGTTACCATTCATTCTTGGCCCTCATTCAAAAAAAAAAAATACAATGCAATTTGGTCTTTAAATAAAAAAACAAAACTCTTCAATAAGTGCATTTTTATAGCATAAAACTGGAGCTTGTGTTTGTACCAGATAAGGGGTCTCCCATTCTAATGTTATTTGCAAGAATTCACAAGGCTTGGAACAACACAATACAGGTAGTCCTTAACTTGCGACAGTTCGTTTAGTGACCACACTTATGACCGTTGCAGCATTCCCATGGTCATGTGATCAAAATTCAGGCACTTGGCAACTGACTCTTATTTACGACGGCGGCCGTGTCCCAGGGTCATGTGATCCCCTTTTGCCACCTTCTGACAAGCAAAGTCAATGGGGAAGCCAGATTCACTTAACAACCATGTTACTAACTTAACAACTGCAGTGATTCACTTAACAACGGTAAGTGAATCACTGCAGTTGTTAAATTGCTAACATGGTGACAAGAAATGTCGTAAAATGGGGCAAAATTCACTTAACAAATGTCTCACTTAGCAACAGAAATTTTGGGCCCAAGTTGTGGTCGTAAGTCGAGGACCACCTGTATTTTAACAGTTGCTTTACTATTTGCCATGTTTTCCAACTAACACATTTTATTAAAAGGGGTAAGCTTTTGTAAGCTGCTGCTCACAAAAGCTTATGTCTTTTAATAAAATGTTCGAGTCACAAAAATAGGAGTCATCGGATTCCCATTTTTTTGCCACTATAGATGAAGATGACTTTTTTTCTTACACTCTTTTTTCCTCTTGTAATTACTGACTTTTCAAATAGGCCAGGGAAGTGTGAATGCCAGTGTCTTCCTGAAGAAAAAATACTACATTTTTGTATGGCTGCATGTAAGATTATTACATTCTATCTGGTAAATGTAAAACTGTCAGTCAGCAGATTTTTATGGACCTGGGGGAGGAAGAAATGCAAACACAGGGCAGTTTCTTGTTCTTAAAATAAACTTTTGGGAAATGCCTTAAAATGTCTTATTTTTAAAAAATTTTATTAAAATTCATAGCCCATCTTTCTGATGAAAAATAAAATTGTCTAGCTTTGTTTCTTAGAAACTACTTTTGGACTTCTTGCTTGAAAAAGATAGAAATGAGATTTTGATTTTTTTGATGACTAAATCTGTTTTGATTATAGAAATACTGTGTATTGTTATTTCCTTTGTTTGCTATGTATGTTTTGCTAAGTGTGCCTTTATTTTTGTGTAAACGCAGAGTACAAGGTTATTTTATTATATATTTGTATGTGAACGGAAAAAAGTTGGGAGTTATTCTTTTTCTATATTTTTAAAAATATTTTATCCGTTTTTGAAATTCAATAAAGTCTTTTTTTTTAAACAAAAACCACACCCCGCTTTTCTGCTTCTATAAGTACCCTAGGAGATTGACAACAATTAAAGCACCAATGCAATATATAGAACACGACAGCAAAATCAATACGCTGAAAATCAAAACTGAAGTCAGTATTGTTAAAACAATTTAACAGTTAAAGGCTTAGGGAAAAGACATGCTCTGTAGCTATTTCCTGGAGTCCAGATGCATCTGAACATGTAATGACTCAGCAATTCTATTTGCCTTCTGGCCTGTTATAGCAGTGTAAATATCTTGAACATCTTACCCAGAACAATGGATATTCACCTATATTGATCTTTTTGCTATATTGCCTACATGGCAAAAGACAATGTATGAAGCCAGATATACACAGGATGAAAGCAAGAATGACTTCCAACAATGTAAAGTACTTGAGAATGGTGTCCATGTAAGGGAATTTAGGCTACCTTTCTTTTCCTTATCTAGTAGATTTATTTACTTTGGGTTGCTGTTTCTGTGCTTTGCAGAAGTTTGCTCACCCTAGTGCAGTGATGGCGAACCTTTTTTTCCTCGGGTGCCGAAATAGTGTGCGCACATGCTATCGCACACGCGTGCGTGCCCACACCCATAATTCAAAGCCCCCCACTTACCTCATCCCCCTGCGCATGTTTGTGTGACCCCCCCACTCCCCCGTTTCCTGACTTCCAGTGGGCCCAGTAGGCCCTTTTTTCGCCCTCCCCAGGCTCCAGAGGCTTTCTTAGAGCTTGGGGAGGGCGAAAACGCTTTCCCCCACCACCACCCTGGAGGCCCTCCGGAGGCCAAAATCGCCCTCCCAGAGCCTCCGCACGAGCCAAAAATCAGCTAGTGTGCACGCACATGCACGCTGGAGCTGAGCTAGGGCAACAGCTCGCGTGCCGGCAGATATGGCTCCGCGTGCCAATTGTGGCACCCGTGCCATAGGTTCGCCATCACTGCCCTAGTGTGATGGATACACTTGCCTGTCATCCTTATCCTACTTGCTCTTTTAAAAAATCCTAACCTTGTTAAGTATATTGCATATTTATTTGTTTGTTTACTTATCAGATTTTATGGGACGGCAACCACCTAAGTCTCTCAATACTTAACAATATTAAAGATAAAAGAGAAAAACCACCTTAAAAGCAACAATATTTTTTAAAAAAATCAAATGAGGGATGTTATTTATTTATTTATTTATTTATTTTGGAATTCTTATATGCCGCCCAACTCCCTAAGGACTCAGGGCGGCGTACATCAGTGAAAAATACAAGAACAACCAAAATCTAAAATAGTAATTAAAACAATATAAAAATTAAAACACAATATAAGAAATCAACAACCATTCAACATCATACATACTTGGGGGGTGAGCTCGAGTGAATTAAGCTCTACCCCCCGCCTGCAGGAAGAGCCATGTCTTAACGGCTTTTCGGAAGGCCAGCAGAGTGGGGATAGTTCGGGTCTCTGGTGGAAGTTGGTTCCAGAGAGCGGGGCCAGCCACAGAGAAGGCTCTCCCCCTTGGGCCCGCCAGCCGGCATTGCTTGGCCGACGGGACCTGGAGGAGGCCAACTCTGTGGGCCCTAACCGGTCGGAGGGAAGTATGAGGCAGAATGCGGTCCCGTAGATAACCTGGTCCTAAGCCATGAAGGGCTTTAAAGATGGTGATCAACACATTGAATTGGACCCGGAGACCGATGGGCAACCAATGCAGCTGGCGGAGTATCGATGTCACGTGGGTGTACCTTGGCACACCCACCACAGCACGCGCAGCCGCATTTTGCACCAGCTGAAGTCTCCGGATACTCTTCAAGGGTAGCCCCATGTAGAGCGCATTGCAGTAGTCCAAACGAGAGGTGACAAGGGCATGAGTGACCGTGAGTAGAGCCTCCTTCTCCAAATATGGCCGCAACTGGTGCACCAGGCGAACCTGTGCAAAGGCCCCCCTAGCCACAGCAGAAAGATGATGGTCCAATTTTAGCTGTGGATCTAGGAGGACCCCCAAGTTGCGGACCAGGTCCGAGGGAGTCAGTTTCGCTCCCTCAAGGAACAAGGAGGGGCAGTTGTCAAGATCCTTAGGAGGCAATATCCACAGCCACTCAGTCTTGTCGGGATTAAGTCTGAGTCTGTTCCTCCCCATCCAGATCCTAACGTCGTCCAGGCACCGGCACATTACATCAATGTTAATTGTTAAATGTTAAAAGTCTCCCCCCCAAAAAAAGTATTTGAAAAGCAAAAGAAGAAGGATGGGGCTTCAACTCAGTAGGGAACACATTTCAAAGAATTGGGGCATCAAAATGAAAGCTGTTTTCTAGTTGCCAGAAGGAAACCATGACAATTGTAAGCAAAGCTTTTCGGATAAACTCGGCGCAAAGAAAAAGCAGACGAGTATCTTAAGAGTAGAGAGGGGGTTTTTTCTAGGTAAAAATTATCCTGCATGAGAGACAGACGCTGCATGCTGCATAAGCAGATTTCTGCATGTCCATCTTTACCAGGATGAGAAGCCATGGAGTGGACACGTAGTCCTCTACTTATGACCACAATCGAGCCCAAAATTTATGTTGCTAAGTGAGAAATTAGTTAACTGAGTATTGCCCCATTTTACGATTTTTCTTGCCACATTGGATAAGTGAATCGCAGCAGTTAAGTTAGTAACACGGTTGTTAAGTGAATCTGGCTTCCCCATTGACTTTGTCAGAAGGTCGCAAAAGGGGATCACATGAACCCGGGACACTGCAACCGTCATAAATATGAACCAGTTGTCAAGAATCTGAATGTAAATCACATGACTATGAGGATGCGGCAACGGTCACAAGTGTGAAAAATGGTCATAAGTCACTTTTTTTTCAGTGCGGTTGTAACTTCAAATGGTCCCTAAATGAACTGTTATAAGTCGAGGACTACCTGTATTGTATTATTGCTTTTCATAATTTGGAAGATGTGGTTACACAAGTACTCCTCACTTACTGACAATAATTGGAGCAAGGAACTCTGTCACTAAGCCACATGGTCATAAGGTGTGACATCCAGCCAACCGACAAGAGCAGTTGAAGCTGTCATAGCTGTCATAATTTGCAGCATTCTAGGGTCCCATGATGGCCATTTGTGACCTCCTGCTGGCTTCCCCATTGACTTTGCTTGTTGGCAGTCAACAGTGAAGGTGTTTGAATTGTGATTCCAAATTGTGATCATATGGCCATGGACTGCAATCAAAAGGACCCATTGTAAGTACCTCTTGTTTAGTGTCATTGTAACTTTGAACATAGCTGAACAAGTGGAGGTTAAGTGAGAACTACTTGTATATATATTTGCCATATAATGAATCAGATTATTAGACCCCAGAAACTTCTACTATAGGCAGTAATCTTAAAGAAACCAAGACTGCATTTATTCTATCCCAGCAGAAACACCAGGTCTATTTCATTTATCTTCAGTTAATGAACATAATTTTTAATTTTTTTAATTAAAAAATATTAAAGTTTTAACATATTTTAAAAAATGAGGACCTATTCCTTCTTGTTGTAAATGGGCAAAGAAAGTGCAGCTTTTTTGATGTAAGTATTTGTGACAGTATTATAGAATTAGCCTGCAATGCAACATCACGTCTACTAATCCTGAGTTACCACTGGATGGCAGCAAAGAATCAAAGGATTTTTCTGTATTCTTTGCTGCCATCTAGTGGTCACTGGGGTATTAGCAGACTATATCTGGCAGACGTTTGACAATGCTCTTCCTTATTCTGCATTTTTGTATTTAATGCTCTATCCCAGGGCCCCCAAACTTGGCAACTTTAAGACTTGTGGACTTCAACTCCCAGAATTCTCCAGCCAGAATTCTGGGAGTTGAAGTCCACAAGTCTTAAAATTGCCAAGTTTGAAGACCTCTGCTCTATCCATTTCTGCTTTTTATTTTCATTTTTATAAATAAGGTTTCAGTATTTCTATTATGCTTCTAATTCTAACACTAGCTGGCTTAGAATAAGTATCTCATATAAATCTGCCTAAATGTTGAGTTAGCAAGAATACGCTGACCATAATACCAAGGACTGCCTGTCCTGTGACCTCAGAAAAAGCATTCTCAGGATAAATTCTTGATTGTTGAATCCCTTTTTTTCTCTTTTTTCAGTTAAAGTTGTTGGCACATCTTTAGATGTTTAGTACCAGCTGAAGACATATCTGATCCTCTAGTCCAGAGGTCTCCAACCTTGGCAACTTTATGAGGTGGGGACTTCAAATCCCAGAATTCCTCAGCCAGCCATGCTGGCTGAGGAATTCTGGGAGTTGAAGTCCACACCTCATAAAGTTGCCAAGGTTGGAGACCTCTGCATCTAGTCCAAAGCTGAGGAACGATGGCCCTTTTATTAATGTATTTATTTAGTGTTCTTAGTGTTCTTATATGCTTTTCGGAAGGCCAGCAAGGTGGTGATAATTCGGATCTCTGGGGATAGTTGGTTCCAGAGAACAGGAGCCCCCACAGAGAAGGCTCTCCCCCTAGGCCCTACCAACCGACATTGTTTGGTTGAAGGGACCTGGAGAAGACCAACTCTGTGGGACCTAACCGGTCGAAGGGAGGTATGAGGTAGGATGCGGTCCCGGAGGTAACCTGGTCCTAAGCCAGGTTTTTTATGACTTGTAGACTTCAACTCCCAGAATTCCTGAGCCAGGAATAAAAGGGCCATCGTTCCCCATCCCTGATCTAGTCCTTCTGTTAAATTTGTGCTGCTGGCTTTCATGTTTCCTACCAATGTCTAGCTGTTCCATGATGAGATATGAGTTTTTAAACCAGGATGAGATTTTTAGCTTCCCAGCCTTTCTCCTTCAAAATTTGCTTGCAACAATACTCCAGTGGCAAAACTGTGGATTTCACACTATTTTTCTCCTTCTACAGAGAAAGATGAAAAACAACTTTAAAAGACAGGAAATGGGAAGGGGAAGAAGAATCGAAAATACAACTAACCGAAACATATAAGATCATATTATGTTCCCATGAAAGTCAGTGACTGCATTGTGTGAACAGGGCTAGAGTTTTCAGATGAACAGGTATGGCCTTTTTAAAGGAAAAAAAATAGATATCAACAAAGAACAACAATATAAAACAAGCAGGTAAAAGTTACACAAGTATCAAGCCCATCATCATTATTTACCCAGCTGTTGAACAAGGTGTGGCTCTAAAGGAAAAGAACAACCAAGACGAATCTTGAAGGCGGAACAAGGGCATTTGAGTTTTATTCATGTCATGCAGAATATTACTCATGTCTGTCAGCATTTCAAAATCCTGCCATTCTAATTTAAGCTATTCTTCTCTCCTAAATTTCTCTGCCTGTTGTCAGCACTCCACAGCAGACCATACCTTTAAGCATGTGAAAAACAAACCAAGAAATCTAGATCAGGATTTTCAATATTTGTGCATTTGTTCAGAATTTAATCCTAGGTATGTGGCTGAAATTGAAAAGTAATAAAGGACGCAGAGGCTAAAAGATATAAAAAACAGTTGCTGGAATTGGATATGTCTAGTTTAATGAAAAAGAAGGACTAGGGGTGACATGATATCTCTCGGGCTGCTACAAAGAAGAGGGAGTCAAGCTATTCTCCAAAGCACCTGCGGACAGGACAAGAAGCAATGGATGGAAACCTAGCAAGGAGAGAAGCAACTTAGAACTAAGAAGAAATTTCTTGACAGTGAGAACAAGTAATCAGTGGAACAACTTGCCTCCAGAAGTTGTGGGTATTCCAACACTGGAAGTTTTTAAGAAGAAATTGGACAACCATTTGTCTGAAATGATATAGAGTTTCCTGCCTGAGCAGGGGGTTGGACTAAAAGACCTCTATGGTTCCTTGTATTCTGTGCTATGAGATACAATATATTTTGCTATTGATCAATTCATCCATTTTCAATAGATCTCTTTCTAAGTTTATCTTAGTGGTATCTTTTCCACAGTATGGTCTGCCCCATGTCACTGTGAATGGCTTTCCTTAGCCCTGGCCAAACTTGCTTAATATTACTTAGAAATTAAAGGGAAGAGCTAAACAAAAAGATGTGAAATAACTGGAACAGAAACATAGTGAGGGTAGAACTGGTAGTTCTGCTTTTTTTCATCAGCAGTCATTGGATGAGTCTCAATTACAAATACACAGATGGCATTGCTAAATGACCTGGGTATGTGTGAGAGAAAGAGACAGGGAGGAAAGGAAAGAGAGAGAAAGAGACAAAAGGAGATAAGGAAGTAAGATACCATGAAGTAAATTCAGGGAAGGAAGCTCTGGGATCCGCTGAGTGATAGATCAAACTAAAAAAATAATTCTTTATATTTCCACTTCACCCCATTAGAATCAATTCCACTATCCTTAAGAAATGATGATATCATTCCATCATAACAGCTTGTCCTTATTTATCAACCCAGCCCATCAACCCAGATATCTGAAATTTGGCATATGTGTTCCTCAAAGAATTGGTTCACTGACTACAAATGTCCTCATATCCGGCCCCAAAAGTAGAGGCATTTGCTAAAAGAAAAAAAAGAAAAAGAAAAATCCAACTGTAAAGATGTTTAGCTGGAAAGGCCCTGTGCCAATTTCAATAAAATTTTAACTTCGTTCTTGCTTAAAATACTTGGCCAAAGGGATTCAAAGTACAACATGCCTACTGTTGTAAAAACATTGCTACTATATCTATTATAAATCACCGGCTAAATGGTAGGAAAACCAAGCTATGTTAATCTATTTCTTTTCTTATTCCAGGCAATTAACTTGGTTAGGTGACCTTCAGAAAAACTCATGCCTGAATATTTTCAGAGCTTGGGTTGAATCCCCAAACTGGACCAGGTGGAATTTGCATATATTTTTATCTCTAGCTTGTTTCCCCTGAGTTATCCACAACTGCATACCTGCTTTCCTGCTTACCGTAGTTGGCTGCAAACTAAGAACTCCTTTAGGGTCTGAAGAAATCTTAAATATTTTCAGCAAACTATACTGCTTACCTGTAACTAAAGCCTTTTAATAATACAGTACAATACAATACAATACAATACAATACAATACAATACAATACAATACAATACAATACAATACAATAATTCAATACAATGCTACGCTACGCTACGCTATGCTACGCTATGCTACGCTATGCTATGCTATACCACACCACAATGCAATGCAATGCAATGCAACGCAACGCAATACAACACAACACAACACAACACAAAAAAACAATATAAATATTAGTGGAAGACCCTGGAGTTTACATCTTTGGGGAAACCACCATATATTCCTTCTTTCTTATTTTTATCTGGGCTATTTTCCCAAAAGGACATCACTTATCTCATGAATGTTATATTTGCTCAGAAGCCTTAGATGAAGAAATTTGTTGCAAACATTTTGAAAGTCCAAGCAAATTGCATCTTCTGGATCACGCTTATCTGTATGCTTCAAAGAACTCTTTAATACAGTATTTGAAAGATCTCTAGAATTTTACCATTTGCCTCTGTTTCTTAGACTCTGTCTTCATAAGATTGGACATGTTTCTCAGCTTCTTTGAAGTCTCCTTATCTTTTAATATTCCTTTACCTCCCATGATCTCCAATGGTCTAACCGCTTTCCTTGCCAGCTTCCTACTTCAATTGCCTTTTAAATTCATCTTAACATGATTGATGACATTTTACATTTACTTTGTGCAGTGCTGTATTCTGTTTTGGTTTTTGGTTTGGCAATATTTCCAGTTTCGAAAGAAGCCTTCTCTTCCCCCATATCTAGTTTGAATACTGCTCCCCCACGTGGGTGATCTCTCAGAGTGACTTTAGATGAGCTTCTATTGTTTTGTTTTGTTTTGTTTTGTTTATTTATTTATTAAAATTATATGGCCAGCCATCTCAGAAAGTACCTGTGTGATGAAAGGGAACACATCAGAATAGTAAATATAATGCAGCCAACTTTTTACTTTGGAGAGATGCAACCAGTTCAATTTTCTCTTTCAACTTTTGGTACATTGAGCCACTGATTTTTAGTTCGATGTAATTATATTTTGATTTCTTTGGAAGCTTTTAGTTAAATACAAATGATAGTTGATAGCACTGACACTCAATCTCAATCCATTCAACAACATCCATATCTTCTAAGCAATTTAGAGAAGGTTCAAGTCATAGGTTCTATCATCATGGTTTTAGGGCATAATCAGTCAGGTATCTAAAACTATATTTCTGTGAGTGGATAGAGTATTATATCTATTCACTGTAACAGTAAGGCTGAATTCCAGGAAGCCTTGCATTCTTATCAATCTTTGTAAACTTTTGGAACCACGTTGCCCTGAAATATTCTGAAAATGTCAATAAAATTGTTTCACCCTTAACATTTGCCATTTAAAGAGGGCCACTAACCCTTATACCAGTGATGGCTAACCTTTTTGTCACTGCGTGCTGAAAGCGCGCACGACAGTGCGCATCAGCACACCCGCGTGCCCGCACCTATAATGCAATGTGCGTGCGAGCCCCCTGCACGCCCCACCCCTGTGCATGCGCATGCAACCTCTGCGTGTGTCCCGCCACCCGTGCATGCGAGCATGACCCCCCGCACGACTCCTGCCCCCCCACATGTGCGCACCCCTGCCCCCCATTTAATTTAATTTAATTTAATTTAATAGATTTGTATGCCGCCCAACTCCCGGGGGACTCTGGGCGGCTCACAGCATGTCAAAATCTATACAATAAAACATATAACAATTAAAAAATATATAAAAATTAAAAGAAAATCTCCAACATTCATAACAAGGGGGGAGACCCGGAGATAATCTGCTCGGTCTCACTTTCACCCCGCCTGCCGGAAGAGCCAAGTTTTTATTGCTTTACGGAAGGCCAGCAGGGTGGGGATGGCTCTGATCTCCGGAGGAAGTTGGTTCCATAGGGAGGGAGCTCCCACAGAGAAGGCTCTCCCCCTAGGCCCCGCCAACCGACATTGTTTGGTCTATGGGACCTGGAGGAGACCAACTCTGTGGGACCTAACCGGTCGTAGGGAGGTATGCGGCAGGATGCGGTCCCGAAGGTAACCTGGCCCTGAGTCATGTAGGGCTTTAAAGGTAACGACCAACACCTTAAATTGGATCCGGAGACTAATGGGCAGCCAATGCAGCTGGCGGAGAACAGGTGTTACGTGGGTGTACCTAGGCACACCCACCACGGCACGCACAGCTGCATTTTGCACCAATTGTAGTCTCCGGATACTCTTCAAGGGTAGCCCCATGTAGAGCGCATTGCAGTAATCCAGCCGGGAGGTGATAAGGGCGTGGGTGACTGTGAGTAGCGCCTCCCTCTCCAAGAAGGGTCGCAATTGGTGCACTAGGCGAACCTGTGCAAAGGTCCCCCTAGCCACAGCTGAAAGATGTTGCTCCAATTTTAGCTGTGGGTCTAGGAGGACACCCAAATTGCGAACCCGTTCTGAGGGAGTTAATTTCTCTCCCCCAAGAACCAAGGAGGGACAATTGACAGAATCCTTGGGAGGCAATATCCATAGCCACTCGGTCTTGTCAGGGTTGAGCTTTAGCCGGTTCTTCCCCATCCAGACCCTAACATCGTCCAGGCAGCGGCACATTACGTCGATGGCTTCCCTGAATTGAGACGGGGTGGAGATGTACAACTGGGTATCATCAGCATATTGCTGATACCTCACCCCGTGTCGTCGGATGATCTCACCCAGTGGTTTCATGTAGATGTTAAACAGGATGGGCGAGAGGACCAAGCCCTGCGGCACCCCACATAGTAGGGGCCTAGGGCTCGACATCTGCCCCCCTGTCAACACCGACTGCGTCCTGTCAGAGAGGTAGGAGGAGAACCACTGTAACACAGTGCCGCCCACTCCCACCTCGCCGAGACGACGCAGAAGGATACCATGGTCAATGGTATCGAAAGCCGCTGAGAGGTCAAGTAGCACCAGGATGGAGGAATGACCACCATCCCGGGCTCGCCAGAGGTCATCCATCAGGGTGACCAAAGCCATTTCCGTACTGTAGCCGCGCCTGAAACCCGATTGAAAGGGATCCAGAAAATCAGTGTCATCCAACAGCCGTAGGAGTTGGAGTGCCACCACATTCTCTACAACCTTCCCCGCGAAGGGAAGGTTGGAGACCGGACAGAAGTTCTTTAAATCCGCTGGGTCCAGGGAAGGCTTCTTGAGGAGGGGCCTCACCACCGCGACTTTTAAGGGCTGCGGGACGGACCCCTCTCTCAAAGAAGCGTTGACCAACGCCTGGAGCCAGCCGCGTGAAACCTCCCTGGTGGCCGAAACCAACCAGGATGGACACGGGTCCAATGAACAAGTGGCGGAACTCATCGCTCCTATGGCCTTGTCTACATCATCAGGAGTCACCGGTTCAAACTCCTCCCATATAACAGGACTAAGGCCTGGAAAGCCAAAACAGGGCACGGGGGCACCGCATGAGGCCCCAAAATGCAATGCAAGTGCTCCCCTGTGCATGCTCCCTGTCCCCTGCACATGCACGTGTGCATCCCCAGCATGTGTCCCACCCCTGCGCATGCGCGGCAGAGACCCAAACACCAGCTGGTTGGCAGGAGATGCGTGCGCATGCGCAGTGGAGCTGGGCTGGGGTGATGGCTGGCATGCCCGCAGAGAGGGCACTGCATGCCACCTGTGGCACGTGTGCCATAGATTCGCCATCACGGCCTTATACAATATTGAATCCACAGTCTGAAACTGCACCGCTATATGTTGTTTATATGTATGAAAGTTCTTTCTCGTGAATAATTGAAGAAAACCCTTCATACATACAAAGCAGAAATTCATTCGTACTTGCTAGGAATAGTACACATAGTCTTTGATTTACGACTACAACTGAACCCAAAATTTCCATTGCTAGGCAGTTGTTAAGTGAAACATCCCCCATTTCATGACCTTTTTGCCAAGTCTGGTAAACAAATCACTGCAGT
Source organism: Diadophis punctatus similis (assembly GCA_023053685.1). NCBI lineage: Eukaryota > Metazoa > Chordata > Lepidosauria > Squamata > Dipsadidae > Diadophis > Diadophis punctatus. The sequence continues at coordinate 9,367,866 of JALIGW010000003.1, read as the reverse complement.
TGTTAAGTGACTCATGCGGTTGTTAAGCGAATCTGGCTTCCCCCTTTGACTTTGCTTGTCAGAAGCTCCTTAGGAAGGTTCCAAGGACAATCCCAGGACACCATAAATACAGTTGGTTGACAAAGGTTGACAAAGAACGGTTGCAGGAACTGGGTATGTCTAGTTTAAAGAAAAGAAGGACCAGGGGAGACATGATAGTAGCATTCCAATATCTCAGGGGTTGCCACAAAGAAGAGGGAGTCAAACTATTCTCCAAAGCACTTGAGGGTAGAACAAGAAGCAATGGGTGGAAACTAATCAAGGAGAGAAGCAACTTAGAACTAAAGGAGAAATTTCCTGACAGTTAGAACAATTAATCAGTGGAACAGCTTGCCTCCAGAAGTTGTGAATGCTCCAACACTGGAAGTTTTTAAGAAGATGTTGGATAACCATTTGTCTGATGTGGTGTAGGGTTTCCTGCCTAAGCAGGGGGTTGGACTAGAAGACCTCCAAGGTCCCTTCCAACTCTGTTGTTGTTGTTGTTGTTGTTGTTGTTGTTGTTGTTGTTGTTGTTGTTGTTGTTGTGTGATGATGATGATGATGGCCTGAATTTTGATCACATAACCGTAGGGATGGTTCAATGGTCATAAGTGTGAGAACCAATCATAAGTCAGTGTTTTCAGTGTTGGGGTAACTTCAGACTGTCAGTAAACAAATGGTTCTAAGTCAAGCAGTACCTATATTTTTACAGCTAGTCCTCGACTTATAATAGTTCATTTAGTGACCATTCAAAGTTCCAACAGCTCTGAAAAAAGTGACTTACGACCGTTTTTCACACTAATGACCGTTTTTCAGCATCCTTTTAAAAACATTTTTTATTAAATTATAGAATAAAATACAAAAATATGAAAGCAAATAATAGGACACAGTGGGGAGGAAGAGGGAGGGAAAAAGTGAGGAGGGGAGGAAGAAAAGAAAAGAAAATCGTCGACTTCCGACTGTGTTGCAGTAGAATAAAGCATTAACATCGAACCTCAACTTTTTACTTTTCCAAAATAATATACACTAGCCATGTCTAAAACTACAAATGCAGCATCCCCATGGTCACATGATCAAAATTTAGCCGCTTGGCAATGGCGCATATTTATGATGGTTGTCGTGTCCCAGGGTCATGTGATCCCCTCTTGCGACCTCCTGACAAGCAAGGATAATGGGGATGCCAGATTCACTTAACAACCGTGTTACTAACTTAACAACTGCAGTGTTTCACTTAACAACTGTGGCAAGAAAGGTAGTAAAATTGGGCAAAACTCACTTAATAAATGTCTTGCTTAGCAACAGAAATTTTGCGCTCAATTGTGGTCATAAGTTTAAGACTACCTGTACAAATAGATTTTAGTCAGACAGCCAAGAAGGGTAAGTAGTTGATTTCTCCTTCTTACAAATTGTTCCATGAACTTTTTGGAAGTGTGGAATAAAGTGGGAGACTTCCAAAATCAGAGACATATGCTTCCTTTTAGCCAGGGGTGGGTTCCTCCCCGTTTGGACCAGATTGCCCGAACCGGTAGCGACCCACTGTTGACGTCACTGTCGGTGCTGGTCCGTGCGCGCCACCATCTTTTTTTGGGGATTTTGTGCGAATTTTTCCCCTTCCATGGCTTGAAAAAGGGCCCTCCTGCGGGTGAATTCTGACCTTTATTTCTTTGCCCGAAGCACAGCTGATCAGCTCCTCAGCTGTGTTTCGGGCTCATTCCTGCTTCTGAGCATGCGCGGAAGCCAAATCGCACGAGGGAAACGTCGCGATGCGAACCGGCGGCGAAGGTAAATGGAACCCACCCCTGCTTTTAGCATTGCAATTTGTTAAATAATCTCATTGAAACCCTAGTAGCTAAACTAGCTCAATACAGTCCTTAATACATTTGTGACAGAGCTAATGAGAATACATTGTCAATTTTCCACATTAGCTTTTCCTAATTTGGCATGCTTTCCATATGTAGAGACATGTTAGCTGAGAATTTAGGCAATTACAGCCACAAAACATCTGGAGGACAGGAGATTAGGAAAAGCAGTTTTAAAGGAAAGGTCATTCTTTACAAACATCTAGTACAATGAAATGTTTGAGCAAACTTGAAAAACTGGATGTCCTAAGCTAACAGCAATCAAAATTGCTGATGTGTGTGTTCTACAGAAACGCCCAAGAAAGACTGATGCCTTATTTCACACTCTTTCCTGCCAAGTATCCAAATAAGAGAGTGATAAAAAAAGCTCCAGAGGCATTGATATACATATACTGCATAATCTGACATTAACTGTTCAAGGACAAAATAAATGTTCTCCTTGCCAACAGGTTCGCTTTTCTTTCCCTGGTTCTCTAGAGATGAATGAAAGAAAACATTTTTGTGTTTTCATGCAGTTCAAATGTCTTTATGTATTGGAGAAGCTGAATAACCTATGATTTAACACCAGTATCTGCTGATCAAAGAGATAAACTGTCTCCGGTCTGTCTGGTACATTTCTTAAGTCCTACTACACCTTCAATTATGTTTTTTCTCTCTCCTCCAACTCTTCCTAATGCATGCAGATGAGTCGTTAGAGATCGTTAGAGAGTCCAGCTTTTGCATTTTAAAATGTGCTCCAGAATTGGCTTGTGAGAGAAGATTTGTTTTCCTGTTGAGGAGCAGCTGGCATAGAGGGGATAATCCAGAACAAAGCTGAATTCTTGAGAAATTCCAGCATGACAATAAAACTCGCCTAGCTTCTTGCTTTCATAAAAGATGGGGGAAATTAGAAACCTCCCAAAGTAATTAAAGGAATGCCATTAAAATGTCTTCCCTCAGAGTTTGAACACTGCTCAAACTCTTACATGAATCTATATTTTATTCTTAATCTTAATATGCAGAGGAAATTTTGAACCTTTTGACTCAACTTCCTTTTTTGCATCTGTATAGGTATATTTATATACACTGTTAAACTTAAAAGAAGCTCTGCATGGCAGCCCACTTCCTGAACCAAGAAGACATCCGCATTGAGGCAAAATGAAATGGGATCACAGAAAGCTGTTAACAGCCCAACTTTCCTTGAAGAGTAAGTGGAATAGTTGTATCATGGGCTGCTCCGGTTCAATCTGTCAATTAGATCCTCTTTTGGAATATACCTCCTTCTATTCTTTGCCCTGCTTTTTCTTCTACCTTCAAAGAAACACTGCAGCTTTTTTTTAAAAAAATAACAACAATGGATCTTTTTATGCTTCTGTAAAATTTGGAATTTGTTTTAGTGAATGTATGTTATTCTCCCCGCCCCCCACCCCAAGTCAGGCTTCTAAGGGGCTGCCACAAAGAAGAGAGGGGTCAGCCGATTCTGCAAAGCACCTGAAAGCAGGCCAAGAAGCAATGCATGGAAACTAATCAAGGGGAGAAACAACCTAGAACTAAGGAGAAATCTCCTGACAGTTAGAACAATTAGCCAGTGGAACAACTTGCCCTTCAGAAGTTGTGGGTGCTCCAACACTGGAAGTTTTTAAGAATAGATTGGACAACCATTTGTCTGAAATGGTATAGAATTTCCTGCTTGTGCAGGGGGTTGGACTAGAACAGGGGTCTGCAACCCAACTCTGGAGCCGCATGTGGCTCTTTCATCCCTCCGCTGTGGCTCCCTGTCGCTCAAAATATGTGTCACAACCGCCAATGTGCAACACCAGCCGGCACGTGATTTATTGAGCTTTTCGACCCATCTTTTTTTTCGGAGTTCAAAATGTTTTTTGTTGTTTTCTCTGCAGCAGGTCATTGATTTAATAAATGCAACACACTATAGTTTTTTTATACATAGCATAAAGGTAAAAAACGATATATGCAGAGTTATCTTCATTTTAGATGTCAAAAGGATTTTGTGGCTCCCGGTGTTTTCTTTTCTGTAGGAAACGGGTCCAAATGGCTCTTTGAGTGTTTAAGGTTGCCGACCCCTGGACTAGAAGAACGCCAAGGTCCCTTCCAATGCTGTTATACTGTTATTCATTTGGCTTAACACAATCCCATTGGGTTTGCATTGTTTTATTTACAATTGTTAGATCCCAAATTAAACAATGCCCATTATGTTAACATTTTTGGATGGATAGAGAAAGCAAGTCCCCTTCAAGAAGAACTTAAACCCTGGTAACTTCATGGACACATCTATAATATATAAGGGCTTGGGTCAGACATGGTTTGCCATTGTCTTCTGGAATGATTTTTCAACCTCTCCATCTGGCCTGCACTTTTGCATTTCTTACAGCTTTCCCATTCAAGTGCAAACTAGGTCTGGCCTTGTTCTTTAGAGATCAGCTCAGATGGGCTCTTTGCAGCTAATAAAAATGCTATAGAACCATTGATAGATAGAAATATGGTTAGAAGAAGAAAATTCTAAAATTAGATCTGCAAACACTTAAATATTAAAAGGACTGAGAAAGTAAACATGGTTTGAGCTCCCTGAGTTTGTATGGCAATTTATTCCATAACCTGGGTTCCGTCCTAGAGAAAAAGAATCAGCAATTCAGGTCAAACATGTTCATGCTGAGATCCACAAAAGCTGTCTGGTTCATGATCTAAAATAGCAGAATAGATTATACAGAGATAGCCTGGGTTAAGCCATGTAATACTTGATGCATTATCATGAGCACCATGGATTGCATTCAGAAGTCACCTGGCCAACTCTGAAATTATTTCAGTAGGGCTTTGAAGAGGTTTCACTCACCCCATGCTGCCACAACTGCAATTCTGGCAATGTCTTTAAGGATTAAGTACATCATAAAAATACCTTGTGCTATTCCAACTCTAAGATGACCATTGCATAAATCTGTGATGGCAAACCTATGGCATGCATGCCAGAGGTGGCCCGCAGTGCCCTCTCTGATTGCACGCGAGCCATCGCCCCAGTTCAGTTCCACCACACATCCGCACACGCCTCCTGCCGGCCAGCTGGTCTTTGGGTCTCTGCCATGCATGCGCAGGAGGCTGTACGCGGAGGCGCACATATTGCATTTTGGGGGTTCACACACGTGCGCACACTCATCGCTTATGCGCTTTGGGCACTCGGTCCGGAAAAGGTTAACCATCACTGGCATAAATGATCAAGCCAAAGGCTTTATCTTTGTGATAGGACAAAATTATTTATCAGCTGCAAATGACATGCTGTTTTTGCTGCAAACACTATGTGTGCAATGACTAGATCTAGTTCCCTACATTGCAAGTCACTTCTTTAAGTGAGAGTACAATCCCATCTAGAACAGGATATATTTTCAAATATTGAAACCAGCCCCTGAAACTGATAACAGCTCAGTTGTAACTAATTTTATCTTCAACCTACTGTACTTTCTCACATTAAGTTCTTTTTATCTTGGAGCAGGTTTTCTCAACCTGAGCAACTTTAAGATGAGTGGAACTACCAGAATTCCCCAATCAGCCATGTTAAAGTCAACATGTCTTAAAGTGGCCCATTTTGGGAAACCCGCCCTGTCCTGGAGTATTTGTACCTCAAAAGGGCATGAAGGGGAAACATAAATCCCATCAGCATATTTATGACAATAACCCCAAAACTTGCAAATAATCCTTTCCTTTCAACCCAGAGGTGGGTTCCTCCCCGTTTGGACAGGTTCGCCCAAACCGGTAGCAACCCGCTGGTGATGTCACAATGACATCATGGAACCGATTTGGTTGGTGCCGGTCCGTGGGCGCCGCCATCTTTATTTTAAAAAAATTCCAAATTTTTTTTTCCAATTTTTTTTCCCAAAAAATTTTCCGGGGTTTTTTTCTTCTGCGCATGCGCAGAAGCTGAGTTTCCAGCACTGCGCATGTGTCGCCATTTTGTTTTCAGCTTTTTTGGGGGGAATTTTTTTGGATTTTTTGCCACGCAGCGCAGGAGGAAGAGAACCGGCAGTGAGGTAAGTTAGAACCCACCCCTGTTTCAACCAATTTCGTTGTATACATGATGTACAATGACAATAAAGGCTATACTATACTGTGTAGATGCTAAATAACATGGGAGACAAAATTGAACTAATAAAAAGAAATTAGAAAGATTGAGGATGATAAAGTGAAGCATTCAAATTGCATGTTCTACTGGCTAAAAGGGCAAAGGATGGCCTTAAGTTTAAAGACGCTAGAACTTTAAGAGCATCAATCTGTATTTTGACGTGAATCTGTACTTTATCTATATTCATATAATTTAACTCAGGGGTGTCAAACTTGCAGCATCATGGCAGCATCACGATATGTATTGGGACTTCCCCCTTTTGCTAAACTGGCGGGGGTGTGGCCAGCGCATGATGCATCTGGCCCGCGGGCTGCAAGTTTGATAGCCCTGATTTAACTGGTTTCCATCAATAATAAGGTCTCCATGTAGAACAAAACCACATTGGGGGAGAAGGGATTTCACATGTAGTACTTAAGATGTTCACCTACCCACATAAATAGAAAGCTGTTGACAGTTCTCCCAACATATGCTTGTTTATATAGACAGACCATTTTTAAAAGATCCCTAATTTAGAAGTGTGAACAATAAAAGAACAGCACACTTCTTTAAATAGCTCTTACTTTGGAGATGGATAAACAGTGGGGGCCTTTAATGCAAGATGCAAATGTTAAATTCTACATCACAAGTGGGCACTCTCTAAACTTCAGATTGCATGCATTGTCAGGCAGTGATTTTATGTTGCCTGTTACATGTATATGCAGGGGAGATGCATCCCTATCAAATATAATGGTTTATTCCTGAGCATGTGATTAATATGTTCCTAGTACGCATGTGTACATTCCTTTCTTTTGATCCTTCCTTTCTCTTCAGCTTCTGTAAGAAGCAAGACCTGTTTTATAGCCAAGATGTGATTTATTATTTTTGTACTGAAATAAATATCTTATACCTTAGCATTTAAACTGCGGTTTATTTTTATAATGTCAGAGTTTCAGGAAAAGACCTATTTCGCCTCTGATGAGAGTAATTCTTATCTAACATGCATCCCCGGAACTTATTTTTGCAATCACCAACAACCTATCCAATCAGGCCACTGAATTTCAGTACTGAAACCGCCCGGAATTGGTTACATGGCATTTGACTGTTTGGAGATGAGAATCACACAGAAACTATAATGGAATCCAAATGAAGTTGATTTATTTTACCCACTCAAAAGATCTTCTCCATTGAGCATTTAAATATCTAGGTATTTCAAGTGATGCATTACATTATTTAGGGAAATATTTTCTTCTCTGCCATTATTTAAATTCAAAGACAGAGATTTGCCGCTGATTTACATGAATTATTTGATGATGTTGAAAAGTCAGATCTAAGTGTTATTTTATTTTATTAATTTATTTTTCGCATTTCTGAACTATGTGTCTTTAAAGGCTTTTATGTCCATCAGTGTGTTGGTTTGGCTGATTGCCACAACAGCTGAAAAAAAATGTCAAGTGCTTCTCACGTTATCTCTGCATTCATTAGCCAGAATCCTGAAGGATTAATATTTCCTTTTATACTGAGTCTTTGTGATTTCCCTTGAATCTTCACAAATAGATTTAAATCAGAGATTTAAAGACCCCAAAGGCCTGAAAACCAACAGAGGAGGCCAGAGGGTCACCCTAAGTTGGGGGGAGGAGAAGAGACTTGGCAATAATTCCTATGTGTCCAGTTCAACCCCTGCATATTACCGCTATATACCTCTCTGAATCAGACTCCATCTTATAAACTATGAGGGGAAAATGTACCATCTTCAGTACTTCTGAATTAAAACTCAGACTGCAGCTATCAGTTCAAGAGGTAAAGAAATACGGTAATTACAAATGAAATTAACTGGCTGCAGCAATGAAATGTCAGAAGTACAAGATAATCTGCATCTGGCAATATGGAATCAGATCCATAAAAGCCAGTGTCACAATTCACATGCTATGTTTTCAGTTCTATAAAACTGTCTGCAAAACGACTAATGGCTTCCCTCGCTGAGGAATCAGTAATTCCTTCCTTCCTTCCTTCCTTCCTTCCTTCCTTCCTTCCTTCCTTCCTTCCTTCCTTCCTTCCTTCCTCCCTCCCTCCCTCCCTCCCTCCCCTCCCCTCCCCTCCTTCCCGTCCTTCCTCTTTCTTCTCCTTATTACAGGAAGATTTGTACTATTTTTTGTCACCACAGGGAATTCAATAGATCTTTTAACACATCACTGTTAATTAGAGGTTTACTAATTGTCTCTCCAATCCAAGGCCTGTAACAATTGCCAATTACCGTTATTATTGGATTTCACTCAAAGAAGAACGATTCCTTACAGGTTTATTTTTAGAAATGCCAGTACAGTATTACTAAGTATCAGTTCCAGGTTTTCTTGAAGAATGAAATGCACATGATCAATTTAAGCTTGAGATCTATAAGATTGGTTTGGTTGTTACTTATTGAATTAATCCAGACTATCTCTGCTCCATTCTATTCTTTGGGGCATAGGCTCATGATAATATTTGCTGATTATCTTCAGCTTTTAGTAAAGAGCTATTATTTATTCCCTGGCAATGGATATAATTCCCAAATTCTTTAGCTCCTTGTCGATGTCACCCCACTAGAGGTTATGGCTTATTACTTAAGAAATTTGAAATTTGAAAGATGTTTCAAAAATCACTGGGTAGGTGTAAGGAAGTAACCTGATATTTATTCTGGCACAGATAATAGGATTGCCAGCAAAGCTTTTAATTCACCTCCCACCCCCGTCACATAAGCTGGAAGGACGCATTTTATTTACTTTGTAAAAGTAATCACAGAGTCTTGAAAGGAAACCAAGCTGGAGTTGAGTCAAACAGCAATGATTAAACACGAACATAATAGAAACAGCATGCCTCTTTCCTTCTAGCTTCTCTCATGCCGGAACAAAAAAATAAATTTTGAGGAACTTTATCTCGTTTCAAGAGTTGACAGAAACATAAATTGTATTAGGCGAAGAGAGAAATTGTAATATTTTTTTAAAAAATGGCCAAAAGATTGCAAAATGGCACTATTTGGACATCCAGTTATGGACCAGAATCCATAAATACTTCAGAATTTCCTCCAATATTAGAAGATTAATATTGTAAATATTAATTGTAAATACTTCAGAATCTTCTCCAATATTAGAGGATTAATATAGAACAAATGATAATGATAACTGTTTATAAACAATATATTCAAATAGATGTTCAGGTGTGTAGAGACATATGGAATAAGGAATTAGAATGCCCAATACATAAATCTCAATTTATGATTAATTGAATAAAAATTGATTTTGTTTGTTGGATGAAATATAATTTCAAGAAAGGAATGGATGAGTTAATTTCACCATGAACTATCACTTGATATTTGTGGGTGGTCATCTTCTTCTAAATCACAAATCAAATCACTTGAAGGTTAATGCAAGTAAATACTGCACATTCTGTGATCACAAAAAACCCTAATATTACAAGCTTGGAAGGATACCTCTTCTCCATCGAGTATCCCATGTCCTAAAGAACATCATTTCTCTTTCTATATTTGAACCAAGCATGAGAGCGCCTGGAGTTTTTCCTTACTTCAAGGATTTAAAAGAGCTTCCTTTGGCATGAATGGAAGCCATTTAGAGCCATACTGCTGCATTCAGGAAAAAGAACAATTTTCCATGGAGGGTTGCTACCAGGTTGCTTCAGCTCATCCCTCCCCTCCCTTTCCCCATTTGAAAAACCATTCCCTTGGGGGGGGGGGGTGCGTGTGTTTGTGCGTTTGTGTGTGTGTGAATAAAATGAGAGACAGTGAATAGACAGTGTAGCTGTCTTTATGCTCAGAGAATGTGGAATGTGGCCTACCCTGATTGGTCGGTGTGTTCTCTTCCAGTAGTACAGTTCCTCATCCTTTTTGTACTAATTGGAAAGGGAAGATATTGTTTGTGGGAAGATATAACACTTGCCAGAAATCATTGATTTATTATTCTTCCTTGTGGATGTCCACATGATTTTAAAAGTGGCTCTTTCCTCTAGTTTGCATATGATGGTTCTCTCTTCCAAGAGATTATCCAGGGCAGCACCTCAGGCTATGCTGAGATATCAATCGATCAGAATAGAGCTGGAAGGGACCTTGGAGGTCTTCTAGTCCAGCCTCCTGCTCAAGCAGGAGACCCTATATCATTTCAGACAGACAAGTGACTGTCCAGTCTCTTTGTAAAAACCTCCATTGATGAAGCACCCACAACTTCTGGAGGCAAGCTGTTCCACTGGTTAATTGTCCTCACTGTTATGAAGTTTCTCCTTAATTTCAGGTTGCTTCTCTCCTTGGTTAGTTTCCATGCATCCATATATTCTATTTCTATTCTACTTAAATTGCAGTATTTTCTTCTGCATTTATGCCAAAAAAATTAACATATAGGTAGTCATTAAACAAATCCAGTCTACGGGGGTGGGATGTGGGTGTCAAAAAAAAAAAAATCAAAATGGCGGTTCCAACTGTGTGACTGAAAACTGACTGTTTTCTGCTTGTGTCCTGATGTATGAGAAAAGGGAGTGGGACTTCCATCTTGGCCTTTCCTATTCTCCCCAACCCCTTGATTGCTGTGAAACTTAAAATGCATTTTCATCTGGCAAGAATGATAATTAATTGAAAAGACAAGACCTGAAGTGTATGGCGGAAGGAAGAAAGAGGAACTTGTCCAGTGCTGATTTTCAGAACTGTAGTTGATGACGGATCTCTCCCCCCCCATTTAATCTTCCAAATTCTCCAAATGGCAGCTCCAAGCCAAAGACATACTTCCTGTCAGTCGAGTAGATAATAGACCGTTTGAGGCCATAGGGGCTCTTTCCACAAAGCACAACTATTTTTACTAAGCCATGAGAGAGTAAATCAGTCATTTATAAACACATACCCAGGAGAACTTCTTCAGCTTTTCTTATATTGGTGATTGACAGCAGTGGTGAAACATTTAGAAACGGTATGCTAGTAAGATACAAATAACTGCCTTCATCCAGAAAAGATAATCATTAATTCCAGAAAATGGAAATAATCATGCAATGTATCTATAGTATGAATCCAGAGATGGGTTCCTGCCGGAGCTGTCTAGTGCATAGCTCCGGTAGGGAGCAGCCGATTGCGCAATTTGTGTGTGACCGCTCCGGAGCCCTCTCCGCCGGTCCGTCGCGCACGTCGCAATCTTTTTCTGAGAATTTTTGGGTGATTTTGCTTCTGCGCATGTGCGGAAGCAAAATTTTGCCGAAATCTCTCTCTCGCGCGCGTCCCCTCGCAAGATTTTGGCGCGATTTTGCTTCTGCACATGTGCAGAAGCAAAATCCTGCGAGGGGGCACATGTGCGTAGTGTGCATGCACACCCAAAACGTGAAGATGCGTGCACAGCGCACCGGCATCGGTAAGTGAGCAACCCGCCCCTGGTATGCATCGTGTATCATCTGTAGGGGCCGGGGGGAGGGGAATACCAATACTCAGGAACCAGAGAAAAATTCTGCTTTAACCACACTCATTCATTCATTCATTCAATTCATATAATCAGTCATTCTAGTAATGGATTTTCTGCATTAAGTTCTAAGTTGGTCTTGATGGCCTACTCTCTCTGCTGCTACTGGAGTTATGGTAATGATTGTGAAAGAACCACAATAAACTCTCTTTAATATACTCTGACAATTTACTCTGGGCAGGGGTGGTATTCACTTACCTTCCCTACTAGTTCACAAATGTGAGCGGGTGCGCGCGTGCGCGCTCTTCCCTCACACGTACCTTATCTGCGCATGCGCAAATCCTTCTGCGTAAGCGCAGAGTGTCAAAAACCCGACATGGTGACATGGGCTCAAAACTTCGGATATTCTATTGATTTAGATCGCTGGGAAAGAATTTGGGAATGGAACTTTAAACTAACCATGTCAGCATCATATAAAGAGAACACTTACAAAATGTTTTATCGATGGCATCTATCTCCGACAAGATTGGCAAAAGTTTCCCCTAAATTATCAGCAAAATGTTGGAAGTGCAAAAAAGAACTGGGCACGTACTACCATATGTGGTGGACGTGCCTAGAGCCCAGGATCTATTGAAAAAAAATCCAGAGATGGTTAAGCGAGATTACATCACAAAAAATAGAGTTAAAACTGGAAATGTTCCTCTTAGGTATTATGGATGGAAAAATAAACAAAAATAACCAGTATCTTGTTATACATATATTGACGGCTGCAAGGATTACATATGCCCAACTGTGAAGAAAAGAAACAGTTCCTACTAACCTAATGATTATAAATAAGATTCTAGAATGTGCAGAAATGAATAGACTAACTATGCAAATAAAAGATAAAGAGGAAACTGACTTTTATAAAATTTGGGAGAAATTATATGATTGGTTAAATCGCAAAAACAAAATGATGTAGGACACTTTATATGTATATAAATAAAAAGTTATGCAATTAACCGAAATAGAGATAAAACTTAAAACTAATGAATGTAATTAGATTTTTTTTCTAGTAAGACAACAAGAATAATAGTGATATAAAAGCGCGACATGCTTACATCCGGGCAGGAGGGTGGCACCCGCAGTCTGGGCAGGAGGGTAGCACCCGCAGTCAGTGCTACCGGTTTTCTCGATCCGGTATGAATACCATCACTGACTCTGGTTTATATTTTGCTCTAAATGAGAAGTCATTCTTGTCTGTTTTAGAATGGCATTGTGAGCTCTTGTATGAAGGTCCAGGTAACTAATATGAATAATATTTTCTTTTTTAATGACTTCCTTTGCATAAAGATCTCCCATGGTTTTGCTTTAGATCTTGGTTGACAACACCCAAATCCTCATATGTTGGGACTACTTTTTAAAAGAATAGGGGTTTTTTTTTGGGGGGGGGGAGGAAAGGGAGGTGACCAGTAGGCGACCTACTGGGTTGGTTCCTGATCTTTGCTCTGAAGCCACTCTTCAAAATATGTTTACTTCCCCTTTCAATCAGGAAATATGGTTTCAACTATACTCTCATTGCATTAAAATTCTGTGAAACAAAATAATAAATACCGGGAACTAGGGGATAAAACGGAATTTGCCCTTTGCTGGACGTGATCTGGGTGTACATATATCCACTTACTTCTAAATTGGAGTGCTTTCTGTTTCCCTTTCAGATCCATCCAATTTCTCACCTTCAGCAAATGAAATAGAATAACTCTGCATTTAAGTTGCCAAAGGCTGCTGTGATATACCTGCTTGAGTTATTTCAAATGCCCCAAAAGATACCTCTGATACCTCTGTAGCTAGAGAGATTTCTTTGAAAGCCGAGGGTAAATTAGAGCTGTAAGATAAAACAGAAATATAATAACTAAACAAGGATATGAAGACTGCCTATAAGTTTAAGAATGTTCATATTCAAGAGGGGGAAGGTACGAGTAGTCCTTGACTTAAGACCACAACTGAGCCCAAAATTTCTTTTGCTAAGAGAGACAGTTTTTAAGTGAGTTTTGCCCCATTTTATGATCTTTCTTGCCACAGTTGTTAAGTGAATCACTGCAGCTGTTAAGTTAGTAACATGGTTGTTAAGTGAATCTGGCTTCCCCATTGAATTTGCTTGTTAGATGGTCGCAAAAGAGGATCACATGACCCCAGGACAGTGCAACCGCCATAAATATGAACCAGTTGCCAAGCCTCCCAATTTTTTATCACATGATCATGGGGATGCTGCAATGGTCATAAGTGTGAAAAAACAGTCATCGGTCACTTTTTCCAGTGTTGTTGTAACTTTAAACGATCACTAAATGAATGGTTGTAAGTCGAGGATTGCCTTTAATGCACAAATGAGAAGAAATCAACCACAGCTGCTGTGGCCTAGAGGTGGAGCTCTTGCCTCACAATCAGGAGGTTGTGAGTTCGATCCTAGGTAGAGGCAGATATAGGGTCTCCTGCATGGGCAGGGGGTTGGACTAGATGACCTGCAAGGTCCCTTTCAACTCTTTTAATCTGTTAAGTTATTGTTCAACATTAACTCTCAATGATTTTATACTGGTCTGTTAAGAAGATAAACTGGTTTGGTCTGCGCTGTGTTTGATAAAAAGAAGTAAAAGAATAAGATTTGTCAGGCCATTACAGAATTAAACTATTCTAATTTAATTCGATGAACAAAAAATTGCTTTCCCTCTCAAAGGAGAACAAAATAATGACACGAGGAGATGCCTGATAGGAACTCCTCCATGTGGCACCCTTTTCTGCTCCCAACCATAGCTCCAAGGCATCAGCAGAAATAAATATGAAAGAAATTCTCAGGCACCCTGAGAAGAATGTAGAAAAAAAGCAGCATATTTCGCTGGGCCAGAAAACATTTGAGAAATTTCAAGGCAGATTCTAATCCAGAAGTCTCAACTGGTTTGAGATCCTGTGGCATTTTGGCTCAACCACTTTGAAAGGCAATATTATCTATCTATCTATCTATCTATCTATCTATCTATCTATCTATCTATCTATCTATCTATCTATCTATCTATCTATCTATCTATCTATCTATCTATCTATCTATCTATCTATCATTTATTTATTTATTTATTTATTTATTTATTTATTTATTTATTTATTTATTTATTTATTTATTTATTTAAATGGATTTCTATGCCGCCCAACTCCCAGGGGACTCTGGGCGGCTCACAACATATTAGAATCCATTACAAAATATAAAATACAGTAATTAAAAACATGAAGAAGTTAAAAAGAGTATCTCATATTCACAATCAAGGGGGGAGACCCATATCTAATCTAGTTGGTCTCACTTTTACCCCGCCTGCCGGAAGAGCCAAGTTTTTATTGCTTTCCGGAAGGCCAGCAGGGTGGGGATGGTCCTGATCTCCGGGGGAAGTTGGTTCCACAGGGAGGGAGCTCCCACAGAGAAGGCCCTCCCCCTCGGCCCCGCCAACCGACATTGTTTGGTCGATGGGACCTGGAGGAGGCCGACTCTGTGGGCCCTAACCAGTCGTAGAGAGGTATGCGGCAGGATGCGGTCCCGAAGGTAACCTGGCCCTGAGCCATGTAGGGCTTTAAAGGTAACGACCAACACCTTAAATTGGATCTGGAGACTAATGAGCAGCCAATGCAGCTGGCGGAGGATCGGTGTTACGTGGGTGCATCTGGGTACACCCACCACAGCTCGCGCAGCTGCATTTTGCACCAATTGCAGTTGCCGGACACTCTTCAAGGGTAGCCCCATGTAGAGCGCATTGCTGTAATCCAGCCGTGAGGTGATAAGGGCATGAGTGATTGTGAGAAGTGCCTCCTTCTCCAAGTAGGGTCGCAATTGGTGCACAAGACGTACTTGTGCAAAGGTCCCCCTAGCCACAGCTAAAAGATGTTGCTCCAATTTTAGCTGTGGGTCTAGGAGGACACCCAAATTGCGGACCCATTCTAAGGGAGCTAATTTCTCCCCCCCAAGAACCAAGGAGGGACAATTGGTCAAGTCCTTAGGAGGCAATATCCACAGCCACTCAGTCTTGTCAGGGTTAAGTTTTAGCCGGTTCTTCCCCATCCAGACCCTAACATCGTCCAGGCAGCGGCCCATTACATCTACGGCTTCCCCGAATTGAGACGGGGTGGAGATGTACAACTGGGTATCATCAGCATATTGCTGATACCTCACCCCGTGTCGTCGGATGATCTCATCCAGTGGCTTCATGTAGATGTTAAACAGGATGGGCGAGAGGACCGAGCCCTGCGGCACCCCACATAGTAGGGGCCTAGGGCTCAACCTCTGCCCCCCTGTCAACACCGACTGCGTCCTGTCAGAGAGGAAGGAGGAGAACCATTGCAAAACAGTGCCGCCCACCCCCACCTCTCCGAGACAATGCAAAAGGATACCATGGTCAATGGTATCGAAGGCCACTGAGAGGTCAAGTAGCACCAGGATAGAGGAGTAACCCCCATCCCGGGCTCACCAGAGATCATCCATTAGGGTGACCAAAGCCGTTTCCGTACTGTAGCCGCGCCTGAAACCTGATTGAAAGGGATCCAGAAAATCAGTGTCATCCAACAGCCATAGGAGCTGGAGCGCCACCACTTTCTCAACAACCTTCCCCATGAAGGGAAGGTTGGAGACTGGACGGAAGTTCTTTAAATCCACTGGGTCCAGGGAAGGCTTCTTGAGGAGGGGTCTCACCACCGCAGCTTTTAAGGGCTGCGGGATGGACCCCTCTCTCAAAGAAGCGTTGACCAACGCCTGGAGCCAGCCGCGTGAAACCTCCCTGGTGGCCGAAACCAGCCAGGAAGGGCACGGGTCCAATAAACAAGTGGCGGAGCTCATCACTCCTATGGCGTTGTCTACATCCTCAGGAGTCACCGGTTCAAACCTATCCCATATAACCGGACTAAGACCTGCCCCAGTCGTCTCAGCCTGTACTGCCCAATCGGAGTCCAGGTCTGTCGGAATCTGAATGACTTTATCCGCCAGAAACCGAGAAAATTCCTCAGCTCTATCCTGCAAGGGATCTCCACCTTCCTCCTTAGCAAGAAGGGTGCGGGTCACCCTAAACAGGGCGGCTGGGCGGGAGTCAGCGGACGCAATAAGAGCGGAAAAATGTGAACATTTTGCCGCCCGTATCGCCACTAAGTAAGACTTAATGAAAGTTCTTAAAAGTGTCCGGTCAGACTCAGCTTTACTAGATCTCCATCGTCGCTCTAGGCGTCTCTTGTGGCGCTTCATCTCCTGGAGTTCCTCGGTAAACCAAGGAGCCCTCCTGGATCCACTTCCACGGAGAGGTCGCAAAGGCGATTTCCACTTCCTGCATACTGGCTTTCTGAAGTTGCTATGAGTGGCAGGAAACCATGGTGCAGTTATTACTTTTAACTGCTTAAAGATATATTTTAATAGTGGGTTTCAATTATCTTCGCTACCTGTTCGGTATTGGGAGCGTGCGGTGCTTCTGCGCATGCACAGAGATGTCCGGGCAGGTGGGCGGAGCTTCCCGTCGCCGCTACCAGTTCGCCTGATCCGGGGCGAACCAGTAGCAACCCACCACTGATATACTTGTATATAACTAGATAAGATCCTCTGACTTCTACTGGGACTGCTGATAGAGATATGATACAAATCGTGCAGTCTTTCTACTTCCATATGTTTTTCACTGAACTTTAAAGGCACAAATGGGACTTTATTGTGTACTTCATCAATTAGTGAAGCATAAGGGCACACAGTTGACAACTTTGTTTATATTGCTGGTGGCATTGTTGAATCTACCTTTTCTCTGTTCCATATGTAGCTTCCATTTGTCCAAAAGTTAAATCGATTTTAAATGAATGAATGTCTTTTTTAAAAAAAGTGCACGTCAACTTTTTCTGGAATCATTTTAATTTTAAATGATATGCTTGAAGGCAAGCTTCAGTTCTTGTTTGCGTGTGTCGCTGTGTATCTGAAGATTGTGCTGGTGCTTTTATGAAATTATGTTATAATCAGAAGCCTTGCAAAAGTTATATGTTTTACTGGTGGCTTGAAATTGATTATGTGCCATAAGGTCGTTTTCCACTCTTAATGACCAGATTTTTTTCCGAAACTATCTATCCCTAATCTGTTTTTTCAAGATTTCCAATTGCGTACCCATCACCACTGTTTTCTTAGATTTTAGATTCTGAGTGTCCGTATATTCCCATGATCTAATAACTTCCTTGACTCCTGTCAACCCCTCTGGAATTCAGCCCTTCTTTTTCTTTACTTTGTGAAAACTGGAGGACAAACACTTGTATACCATAGGCCAGGATCTTCAAACTTGGCAACTTTAAGACTTGTGGACTTCAATTCCCAGAATTCCCCAGCCAGTATGGCCGGTTGGGGAATTCTGGAAGTTGAAGTCCACAAGTCACAAAGTTGCTAAGTTTGGAAGCCCCTGCTATAGACAATCAAGGTGATATACACTTTGGATCAGGGGTGAAATGCTACCGGTTCAGGGGTACCGGTAGCAGAGGCCGCCGGTGGTTCAGAGAATCGGTAGCGGCGGCCGTGTGAGGCTCCGCCCACCCACCCGGACATCACCATTTTCTTTTTTTTAACCCTCTGCGCATACGCAAAGCCTGCGCATGAGCAGAGGGTGAAAAAGTGCATACAACAGCACTTTTATACGCAAAGCGTGCGCACGAAACACAAAGTGCACACTTTTGAACTGGTAGGGAAGGTAAGTAGATTTCACCACTGCTTTGGATTCCAGTCACATAGCCATGTACATTTTTTTGCAATTAATCTGCTAAAATTTTAAATAGCTAGAGAAAGTACCCAAAGGCAGCAATATTATTAATCAAATAACTTTCATTGAAAATTTTCTTCAAATACGTATCTGTGCAATTTTACAGCAAGATAGTCATGCTGGACTTGATGATCTCCTATGTTCCTTCTAATTCTAAGATTTCTATGAAAGTAGAAACAGCTTTTTCAGAATAATCTTAATGTTTTTCTGTTGCACATTTTTTAAAAAAGAAAAACAGTGTGGTAGAGCCACAAGTAAGGAAATGGAGGTATTTCCTGCCTCTACAGGTTCAAAATGAAGCTTCTTTCTCTTTCCCCTTCTCTTTTGCTTCTTTCCCTTTTTGCCATTCTCCAGATTCAAAGGATTGGCTTTGCAAATCAGCTTTCCAAACATTGCAACCAGTGGTGGGATTCCAAATCTTTTCCTACCAGTTCTATGAGAGCTCCCTTTGCGCACGTGCTTCACACACACACGTAGCAATCAAAGACGGCCCTCGGTGTCAGCACTGGTGAGCTGACCTGTTGTTTAGCTCAGCTGAGGTGCAGCAATCTGCTCTGCCACGCAAATCAGCTGAACTAAAAAAACAAGGGAATATAGGACAGGGAATGGTGGGGGCAGGTGGGCGGGGCCAGCCAGAGGTGGTATTTGCCAGTTCTCCGAACTACTCAAAATTTCCGCTACCGGTTCGGCCAAACCGGTCAGAACCAGCTGAATACCACCTCTGATTGCAACTCAACATAAGCTTCTGAAGGATTTGGAGGAATATTTGCATGAGGTTGCCTCTATTTTTGCTGGCCTCCTCCTGCTTCCTTGACAATGCAGCACTTAAGTTTTGGTATCTATTTCTCAATTTCTCAGTTCAGCAATGAAGGAATAGTCTTGCCCACTCACAAAATGGTGGCTCATAATTGGTTACAAAACACCCACCTCCCAGAATGCTATCTGCAATCCTCTCTATTATTTATCAACCAATTGATGGGTTAGATTTTCATCCTGCCTTTTTCACTTTAAAAGTAACACAAGGTGGCAAAAATACTTAATACCCCTTCCTCCTATTTTCCTCACAACAACCCTGTGAGCTGGTGTTGGAAGAAATGTCCATCTGGGTTCAGTTCCAAGTGGGAAGAAAGACACTGGAAACATGGAGACTGCTTGAAAAGATGGTTTAATGGTGGATAGGACCACATGGTTTTGAGGTCCTGGGCAAAAAAAAAGTGCACATGGGTGAGAGAGAGAGAGAGAGATTTATACTCTCTGTTGGGCTTTGAATTTGAGCTTATATTCTGATTGGTTGCCAGACTCCCATGGGACCATGCAGGGGTAACTTTGTAGATTGTCTTTTTTATTGTCTTTCAATTTTAAACATCATAAGATTATAATACAGATATACACTCATTTACATTCGTTATTTTTTGCTAGTAAACATTTATACAGTATTTCCTTATATTTTACAGTCTTATGTCTGTAGATTGTCTTTTGAGTCCCAGGCCTGGTTGAATCTTGCTGGGTGATGATGTAATAAAGAGGGTTTGGGGCAATTCCTATTATGGCTAATCCTACCTTTGTTGTATCTTGGGTGAGGGCATTTGCTTATGAATAGACCTAGCTATCTCTTTATTTCTTAAGTGCTGACATCTGCTGTGGGCTATTGAGAGTGTGGGAGCTATTAAGAGTGAGTCTTCAGAGGTGGCCTTCACATAATTTAACAACCGGTTTGCCCAGAATAAAAAATGTGAGCGCGTGCTGTGTAAAAACAACAATTTGCTCGTCCGCACCGTCCGCGCATCCATGCGGTGTCAAAAACACGGCAATTCGCTCACACGCATGCATGTGTCATCAAAAAATACAGTGATATAGGACGGGATTGAGCCCGGGCAGGTGGGTGGCCACCCGCAGGTCACCACTACCGGTTCGCTCGAACCGATCTGAACCGGCTGAATTCCACCTCCGGTTAGGCTCAGCTTTCATGCCTAAGGCAGAACTAGAACTCACAATCTCCTGGTTTCTAGCTAGCATCTTCATTACTATACTAAACTGACTAGCTGGTCCCTCCTTCAGGACACCCGTTAATGTTATTGTCTCTGTCTTTTTTTCTGAGCAGATGGACTCGTTTTGGGAGACAGCCGCGAGTTGCAACTGCCCATCATTTTTACATTCTGAAGGAGCTTCTGTAAACTGTATGCACACTTGGGAATAAAAGCCTGGAAGGGAATGTTTTATTTGACAACGTGTCAGCTTTTTTTTCTCTCCAATATATAACAAGTTGCAAGGGCAGACAGCCTGATGGCTCTAAAAGGGACATTGGTGCCCCCAATGCCATACCTATTTAAACGAAGAGTTCCTGAACAGTACTAAGCTGAAATAATTATTACCGGTATTTCATTTGGAGATAATGATTGATTATATGCCATCAAGTCAAGTCATCAAGTGATCAAGTTTTGACTCCTAGCAACCATGTAACAAATTTTCTTCTGTATTGTTCTATCCCCAACTTAACTCATTTGCATTAGAACTCCAGACAAGCTTTCAAATTATAGACTCCATTCAAATTTGCTAGAAGAAATTGGAACACCTTCAAAGAAAAAGAAACAAGTCTTTACTTTCCAGGTCTATTTCATTGTTCCCTTCTTTCTTGGTCTTCCTAGTTTTCTAATTTCTCCCAATCCTGAAAGCCTTATTACCTACTCATTTGTTTCCCATCCTTCAGACTTCCACAGATGATATTATCATTGTTTCTGTTCCCAACACAGTTCCTCAGCTGTTACTTTATGATACGTCTTGGAGGTAAGTGTACTATTTTTAACTCCCAAATAAATACTGTGCATATCAATGTTTCAGATTAATTGAAAATGCTTCTCTTTCCCATTCCTTCTCTAGGCATCCTCTTGTACATCTGATGTACCATATTTTTGGAGTATAAGACGCACCTAGATTTTAGAGGAGGAAAACAAGGAAAAAAGTATTCTGAACCAAATGGTGCAGTAATATATTATTTAATAAAATACCAGTGTAGCAGAATACTTTTTACAATCATGTATACTTTTTACAACCATGTACACTTTTTACAACCATGTATACTTTTTACAAACTTCAAATTTGACAGCTTTAAGACTAGTGGACTTCAACTCCCAGAATTCCTCCTCCAGTCATGCTAGATGGGGTAATTAAAAGGCAAAAACGTCCCAATTTTTGCAAAAAACTGGCCCGTTTTTTTGCAAAAACAGGGCATGCAAAGGATCTGGGAAGCCTGCAGAGCACTCCTAGGGGGTGGGGGAAGGCAACCCCCCATTTTTGCAAAAAAACGGCCCATTTTTTGAAAAAATTGGATGCAGGGGCGGGGCTTCGGGAGGCTAAAAATTGCTGTATTCGGTGTATAAGATGCACCAACATTTCCACCCTCTTTTTGGGGGCAAAAAGGTGCGTCTTATACTCCGAAAAATATGGTAATTTCCCAGCCCACAGGTTTTTACTTCCTAACAACAGCAGCATTCAGTAAGAACCTCCACAATACTTTCCATAATACATATCACCAATAGTTTTATTGTTTTTCACCCAAAATTTATTAGGACTGAGACAGGGCATAAATATTGTATAAATGAATTGTAAATGAAACAGTTGATTACAAGAATGGCAATGCTAAATCTAAGGCGTAAGAGTATCTATAACGAGCTTATTAGAAATGGAGAGTGTTTATTGAGTTTGGTTTTGGAAAGGAACCATTTCATAAAGTCAACCCTCCCTTCCTTTTCAGAGCAATCCAATTAGCACAATCTTCTCTAATGAAGCAGGTCGCTTTGATGATACCCTGAGGGAGACCTGATCTGCCTTGATCAGCCAAATCAGCCAAAACAGATCGCCTATTTCCCCTACCCCAAAGGCTATTGTTAAGCTGTTCTGACAAGGAGATCTCTTTGCTTCATGGTTGCTCTTCAAGGCTGCTTCCTAACTGAAGTCCCAGCGATGCAGAAAGAACCCTATCTAAGATCTTTACAGATCTAATGTTATTTTTTGCATGTCCAGGTGGAATAGGAAGAAGCTATTCTTAAATGAATGGAATTACCTCAGAAAGTACATTATGGTGCCCTCTGCTGGTTATAGATTAAAACCTCAGCAAGGGAGCTTAGCAGCGGCGGGGGTGAGAATGTATAACACAGAAAACAGAGCACGGAAATGAAATTAAGCAACAGTCAACTTTGTCAATAAAACTGGGCAAGGCTTGAAAATTGTAATCGCATACCAGGGAGGACTATCTCATTCTTAGCAGGCCTTGCACTAACTGTCAGCTGTGTACATGTAACTAGTTCAAGATGTTGAAACAGAAGCTGTTGGGAGGGAGGAAAAACAAGCAGGAACTGAGGGTTTTCCAAGTTTGATTTCCTCACCACAAGGAAAAAGAGGCTTGTAGTAGTTTTGCATAGGCTGGCCAGTCGAAAACCCTCCCTCTCCATATTCCATGACAACTAAAAAGAAGAAAGGGAAATGTAAAATGTCTCAAATGTTTGCTTGTTTTGACACTGAACATTCTGAAATTCACAGAGGGAGAAAGAAAGAAAGAAAGAAAGAAAGAAAGAAAGAAAGAAAGAAAGAAAGAAAGAAAGAAAGAAAGAAAGAAAGAAAGAAAGAAAGAAAGAAAGAAAGAAAGAAAGAAAGAAAGAAAGAAAGAAAGAAAGAAAGAAAGGAAGGAAGGAAGGAAGGGAGAAAGAAAGAAAGAAAGAAAGAAAGAAAGAAAGAGAAAGAAAGAAAGAAAGAAAGAAAGAAAGAAAGAAAGAAAAAGAAAGAAAGAAAGAAAGAAAGAAAGAAAGAAAGAAAGAAAGAAAAAGTATTTGAGAGGATAACACCATGGACTGTGCTGCCCACTTATATTTTTTGCTGATCATGGCTCAGCTGCTTCAAAAGCTTTGATAATGAGAGGATGGCAAAAGCATAATTGTTAGGGCTGTGCTGAGCACACTTTTAAAATGATCAGAAAGGAAGAATTTGGAGTTTGTACAAACTACTGATTAAAGCAGCTCATCTTTTTCCCAGCTTCTATGCCAGCTACAAACAGTTAACTCATTAAAGTTAGTGCATCTGCAATGTTTTCTCAACTGAAGATTGACAAAAGATGTGTCTGAACAGACTGTAATCCAACCGTTTCCTGTGTGTGTGTATGTGTGAGAGAGAATGAGTAGGTAAATGTCAGGCTACCAAATGCAATGTGGTGTTTTATTTTTTAAACAAAACGTTATTTTGTATGAATGTGAGAGTGGTGCTTTTGTTAGGCTGAGTGGCTGTATTTTTTATATATTTGTTCCTTTCTTTTTTTATTTTGTGTTTTTTTTCTTTTTTCTTTCTATAAAACTAGAAAGAAAAAAAATGCAAAAGAAAAAAGAAAAAATATTAAAAAGTCATCCAACTTAACAAAAGAACCTCCACCCTCACACAAACACAATTACCAGAAAAGGGGAAAGCTATATATTTCACAGATTAATCAAATTGCAAAGAATTTTCTAAATTTATTTTAAGGAAAAAAATTAAAATGAATGGTTCTCTAACATTACAAAATATTATAAAAATGGCACAAAATTATATTGAGTGATTTTGTTTAGTGGATATAATTGCCTTTTTCAAAAAGAGATGTTACTTATCTCTGAAATTAAACCCTTAACATCAGGAATAGTACTACTTTTCCAATTTTTCAAAATAATTATTATCTTACTTATATCCAAGGCCCTAAAACAATCCCTGTTCAAAAACGACCACAATGTAAAGTTTTGGGACATAATTTAACATAATACTAACATCTTTAACATTAAAATATTTCCTATAAATTTAGTTAGTTATCTGAAAATATTATTCCAAAAAGATGCCAGTAAACCAAAAGATCAAATCACAATACTTAACAACCCCGGACCGTAATGTTTTTGCCCAAAACCAGTTTTGTGATGGCAGCCTAGCCATTTCTCTACAAGTGTGACATCACACACATGTATGAAGAATAGAGCTAGTGGCACAACACCATGACAAAAACAGGAAGATCCTGAAAATACCTACAACACTTTTTATCTGTCAACACTGGAAAAAAAAGCTTCAATGCATAATTGCTTAAGAGATAAAAAGAATATACTGGTAGAAGAAACAAAAACCAAGCCAAATATTCTGAGATTTTTGTAGAAGAAGGCAACTCCACCTATGCTTGGGGCAAGCTTATTCTAGCATATACATGATCTTAGATATTGCTTAAACAGTAGTGTCTGTCTTAGTCTCCCAAAATGTACTTGGAGTTTAACATCTGTTTATCATCAAGCAATAAAAGCAATTGTTCAAACTTTTACCCAAAAGAATGAAGGGGGGAAAAGCCACAGGATTTATAGATGTTAATGTAAATGAATAGTTCGGGTATAGGAGTACATAATTTACATAGAACTATATTAGAGAACTGGATGAAAATCACTCATCTGAGAGTAAATGAATTTGAGGCATTATCCTATGAGTTATCCAAAGGTGGTTTGTTTGTTTGTTTACATTTTTTTCCTGTTTAAGAAAGAGTGCTTACCTTTAAACACTGGGTATTGATGGAATCATAAATATTATCTGGGAAAAATCACATAATAATATGTGGCGTTTCTGCATTTGTTACTCTTAGTGTAAATGTTTGGTAGAGCTTGGCACCAAGCATCAATAACTTCAGATTTGTTTAAGGAGGAAGACTTGGAGATCTTTCAAATGCAATGAAGAAAGATTGGGATGAACAATCTTGACTAAGCGGCATGTAACTGGAACACCATTTCCTTGTGAATCAAAACGTGGGTGAGCCAGAAATATATATATATTTTAATGATTCACTGGATAATCAGTTTTGGGGAAATAGGTTTATCTGAGAGTTTTAGTAATTACAGTATGTTTGTTCTTTTGGTTTCTAGTTCCTCAGCATGGTATAGTTCAAATGTATGGGAACATAATTTCCAAACATTTTTAAATGGTGGTCACAATATTTCTAGATCCAGCCTTGGCAACTTTAAGACTTCAAGTCTCAGAATTCCCCAGCCAATCATGTCTTAAAACTGCCAAGGTTGGACACCCCTGATCTAGAGAGTGTCATAAGAGCTGTAGTTGTGCACTGGATGCAGTATTCCAGGCTAACTCTGCCCACTGCCAGGAGTTTGATCCTGGCTGGCTCAAGGTTGACTCACTCTTCCATCCTTCCAAGATCGGTAAAATGACTCAGATTGTTGGGGACAATATGCTGACTCTGTAAACTGCTTAGAGAGTGCAGTCAAGCACTATGAAGTGGTATATAAGTCTAAGTGAGATTGTGATTGCAATTGCGATAAGAGTTCTTCTAATTAAGATTGCCTATGGTTAATAGTTTTCATATAATAAGACTATTCTTATCTAACAATAAGAAAACTAAGATCATGGCATCCGGCCCTCTCAATTCCTGGCAAATAGAGGGGGAAGAAATGGAGGTAGTGACAGATTTTATTTTCCTGCGCTCCAAGATCACCGCAGATGGGGACTACAGTCAAGAAATTAAAAGACGCTTGCTCCTGGGGAGGAAAGCTATGACAAATCTAGACAGCATATTAAAAAGCAAAGACATCACCCTGCCAACAAAAGTGCGTATAGTCAAGGCTATGGTTTTCCCAGTTGCAATGTATGGCTGTGAAAGTTGGGCCATAAGGAAGGCTGAGCACCAAAGAATTGAGACCTTTGAACTATGATGCTGGAGAAGACTCCTGCGAGTCCCTTGGACTGCAAGGCGATCAAATTGGTCAGTCCTAGAGGAGATCAACCCTGACTGCTCTTTAGAAGGCCAGATCCTGAAGATGAAACTCAAATACTTTGGCCACCTAATGAGAAGGAAGGACTCACTGGAGAAGAGCCTAATGCTGGGAAAGATTGAGGGCAAAAGAAGAAGGGGACGACAGAGGATGAGGTGGCTGGATGGAATCAATGAAGCAGTAGGCGTGAGTTAAATGGACTCCGGGGGATGGTATAGGGCAGGAAGGCCTGGAGGAACGTTGTCCATGGGGTCACGATGGGTCGCACACGACTTTGCAACTAACAACAACAATGGTTAATAGATAAAAAGACACCTCATCCATTTTGGAAAAATATTTGCATTGAGCATGTTCTTCAATCCAAATCACAGCATTGTGAACCAAAACCTGGATTTCACTTAGAAATGTGGATAGAAGTTAGGTTTGATGAAACTACACTGCCTTTTCTCTATTAAAAGGGGAAAAAAATTAGGGCAACAAAAATCTGAACCACCACTAGATGGCAGCAAATAACTAGTTCTCCATATTAGTTTGATGACAGCTAGTAGTTGTCTGCTGTGAGATGGGCAGCTACACAAATCATTTAAATCAGTGTTTCCCAACCTTGGCAACTTGAAGATATCTGGACTTCAACTCCCAGAATTCCCCGCTGGCTGTGGAATTCTGGGAGTTGAAGTCCAGATATCTTCAAGTTGCCAAGGTTGGGAAACACTGATTTAAATAAACCAATTGAAAATAACATCCAAATAAACAACAAATTAATAACATTTGGATTTTTGAAGACCATGTATTTTACTATTTCATGTATATGTCTGATCTAATGGTTAAGGCACCAGGCTAGAAACAGGAGAATGTGAGTTCTGGTCCTACCTTTGCCATCAAAACTGGCTGGGTGCTTTGGGCCAGTAACTCTCTCTTATCTCAACCCACCTCACAAGGTTGTTCTGGGCAAAATAAGGGGAGAAAAGAGTATTAGGTATGTTTGCTGCCTTGAGTTATTTATAAAAACAATAAAAACAGGATGAAAAAAAAATCTACACAAATAAAATTTGAAAACCTTTCTGCAGTTCCTTACCTTTATCACTGTTATAACAAATTAAGGTGTTTTTGTTTGTTTGTTTTAGGAGCACCTCCTGGAAAAGTGCAGAATTTTTTGTGTTCCAGGGGCTGTTGAACTACATCTCCCAGCATTCCTCTCAATTAACCATTTTAAATGAGGCTGCTGGGAATAGTACTTTAATTATATCCGAAAGGCTGCGAATTCCCTTATTTGGTTCCACACCTAATGCAGAAGAGAGGAGGATACAAACAGGTTTGTGCCAGTGGTAAAATCCAATTTTTTTTTACTACCGGTTCTGTGGGTGTGGCAGGGGAAGGATACTGCAAAATCTCCATTCCCACCCCACTCTGGGGCCAGCTAGAGGTGGTATTTGCTGGTTCTCTGAACTACTCAAATTTTTCACTACCGGTTCTCCACAACCTGTCAGAACCTTCTGGATTTCACCCCTGTGAAGAGTGGGAGGGTGGAAAAAAAGTCAAGATGACAGCTGTGACTGCTTATGTTTGTAGCCCTGCTCTTTTTCAGAAATAATAATAATAATAATAATAATAATAATAATAATAATAATAATAATAATAATAATAATAATAATAATAATAATAATAATAATAATAATAAAAGGTGGGATACCCCTGGATAAGAACTTTCTCTCTTATTCTTAAGCAGAATAATAAGGGAAGGGACCTTGGAGGTCTTCTAGTCCAACCCCCTGCATAAGCAGGATATCCCATTCTATTGCAGATGAATGGATGTCCAGCCTCTTCTTAAAAGTCTCCAGAGAACCCCCAACCCGGGAAGGCAAGCTGTTCCACTGGTAAATTGTTTTCACCGCTAGGAAGTTTCTCCTTAGTTCTAAGATTGCTTCTCTCTTTGATTAGAGATACAGATATAGATTAACAGAGTTGGAAGGGACCTTGCAGGTCATCTAGTCCAACCCCCTGCCCAAGCAGGAGACCCTACATCTGCCTCTACTAGGATCGAGCTCACAACCTCCTGATTGTGATGCAAGAGCTCCACCTCTAGGCCACAGCAGCTGGGTGTTTCCATCCATTGTTTCTTGTCTTGCCTTCTGGTGCTTTGGAAAATAAATTGACTTCCTCTTCGTTGTGGCAGCTCTTCAAATACTGGAACACTGCTATCATGTCTCCCCTACTCCTTCTTTTCACTAGACTCGACAAACCCAATTTCTGGGTTTGTCTAATTTACCGGTAGTGAAACAAACCCAATTCTTTATTAAAATCGTTATCTCAAAATCTTTATTTATGTAGAAAATTTAAACGGATTTTGATGAAAAAATAATATCCTTTTCTATACAGTTTGAAGAAAAGTAGCTCATTTTGCCCTTCTGGCACCATTTTGAAACAATGCATCTGCAAAGCTCATTGAGACTGTGTGTGTGTGTGTGTGTGTGTGTGTGTGTGTGTGTGTGTGTGTGTGTGTGAGAGAGAGAGAGAGAGAGAGAGAGAGAGAGAGAGAGAGAGAGAGAGAGAGAGAGAGAGAGAGCGCATACCTGGGCTACATATTTCTGAGTCATATAAGACTTTTCTGAATCTTTGTTGCTAGTTTGTGCATTTTGTGCATATTTCAAGCACTTATTACAAGGGAAAACACACACCTTCAAAAGAGGTGGTGCAGGATTTCCTGTTTTTTGCACTTAAACTGAGTAGTCTGTAAAAAGCTAGTAGTCACTAAAGGAGACACCATGGAAAGGGAGGAGTTGTAGTTTTCCCAAATTCTCTGCTTAAATGTTTTCTTTACAAATGGATGGATGAGAAAATAAACTATGGTATATGCAATGTATTTTCTCAAAAAAAGCAGGTGCGGATAGGGGTGTGTTGGGGATGGCTGAGATCATGTACTTCTAAGCCAGGATTTAGAAACCAGAGGAGCTAGGTTCATGCTACATAAGGTACAACAACCACTTCTCATTTTTGTGAAATGTGTGAAGAGAAAGAGACATTTCCAAGTCAGACCTTCACTTAACCTGCTTTTCTTCTTCTTTCCTAATTATATATTCAAGCACACAAATGTGCAAATACACTCAAAGGATTTGATTGCAGAAATCCCTGGAAATGACCCAGCCTCAACGTAGACTGAAACAGCCTACTAAAAGCCATAAACTGAGCAGTCTAGAATAGTTTTAAAAACTACATAAAGCTGTATGCTAGAGAGCTGGGGTAAAGTAACAAAAATAAATGGTATGTTTTCATAATATTAATCTTCAGCCTAAACTTTTAGAACTCAAGTATTATTTATTCAAGCAGTTGTGCTAGGCAGAGGTGGGCTTCACATAATTTAACAACCGGTTCGCCCAGAATCGAAAATATGAGCGCACACGCATGCTTGCTTTGCTCACTTGTGCACCTTGCGCACATGCGCACTGCGTAAAAAACCACAGCAATTCACTTGTGCGTGCCATCCACGCATGTATGCGGTGTCAAAAAACACAGCAATATAGGATGGGATTGTGCCCAGGTGCCACTACCGGTTGGCCTGAACTGGTCCGAACTGGCTGAATCCCACTTCTGGTGCTAGGTCAGTGAGCACATTTTTAGTCACACATGAGTTCTGATTCAAATAGAACCATAGAGTTAGAAGAGCTCTCATTCCAGTCCAATCACCTACTCAGTGCAGGATCTACTCTCCAGAAGTTGTGGGGTCTCCAACCCTAGATATTTTAAAGAAGAAATTGGACAACCATTTGTCTGAAATGGTATAGGGCAGGGGTGAAATCCAGCAGGTTCTGACAGGTTCTGAAGAACCGGTAGCAGAAATTTTGAGTAGTTCGGAGAACCGGTAGCGGAAATGTTGAGTAGTTCGGAGAACTGGCAAATACCACCTCTGGCAGGCCCCAGAGTGGGGTGGGAATGGGGATTTTGCAGTATCTTTCCCCTGGAATAGGGTGGAAATGGAGATTTTGCAGTATCCTTCCCCTGCCACTCCCACCAAACCACGCCCACCAAGCCACACCACACCCACCAAGCCACGCCCACAGAACCGGTAGTAAAAAAATTGGATTTCACCACTGGTATAGGGTTTCCTGCCTGAGCAGGGGATTGGATTAGAAGACATCCAATGTCCCTTCCAACTCTGTTATTCTGTAATGGTCTAGCCCAGGGGTAGGCAAAGTTGGCTCTTCTATGACTCGTGGACTTCAACTCCCAGAATTCCTGAGCTAGCATGATTGGCTCAGAAAGTCTGGGAGTTGAAGTCCATGAGTCATAGAAGAGCCAACTTTGCCTACCCCTGGTGTAGCCGAATGTTTCCCAACCTATGGAAACTTTAAAATGTGTGGATTTCAACTCCCACTGGGATTTGGAAGACCACACATCTTAAAGACACCAAGGTTAAGAACATATTGATCTAGCCTCTGTCCTAAGTCCTCTAATGAAGGAGTGTTTATCATCCCAAGCAATAGCCTATCCCAAGAATTGTCAACCTCAACCTGCTTCTTGTATCATATTTTTTGGAGTATAAGACGCACTTTCCCCCCTCCTAAAAGAGTCTGAAAATTTGGGTGCGTCTTATACTCTGAATGTAGCCCAGCCCACCCACCGGCCCTACTCTTCAGCCTCCACAAGTCCTCTTCCTGGCTGCAGAGATTGACACCAACAATGGCTTGTGTTTTTGGGCTCTGCGCATTGCGTTTTCAGCCTCCAAATGTTCAACGCGCAGTGCCCAAAATGGCTACCTGGAACAGCTGCTGCCTTCTCTTATCCCATCTGCGCTTTGCCTGCTTTAGTCACTGGAGCTCCCTCCGACGATCAGCTGTGTTTTTGAAGCTGTTTTTCAGCCCTTACACAAGCTAAGCGATCTTCCGTGCTTTGCCTGCTTTTCTAATTGCTGCTCCCTCCAATGATCTTTAGAAGCACGTGTAGGCAGGCTGAGGAGCTGTCAAAGCTCATGCTGTAGCAAACATTGCATGGCCGCAGGAGGTTAGAAAATAGCCCAGCTGGATAGCTCCGTGAAGTCGTTTGGTCTTAGAACGCATTCAAAGCATGTGAGGTAATCATCCCATGTCTCTGTGGCTGGCTCGAAGGGAGCAAATGCCGGTAGGGTGGCCATCCTGACAAGGACGGAAATGGGTGGCAGGCACCCTGTGACCTCTCGTTGCCCTGGCTACAAGCTCTGAAGTGCCTCAGCTCTGAAGTGCTTCAGCCTTGAAGAGTTTCAGCTCCGTGGGGACGATTTGCCAGCCGTTCCATCAGGAATCCCATCCTCGTTGCCAGTGTTTAGTATGGGGTAAACCTGGGCTGACAGGAACGGAGGTGAGACAAGGTTCTTCAAACAGCAACAGGCTTTATTACAATTCAGCACCACAGGCAAACAGGAGGAAAAGGACAGCAATGTGCCGGCTGACAGCTCCTTTTATACTCAACAGACTGGGAACTAATCAGGACGCCCCATTTTCCTGCTTGCTGGCTGCTTGTGTCTTAGCCAATCAGGCTCGACTTGCAGCCGGCTTGGGTTTTGGTGGCGTCGTAAATTCGAGGACTTTACAACTTATATACTGCTTCACAGTGCTTTACAGCCCTGTCTAAGTGCTTTACAGAGTCAGCATATTTCCCCCAACAATCTGGGTCCTTATTTTACTGACCTCGGAAGGATGGAAGGCTGTCAACCTTGAGCCGGTCAGGATTGAACTGCCAAATTGCAGTCAGCCGGCAGTCAGCAGAAGTAACCTGCAGTATTGCACTCTAACCACTGCGCCACCAAGGCTCATTGTACCACCACTGTACCACTTCGGATAACTCTTCAGATGTTTGAAGATTGGTGTCATCTCCCCTCAGTTGTCTAAACCATAGAATTGGCTTAATGTCAAGGTTCTGACTGACGAACCAAACCAAGATGAGACGATCAAACCTCTTTAAGCATAACTTTATCGATTACATTATTTCGGCACGCATGAAGCAAAACCAACTCTAGCTAGTTCCCGCGGTTTTCATCTAATTAAAGAATGAATTCTTTCCTCCACTCCTTTGCCCAGGTCACATTGTCCAATTCGGTGTTCTGATATTTCTATGGCAACTCCTTCAAGCCTTTGCCAAACATCTGTTGAGATGACCTTGGTTCCCACAGGATTATTTGTTGTTGTTGTCTGGGCTAGCATTCCAATCCCCCCCCCCCATAGTCAGTGGCAAGCTAAGAAATGAAAAGATGGCTGTGACAGCAGGTCAAGTTTCAAAGTTCACACCTGGATCTTTTAACTATTCCTTTGTTTCCAACCTTTTCACCATCTTGGTAACTTTCCTGAGCATGCTTCAATTTATTTACTTTTCTCTTTGAATGTTGGCACCCCAAAATTTCCCTTCTCCTTAATGAAAGATTTAGAAATCTGAATTAGGCCAAATTGATAGTCTGAACACGAGCTTCAATATATTGCTGAATATTTAATTTCCAATGAGGTTCAAATATATGAAAGATGAATTACTGTACTATTTGAAACTTAAGATATGATAGGTAATATGAAATGGATTTACAGCAGTCTGCCCCAATTGAGCGGCCACCCAAGAGGGAGAGCAAGAAAGATGCACAAACACACACACACACACACACACACACACACACACACACACACACACACTTATCAATAATTTGGCTAGAGAAGTGTAGATTACAGTTTTCTGGGTTCATGTGTGTCATTTTGTCATCAAAAATTCAGTGACTGTCAAAGTGTCCTTGGGTGTCGAACATCTGATGTGGACTTTGATAGATCCTAAATATATTTCAGAAAACAGTAAAAAAGCATCAGTATATAGTACCCACATTTTGCAAAATTGGGGTCACAGCCATAGCGAATTAATAAAAACCTTTAATTAAGTGATTAAAAGCAAATAGTTTTTTTAAAATAATGTTTATTGAATCAGAAGGAAATCAAAATATACAAGTATTTAAAATTCAGGTGCTAGTTTAAATTATAACATTAGTCTTACTGTTCCTTACTTTTACAATAATGAATAGAATGTGTTTGTACTGTATGTGTAGCACAGATGCCTACAAAAAGTTCCTACCACAGAATGTTTGTAAATCAGTTACAATTTGCATTTGTTCTTCTAATCCATTTTTTTAAAAAAATCATATAATGTATAACCTAACAATCTGATCTTCCCCTGCACAACAATACACAAATTATATTAATAACACAGAAGTAAATATGTCCTTTAGGTTAGTAATAAAAGGGCCTCCGTATTGCCCCCTTGTGTTGGATTCTAGTTAATACTTTAATTACTTTTGAGAAGCAAACTGCTTGCATTTCATTACATGAAGACAGAAATAGATGAGAATTGGTGAGAAATCCTGTAAATTTCAGCTTTTTCAATAGAATTACAGGTAGACTCACAACCATTGTTTGACAACAGTTTGCAGTAACAATGATGCTGAAAAAATTGACTTTTAACCAGTCCTTGTACTTAAGACCATCATGTGATGATGCAGTCACATGATCAAAATCTAGACACTGAGCAACTGGCATATAATCACAATGGTTGCAGTGTTCCAGAGTCACATGATCACCATTTGCCACCTTACGACAAAGTCAAAGGGGGAAAGCCGGATTCGATTAATAACTCTGGCAGAATAGATCATAAAATTGGGCATGAGACTCACTTAACAGCCAGCTCACTTAGTGACGGGAATTCTGTCCCAGCTGTACTTGTAACTTGAGAACTGCCTGAAATCACTTGAAAACCAATTTGCAAAAATGCCTTTTAAAAAATTATAAATGCAGCCCTGGTATTTATGATCAACAGAGGGGCACTGGTTGAAAATAGTTTAGATTACAACTTGCAATGGAGGTTTTTAGGGTTTTCGTTTTATCCTTTTCCCTGGAAAATGGTACCATTTAAAGAGGATCCCCGTCTTCGACTTACAACAGTTCATTTAGTGACCGTTCAAAGTTAGAACGGCACTGAAAAAAGTGACTTATGACCGTTTTTCACAGTTACGACCTTTGCAGGATCCCCATGATCACGTGATCAAAATTCAGATGTTTGACAACTGGTTCATACTTATGACAATTGTCCAAAGGTCATGTGATCTCCTTTTGTGACCTTCTGACAAGCAAAGTCAATGGGGAAGCCAGATTCGCTTAATAACCAGGTTACTAACTTATCTACTGCAGTGATTCACTTAACAACAGTGGCAAGAAAGGTGGTAAAATGGGGCAAAACTCAAGTTAACAAATGTCTCGATTAACAACGGAAATGTGGTTGTAAGTAGAGGACTACCTGCAATGTACATCTAACCAGTAGTGGGTTTCAATTTTTTTTACTACCGGTTCTGTGGGTGTGGCTTGGTGGACGTGGCAGGGGAAGGACACTGCAAAATCCCCATTTCCTCCCGATCAGCTGGGACTTGGGAGGCAGAGAATAGATGGGGGCAGGGCCAGTCAGAGGTGGTATTTACCAGTTCTCCGAACTACTCAAAATGTCCGCTACCAGTTCTCCAGAACTGGTCAGAACCTGCTGAAACCCACCTCTGCATCTAACCATAAGCATTTTAATCTCATCCTTTTCTTATTGTCTACTACAACCCTAAGAAGCCTACTCAGATATAAACTCCACTGTCCACTGACTCTAACATTATATTACCTTTATAATGCAACCTTAGAAAGCTTTCATACTCTGATCAATCGCTCCCCATACCTGCATTTGCAAACATCACATAATACTGAACAATGGCTCATCTCGTCTTGATTGACTATCCTGAGTGTGCATTGTTATCTGATAAAACTACAAATAAGGGTGGCCTAGAAAAGGAGATATGAAAGTGTGGCTTGAAATATGCTTCCAAACCATCATTTGCCTTAACTCTGTGTTATGATCCATGCCGCTGTCAGACCAATGTAAACAACGTTCTTTTGTCTGTATGAACTCATCCACGAGAGCTATTCTAAGCTTGCCAATTAATGTCTCATTTTGGAAAGTTCTCTTTAAGTATCTTTGAGTTTTAATGCCAGTACATGTTACTCAGTTGATTCCCTCTAACGTGGTTTGTTTGAAGTTGGTTTACTGTCAGCTCTTTGAAGATGGGTTAGAACAGGAAGCCAACTCCACAAGTTTTATTGAAACTTTATTTACTGATTATAGGGCATAGTCAGAGAATTTTGAATGCCTGATTGAGTTTTCCCCTCTCTCCTTGTTAGACTTTAGTGAATTAAGGAGCCAAACTAAGCTTCTTTCTACCATATTCCATTTTTCTTGGGCTTAAAACATGTAATGTTGACCTGTTGTAGCCATCTTTGTATAGTTTCTCCAAAGCTATCGCTGAGCCTTTCTACACTTTGAAAGAGAATATTTATCTCCACATTATCACCACTGTTTTACTATAAACCACGATATTCCTAGCTAAGATTAAAATTAACCCAAGACTACTCATGAGAAGCATGAAATATTTTCAGAACCTAATAGGATTATGTACAGGTAGTCCTCGATTTACAACAATTCATTTAGTAACTGTATGACATTATAATGGCACTGACAAAAGTGACTTATGACCATTTTTCAAATTTATAATCATCGTAGCATCTCTATGATCATGTAATCAAAATTCAGATGCTTTGCAACTGATTCATATTTATGACGGTTGCAATGTCCTGGTGTCATACGATCTTCTTTTGTCACCTTTTGACAAGCAAAGTCAACGATTTTTGAGTGCATGACCAATGAGTACACTATAAATCTACCTCATGGAAGATATCGTGATCATGGCAGCAGGAGAGAAGATATACGTGGTGATTCAACAGACTGAACTGCAGTGAGGGTGGGCAAGGCAGTGGGGGAAGCAGTGGGTGGATGGTAGTGGAAACAGACAACCCACAAAACATCTTACTTGGAATGACTTTGGATTTGTATATCAGCCCCTAGGACTTATTTTTCTACAGCCGCGAAAAGAAGGAGAGATTGGGGGGGGGGGGATAAACAATACCAATCATTTCTTTTCTCTTTTTGTCCTGAAAGGAGGAAAAGTAACGGTGATCCAGTGATTCTTCAGAGACTTCAAGTTGTTAATTATTTGGGTTTCATGATAGACACAATAGTCACAGGATCTGTTTGTACCCCAGCATCTGACATCCGTTTGGGACTCTGGAGAAAAGGGAGAGAAACGTGTAAACATTGCTGAAGATGCTCAAGAAATTACGTTTTTATTTATTTCTCTCTTTAATGAACTATTTTTTTTATCCATATGAGGGAGGAATCTGCATCCAGAATTGTGTGCACATTTTACTGTACAAACAAACAAACTTATTGCCAATATGAGGCAAATTCCATGTGAGAAAAAGCTGCAACATATAACATATGTACATTGGCGTCATGATTCACACATTTGCATGACGTTTTACTGTAATTCATTTTGTTCTGAGTGAGAAGGAACAAAGATTATGAAACTTGTCATTCCACATGTCAAACACCTTTTGAGGTGTTTGTCATGGTCAGAAGCAAGTCAAGATGGCAGCCATTATAATACAATCAAAGATCCAGCAGTTTTTTTTAATGTGCATCACAACATAACAAAAACCCTCCACACCCCCCACACCCCCAATTTCATTCAACATCTTTGGATTGTTAAGAGTTGGCTTTAATTCAGCATGTATAAAGATTGGGAACTTTTTTTAAAGACAATATTCTGTCACTTATTACATTTCCTGTACTTTTTCTGCATCTGTGTATGGATATTAAAAACACCAAGATGTAATATATTTCTTGATTGTGGAAGCACCTCAGAATCTTTGCTCAATCATATTACATCAGAGAGTATCTTAACTTACTGCACCTGTGTATGGTTTGCTAATTGCACAGTAGCAGATAGGACAGCGCTCCAGAGAGTTAACATCATTGCCCAGAGGATCATTGGTTGCCCTCTCCCCTCTTTGGAAGAGCTTTATAGCTCCCGCTGCCTTAAGAAAGTCCAAAATGTTCTTAAAGATCCATCTCATCCTGGGCACCCTTTTTTTGAACTATTGCCATCTGGCAGACGGTACAGGACAATTTAAACAAGGACAAATAGGCTGAAAAACAGCTTCTACCGCAGAGCAGTAACTATGTTGAATTCTACTGTATAGTGCAATATTAATGCAGTATCAGGGGTTTTCTATTCAATTCTATAGAATGTGAAGGATGTGTGTTTTTGTTTTATTTTTTTATAGTTTTCTTATGTATAATGTACACTGAATTTTGTTGTACGAGGTGCAATGACGATAAAGTAAACTTAAACTTAAACTTATTTATCAAAACAATTCTCTCCTGCCTTAGTTTTTTTCCCTCTTTCCTATGTGCTATAAGGTTTTGCAAGCTCAGAGATCAGGGGTGGGTTCCTCCTGGTTCAGACTGGTTCGCCCAAACTGGTAGTGACCCGCTGGTGATGTCATGATGATGTCACTGAATCGGATCGGTTGGTGCTGGTCCATGGGTACCGCAATATTTTTTTTATTTTTTTTATTTTTTTTCGATTCTCCTCCTGATTTTTTTCAATTTTTTTTCCTTCTGAGCATGCGCAGAAGCCGAGTTCCGCATTGTGCATGTGGTCACCATCTTTTTTTGCCTTTGTTTTTAAAATTTTAATTTTTTCAGATTTTTCATTACTGCGCATATGCACGCCCACGAGGCGCGCCCACGAGGCGCGGGAGAGAGCGAACAGGCAGCGAGGTAAGTTGGAACCCACCCCTGACAGAGATACAGGAAGAAGTTGGCTTGGTGGAGCTTCTGTGGTTCTAACTCATTACTATTTTGATCCTACTTAAAAATAATATTAGTATTTCACTTCACTTCTGTAAGGAAAAATGAAATATAACATGGATTACTAATAGCTCGCAAAGGTTCTGGGATACTTTATATGTTATTTGTAAGTTTCTCATCTGGCAGGACATTGGACAAGATTCATTGAGAATTATTCTAGTGTAGTTCTCCTTTTAATGTCGTCTTGGGACTGCTATTTGAAATAAATATATAAATGCATAGACCAGGGCTGTCAAACTCCCGGCTCACGGGTTGGATGCATCATGTACTGGCCACGCCCACACCCGGTTTAGCGAAGGGGAAAAAAGTCCTGATACGTCACATGATGCCACATGCCGTAATGATGTGAGTTTGACACCCCTGGCATAGAGCTTGGCTTGAGGACTCACAGCCTGAAAGACATACATAAGAAAAGAGGAGCAGATAAAAATAGGATGAAAGTGTTGAACCCAAGTTCTACAATGTGCAGTTCAATCACAACTCAGGGAATGTTGTTTGCTGCAGCAGAAATTCCAGGAATAAAAAAAAATCATCTTTTTCTTCTGGGGATAGAAATGGACTCAGTTGATGTGTACAACACAACACATTTAACTGATTACTAGCAATCTGTTTTTGGGAGTTACCCCATACATATCGAAATCCAAACAAATCAGGCACAAAGACTGAGTACAGTAAGGATGAAACAAACTAGAATTAGCATTTTGTGGGAGTGAATCTGCTAGCAGCATCTTTAAAGCATAGGTAAAATATTTTTATCAGAAGATAATATTTTCCCCTAACAAGCTTAACCAGGCAATACTGTAGTGTGGAAATGGGCCTGTGTGTGTGTCTGTGTGTGTGTACACACACACACACACACACACACACACACACACACACACACACACATATATATATACTGAATATATATATATATATATATATATATATATATATATATATACACACACACACACACACACACACACACACACACACACAGAGAGAGAGAGAGAGAGAGAGAGAGAGAGAGAGAGAGAGAGAGAGAGAGAGAGAGAGAGAGAGAGAGAGAGTCTATCTTGATTATCAGATTCTATATTTCATAACTGACCATAACATTTTCCCCATATTCAGATTCAAATGCAATAATATCCAACAAAGAAAGAAATGACGATGAACAATACACTAATTCTATACGAAGCACTAAACTTAGCCCTTAATGTAAACTCCAATGTGCTATGTGAAAAGAGATACTGTATATAGTTCTTTAATTCAAGGCATGACTTTGGAAAAAGATTTCTGGGCCTAAAAAAATAATAATAATTAGGCAATTAAGCTGATTTCTCTGATAGCTTAGCCATTACCCAGATGGAAAATCACTTATTGAATAAAATTGATCCATTTTTCAATTGCAGAATAACTATTTCACAATCTAGCACTCTCTAGATGTACTTAGACCTCAACTCCCAGAATCCCTGTCAGTTTTCAGATGTTGCTAGTAGGGAATTCTGGGAGCTGGTCCAGCGGTGGGTTGCTCCCGGTTCGGACTGGTTCTTAGAACTGGTAGCGCCATGTTGGGAGACTCCGCCCACCCGCCCAGGATATTTCTGCGCATGCGCAAAAGCATTGCACATGCGCGTGAGCGAGCATGTGTGCAAACCGGTAGCAAAATTGTGTACAACCCACCACTGAGCACATCCCAATAGAATTAGAGGGCACCAGGCTGGCCTAGGATTCCACTTCATCCGAGTCCCAAAGCAATCCAAAATGAGGAATTTGGTAGTCATTTGCTCTTATAACTCTGCTTTTGGTAATCTCGGAAGGGCCAGATCTCCCTCCAGCTTGGTGCCCCTTCCCTTCAAATCATTACTCTCCCATTCATGCTTGGGAAAAGAATGAAGGTGCAGGAGCTATTCTCCTCTCCTCAAGAAAGTTTTCTTCGAGGAAGTGCTGGCTAAGCAGGGATTGCTAAGGGAAGATGAAGGTAACCTACAAGGCCCTTGAAAAACCCTCCGAAGGTCTGTCGCTTCTCCACTCGCTTGAGAGGGCTTTGTTGTGCTGTATCTTCTCCATTCTGAAGGGATTCTATCTCGGCTGCTTCTTCTTGTGGATCCTTGGTTTTCTGGGGGATCTCTTGCGACTTGTTCAGGTTGTCCGTTGAATTCTTGCGGCTCCCTTTGCTTGCAGAGTCTCGAGTCTCAGCCTGGGTCAAAGGTCTGTCTGTGAAGTCCAGGGTCTAGAGCAGTTTCAAACAGGGTTACTTGGTCGGTGGGTTTAAAAGGAGAAATGGGCAGCTTGCTTTGCAAAGTGAAAGCCCAAATGGGGAACAATTTGTTTGCTCGGGAAACCATGGGATGCAAACTTACACCCAATATGCAGGATTACCGTATTTTTCGGAGTATAAGATGCACCTTTCCCCCCCCTAAAAGAGGCTGAAAATTTGGGTGTGTCTTATACTCCGAATGTAGCTTTTTCGAAGCTTTTTCCCCCCAACCCTAACGAGGTGCTAACGATCTTCCCAGCTTGCAGATTTTTTTCATTTCTACTCCCTCCGAAGAAGTTTTTTTCCAGCCCTAAGTCTTTGCAGGCTTGTTTTCATTGTTATTCCCTATTTTTCAGCCCTAACCAGGGGATAAAATAATGTGCTGAAGCTGACCAGACTAAGGACGCTGGCCAGATGAATACCTGGTAGGTAGATTTCCCCCCCCCTATTTTCCTCCCCAAAAAGGTGCATTTTATACTCTGGTGCGTCTTATACTCTGAAAAATACGGTAAATGCCAGTAGTGGGCTTGATTCAGGGGTGTCCATACAGTACATTCAAAAAAGTCAAGGTGTCGGACAATTTAAGCAAGTATAAGTTAATAAATACTGTAAATCAGTTGGAACACAAAGAATGGAGAAATCAGAAACCAAATGCCTATCTATATTATTTTTGGTCCTCCCTCCCTCCCTCCTTCTTTCCTTCTTTCCTCCCTTCTAAAAAGTAGTGGTGATTTTGGCAGCAACCCCAAAGATTTATACTTTTTTTCATACCATAAAAAACAACTACCGGTATGCCACCAGGGTAATTATCTTGACATTTAAAAAAAAAAAACATACCCTGATGAGACCCCTGGCATAGGGAAGACCCCTTGTATAGCAAGCATAATCTGTCACCTAAGTGATCTTCTGTAATCCTGTGTTTATGTGAATAAAACAGCATCACTGGGTTTCTACAATATCTTTCCCTTCCCCTATTTCTAGGTTTTTATATTTATTTTTCTTTAAGGATAAAAAAAAGGGAAAGATATTTGGCCCAGAGTTAGGAGCAGATAACTCTTCTGGCACTGGCATATGCCATGTCAGCATTCCTCCCTGCCCGCCAATTTGTATCACCTTTTACAGGAAGGGTAGGCCAGCAACTTGGTGCCCGCCAGATGTTAGGATTTTAACATACACAAGCTCCAACCAACAAAATAGCAATAGCAATAGCACTTAGACTTATATACCGCTTCATAGTGCTTTACAGCCCTCTCTAAGCGGTTTACAGAGTTCAGCATTTTGCCCCCAACAGTCTGGGTCCTTATTTTACCCACCTCGGAAGGATGGAAGGCTGAGTCAACCTTGAGTCAACCTTGCCAACCAGTGGCAAGGAAGGTGTATCCAGAGTATCCAAAGCTTATTATCTCTAATATGGTGGGGTTGGTATTTACTCTATCTCTGTGATTTCAAAAGTCAACACAAGGTGTGATAGGATAAAATCTATCAAAATCGTAAGGTATAAAGGAATTCAGAGCTGATCTTTGGAAAGATACGGAAGACACAGAAGGAAGGAAGGAAGAGTTAGCCATGTACCATAGGAGGGATCTGGAAAAGAGACCACACAGTCCAAAGATGGAAAGAAATGTGAGGGGGGGAAAAATCAAAATAACCCTGCCTTGATTTTATAATTATTATT
Organism: Diadophis punctatus similis; assembly: GCA_023053685.1. Taxonomy (NCBI): domain Eukaryota; kingdom Metazoa; phylum Chordata; class Lepidosauria; order Squamata; family Dipsadidae; genus Diadophis; species Diadophis punctatus. The sequence goes on along the minus strand of JALIGW010000003.1, from coordinate 9,326,239 downwards.
GTTAGGTAAGAAGAAATATATATTCCTGTATTTTCCCACCCCGGAATTTATTATTTTTGGGGAAAGGATTTACAGTATTCAGGCAAGGAAAATAATTCGTGTTTGCACACTGCACAGAGTCACTCTGAGAGTGAGAGGGGTGGTACTTAAATTTGATTGATTGATAAATAAATAAATAAATAAATAAATAAATAAATAAATAAATAAATAAATAAATAAATATTTTTGACTGGAAGAGCTAAGAACTGTCACTCTGGGAGAACCTAAGAGGTAAACCTAGAAACGGTGTCTGCCTACCGTATTTTTCAGAGTATAAGACGCACCTTTTTCCTTCCTAAAAGTGGTTGAAAATTTGGATGCGTCTTATACTTTGAATGTAGCTTTTTTTTTTCCAGCCCTAACTAGGTGCTAACAGATCTTCCCAGCTCTTACCTTGCAGGCTTTTTCATTGTTACTCTCTTCAAAGAATGTTTTTCAGCCCTAAGTCTTTGCAGGGGTTTTTTCATTGCTCTACTTGTTCCAAATAAGTTATTTTCTAGCCCTAACCAGGTGCTATCTATCTTCCCAGCTCTTACTGGCTTGCAGGCTCTTTCATTGTTACTCTCTCTGAAGAAGGTTTTTTTAAGTCCTAACCAGGGGATAAAATAATGCGCTGAAGCTGACCAGACTAAGGACGCTAGCCAGATGAATACCTGGTAGGCAGATTCCCCCCCTATTTTCCTCCCCAAAAACTAAGGTGCGTCTTATACTCCAGTGCGTCTTATTCTTGGAAAAATACGGTACGTTGTACAGGGAGTTATTCCTAATTTTAGTCAAATGAGCCTGTAAAATTCTGCATGGAACCACAAATGGAGAAAAGATGACTTAGTTTCATTTACTTTATTGTTTTTGCAAAGACATCACAAGTACAAGAGAGCGTGTTTCAGACAAAGGAAGGGAAAAAAAGAGCAGGATACAGTACAGATAAAGAACAAGATACAAAATGGCACTGTTGATTTGGCTGCAGTTTCAAATTACAAAGTACAAAGAATTTAATATTCATCCATCGCCTTTTGTAGTTGGAAGTCTGGAATAAGGAATTAACTAAACACCCAAAACAACACATTCTTTTAAACTGGCTCATTGAGGGAAAGTAGGGTAATAACCAGGCATGTGCTGAAGACTGCAAAACAAAAAATGATGCAAGGGCATCAAATGACAACTTTGTTTTTAAAGATTCTACATTTAATTAACTTAGGCTCCGTGCTCTGCTCTGCAGTCTCTATTTTCAAAACGGTTGGAATTGCAGAGCCAGTTTCTGAAGCTAAAAGAAGTATTAAATCTGTCTGAAATAAATTGGCCTAAAATTATCATATTGTATGTTTTATCTGAAAAAAAAAACCCTGAAAAGAATCAGCTTTCCGGTGTCTGTTTCTTTAAACGCTGCAACCACTTTATATTATGCTACTTACAGTCAGCTGTTTCACCAAAACACTTTCTGGAGTTTATATATATAGTTCAGAGGTCTTCAAACTTGGCAACTTTAAGACTTGTGGACTTCAACTCCTAGAATTCTCCAGCCAGCATAGCCAGAAGTCCACAAGTCTTAAAGTTGCCAAGTTTGGGGACCCCCTGATATAGTTAATGGGCATATGACTGAATAGTTCTTAAATTTTATAAGCCTGAAACATGTTATCTAGCCTGAACAACCAGGCTTAATTTAACCTTCCTTAACTGGGCTGAAAATACTAGGAGTCACAATCCAACACTTCTGAAGAATATGAGGTAGAGGAGGATGGGAATGGTTTAACTTTTCAATAATAATGACAAGGCTATTGCTCAACCAGTGTTTCTCAGCCATGGTAACTTTAAGATAAATGCATGTTGGCTGGGGAATTCTGGTAATTGAAATCCACACATCTTAAAGTTGCCAAGATTGTGACACACTGCCCTAAACTGTTTAACTATTGTATTAAACAGAAATGTTCTGACAATTGATCCAGCATTTGAGAACTATATAATAACAATGCAATTTTTCTTCATTTTAGCTTCTGTTTTGAGTTGAGTTGAGTTGAATTGGATGGTTTGTAAAAGAATTTAAACCAACAGTGCCACTTTCAGTGCAAAAAGTATTGGGAAACAAGGCAGGAGGAAATACATAAAGTTGTATATCAAATATAGAAAGGATCGTGTACGTTCTCTTTAAATCCCAGAAGAAGAGTTCAGTTGAACCATCACCGAAGGAAAACTGAATAATCCATCCACTTACTTGGTGATCAGGTGCTGGCCCATTTATTTCAGGAGGAGTTACCCCTGTGTCACTCTTGACTGACTAAAATAACAAAGGATTATATGAATTTCTTCCTACAGTGATAAATGATTGCACATAGGAGTCTCACTGAGCCTTCCTATTTCAGGACTTAGGAACACAATGGCAAAAAAGCATGTGATTTCTTTTCTGATAGGAATATAATCTAGGGAACCTTTAGCCAAACTTGGGAGTGTCCTGTGAATGTCCATTTAGAATAAATATATGGTCTACCACACCATTTGTCATACCTTTTTATGTCTGTCTTATATAATCCATCAATTGTTCCCTCAGAAATGATTTGTTGTGTCAGGTTTTAGACTAGGACTTGTTGGTAGACCACAAAACTCCTGACACTTCACTCTTCGTTGACTTCTCAACTTGAGTTGGCAGGAAAGTCTCAGAGGTGACATGGTTAGATTAGAATCTTTATTATATATGAAATAATTCATGTGGTAAATGCTTGTCCTTATAGTGAAAAAAAATGCCAGGGACTTTTATATGTTCTCAAAGGTTTACATTTGAGGATTTCCCCCCCTCCTTTTGAATAAATGGTTGCTTGATCTGATGCTTGATGGACTTCTACACAGGTAGTTGTGGTATATTTAGATCAGTGGTTCCCAACCTGTGGTACGTGTACCACTAGTGGTACGCGAGGGCCTTCCAGGTGGTACGCGAACACTTTCAGGGTCATGAACGATTTTTAGTTAGTTATTTTTTACTTCACAAAAATGTTTACTGCCTAACACAAGATAATCTGGCAACGATTTGCAACTGTTGCCACATGCCACCCACCTGGTCCCAGCGGCCCGAGAATCCAGTTGCTGGATGCGCGGGGCCAAAAAAGGAATGGTACAATTATGGAAATAAAGTGATATCTGATCGAATTTAGTTTCTCTGGAACTAGGTGGTACACGGTGACTGTACGGGACCTCCAAGTGGTACTCGATCACAAAAAGGTTGGGAACCACTGATTTAGATAATGGTCATTGCTAGTATAGGAACTGTTGATTCCCACTTTCCACCCTGAACCCTTTCGTAGTATGAAGGTGTAACTCATGAGAAGTGGTATTCAATAGGAAAAAGCCCTTTACTCAGGAACATATCTCTAGCTGCTGGAGAGTCATTAAAATTCTGCCTATCATCAAATGTTATAGATGAACTATACAGATATAATGTGAGGTGAACTTATGGGCAACTTTTAACATTCTTTTTATATTCCTTACTAGCCTTTTTGTGGAATGGAGGCCCAAAGTTGGGTTCACTGTTGGTCTGGTAAAAACGATCACCCATCCATCCATCCATCCATCCCATCTGATGAACCCAACCCAACATAGGGCTGTTACGAAAACTTTTTAATTAGTTGTCCCATCATATTTACTATTAATTGAACTTTATGCTGTCTGACTGCTCAATGATTGTAATACAGCTGACATACAAATCCAGGAATATCGGTCTTACCAGTTTGAAGAATTTTCTCAGATTTGTTTTGGTAGGTCTCTCCTCTGCTTTGGACTTGGTTTCTGCAACTTCCTGGCTCCTTCTTTCATCTTTCACTGGGACTTCTGGTGATGCTTCAATTCTCTCAGGGTTTACCACCTCTATGTCATCTGTGGGAGTCTGCAATGATTCAAAAGAAGTGTTATCAAGGATGTGTGAATTCATTCAAGACATTTAGATCAGTCAAGATAAGATTCAGAAGACCTTCTCTCAGTGAGGCTGAAGAAAGGCTGAAGAAGCAAACTAGGTGTTCTGCTTCAAGAGGCAAGCAAATTAATTGATTCCAAGGCTCACACCTCTCAAAAATCAAAGCTCCTAATTTCAGAGTCCCTGATCCAATCAGGCACTTGGGACTTAATGAGGAAAGTAAAATACTATATTTTTCGGAGTAAAGGCCCACTGGAGTATAAGACACACCTTAGTTTTTGGGGAGGAAAATAGGGGAAAACAATCTGCCTACCAGGTATTTATCTGGCTAGCGTCCTTAGTCTGGTCAGCTTCAGCACATTATTTTATCTCCTGGTTAGGACTTAAAAAAACCTTCTGAGAGAGTAACAATGAAAGAGCATGCAAGCCAGTAAGAGCTGGGAAGATCGTTAGCACCTGGTTAGGGCTAGAAAACAACTTCTTTGGAGCAAGTAGAGCAATGAAAAAAACCCTGCAAAGACTTAGGGCTGGAAAAACATTCTTTGGAGAGAGTAACAATGAAAAAGCCTGCAAGGTAAGAGCTGGGAAGATCATTAGCACCTAGTTAGGGCTGGGAAAAAAGCTTCGGAAAAGCTACATTCGGAGTATGTCGCACCCAAATTTTCAGCCACTTTTAGGGAGGAAAAAGGTGTGTCTTATACTCTGAAAAATACGGTAGATACATCCTTAATCAGTAGTGGGTTCCTACCGGTGCGGCCCACTCTATCGCACCGGTAGCAACTGGCTGGTGACGTCATGGTCAGTTACAGGTCCCTGGGAGCCGCCATATTTTTTTAAAAAATTTTTTGAATTTTTTTTGAATTTTTTTTTATTTTCTTCTGAGCATGTGCAGAAGCCGAGCTTCCGGCCCTGTGCATGCAGTCGCTATCTTGTTTTTGGCTTTCTTTTATTTTTTTATTTTTTTGAATTTACTTTATTTTATTTTATTTTATTTTTAAATTTTCTTCTGAGCATGTGCAGAAGCCGAGCTTCCGGCCCTGTACATGCGGTCGCCATCTTGAGGAATGCAGCCAGTAGAGAGGTGAGTTAGAATCCACTCTGCTTGGGTCCCCTCAACTTTTCAGCCCCAGAAAATGCCTTTCTCTAATTTACAGCTAGGCACTATTTCCCTTGCAAACAGAGGCAAATATAAACGGAGATAGCAAAGGAAAGCTGAAAGCAAAAGGAAGCGAGGGGGGAGGGGGGAATGAGGGAGCTCTTTTAAACAACGGAGCTTGCCTGCAATCAGACTCTGTGTGTGTGTGAGAGAGAGGTATTAAATAATGAGAGAGGGGGGGAGGAAGGAAGGAAGGTAAAATAAGGAGGGAAGGAGGAAGGCTTCTGAGAGAGGGGGGGGAAGGAAGGAAGGAAGGTAAAATAAGGAGGGAGGGAGGAAGGAGTAAGGCTGTTAAGGGGGTTCAACTTCTGTGGAAAATGGTTCCAAATGGCTCTTTGAATGTTTAAGGTGATTGCAGGGGTCTCCAACCTTAGCAACTTTAAGACTTGTGGACTTCAACTCCTAGAATTCCTCAGCCAGCTTTCCTGGATTAGGGGACTGGACTGGAGGCTAAAACATATGAACCCAAATCCTCTTGTGGTCAAAACACAATTCTTTTAACTAAACAATCAATGATTTGAACACATGTTGCTGCCATGAATTATCAGGACTAATTCAGATATTAGAATTCAGAATTCAGATATTTTTATGGTTTCATTCTCTAGAATAAGAGATATAGTTGACTGCAAAGCATGCAGCTATTGGAGCAGCATTTTGTGCCAAATGCAATTTTTTTAAAGGGGTGAACCATTGCAGCAAATTGTAAATTTTAAATTCCTGCACTATGCCTAAGTTAATTTAATATAAATGTCCTTGAAATAGATGTAATTGTTATCCAGTGTTTTTCAACCTTGGCAATTTTAAGATGTATGGACTTCAACTCCCAGAATTTCCCAGCCAGCATGCTGGCTGGAGAATTTTAGGAGCCAAATGCCATAAAAGTATGAAGCTTGAAAACACTGTTAGTCTATGTAAAAAGGATGTTGAGACTCTGGAAAGAGTGCAGAGAAGAGCAACAAAGATGATTAGGGGACTGGACTCACGCGTGAAAGAGATGAGAGAGAGGAAAGAGGAGGAAAAGAGAAAGAAATGAGAAAATGATGGAGGGAGAGAATGAGAGACAGGAAAGAGAGAAACATGAGAGAGAGAAAGGGAGAAAGAGATGAGAGAGGGAGAGAGATGAGAAAGAAAGAGGGGGAGAAAGAAAAAGAGATGAAAGAGATGAGTGACAGGAGATGAGAGAGAGAAGAGAAAGAGAGATAGGGAGAAAGAAAGAGACAGAGAGAGATACCTGTTTAAAAGAAAATAGAAAAATGGCTCTTTAAGTGTTTAAGGCTGCAGACCCCTGGGTTAGGCAAACACCATGGTTGTTAAGTGAACCTTGTGGTCATTAAGCAATCACTGATTGTTAAATGAAACCAGAAGAAATTGTTGGGAACTGGCAAAAAACATAGAAAACCTCAGTCACATGACTGTGGGATGTTGTAACTGGTCATAAATGTGTATGTGTGCGCGCATGTGTACATGTGTGCATGCATAAGGCTGTCAAAACTCAAAAAACAGGTCAAGTAGCTCTGAGGAGGTCAGTCATAAATTTGAACACTTGCTAAGCAATTGCTAAGCCATTAAGCGAGGACCACTTGTATTTGGTTTGCCTTAAGGGTTCAGAGCTGTATGGAATCTGGTTTCTTTTAATCCTTTGGGGGATTGTAAAAGGTCCGGATGCAGGAATCCTTGTAGGGGGAACTAGGATCGTGACCACTTAGCCACACCTGCCCAGTCACATGACCATGAAGCCATGCCCACCATCAAGCCACTCCCACCCGGTCACATGACCATCAAGCCACACCCACAAAATTAAGCCACACCCACAAAATTAAGCCACACCCACAGAGTGGTAGTAAAAAATTTAGGAACCCGCCCCTGTCCTTAATAATGTTCATTTATACTAATTGACAGTGGGCAGAAACATTTTCTTTGGCACTAAGGACTGCCAAAGCATTGTGCACCTCTTCTGCACATTCTTTTGCCTGCAATCCAGAAGTCATATTTTAAATTTAATTAGCAGAAAACTCTTAGAATGGAATCAGAGGTTTTTTTGCAGACAGCCACTTGTCTTTATGATTATATCATAAGATTCAGCAAGTCATTTTCTCTGGATATTTTTATATTCAAGGAGTTACTGAAAAAATTTAAAAAGTTACTGAAATTTTTTTTTAAACTGGACCCTATGTGCCTCATACACACTCCTTCAGACTGAATTTTAGTGCAACATGACTAACCCAATGTTATTGCAAATAAGATTCAGATGGACACCAGGAACTGTACTGCAGTTATGCTTTACAATAAAGCTATGCTTTATTGATTAGCATTAATTTTATATGATGTTAAAAGTTTTTTAACATCATATAAAAGAAGAGAAGTATAAATGAATTTGAGAAGCAAGGTAGAATGTTTAATAGGAATAAAGATTAAATAGTATAAAGGTAGACTGAGATAGTGATCTTTCTCCATAGTGAGAGGAGAAGGAGAAGGAGAAGGAAACGGAGAAGGAGGAGGAGGAGGAGAAGGAGGAGAAAACATTGTGAAAAATGCTGGCTACTGCCAAAATTAGTCCTCTGACATCAGATTTCTCTTTTCGCTTTCATTAGTATAACAAACGTTGCCATGAATTTGACAATGTTATACCCTAGACCCGGCAGGGGTGGGCAAACTATGGTTCTTTGAGGACCTGTGGACTTCAACTCCCAGAATTCCTGAGCCAGCCATGCATGCTTTGGCATGCATGGCTGGCTAACTCAGCATGCATGGCTAACTCAGGAATTCTGGGAGTTGAAGTCCACAGGTCCTCAAAGAACCAGAGTCTGGCCACCCCTGCAAGAGGCTATGTTATATTGTGCAGTCTATATTAGAGATTAATTTAAGTACCTGTGAGTTGTGTGTATGAGGTAATGGTGTTACCAATAAAGGAGAATATTTATAACTCAGGATTTAAATGTGGGGTCTTTGATGCTTTCTGAGCTTGACTGTTTTCTTGCAGACATTTCCTTACTCAAACTAAATAACGTCATCAGTGCTAGAGTCTATGATGTTCTTCCACCTTTTCATTTAAGAGTTATCAACAGAAATTTAGCTGATAATTTTGTTAATTAAAAAAAACAGAAATAGTCCCAATTAAACTGGTTGAGAAAAGTGGTAGTTAATAGAAGCAGAGTTAATTTAATTAAAATGATAATTTAGTAAATTAGCAATTTTAAAGAAAACCGGAACACTTATCACTCATTATAATTAACTCATGATAATTATCTCATTATGTTATCATTGTGTCTGTTGCTAAAGTCTGTTTTTATTCTTTTATATGCAGTGCACTGTAATAATCCTATAATACCATCTGATGACAGAAGAAACCACAATGTCAAATATAATCCAAGATTATATCAAATGCTTATACGCGGATAACAATGAAAACATATTATCACATTAAAATATGATCCCACTGAAAGCAAACCTTTACTTTTTTTAAAAAAATAACCAGCTTCTCTCTCACACTATCACTTCAGCAGCTATATTTCTAATATTTCTCACAGTAACTCCATCCATACACCATTTAGAAATTTTTATTCCCACCCCCACCCCAAAGCTGAACACATGCTCTGTTAAGCAGAAGGCTTCTGTCACGATTTACTTTTAAAAATTAAACAGTGTCTGGGATTCTTTTGAGAATATTGTATTTATTTTTTCCTGTCTTGTAATGTTCACTCAGCGGGTTTAATGTTACTAGTGATACAGCTATGTCCTGGGAGGGACCTTTGTGATCAAAGAAAACAAAAGATATTCAGGAAATCATTTGCTTTGAGTTCATGCTTGACTTGAAATCCATTCATTGTGAGCTGTAGCATTGGCAGGATGGGGCACGAATCAGTGGTGTGTGGTGAATTTTTTTACCACCGATTTGCGCGTGCGCTCGTGACGCTTCTGCGCATGCGCAGAAGTGTCCCGGGTAGGTGGGCGGAGCTTCCCGCCGCCAGCACTACCGGTTCTAAGAACCAGTCCGAACCGGGAGCAACCCATCGCTGGCACAAATGCTGGTGTTACAATGTCCATGGCATAGAAGTCACTGTAGATACCCTTGAGTAGATGCTGCGGATTTCTGACATAAGAGTGCAATTGCTGGACTTCAGCTTCCAGATCTAGATATATATTTTTGGTCCATTTTTTAATGCAGATTCCAACCAAGTAGCCATCACATTTCCAGAAATCACCTAGGCCAGGGATGTTAAACTGGATTTGTTCAAGGGCCAGATCAGAATTGTAGTTCTCCTCTGCACGCCCCCCATGCTCCCCATTTTGGCTGGCAAAGTGCTGCAGGTGGCCATCTAGGCCGTGCGTGGCCACCCTGTGCCTTGTTTTGGCTGCCAGAGGCACCACAGGCCTTTGCTATTTCCAGAGTGGCCCTGTGAGCCAGATTTAAGGAGCCGAGATAGTGCAGTGGTTAAAAGCAGCAATGCGACCTCCAGCTGATTGCTAGTTCAGCAGTTCAGCTGTTCAAATCTCACCAGGCTCAAGGTTGACTCAGCCTTCCATCCTTCCGAGGTGGGTAAAATGAGGACCCAGACTGTTGGGGGCAATATGCTGAACTCTGTAAACCGCTTAGAGAGGGCTGTAAAGCACTATGAAGCGGTATATAAGTCTAAGTGCTATTGCTATTGCTATTAAGCACCCCGCGAGCCAGATCCAGCCAACGGGCCTTGAGTTTGACACCTCTGACCTAGGCAGTCATGGTGTATTCATTCTACATGTCTAGGCTAGCAAAATCATGATTGCTAGACTTTATTCTTAGATGTGGCTGTTGTTTGCATCTTCGTCAGATGTTCTATTTTTTTTCCCATCAAACATGCAAGAAGATGACCAGGACTGTTCTCAAAGATCTCTCTCACTTCATCTCTGATAGGATCTCCTGCTTGAGCAGGGGGCTGGACTAGAAGACCACAAGGTCCCTTCCCGCTCTATTCTGATTGATTGATTCCTCTCAGAGAACAGCAGCAATGGGGTATGTTGCATTTGTGATACAGTTCCTCCAGGCTACACTGAATTTATGTCAAATCCAGCATTTCCTCATTATCCAATCTGCCATCACACTGAACCACAGTAGGAATAATACATGATCAGCCTGCTTAGGTAAATCCTGGAAATGTGATGGCTTCCTGGCTGGAATTGCATAAAAAGCATGGTTGCAAATAAATGCACTACCAACAATAATTGCAACTTCCAAGTGAGTGACTCTAGAATCCAAACATACCTTTTTCCAAAAGAATTTACTTAGGGGTATGGGAGTAGAAGAAGATCTTTCCTTGGTCATCTCCTTGGGAGGTTCATTGGTGGTAACCACAACTGCTGGGGCTGGTTGTTGTACTGGAGCTTCTGGAGGTTTTACAATTGGATTCACTGCTGGGCTTTCCTGAACTGGAGGCAAGTTTGTTTCCGGTTTTGTAATAGGGACAACGGGGACAGGCTGTTCGGTTGGCTAGAAACAAAATAAATCAAAAAATTGTTCCGGAGAAGATGAAGCTCCAAGACCATCAATGGAAAAACACATTTGGCTACAGTAGAAGACAAAAGAATCTCAGAAAAACATGGCATACTGGCATCTTTCATTCCAGCACCCTCACACATTCATCCTTATCTATTACCGGTAGTCACAGGGGTCTCCAACCTTGGCAATTTTAAGATTTGTGGACTTCAACTCCCAGAATTCCACAGCCAGCTTTGTTAGCTTTGCTGGCTGTGGAATTCTGGGAGTTGAAGTCCACAAGTCTTAAAGTTGCCAAGGTTGGAGACCCCTGTAAATCTAGACAACTTAACAAAATAAAGAAGCTTTTTAAAATAAAAATTATTTATTAATAATTAATAATTAATAAAAAATCCCAATTATTTAAATAGATCTACTCCAAGGTAAGTCAGGATTTAACTCTAATACTAAACAGGACACTGTTACATTTCAGACTATACTTGTACAGAGCTGTTAAAATTAATTAAAATTTCTGGAAGTATACATTATTCTCTATTATTTAAAAGAAGATACAATAGCACTGGGCCTCTTCAGAGCAAGCATTTATTTTAAAAAGCTTCTTTATTTTGTTAAGTTGTCTAGATTTACAGGGGTCTCCAACCTTGGCAACTTTAAGACTTGTGGACTTCAACTCCCAGAATTCCACAGCCAGCAAAGCGAACAAAGCTGGCTGAGGAATTCTGGGAGTTGAAGTCCACAAGTCTTAAAGTTGCCAAGGTTGGAGACCCCTGTATTAGAGGATTATATGAGACAGGTTATGAAAACATCAATATAGGCTATCAAAAACTATAGAAATACTATATGCAAATGGAAAACTCAGAGTTGTCTGTATTATTACTCACCTTGGTATTTGCTGTCTGTGGAACATCTTTTTTTGCCTAAAACAATGTAAAACACACAAACACAGAGAGAAATCATGTGGGCATTTTCATTCTCTAAGAATAGAAGTGACTGTAATGATATTTAAGGATGGGAGGGGGGATTCAGGCACTGCACAGGGTTTGACATGGTGAAGCCATTATAAAGAAGAGTTTGCTGGATATATTTTCAGCATTTCTTTGGCATTCTGAAATGTTGAGCTGTGTATCCTAAAATGTCACAGGGGACAAACTGGAGTATAAAACTGAAAACATGATGTAGCTAAACTAAAATCATCTCGGAATGAAGGGTGGAGAAAGTTCCTAAGGAGTTTTTCTTCTGCAATCTTATGCAGCCGAAAGATTGGAAAGACAAGTCAGAAAAATGGAAGGACTTCATAAAACGAATCCTTTCCCAGTCTGGATGGCCTGCAGATAGGTACGTCCTTCAATCTCCAGAACTGTCTATGGAGATTCTCAGTCATCCAGGTCATGGTTGTCCCAAAGGTGCTTTTTCAAGAGGCAACTGGACTTTCTGGGTTTTCTTTGAAGACGTTTCGCTTCTCACCCAAGAAGCTTCTTCAGCTCTGACTGAATTCATCTCCAGAATTCCAGCTTAGCCAGGCTATTGCTGAGAATTTTGGTAGCTGATATCCAGATGGGTTTAATTGGGATAGGGCTAACACAGTTAAACTTTGCAATTTGGTATCACAAAGAGGAATGATAAATGTCAAATGGGAAAGCTTCAAAAGAGAGGAATTTGTGAACAATACAGCAATCAGTGTCTTGTCATCCTGATGGTTAAATGTCCCCAATTGCAGAGACAGTATGGCTCTCATTACCAGCAGGAGACATGGAATGGGATATTATGCTCTGGCCAGTTGAGTCTTGTTCTGATGTTCTTCTGAATCTGTGTGATCTGAACTTACAATGATTTCACCATATCAGCAATCAAAAGGAAACACTTATATCAATATTAGTATTTGATATTAGGCAATGTCACTGCTTTGGGGTTCAAATTAGTTTTATGATGTAATCTTGAAAAAAAATATTAGGTGAGAGTATCTGAAGCAAATTTGTGTGCATTATTTTCGGGTTATGCAGTATCTTTGATGAAGAGAATGCATCAATTCAGGTACTTCTTAAAAAAATGGTGTAGAGTACCTGAAATGCATCAATACGTTCCAACCTAAGCTTAGTACACAAGATCATCTACCTTAATGTCCTACCTGTTAACGACTACTTTTATTTCAACAGCAATAACACTAGGGGTATCAATAGATACAACTTAATGTATTCCGCTCTAATCTTGATTGCAGAAAATACGACTTCTGCAATAGAGTAGTAAATGTCTGGAACACTTTACCTGATCCTGTTGTTAGTTTCTCTAACCCCCATACCTTTTACCTTAAACTTACAGGTGGACCTTACACGTTTCTTAAGAGGTCCCTAAGGGGGCGTGCATAAGCGCACCAACGTGCCTACCGTCCCTGCCCTACTGTACCCATTTGTATGTACTCATTTTATGTGTTTATGGCTATGTTTTGCTTCTTTATATCCATTTATTTGTGCCATTTTTTCATGTGTCCTGTTTCCTTGCACTTGTTGACAAATAAATGAATGAATGAATGAATGAATGAATGAATGAATGAATGAATGAATGAATGAATGAATACATAAATAAATAAATTCAGGTACTCTACACCATTGAGTAGAGATGACCGTGTGGTAACTATATGGACACTGTCTTGTGAAGCTAATAGGAGTTTGTTGGTTTTGCAACTCCTCTTTTGCAACCATACAAAACCAGTGCCACCGTTCCCCCCCAAGGGGGGAACCCCAAGAACATGTTTTACATGTGCATTATAGCCTGTTGTCTTGAGTTTTGTAATGGTGTCCCATTCAGGGACCAAATAGCTTCGACTGTGCTTGCTTTTGAGTCCAGACAAACTCAGCAATGCTGAGCCTGGAAAACTCATTTCCCATGAAATAAGAATCTATGCCAAGGCAATCCTTCATGTTTTCATCTTATAAAGCAGAGTTCCTGGTATGGGTGCCATGGTGATGCTGGAATTCAAGGAGTTGTGCTTACAATACATGTTGCCAGATTAGGGCAAGTTGTGTTAAAATTTCCTAAAATCAGCTCTTGTTCTATGATCAGTGTAGCTCCTTCTATATGGAGCTTGAATTAACTGGGCCTAACACATTTTTCATATGGAAGGAATTTAGTCAGTTTCCTTTTCTTCAATCCAGGACGAACAGGATTGAAAAACAAAGGTACTTGAGCCTTCCTTCCTTCCTGCCTGCCTGCCTGCCTGCCTGCCTCCCCCCCTCCCTCCTTCTGTGATGAGGGGTGAAAAGGGGGGCAGTTATTGCATGATTGACAGGTTGGGGGCCGGGCACTGAATCTCATGCTTTGTTTTCAACATTTCAAAGAGAAGGAAAAACAGTCACACAGTTCAGCTTCAAATTGCTTTGTGGAGTGAAAGTAATGGCAGTATGGAATTGCTCTAAGTTCTGGTTAGGGTGACACAGGTTTTGTTAGTGAGAAAGACTCAATAACAAGACACGGAAAATAGCAACGAATATGCAGTCAGTGGGTTCAGTTCCTTCCACTGAACCCTGAATTCACAGAGATAAACATTCAGAATTATCATGAATATTTATTTATTTGTGAGATTTATATACCGCCTCACAGTGCAAGCACTCTCTAAGCGGTTTACACCAGTAAGCAATGTATATATATATTGCCCCCAACAATCTGGGTCCTCATTTTACCTACCTCGGAAGGATGGAAGGCTGAGTCAACCTTGAGCCGGTGAGATCTGAACCGCTGACCTGCGGATCACAGTCAGCTAAAGTGGCCTGCAGTACTGTCTCTAACCGCTGCGCCACCTCGGCTCTTACTTCCCTGCTGCCAAATTATATCTTTGTCAAAGCCAGCAACAGTTTTAAACAATGTCCAACCCAAGCTTTGCTTTTCAGTAACTTTAGCTGCTGCATGCTTGCATTCAGGATTTTTGCCTGCTTTGGCAGGGGGTTGGACTAGATGACCTGCAAGGTCCCTTCCAACTCTGTTAATCTGTTAATCTGTTAAAGAAGATTTAAAAATTATCTGTTGTTTTTCAGGGTTCTAGATCTGCGTGTTCCTCTCCCATACCAACCTTATGTCTAAACAGTTTGCTAAATGTACTATGTCCTAATCGGGGGCTGTCTGGCTTCTTTTTCTTGGTGCTTTTGACAAGGGAATCAGTCGCCGTCTTCTCAGCAAGCTGCCCACCATGGCCTGTTTGGGATCCCTTTGAGTGACATCAATCAAAGTTGAATTTTCATTGCATGCTCTATTTTCCTTTTGCCCACAACAGGCACCAGCAATCGTTTGTGCACAATGCCTTTTATAAAACTCAATACTCATATCCACAAATCTCACTTCACTGAAGAGAATTCTATATTTTGTTAGGTACTATATCAATTGCATTTCCCCCCCAATTACAGGTAACCCTCGACTGACAACCACAATTGAGCTCACTATTGTTAAGTGAGAACTTTGTTAAGTGAGTTTTCCCTCATTTTAGGACCTTTCTTGCCACGGTCGTTAAGTGAATCACCACAGTTGATAAGCAGTAACACAGTTGTTAAGTGAAGCTGGCTTCCCCATTGATTTTGCTTGTCAAAAGGTTGCAAAACCTGACTTTGGGACCCAGCAATGGTCATAAGTATGAGTCAGTTGCGAAAAATCTGAATTTTGATCACATGATCATGAGGATACTACAAAGGTCGTAACAGTCATAAGTCACTTTTTTCAGTGCCGTTGTAAGGGTCACTAAATGAACTGTTGTAAGTCGAGGTCTACCTGTATTTGCAACAATATATTATTTGAGCATACATTTATCGAGCAAGGAATCCACACATATCTACCACTGAACTCCAGGGCACACCTTAGATAATTTGTGGTTAGTTTCTGAGGATATATAATAAACTAATGGGGCACTATGCTCTCATTAAAACCTTTTATCAGAGGTGGGTTCCTACCAGTTCAGACCGGTTCTATAGAATAGGTAGTAACTTGGTTGTCTGGGTCGCTGGAACTGGCAGCGACC
Organism: Diadophis punctatus similis; assembly: GCA_023053685.1. Classification (NCBI taxonomy): domain Eukaryota; kingdom Metazoa; phylum Chordata; class Lepidosauria; order Squamata; family Dipsadidae; genus Diadophis; species Diadophis punctatus. Next base: position 9,310,683 of record JALIGW010000003.1, on the reverse strand, counting down.
CAGGCCTGCCACGCACCCAAGCCAGTTCTCTTGGCGGTGCCATAGGTGCCGCCATCTTGTTTTTTGCTTCTGCGCATGCGTGGCGTGTCCATGAGCGAACTGGCAGTAACACAATCCGGAACCCACCCCTGCCTTTTATGGATACCTGGCATTCTCTAATGACTCTATATTGCAACAAAATCAACAAAAACTCAGGCAAGGACAATTTTACTTAACTATAGAGGTCTTATAAACCATTCACAGTGTTGGTCCTAACAGTGAAATAGAGAGCAGGTTATTTGAACAATTGCCTCAATGCATACAATCCTGCTTATAGAGCAAAATATCACCTTTGATAATTTCTTAATAAAGAGACAGGGTATTTATGGCTTCAAATATTTGACTTGAGCCTGGCCTTATAATAACCTTATAATAAGGTTTGAAGATTTTCTTCATTGGGGCTTTCCAATGAGACTGTATTCATCCCAAATTTATAACATTGCTGAATATACGTTATACACTTTTTGCCTTTACTCTTGTAAGTACATAGCTTTGTCAGAAGACAAAAATGTTATGAAAAAGATCAGCTGTGAATTTCCAACAGAATAGAAACCAAGAAGTCAGAGTTGTTGAGATCTGGGTGGCATATCAGTTCAATATATTGTTAAATGAAACCATCTTTTCCCCAGAAACTCACAACCTACACAACCTGTTCTTCCATTTTATTTTTATTACAACATTTGAGATATAGGAAAGGGAGTGGTGCGGTGGCCTAGAGGTGGAGTGCTCGCCTCACAATCAGGAGGCTGTGAGTTCGATCCTAGGTAGAGGCAGATATTTCTCTCTCTGGGCACAATGAGAATATATCTGCTGCGAACTCTGCATTGGCGACAGGAAGGGCATCCGGCCAGTAAACACTCAGCTCCATTCATTTGCCCCGACTCCACCCTGATGCAAGGGATTATGGGGTCATTAAAAGACAAAAAAAAGAGAGATAGCCAAGGCTATAGCATAGCTATAGCTAAAAAAAAAGAGAGATAGCAAAGATGATGGATGGGGAAAGGAGGCCTCCAATTTGGGGGCAAGTTTGACTTTCAAACTGATTGCCCCATCCTGCTGTACCCTTAGCCTCAGAGTTCTGATGGTTAATGCCAGATGCATCTGTAAAACCACCATCTTCATGCACAATCTGGTATTGAATTAGCAACTTGTGACCTGTTGGGTCATTGTTTCAGAGATATTTCCTTATTTAAATAGAAAAACAGAATGACCATTGGCCAAAAAGCAGTGGGAGTGATTCCTGACTTCCTGCCATCTTTCTCATTGACTTTCCTTGTAGGAAGCTGGCCACAAGTTTCAATCCCATAAAGCTCATGGGTTTTGGATTTAGGACACATACTGTTAATTAGTCCCTTGGAGTTACATTGATTAAAAATTGTTGCCCTATGAGTTTTGCAAAATTGGAAGTTACAGACAATAAGATACAAAAGTTTTAGTAGAGAAGGCCGTAGCCTTACCAAAAACCTCTCTGGGTATAGAAATAAAGCACAAGAGACTCCGTCCTTACAACAATGGAAACCAAAATGAAACAGATGAGTGAACCTAGCCATCATGAGCATCATGCTTAATGAGAATTGAACTCAGATCTTTGCCTGACATAATTTACAATAGCTTTCCTCAAATTAGCAGCCTCCACTTGTCCAGTATGGTCTTCAAGAATAATAAGGCAATTCTGAAGGTAAATAATAAATGAGGATCATATATGCAGTTCTGAACATCGTAAGAGTTGATCCAATAAGTGAAATCCTGGACGATGTAAGGGTCTGGATGGGAGTGAATAGACTCAGGCTCAACCCAGACAAGACTGAGTGGCTTTGGATATTGCCTCCCAAGGATTATGTCGACTGTCCCTCCTTGGTTCTTGGGGGAGAAAAATTGACTCCCTCAGAACGGGTCCGCAATTTGGGTGTCCTCCTAGATCCACAGCTTAAATTGGAGCAACATCTTTCAGCTGTGGCTAGGGGGACCTTTGCACAGGTACATCTTGTGCACCAATTGCGACCCTACTTGGAGAGGGAGGCTTTGCTCACAGTCACTCATGCCCTTGTCACCTCACGGCTTGACTACTGTAACGGGCTCTACATGGGGCTACCCTCGAAGAGCATCCGGAGACTACAATTGGTACAGAATGCAGCTGCGCGAGCTGTGGTGGGTGTACCGAGATACACCCACGTAACACCTATCCTCCGCCAGCTGCATTGGCTACCCATTGGTCTCCGGTTGCAATTCAAGGTGTTGGTTTTGACCTTTAAAGCCCTACATGGCTCAGGGCCAGGTTACCTTCGGGACCGCATCCTGCCACATTCCTCCCTACGACCAGTGAGGTCCCACAGAGAGGGCCTCCTCCAGGTCCCGTCTGCCAAACAATGCCGGTTGGCGGGCCCACGGGGGAGGGCCTTCTCTGTGGGAGCCCCATCTCTCTGGAACCAACTCCCGCCAGAGATCCGGACTATCCCCACCCTACTGGCCTTCCGCAAGGCAGTAAAAACATGGCTCTTCCGGCAGGCGGGGTGAAGAGATGATTCCCCCAAGGATGAATGGTTTTTTATATTGTAATATGATGTTTTTAAATGCCTTTTTTAATCTGTAGTTCTAATCTCTGCTGTAAGCCGCCCTGAGTCCCAAGGGATTGGGCGGCCTATAAGAACTCTTAATAAATAAATAAATAAATAAATAAATAAATAAATAAATAAATAAATAAATAAATAAATAAATAAATAAATAAATAAATAAATAAATAAATAAATAAATAAGTAAAATAAGTAAAATAATGCAAATTAAACCGCACATAAACCTTAAAATCACCCAACTTCATATCAGACGCAGTGCTTTCCCATTTAGGATGAGATGTGGGTATAAATCAATCCTGGAATACCCAAGTAGGTAACACAACACCCCCCCAAAGAAAACCCTCAAATGTTGAATTTGCAAGGAGAAAGATACTCACCTTATCCTCAGTGTCACACTTGGAATCAGCTTTGCTTGGTGAAACCTTTCAAGAGAAAAACCATTCTTAAAATGTGCAGTTTTTAAAAACCATTCCAAATGTTGTCATTGTCTTTGATTGAAAAGCAAATTAAGGAATTAAGAGGACATAGTTTTAAAATACAGAGATGTAGACTAAAATGAAGAAGTTTCCAACTATATGTGAAGCAAAGTAACAATCTGGTAAAGTTACGTTTTCCCCTCAAATAATCAAATTGGACAGACACTAAATCAGAAAAAAAATTGGAAGGTTCCCCCCCAACACACACACACACAAAAGTCATCAACACTAGATGGCAGAACAACTGCTGCTTGTGAGGAATAAATTCATTCATGTTTTTTGGTTTCACAAGTCATTTGTAAGGCCCAAGATCCAAGAATGACATATGGAGTTTACTTCTGAGTAGTTTCTTTATTGTTATTTATTTATTTATTTATTTATTTATTTATTTATTTATTTATTTATTTATTTATTTATTTATTTTATTTGTCAAGCATGTACAGTATAGTAGTTGTTTGTATAAACATAACATAAGTAAAAAGTACTGATAAAAGAGGACAATAGGACAGTAGGACAGGGACGGTAGGCACAGTGGTGTGCTTATGTAGCCCCTTACTGACCTCTTAGAAATGGGGGGGGAGGTCTACTAATAAAATATTGTATAATATAATAATATAAAAAGATATAGCACATCTCCCTCACTTTAATCCAATTCACGCACAGGTCTTGACATCCTCCTAGATGTTAAGGTCCTCTTCAAACACGATGGACGAACATCATCATCATCATCAATTATATTATATATTATTCACCTGAAGTTATTCACCTATACCACCTAAAGCAACTGTATGTACAAAATGGATATCCTCTGTGAACTGCTCGCAATGTTTCCCAACCTTGGCAACTTGAAGATATCTGGACTTCAACTCCCAGAATTCCCCAGCCAGCGAATGCTGGCTGTGGAATTCTGGGAGTTGAAGTCCAGATATTTTCAAGTTGCCAAGGTTGGGAAACACTGTGCTAGGGAGTGGCCATCTTAATTCTCTTCCTGCCTACCAAACTCTCCAAGCTGTGCTGCCTCTTTGACCTCTGGGAAGCAACTCCTCCCTCCTGGGATTCCAGTCTACATTCCACCACATCAATGCACTTATACACATATTGTTAACTATTGTCCTGCTTTCAGTGAAAGAGAGAGAAAACAAAGAACACACATTACTACTTAGCAGCCATGCTTAGCAGGATATGTAATCCCAGCTATTATCTTCTGGCTAACCACTATTGGAAAAAATATTACCAGTCCTGATCACATTTTGATTCCTTCCAGCAGTTATTTTATTTTCTTATATCCTGTTCCCAAACTACTTAATGCCTATGCAAAAGGGAACACCTCTACCAAAAAGAAGCCTGTCTGAATTCATATGATTTTTAACATTAATCTTAGTGTCAGTCTTTATGTTGTTTAGAAGTTCTGTGCAGATTGAATTTAATAAGCATTATTTTTGAACAAAAAGTGCAGCTTTTTAAAATTCTTTCATAGATACTGCAATTTTTCATTGTGCTTAATTAAAAATCCTGCTCTTGAGAAATAAATTTATTTATTTATTTAGCAAATTTAAATGGCTGCCAAATTTACATAGTCTGGGTGGCTTACAACATAAAGATTCCACAATGTAAAAACTCTTAAACCTTCATCAGAACATATCTGATAATTCTGACTTGATCTTCCAAATTAATGAATAAAAACCACAATCTTTCAAACTCAGTTAACTTACGTTCTTCTATAATAGCCTTCCTCAGTTTCACACTGTAACTCCAAAGATTTCTGGTTAAGATGACCTTTCCTGAAAGCTAGGGAATCCCAGTCCCATATAACTGTTGGATGCCAGTCTGGGGAAAACCATTCTACAAGTTCATTACTTCTTCTAAAACAGAAGTCTTGCTTTTCACATTGTCTAGCAAGTACAGCCAGCTACAGACTCTTCGCATCTGCCATACATGATTTCACATTCAATCTTTGTGACAGTCACTTTTCTGCGGCTGTCATTGCCCCTTTTAAATTAGGAAGGAAGGAAGGAAGGAAGGAAAAGATTGATAGCAAATTTGTGTAACAATTCATCTCAGTTAGATAGGGAAAATCAAAATGACAGCATCTTACCAGTGTTTTGAAGAAGCTCATGATGTTATTATCTGTCCTAGTTGCTGTATTAATGTTCTCTGTTTTTCTCTCTTCTTGGGCAAGATCCTCAGAAGCCAAGCAATTGGAAACTGCTATATCCTGTTGCAGAGTGGGTTGGTTGCGTTCATCTACTAAATCCTGCATCAAAAGAAAGCATGTTTCTTTCAGATCCTAACTTATTGAATGCCAAACAGATTTGTAAAAGTAATCTGTTTGCCACTCGTATCATGTTGCTCTACAAAAGAGAGTCATAATTCCATCCATATTTCTTCAGCCTACATATCCAGAACAATTGGTCGTTTATGTAGTCAATGTCGAAAATATGCACGTTTGCTGTTGAAGTTGGAGGGACATTGTTCGGAATCACAGAGAACAACAAATGCAAGAAACAGGGTTGCATATGACCAAACACGGATCCTCATTCCAAGCAACTGAATATTAAATACTAAACTCCACATGATTGCAGTTTTGAACTCTGAATTCTGAGGATTATATAGTACCACATGGAGAGTTTTGAAAAGCTCAGTTTAAAAAATTTGATTTGCTTAGCATTTGCTTAAACCTAGCTAGAACTTTAACACTGATGGAAATGTTCTTGTGTACATTTAAATAATAATAATTTCTGCAACTGTAAGGATTTTTAAAAAAAACAAAGTTCAAACCTTTGAGTTTGAATTAAATAGTAAAAACCAGAAAAGTGCCTTATACAGTGAAGACCAATGATAGTCTCTGGGATAACTACGAGACTAAAGAGCAAAAATAAATTCAAAACAATCTTGATAGGTCAAAAATGGACTTAAATAATACCAGAATAGAGAAAATAAAATAAATAGAATACAGAAGAAAGGTGTGAAGTTTCCGAAAGATGCCCTAATTTTTCTTTTTCTTTTCATGCCTTCAAGTCAGTGTTGACTCTTGGCAACTGCCTGGACTAATTCTTGTAGTTTTCTTGATAAGATTTCAGAATTGGTTTTCCCTTACCTCTTTCCTAAGGCTGAGAGAGAGTGGCTGGCCCAGCTGACTGTGTCTAAGGTGGGATCGGAACTCATGGTCTTCCAATGTCTAGCCTGGTGCCTTTAACCACTACACTAGACTGGCTCAGCAGAGAAGATACATGGGCTTGAAATAGGACATGTGAAAAGATTTTGGAACTGCAGCTGAATATGAGTCAGATAAATGACATGACTGAAAACAAGGTAAGGGTCAGACATGAAAGACCAGATCTACATGTAAAGTGCAATTAAACATATTTCTTGCTACAAACCAATGCACAGGAATCTTCTCAACACCTGGTTAGATAAGGGTCAACAGCACTAAAGGTCACATTGTGGCTACATAGGGATTCTAGGCCATTCCTTCTTTTAACTCCTCCCCCAGGTCCTGGTTCTTCTCCTACAGCAAGTGCCATTTCAGGCAAGATCAATGAAAGCACAGCCTCACATACCAAAATTGCTCAACTCTATTCTAGCTCTGTCAAGATCCCAATTTGAGTAGAGGTTTACAGAAAGATAATTAGAGTATGAAGTTTCTAATTAGTCAGTGTATTTTTCTGTATTGTATAGTAATCTTCCTCTCTCAGGAAATTGAATGTAGCACAGTAACTATATGTTAACAAGAGTATGAGTGGTCCGTGCATTCATGTTTGAATATCTATCTCATCTTTCTCAATTATTCCACCTTACTTTTCAACAATGCCAGCGATACTGATGTTTGAAGCAAATAAACATGTTTTCTTCCACTTTGTACAGATGAACAAAGTAAAACACACTCAGAAACGGACACTCACAAAAGTTCAGTTTTGACAGCTGCTCTCTGCCCACCTACTCCCTTCTCTTTTGTTGCGTACAAGCTCAACGATTCCTAATTAATTTCATACTTGCCAACATTTTACAAATGATGAAAGCAGCATCATTGTCTAGTTATAACCCTCTCTGTCATACACATGCATACACATAGACAGAGAAAGAGAGAAAAACACAAGATTTACACAGATTGTTTTTCTGCTGTGTTAATTTACTGTAGAAAAGTTTCTAAAAGTTTAAAAAACTGGAGAGATTCAGAGCACATTCTTTAGATGGACAGGCCCTAGGCTGCTTAGGTTTTAACAAATACACATCCCATTTTCTTTGGTTAAAAATAATCAAGAAAACTAGTAAAGGAGAAGAATTACAATATGCAGAGATAATATCTCTTAACTTATCTCACTGAGAGCATATGCGCCAAGACAAATTCCTTGTGTGTCCAATCACACTTGACCAATAAAATTCTATTCTATTCTATTCTATTCTATTCTATTCTATTCTATTCTATTCTATTCTATTCTATTCTATTCTATTCTATTCTATTCTATTCTATTCTATTCTATTATCTTAAAAATACAATGAAAGTAAGTTTTCCCCTCTTCCATTTAATCATGTCCAATTCTCAGAGATTGCCCTGACGTATCCCTACAATACAAATAGTCTTCAACTTACAGTTATTTGTTTAGTGACCATTCCAAGTTACAATGGCGCTGAAAAAGGTGGCTTATGACCATTTTTCACACTTATGATGGCTGCGGTATCTCACAGTCACGTGATCAAAATTCAGACGCTTGGCATCTGGCATTATTTATGACGGTTGCAGTGTCCCAGGGTCATGTGATCATCTTTTGTGACCTTCTGACAAGCAAAGTTAATGGGGAGGTGAAATGCACTGAACAACCGTGTCACTAACTTAACAACTGCAGTGAGTCACTTAACAACGGTGGCAAGAAACACCATAAAATGGGGCAAAATTCACTTAACAAAATTCTGCTTAGCAACAGAAATTTGGGGCTCAGTTGTGGTCATAAGTCGAGGATTCCTTGTATCCTTGACAAGTTTTTCAGAAGTGGGTTGCCATTGCTCCTTCCTAGGACTGAGAAAGAGTGACTGGCTCAATGTCACCCAGATGACCTGTTTCTAGCCTGATGCCTTAACCACTACACCAAAGTGGTTCTCATCATAAGAGTACAACTAATTGCTAAACTAATGTTCATTAAGTGAAGGGCAAATAGAAGTTAAAAAGACACAACCACGAGAATAGAAAAAAACAAAGAAAAGGAAATCACTCAATCAATCCAAGTTTATTTATTTATTTATTTATTAAACGCTCTTATAGGCCGCCCAATCCCGTGGGACTCAGGGCGGCGTACAACATAAAGTTCACATCTCTAACAATCAAAAGTCCTTCTTTAAAAAGCTACAGTACTATAAAAGAGCCATAAATTTTCCCCTGGTAAACTTCCAAGCTAATTTCACTGGAAGGTAGAATGAGGCCAAACCCTTGCTTGACCTGCCTCAGGTAGACAGATGGTGAAAGGAGTTGACTGAAATGTCCTCAGCTCAAGCTAGGGAATGGAATGGTCCAGAGTTCACCAAAATGGTTGTTGTTGTTGTTTTTTAAATTGGAATGGATAAAAATGAAAAAGTTATTTTTTTCCCCATGCCTTTTAACAAATGTTTATTTCTCTTCATGCCTTTTAATTAAAACTGAAGCAAGAAATATGCAACATTTGAACATCGAATGGATGGTCTTATTTGTAATCTATGGTCATAGAGCAAACGCCAACATTTTGTCACTTTGATGATAGACGACAGACATCGTTTATTGTCAACAAACCTATTGTTCAAAATGATACATGAATTGGGTATTATTCCTTACTTGATTGTGAACATATGAACAAAATATTGACAATCATACTGTATATATATTTTAAATTCTAGAGCCGCGGTGGTGCGGTGGTTAGAATGCAGTACTGCAGGCTACTTCTGCTGACTGCCGGCTGACTGCAATTTGGCAGTTCGAATCTCACCAGGCTCAAGGTTGACTCGGCCTTCCATCTTTCCGAGGTGGGTAAAATGAGGACCCAGATTGTTGGGGGCAATATGCTGACTTCTGTAAACTGCTTAGAGAGCACAGTAAAGCACTATGAAGTGGTATATAAGTCTAAGTGCTATTGCTATTATGTTTAGAGAGGAGGAGCCCACAAAGGCAAACATGCTAAGGGCCTACAACACATCTTGACTTCACTGCAGAGTGACGCTTGCACAGTGACATCACTGTGCCTGCTGAAATCAGCTTTTGCATGCTGTCAAAAAACAGGCCAGTCATTGCAGCTGGTTTTATTACTGCTGTCAATTTTCACTAACTGACTATGAGCAAGCCAGCTGCTACTGGCCTGCTTTTTGAGGGCAAGGAACAATGAAATTGTTAAAAAAGATCTGGGAATCAAGTCATGTCAAAAATCGTCACTGGTTATAGTGCAATCTGCTTCATAAATTAGCAATAGCAATAACATTGAGACTTATATACTGCCCCGTGGTGCTTTCTGGCACTCTCTGGGTGGTTTACAACATCAGCATATTGACCCTAACAATCTATTTAGGGTTGCCACGATGTAAAAAAAACTAGTTTTGGTCGCCATGATGTAAAAAAGATGTCGAGACTCTAGAAAGAGTGCAGAGAAGAGCAACAAAGATGATTAGGGGACTGGAAGCTAAAACATATAAAGAACGGTTGCTGGAACTGGGTATGTCTAGTCTGATGAAAAGAAGGACTAGGGGAGACATGATAGCAGTGTTCCAATATCTCAGGGGTTGCCACAAAGAAGAGGGAGTCAAACTATTCTCCAAAGCGCCTGAGGGCAGGACAAGAAGCAATGGGTGGAAACTAATCAAGGAGAGAAGCAACTTAGAACTAAGGAGAAATTTCCTGACAGTTAGAATAATTAATCAGTGGAACAATTTGCCTCCAGAAGTCGTGAATGCTCCAACACTGGAGGTTTTTAAGAAGAGATTGGATAACCATTTGTCTGAAATGGTATAGGGCAGTGATGGCGAACCTATGGCACGCGTGCCACAGGTGGCACACGGAGCCATATCTGCCGGCACGCGAGCCGTTGCCCTAGCTCAGCTCCGGCGCACATGTGCGCCCCAGCCAGCTGATTTTCGGCTTGCACGGAGGCTCTGGGGGGGCATTTTAGGCTTCCAGAGGGCTTCTGGGAGGACAAGGGAGGGCGTTTTTGCCCTCCCCAGGCTCCAGGGAAGCCTCTGGAGCCTGGGGAGGGCGAAAAACGGGCCTACCAGGCCCACCAGAAGTTGGGAAACAGGCCGTTTTTGCCCTCCCCAGGCATTGAATTATGGGTATGGGCACTCGCGCATGCGTGATAGCGCGTGCACACACGTTTTTGGCACCCGAGGAAAAAAAGGTTTGCCATCACTGGTATAGGGTTTCCTGTCTAAGCAGGGGGTTGGACTAGAAGACCTCCAAGGTCCCTTCCAACTCTGTTATTCTCTTCTATTTTATCACCTCAGAAGGATGGAAGGTTGAGTCAACCTTGAGCCCCCATCAGGATCAAACTCCAGGCTGTGGGCAGAGTTAGCCTAGGTACAGTACTGCATTCTAACCACTGCATTAGAATGCAGTACTAACATGGATGTTATCCCAGGGTCTTCCGTATAAAGCGTTTAGCTTTCAATCCCTCCATAATTCATATTAGTGCTTGCTGAAGTATGCACAGTATAGTATTGGAGTTTGGCTTTGTAAGTTTTTAGCAAAATTCTTTCTCATTTAGAACCCACTAGGAGTCATTTTATAAATGCATTGTCATATGTGGTAGCTATTTTTTTGGTAGTAGAGTGCACATGTCTTGCAACTTTCTTTTTCAATAGCACTTGGTTTTTTTTTTTTTAAAAAAAGATAGCTTTCAAAAATCTTATTATCTATGGATTATTCGATGTTTGCATTTTTCACTCACACAATACAATTCTTTATGCAATACTTAATTCTTTATGCTGGGTGGGAGAGACCTCATAAAACCAAAGCAATAGGAATTTATTTAGAAAGATATTCAGAACCGCCTTGTGTAGCTTATTCTACTCCATGGAGATCCGTTTCTCCATGTTTTCTCTTTAACATAAAAGAATGGGTCACATACCATTACAAAGGGAACATACAATTCAGTGGGATGAAAGTGGGCTGGGGACAGAGATTCTTATTATATGTAAAATGTTACATGCATGGAATTATGGTGTAACAAAAGTCCTTTAATTTCAGGGGAAAAAATGGAAGATATAGGATTTCTTTTTAGGTTAGTAAGCAAGGAGTTAACTGCTTCTATAAGAGTTAGTCAGTCGGAGTTTCTCTCCTCTCTCTCTCTCTCCCCTTCCCTCCCCCCCTCTCACAATCATAAAGTTAGTATAAATCAAGGATACCCTCCAAGAAGTTGTTAGCTACAACTTTATAATTTAAACTCAGCCTTTTTCTTTTTTCTTTTTTGATGAACACTGATGCATGCACGAAAGGGCAAGGTTTTGATCATGCACTCCCAGCTTCCATTCTGTTTTATCCTCTCCTATCGCCTGCATACACCCTGGTACAAATCCTGGTCTCCTAAAATATAGACAAGGGGATTTATGAAAATGATCCTTTCTGCCAAGACTACATTCACATGGCTGTGGCTAATAGTCCAAGCAATCCATTTACCTTGGCCTGAATAGTAACTGCTCTATCCAGGCCGTGAATCCTGCCCTTGTTTGAATTGTGCAGCTTCCTGAATGTAGTTTTGTGATGCTTGAAAAGAAAGCCGTGTTTCAACCAAACACAGAATGTCTGTCTATCTTCGGGACTCTGCCCTGAAATGGTAACGTCTCTCCCTCCTTTCCTCTTTCCAGTGGTGCTGCTTGTTTGTTGGCATGTGAAAAAAAAAAGCTTTGATGTGATTGATATAATTAATTAATTTTCTCCTCAGAAGCTATAAGCCTTGGCTTGCTTAAAGAGTGATTGGTGCCCAGAGCAAAATCCAGACATACAATTCTATCTAATATTTTGACTTTCTGTACAAATATGCAGTCTATAAAACTGGGGCTTCTTGCCATTAGCCCAGCCGAAGCAGTCTATAAAACTTATTATATGATGTGTGGCTTTTCCATCAGACTTCTTCCATCTGAATATAAAGCCCAACAAAACACAGATGGCAGATGGGAAGGATATTAAGATGATCTTCTTCTTCTTCTTCTTCTTCTTCTTCTTCTTCTTCTTCTTCTTCTTCTTCTTCTTCTTCTTCTTCTTCTTCTTCTTCTTCTTCTTCTTCTTCTTCTTCTTCTTCTTCTTCTTCTTCTTCTTCTTCCTCCTTCCTCCTTCTCCTCCTCCTCCTCCAACTCCTCCTCCAACTCCTCCTCCTCTTCTTCTTCTCCTTCTTCTTCTTCTTCTTCTTCTTCTTCTTCTTCTTCTTCTTCTTCTTCTTCTTCTTCTTCTTCTTCTTCTTCTTCTTCTTCTTCTTCTTCTTCTTCTTCTTCTTCTTCTTCTTCTTCTTCTTCTTCTTCTTCTTCTCATGGAAGATCAACTATCTCAACATGTGTATGCTACAACCTGCTGCTTTGAAATAAGAGCAGCACAGAAGCTTCAGATCCGATTCTTCTTATTGTGGCTTGTGCAGCAATCTTTCCAGGCATGAAAGTTTGCAATATTTTCCAAGCTTTGCAAAAACAAGGATTCTCAGTGCTTTAGAATGTTTAGCATAGTGTTTCTCAACCTTGGCAGACTTGAAGATGGGCGGACTTCAACTCCCAGAATTCCCCAGCCAGCTCTGCTCTGGGAGTTTTAAGTCCGCCATCTTCCAGTTGTCAAGGTTGAGAAACACTGCATCTTAAGATGCCATCCTCTCCTAATGAAAACTTAACTTCAAGGAAGGCTTATTTGTCCTCTGTGAGAGTTCCTTAAGAATGCAAATGACATTTTTGTCACAGGTTAATTTAGCCAGACTGAGAGAAAGGAAAAGGATGAAGTTGCAAGAGTCAGAATAAGTGGTTATGGGAAAAGAAGAGGCAAGGAGCATGAAGCAGATGATATTGCCAGAATTTTGCTAAGCTATTTTGGAAACAATTCAATGATGTAGAAACTACAATTGAGCATTATGAGAATGAGGTTTGGAGAGTTACAGTCTCAGTGACAAAGGACAGGGGACTGAATCTCCTGCAATGTCCAGGATCATCCTAGGATCTTCACCTCATCCTAGGAACCTACCACTGCAATCAACAAAATGGACTAAGCTACATAAACTAGGTTCATACATCATACCAAGTCATGGTTTGCTGAACAAGCCACAATTGGTTGGGCTCACTTTTTTTGTCTAACCCATGATGTAAAGCAATAAACCATTAGCTTTAACATTTTTTCTTACCATGATGGATGAATGCAGCCATGTCAGATGAGGAATATTTAATTAACAGGACAATCATTTCTTCTACAACATTGTTGATGCTGAGGTGGGGCGTAATTAGGATATTTCTTTTAAAAAAACCCTCTCTTTGTAATTCACTAAGTCTTATTGAAGCAGCTAGGATTCCATCTTTTATTTTTTAAAAAGTTACCGAACTAATCACTCTGCCTAATGACTGGGTTGGTCTTATTTATTTCTCTGCCTCAAGCATTGTTCCTCCTCACTAATCTGAAACTATCTTGTTTTCCCTAAGAACTTTTCAGAAATGTAGTCAGAAACAAAACAGATATTCAGTGTGTGCTTCTAGGGAAGAAGGTCATATCTGTGAATAACTGGTTCCAGAGGTGGGTTCCTGCCGGGCTCGGGGCTTCCCCCGCCTGCTTTCCCCCATCCGCCTGGACGCCGCCATTTGCGTTCTTTTGCCCTCTGCGCAAGCAGAACGCTTTGCGCATGCGCAGAGGGCAAAAGAATGCAAATGGCGGTGTCTAGGCGGGCAGGGGAAAGCGGGCGGGGGGAGCCCCGCACCGCGAATGCCACCGGCTTCTTCGGTTCTGCGGCGACCAACAGGTAAGAGCGTACCGGCAGGAACCCACCTCTGACTGGTTCCACTGTTGCATTATTGTGAGGAATATTTTTTTGAAAAATATAATTATAATTGAAAACTATTTTCCCAAAACAGAAATCCATTATTTGACAATACAGAACAGATTTTGACCTTCTGTAGGTAGATATCCTTTCAAGTATTTAAAAGATGCTATCGTGACTCCCTTGGCCTTCTTTTCTGAAGGCTGAATAATCTCAGTTCCTTCAACCTCTCCTCATAAGGCTTAATTGCTCATCTCCTGATCATTCTCATTGCTCTTCTTTAAACCTTTTAAAAAAAGTTTTTCTGAATCCCTAAACTGCAATGCGCAGAACTAGGCTCAGTACTAAAAAAAAAAAAGAACTTAGTATTATTTTCTGGTATTTGCAAATTACCCTTCATGCAGTTTAAAACTGCCCTTGTTTTTACTGCATCTGTATTATACAAATGTTAGTATTCAGTTTGTAATCAACTACAATCCCAAGATCATGTTCAAATTTTTTTAAACCAGGCCAGGTACCCTTTTCCTCCCACATCCATCTTGGACTTGGGCAGGTATTTTTCTGTTACCTGAATAAAGAATTTTGCATTGGTCTCTATTTTTTATTTTATTTTCTATTTTTGCTATTTTAAGATCAATTCTCTAAACTGTTAGGATATTTTTCCATTCTATTTCTGATTTCTGCAGTATTAATTATCCCACCCAGTTCTAATTTCTATACTTACCTTTCCCTGCGATTCATGATCTGAGGTGCTCTTTAATCCTGCAGGTTCTTCCAAGGAGATACCTACACCTGGACAGCTGTCAGTCACCTCCTGTTGATTTTGCTCCTGTTGTCTGCTCTTAGGTCTTCCTTTTTCCAATTTGAAGAGCCTGTCCAAAAAGGTTAACTCTTTGGACTTCGGTAAAGAGACATCCTCCTCTTTCGCTGGTGCTGAGAGTTCAATTTCACTATGAGATGCTTCACTTAGGTTTTTATCAGAAGCTTTCTCTGTGGCAGCTGCGACCGAAAGCTCCCCGTTTTCACTCGAAGCTTTGTTTGCTTGAGCCGCCTCTGAGCTGACATCAAGTTGAGCTGATCCAAGGGATGAATTTGTCGCCTGCGCTTCAGTACGTCCTGGTACAGATCGTGAAAATGCAAAGGCAAAACGAGATTTGGCAGCTGGTGGAATAGGTTTGGCTTCTTTCCCGAGATTATTTCCACTGGCCTCGGAGTTGGAGCTTATCTCCATTGTTTGCTGGGAAGAAACAGCTGCATTGTCCAGGCCAACACTCACTCTTGCATCCACTACAAGTGCAAACAAGAAAACAGCAATTCTCCATCACAACAGGAAAGATGCACTATTAATCGTAGCTGCCTGCATCTTTAATGGACTGACTGTAAACTGAAAGGTCTAAACAAACACAGTGTCCATGTTTCATTCTCTTACCAAGTATGATGTTTGGCCTAGCAAAGAATTTGAATTACCCAAATCTACCATATGGTCACTGATCCATTTATAAGGCCTGCCTTTTTAATGACATAGAGCTGTAGGATAAAATGAAAATTAAATTAGCAAATAATTGACAGCCTTCTCTTTCAAAACTGTCTGGGTCCTGCAAAAGTATGGCTGCTATTACTATATTTTTTAGGATATACCATACTTTTTCAAAATGGTAAATGTGTGATTACAGTCCTTTGTTTGATCTTTAGAAGTTGTCATTACATGACAAATAGGAATCTGGAAAACTCATCAAAAAGGCAGAACTTGGTTTGAATTCCAGATGCCATTTAATATTTGGGAACACAGTCTGAGGGCTGGCAGGGTTTCTTTTCTACAGAGTGCTCAATTTATGGCCATTCATTTTATGACCATTCAAAGTTATCAAAAAAGTGACTTATAACCGGTCTCCATATTTACAACGATTGTAGCATTTCTATAGTCCCATGATCAAAGTTCAGGTGCTTGGCAACTAGTATGTATTTACGATGGTTGAAGCATAGTAGAATCATGGGATGGCCATTGGTGACCTTCCAAGGGGATTCTGACAAGCAAAGTCAATGGGGAAGTTAAATTCACTTAATAACAATGGCAAAAAAGGTTGTAAAATTGGGCATGACTCACTTAATGACCATATTGCTTAGTGATGGTCATGAAGGGAAGGGAAGGGATCAAGTTTATTTCTAAAGCTGAATAAATTTGATGCTCCCCTATTCTAGTGTTTACATGGACACAATCATGCCGTTTTATTAGCAACAATGCAGAAGCAGTTTTCAATTGGATTCTTCCAAGATGCTTTTTTAACTTCACAGTTTAGCCTACAGTTGTGGAAGTTCCTGGTGTACTGCCACTCATGAACTAACCACATCTGATCATGTTTTGTTTCCAGGCTAAAGCAAACACTGTTAGAGGGGAGGACTCAATCCCCCGTGGAGGTCGATGGATCTTTGCTCCTTTTGAAGTCATTCTTACTTAGAAAATAAAACTGAAATTCAAATCTAATTAACAAATATTTATTTCAGTAGAAAATAATAAAAAGAATCCTTAGTAAGCTACATCTTATCGGCTAATGAATAAATCACTTCTGCTTTCAGCAGAAATGGCGGAAGAGAAGGAAGGAGGAAACCTCTGGAATGCAGGCATGCGTAGTAGAATATATCATACGTCTGCTTGACCATAAATACAAGAAAAAGTAGATCTGCACAACTTACATATAATAATTCACAATAATTCACATCGTGACAAACACAAGGTCAGATACTTACTAAGACACAGAAGACTCTAGAAATGAAAAACAACAATTGAACCACCTGTTAATTTGTTGATTCACTTTGAAGAGCTGTCTTTTACCTACTGTTTTCTATCCATTTTCATGCAAAGCCATCTTTTACCAGTTCTTCTTTCTCCCCTATGAACTCTTTTTAAACAAGTCTGAGACACAAGAAAGTTTTGCATTCTTAAATGTTACCATTGTTTAAGAACATAACTAGTTTCGTATTACATCAAATGGACATTTGAGTGAGTGTTCATTTTTGAAAAAAAAAAAGAACATATATTTCTAGTGTACTCTGAAAAAACAAGATTGATAGCCATTGAAATGATGTGTTTTTTCTCCAAAATGTCCAGTAATTCAGTTGCAAAAAATAGTAATATACAGATTAATAGTCATAATTACTTCTTTATATTTAACTTCTTTCATCAAGGAGGCATCTGGCAACCTGTGGGCTTTGGTCCATCCCTTAGATCAGTGATTCTCAACCTTCCTAATGCCGCGACCCTTTAATACAATTCCTCATGTTGTGATGACCCCCAACCATAAAATAATAAAATTATTAGGAAACTCAGGGATGGGTTCTAACTTACCTCGCTGCCAGTTTGCTTCCTCCTGCGCTGCGTGGCCATGCCTCGTGGGCGTGCGTGCACTTTGCGCATGCATGCATGCGCAGTGCCAATTTTTAAAAAAAAATGCAAAAAAAAAAAAGAGCCGAAAACAAGATGGCAACACATGCGCAGTGCCGGAAATTTGGCTTCTGTGCATGCTCAGAAGTTCCCATGGTACTGATTTTTTTTTTGCAGTAGTCTATTTGCATGTGGGTGGACACGCCTGGAGACGGATAGAGGAGCAGTGTCACGGTTCCTAAGACCATCGGAAATATGTGTTTTCCGATGGTCTTTAGCGACCCCAGGTTGAGAACCGCTGTCTTACATACTAACAACTACAGTCTGCAACCAACAGTCTGCAACCTGATACCGACATTAGAAGTTGAACTATTTTTTATTATTATTATGCCACACTGCATAATGGGTGTTATAGGCTTATACATCTCAAGGACTTGGATTGGAGAAAGTTGTTCTGTTGGGAATTGGAAAGTATTCCTTAGAGTCCACTTTGGTCTCTAAGGTTGGTGGTACCAGTGGGTAGAATACAGCAGAAATCTTGATCTTATTTGAAGTATTTTTATAGGGGGGGGGGACCATGGCACTTCATCTTGGAGTTTTACAGCTTCCAGGGCCTGAATTGTTGAAGTATTGGAATTCATAGATTCATGATAGGGATATATTTGGAGGAGACTGAGGCTCAAGTAACAATATCTAAATGGCAAAAATTATAAGGGAGCACTCATAACTCATGTTCTAGGCTGCATTATCAGAGGGATAGAATCAAGATCATGTGAAGTGTTAATTACCACTTTGAAATGCCTTGGTAAGGTCACACTTGGAATACTGCATCCAGTTCTGATTGCCACAATGCAAAAAATATGTTGAGATTCTAGAAAGAGTGCAGAGAAGAGCAACCAAAATGATTAGGGGAGTGGAGGCTAAAACATATAAAGAACAGTTGGTGGAATTGGATATGTCTAGTCTAATGAAAAGAAGGATTGGGGTGACATGATAGCAGTGTTCCAATATCTCAGGGGTTGCCACAAAGAACAGGGAGTCAAACTATAAAGGATCTGAGGCAGTGGTGGGTTCCTACCGGTGCGGTCCAGTGCGCAGTTCCGGTAGGGACCCGCCGATTGCGCAATTTGCGTGTGACTGCTCCGGTGCCGTCTTCGCCAGTCCGTTGCGTGGCGCCATCTTTTTCTGGAATTTTTGGGCTTTTTTTGCTTCTTGCGCATGCGCAAAAGCAAAATCTCATGAGGGGACGTGTGCGTGTGCGAGATTTTGGTGATTTTTTGCTTACGCACATATGCACAGGAAGCAAAATCGTGCAAGGGGACACGTACATGTAGTGAGCATGTGCGTGCATGAAACGGGATGATGCGCACGCAGTGCACCGGTAGGCAGGTAAGAGGAACCCGCTCCTGATCTGAGGGCAGGACAAGAAGCAATGGGTGGAAACTAATCAAGGAGAGAAGCAACCTAGAACTAAGAATAAATTTCATGACAATTAGAACAATTAATCAGTGGAACGACTTGCCCCTAGAAATTGTGGATGCTCCAACACTGGAAGTTTTTAAGAAGATGTTGGATAACCATTTGTCTGAAATGGTATAAGGTTTCCTGCCTAAGCAGGGGGTTGGACTAGAAGACCTCCAAGGTCCCTTCCATCTCTGTTATTCTATTCTACAACCCATTATGGAGTTCTATTGCGTTAGCAAAATAACCAAGAATTATTCCAGACAACTCTCAATCAATCCATCTGTTGCTGTTGCACTTACCGTATTTTTCAGAGTATAAGACGCACCGGAGTATAAGACGCACCTAGATTTTAGAGGCGGAAAACAAGGAAAAAAGTATTCTGAACCAAATGGTGTAGTAATATATTATTTAATAAAATACCAGTGTAGCAGAATACTTTTTACAACCATGTACACTTTTTACAACCATGTACACTTTTTACAAACTTCAAACTTGACAGCTTTAAGACTTGTGGACTTCAACTCCCAGAATTCCTCCTCCAGTCATGCTAGCTCAGGAATGGGAGTTGAAGTCCACAAGTCTTAAAGCTGTCAAGTTTGAAGTTTGTAAAAAGTGTACATGGTTGTAAAAAGTCTTGCCAAGTTTGAAGACCCTTGCATCCCTAACCCCTAACCCAGGGGTCTTCAAACTTGACAGCTTTAAGACTTGTGGACTTCAACTCCAATTCCTGAGCTAGCATGACTGGAGGAGGAATTCTGGGAGTTGAAGTCCAGACATCTTCAAGTTGCCACGGTTGGGAAACACTGGCCTAGACCGTATCAGGGAAAGAGCTGGGAATCCATCCGCCCGCGCGGGTCTCTCTCCTCTGCTTGTCTGTCCACAAAGGAAAGGCGGGGCAACCTGTCAGAGCTAACTTTTGCAGCCGGTCCCTCCCACTCCCGCTCAGGAGCGTCCTGGTCACCCAAGCAACAGCGGCGCCGACCAAAACACTTGGGGAAGGGAGAGCTGGCGGACATGAGGGGCAAAGAGGAGGAGCAGGACCCGGACCAGGAGGGCTCCCCAGAAGTGAATCTCCGCGCCCGCTGCTTGGGGAGCGGGTGGCATGCAGCTTGCGTGTGGAGCCGGAGCGCTGGGCGCGTTGCCTGGAATCTCCCGAAGCGCGGCTGCTGCTGTGCGCTTTCCTGGATACCGAGCCAGCCGGGCGGCTTCTGTTTGTCACTCAAGGGACAGCGGGGCAGTTGGCACTGGCCGAGGAGCTGGTTTTGGCGCCCACCGCTGGTCGCTCTTCCAAAGGGGTCTTCCTGCTGCCCCTCTCATCCGGACCCCTGCGCTTGCCTCCCGACCCCCAGCAACTGCTTTATGGAGACCTGTCAGTAGCCACCCTTGACCAGCTGGCCACACTGGTGAAAGAGGTAGGCAGCGGGACGGGCTGACTCGGGGGGGCTTCGGGCAGCTTTTGAAGATTTTAGCTCTCGGATCCGGGCTGCGAAAATTCGAGCGGCCGCTGTCCCCGCCCCCAGTGCTGTCCCAGCTGGCGTCCCCGCCACTACCCGAAGCGAGCCGCCACCGCCGCTACTGCCCAAACCCCCCCACAACGACTGCGTCGGCATCGGATCCTGCAGCGGGGGTGGGGGCTGCAAGGGGGCGGCGGCGGCGGCCATGCGCTCTGGCGGCTGTGGCGGCAGAGTCCCTGCGTGGCGGCGCCCATGCGCTCCAGCGGAGGCCGCGGCAATGCGCTCCAGCGGAGGAGGAGGCCATGCGCTCCGGCGGCTGTGGTGGCAGGGTCCCTGCGCGGTGGCGGCAGCGGCCATGCGCTCCGCCGGCGGCGTTGGCTGTGGCAGCAGCGTCCCTGCGGTCCGGCGGTGGCGACTAAAGCAGGGTCGCATCAACTCCTCCCCTCCAAAATGCACCATTCGGTGTATAAGACGCACCCAGTTTTTGACCCTCTTTTTGGGGGTAAAAAGGTGCGTCTTATACTCCGAAAAATACGGTAATATCAGTTTGTTGGCCTTAGTGGCACCCAAAATCTTATCACTGTTTTGTAGAAAAATTACCTCATCCTAGATCAATGCTTCAGCAGATTTACCATGATAACTCATTAATCAGTACAATATAGCAAAGCAGATTCTGGCTTCCAAGTGATATCTATTCACTCAGTTAAGCGAAGCAAAAACAAAGATAAATGTGTGTTGTACCAAAAGCAAGAAACCTTTGATTTCAGAGCTTGCACAACTTGCAGGAAGAATTTAAAAAATGCTTTTAGGTGTGTTCCTCAACTACTGTACAGAAACATTAGCCAAACATGCATAATGAAACAAGGGAATGAAAAAAAATTGAAGTGTACTGAATAGGTGGAAACCCAGAATAAATGAATTATGTTTATACATGAGTATTCAAAACTTTCAGCGGATAAGAAAGGGCAGGAAAAACAATGTCTGTCATGAACATATTTACTTCATATTAGTCTCTGTTTCTATTTCTGGTTCTAGAGCAAATCTACAAAGCTGCCCTAATTTATTGATCTTGTCTACCCATTAGAATGCATTTTTCAACTGGCTCAAACAATGGGAAATTACTATTACTTTCCCCCTTCTTTATTTCTTTGTTTACATCCTGCCTTTATTATTTTTACAAATATCTCAAAGCAAAGAACACACCCCTTCCTCTTCCCATTTTCCCCACAACCACAAGCCTATGAGGCAGGGGTGAAATTCAGCAGGTTCTGACAGGTTCTGGAGAACCGGTAGCGGAAATTTTGAGTAGTTCGGAGAACCGGCAAACACCACCTCTGGCTGGCCCCAGAGTGGGCTGGGAATGGAGATTTTGCAATATCCTTCCCCCTGGAGTGGGGAGGGCATGGGGATTTTGCAGTATCCTTCCCCTGCCACGCCCACCAAGCCACGCCCACAGAACCGATAGGGAAAATATTTGAATTTCACTCCTGCTATCAGGTGGGTTGGGCTGAGAGAGTAACCAGCTCAATGTTCCCCAACTAGTTTTTGAACTTATGGTCTCCCACTTTCTAGCCTGATGCCTTAACGACTAGACCAAACTGACTCTATTACTTTGGATGTGTGACTTCAAGTCATTGTTGACTTCTGGCAACTGCCTGGTTTAGTCCCTGCAGTTTTCTTGGCAAGATTTTAGCATTTCAGAAGTGGTTTGCTATTGCTGCCTTCTTCTTAGGGCTGAGAAGGAATGACTGGACCAAGGTCACCCAGCTGGCTTCATGCGAAGGTGAAACTAGAACTCACAGTATCCCAATTTCTAGTCTTGTGCCTTAACATTATACCAACTGATTGTCTCATGATAATTATCATCTTATTCTCTCTGTGTGTGTATGCTTGATATGACCTCCCAAAGTTGCAAAAGCAAGTCTAGGCAGCTTACATATGGTTAGAAGCATAAAAAACAAAGGTCCATAAAACAAAGCAAATATCCAAAACAGAATAAACTTGATCAACCACAGTGCATTCCATTCAAGTCCTTTCGGTTTTCCCCTGACTCTTCCCACACTCTGGCCCAATATCTAGGGGAAAAGCCAGGTTTTCAGGGCCTTATGGAAGACCAGCAGAATAAGGACCATCTGAATTTACGGTGAATATTGTTTCATAGGACAGGTATTGTCACCTAGCTTCCAACAGGTGAAGGTGTTTCATAGAAGGAACTTGAAGCTTGTGAGATAGACAGTCCTGTAAATAACCCAACCATGAGGGGACTTATAGGTGACAGATTACATTTGGAAGCTTATGGGGAACTAGTGAATAGTCTTCTGAATCCAGGAATCACACAGCTGAAAGACAAGATGAATCTGTGCAATGGTTATAGCTAATCTGGCAGGAACCAAGAGTCCAGAAGGACCCCCTGGATTATACTCCCTGACTAGAACCAAAGGTGGAGAATCCCAATAACTGGAGAAACTCAAAACACACAGATTCTTAGTCTTGCTTGGGTTGAATCAGAGTCTGTTCTTCCTCATACAGATTCCTATAGCTTCCAGACACTAAGATAGAACCTCGGTGGCATGACTCGGTCAGTCCAGGGTGGAAATGTACATGGATATCATCATCATCAGAGCATCATATTCATAACGCTGTACCCTGTATTGAGAGATGACATCACCTAGAAGTTTTGTGTACCCACAACACTAAGGACCCTACCCACTTTTTCAGAACCAATGGGTTCAAATCAGAGGTGGGTTCCTGCCGGAGCTGTCCTGTGTGGAACTCCGGTAGGGAGTGGCTGATTGTGCAATTTGTGTGCGACCGCTCTGGAGCCCTCTCCGCCTGTCTGTCGTGCGCGTCGCCATCTTTTTTGGTAAATTTTTGGCTAATTTTGCTTCTGCACATGCGCGGAAGCAAAATCTCGCCGAAATCTCGCGAGGGGACACGCGCATGTGTGAGATTTCAGTGAGATTTTGCTTCTGCGCATGCACGGAAGCAAAATCTCGCCGAAATTATGCACACGCATCCCCTCACAACATTTCGGTGAGATTTTGCTTCCGCGCATGTGCAGAAGCAAAATCACGTGAGGGGGCGCGTCGCATAGCAAGTGCGCGCACCCCTGAAATGTGGAGATGTGTGCGCAGTGCACCGGTAAGTAAGCAACCCGCTCCTGGTTCAAATTCTTCCTAGGTAACCACACTAAACATTCCCTAGTCAATTCTGTAAAATCTTGCAGAGCCAGAATCTAACTCAGAAGGAACAAGACTAATTTATCTGATTGAGACCTAGCGTAGCCTTCACAGTGCCTGTTTCCACTGCTTCCTTCCCCAAGACCAGGTTACCCTAAACCAGTGTTTCTCAAATAGTGGGGTGTGCCCCCCTGGGGGGATGCAGAGCGATGCCAGGGGGGCACGTGTGACACTGGGGAACATGCGTGGTCCCTCTCGATCAATTCCCCCAGACGGGGAGTGGTTTCCCAGTTGCATGCTGCTCCGAGCCCAGAAGAGAGGGTGGCCAGGTGGGGCGGGGCGGCTGCGTGGGTTTTTGTTGTTCTGGGCAGGCGTCACGGTAGCCATGAACGGTGTGGGCGAACCTGCTGATGGACAAGGAGGAGCATCCTCTGCAGCTGGGCGAAAGCTTCGAATGGCACCCTAAAGCCTCCTTCCACACCATTCACTGTGAGTGCCCAGCAGAAGCGGTGCTTATGGGCCAGGCCGGCGACCCCAAAACATCGGCTTGATTAAGCTGGCCTGGCCCTGTGTCAAAAGAGGGCCCTAACCACAGTAGCCTATGCCTGCCTAACCAAAAACAGGCTCCACTGAATTCAGTGTGACTTACTCCCAGGTAAGTGGGTAGAGCAGCCTTCCCCAGCCAATAGTTTACTTGCAGCTTATAATAAGTAAAATAATAAATATTAACACTAAAATTCCATTGGGGCCCAGATCGGAGACTTGGGGGCACGCGAAATGTTTACTTCTTCCTAGGGGGGGGGGGTAACAGAAAATAATTGAGAAGCACTGACCTAAACAATGTGTTAATCCACTTATCTGTGGACAAAATAAGAGTAAAACAAATCATTAAATTTTGCTGCTGCTTTTATTGCCCCAAAGTAATTCTTAAGAAAGATTTTTACCTACGCTCAATTGCATTCACTGTTTACCATCCTTCAAGGATGCTTTTCCTGAGTTCATCAGAAAACCACGGAACTATCTGAGATCTACAAACAGGGATAGTCTGTGCAGTTCCCTCTGAAACCAAACAGGCCCATCAGGTGCCTGATATTTATCTGAAAGGAAGACTAAATTCTTTACAAAGAAATAAACTTTATAACAGGGTGGATACCTTAGATTAGATAAGTATATGGTAAAAGAAATAAATAAGTTTATTTTTCCATCTAGAATTTATGTTGGTAAATATGGTGGCAATCTCGGAAGGATGACGGATACTAACTATTCCTCTTACTAGAGCAGCGGTTCTCAACCTGGGGGTCGCAACCCCTTTGGGTCTTGAACGACCCTTTCACAGGGGTCGGGAGAATTCATCTGGACGCCGCCATTTGGGTTCTTTTACCCTCTGCGCATGCGCAGAACTCTTTGTGCATGCGCAAAGGGTAAAAGAACCCAAATGGCGGCGGCGGGGCGGGGGTTGCGGTGGCGGTCACGGCGGCAGGGTGGGTCATGGTGGGGTCATGGGGGCAGGGTGCGGGGCGCGGCATTAGGAAGGTTGAGAACCATTGTACTAGAGGAATACCAGGAGGGCTAACTCACTGGGGTGATGTTCGAGAGCCTCTGATCCTCCCTATAAACAACAACACCAATTGCTTCAAGAGCTCTTTAAGTATCTTCAAATCAAAGTCACATGTGCTATGAAATGAAGTTGTAATATTTGTGCCCATTATATTAATTCCCCAGAAGTCTTTTGGATTCTTGTGACTCCATAGTTGTCAAACGCGCGTCATCACAGTGGTGTCACGTGATGTATCGGAACTTTGCCCCCCCTTTGCTAAACTGGGTGGGGGCGGGACCAGCACGTGACGCATCCTGCTCATGGGCCGCGAGTTTGACAGCCCTGTCTTAGAACAATGGCAATTACCAGTGTAATAAATTTTATAGAACTTTATAGAATCGTTACTTATTGAATTCCTTAGAACAGGGAGTGTCAAACTCACATCATCACGGAGGTGTCATGTGATGTATCAGGACTTTTTTCCCCTTCGCTAAACCAGGCGTGGGCGTGACCAGCACGTGACGCATCCTGCTCATGGGCCGCGAGTTTGACAGCCCTGTCTTAGAACAATGGCAATTACCAGTGTAATAAATTTTATAGAACTTTATAGAATCGTTACTTATTGAATTCCTTAGAACAGGGAGTGTCAAACTCACATCATCACGGAGGTGTCATGTGATGTATCAGGACTTTTTTCCCCTTCGCTAAACCAGGCGTGGGCGTGACCAGCATGTGATGCATCCTGCTCGTGGGCCGTGAGTTTGACAGCCCTGCAATAGAGTCTACCAGAGATTATGAAAAGTCCAAATGTACTTGACAGTTTCTGAAAGGTTTTTTTTTTTAATGAACTTCAATGAGTTCTTGGGATGAAGTGTCATTTTGAACTACATCAGAAGTTGAAACTACAGTGGTAAGTGTTCCAAACTACACATGCACGCCTCAAAGACTTGGAAGAATCAAGGAAGATTTTAACCCTGCATTGATTTGCAATTAACTGGACTGTTTAGCTACAAAATAGGATATTGAACAGTGTGGATTGCCAAGGGCGTCAGTGTAACTCCAGTAATAAAAAGCAAATGAAGATGGTAATTCTGCAGGTTGAAACTTTACTGTGTCACCCCAATGAGTTTGACAAGACTCATTTGGATTAGCCTCTGTTATTTTAAGCAGATTGTCAATTTTACCACACCCTTTGACTAAATATGCTTCTGCTGAATACACAACATCAACTAGCACATAGTTGATGCTAGTACTATATAGTTATTAATACTGATCTTTCTCACATCCTTCATTGTGTTGTACTTCCCTATTTGGCCCCTCTTTCCCATCAGAATGGAAAATCAGAGAAAAATCTTCTTCTGACACTGAACTGAAACAGAAAAAAAAAAAGCCAGAAAAACAACTTTTGGAGTTGAGCAACATGATTGGAACCCTAACAGCACATTATAGGTGCTGACACAAAATGGATGGGGATGAGGAACAACTTGTGTGGCCTGTTACAAAATATCCATTTATCAGAAGGTAAAACTGCTTCTTCTAAATTTCCCGGGCCAGTTCTGACATTTTCTGAGTTAGCTTTGCCTTTTTTTCCTGGGGAAGTGGTCCTATTTCCAAATAAAGTTTTAGACTACAATAATAATCCACCTTATTTATTTTCCTGTCCTGATAATACGGGCTGCAACGACAATTTTGAAAATAGGTATGATTCCAAAGACTGGTGCTTTGCAGTATTTCCGTTTTAAAAAAATCTTTGAAATTTTAAGTTTTAGGCAGGATGTGAAGCCTAGATGAGGCCAAAGTCAATGCCCACAGATTTAGTCATACAGGTAGCCCTCGATTTATGACCACAATTGAACCCAACATTTCTGTTGCTAATTGCGATAGTACTTAAATGAGTTTTGCCCCCATTTTACGACCTTTCTTGCCACAGTTATTAAGGGAATCACTGCAGTTGTTGCTTAGTAACACAGTTGTTAAGTGAATCTGGCTTTCCCATTGACTTTGCTTGTCAGAAGTTTGCAAAAGGTGATCACATGACCCAGGACACTACAACCGTCATAAGTATGAACCAGTTGCCAAATGTCTGAATTTTGATCATGTGATCTATAGCAGGAGCTACAACAGTCATAACAACGGTGGGTTGCTCCCGGTTCTGCCTGGTTCTGTGAACCTGTAGCGACGGTGGGAGGCTCCACCCACCCGCCCGGGACGCTTCTGCACATGTGCAGAAGTGTCACACAAACTGTTAGCAACGGGTTTTAGAACCCACTACTGAGTCATAAATGTGAAAAACAGTCATAAGTCACTTTTTTCAGTGCTATTGTAACTTTGAACGGTCACTAAATGAACTGTTGTAAGTCGAGGACTACCTGTACCTTCACACACAGAGACACTTTCCTTTTCTCACTTGCATTCCCTTGCACAGATCTGCACAGATTTCCTTTATAACTATGCAATTAACTTCATAGCATAATGTGGTATTTCCTGAAATTCAAGATGCAGGACATTTTAGACAAGCTTGCAATAATGTGAGCTTTCCTACAATGTTATATGAATGCTAGTGTAGAACCTACCACTCAGGCTCTCAGTGGCAGAATGTTTGAAAGCATCTGAAAGTGTTGCTCACCTTGGCTTTTAGAGTCATATCTCAAATTAGGCTTCAAACATACCTGTGCATTCAGCCATGACAGCATCTTAAGAAGCATCCCAAAAAACCGTAGGGTTGGTTCATAATCTACTTACACTCAGTTACAGTAGCAACAAATGCACAATCAGAAGAGCTGAAGGACCAGGTTAGGCACTGATCATCATGGAGAACATCAATTGCCTGTCAAACTAGCGGCCTGTGGGCCGGATGCGTCACGCACAGGCCACACCAGGGGCGGGTTCCTAATTTTTTTACTACCACTCTGTGGGCGTGGCTTATTTTGTGGGTGTGGCTTGCCGGCCATGTGACTGGGTGGGCGTGGCTTCTTGGACTGCTGAAGGGAGGGGAAATGAGATAGGTCCTGCCACCCATTCCCCCTCCCCTCAGCAGCTCAAGAAGCTTGAACGTGCAAAAATGCCTAGGATCATCACCGCGCGTTCGTGGCTTCTCGGACTGTTGAAGGGAGGGGAATGGAGATAGCTCCTGCCGCCCGTTCTTTCAGCGTCTCACATGCTCCCTCAGCCATCCTCCCCTGCTTGGACTCACTCTGGGGTAGGAAGGCAGCGCATGCGCAGTGCCGGAAGCTTGACTTCTGGGCATGCGCAGAAGAAATTAAAAAAAAAATTAAAAAATGGCGGCGCCCAGGCACCGGCAACCGACCGCACCGGTACTGTGATGTCACCAGCGGGCCGCTACCGGTGCTATAGAGTGGACCGCACCTGTAGGAACCCACCACTGGGCCACACCCACCCCAGCTCCGTAAAGGCAAAAAAAGTCACGATACGTCACGATACATAACGTGATGAGATCGAGTTTGACACCCATGACTATGCGGTCACTAAGAGCTGGTAACAACTTGTTGGCATGTAGTCAATCAACTCCCCTTCCGAAAGTATGGATACCCAATGCAAAATCAATGCCACCTATGTTTCACAAAAATGAAGGTCAAGCTAAAATGTGATTCTCACCAAGCTAAACATATTGAAAATCAGGACCTGATTCCTCCTATAAAAAACAAGAGGGGGTAGAAAGGTCAGTCTGATTTAAAGATCAAAAAGGGTTGTGAGTTATCGATTCCACAATTCCTTTTATTTTGCCACTTAGACTGCTGCCTGATATTGGAACACAACGCAGGGCGAAGAAAAACACAGATAAAAGAAGTAATTATGGAGTGAAATGTACTCATACATAAACACACGGCTTGTATGTTCCTTTCTCTAAAAACCTGCAGGATTGATACAAACCAGGACTAAGATACACCCATCTGTTGCTATCACTTCTAATTTAACCTTTGCCTTACAATCCCATTTTTCACTTTATGACTCAAACAGATGTTTCTGCAAACTTTTTCCACCAGAGAAAAATCTTTCGCAAAATAACAAGACTGTGTCTCTTGATAACAACCGGCGTTGTCTTCTTTGGCAGTTTTTACAAACATGAAATTATTTGAAGTGCCAAGTTGCTGTAAAAACCTGAAAGTCATTAGTAGAAATGTCCAGGAGAAAGAGCATGGACAGTAAACTGTTGGGCGTGCACAAGCAATGTGTTATGTTGTAGAACAAAGGCAAAAAGTGATCAAAAGCAGCTTCTGGTTTCACAGATGAATAAAAACGTCTCCATTTTGTGAGCAAATAAACAGGGGAGCAAAACTTGTGGAGGAGTTTGGCAGGGAAATTGTATCCACATAGCACAGCCAGTAAAGGAAACTTCACGGCAATCTGCAAATTATGCACAATGCTTGTTCTGCTTGAAGAGATGCCAGACGACACCTGTTGGAGGTTATGCCCTTGCAACAGGAATAAGGCTTAAGGAGAAAGTGACTAACTTGAGCACACCATAAAAAGTGAAAAGTTCCTATCCAGGACAGGCGAAACTTTTGAAAAACCTATTAATAACTCTCCCTTTCTAATGATTCGTGTGGTTGAAGATGAGTTGGAACACTAATTCATACAGTTTGAACTTGTCACACTGCTATATTTTGGTCTGAAAGCCATAGGATTATTAACAGGGCAGAATAACAGAACAATACAATAATAACAGAGTTGGAAGGGACCTTGGAGGTCTTTTAGTCCTGCACAAGCAGGAAATCCTATACTAATCCGGACAAATGGTTGTCCAATCTTTTCTTAAAAACTTCCAGTGTTGGAGCATTCACAAGTTCTTCACAAGGGCAAGTTGTTCCACTGATTAATTATTATGTTAGAAACTTTCTCCTTAGTTCTAGATTGGTTCTCTCCTTGATTAGTTTCCATCCATTGCTTCTTGACCTGCCTTCAGGTGCTTTGGTGAATAGGTTGACCCCCTCTTTTTGTGGCACCCCCTTAAATATCAGAACACTGCTATTACGTCAGCCCTAATCTTCCTTTTAATGACTTTGGACTATCTTCTATCTCTCAAACACTTCTTTCTTTTCTGTGGCTGAAGGCCAATTTTAGCAATTTACTAAGGCATCAAGAACTGGGGGCACTTCATAAACTAAAGATAGATAAACTAATTAATTATTGTGGCAGATTGTTTACATATTGCTCTTTGTCAATGAATTAGTGCAAATTGGAGGGCAGGACAAGAAGGAAAATGTTCAGACGTTTTTGCTCCTAAATTTGAATTCCTTTATATATGATATAGAATATAGAATAACAGAGTTGGAAGGAACCTTGGAGGTCTTCTAGTCCAACCCCATGCTCAGGCAGGAAACCCTATACTATTTCAGACAAATGGTTGTCCAATCTCTTCTTAAAAACTTCCAAAGTTGGAGCATTCACAACTTCTGGAGGCAAGCTGTTCCACTGATTAATTGATCTAACTGTCAGAAAATTTCTTCTTAGTTCTAGGTTTCTAGACACATGTTTCCCTTTTTCTTAAAGAAAATGCTGTTTAGTAAAGTCTAGATCTAATTGAGATTTAATATGCACTGGGCATTGCAAAAGAATTCCTGCTTATCTTTCTAATCAGGAGTCAGTTCAGTAAACATGCTAACAGTTTTGGAAAAACTGTTTGCAAACTGTTGGACCTGTGATGGCCTGTTCCAGTTGTACACAGGTTAAGCAACTTCAGGTCGTGCCACCTGTCAGAGACTGTCAATTACTTGACATGTTTTACCATTTTCTCACAGCTCCAACAGATAAGAAAGAGCTAGCAAGTTATGGAATCCCCTAGATATGATAGGTCTGGCCCAGCTTGATGTATTCAAAGTTGAGCAGACCAAGATAAAGCTTATTATCTATCAAGATCAGAGATGGGTTCCTTCCAGTTCAGACCGGTTCACCTGAACCGGTAGCAACCCGCTGGTGATGTCACGATGACGTCGTGGATGGAACCGGTTTAGTCAATGCCAGTCCATGGACGCCACCATCTTTTTTGAACTATTTTTGGGGGATTTTTTTTTGGGGGGGGGGACTTTTTTCCGGGTTTTTTTCTTCTGAGCATGCGCAGAAGCTGAGTTTCCAGCATTGCACATGCGTCACCATCTTGTTTTCGGCTTTTTTGGGGGAATTTTTTTTATTTTTTCAGCACTGCGCATGCGCGCCCATAAGGCATGGCCACATGGCGTGGGAGGAAGTGAAAGGCAGTAAGGTAAGTTAGAACCCACCCCTGATCAAGATGGGATTCAACATTAAAGATTAGCAGGGCAGTTCAGTTTTCCCTCTTGATGTGTGATAGCAACAAATGAGACCTCCAGTCAAATGAAGCATCATCATTATCAAGGACAATTAACTTAGTTCTGGCACATGTTGTAAGTTATCCCACAAACCTTTCTTTTCATCTCCAGCAGTTAAAATGCAATGCCACAAACGCCAAGATTTAAAACAAACAAACAATGGCATAAAGTAGCCATGGCTCTTTGTTTGTAGGATTAACCTTGTCCTGGGGTGATGGGAATGGGAGACTATTTTTGCACCTGAGTGTATATTTTCTCTTTCTTGCAATGTCACGTGAAAAAGAGGTGAGCCAACTCTGAGTCAATCAAGTCAAACACTATTGATTAATTCAAGCTAACACCCACAATGTAAATTTGCTATTGACTGATCAGCCTTTTGTACTCAAAACTGCACCTTCATTGTACACAGAAAATAGACAAGTGATAATGCAGGGCACACAAACAAAATGAGCAAGAATTTATAAGACCTACAGGGCACTTTCAATATAACAGTGGTAGGCTTTGTAAAACAATTCCAGAAAGAGCTGTTTGTGGCAATAATTCGTGTTGGTGAGTGGAATCTTTTCCCTGAGTCTTCTAGTGAAGATTTATTTATTTATTATTTATTAGTGACATTTATATACCGCCTCACAGTGCAAGCACTCTCTAAGCTGTTTACACCAGTAAGCAATGTATATTTACATTGCCCCCAACAATCTGGGTCCTCATTTTACCTACCCCGGAAGGCTGGAAGGCTGAGTCAATCCTGAGCCCGTGAGATTTGAACAGCTGAACTGCTGATCACAGTCAGCTAAAGTAGCCTGTAGTACTGCACTCTAACTGCTGCGCCACCTCGGCTCTTGATGGCCATAACTACTTTACTTGCAAGCTGAAAAAGATTTCCTGGCCTTCCATTCTTCACAACATCAAAGGATGCCATCTGCTCTTTAAATAATTCACAATGCTTAGAGGCTTGGAGCAATATTAGATTGAGGACATTCTGGGGAATTTCCCAAAAGATCCGTGTCATCCTGGAAATCATTGAACATATGCAACTTGGGAGCACAGATCAAAATACAGCTTGTTGAGAAACCCAAGATCTGGCAGCTGCCCAAGGTCATCAGCCCTACATCTTAGCCAGATGTGAGACGTTGCTCAGAATTTATAGAGAAGAAACTAATTCTTGTGAAATGTGCTCAAATCTCCTTAGAACAGCCTATTGCTCTAAGGCAGGGGTGTCAAACTCGTCGTCACATGATGTATCGTAACTTCCCCCCCTTTGCTAAACTGGGGGTGGGCGTGGCCAGCACATGACGCATCTGATGCTAAAGGTGAAGGTTTCCTCTGTCCCAGGGCTGTCAAACTCACGGCCCGCGGGCCGGATGCGTCATATGCTGGACACGCCCACACCTGGTTTAGCGAAAGGGGAAAAAGTCACGATATGTCACATGACGATGCCCTGACAATGTGAGTTTGACACCCCTGCTCTATCCATTCAAGTCTGACTCTAGGGGGCAGTGTACACCTCTGTTTCTTAGCCAAGGGAGTCACCATTGTCCGAAGACATTTCCATGGCCATGTGACCAGCATGACTATACACTGAGGCACAAGGAGCATTGTTACCTTTCCACCAAAGTGGTACCTATTTATCTGCTTGCATTTGCATGCTTTCGAACTGCTAGGAGGACAAGAGCTGAGGTAAATAACAGGAGCTCATCCCCATGAAGATTGTAGTCCCAACTCGGAGGTACCAAACTGATGAATCTATTTTCTTGAAATAGAGGGAAAGCTTTTTTTGGCCCATAGAGTTCAATTTGTAATTCAGATAGTTCTCAACCTATGACCACAATTGAGCTCAAAATTTCTGTTGCTAAGCAAGACAGTTGTTAAGTGAATTTTGCCCCATTTTACAACCTTTCTTGGCACAGTTAAGTCACTGCAAAATCACTGCAGTTGTTAATGTAGTGTGCCGGAAGGCCACTAGAGGTCACTCTAGGAGCGGGAACAATAAAGGTTGGTGATAGGTTGAGCTGTTTGACAAGCCAGCTATAAAAGCGGCTTGTCAAACGGTTGACCTCAAGTTACCTCAGTTCTGTCATGTATCGTTAACGTGTTATAGTTGAGTTCCAAGATTAAAGTATTACATTTATCTTACTCCTGGAGAGTCACCTCGTAATTACACCCATCCAACGAGCTATACAGCAGTTAATAACACGGTTGTTAAGTGAATCTCGCTTCCCACATTGACTTTGCTTGTCAGAAGGTCACCAAACGGGATTACATGGCCCCGGGATACCGCAACCATCATAAATACATGCCACTTGCCAAGCAGCCAAATTTTTGATCACACGATCATGGGGTTGTTGCAATACTCAGGTATGAAAAACAGTTGAAAAACAACAGTTTTTCAGTGCTGTTGTTAACTTTGAACGGTCAATAAATGAATGGTCGTAAGACAAGTATTACCTATATTGTCCTGGAGATTGCAGAGGTTACGGTTTATGACATCAGGATACCACAAGGAAGAGAGGGGTAAATAATTCCACCCTACAACATTTTTGTGTTTGGAGGTCCTTGGAAGTTCTCAGGGCATAAGGGATATCCTAAACGTGGCCAAGAGCTATATTAGCGTTTTATTTCTGTACAACTCCACTCAAAGTGATAAAAGAATTGCAACCGGAGGACAATTGGTAGTTTTTAAGGGGCACAGTCACTTCAAGACACTAAGGCATCCATTTTGCTGCTTAGAATACCCCAACTTGTAAAAGAAAGGTTTGAAAATTAATCCTTGCCTATTCTGAGAAACTTTATTGTTATTCTGTGGGGGTAAAATGGTTTATTGGGTCATGGAAAGCTTACCCTTGATTATATGATTCACTCTTCCTTTCTCTATCTCCTACTCACCCAGTGAAGTAATGCCATTTGACTGTTTGTCTTTTCAGTTCCCGCAGAGTCTAGTCCCAATTATATAACACATGGATATGCTAAACTTCCTACCCAGAACATACCTGTGTCACTGTTTGCAGAAAGCTCCGTCTGTGCTGGTTGGATGATAACAGATCCATTCTTAAGCCTTTCAGGAGGTTCAGAGGAAACCTGCAGCACAAGACCAAAGTTTGGTCATCAGAACTACTAATTTGTCCTGAAAGTTTGTAGTGTTTTATGCACCATAGTCCATAACAATCAACAAAAGTTTAGTTTGAACCAGGTCTGGGGGGAAAAATTGTGACCTGATAAAAAATGAGTAAAACAGATTTAGTTGGTTGGAGGCAAAATATTGTAGATTTGTGAAATGATCACTTCTCTAGATTCATTTCTCCAAAACAATGGGTTTTTAGCATTCTTGCTTGGGAGTAAATGCAGGCAATTCAGCTTGATTGACTTCAGATTGGATTTGTACAGGAATGCACTGTTAATCTCTCATTCTTTTATTCTCCTACGTAGGTTTTTTTTGCAAAATATCCCCCTTGTAAATCAGAAATATCAAAATGATTTTGTGTTAAAATAGGACTGCATGGAATGATAGACAGACAACAGACAGGCAATAGGTAGATGATGGATGACTGATCGATTCTATATCTATCTGATGATCGATTATTGATCGATCGAAGAGATAGATAGATAGATAGATAGATAGATAGATAGATAGATAGATAGATAGATAGATAGATAGATAGATAGATAGATAGATAGATATCTTCAGGGGTGTTTCAAACTTTGAAGCAAAACTTCAAAATGCTTTGCTGAAGCAAAATTGGCTCATGTTTACATAGAATGGAGTCTCTGTGGGACTACATGTTCCACCCTTTACTCTAATTTTTTGAATATTGTCTATCTCACATACAGTAGAGTGAGCTCTAGAAAAGCAGTCAACTTATCAGTCTGAAATTTTTTTTCTAGGAAATAATACACTACAATCTGCTATGGTAGCTTGAAAGGAATGGCACTGAAGGTCACCATTTTGAATTTTCAACTTAAAAAAAATAGAATTTGGAGGAACCTGTAGTTTTTATAATATATACTGCTTTGAAGGTTCCAAAACCAGTTGTTGAGCTAGGAAAGATATATAGCCTTCAGTTTCCCTCAAAACCAAGACTTTCCAGATACAGGGAAATGTCTGAAAGGGTGAAAGATATCAATGTATTGGACAAATCTCTGGTTACATGAAGGCCAAATAACTGCCAATGAAAGCACCAAAAAGTACATGCTATGGTGTAGAAGGGTTAAAAAGGTAAAGGTTCCCCTCGCATATATGTACTAGTCGTTCCCGACTCTAGGGGGCGGTGCTCATCTCCGTTTCAAAGCCGAAGAGCCAGTGCTGGCTGAAGACGTCTCCATGGTCATGTGGCTGGCATGACTAAACGCCAAAGGTGCATGGAACCAGTGGTGGGTTGAATGGAGCTGAAGTGGTGCAGTGGTTAAATGCAGCCATTGCAGGCTGACTGCTAGTTCAACAGTTCAGCTGTTCAAATCTCACTAGGCTCAAGGTTGACTCAGCCTTCCATCCTTCCGAGGTCGGTAAAATGAGGACCCAGATTGTTGGGGGCAATATGCTGAACTCTGTAAACCGCTTAGAGAGGGCTGTAAAGCACTATGAAGCGGTATATAAGAAAAATGCTATTGCTATTGCTATTGCTATTGATGCCGGTTCGGAACAGTTTTCCCATACCTGTGGCTGAAAATTGCACCCGCTTGCCAAACCGGCAGCAATGGCCGGATGTCCACGCCCCCGAACCGGTTCTCCTGTTGCCATGGCTGGCAAAGAAGCCTCTGCGCATACGCAGAGGCTTCTCCGCATGCGCAGAGGGTCATTTGCATGATGTGATGGACTTCCTTCACGATGCAAACCGGTAGGGAAGGTAAGTGGAACCAGGGGTGGGTTCTAACTGACACTGTCAGTTTGCTTCCTCCTGCGCTGCGTGGCCACGCAGTGCAAAAAAATCTGAAAAAATTTAAAAAAAACCAAGCCAAAAACAAGATGACAATGCATGCACAGTGCCGGAAACTTGGCTTCTATGCATGCCCAGAAGAAAAAAAACTTGGAAAAAATTCAAAGAAAAAATCCGAAAAAAAAATCCGAAAAAATTCAAAAAAAGAGATGGCGGCGCCCACGGACCGGCACCGACCGATCCGTTTCCATGATGTCATCATGACATCACCAGCAGTTTGCTACCAGTTCAGGCGAACCAGTCCGAACCGGGAGGAACCCACCTCTGAGTGGAACCCACCTCTACATGGAACGCTGTTACCTTCCCACCAAAGGTGGTCCCTATTTTTCTACTTGCATTTTTTACATGCTTTCAAACTGCTAGGTTGGCAGAAGCTGGGACAAGTAAGTAGAAGAAGAAGAAGAAGAAGTAAGTAAGTAGAAGGGTTAGATCCATGTTATTTGTATGTCAAAATATTTAGAGTGCTGTGCATATTTTAATGCTATTTAAACACTGTATGAGCCAAACTTATCCAAGTACTTTTGAGAAATATTGCAAATCAAAGGCTAAGTCTGCTGGGAATTCTGGCAGCTGAGATCCACAACAATCTAGAGGACAGCACATTGGGTAAGGCTAACATACACAAATGTTTACTCTAAAATTTACCTGTGAATATGCTGTCATAGTAGCAGGATCTTGGTCTTCAGGGTCTTTTGGAATGAACTGTGTATTTCCCATAACGGTGATTGTACTGGGAGACAAATGAAACAATTAAGTACAGATGAATGAATATATTTCATCCAAAAATCACAGATGGGCAATAAGGTTGCTAATCCTCGGCTTGTAGGCGCACCAATCAGCATAGCCAGTAGCAAAGGATGCTGCCAGATGCAGTTCAGTAACATCTGGAAAGCAACAGATTTCCCATTCTAAGCCTCA
This sequence comes from Diadophis punctatus similis, assembly GCA_023053685.1. Classification (NCBI taxonomy): domain Eukaryota; kingdom Metazoa; phylum Chordata; class Lepidosauria; order Squamata; family Dipsadidae; genus Diadophis; species Diadophis punctatus. The sequence goes on along the minus strand of JALIGW010000003.1, from coordinate 9,273,491 downwards.
TTTTGTCAAGGGCTACCTGTAAGTCAGTCCTTGACCTACAACCCTTTGTTTGGTGGCTGTCCAACAGCACTGAAAAATGAGACTCACAACTGGTCCTCGGAGTTAAGACTATCACAGCATCTTCATGGACACATAATCAAAATTTGGGCACTTAGCAATTAACATATATTAATGATGGTTGCAGGGATCATCATTTGCAACTTTCCTAGCTGGCTTCTGACAAGCAAAAAGTTAAAGGGGAAAGCCAGGTTTACTTGGCAACCATGTGATTATTTAACCATCGCAGCAATAAAGGTGGTAAAATTGGGACGTTACTCTACTTTCCTGCTGTGGGATGTTTGGTTGTTTGGTTGTTTATTTATTTATTTTATTTGTTTGTTTGTCAAACATGTACAAGATAGCAGGTGTTTGTATGAACATAACATAAGCAAAGAAGTACAGATAAATGAGGACAATAGGACAGTAAGGCAGGGATGGTAGGCACAGTGGTGCGCTTATGCATGCCCCTTACAGACCTCTTAGAAATGGGGTGAGGTCAACTGTAGACAGTCTAAGGTTAAAGGTTTTGGGGTTTGGGGAAGAAACCACAGAGTCAGGTAGTGCATTCCAGGCATTGATCACTCTGTTGCTGAAGTCATATTTTCTGCAGTCGAGTTTGGAGCGGTTTACCTTAAGTTTGTATCTATTATGTGCTTGTGTATTGTTGCGGTTGAAGCTGAAGTAACAGGAAGGACATTTTGGTATATGATTTTATGAACTACATTTAGGTCAGATCGAAGGCGATGTAGTTCTAAATTGTCTAATCCCAATATTTCAAGTCTGGTGGAATAAGGTATTCTATTGCGAGCAGAGTTTAGGAAAAGAATTCCTTTCTGAATCTCTGAATTTCTGAATCTCAAACAGAAATAAAAATGGAAGTTCTCAACATTTTTCTTTCCCTTTTCCTCTGGGTCAAGGCTCTCCAACCTTGGCAACTTTTAAGACTTATGGACTTCAACTCCCAGAGTTCCTCAGGCAGCAAAGTCTTAACGTTGCCAAGGTTGGACATCCCTGCTCTAGGTGACTGAAGTGCCGATTGGAAGGCAAGCAGGAAGAAAGATGTGATTGTGTTTTTTGTAATTACCTGTCTGTTTTTCTTGGGGGGTGCTGAAAAAAGAATAAGTACATATAGCAAGATTTATCATGATGCCGGACCATCACAAAAACAGAGCTGGAGAGAAGTTCCATAATCCCAATTGTGAAACTGTTATGACAGAATAAATGTCCTTCACTGCGATAAATATCAGAGTTCTATATGTGCAATGCTAAGTAGTCCAAGTTTTGGAAAAAGCCAACATAAAGTATTCAATTATCTTGTCAAAAAGTTGAAGGGATGTTTTCAGGTTTATTAAGGTTTATGGCACCAAGTTTTTGCAGAAATTCAAAAACAACTCCAGATCCTCCTATGATGTTAGCTTTGTTCAAATGCTGAATTGGCTTGAAGGGTCCACAGGAAAATTAGCATTTCAAGTATTTTACTTCTGCAGGAGCTGGGGGTGGTTTGGTCTTTGACCTCCTTGCTCCCGATGTATCATTCCTTTAGAATACTTTGGAGTATTCATGGATTTTTAAAGGAAAAAGAATGGGCTAACATCTAAGCAGCTGTCCTTCAAAATAATCATTCATGTTTTTCCATAAGATTTTTTTAAGGGTACATTGACACAACTCTTTAATTGCCGCTTGAAGATGCTGTCCTAATTGTTGTTTAAGGCCCTGATCACATAACACAATTTCCCTCTCGCCCTCAGCTCCTAGTACAAGGCTGCCTGGCTTTGAGGTTTTCTGATCTAGTGTGAAAGTGGTGTTTTCCATCTACACCCAACAAAACCTTGTCATACAGATAGTCCTCCACTTAGAACAGCGGTTCTCAACCTGGGGGGGGGTCAAACAACCCTTTCACAGGGGTTGGGAGACTTTGCCCGGACGCCGCCATTTGGGTTCTTTTACCCTCTGCGCATGCGCAGAAGGCTTTGCGCATGCGCAGTGGGTAAAAGAACCCAAATGGCGGCGGCGGGGTGGGGGTCGCGGCGGCAGGCGCAGCGGCGGGGTGGGTGAGGCAGGTTTAATAGAATCACATTTCTTTGCAGGAGTGTCTATAGAATAAGAAACTGCCCAGAATCATTTTTCAGAATGAGATGAGCAGTTAAATAAATAAATAAATAAATAAATAAATAAATAAATAAATAAATAAATAAATAAATAAATAAATAAATAAATAAATAAATAAATGTTTAAAGACTCAAGATGGGCGTTTCAATTGTGCAATCACAATCATCTTAACTGTTTTGACAATCCCCTTTGGCACTCCTATTTCTTTGTGACACCCCTTATTCTTTGTGCTCCCCTGAAATATGTTAATGTCAAACGAAGCAAAGAGGACTGCAGGATGGCTTCCTTGCGAGGAGTTGGGTTGTAGAAATGTGCCAATGTGGAAATATAATGTAATCTATTTAAATTTATTATGACTGCCCATTCCAAAAACTCTGGTCGGTTTGCAATGTCAAAATATACAATGAAAACACTTAAGAACGTGAAACAAAATGTAGTGAACTGGATTAAAAACAACCATAACAATAAAAAAAACGACAGAGGCTCCATTGACATATTAACTCAGACTGGGAAGTATTGCCACAGAAATCTCAAAGGAAATTTTGGTACTATGAAGCTTAACATATTTATGATGGCTTTGGTTTCTTCAGGCTACAGCAGTTTCATTAATTTATGCCACAATAAATCTGTTAGTCCTTATGGTATCTCTTTATTGTTTGTATTTTAAGGAGCAAGATGTCACTACATTCGAGCCATAAGGGCTGGAATATAAGTCTGAAACTAGAAATCATTGAAGCCTGTCCAAGTTTAGCTATGACAAAGGGCAAGAAGGGAAAAAATATGTTGGGTGTGATTGCCTGCTAAGTAAATATCCGGTTAGGCAGCCAACTAAATCACTTTTTAGCGGATGACATTGGCATTCCCACGGAATAGAATAGAATAGAATAGAATAACAGAGTTGGAAGGGACCTTGGAGGTCTTTTAGTCCAACCCCCTGCTTAGGCAGGAAACCCTACACCACTTCAGACAAATAGTTATCCAACATCTTCTTAAAAACTTCCATTGTTGGAGCATTCACAACTTCTGGAGGCAAGCTGTTCCACGGATTAATTGTTCTAACTGTCTGGAAATTTCTCCTTAGTTCTAAGTTGCTTCTCTCCTTGTTTAGTTTCCACCCATTGCTTCTTGTTCTACCCTCAGGTGCTTTGGAGAATAGTTTGACTCCCTGTTCTTTGTGGCAACCCCGGAGATATTGGAACTCTGCTATCATGTCTCTCCCTAGTCCTTCTTTTCATTAAACTAGACATACCCAATTCCAGCAACTGTTCTTCATATGTTTTAGCCTCCAGTCCCCTAATCATCTTTGTTGGTCTTCCCTGCACTCTTTCTAGAGCAGTGGTTCTCAACCTACCTAATGCTGCGACCCGTCCCCGCGCCCCCACCGTGACCCACCCTGCCGCCGCGCCTGCTGCCGCGCCCCCCACCCGGCCACCACCATTTGGGTTCTTTTACCCTCTGCGCATGCGCAAAGCATTCTGCGCATGCGCAGAGGGTAAAGGAACCCAAATGGCGGCATCCGGGCGAAGTCTCCCGACCCCTGTGAAAGGGTCGTTCGACCCCCAAAGGGGTCGCGACCCCCAGGTTGAGAACCGTTGTTCTAGAGTCTCAACATCTTTTTTACATTGTGGCCACCAAAACTGGATGCAGCATTCCAAGTGTGGCCTTACCAAGGCATTATAAAGTGGTATGAACACTTCACGTGATCTTGATTCTATCCCTCTGTTAATGCAGCCTAGAACGGAACAAGGAAGAAGATTGGCAATGGCTTTTAATAATGTCATACGCTCTAATCTTAGCGATCTAAGGGAAAGCATGAGACGGACAGTGGAGACCAGCTATTGGGAAGGCAATGTCTTTTGATCTATTCCCCTTCACATGAAGTCATTAGTCTGCTTTGTCGAAATAGGCAGCAAAGGGAAGGGCTTGGTATTAGTCATTTGGAGAGTAAATAAGAACCACCCAAGAACAATTCAAACAAGTTTACAGCACAGCATACTCTGCATTTCAAGACCTTCTAACCTCTCTCTCTTAGCCTCAGAGACAAGCCTCCAACTTTTCCATGCCCCTTGCAAGACTCATTCACACATGACTGCCGTACAGACACCTGAGACTTCAGGAAGAGAAAGCTGGGTTTGCAGAAAGCTGGCATAGCAAACGGTTGGAATAAAACACTCCTTCTCCATCTATCCACTCCTCAGTCAAAATTGATCCCTCCTAAACATCTTTGAGAAAAAAAATATATATGAAAGGAGTCACCAAAAGACATTGTCCCAGAGCAGTGTGGAAAATTAAAGCCATTGCTTGCTTGTTGGCATATATCACCAGACCTAACAGACATTATCAATGGACTCTTGCAAAATCCTTGAATCCTGAAACCTGCAAAAACCAAACATTTTTGTCTCCCTTTCTTTCTGAAATTATTCCTGGTTTGTACTTCTGAGCATTGAATTCCTCCATAACCATTTTCCCTTTATGTTTTCTGTAAAAAAAGACAGGTTTCTCTCATGTTAAAGTCAACTTCAGATGATTTCACAGACACGTCAATGTAATTTTCTTGGCCACAGATAGATCAGATTTGTCATTGGTTCTTCCAGGATGTCTTCTGACCTCCCTCTCTAGAGTCAGAAATCTTTGGTGTGGATGGCACATCATCAGAAAATCTCCAAGTTGTAGTCTGGACTGAGAAATCAATAAAACCAAAACGTGTGTGTGTGTGTGTGTGTGTGTGTGTGTGTGTGTGTGTGTGTGTGTGTAATCAAACTCTATATTGCTGCCCCCAAAAACAACATTGGCATATCCAGGAGTTCAGCATGTCTTAAAGGAGCCTTTACTTTTTACACAACCTAACAACTAACACCTTTACAAAAAAAAGGAAGATGGCACCTTATATCAGCAAAAGCAGGATGTCCAACCTTGGCTGCTTTAAGACTTGTGGACTTCAATTCCCAGAATACCTCAGCCAGCCATGCTGGTTAGGGAATTCTGGGAGTTAAAGTCCATAAGTCTTAAAGTTGTCAAGGTTGAACACCCCTGAGCTAAAGTGTTGCTAGAAATTACATGGAAACAGCACAGCTTCCCCTTGTCTGTTATCACATTATTATAAGTTGTGTCACTTTTACTCAGGGCTTTCTAACATACCCAAATTTAGCAAGGATCAAACATTTTTATTATTAGTAAAATTATAGGTTGTGGCCAGGTAGAAAGTCCATGCATTATAGGTTGGCTTATTAGAAGATGAGAAATTTGAGTTATGAAGTATAACTCAAAGATGAACATAACTTGTTATTTGTGAGCAACTTTAAAGGAAAATGGAGATAGTGACCAAGAGAGGCCTCTCTGTCACTAGGGTAAGGTGACCAGACGTCCCGCTTTTGGCGGGACAGTCCCGCTTTTTAATAATTTGTCTCACATCCTGCGGTGTTTCAAAAAAGCCCCGCTTTTTAAATTTGAATTTGCCCTGCAGGGTAAAATCCTGCCGGTTCGGCCGGGCCAGTCATTCGGTGTAGAGCCGATGGAACTGGTGGCAGTCGCGGCGCGGGGCTTCTCCCGCCCACTTCCCCAGCCCGGCTGGATGTCGCCATTCGGGCATCGTTCTGCGCATGCGCAGAGGACAAAATAACCCAAATGGCGGTGTCCAGCTGGGCGGGGGAAGTGGGCGAGAGAAGCCCCGCGCCATGACCGCCGCCAGTTCCATCGGCTCTATGCCGAACGACTTGCCCGGCCGAACCAGCAGGATTTCACCCCTCTGCGGCGACAAACAGGTAAGCCTGCGCCTGTAGGAACCCACCCCTGGCTGCAATGAAGGGAGGGTGTTTGGGGGGGGGGTGCACAAAGCTGCAGGATAAGAGAGACGGACCCCTCCCATCTTACTCCCCTAGAACCCCCCCCATCAATGGTGTCCCGCTTTACAAAAAATACACTAGGGAAACACCTTCAGATGTCAGGAGAAAATATGAAAAGGAACAGGCTTCTCCTGATGTTAGTTTTTCTGCTGTTGTTTACATCTTGAAATGACAAGGGCTTGTATGTACTGTATGTATGTGCGTCTTCCAGTCAGTGTTGACTCTTGCTGACTGTCTGGATTAGTCCCTGCACTTTTCTTGGCAAGGTTTTCTCACGTTTTTCCCCTTCCTTTCTTCCTAGGCCTGAGCGAAAGGAACTGGCCCAGTTCCTCTGAAGTTCCTCTTAAGGCTTCATCCTTAAGGTGGAACTAGAACTTACAGTGTCCTGCTTTCTAGCCCAGTGCCTTACCTGTTACATCAATCTGGCTTTCAAGAAATGGCTGATTATCGCACTGTTGTGCGTTTTATCTGTAAGTAAGCAAAACTCCAAAAAACAAAAAAAACCCACCCCTACAACAAATTATTTTTAAATATTATCCATCCACTTCCTGTGGACTCCAAAGCAGCATAGTCTAACAGTTCATTGTGTTCTCATAAAATGCCCCATTACTTTGCTTGCCACAATGGTCTTCTTCTGGGGAAGAAGAAATGTGAACTGGGTTCTCCCCAGTTCTGAATTTCATCTGCTGTAAACAGGAAGCTGGCTAGAGGAGCCCTGATTTTTCCAGCTCGATGCACTACGCAGTCTCATTTCTCCAGCTATTGCCTCCATGAATTGCCTCCATGTTGCAAGCTTTGGGTAAGAAGGAATAGCAGATATGCTAGGCCTATGGGCGAGTCTTGAAGACCCTGCAGTGTAGGAAGCTGCCAAAATCTCTGAGAAACACTCTTCTCCCCCCACTGCACAAGGCAATAAAAAAGGAAGGGAGAGGAAAGGAGAAAAACAAGCCAACCGAGATGCAGTGTGTAGTTTTTATGTTTTGGTTATGAGCTTAAAAGTAAGATTAAAATATACATCTTTGATAAACTGGCCAGGATGCTAATAAATTCTATTTAAACACTGGTAGATATTTTAACATTAAATAATATACATACATACATACAAATTGTACCTCACCTGTGTTTGCAGAACGACGCCTGGCTCTGTTGTGCTGCTGATCCCTTCTGGAGCTGTTCAGCCACAGGTGCTGCAGTGTTTAAAAGTCTCTCCCAACAGGTATCTTGCTTTGCTTTGAGCAATATTCAGAGTGGGTAAACATTGGGTACAGCCACATGGATAGGGTGGAGCTTTGGACACTCAGTAGCTTTACTCAGCTATTTTTTTTTTCTCTTCCTGGCCTCCAGGGCAATTCTAGTCTGCTCTGTTACAAGTATGCTTTCCACCGTGAATAGTGCCTGCAGGATGTGTATGACCTTTTTTTAAACAACAACAACAACAACAACAACAAACAACAACAACAGAAGACCATGAGGCTTACAGCCAGTTATGTATTTTTTGTTCCTTGGACAAAAATAAAATAAAATAACAGTGTGATCTTAAGTGTGTTTATGCAGAAAGAAGGCTCAAGACATTTAATGGGAGTTACCTAGGGAATATAGGATTGCAAGAATGTGGCATATCCACATGAACAGGAATTGGAGCAGCTGCTGGCTTGCTATGACCAAACTGCACAGCTTTTTGAAGAAAAAGGCTGCTTTAACTTGGATTCTATAATCTCAACAAGGACTTTTTCAGTTGCTTTGAATTCTTTTCACTTTGTAAATCCGGGGGATAGTATGGAGACTACCACCTGCTTATTGGAACTTCACCCTTCATAGATGATTGGATCAGCTGGAATAGCATTTAAGGGAAGTGAAGAATGTCTCTTTGTAGGTAAGATGCATCCCACCCTAGCATTTATAGGACCTGGGATGGGGAAATCCATCCCTTGATTTGGGAAATCCATTTTGTAGGCAGATGACATTTTGTTTCTGGAAAAAAGTGATCAGTACAATAGTGACCTTGCAATTTCAGAGATATCTGGATGATATTGAATATCTGACCCCATTTCAGTTCAGGTTTCAGCTAAGACAGTATATAACTATTGTATTTTAGTTACACATTGATTTATATCCAATCTAGAGACTGGCTAGGAAATAGTACAACCCAGCTACCCTGTTTCCCCCAAAATAAGACATCCCCTGATAATAAGCCCAATCGGGCTTTTGAGTGCATGGCAATAAGGCCAAGCACTTATTTCAGGGTTCAAAAAAATATAAGACAGAGTCTTATTTTCGGGGAAACATTGGTAGATCTTTTTCATTGACCCTGACATTGGCAAATAAAGCCTTCATTTAGCAATAGTTTGGGCCCTTCCTTTAAGGCCATGTCCACTGTCCAGTTAACATAATCAATCAATCAGAAGAAAGCTGGAAGGGACTTTGGAGGTCTTCCAGTAAAACCCCCTGCTCAAGCAGAAGACCCTATATCAGTGGTGGCCAACCTTAAGCATACCATCCACCAAATTTTTTCACAGACGAGTTCTGATCCGCCATTTATTATTTATTTATTTTTGGGTCATTTTTGTATGCCGCCCCACTCCCGTAGGACTCAGGGCGGCCATACAATTCTTTCTTTCTTTCTTTCTTTCTTTCTTTCTTTCTTTCTTTCTTTCTTTCTTTCTTTCTTTCTTTCTTTCTTTCTTTCTTTCTTTCTTTCTTTCTCTCTTTCTCTTTCTCTTTCTCTCTCTCTCTCTCTCTCTCTCTCTCTCTCTCTCTCTCTCTCTCTCTCTCTCTCTCTCTTTCTTTCTTTCTTTCTTTCTTTCTTTCTTTCTCCCTGCAAACCAATCCCCACTGTGGCTCCTTTCTCCCTCGCCCAGCCCTCTTCCAAGATTCCAAGTCCTGAAAGAGAAGCCTAGAAGAACATCACACTTCCAGGTCCCGGCCGGGGGTCGCTCCCAGGGGAACTGCGCCAAGCGAGGTAGGTGGGTGGATTGCTCCCCTCCACTCAGAGGAAGAAGGAGCCTCTGTCGCTGTCTCCCGCAGGGCTCCAGCCACCCAACTGAGTCCCTGACCGCGGCGCCAGCAGGGTTAACGCGCATGGGAGGGAAGGAGGGCGCATGCTACCGCCGCTGCCGCCGCTGCTATTGCCTCTCCGAGGTGTCCTTCGTGCAAGGCGCTGCATGTGCGAAGTCTCCCCGGTCACTGTGGCTGCACCGGGGAGCCCGCGTCCTGGTCATTAACGATGGAGATGCTGCGCAAGCGGGAGGGACCGCGGAGCAGAGGCACCCGGTGAGCGGGGTGAGAGGCACGGGGATGGCAGTGGCGGCATCGGTGGCAGGCTCCTGCCCATGTCGCCCGCCCGCCCACCTCTCATTCTTTTAAATGCTAAGGCAAGAGGCAGGCGGGTGGGAGGGAGACATCGGCAGGAGCCTGCCGCCGATGCTGCCACTTCTGACATCCCCGCGCCTCTCGCCCTGCTCGCCAGGCGCCTCTGCTCCATGGTCGGAATCACTTTCGCTCGCTAAAACAGCGTCACCTTTTCTGTCCGTTGGATGATTGCAATGCACCACTTGCAATCAGCCAATGCGCCATGTTTGGCACATGCGCCATGGTTTGGCCACCCCTGCCCTATACCATTTCAGATAGGTGGCTGTCCAATCTTTTCTTAAAAACCTCCAGTGATAGAGCACCCACAACTTCTGAAGGCAAGCTGTTCCATTGGTTAATTGTCCTCACTGTTAGGAAGTTTCTCCTTAATTCCAGGTTGCTTATCTCTCCTTGATTAGGTAATGAGGAAACTACATAAGGAAAATACATTTCAACATCTAGAAATGGAGATCTCTTGTCTGACAGAGTGCTAAATTATCTTGCATGGGTCACCATCTATACGAAATTACAGCAAAAAATAAATCAGATTTTGGAGTGGAGTGACATTAGTACGCTGATGTCATTCACCACTACTGCTCCTCCTTATTTATTTATTTGTTTATTTGTTTATTTGTTTATTTGTTTATTTGTTTATTTGTTTGTTTATTTATTTATTTATTTATTTATTTATTTATTTATTTATTTATTTATTTATTTATTTATTTATTAGTTGCATTTGTATGCCGCCCACTCCACAGAGACTCTGGGCGGCTCACAACAATAAAAATTCATATGCAATAACAAATATAAAAAAACATTTAAAACAGTAAATATTAAAACATTTAAAAACATTAAAAACCACAATTTAAAAACCCATCCAATAAATCATTAATGGGGCCAAGAATAATTAATATTGTATTAAAATCATTGGCCCCAGGCCTGTCGACAAAGCCATGTTTTTAATGCTTTTCTGAAGGCTGGCAGGGTGGGAATTATGCGGATCTCGGGGGGTAGTGTATTCCAGAGAGCTGGTGCTGCCACAGAGAAGGCCCTCATTCATGGGCCCGCCAGCCAACATTGTTTGGCTGACGGGACCACCAGCAGACCAACTCTTGGGCTCTAATCGGTCTTAGGGAGGTATGTTGGAGAAGGCGGTCTCAGAGGTAAACTGGTCCTAAGCCATGTAGGGCTTTAAAGGTAATCACCAACACCTTGAATTGCGCTCGGAGATCTATGGGCAGCCAGTGCAGTTCGCAAAGGATGGGTGTCACATGGGTGTATCTAGGGACACCCATCACCACACGCGCCATCGCATTCTGCACTAGCTGCAGTCTCCGAACGTTCTTCAAGTGTAGCCCCATGTAAAGTGCGTTGCAATAGTCAAGACGTGAGGTAACAAGGGCGTGAGTGACTGTCAGTAGTACCTCCCAGTCCAAGAAAGGGCGCAACTGGTGCACAAGACGAACTTGTGCAAAGGTCCCTCTGGCCACAGCTGTTAGATGTTGGTCCAATTTTAGCTGTAGATCCAGAAGGACCCCCAAGTTGCGAGCCCGTTCTGAGGGGATCAAATTCCCCCCTCCCCGAATCAAGGAGGGACAGATGTCAAAGTCCTTGGGAGGCAGCATCCAAAGCCACTCGGTCTTGTCCGGGTTGAGTTTGAGCCTGTTAACCCCCATCCAGACCCTTACAGCGTCCAGACACTGGCACATCACATCAACTGCCTCACTGAATTGGCATGGGGTGGACATGTACAGCTGAGTATCGTCAGCGTACTGTTGGAACCTCACCCTATGCCTACGGATGATCTCACCCAATGGTTCCATGTAGATATTGAAGAGCATAGGGGAAAGAATCAACCCCTGAGGAATCTAACTCAAGGAACAACTGACATCTTTATATGTTGAAATTTAATAGTGGCATCAAGGAAATAACCAGCTATCATTTCATCAGAGATCAGTGCATCAGAGAAAACAAGATAAAAATGTTCAGAAGGATGGAGATGCCGTTTAAAGTACCTACACCAAACAGACTATGGAAAATGCCTCGTTCCCAACAGAGGACATCTACTGTCAACTATTCTTAAGTTTTAAAGCTAAGTTTTAAAGAAGAGATTGGACAGCCATTTGTCTCAAATGGCATAAGGTTTCCTGCTTGAACAGGGTATTGGACTAAAAGACCTCCAAGGTCCCTTCCAACTTTCTATTATTTTGTTTTTCTATTATTCTGTTGTTATTCGATTATTCTGCCTAAGAGAAGCCTTTAATCTTAAAGTTGGTCCGTTCCACTTCCAAATTTCTTTGAGATTTTTTTAAAATTCATACTAAACAATTGTGCATACTGTAAACCTATGCCTGTTTCTCTTAACATGCATTTTGTTCTCCCTAATACTTTATATCAATATATTTTGTAAACAATTTCCTCTAATGTGAACATTCTTTTAACTAATGCATGCATTTTTCATAGATCGGTTCCTATATTCTTTCAAAAATATTGTCAACAACATTATAAAATTCCAAGAAGTGCACATTTTGATGGATAACTGAGTTTTGCTACCATTTGGGATTTAAAAGGCAAAAAAGTGATTTTGCATTAATATACAAAATAAGTAAAATTTATATTCCTGTCTAGCCAATTTATTTATTATTAGAGTTGGAAGGGACCTTGTAGGTCATCTAGTCCAACCCCCTGCTCAAGCAGGAGTTCCTACACCATTTGAGACAGATGGCAATCCAGTCACCCCTTGAAGGTCGCAATTGTTGGGGCTCTCACAACCTCCGCTGGCAAGCTGTTCCACTAGTTTCTCCTCACTTCCAGGTTGAATCTCTCCTTGGTCAGCTTCCATCCATTATTCCTTGTTTGGCTTTCTGGTGCCATAGAGAACAGCCTGACCCCCTCCTCTCTGTGGCATCCCCTCAAGTATTGGACCACTGCTATCATGGTCCTTCTCTTCGCCAGACTGGCCAAGCTCAGTTCCTGCAACCGCTCTTTGTATGTTTTATTTTCCAGACCCTTTATCATCCTGGTTGCTCTCTTCTGCACTTTCTCTAGAGTTTCAATATCTTTTTTGTAGTGTGGTGACCAAAACTGGATGCAGTACTCTAGGTGTGGTCTGACCAAGGCTTTATAGAGTGGTACTAGTACCTCTCTGGTCCTTGATTGTATCCCTCTATTTATGCAGCTCAGGACTGCGTTGGCCTTTTTGGCTGCTGTTGCACACTGCTGGCTCATATTTAGTTGGCTGTCTACCAGGACTCCAAGATCCCTCTCGCAATCGCTGCTATTGAGTGTGGTTGAAGGACAAATCCTAGAATCCTTAATTGTTAGCATGCTAGAAATACTTCAAGGGCCACTGGCCTCCCTCTCTGGTGTGTATATAGGAATGGAAGGAAAAAAATGGAGGTTGGGGGGAAATGACTCCAGCAGATAACCCCTTTAAAGCAGGATTGTTAACAGAGGCTAGTTCTTACCATAAGAACTGTATTTTTTCCCCTTACAAGTCATCTTGGGACAATAAATCTAGACTATCCAGTTAAATCAATTTACATGTCCCAAATTGACCTCTTACTTTGAATATGATGGGTCCTTGATGCTCTCCAAGCTTGCCTGTTTTCTTGCAGACATTTCATCGCCCATAGATAACATCATCAGTGCTAGTGAATATTATATTCTCATTTATTGGTTACAGTTTATCACTAAATTTATTTATTTCAAGAATTTACGCTTACCTTCAGGTTTTAATTTACAATATTATAAATAGTTAATACAAGACATAAATTTAAAGTTGAGCTTCAATGCCAGGAAATAACAAATCAATGTAAGACAGTAAAGGCAGCAATAAAAATTGGAGACCAAAATACACACATGTGACACCCATCCTTCGCGAACTGCACTGGCTGCCTATAGGTCTCCGAGCGCAATTCAAGGTGTTGGTGATTACCTTTAAAGCCCTACATGACTTAGGAGCAGTTTACCTCCGAGACCGCCTTCTCCAACATACCTCCCTAAGACCGATTAGAGCCCACAGAGTTGGTCTGCTGGTGGTCCCGTCAGTCAAACAATGTTGGCTGGCGGGCCCACGAATGAGGGCCTTCTCTGTGGCAGCACCGGCTCTCTGGAATACACTACCCCCCGAGATCCGCATTATTCCCACTCTGCCAACCTTCAGAAAAGCAGTAAAAACATGGCTTTGTCGACCGGCCTGGGGCCAATGATTTTAATACAACACCGATCATTCTTGGCCCTATGAATGATTTATTGTATGGGTTTTTAAATTGTGGTTTTTAATGTTTTTAAATGTTTTAATATCTATTGTTTTAATGCTTTTTATATTTGTTGTTGCATATGAATTTTTACTGTTGTGAGTCCCCCAGAGTCTCTGTGGAGTGGGCGGCATACAAATGCAACTGATAAATAAATAAATAAACATTTTGAAGACATGTAGGTAATTCAAAAGCCTCCATCTACAGGAAAATGGCCAAAGACTAAGTTTTCCAAAATCTAATACCTTTAATCCAGTTCACAGATTTGCTATTTTAGTCAGTACCATGCATTCAATTTATGATAGGCCAACTTAAAGAATGATATGTTCATGTATATTCAATGGAAACATCAGGAAGTGGCTAAAAGAATGTACATGATGCTCACAGCATATTTACAAAAAAACATGCTTCTTGAGGGATCCATGATAAATAAATGAAAGATAATTGAGCTTTCATATACAGTATAGTTCTCTCATTTATTTATCAAAGAATCCATCACATGAAATTCCTGGTTTTGTTTTTATTATGACAATCTATGACTTGAAAGTGAGTCAGAAGTACCAGCAAGGTCATGGATTCTTAACCCTATTTACACAAATGACAAGGTAAACAAGATTGCTTCATGCCCATATCCTTAAAATATATTTTAGTCAGAGGTGGGTTTCACATAATTTAACAACCGGTTCACCCAGAATTGAAAATGGGAATGCACTCGCTCGCTTTTTCCAGGACAATTCAGTATTAATCCAGTTTAATTAATGTAACAAAGCCATACAGTATTTTTCATCTAAAGAATTTCTGTCACTTTAAATCTTCTGGATATCTCGCCCCCTTCCACCCCCTTTCCCATTGTACTATTTAATATTTGAGTTGGACACTAAGAACGACTGATTAAAGAATTGACACTTTTGAACTGCGGTGTTGGCATAAGTTACTGCGTATACCATGTACAGCAAGAGTAACTAACAGAGAGGTGTTAAATCGTACAAATCCAGACCCATCACTGGAAACTAAAATCATAAGATTATGTCTGACTTACTTTGGTCATGTTATGCGTGCAAATTCATTGGAGAAGGCAGTGATGCTAGGAATGATTAGTGGACAAAAAAGAGGCAAACAAAGAACAACTGGCTTGATAACATCAAATCTGATGCAAAGTTGAACATACAACAATTAAAAGAAGCTGTACTTGACAGGGTAGTATATCTGGAGAGCACTTGCCTATAAAGTAACCAAGAGTCGGACACAACCAAATGGTTAAAAACAACAGTCTTATTATTAATTTTAATATCACTTCTATTTATGGTCTCTGCACATTTAACTTGATTAAAGATACTATATAGAACGGAAAAACTGAAGCACATAAATTGTACATTCTGTGCTGTATGGTATTTTATTGTTCATGCATGCCAAATGATAGTTGCTTTAATTCATCCAATCAGTGAGTTAATGTGTTCTTATATTTCCTCTGCAAATGTTGGACTATGACTTCTGCGGACTGTGAAAAACAGTCTTGATTTTTACTTCTGCTAATTTCAAGGTCCTATCCCTGTAGTTTTCTTGACAACAATGTTGGAATAGTTTCCCATTGCCTTCTTCCAGGAAGCTCCAATTTTGTGATTTCCTGGTAGTTTCCCAACCGTACACCAGCAGTGGGTTGCTACCGGTATGGTACAGTTCTATGAACCGGTAGCAGTGGCGGTGAGAGGCTCCACCCACCCGCCCCGGATGCTTCTGTGCATGCGCAGAAGCTTCGTGCACGCGCGAACCGGTAGGGATGGGATTTAGAACCCATCACTGCAGGGGCGGGTTGCTCACTTACTGATACCGGTGCGCTGCGTGCGCATCTCCACGTTTTGGGCATGCGCGCCCCCTCATGCGATTTTGCTTCTGTGCATGTACGGAAGGAAAATCTTGCCAAAATCTCACGAGGGGACGTGCATGCGTGCGAGATTTTGGCACGATTTTGCTTCTGTGCATGTATGGAAGGAAAATCTCGCCAAAATCTCACACGCGCGCGCGTCTCCTCACGAGATTTTGGCGCGATTTTGGCGAGATTTTGGCGCATGCGCAGAAGCAAAAAAGCCCAAAAATTCTCACAAAAAGATGGCGACGCGCACGACAGACCGGCGGAGACGGCACCGGAGTGGTCGTACACAAATTGCGCAATCGGCCACTCCCTACCGGAGCTACGCACTGGACAGCTCCTGTAGGAACCCACCACTGCATCACTGCCATACACTAACCATATTTGACCCACAGCTTTATACTGCAACCTAGCAAGAACACTTGAGTAATCAAAATAAGGAAGAGGGAATAGCAGGAACACAAGATCCATCCCCTTCCTCTCTTATCTTTACCCATCCCACCATCTCAGGTTCCAACACTTGTTTTTATAACACTCACATGAGCACAGTTAGAGAGGACTTGTGACATCAGAATGCTTTTCCTGGTATCTGCAATCAGCATCAGATATACATCCAGGCAAGGTCCCCCCCCAGATTTTGCCACTGATTGAGTCAAAATGACAGAGTAGGAGGAACTTGGGTAGGGGGTGACATATGCCACCCATTTCTCTCTCTACCTTGAGATCTTTGAGGAAAAGAAGAAGAGTGTTTATCTTCAAAGCTCCTTTTATGTAGCATGGATTGGGTGAAGTTGTGGATGCTCCAACACTGGGTGATTTTAAGAAGAGATTGGACAGCCATTTGTCTGGAATGGTATAGGGCAGTGATGGCGAACCTTTTTTTGCTCAGGTGTCAAAAGGGCGCATGTGCGCGTGCCCACACCCATAACGCAATGCCCTCCCCCACACATGTGCGCACAACCTCCCCTGTGCTGCCCCCCACAAGGCTCACTGAAGCCTCTGGAGCCTGTGGAAACGAACTTCCAGGGCCGTTGGGCCGTTAGGCCATTGGGCCATTTTTCACCATTTCCAGGCTTCAGGAAAGCCTCCTAAAGCATGTGGAGGGTGAAAAACGGCCCAACGCCCGAACCGGAAGTTCATTTCTGAACTTCCGGTAGGCCCGTTGGGTCCATTTTTCGCCATCCACAGGCTCTGGAGGCTTTCCTGAAGCCTGGGGAAGGCAAAAATGACCTCCCCCTGCCCTCCGGAAGGCCAAAAATCAGCTGGCCAGCCGCACATGCACACTGGAGCTGACATAGGGAAACGCCTCGCATGCCCTCAGATATGGCTCCGCGTGCCACCTGTGGCACGCGTGCCATAGGTTCGCCATCACAGGTATAGAGTTTTCTGTTCAAGCAGGGAGTTGGACTAGAAAACCTCCAAAGTCCCTTCCAACTCTGTAGTTCTGTATTCTAAGGGTAGAGAAAGAGCTGGTGGACTGTTTTCATCAAGCTGTTGTAAAGAGATCACAGTGTTGCTGCAGAGAGATTTATAATGTGCTACGATCCTACTTCTACAGCCAAAACTAATGGATTCTCTGCACTAATGCTAATGAACTAGATCCTTGGAGAGACAAATCCTTGATTTATCATCAATTATCAGGATGTTTTCAGTCAGGCTGTGGTATTTGTTCTACACAATATTCTGTTTATTTGCCTGGTATAAGCGGATTATTGTCCTATACTGCCTCTAGAGT
Source organism: Diadophis punctatus similis (assembly GCA_023053685.1). Taxonomy (NCBI): domain Eukaryota; kingdom Metazoa; phylum Chordata; class Lepidosauria; order Squamata; family Dipsadidae; genus Diadophis; species Diadophis punctatus. Next base: position 9,256,292 of record JALIGW010000003.1, on the reverse strand, counting down.
TTGGTGCTACCTAAGCTTCACTGTGTCACCTGATGTGCCTTGATCTTGGCCTACTTCCCACATTTTAGTTATAAATACTTCCTTAATTTCTGCCTTCTTGAAGATAACATCAGCATGCAAAAGAGAGAGCTCATTGAATACTGGGAGCTGAAGGACAAAAAAGAGCTTCCACCCATTACGAAATGCTGCTTTCTAGGCAAACAATTCAGGAAACAGAAGTGTCTGTGTTTGTGTTCTGTGTAGTCTTTGTTGTGCTCAGTTTCTTCTCTCCCTTTTCTCCCTCCCTTCTCTCTTTCTTTCTGATTTGCTAGAGGGTTATTATTTCTGAGCTGCAAAACCCCCAACCACCACAAAATGGGAGCAAAGAGATATCAAAAATAGTAACAATTTGCTGCCACCTTGTGATCATCTGGATTATTACAGCCTTAGATCCGCAAAAAGCTCATCCATTTACTTTCCATCTTGAACAATATTTTATAAGCATGATCAAGATTAGATGTTATTTAGGGAAGACTAAAGAACAAAATCCTCAGCTTGAATATATCTAGGAACAAAGGGACTTGCCTTCAAGATGAATTGTGATGTTTGATTTTGAACTATTGGCATAGCTGTAAGAGTTTGGAGACTCCTACTTTTGGCAGATGATATTAATATTCCTGGATAGCGGAACTGAAAGAAAACTGCTACAGTGCCAATTGTTGCTGAATCACTGTTGATTATTTATTTATTTATTTATTTTATTAGTGAGACTTATATACCGCCTCATAGTGCAAGCACTCTCTAAGCGGTTTACCAGTAAGCAATGTATATTTATATTGCCCCGAACAATCTGGGTCCTTATTTTACCTACCTCGGAAGGATGGAAGGCTGAGTCAACCTTGAGCTGGTGAGATTTGAACAGCTGAACTGCTGATCACAGTCAGCTAAAGTAGCCTGCAGTACTGCACTCTAACTGCTGCGCCACCTCGGCTCATCACCTCGGATTATAAACTATGAACAATTAAAGCAGAGCTCAAATTAGAAGATTCTGGATATGAAAATGTAAATTGTGTGTAGACAAGTTCATACCGGAATTTAGTGAAGGAACAAATTGTTTCGAAGTGGCAGGATCAGCGGTGAGTTGCTCCCGGTTCGGCCTGGTTCTTTGAACTGGTAGCACCGGTGGCAGGAGGCTCCGCCCACCCACCCAGGACACTTCTGCGCATGTGCAGAAGCGTTGCAAGCGTGCGTGCGAACTGGTAGCAAAGGGGTTTTAGAACCCACTACTGGACAGGATGTTTTTGTTCAGTTTACTATAAAGTACAGGTAGTCCTCAACTTGTGACTGTTCATTTAATGATACTTCAAAGTTACAATGGCCTTGGAAACAGTGATTAACAGCCTGTCCTCAGAATTATGACTGTCACACCATCCCCATAGTCATATGATCACAATTTATATGAGAAGGAGGAGGAGGAGGAGGAGGAGGAGGAGGAGGAGGAGGAAGAAGAAGAAGAAGAAGAAGAAGAAGAAGAAGAAGAAGAAGAAGAAGAAGAAGAAGAAGAAGAAGAAGAAGAAGAAGAAGAAGAAGAAGAAGAAGAAGAAGAAGTATTTTAAAATTATTATTATTATTTATTTTTTTAAATAAAAGTCAGATGACTCAGGATAGTTGACCAGGTCATTTTTGTATCCATGGATATTATGTTCCTTATCTTTGAATTATGCTAATTCCCAGGTCAAACAACATCAAACAAATCCTTTTCCCCTCTAATTTGCTTGTTGGAAGGAACCTCTCTCAGGCGATAAGACTGTCCTTCACAATGAAAATTTTGCCTAAAGTGATAAGAATGAAAGAACCCTCTAAAGTATTTGGGATGGGGGCTAGCTTTGAAAGAATGTTCAAGCTGAGAACAGTTATTTCTTCATGTGGGAGCTCCACAAAGAGTCAGGGAACCTGTGTCACCAACCCGAACTGAAACAGGAACACATTGTAAGAATGCTGGAGTGGTGGGTGGGGCAGGCATTTCGGGAACACAGTTGTTCTACTGTCTGAGCTGTTTTGCTATCCCACTAAATAGGCCCCTCCGATTGCAATGCTATGCCAAATATTTCACCCAGGGAATCCAAGTTGCTATATAGGGAGTAATGGTGATGCCAACAACCCCCCCCCATCTAAGCAGTTGTTGTTTCCAATGACATTATTTCTTCTGACGTTCACATGCATCTACATCAGTGGTGAAATACAATTTTTTTTAACTATCGATTCTGTGGGCGTGGCTTGGTGGGCGTGGTGTGGCTTGGTGGGCATGGCTTGGTGGGCGTGGCAGGGGAAGGATACTGCAAAATTCCCCATTCCCTCCCCACTCTGGGGCCAGCCAGAGGTGGTATTTGCCAGTTCTCCGAACTACTCAAAATTTCCGCTACCGGTTCTCCGAACTACTCAAAATTTCTGCTACCGGTTCTCCAGAACCTGTCAGAACCTGCTGGATTTCCTTGACTACACACATAACCTGCCATGTTTTTCCATCTTGCGTTGTGTCATCTGAGATCTTCACACCCCTGTAATGGGCAGATAACCAAAGGCATTCTGCTATCCACCTTGGCTAGTCAAAAAACAGAACACTTTTTAAAAACTCCAGCTGTAATGGAGAGATGATTTGATTTATTTTTTACACAGATTTAATCTTTAGAATAAGTCTAATCTTTAATTAGATTTAGAGTTGTATCATGCTATTCTTTCAGAAGTTCAAGGCATATCCTTCAGTTCTCCCTCAAAAGAAGAATACCGTACCATAAGTTGGGCTGAGGAAGAGGTAGCCCAAAGAGACCTAAGCCTCAAGCGATAAATAAATACTTGGTTACAAAAGCATATGATGAGGCAGAGAATTTTGAAAATCAACATTCAGATGAAATCAGATTTTTTTCTCACTAGGACTTGTGGATAGAAAAAAATTACCGACAATTGTTTTCATATATTGTAAGAACAGCAAGGTTATATTATAGGCACAAAGACGGAAGAATGCAGAAACACCCACAAGTGGACTGTGAAGATGGTAGATATGGCTAAACTGACTTGTTTGATGTGGGAGGGAATAACAATCACTTTTATAAAAGGCTGGAAATCCTTTATGGACTTTTTGCTGAAGATGGATAAAAATGAACTAGTGGTTTCCGAAGTTACTGATTTAAAACGGTTGTAAATGGCGAAAAGGGAACTATGTTATATAGTTTTGAAGGGGGGGAAATGCTAATAAATATGTCTGTAACAGCTATAAATAAGGTTGAAAGTTGCTTCTTTAAATATTTTTCCTTTTCTTTTCTCCCCCGAAACACTATTTTGTTATTTTCAGCATCACTTTTTTAAAAATCTTTCCTCCTTTCTTCTTTTTCTTTTATGTATTTTTTCATTTTTATCTTTTAACATTGTAAAATTTTTGTTTAATAAAAAAATAAATAATTTGTTTTGTTATAAAATGTAGTTTTAAGAAGTGTTTTTAAAAAGAAGGAGATGGGAGAACATACGCAAGTACAACTACAATAATTAACAGCAGGTGGCAGCCTTTAATTATTTTAAGGACAGGCTTTGGGATCCAAATGACATTCTTGGAAGAAGCAGATTCTTTCAGCTTTTGGTGTGTGTGTGTGTGTGTGTGTGTGTGTGTGTGTGTGTGTGTGTGTGTGTGTGTTGCACCTAACAATGGCACAAACATGCCCAGGAAACATATTTTTTTACTATTTGCTCATGAGGTTACCTTCATGTAGAGACTACATGAAGCCCATAAGTGAGGTGGGGTCAGGTTATTCTTACCAGTCTTAAGGTAGCATTTTCCCCTTATTCTTTTTTTTTAATTATTAAAGTTTATTATAAGATAAAATACAAATTGAAATAAAAATCAGGAAAGAGCAAGAAGGAAAAAGGGCAAAGGTAAAGAAAGAAAAAGTAAAAAGTAGTGTCTTCTGAATTGGTACAGAAGAATACAAGGAAAGTTACAAATTCAAACCTTTTGCTTCTAGTTAGTTCAAACCCTTTCTATAACAACAACAACGTTAATCTAACCATCAGAATCTAAAATCAAAATTTCATTTCCCCTCCCCCCCCATTTCGAAGTCCATAAAACATATAAAAATAATAAAAAGCCCAGAAGCTGTTTTCAGGTGGAAACAAAACTAGATAACTTTTTTGTCTTTAATAAAGACAATCAATTTTGCCATCGCTGCCGACTCCAACTTCCCTCCTTCTGGGAATTGATGTGTCTTTTCATACATATCTAAAGCTGTCCGGGAACTTTTAAATGAAAGGACAGTGTCACATCTACTACAGATCTGCTAGATGGCAGTTTAGAATAGGATATCTCTGACAGAGATGCATCTATTGTGGAATACCCTCTTTGATGAGGTATCCTTTTCTGCTTTCATGGTACTGGTATTTAAAAAAGAAGAGCAATAGCACTTAGACTTATATACCGATACACAGTGCTTGGCAGCCCTCTTTAAGTGGTTTACAGAGTCAGCATATTGCCCCCAACAATCTGGGTCCTCATTTTAGTGACCTTGGAAGGATGGAAGGCTGAGTCAACCTTGAGCCGGTGAGAATTGAACTGCTAGCAGTCGGCAGAATTAGCCTGCAAATACTGCATTCTACAACATTACAAAACCCCTGTGATTTATACATTCATTTTTGACATTTAAATACAGTTTTTTTTAAAAAGGACAGGCTTTACATTCATGGTATCATGATGATCATAACTAGGGAGGATGTGTGTGGTGTATAACACTTGTCTTCTCCTTTCCAAGATGTCTTATATCTCTCCCTCATGCCTTAGAAGTTTCTGTACAAAGCAAACGTCTAGTTCAGTGTTGGCAAACCTTTTTGGCACCGAGTACTAAAATAGGAGCACATATGTGCGCGTGCATGCTGGAAACCGGAAGAGCAGCTGCCCAATGCGCATGCGCGCGCCGGGAAGATGATCTTCCGGTTTCCGGTGTGCGCATGCGCACAGGCCAGCTGGTCTTTGCATGCACATGCGCGCCAGAAGACCAGGTGGCCGGTGAGCATGCGCGTGCCAGAAAGCGGAAGAGAAGCCGCCCAGTGTGCACATTCTGGTTTCCAGTGCTCCCGCGCGCATGAAGACCAGCTGGCTGGCACACCGGAACCTGGAAGAGCAATGGGTGCCCGGAGAGATGGCTCTGCATGCTACTTCCGGCACGCAGGCCATAGGTTCGCCATCACGGGTCTAGTTGGATTGCTCCTCAGCTGAAATAACTTCTACAGTAATGTTCAGAACATTGTTAGAACTCTGGCTTTGCAAACAATTTTTAGTTCTAGCATTGGAATCTTGGTATATTTCACGGGGAATAAAATAATTCTGCAATTAATTTTTGAGATTTGGCAAGGAAGCGACACTTTACTGTGTCTTGTCAATATCTTCATTACTCTCCCAGTTCATTGCAAGATAATGTGAGACCTTCGCTTGTCCATTCTGTCTTTGGAAGTTTTCTAGTCCAACCCCCTATCCAAAGGAGGAGTCCTCATACCATTTCAGGTAAATAGTGGTCCAATCTTTTCTTGAAAACTTCCAGCGATGTGGCATAAACAATTTTGGTAAGCAAGCTGTTCCCAAACTAAGCTGCTTAATTGTTCTCACTATCAGGAAATTCCTCCTTATTTCCAGATGTCTCTCCCTCTGCCAAGCTTCCACCCATTGTGTCTTTTTCTATCCTCAGGTGATATGGAGAATAAATTGATACCCTCCATTCTGTGGCAGCATCAATACTAGGACACTAGGGTGTCAAAATATAGATTAATAGGTACAAAATAGGTGCAGCATGTAAATCAATTACATTTATTTGTAATAATCCTGGCAACAGGGCAGAGAAAAGAAATTTAATCTAATAGACAAAAGGTGTAAAAAAGACAACTTTGTAAAGCATATTTCAAAAAATTTGAACCAAATTAAAGGCCTTTTCAGCTTCTAACAAGATTAAAATAGCTAACATATCTGCCACTATATTCAAAATATAAATCACCAAGTGAATATTGTCACATTCTATTTTTTAGAGAATTCAGACAGTAGTGAAAATTATGGATGAGAATAATTTTTGTAATCACCTATCTAAGGTTGCTATTAAAAAATTGGTATCAGGTTTAACCAACAATATTGGTCTACATGTTTAGATTAGATTAGATTAACAGAGTTGGAAGGGACCTTGTAGGTCATCTAGTCCAAACCCCCACCCAAGCAGGAGACCCTACACCATTTCTGACAAATGGCAGTCCAGTCTCTTCTTGAAAGCTTCCAATGATGAAGCTTCCACAACTTCCAAAGACAAGCTGTTCCATTGGTTGATTGTTCTCACTGTCAGAAAATTTCTCCTTATTTCTAGGTTGAATCTCCCCTTGGTCAGTTTCCATCCATTATTCCTTGTCTGACCTTCGGGAGCCAAATAACTCCTTCCTCTCTGTGGCAGCCCCTCAAATATTGGAACACTGCTATCATGTCTCCTCTGGTCCTTCTCTTCTCTAGACTAGCCATGCCCAGTTCCTGTAACCATTCTTCATATGTTTTAGCCTCCAGTCCCCTAATCATCTTGGTTGCTCTTCTCTGCACTCTTTCTAGAATCTCAACATCTTTCTTATAGTGTGGTGACCAAAACTGGATGCAATACTCTAGGTCAGGGGTGAAATGTGAAATTTTCCCCTACCGGTTCTGTGGGCATGGCTTATTTTGTGGGCATGGCTTGGAGGTCTGGTGGGTGTGGCTTCAGGTGGGCGTGGCCAGGTTGTCATGTGACTGGGTGAGCATGACCAGGTTGTCATGTGACTGGGTGGGTGCGGCCAATTTAGCAGTCCATTTTGCCAGGGAGCAGGGGGCTGGACTAGATGACCTCTGAGGTCCCTTCCAGCCTTTGCTGTGCTGTTTCAAAGTATCCTCTGAAGCTGTGTCTAGTGCCAGCCAGGTTTGTGTTCCTCCCTCCCCCCTCCCTCCCATCTCCCTTTTTTTCTTTCAGGTGGGGAAAAAAGGTTTTAAAAAGTTTTTTTTTAAGAAACAGGAAGTGATGATGTCGGGGTGGGTGGGCGGAGCCTCGCGTTGCCATCGCTACCGGTTCTCCGAACCAGCCGCCGCAACAGCTACCTACTTGCCCGAACCGGGCCGAACCGGGAGGATTTCACCCCTGCTCTAGGTGTTGTAGATGTACATGTACATGTAGTAGTATTTTTATCTGGCTTTAATGTTTTTGTTACATAAGCTTTTCTTCCTAAACTGTGCCCAATTTAACTTCCTAAAAAAGTTATTTCGCTGGCATGTTTAACGTTTTCCCATATCCAAAATCAAAGTGCCAAGTAAATCTATATGCTGTTCTCAGAGGTGGGATCCTACCTCTGATTGCCGGTGAGGTTAATTGCTGAGTTCGGCACAGAGCCGAAGACTCTGCTCCCGTTCGCGGAACGGGAGCTTTCCCCGGGCGCTTTCCCCGCCCGCATGGATGGCGCCAATTGCGTTCTTTTGCCCTCTGTGCATGCCCAAAGCATTCCGCATGCGCAGAGGGCAAAAGAACGCAATTGGCGCCATCCATGCGGGCGGGGAAAGCGCCCGGGGAAAGCTCCCGTTCCGCGAACGGGAGCAGAGTCTTCGGCTCTGCGCCGAACTCAGCGATTAACCGCACCGGCAATCAGAGGTAGGATCCCACCTCTGGCTGTACTATTAAAACTCTCATTGTTGTGACCTTTTACTGGGTGAAACGGTGTATTGTAGAGCAACAAGGAAGGTTTCTGAGGCTCCTGCCAGCTTCCCATAAGGAAACTGAAGGCAGAAGCCAGCAGGGATTTGGAAGTTCCTCACACTCCCACTGTTTTTTGTCCATCCTTGGTCATTCTGCTTCTCTGTTTGAGGAGGAAACAGAGAAGAAATCACCCAGTGCGTTGTCTAGTATTATGTAAATGTGAAAATTGCAAGGACAATGCTGGGATCTATTCCCACTTTTATTTTCACTTCTGGGAAATAAGATACTTCAGTGGAAATGTTATTTTTAACTTGCCAGATCTTTTGCTAATCTTTAGCCTTGGGAAATCCGCAAATGCAAAAGAGGATATTCCAGGGGTGAAATGCTACCGGTTCGGCCCAGTTCAGGCGTACCGGTAGTGGCGGCCGCCGGTGGTTCGGAGAACAGGTAGCGGTGGCTGCGTGAGGCTCCGCCCACCCCCTGGATGTCACCATTTTCTTTTTTTAACCCTCTGCGCATGCGCAAAGCCTTCTGCGCATGCGCAGAGGCTGACAAAGCATGCACGACGTGCGCTTCCAAACCAGTATGGAAGGTAAGTAGCTTTCACCGCTGGGCTGTTCCCTTTCATTTTTAAAGAAATCTTGCAGATTTATGTTCCATAACTATTAAAGCATTTATCAGCTACTTAGTAGTATGAGAAGCCAGACATCATTAAGCAACTAATGGCTGGGAGGGCTAAGCAAAGGCTATTAATCCTTGTAAATTAAGTCAGGCAATCTTTTGAGGCTGCTGGAATACAAACCTTCTGAAACAGAGAGGTTGTTCCCATCCCAGTTTTAAAGTGAGTGTTTTCTATGACCAATACCTTCATTGCTGCTGCCAAGTTTATATTCACCTGTTTTTCTGGGAAGAATGATCCACTTCCAAACAAAGCATTGCGTATAGATGCCTTCCATTTTCATTTTTGGAAATGTCGCAGATGGGGACTGCAGCCAAGAAATTAAAAGAGGCTTGCTCCTGGGGAGGAAAGCTATGGCACATCTAGACAGCATACTAAAAAGCAGAGACATCACCCTGCCAACAAAAGTGCGTATAGTCAAGGCTATGGTTTTCCCAGTTGCAATATATGGCTGTGAAAGTTGGACTATAAGGAAGGCTGAGCGCCAAAGAATTGAGGCCTTTGAACTATGGTGCTGGAGAAAAAACTCCTGCGAGTCCCTTGGACTGCAAGGCGATCAAACCGGTCAGTCCTAGAGGAGATCAACCCTGACTGCTCTTTAGAAGGCCAGATCCTGAAGATAAAACTCAAATACTTTGGCCACCAAATGAGAAGGAAGGACTCACTGGAGAAGAGCCTAATGCTGGGTAAAATTGAGGGAAAAAGAAGAAGGGGACTGCAGAGAATGAGGTGGCTGGATGGAGTCACTGAAGCAGTCGGTGTGAGCTTAAATGGACTCCGGGGGATGGTAGAGGACAGAAAGGCCTGGAGGAATGTTGTCCATGGGGTCGTGATGGGTCAGACATGACTTCACGACTAACAACAACAACTACAACAATGGAGTTCAGAAGCATTCTTGTAAACAAGGCATATTCTTGAGGCAACATAGTTCCTCCATTCAGTGTGTCCCTTCCTAATAATTTGTGTATATTAATTTAAAGATTCTATTGATTGATTGATTGATTGATTGATTGATTGATTGATTGATTGATTGATTGATTGATTGATTGATTATCTGCCACCAAGTCAGTGTGGACCCACAGCAACCACATAGATAGATTTCTTCCATGTTGATCTGTCCCTAATCTGCTCTTCCAATCTTCCAACCCATCACTACTGCACCTGAGTCCATCCACCTTGTTGCTTGTCATCCTCGTCTTCCTCTTCTTTCCACCTTTTCCAGCACTAGAACCTTTCAAGAACAAATAAATGAAGAGGGAAGGAAGTCTCCGAGGGAGATCCCCAACAGGATCACATTGCATACAGTACTTCTGCATGAATTGAAGGTTCTAATTTGTCTTGGTTGGCCACTGGGAATACTAAATGCTAGACTAAACAGATCTTTGGATTGATCCTGTATGGTTCACTTGATATATATTTGCCTCTGTCTTCTGAGTTATGAACAGGCAGTTGTTTCAAAGAAGTTTACACAGGGTTGATCTCGTTTGCTACAAAGAATTTTGTTTCTGATCTTTTCTAAAATTACATGGGCTTGTTAAAACATAGCAACTGAAACCTTACAGAATATTTCTATTCTTCCTCATTGTACTTTAAGGATGAGTACATTTCTAAAGTAGAGATCATCACAGCTGAGAAGCCTATAAGCTTTAGGCTAAGTAAACTTTTATGCCGGGTTTTCTGTATGAGAAAATGAAGTTTTGTGTTCCTGGGCATATCCATAAAATCAAAGCTTAAACTTAAGCTTCCCGTACTTCAATTAATGGACACGATCTTATTATTATAAATACATCCCTGTTAAAACATTCCCTGCTTGCTTCTTATGAAGTCAGTGAGAAGTCATTAGCATAAAGCACATGCACATTTTACTTTAAATGTAACCTTTTCAGAAAGTCACAATCATTCTGTAGTTTTGTTTCTGCATTCTAAATGTATATCTTATAATATCTGTTAGTGCCAAAATCACTTTTTAGTTGTTTATAATCAACTGGTCTTCCAAGTAAATGAAATACAGAAGATAATTCTTCTCTGCCATAGTTGAGATACTTTGCTATAGAAAAAGAGTCAATACAACTCGTCCTTAGGTAATTATGACCATTTGGTCAATGACCATTCAAAGATATGACAGTGCTGAATGAGTGGTACTTATGACCAGTCTTTGGAGTTCTCTCCGTGGTGATCCGGGCGCTTTGCACCAAGCTTACAATTATGACATTGTTGCAGGCTGAAGTAATGTGGTTGTGATTTCTGATGTTCCCAAATGATTTCCCACAAGCGAAGTCAATGGGGAAGCTGGCAGGAAGTCCGAAATCATAATCATGTTATTTCTTTGCTTAACGACCCACACGGTCCTTGCTTAATAACAGCAACAGGGACTGCTAGAATTGCTGTTGCTAAGGGACATGGCCATGTGATGTCATGTTTACAACTGCGTCGCTTAGTGAACCCAATTGCCATCATAACCCGAGGACTACCTGTGAGTGAAATGGCGGCAACATTTTAAAATTTATTGCATGCTTCCCAGAATCACTTGTTTGTGACATGGACAGGTGTATAAATTGGTTTAATAAATCAAAAATATATGAATTTATCCTTAAAATAAATTTATACCGGTTTTGTTCAAATTAACTGTCAGGGTTCCAAGTAACACTCCCAACGAAAGAAAACTCTGAGGCCTGAGTTTCCTCAAAGTTCCATATTATTAGAGATGTCATATTGGTACATCTGGGAAAACACGAATCTGAAAGCTTCCAGTTTTCCACACCCAAAAGAAAGTTCAAGTCCCTGCCCCAGCACCCACATGTCCATCACATGGTCCAATCAATGCACCGTCCCAACTGGAGATGCCTCCCAGGCACACCCTTTCAGGTGCAGGGCAGAGTGACCTTGAGTTTCGGAGAGAGGAATGTTATTATGACTACACATCTCCCCAGTTCCATACAATCCCCCCTCCCAATTTCCCACAGCACTAAATGTGACAGGCCTGAAGATCCAATGCCCAAGATGGTTTGCAGGCCTGACATTAACCTGATCTCACCATCCCTATCCTCAGGGGAGTAAAGTGGTTGAGATTGACTGGAGAATTGAAGCAATCTAGCAGAATGATGAATGGACTCCCTGTCATATTTTTGGCTTGCAAGGACTATGTTTTGTCCATGTAACCTAGGAAGCAACATATCTGACTGGCATTTGCTTTTATTTTTCTGATCAAGACTATTACGGCTCTTTTTAAACAATCCCAGAATCATCCTGAATTGTATCTGAAAGAGAGTCAGATGTTCTGAACTCAGAAAGTGACTTTACTTTTTTTGTAGCCACATGAGTTTGCATCTCACGTTGTTAGAGAAAAAGCTGGACTCTGCATTTTTGATGCACCCTTAAAAAAAAAGTCTACCCTATGGACCACATCACAATCCCAAAATAGCATCTTTTGTACCCTTTTTTTAGCCTTTCGGCTCAGCTGTTTGTAGAAGTTGCTTTTGGAGGTTTCTATTATGGGAAATGGAAGATTTGATTTTTCCCCCCATTCAATCTAGCTAACCACTAAGTAAATTCTAAGAAATCTCAGTGGTTTTCTTCTTCTATTTTTTTAAAAATGCTCCCAGCAGTAATAACATGATTCTAGTACTGCTGACCAATGTGGTTCCAACTAAAAAAAAAAATCCATGGTCTGAATAGCACATTTTTTTCCCATGCTCACATTGCATGAATGCCTGTCAAGTCATAAGAGAACTATGTGCCATGTGGGCTTTTTTTCCTGAATACATGGGTTTGACATTATATCCACCCTAATCTAAGGAATCTTAAATTCTATCCCTGGTAAGGACCTGGAATATGAGGGGTGGGTGTCAAAATACTATATATTATCAAATTGCCAAAGTATTACTAAATCTAGGTATCAATATGAAAATAGGAAACTGCTTTATACCTAGTGAGTCCACTGGTTCTCTTTAGCAAAAAATATTATCAATTATAGTAGACAGGAGCTCTTCGAAATTTCAGCAAAGTATTTTGCAGCATGATCTTCTACTTTCAATGAATTTGTACTGATTTGTACAGAATTTGTACTCTATCATCACTGGAGGTTTTTAAGAAGAGATTGGATAGCCATTTGTCTGGCATGATAGAAGGGTCACCTGCTTTTGCAGGGGGTTGGACTAGAAGACCTCCAAGGCCCCTTCCAATTCTGTTGTTCTGTTATATTCTGCTAAATACTATTAGCAAGATCTTTGCATGTAGCATAGCTGGACCATGTACTTCTTTTGTGTAACTTCCATTTCTCTTGGCCTCTCCCTAAAGCAGGGGCTGGCTCAGGAATTCTGGGAGTTGAAGTCCACAAGTCATAAAAAAGGCCACTGTTCCCCACGCATGTCCTAAAGCAGTGGTTCTCAACCTTCCTAATGCCCCGACCCTTTAATACAGTTCCTCATGTTGTGGTGACCCCCAACCATAAAATAATAAAATTATTAGGAAACTCAGGGGTGGGTTCTAACTTACCTCGCTGCCGGTTCACTTCCTCCTGCGCTGCGTGGCTGCGCCTTGTGGGCTCGTGGGCGCTTTGTGAGTGCATGCATACGTAGTGCTGAAAAAATTTAAAATTGAAAAAAAAAAAGCTGAAAACAAGATGGCAACACATGCGCAGTGCTAGAAATTCAGTTTCTGCGCATGCTCAGAAGTTCCCATGGTACATATTTTTTTTTTTGCAGTAGTCTATTTGCATGTGGGTGGACCCACCTGGAGATGGATAGAGAAGCGGTATCTCAGTCCCTAAGACCATCGGAAATATGTGCTTTCCGATGGTCTTAGGCGATCCCTGTGAAAGGGTTGTTCGACCCCCAAAGGGGTCGCGACCCACAGGTTGAGAACCGCTGTCCTAAAGCATATAGTTAAGGTATAAAAAAAACCCAAGCCTTCTGAAACTATATTTCAGGGAATTCTAGAATGTGATGGGTTACTGCAAGGGATCAGAAGAAAAAGAAAGAAAGAAAGAAAGAAAGAAAGAAAGAAAGAAAGAAAGAAAGAAAGAAAGAAAGAAAGAAAGAAAGAAAGAAAGGAAGGAAGGAAGGAAGGAAGGAAGGAAGGAAGGAAGGAAGGAAGGAAGGAAAGAAGGACCTGCCATGTTCACTTGAACATTGAATTTTCAATCCCTATAGCCTTTTCTCTTAATCAAGAGTTCATTTTTTTTAAACTAAAAGGTTTGGTGGCCTGAAAAAGTTGGAAACCTCCTGCTATAAATGACAGTTTCAAAGCCATATTATTTTCTCAGAGGTTGCTTTGAATTCAGTGGAGTTTACTCCGAGCTGCATGGTTACAGAGGACTGTACATTTCCCAAAATGAATCCTTTTTGCAAAATAAACAAACCCAGGAATGAGCAATGTGGCTGAAGAGGTGCTTTTTATTTAATTTAGGGCACAAATATGTGCCCAGACCTGACCAGTACACTGCAAAGGAATGTCTCCTTTAAGAGTGACATTTCTCTGTGTTTATTTTTGGAAGTAAGTTAAGCGACATAATTCATAACCAGAGATGGAATTTCCAGAATAACTTCAGTCAGGTGGAGTCAGCAACGGATTAGAAGTATCAATGTAAAAATTCCGGCTTGCAGCAGGAAATGAAAATTATGATTCAATGAAAAGAGGTCTGATTCAATTTTTCCTTATTGTACCCACTACCCATGGAATTGAAGTTGCAAGATTATGCCATTTCTGAGCATTTGTGTAGGGCTTTTAAATTGTTTTCTACTGGCTCATGTACACTTTCAGGATCAGAGTCAACATGGTGGGACTGGTTGTAATATTAATCAGCTTTGTAGAGTTGCTTTAAGGCTCAGATCCAATGTTATATGAGCCATATCCACCTGCCGTGAAGAACTTTGTCTTTGTAAAATCTAGATCTGTAATAACATTTGGGATATCTTTCCCTCTGAGGTCGGATTGGTTCTGATCTTGCTGACCTTTCAGAAAGACCTGGATACCCCCTCCCAGAGGTGGGTTCCTCCTGGTTCGGACTGGTTCGCCCGAACCGGTAGCGATCCGCTGGTGACATAACAATGAGGTCACGGAACCGGTTCGGTCGGTGCTGGTCCGTGGGCGCCGCTATCTTTTAAAAAAAATTTATTTGGATTTTTTTTTTAGATTTTTTTGGGGGGGAATTTTTTTCCGGGTTTTGTTTCTTCTGCACATGCGTAGAAGCTGAGTTTCCGGCACGTGCGCGCCCACGAGGCATGCCCACGTGGCGCGGAAGGAAGCGAACCGGCAGTGAGCTAGTTAGAACCCACCCCTGCCCCCTCCCCAATCTATGAAAAGTAACCTACAGCCACTTAATTATTGGTCACCTTGACACCTCAAACCCCCACAGCTTCAACCTTAAACTGTCTACCGTGGACCTCACCCCATTCCTAAGAGGTCCGTAAAGGGGGCGTGCATAAGCGCACCAGTGTGCCTACTGTCCCTGTCTTACTGTCCCCATTTATTTGTACTCATTTACTGTGTTCATGTCCATGCTATACCTGTTATCTTGTACATGTTTGACAAATTAAATAAATAAAAAATAAAAATATATAAGGGGGTGAAATGTGGTTGTCCATACTTTAAGAAAGTTAGAAAATGGTTAGTATTTAGATGGGAGGCTATCAAAAAATAGCTGATATCTCAGCTAAATTATCTTGGAACAACCCTGATGGCAATTAGATTTACCACAAAAAAAATTGACATAGGAGTAGAGAGGTGATAATTACAGAGATCACAATGCATGGGTTCCACCACAGCAATTAAATTTACAATATTACTTTTTGTAATAAATTAGTTCTTGAAGTACCAAAATAAGTAGCACTTGGCAACTCAATAGCAATGAGGTAGTTTTTATGTAACAAGCATCACCTACAAATCTTTCTATTCAAAGTAGTTGAATTTAGAAAATAAACCTATTGTTAGGAACAGACCCTTGGAATAGTTTTGTGGCCTTGAGAAATAGCTTAGGAATTGAGATTCCATGTCTTCTACCTCCATGCACAAGGGACCTTTCCTCTCTGCCATTCTATTTCTCCCTCAAAAATAAACTTGAAATATCAATCAGAATAAGAATAGAGCTGGAACGGACCTTGGAGGTCTTCTAGTCCAACCCGTTGCTCAAGCAGGAGGTCCTATACCATTTCAGACAAGTGACTGTCCAGTCTCTCCTTAAAAACCTCCAGGGATGAAGCACCTACACCTTCTGAAGGCAAGCTGTTCCACTGGTTAATTGTCCTCACTGTTAGGAAATTTCTCCTTCATTCCAGATTGCTTCTCTCCTTGATTAGTTTCCATCCATTGTTTCTTGTCCTGCCGACAGGTGCTTTGGTAAATACGGTAAGTTGACCCTCTCCTCTTTGTGGCAGCTTCTCAAATGCTGAAATGCTGCTATCGTGTCACCCCTAGTCGTTTTTTCTCTAGACTAGCCAATCCCAAATCCTGCATTTTTACTGCATTTTTACTGTCGGCATTTCTACTGAAATAGTGGGATTAAGTGGATGATAATTTCCTAGGCAGTTCCAGTCCAAGCTACCAGCCTTTGTCCTTTGAATAAGTTGCGTGCTGTTCCTGCTTGTGTTCTAATTCTGAGGTCACCAAGTGCATACCGGAGTTCTCAGCAAGGATTAAGCAGCCTGTATAAACCACACCAGGCCCTCTTACCTTCACTTTCTATAATAGATGACTTGGCCTCCTGAGTCACCTTGTTACCTTATCAGTTCATTCTAAAGGTGTATAGGGTGTGAAGGAAAAGGATAAGAACAGCACAATAACACTTCCTCTATCTTTCTCAACTCTCCTGTACCTTTTCACCACTACAATTTGGCGAGCAAAAAATTTCAAGGAAACCAATATTTCTCAGAAAAGTATTTAAATCTGTTCTACAGCTTCCTGTTGGTAACAGTGAGAACAGTTTAAAGAGGCCGGAGTAATTGCTAATGTATTAGTCATTAAAGAGTAACTTTAGATCTGAATAGGTAATTTCATTAGATGGAGGAAAAAATCTGGGTGACTGGATCAAACACAATGGAACTGTTGGGGCCGGGGGGGGGGAGGAGATCAGTGGTGAAATCCAATTTTTTTTACTACCGGTTCTGTGGGCGTGGCTTGGTGGGCGTGGTGTGGCTTGGTGGGCGTGGCTTGGTAGGCATGGCAGGGGAAGGATACTGCAAAATATCCATTCCCTCCCCACTCCAGGGGAAAGATACTGCAAAATCCCCATTTCCTCCCCACTCCTGGGGAAAGGATATTGCAAAATCTCCATTCCCACCCCACTCTGGGGCCAGCCAGAGGTGGCATTTGCCGATTCTGCGAACTACTCAAAATTTCCGCTACCGGTCCGCCAAACTACTCAAAATTTCCGCTATCGGTTCTCCCGAACCTGTCAGAACCTGCTGGATTTCACCCCTCGGGGAGATGATTGTGCCATGTAGAAATAGATTGAAGGAATTTTACTTGTTTTGATTATCTTCTGATCAGGTGTTTAACAGTTCCTGTTTTTGACACCATAAGATATAATCCTGTTTAAATTGTTCCCTAGAGTTTAGTGAGATCTTCCTAACGTCAGCAATGAAATAACTTCCTGATGAAAAATTTTTTGTTTGTTTGTTTGTTTCTGGTGTAAATGTATTCCATGCAACCTAACGGTATGAAAAAAATGCAGTCATGTAAGAAATTACTCTTACAAAATCCTGCTTTCGAATCACAAGACTCTGTGATTGGACAAGATGCTCAAATGGGTGATTGCTGACCAGCCCCAAGTATTCTCAGAGTCAGATGATTGAAATGCATTTCAATTTGGCTTATAGTCTGATTTATGGTTTAGTGGTTTTCAATTTGGCTTATAGTCTGATTTATGGTTTAGTGCCTTTCATGGCTGTTCTATGACAGTCTTCTTCAATTTTGGTGTCTTCCCAATATATAAACTTCAATTCCCAGAATTTCCAGCAATTTCATATTGATTGGGGAATTAATTGGATTAAAGTTCACACAACCGGAGGGGCCCCAGATGGAGGGGTATATTATAAAATAGCCTGTACTAAGAAAGTGACAGAAGAAATATCATTCTTATTTTTCCTGATTTTTGAGGCTATTAATCATAGAAAACTTTATACTCATTTGAACTGTCTGAATATCCTGATTTCCCCAAGGCTTCGCAGGTGATTTATTTTATTTGTGAGATTTATATACCGCCTCACAGTGCAAGCACTCTCTAAGCAGTTTACACCAGTAAGCAATGTATATTTATATTGCCCCCAACAATCTGGGTCCTCATTTTACCTACCTCGGAAGGATGGAAGGCTGAGTCAACCTTGAGCCCGTGAGATTTGAACCGCTGACCTGCGGATCACAGTCAGCTAAAGTGGCCTGCAGTACTACACTCTAACCGCTGCGCCACCTCGACTCTTTATTGTGATGTTCTGGGTGACACACTAGCATTCACCAACACCTGACAACAACTATTCTCAAAAGCACACCCCATTCTTATGTGATTTTTGGAGGCTGTGAAGGCCATGGAAGAACCTCCTCCAAAACTGCTTCAAGAATGAAGGCTTGTGTGATAGCCATAATAGCCTCAGGTAAATGCCTGTAAACAGAAAGAGAACTCTGCCTGGATGTAAACAGCATGTGGCAGATCCTGGAGAGCAGTAGTGGGTTCTGAATTAATTTGCTACCGGTTTGTGCTCGCGCTCGCGCCCATGCGCAACACTTCTGTGCATGCTCAGAAGCTTCTGCACATGCACAGAAGCGTCCCGGGTGGGTGGGCGGAGCCTCCCACTGCCGCCGCTAACAGTTCTAAGAACCGGTCCGAACTGGGAGCAACCCACCACTGCTGGAGAGTGCTGGGTCATGGGGTCAATTGCACCATTCACCAAGACATGCATTCCTTGGGGAAAGACAGCCTTTTTGGAATGGCAGAAGTGACACTATGGCTGAAGTTGAGGCCTGGGCCTCTACTTCCGTTTAGCTTTGGCACTGCTACTATGTGCCACTGTTCAGAATGGCCTTTATGTGGGGTGATAGAGAATTGCTTCTCTTTTGTTTGGGGAAAGGTTGACATGTCAGCTGAGCCAAGTTAGGCATGTTGCAAAATTTTAATACGACAAGCCCCAAAGGCTCACCATCACTGTATTAGATAGTTTTTTAAATTGATGGTACCTGCCCATCAATGCCTATGAACAAAAGGTTACCAGGTAGCTTTGTTGGCATCACAGGACATGTGAGGTCAAGTTGGCTATTTTACATCTGAGTTTCAATACAAACCACCTCATTAGATGTTGCTGTGGAGAACCAGGAATACGTTAGCTGTTCCTTAAGGATATGTTAGTTGAGTTCCTGAAGGAATGGTGGAATATACATTAAGGAGACACACGAAGACTCTGATAGCAGTCAAAAACATGTTTGAAAACGAACAGCATTTTTAAAAAATTTTGAGTTGCGCTTACTTCCTACAAACGTTTATATAATGTAATTATACTAATACTGTTTTGGTTTTTTTCTATAATTGTCTATCCTGTTGGCAGCTGACCTGTGAAATACATGTCTTAACATAGGCTAAAAGTTTTTCAAGGCAGCCTTTGAAATTTACAGCTGCACTATATTTGAACTTCGAAAAGACATTGGAGAACTGTATTTTTCCAGTATATCTTTAACTCAAAGCGCAAACATTCTCTTGGTTTTTAAGTCAAGGCTGAGCAACGTGCAAAATAAGTGAACAAGGCGGTCACTGGACTTTCCATTCCCAAGGGAGGTGGTTAGAAAAAAAGACCTGGTCAGATAAAGTGTAGGATTACAGCACTCTCCCCCCCCCCCCCGAATTTTGAATCTGAACAATAATAAAGGACATAAAAAGTCCTCCTCCTTAGCCAAGGTCCTTTTGTAAAATGCATATCAAGCAAGGGAATATTTGAAAGGCACATTAGATAAAAAGGACACTTTGCACAGGAAGAAGGAACCATGTCATTTAAAACGGGCCCTGTGGTTTAGAGCTACTATGTAATCTGTGCCTGTTATTCTACAGGTGTTCATGAACTCATTGTTGAACAGTTGGGTACACTTTGTCAAGTTATTTCCAGCCTCCTGCTTCTGAAGAATTGCATGCTAAGACAAAGAAAACACAGTGTCTGCTTGTTTGCACACTATGGCTTAGTGTGCATAACCCTGTAATGCGTTTTTGAAAAACGAGTGCCAATTGTCTCACATTTCCGTTTCATATTTAGAGGGACTGACCTTCAATTGAGTCTTTGATTAATCATCCTTGGCTTAGGAAATAGCCAAAAATGACTGGAACCGATTGTGAATTTCAGAATGCTACTAGAAAAACAGCCGGAGAGCAAGGAAAGCACAAATAATCCCCAAAGATTTTATCTTAGGTATTTGTAGGTGCACATTGTTTTTGCTTTTTAATATTAAACTGCTTTTATAAATCGAACTCTAAGAGAGTCGGGTGTGATGAGTGAACAGAGCTGATTTTTAACATTCTACAAAATTCTCTGAGGGTTAAAGCGCCTGAAATAAATGACTGAGATCAATCAATAGAATGGACCTGTTCAGAATCCATTTTATGGGCAACTAATCCATTTCCAAACTCATCTCAAAGTACAGGTATAGTCCTTGTCTAGCGACCACAACTGGCAATTTGGTAGTTAAGCAAAACAGTCGCTAAGTAAAATTGGAACTGTGCTTATGATCTTCCTTCAACTTTCCTTTGCTTTACAGATCTCTGAAGCAGTAGTGGGTTTCACTTACCTTTGCTACCGGTACGGAACTGTGAACGCCCGTGCACACGCTTGCTTCGCTCGTGCGCGGCACTTCTGCGCATACACAGACAATTCCATGATGACGTCCGGGCAGGTGGGCGGAGCCTCCCACCACTACCACTGATATATATATATATATATATATATATATATATATATATATATATATATATATATATATATATATATATATATATATATATATATATATATATATATATATATATATATATATATATATATATATATATATATATATATATATATATATATTTCATAAAAACACATATATATTTCAGGCAGATATATATATCTGAAATATATATTTCAGATATATATATCTGCCTACCTGCCTGCCTGCCTCTGGAACTTGTATTGGGTAGCTTGTAGGAGCTTGTATTTGATGCATAATGATGCGATGTTGAAAACTTGGCCAACATGTCACAGTATCTGTTGCCTCCCCTCCTCCTTTCTTATCTGGACTTAAGACTGGCAAGGGCAGAGTTGAAGTGCAGTTAGCTACTGCTGGTTGGAAAAGCTGTTGTTGCATTGCTACTGCCATTGAAAAGGTACACTGAAGGGGGTGCATAATAAGAACACACCATGAGATTAAAACTACTGGGAAGCAATAGTCCTTGTTAACAGTGACTTCTCTTTGCATTGCTATAGATGAGGGGTTTCAAACTCAATTTCATTGAGGGCCACATCAGGGTTGTGTTTGACTTTGGAGGGCCGGGGGGGGGGGTATGGGCAGGGTGGGCGTGACCAGCTCGACGTCACTTGTGTCAGAGGCGCCTGTGGTGGCCTGAGCGCTCTGCCAGCAAAAACAGGCTCCCGAGCTCCATTTCCAGTTACAACGGCCTGCTGCAACCCCCTGCCAGTGAAAACCGAGCTTGGGAGGACTGTGCACGGCCCTCCTGAGCTCTGTTTTCACTGGCAGAGGCACCACAGGCTGGTCCCTCGCTATTTCTAGGGTGGCCTCGTGGGTCAGATCTAAGCACCCTGTGGGCCTTGAGTTTGACACCCCTGCTATAGATGGATTTGGGGAGG
Organism: Diadophis punctatus similis; assembly: GCA_023053685.1. Classification (NCBI taxonomy): domain Eukaryota; kingdom Metazoa; phylum Chordata; class Lepidosauria; order Squamata; family Dipsadidae; genus Diadophis; species Diadophis punctatus. The sequence goes on along the minus strand of JALIGW010000003.1, from coordinate 9,235,098 downwards.
GGAGTACCCCTACATGGCTCAGGGCCAGGTTATCTTCGAGACCGCCTTCTGCCACACAGCTCCCAGCGTCCGGTGAGATCCCACAGAGTTGGTCTCCTCCAGGTCCCGTCAGCTAAACAGTGCCGACTGGCGGGCCCGCGGGGGAGGGCCTTCTCTGTGGCTGCCCCGACTCTCTGGAACCAGTTACCTCCAGAGATCCGGAATGCCCCCACCCTATTGGCCCTCCAAAAAGCAGTAAAGACCTGGCTTTTCCAGCAGGCCCGGGGCCGTTGATCTCGTGGTTGCAATCGGCGAGATCCGGCCATGAAATGATATGCATGGGTTTTAAATTGTTTTAATGTTTAAGATGTTTTTAATGTGTATTCTGTTGTTAAGCTGCCCAGAGTCCTTTGGGAGTTGGGCGGCTAATAAATAAATAAATAAATAAATAAATAAATAAATAAATAAATAAATAAATAAATAAATAAATAAATAAATAAATAAATAAATAAATAAATAAATAAATAAATAAATAAATAAATAGCGGTTGCAAGTGATATGTCTGTGCTAATATAGGCTCTGATCACCCCTTGGTGCAAAAAAAAATGTCTATAGAGGGCAAGTTAAAACCAAGAAAGGGATTGTGAATTAGTGAATTTAGCTTTGATCTGAATAATGGCGAATACTACTACATATATATTTAGCATTTAGAACAAGCAGCCTTGTTTTTATCCAAATTAAAGCAATATGGAATTTATTTGTTTATTTGTTTATTTGTTTATTTGTTTATTTGTTTATTTGTTTATTTGTTTATTTGTTTATTTGTTTATTTGTTTGTTTGTTTGTTTGTTTGTTTGTTTGTTTATTTGTCAAGCTTAACAGATATAAGTATAAACATGATTATGAATACAGGAAATGGAGACAAATAAATGGGGACAGTAGGACAGGGACAGTAGGCACGTTGGTGCACTTATGCACCCCCCTTACAGACCTCTTAGGAATGGGGTGAGGTCAACAGTAGACAGTCTAAGGTTAAAGTTTTTCGGGTTATACAATAAACGTATACAACTAAAAGAAAGCGAAGGGATTCATTATGCATCAAATATTTCATTATTTCACAATGTGGCTGTTCTGCCCAAGTGTGAAATCTCACATGATCATCTAAAATGACTCTGTCTAGAAAACATAAAAATGAAGAGAAGGAAGGCTATTTTCCAGCTTCTTCATATCACACTGTTCCCTGTGGCTGTGTAAGAATGTCACGTTATTTTTGCAAGGACGGTTCCTGCTATAGTTTGCAGGAGCACCACCTAAAGACTACTTTGCCACCTCACAGAGTTTTGGGCCAAAGTCTCCTTCTGTTAATAGTATACCAGGATCAGAGGGTCAATCATAAGAGGTTTGCCCTGGGTGGTTTTCTATGAAAGTAAGTTAAAAATAGACAAAAGTTCTATTTTGGTCAAACGTTAATTTGGTGAGATAAAAATAAGTACTGCAACAAGCCTCGCAGGCACATAAAAATGACTTGGGTCACTGGGTCTTCTGCAGTTGCTAAAACTGTGGAATCAGCATAATCCCTAACAATTCAGGATATTTGCAAGGAAAGGAATAAAAGCTAAGCAAAGTGATAAAAATGTGACTTGATGCACTGGATCTTGTGAAGCTGCTGAAACGATAAAATGGATATACATTGACGATACACTTTAATTGTTGCTTTTAATCTACTGAGACTTTATTCTAGTTGCATGCATTCATTCAGCAAGTTTGAAGTTATGATGGCACTGAATGGTGATGATGAACAGTTTTTAGATTTCCCTTCCTGGACTGGTGCCTCTTGCACACACTTGCTTTACGACTGCATTACTAAGCAATGGGCATTCTGGTCTCAATTGCCATTGTAAATTGGGGACTATCTGTATTGTGTCCTCAGTCAAACTAGACCAAACCTTTTCTTCAAGTCCTATACTTTTTTTCCCCTTTCTAATCCCTCAACTATCTTCTCAGGTTTTATGAGATTGCCAAGAAAATTAAAATAAGTCTTTTTAAACCAGATGAAGTAGGAAAGAAGGAATGGTGGATGGAAATCAAATTATGTAAACCAGGGGATAAGGATTTTACTTTGGGTACACTCTTCTTTGATTTTGACCATGCCGACATTCTCCTCACCAGATCTAAAAACAAAAAACCAAACCAAACCAAACCAAACCAAACCAAACCAAACCAAACCACAAAGCCTAGAGGTGGATCTCAATTTGATAATATTTTACTCACCCATGATCTAGCTCAGTATTTTGGCAGGCTCTTTTCCATTATCTGCAATTTGCTTCTTTCACTGGAAATCTGCCATACTTGACTTCTGTGTGCAATGTAACTGTTGTCACCATTTGTTTTAAAATGACATTCTTATCTTGTTTCTCTGCTCAACAAAACTTAAAATAAGAGAAATAAGAGAATAGGAGCAGTCCAAATTGACTCTATTTTATTGTAAGCTGTCCATATGTGAGATGGAAGGCTAAAATAAATGAATATCTCATTCCCCAACCAGACAAGACCTGCTGTGGATTCCCTCCAATTGCATGAAGTCCATCTATTCCAAAACAAATGTATGTTAACCAGAGTGATGTGTGCAAGATTCTGCCGTGCTTTCGTGGAACATGTCACAGCTAGTACGGGGATTAAAGGTGTGACTCAAGAAGCAGCAGACAGGCAGATCTGTATACTGTGTGATTCAAAAGGTTAAGCTATCTATAGCATTGAACACTGACTCAGAGCAAGTACTTCTGATGTCACAACAGCACAGTACTTCGCGACTGTTCAGAAAAGAGGCCTAATCCTTTTCAGACCTGCACAAAAGCCTGGGGAAAAAAAGATTATGTTGCTTTAAGAAATCCACTTATTAGAGCTAATACAATTCCCCCCCTCCTCAAGCTAGCACAAATCCTGAATGAAGTTGACCAGCCTTAGGACAACCACATTTCCTTATTTTTGCTCATTTAGATCAGTATTTTTCAAACTTGACAGCTTTAAGGTTTATGGACTTCAATTCTCAGAATGCCACATATTTTAAATTTGCCAAGTTTGAACAAACACTGGTTTAGATTAGACCATCCTTCCAAGGAATGCTAGACAATTCATTCCCAGAGCCTCTCTTGGCCAGACATTGAGAAAAATAAAAAAGGAGTTTAGAAGCTTGACTTCTATATTTCTTGTAGCTTTTAAAGCCATCCTATGGTCCACAATATCTACTATTTGCTGATTGTTTCCATGAGCCTTGAGGTACCCAGCTGGTCCAATGATGGTGAATTTATAACTGTCACAGGCTAGAGCTGAGCACTGATGGCTTCTTGGTATTCTTTACCCAAATTTCAGGTGCCTTTTTCAATTAACAAATGTTATTTAAAAAGCATAAGCTTTCATGCACTGCAACCCACTGCATCAGCTGCATAGAATGGTGAGACCGATGTAGGATTAAACTGGGAAGAAGTGGAGGAAGAAAGGGAGAGGAAGATAGCTTGGTTATGAGGTTTTCCTCCTCTCCAGTTTAAATCCTATATCAATCAAAAGCTTACACCTTTTAATAAAATGCCTTAGTCAGAAAAGGTGCTCTCAGGCTGTGATTTTTTTTGTCACCATAGATTGACGTGACTGTCCTCCTAAATTGGTAGGTAGAGAAACTGGGTGAATTTTTTTCTCTTAATTTTTTCAGGCAATAATCTCTAGGGGAGACAGTTTACAATCCCCATGCCACATCTGACCCTTTGGCTGTCCCTGTCAGGCCTGGGTGGATTGCTTTTATTTTGAAGGAAACTCCCCTGCACCCAATTTACGTATGAGTGTGCATTCATGCCTACGCATCTTCATAGCCCTGTTGGTTGGCCTCTCCACAACAGTCCCAGTTTCTCATGTGCTCTAGGGCAGGGGTCTCCAACCTTGGCAACTTTAAGACTTGTGGACTTCAGCTCTCAGAATTGCTCAGCCAGCGTTGGCTGAGGAATTCTGAGAGTTGAAGTCCACAAGTCTTAAAGTTGCCAAGGTTGGAGACCCCTGCCCTAGGGCTTAGCCATGATAGTAACACTGCTGAGTAAAAAAGCTTCATGGAAGGAGCTCCTTACTGAGTTCTCCTCTTGGGATTTAATAGAAACACGGGCAGCATGGTAGAAACATCACAGTCCAAATAAATAGTCAACAGAGGACACTTATATTTGACCTGTGTATAAGAGTTTTAAAGGAATAATGGTGCACATAGAGCAAGAAGACACAAATTATAGTTCACCCTCAGCCACAGATGCTGTGTATGTCTTTGGGCCAGTTAACAGAATAACAGAACAGAATAACAAAGTTGGAGGGTACCTTTGAGGTCTTCTAGTCCAACTCCCTGCTCAAGCAGGAAACCCTATACCATTTCAGACAAATTGTTTTGCAATCTCTACTTAAAAACATCCAGTGTTGGAGCACCCACAACTTCTGAAGGCAAGCCTTTCCACTGATTAATTGTTCTAACTGACAGGAAATTAGTTCTTCTCTCTCACTCCAACCTATGTCATGGTGGGGAAAAATACAAGCATGTTAGTGGGACTATGGACACTTTAAATGATTTGAAGAAATATAGATACCCCTTGATTTATGACAAGTCAATTGGAGACCTTTTGAAATTATGATACCTCTCCAGGGTGTATGGTACTTACTGTACAGTTCAGGGGTGGGTTCTAACTTACCTCACTGCCGGTTTGCTTACTCCCGCGCCGTGTGGCTGCGCCTCGTGGCTGCACGCGCAGTGTCGAAAAATAAATAAATTAAAAAAGCCGAAAACAAGATGGCGACGCATGCGCAGTGCCGGAAACACAGCTTCTGCACATGCTCAGAAGAGAATTTTTTTTAAAAAAAATTCCAATAAATAAATAAATAAATAAAAATTAAAAAAAAACTAAAAAAAATATGGTGGCACCCACGGACCGGCACCAACCGAATCAGTTCCGTGACATCATCATGACATCACCAGTGGGTTGCTATGGGTTTGTGCGAACCAGTCCGAACCGGGAGGAACCCACCTCTGGTACAGTTACTGTACTGTACTGTACAGTTCTGAAGTTCTGACGGCTGCCTGCATCCCATGATCATGTGACTTCATTTCGGGCACTTGGCAACCAGCCTGTATGAGATAACCCGATGCAGCCTGCATTTGTGGCCATTTCAAGTGTCTCATGATCATGTTTTTCCACATTTTTTTTTTGCAACAAACGAACAATGGGTTTCCTTAATGATCAAGGCATTCGCTTAACTGCAGAGGTTGCTTTTTGACCACAGCATTTGCTTAACAGGGGCTGCAAAAAAGGTCCAATCAGTCATGTGAGAGACCTATTTTTACAACCATCACGACTAAGACCCATAATGTGCATGGCTCCTTTATGGTCATAAGTTAAGGACTTACAACCACACTGTACATTGTGTTCCACGAAAGTGTTGAACCTCTCCGCTGTACATTGGATCTCCATGACTTTTCGCAGGCTTTCATGTGAGGATAAAAAAGGAGTCCCGTTTTAACAGTCAAATCAAACAGTCAAATTTACTAAATTTATTGCTTAAAGCAACTCTGCTTTTCCCCACCAAGATTTCTGCAAGAAGCCCAGGCTACTTGAATAAAGAGCAAAATATTGTGCTTGTGTGAACTCCGAAGCACTTTTGAATCATGTTTGAACTATGCACAGCCCTACTACTTAGATTTTGATCAGTATTCTAATGTCAGCATTTTTAAAATGTGGAGCAATTCCATCCCAGTGGATTGTATATAGTCCCCAGGGCATGTTTTTCAAAATGTAAATGTAAAAACACCAGAGATTGGAGAATCAACCTTCACACTTAAGTTTTGTTTCAGCAAGTCAGAAGAACCTTACATTAGTTCAATGCTCAAAATAAAATAAAATAAAAACTATCTCAGAAATCATTACAGACTCTGAAAAAAAAAGATATACTGGTACATGCTACAATCTTAGGGTTTCTGCAGAGGTTGTCAAGTTGCCTAAAGAATTATTGACAGGCAGAGTAATTGATTACATGAGATGTAGCCATGAAGAATCAGACACGAAGATACTTCTTCATGTGCAGCCAAGAATTACTAATATGGCCATCAAATCTGAGCTTCAATTGCTGTAATTGTAATTCTCTGGCTGAAGCTGAATTACACAGCAAGGTTTTTCACTATACATACATTTCCTTATTTTATAATATTTTTCAGTTTTCAAGGCAACTCCCAGCAAAGTTGTGAAAATTGTGTGTAATGTTTTATAAGAAGGCTTACAATTGAAACAGCAATATTAAAAAATAATAATAAATTAGGCCGGTAATCCACATAAATGATGTCAAAAAGCAGATTCAGCCAAGCATGATCAGTTAAAAGCAGAAGAAAATAATGTGAAATTACTAGTGTCCCAACACCGATGCTGTATCACGGTTATGTAAGTTGAAATGCAAATTCTGACTTCTGCTAAAAGGCACAGAATGCATCATTCCCCTTAGCAGAATCCGCATACCTACCACATATGACTGAAGGATTAGTTGGACTATGAAGACCTTATTTTAATCATACCACCTCATTACAAAGCTGGAAAAGAATGAAGTCTCCCCTCCATCCATTTCTAAAAGAGAAAATAATAGAATAGCAGAATAATAGAGTCAGAAAGGACCTTGGCAGTCTTCTAGTCCAACCAAGGGTGAAATGCTACCGGTTCGGCCCCGTACGGGCATACCGGTAACGGCGATGGCATGTGGTTCAGAAAACCGGTAGCAGCGGCAGCGCGAGGCTCCGCCCACCCGCCCGGACGTCGCCATTTTCTTTTTTTAAACTTTCTGTGCATGCGCAAAGCCTTCTGTGCATGCGCAGAGGGTGAAAAAGCACGCACAATGGTGGCGCACACACGCGCTTCCGAACTGGTAGGGAAGGTATGTAGATTTCACCGCTGAGTCCAACCCCCTGCTCAAACAGGAAGCCCTATACTGACATTTCAGACAAATGGTTGTCCAATCTCTTTTTAAAAATCTCCAGTGTTGGAGCACCCACAACTTCTGGAGGCAAGTCAATCCACTGATTACCGTAATTGTTCTAACTATCAAGAAATATCTCCTTAGTTCTAGGCTGCTTCTAGAACTAAGGCCGCATTACTTCATTCTTGGGTGCACAGAAATTTGAGCCAATGCTTCTGGATGTCTGCGCATATAATCTAAAGACACAGAAAATGCTCACAATAGATACAAACTTAATGTAAACCGCTCCAAACTTGGTTGCAAAAAATTCAACTTCAACAACAGAGTGGTCAATGCCTGGAACACTTTACCTGACTCAGTAGTTTTTTCCCCAAACCCCAAAAACTTCAATCTCAGATTATCTACCATTGACCTCACCCCATTCCTAAGAGGTCAGTAAGGGGCGTGCATAAGCGCACAATCGTGCCTACCTTTCCTGTCCTGATGTTCACATATATTCATACCTCTTTTACTCTTATTCATGCTTGTACTATTACATATATATTCAATCATGTTTTACTGTTTATACTTTGCTTATAATCATATATGCTTGACAAATAAAACAAATACAAAATACAAAATACAAATACATGGCCGTTGCTGTGAGATGATGTAAAACTGCTTGAGAGAAAACACAGTATCTCTTTGCCTTAGTAAGGAGAACAATGGGGCTGCACAGGGCAGGATATCTCCTCAAGAAAGAATGTCTAAAATGCCTTCTATGTACAAGAAAGGGAAGCATGATCAGACAGGAGATCATTTATGCTAGGAAAGGCTTCATCCCATTATATTTTTATATATTTCTCTCATTATAGAGAGCCAGTTTGCTCTAGTGGTTAAGATACCAGGCCAGAAAGCAAAAGACCATGAGTTCAAGTCCTGTCTTAGTCATGAAAGCCAGCTGGGTGATGTTGTTAGTCACACTCTCTCAGCTCACCTCACCTCACCTCACAGGGTTGTTGTTGTGGAGAAAATAGGAGGAGGAGCGTGTGCTGGTATGTTCCCTGCTTCGAGCTATTTGTAAAAATAATAAAGACAGAATATAATGAATATTATATTCACCCCCCATGCCATATCTTGACAGTTATTTCTATAATATTGCACTTGTGTTGCATTTAAAGATTCCTGATTTATTCCTTTACATCTCTCTGTGCTATGGGAAAAAATTATTTAGAAGATCCAGATGTTAACCTTGAAGCTGGTCTGACTGAGGCCATTTTGAGACTTCAGTGCTGACACACTGGAGAAGCGGGATAGTGATGGGGGAATAGATATAGTTGGGGTGTTGTAGTCAAAACAAAATACTTTCTCTTGGGAACCAAGAACATTCCTGCAGGTGGGGGGGACTGGAGTCACCTAGCAACTGGACAATATCCTGATTGGACCATGTGACTGATTATTTTGAGAAAGTGACAAACTTTACTTTTAATTAGGTGAAAACTGTGGGAATAATCAGAGTCGGTTTTCACCAGCCTGTGCCAATATGCCATATCCAATAAACCTATTCTTTGAGGAAATTGCCTGCCTCAGAGGGTTTTTTTTTTTTGCTATGGGTATGTCACTTGGAATCCTGACACCAGAATTGCAGCTACTGAATGTTGACAATGCTATGGTAGTGAACTAAAGGACTGTTCCTCCAAAAGCTGCTTCTGATACCTTCCTGTGTGGCTAGATTCATTACAGGATGCTACTGATGGTCATCACATGTTGAAATGTCTATGGAAATTCTAAGTCATCCAGGTCATGGCTGTCCCAAAAGCACCTTTGGGATATGCTGAAATGGTTGAGGATACAGTGGATAGAGTGGATACTTTACAAATATAGCTGACAAGAAGCTCACACAGAAGTACTAGTTCTAACTTTAATATGATGTTCGTCCATCGTATTCAAAGAGGACCTTGACATCTATCAATTGGGGGGGGGATGTCAAGACTTGCGCGTGAATTGGATTAAAGTGAGGGAGAGATGCGCATAGTCAGCCTCCCTCTCTCTTCCCAGATTCCATTTTGCTCCAAATAGCAGGACAAGAGTTAAGACATTTGGAGATGGGGTGGGCACAGTGGTTGACCAGGGCGTCTTTCGTATCTTGCTGTGCTCTTAGTGTACCACATCACTTGCAGAGACCGCCTTCATGACCGTTGTCCTATTCTAGTAGATTTCATTTGCTCAGTCCACCTGTCTCCATCTGTCTTCACATGCTTGGGATAGACAAGTCCCTATCTCACCGAAGGTCAATGACCCAACGGCTACTCTCAACCTGGTTTGGCCAGTCTGTCGAAGCTGTTGCCTGGGGTGTGGCCGCTGTGCATGCTACAGTCACTAGGAGCCACAGGTGAGAGCTGAGTGACAGGTGGGGACCAAAGGTGAACGAGCTGCCCTAAAAGCTGCCCTAAAATGAGCTACCGTAAAAGGACATGACATGCCCCTACACCAGAGGTGCTACCCCTCCCTGAGCACCCCATACACCCCAACTTTAATATAAGATTAAAGTAAAGGTTAAGGTTTCCCATGTTCAACTCTAGAGGATGGTGCTCCTTTCCATTTCTTAGTCGAGAGAGCCAGTGTTGTCCGAGGACATTTCCGCAGTCATATGCCAAGGTGCATGAAATGTTGTTACCTTCCCACTGAAGTGGTACCTATTTATCTACTTGCATTTGCATGCTTTCAAACTGCTAGGTTTGGAGGAGCTGGGGTAAGTAACGAGCTCATTCCTGCTCATTGCGCAGCACTCAGGTCTTGAACCCAAGCTCTCAGTTTTGCATCTGACAATCTCAGTGTCTTTAGCGCTCCCTAATATAAGGTTACATTAGCAAAATATTGCAAATCTGAAATTGCATCCCTCCCGCCAGCCATTACCTTTATAATACTTCTGCATGCTAAGCTGCCTCTGATCTGACCATTCCCTAGTCTGTGAGTTTTCGTACTGCCATCAAAGGACATTCCCTCTTACCATTATATCTGGCATGGCTTGTTCAATACTGGTGCTGTTCAGATATGTTGAGCCTAAATATTTTTAAAGAACATAAACCAGAAGAATTCCTGGGAGTATGACTGAAAAGAAACTCCAACTTTTCCAAAAAGTTGAATACTAACATAGATGGACGTGACCTTATGGAGACTACATTTTTGTATTTTTGAAAAGTTCCTCATTAAGGTTCCTCATTGAGGTTACTCATCAAAGCCTCTTGAGTAAATTTAGTGATCATGGGATAAGAGGCCAGATTTTTTAATGGATTGATAATTGTTTAAAAACAGAAATAAATGAGTAGAGATAAATATACAGTGTTCTTGATGGATGGAAGTTAAATCTTCCAAAGAACTGTTTGGATTAATGTCTTTTACACAAACTCTTGAGCTGACTGCTCTTCCATTCTATAAATTGTTACTTTGAAGGGCTAAAAGTTGCTATCCTTATAATCTGATGAGGAATAAACAAAAAGTGTTTATTCTCCCAAATGTTTAATGTTCCCATGGTGCAGAAGACATGGCCGGGAATGAGGATAGAACCAAGGGTGGGTTCCAACTTATCTCGCTGCCGGTTCACTTCCTTCTGCACCACGTGGCCATGCTGCATGGGCATGCACACGCTTTGCATGTGCACGCATGCACAGTGCAAAAAAAAAAAACCAGGGTTTTTTTTAAAAAAAGCCAAAAACAAAATGGCGACACATGCGCAGTGCCGGAAACTTGGCTTCTGCGCACGCGCAGAAGAAAAAAAATCCCCAAAAATAAGAAAAATAAAAATCTAAAAAAATTCAAAAACATTCAAAAAAAGAGATGGCGGCACCCACGGACCTGCACCGACCGATCCGGTTCGGAGACATCATTGTGACATCACCAGCGGGTCACTACCGGTTCAGGCGAACTGGTCCGAACCAGGAGGAACCCACCTCTGGATAGAACCAACTGTTTGATTGTTTATTTCATTGAATTAATTTTATTTAATTTAATTAAAAGTTCTTATAGGTCGCCCAATCCCGTAGGACTCAGGCTGCCTCAATCACAATTCAGAGAACATTCCACTTGATTAGCTGTTAATAGAAGCCAGGAACAGCTGGAAATGAATTGGGTCAGTTAAAACTTTGCTGGAGAATGTATTAAACAACCTAAGAGGCAGCCTTAGAGTTTGCTTGTGTAACAGGCCTGTGAAATCCTTCAAAATCCCCAAACATTTTTAGTAACTGGGCATCTGTTACGATATTTATCTTGCTCCCAGCAATTATAGTATGAATCATGCAGGCATTGGAAGTAGTTTATCCCTCAGCAAGCGGGTAAAAATGACAGTGATTAACTCTAATGAGGAAATGTAACATGGAGATTGCTGTTCTTGAGCAGTTATTGATCCAAGAGTGACTTGCATTGACTTGTAACATGACCTGCTTCAAGTGGTTAAGTAGGAATTGACCACATATGGCAGGCAGGATGTGAGAGTTATGTCATAAATATGGGAGATGATCTTTTAAGTATGACTGTTTTGTCTGTTTTAGTTGGCAAGAGGCTGCTCAACTAAAATAACAGCACTATAGCCAGGGGTGGGTTCCTAAATTTTTTACTACCACTTTGTGGGCGTGGCTTATTTTGTGGGTGTGGCTTGCCAGCCATGTGACTGGGTGGGCATGGCTTGCCGACCATGTGAGCGGGTGGGTGTGGCTTGCCGGTCATATATTAGTTATTTCAGAGAGATGTTACTACTATTTTTGCTATTTTATACCTTACATGAAAAGCTTTGCATACAAAATGTGTGTTACACCATGGCAACACGGCAACCTTTATATGCAGAAAATGCTATAGTTAAAAGACAAGCAAGTCTCATACAACATTTTTGGTTTCAGTCATGGATTCCTTAGATGAAAATATTGAGGACTGTTAAAAGAACAGTCTCTTTTAACAGTCCTCAATGTTTTCGTCTAAAGAATAACAGTATAAAACTGTATAAAATTAACAGTATAAAAGGTTAAGCTTTCGGAAAACGCCCACTTTGGGAAGCTTTAGGCAAAAACGAAGGAAAAGTGTCAAATGTGAGCTTCTTATTATTTTCAAGTGAAGGGATGGGGAAAGACTTAATTGTCAGGTTTCTGGGCATGTGCAGAAGAAAATAAAAAAAAAATAGATTTTTTTTTAAAAAAATGGCGACGCTCAGGCACCGGCAACCCACCGCACCGGTACTGTGACGTCACCAGCGGGCCACTACCGGTGCTATAGAGTGGACCGCACCGGTAGGAACCCACCACTGACTATAGCATGGTAAATATGCCTGCTCGTGAAACTCCGGTTATATTACATGTCAACAGAACCCTTTATTAAATTAAGTGGCACACTTCATTTGTCAAAGATTGGATTCTTGTTGATATCATGCTGTATTTTCAAAATGGATGAAGGTTGACAATAAATTTCTCCTGCCACCAGACTGACACCACAGCAGCAATCACAATTTTAAAGTTTAGTTCTAATTATGAATTATTCTATCGTCACTTTGGCATGACTCTCAGTGCAGACCAGAATTGCACTATAACAGCCTTTGGCAGGGTTGAAGACAACCAAGGTTATAGTTTAAACACTATTATTGCTTGGCTGTAATATTTGCTTATATTATAATCAATAAGGAGCCTAAGAGATCAAATGGGGAGAAATTTCAAGCAAATAATTGGCAAATTAATTTATTCTTTATTTTATTTATTAGTGAGACTTATATACCGCCTCATAGTGCAAGCACTCTCTAAGCGGTTTACACCATTAAGCAATGTATATTTATATTGCCCCCAACAATCTGGGTCCTCATTTTACCTACCTCGGAAGGATGGAAGGCTGAGTCAACCTTGAGCCGGTGAGATTTGAACAGCTGAGATTTTAAAGCAGCCTGCAGTACTGCACTCTAACTGCTGCGCCACCTCCGCTCTGCGCCACCTCGGCTCACACACGTTTCAACCATACCTTGTTCTGTAGTCATCAGCTGACTTCAGTGAATTTCTTGTAATCAATTAATTACACAAATTAAAATTACCCATTTCTTTCTTGCCTGTTGACCAAACCGAGATGATACATCAGGCAGCATACTCCAAAAAGTTGACTGAGCCATGGTAGATTCAAATTTTAGATGGATTTGATGTAATGAGTACAAAGAAGATTAACAAGGATGATTAGGAGACTGGAGGCTAAAATATATAAAACCAGTTGCTGCAATTTTGGTATGTCTAGTCTAATGAAAAGAAGGACTAGGGACATGATAGCAGTGTTCCAATATCTAAGGGGCTGCCACAAAAAAGAGGGAGTCTAGTTAGTCTCCAAAGCACCTGAGGACAGGACAAGCAATGGATGGAAACTAATCAAGGAGAGAAGCAACCTAGAACTAAGGAGAAAATTACCTACACAAAATTAATCAGTGGAATGACTTGCCTCCAGAAGTTGTGGGTGCTCCAACACTCGATGCTAACCAGTGAGCAAACAACAACAACATTTAGGGACAATATACTCATTTTGCATTCAATTAATGCCATAGAAAGAAGAAAAGTTCGTAAATAAGCAGAATGCAGAATGAAAGTTCATTCCTTCCTTTAGTATAGAACCTCTTTCTCATCCCCTTTCAAACTAAAGTTAGGTTGAAATTGAGAATATTGAATTCAGTGGGTTTACTTCCAAGTAGAGAATATATTAATTTCTGTTGGATGGAGACTTTGCTCTAAGTTAAATAAGTTTGGGAACAGCCCATTTGTAGCCAGGCCCAGATGTAACCCAAGCTTATTAAAGAAATGGTATTTGTTTTACTCTGTTCTTGTACTTAAATGGTCACACATTCCTGTGCTTTTTACTCACCAGAAAGCAAATAAATAATTTAATATATTGCAGTAAATCACATTCTTCCTTGACTCAGGAATGAATCACAGCATGAAAGCAAGTAAAAGAATCCCAATTTCACTTTTCCCCCCAGAATGAACCCAGTGACTTTGTAGTATTTCAATTAAATACTTCAACTCTAAACATTTCAACATTCTGTTTCTTTCTCATTATTCTCTGTTGCACTCTGAGTATATTGACATTCCCTTCAAATCAATGGAAATAGACACATTCAATCAATCAAATCTTTAATTCTCAATTTCCCACCGAATACTTGTAGACGTAGTTCACATTTCCACAGAAATGTTAGCAATTTCTTATGAACCACTTGATGGATTTATAATTTTATTAGCTATTCATCTGAATCCATCTTTCCTTTCTATTTCACCCGAATAAGAAAGTGAAATATTTCATGATCACACATCAAAGGATTGCTCACTTGTCAGAATCTATCCTAATCTTCTATATTTTTATATAAGAACTCTGATGACCCTTTAGTAAAGGACTTTTTCATATAGCCAGTATTTCACAAACAGTGATTAGTGGTCAATTGCTTGAGTTCTTCTAAGATCACTATGCAATTTCTGGTAGACCATTTGGTGAAGCTATCCCCAAGTTGGTGTCCTCCAAGTGTGAATTTAATGTCTCAGATGGTCCAATCATTGACCAAACAAGTCAGAAATACTGAAGACATCTGGAAGATGGCAAGTCTGAGAAGCCTGACCTAGGGCTTTTAGAAGCTGCAATACTTGCAAACAATCTAAGAGTAGGCAGCTCATAATCTAAAAATACAAGGCACTTCTTACTCAATTAAACAAGAGTTACCTACTGAATGTCGATTAATTTATCATTGCATTGTTTTGCGAATCTGATTGTGCACTCCTCTTTTTTAAACCCATCACTCATCAATACATTTTGCTTTGCAGAATTGATCAGCATATATCATGAGAAGAATAATAGTAATACAATCTTAGTAAACAGTTTGACAGTGTTGTGGGAATTAGTTGTTTAGCAGAGTGATGGCATGCGGGGAAAAACTGTCCTTGTGTCTAGTTGTTCTGATGTGCAATGCTCTATAGCATCATTTTGAGGGTAGAAGTTGAAACAATTTGTGTCCAGGATGTGAGGGGTCTGTAGATATTTTCACAGCCCTCTTTTTGACTTGTGCAGTATACAGGTCCTCAATGGAAGGCAGGTTTGTAGCAATTGTTTTTTCTGCAGTTCTAATTATCCGTTGATGTCTGTGTCTATCTAAATATAGTTGATCTTATACACTTGGAAAATTAGATTCCATTGCTAGTTTCCAAAGATCCTGTGAATGAAAATAAAAATGGGTCTTGTTGTTTTTCATCCTTCAAACTATCCAAGGAATTATATAATGTTTGCCAGTTGTGTAACATTTCTTATTGAGCTGGAAAATCTAACATGCTCCTTGATTTAGCCCTTAATGATTACAAATGCTCTTTGTGCTATGCCAACTTCTTGTACATTCATTATGGGTGAGGTTGCTTTTGTCTGCCAACAATTGTTTAATAACAGGCTTAAGGTGGCCAATTAGTGGAGAGAAATAAAGCAGCATGATTTTGTAATGAACTGCAAGATAGTTCATGCCAAGCTCTTGGCTTTTTGGAGTGCCCTTTTGAAGGTTTATCCTCTTCTTTCAAATTTAGAGAATGGATTCATATAACAGATACTATTTAATGCTTCTGTAGGGCATCCAAAGAGAAGGCGGACTGTAGAGGAAAAAAAGGATGGGTTGCAAGAACCGAAGAGCTGCGGAAGCTGAACAAAAGTTTATCATTTTGTGTTGGTTTTTACAATCATGGAACACAACATAGGAAAAGCAACCTTGCACATCATTCATTAAGAATAAGAACAAATATTTTGTTCTGAATAAGTTTATTGGTCAGGCCTTCTCTGGTTGGTCTTGAGGCTACACACACACACGCCCTCAGCCTTTGGGTCCACATCAGGGGTGGGTTCCTCCTGGTTCAGTCCGGTCACCCGAACCGGTAGCGACCCGCTGGTGACGTCACTGTCGGTGCCGTTCCATGTGCACCGCCATCTTTTTCTCTGATTTTTTGGACTTCTGCAGCTTGAAAAAGGGCCCTCCCGCCCACCCATGGGTGAATTCTGTCCTTTATTTCTTCGCCTGAAGCACAGCTGATGAGCTCCTCAGCTGTGTTTCGGGCTAATTGCTGCTTCTGAGCATGTGCAGCAGCCTAATCGCATGAGGGAACATGCGCAAAATGTCATGATGTGAACCGGTGGCAAAGGTAAGTGGAACCCACCCCTGGTCCACATGTACCATTCTCAAAAAAAGAAGGATAAATAGGTAGCAAAGATTCTCTACCTCACTCACTCACCACATGTGAGCGCATAGCAAGCAAAAAGAAGTACTAAACAGAAAGAGTTTTCTAAGGCCAACAGGGATACCCTACCAAATACACTCTTGCCATAAAGCCCCGTGATTCCAGTTTTCAATATTGACCTTAACACTGAAGCTATCCAACCATTTACAGGTAATCCTTGCTTACCAACCACTTATTCAGATTTCTGTTCAAAGCTACATCACTGAAAAAGGAGACTTATGCCCAGTCCTTGAAGCTGCATCCATCTCAGTGTCCCCACGGTCACATAATCGCAATTTCGGTGCTTGGCAACCGGTGCTCATTTACAATACAGTGCAACATCCCACACAGTCATCTACACCTTCCCCGCTGGCTTCTAACAAGCAAAGTCAAAGGGAAAGCCAGCAAGCCGCAGTCATGTGACATCATCAACTGGCTTAGGACCAGTTTACCTCTGAGACCGCCTTCTCCAACATACCTCCCTAAGACCGATTAGAGTCCACAGAGTTGGTCTGCTGGTGGTCCCGTCAGCCAAACAATGTCGGCTGGCGGGCCCATGAACGAGGGCCTTCTCTGTGGCAGCACCGGCTCTCTGGAATACACTACCCACTGAGATCCGCATTATTCCCACCCTGCCAGCCTTCAGAAAAGCATTAAAACATGGCTTTGTCGACAGGCCTGGGGCCAATGATTTTAATACAACACTGATCACTCTTGGCCCCATGAATGATTTATTGTATGGGTTTTCAAATTGTGGTTTTTAATGTTTTTAAATGTTTCAATATCTATTGTTTTTAATGCTTTTTATATTTGTTGTTGCATGTGAATTTTTACTGTTGTGAGCCGCCCAGAGTCTCTGTGGAGTGGGCGGCATACAAATGCAACTAATAAATAATAATAAATAAATCATGCTTAACAACCTGGGGTGATTCACTTAATCACAGCAGCTGCAAATGATGCTGTAAGTCAGTACGGTCACGTGATGTTTCACTTAACAAATGCACTTAAGCACTTAGCGATAAAGTTGGCAGTCGGTAAGTTTTACCTGCATTGCCTATTTTGATTGGTGGTGGCACTTCAGTATCTTAAGCAAGAGACATTCCTGGTCCCCTCGTATCATTGAAACCGAAATCTTTTGCATTGGCTTAAAGCTGGTGCATTTAGGTCCTTCATTACCCATGGCTATAAATTTTGTATGCTATTGAATAAAAACAAAAAAGGAAAGGTAGTTACAAATATCTAATCCAGGTTTTTAAGGAAGACAGCTCAGATAATAATTTGTGACAGATCATCTGCTCGAGAGGGTCCATCTCTACCTCAGTGCTCTTACAGATGTCTATTTGATTATATTGTCTTTTGCTTCCATTGTCAAACCTGCTCAGAAGTAGAGGAAAAGATTAAAAAATGACTGCTGAACTCAGGTTTATGTCATTGCTAATGAATGTCAAGGAACATGCAAATATTTACAACATCCAGGACCAGGAAGAATGGATTTGGAGACTAAAAGCCTTGAGCAGGGGTGGGTTCCTACTGGTGCGGTCCACTCTGTCGTTCCGGTAGCGGCCCGCCGATTGCGCAATTTGTGTGCAACGGCTCTGGTACCGTCTTCACCGGTCCGTCACATGGTGCCATCTCTTTTTTTTGAATTTTTGGGCTTTTTTTGCTTCCTGCGCATGCGCAGAAGCAAAATCTTGAGAGGGGATACGCGCGAGAGAGGGATTTTGGCAATTTTTTGCTTCCGCGCATGCACGGAACCAAAAAATTGGCAAAGTCGCGCACGCATGCGCGTCCCCTCATGAGATTTTGGTGATTTTTTGCTTCCTGCACATGCGCAGAAGCAAAATCATGTGAGGAGATGCACACACATAGCAAGCATGCACGTGCGCGAAATGTGATGATGCATGCGCAGCGCACCTGTAGGCAGGTAAGAGGAACCCGCCCCTGGCCTTGAGGGTTTTATTTATTAAATGTATAGGCTGCCGGACTCTTCCACGGCTCTATGCAGGTTGTGGGTGGCCCACTTGATTGCAGGTCAGCCTTACAATTCCCAAGAGTTGGAGGCAAAATAGCTATAGATGCAACATGGCAACTTTTTAGACCATAGTGAATTCTTTTCAAGATTCATTCAGACTTTGTTTGGCATGAGAAATCATATAATAAAGGAAGGTCAGGATAAAACATTAATATTTCAGGGTGAGTCAAAAAGTAATGCTATTGTCTTTATTTCAGGTGAAGTTTTTGATAAAAATACCTGAAATTTTTCCCGGTTATAAATGATTATATCATTTACATTCTGAAATATTTTGTTTCTAACTTTTCAGGTTTTTAGACATGCAAGGAAAATTCAAAATGGCTGCCCCCTTAGAGTTGCGTCAAAAACAAAAAGCAGTGATTGAATTCCTTGTTGCTGAGGGGGAAACCCCTGCGAACATTCAAAATTTGTTTGAGGGCAATACTTTAGATTATAGTAATGTATGCAGGTGGGTCCGTCATCTGAATGATGAAAAGGTGGGAACTGTGAGCATAGCTGATAAACCCTGTTCTGGCCGTCCATCCTCTTCTGTGAATCCTGCCAATAAAGCAAAAGCAGATGCTCTGATCAGAGAAGACAGGCACATAACTCTTGATGAGTTGGCAGAAAACCTTGGAGTGAGCCATGGAAGTGCTTACAATATTGTTGAATCACTTGGCTTTTCAAAAGTGTGTGCTCGTTGGGTCAATGACAGCTGACTACCGAACAGAAGACTGACAGGGTCAATGCCTGTGCTGAACTTCTCGAACAAAGTCAAAGAGACAACACCTTCTTTCGAAGGCTCGTAACAGGTGATGAAACATGGGTTCATCATTATGAACCGGAATCAAAGAGGCAGTCAATGGAATGGCGCCACTCTGCGTCACTGCAACCGAAAAAGTTTAAGACGCAAAAGTCAACTGGAAAAATCATGGTGACTGTCTTTTGGGATGCTCAAGGTATCATTCTGGTTACTTTCTTGCCAAAAGGAGAAACAATAAACTCTGAGGCCTACATTGAGACCATGACGAGGCTCAGAGCAAGAATTCAATGAGTGAGACCCAACTTGCCAATCGACAAAGTCCTCCTTCTGCACGACAATGCTCGACCACACACCAGCATCAGGACAAGGGAGAAAATCGCCTAATTCGGGTGGACAACTTTACCGCATCCTCCATACTCACCAGATTTAGCGCCTTCAGACTATCATCTCTTCGGCCCCATGAAAGAGGGTTTGAGAGGCAAACATTATTCCAGTGATGAGGAAGTAAAAACAGCAATGAAGAAGTGGCTCAAAGAACAGTCAACAAAATTTTACGAGGCAGGGATACATGCTCTCATTCTAAGGTGGAACATTGCTATTGAGAGAAACGGTGACTATGTTGAGAAGTAGGGATGTGATCCACAAAGGACCAGCTTCATTTTGATGTATGCTACATGTTCTTGTGTTGGTAATTATACCTGTCCTAAAGAAAATGGCATTACGTTTTGACTCACCCTCGGTATTTCAATGATTCATATCTAATGAGAAGAACCAATTCTTTACTGGAGTGCCTATTTAATTGCTTGAGGCAATGATATGCAAGAAGAAACTTGCATTCTTTGTGTTTTTGTTGTACGCAGATTCTGGAGCGTGGGGGTGGGGGAACCTAATGTCCTTGGCAAGGATGAGGGAAGTAGATGAAGTCAAGACAACGGATAAAGTGAATGGGTGGGATTATGGATCTTACTGGAATAACTCTGCAAAAGCAGGATGTTTCTGGGGACTGACTGAGATGGTAGACATTTGTCCATGTGGTCCATCAAGAGTCAACCCGACTTAATGATAGTTCGCTAATTATATCAAGACAGGCATTTAATCGATTTTTTTTTTTGATTACAACTTTTGGAAGTATCTGGACGTTGCTTCCATTGTTTTGAGGAAGGTATGCTGATCTTGGATTTCAATATTCTTTTGTTTTAGAATGATTGAAGCTCCATGTTTCTCAAGGATGTAATCAACCCTGAGACTGAGAGGAGAGTAATGTGTGACACGTATGCTTCCTGCATAGAGACATTTTGTACAAATGGTGGCTAGATGGCTTAGATATTACATAGTATATTTGTCTGGAAATTTTGACCAACTAGTGAGTCAAAAAAGGATGTGGATGGATTCTAAAAGTTCATGTCTTTATGCTTATGATTTATACACTTGTATCTCTGTGCAAGTATATAAATCATAATATACTACCTTTGTAGCAACCACAACTCCAATTTAAACTATAGTGAAACTCTTATTTTCACTATTTTGTCTGATTGGCATTTGCAGGCTTCTTTTTTAAAATGTATTTATATTTTATATAATTTTAAATATTTATTAGAAGGGTCTGAAATGGACTTCTGCCAATTTGAGATAGATGATCCATCCATCAATCATATGCTTATGATGTGACATACACCATCTGCCCCGCTTTTATCCATGTTAGCCTGTTTAATTTAGCAGTTTAATGCCAAGATGTTCCAGCTTGTCAGAAGGCATATGTCCAAGAACATAGGTTTCCCAGATAAGAATCCACATTCCTTTATTTTAATGTTCTGAGTATGTCTTCAAGCAATAATTTTAGATTTAACAAGGAAAACTATCTGTGGTAGAAGTGCTGTGATCACTAGAGCTGAGAAATGAGAAATGAGTCCTGAAGTTGATCATAGGTGTTCAGCTCTTCAAATCTACCCAGGAATGACCTGCAGGCCAAATATATTTATCATATATTTATGTATTTATCAGGAGATGAATGGGGGAGGGGAGCAGGAAGTCAATGCATGTGCCATTATATAATCTACTCACTGTGCAATGATGCAACAAATCATGCTATTTTAACACAATCATATTTCAAACACTTATGGTATGAATAATGAATGGGTGGCTGTTTTTATAGCCGACAAACTGTCTTCTATATGTGTAGCATTTTTTTGCTGATAAATGAAAATAAAGGGAGACTAGTCTCCCTTTATTTTCATTTATCAGCAAAAAATGCTACACACAAACACACAAACACACACCCCCCCCACACACATGTCCACTCTCAGGTTTATGTCCACTCTCAGACACAGAAGTTCACTGGGGTGGATTTGAGCTACTATCACTCAACTCAGCCTACTTCACAGGGTTATTGTGAGGGAAAATACTATATATGCTATGTTTCCTTTCTGAATGAAAGACAGGCTACAAGATCTCTAAATATAAATCAATTCAGCTGAATCCTTGCTGCTTCTTTGCGCTGCCCTGCCTAGTTTTTGGAATATGTCTCTTACCATACCATTCAAGGGGCTAAGAATAGGCCTAGGTCTGATCTTTTTGAAAGGAAAAAATCCTTATTTCAAATATTGTTAGAGAAATTTATTTCTTTTTTTATTTATTAGTGAGACTTATATACTGCCTCATAGTGCAAGCACTCTCTAAGCAGTTTACACCATTAAGCAATGTATATTTTACATTGCCCCCAACAATCTGGGTCCTCATTTTACCTACCTCCGAAGGATGGAAGGCTGAGTCAACCCTCGGTGAGATTTGAACAGCTGAACTGCTGATCACAGTCAGCTAAAGTAGCCTGCAGTACTGCACTCTAACTGCAGCGCCACCCAAAATTGAAGGGAAAGGGCATCCTTTTCCTGTTCCTTGACTAACTTGAGAAACTGAACAAAACTGAGGGTTCATCTATTTATAATTTTTTATTTTATTTATTTTATTTTGTCAAGCATGCATTAGATAACAGATATACAGTAAGTATAAACATCATTATGAATACATGAAATGGATACGAATAAAAGGGAACATTAGGACAGTGATGGTAGGCATGCTGCTGTGCTTATGCACGCCCCTTACAGACCTCTTAGGAATGGGGTGAGGTTGACAGTAGACAGTCTTAAGGGTAAAGTTTTGGGGGTTTGGGGAAGAAACCACAGAGTCAGGTAGTGCATTCCAGGCATTGATCACTCTGTTGCTGAAATCGTATTTTCTGCAGTTGAGTTTATTCTTTAGGTAGACTTTAAAACATTGTTCACAATGTAGAAAGTTGAAACTATTTAATAATATTGGTATTATCTGCTAATAACCTAAGGAGATACCTTTTATTAGCTGGTTTCTCCTCATGTAGGGGTTGGCTCTAGCTTCTCAGCACTGAGGTAAATGCATGCTACATTTGCTCAAAGGAACATGCTTCCACATTTCAGATTTTCAGATAACAAGTTTTTTGGGGGCAGAATCTTAGTGAATTCTGGGTCAATTTAATTTCTGAGGATGGAACCATTCTTCCAATTGTCAGGACAGAGAAATTAAATAAGGGGAGTGCATGTGTAATCAAAACAAGTTGACACAGATTAGTTACCTATTAATATTCTTTAAACTACCTCTCCCTCCTCCTGGTTGTATTAGTACTCAAGGCTGTTAGAAAGTGTTAAAACAACAGTGTCTTTCTTTCCTCTTGCATATTCAAAACATATTTACAGGGCAAGGTTCTGTTTTTGCTTTTTATTGCTTGGAGTATTTTACTCCGATGAAGAACTGGAGAAGCCTGCTCATATTTTTATGGCTGAATCTAATAAAGCAGAGGTAGCATCTAACCAATCTTGTAGAAACTCTAAACAAAGCCCTGAATAATCCTGGTTAATATTTGGGTGGGAAGCTATCAAGAAATACAAGATTTCCTGGATCTCAATGGACAAGACTGAGAAGTCAAAACATAAATTCCAGAAAGAGAAACAGATATTGCTTTTGTGTTGCTGCCAAGAAAATAACCAGCACCTGCCCATGAATTCAACAGGAACTATGGTTGACTTGAAAGAGACGTTGTCATTTTCTTTTATAAAAGAACCTGTAGCCCTGGTTACAGAACAAGATACTTTAGATATTAATTCTTCATGACTGATTTAAGTGCTCCTGGAGAATCAAATTATGACCCCCTCAGAGAAGATATCATGTTGTTTTTGTCACAGGGGAATTGATCCTAATGGCCTCTGGTTAGCACTATGACCTGGTTAAAAATTCCCAATATTCCTCAGTATTGGCTTTCTACTTGCAAGTTCAAGCTCAACCATGGAACTAAGTATTTATGTTTGAATAATATAACAATGTGCCCCTAAGGTAACCACAATTAATGCTCAATAGCTCTTCAGTACATTGGGCATACAAAGCGTCATAGGCATTTTATTAAACCAAGTTTAAAAAAAAACAAGTTTTGCTTAGGGAGTCCTACAACATCAACATCTGTAGGGGACCAGTTTTCTTTTTCTATAGTAAAGCACATTTTATTTCTGGAGAGAGCCAGTATTGTACAGTGATGAAGATGCTGGCCTAGAAATCAGGAGACTGGGAGTTCTAGTCCTGCTTAGGTATGAAACAGAGATGGGTTCCTCCTGGTTCAGACTGGTTCACCTGAACTGGTAGCAAACCTCTGGTGATGTCACAATGATGTCACAGAACTAGTTCAGTCAGTGCCGGTCCGTGGACGCCGGCATCTTTTTAAAAAAAATTTTAATTTATTTTAAATTTTTTCCAGTTTTTTTTTTCTTCTGCGCATGCACAGAAGCCGAGTTTCCGGCATTGCGCAGGCATCACCATCTTGTTTTCAACTTTTTTTGGGGGGGATTTTTATTTTTATTTTTTGACACTGTGCATGCGGTGTGGCAACGCAGCGTGGGAGGGAGCAAACTGGCAGTGAGGTAAGTTAGAACCCACCCCTGGTATGAAAGCTGGCTGGATGACTTTGGGTCAGTCACTCTCTCTTAGCCTACCCCATCCCAGAGGATAATTTTTGGGGAAAACAGGAGGAAGAAAAAGTACAGATTTTCTCAACTTATAAAAAAATTAGATTGGTCACATGACTGACCTGCTTTATGATTATGATGGGCAGGTTCCACTATGGTCATAACTTGAGGACTGCCTGTATTATATACATTTGCTGCCTTGAGTTATTTATAAATTTATGAAGGCAAGATAAAAATCTAATAACTAACTAACTAACTAACTAACTAACTAACTAACTAACTAACTAACTAACTAACTAACACACACAATTGACAACTGCTGAATTGACTCACCTCTCTCCACATATCTGATCTTCTTTTCAAGTTTAGTGAACCCAAATAAGTTGAAAGTGATTTTGCAATTTATTATAATACTATAATCATGCTAACTATAATCTTGACAGATTTTGCTGAATCAGATCTCTGAATGTGATTCTGTGCACTCAATACCCTATTGTAATCTTTGGTACTTTTGAAGGAGAGGGATACTTGTTTTATTATCATCTGTGCCAACTGACACAGAGTTTGAGAATAGTTGGTTTTTCCTCTTTGTTTCTCAGGAGGCAGCCTTTGGAAAATAGGAAAGACATAAAAGGAATTTGAGTTCAATTTCATAACAGTGTTTGAAAAGGATGACTTCCAAGTCTCATTGTCTGGAATTCATCGGAAAATCATATATCTGACTCGAATAAACACTTCAAAGTCAAACACCACCCCCCAGCCTCCATCCAAGCATGCTGTTGCAGACCAGTCTGAGATATGATCTTTCTGGTAATGGTGTAAACCTATTACAGCATTGTTTGGCTAAAGTTGTTATAGGGAAGAAGAGGAAAGGAAGGATGCCTTGAAGATGCCTGACTCTGACTTTAGGAGTGGGTTGGCTTTGCAATCATTAGTCTTTCCTCTCTCAGTCCAACTCCTGTAGTCAGAACAAATTGCCAAGGTTTTTCTTTGTTTACTGGAAGGGGAGTGAGTTCCCACAAGTTTGAGATATGGAGGTTGTGCTATCCAGAGGCTACCAGGACCAACTGCCCTGTGGCAAAAACAACATGGATGCCTTCTCTGAGGGTGTATCATTGATTCTCCTAAAGCACTTAAACCAGTCATGAATTAACATCTAAATTGCCTTGTTTCTTTGTTCTCTCCCCATTTTTGGCTGCATTCACACAGTATGTTTAGCTATTATGGACCTAGTAGCTCCATTTGTATAATGTGCTAAGCTTGGTTCATATTAACTTTGGCTTGATCTTGATATTTTGTGACTTAGTATTTTGTGTGAACCCAGGCTCTTTGGTTAGGTTTTGATTCAATGAATTGTACAAATTCAAACTCTCTGGATCATTTGTACAGTAGCGCCAATAAGATTGTGATCGTTTCTTCTTCTATAACTATACCTGGAACTCGCATTTTTACTAGATAGATAGATAGATAGATAGATAGATAGATAGATAGATAGATAGATAGATAGATAGATAGATAGATAGATAGATAGATATAGATATAGATATAGATATAGATAGATATAGATAGATATAGATATAGATATAGATATAGATATAGATATAGATATAGATATAGATATAGATATATAGATATATAGATAGAGATAGAGATAGAGATAGAGATAGAGATAGAGATATATATATATACATACAGTAGATAGATAGATAGATAGATAGATAGATAGATAGATAGATAGATAGATAGATAGATAGATAGATGTAGATGTAGATGTAGATGTAGATGTAGATGTATATAATAAAGATATATATATATATATATATAGATAGATAGATAGATAGATAGATAGATAGATAGATAGATAGATAGATAGATATAGATATAGATAGATATATAGATAGATATATTCTATATAGTATATATATAGAATAAAGATGATGCTAGAGATTAAATGGTTGTCAACACACACTCTCTCATTCTCCCCCCCTTCTCCCCCTTTCTCTGACTTCCTTTGCCTTGTTTAATTTTCCAGCTCCTGGGATCTATAATTTCTGGACATTATTAATGTATTGTATTTTAAGGAATAATTGGAAATCTTATTTTGAAATGCAGATAAACACCCCCCCAAAAAAAAATCAAAGTAAGGTATTTCTTACATTGAGATTTTTAATTTAATCATTCTATCAATAATTATGACAAAGTTTGTCACGTAGTGAATATTGTCAGTTGTATGTCTATGCAGGGTGATGCACCCCTATCCTAATGTTATGGTACATTCCATTACAAGCAGGACACGTGATGTGATCTTATATGCATGTGTGCATTCCTGATTCTCCATTATTCTCTTGTGGTTTGGCTCTGACCGGAACGGACGCATTTAATTAGCAAGAATGTAATTATTCAGAATTTATTGTTTTTGTACCGAAATAAATATTTTCTATTAGACTTTTAACTTCGGCTTTATTTCTAAATGTCTGAGTTCTGAGAGAAAGATCAACATCGCCTCTATGGAGATTTATTCTCCTTAACAAAGTTTATGGTGAAAAACAAAAGACAGAGAAGGAGAAGGAGAAGGAGAAGGAGGAGGAGGAGGAGGAGGAGGAGGAGGAGGAGGAGGAGGAGGAGGAGGAGGAGGAGGAGGAGGAGGAGGAGAAGGAGAAGGAGAAGGAGAAGGAGAAGGAGAAGGAGAAGGAGGAGATGATTACATGCCATCTAGTTATTGCTGATGACCACATAGTTGCATTTTCTCCATCGTAATCTATCCCTAACCTGATCTCTCAAGTCTTCCAATGTGCACCCATCACCACTGTAACTGAGTCAATCCACGTTGTTGCTGCTGTTGTCCTTTTCTTCTGTTTCCTTCCACCTTTCCCAGCATGAAACCCTTCCCTAGAGAAGTTCTTCACATAATGCATCTGAAGGAGGACAATTTGAGCCTGGTCATTTGTACCTCAAGTGAGAACACTGGGTCGATTTGCTCAATTGTCCATTTGTTTGTTTTCTTGACAGACTCAGGTGCCTTTATTTTTAGCACCAAAACCATTTCTTCTCTCTCTTCCCCTGCCCATTTGTGGTAGCATCTCTCAGAAACGCTATTGGAGATGCATCCATAGGAACATTTATTTGGTATCCATGACTACATGGGCATAGTGCATCCAGATTTGGGAGTTTAAAGTTAATGTTCTAAGGCTATAAAACTGAGAAAAATTTCCCACTTGAATAATCAGCTAACATTGGAGTATTGACAAAAATTAAGTCAAGTCATAACCATTGAGAAGCAAGAGAGAAATGGAAACATAATCTGGGGTTACCAGGAAAATGTTGTTTTAGAAATTAAGCTTTAAGGGCAAAGTTTTCTACTGATTATGTGCTATCAAGCTGGCATTGACTTTTAGTGATTCCATAGTTAGATACTGGAGATTTCTCCATGATGTTCTGTCCCTTACCTGGTCTGCAGGTCACAATAACCTCAAATTACTAATAGAATATTGACTATCAGTCACAAAGAATACCCTGTTTGACTTCTTATATTCTCCAGTTGTATTACTCAAATAATACATTAATGCCCTGTTAATTGTCCTTTGGCCTGACGGGCTAAGCTGCTCTAAGGTGTTTTTAAAAACAAGTCATGCCTATTTTTGCAGGTGATCAGGTGGAAGTGCCAACTATTGCAACAGAAGTGGTCATCTTGCTTGGTAAGTAAAAAGTTATAAATAGATCCAAAGGTATAAAAGGTTCAACTCTGCAGTTTTTGGGGCAGAGGTTCAGTCTTGCTATGAGGATCAAAGGTGAGAAAGTAAGGTGAATATTTAAAATGCTCCAGGTTGTAATTCCATCCAGATAAGTTCTGACTATGTTAACGAGCATAGCTCTTTTGTGTGTGTGTGTGTGTGTGTGTGTGTGTGTGTGTGTGTGTGTGTGTGTGTGTGTGCATGCGCGTGCGTGCGTGCGTGCCTGTGTGCATGGAGGGGGGAGGGGGGCAGAGAAAGCCTATATGTTGGAAAGATTGATTCTCCAGTAAAAATCTAAGCGGCCTTTAAAAAAAATGGTATTCAAGATTTGGCATACAGTTAAGTTGCTTGATAGGAATTTTCTTCTATGAAGTCATTTAGAAGACAATAGTATTGCACCTAACATGGACTGGAATAACATGCAAATCTATTATTACTGGATGGAGAAAGACTAAGTCTTTTCACAAAAGCTTATGGAAGAGGTAGCCCATAGCCCATCTATCTTATGGACTATTATTGTCTTTAAAAAAAAATTCCTAAATCATTATTTTAAATAAAAGTAAGTATCAGGCATTTTTACAAGAATGCCTTTGGGGTCCACAGAGGTCCCATTAGGATGGAAGAAACATTCCTGGCCACTAGATTGGGGTCTGATAAACCTTTGGGGCCTGCTCATGATTATTTCTTCTTCTTCTTCTTCTTCTTCTTCTTCTTCTTCTTCTTCTTCTTCTTCTTCTTCTTCTTCTTCTTCTTCTTCTTCTTCTTCTTCTTCTTCTTCTTCTTCTTCTTCTTCTTCTTCTTCTTCTTCTTCTTCTTCTTCTTCTTCTTCTTCTTCTTCTTCTTCTTCTTCTTCTTCTTCTTCTTCTTCTTCTTCCTCCTAGTGTATTCCTGCAAGTGCAAGGCCCGCTTTCTGGTCATGACCACTATGGTAGCCATTTTTCATAGAGTCAACCGGGAAGCCATTTTGTGAATACAATCTACCACATCCTCTCAACA
Organism: Diadophis punctatus similis; assembly: GCA_023053685.1. Classification (NCBI taxonomy): domain Eukaryota; kingdom Metazoa; phylum Chordata; class Lepidosauria; order Squamata; family Dipsadidae; genus Diadophis; species Diadophis punctatus. Next base: position 9,206,440 of record JALIGW010000003.1, on the reverse strand, counting down.
TTCCACAGGTTGCTTAGGTATGGCTTGTGTTTCTCTAGTCATACCTTAACTGGGACCCTGAATATTAGGCAAAAATCTACTTGAACATTTTGTAGAATCACCAACTTGGAAGTAGCCATTAAAGCTATCACATCCAGCTCCCTCAATATAAGAATTCAAATGAAAACATAATTGATAAATAGCTATCCAGTGTCTGCTTGAATACACTCAGTATGGGGAATTCATCAACTCTCTGGGAAATTGGTCCCTCTGCCAAATTATTTTAACTTTCAGAAAGCTTATTTTTTTATCCCCAACATTCAGTTGGAATCTGCTTTCCTGTAATTTAAATTTATTATTTCATATCCTATACTCCAGATTTTGTTTTCTTTTTACAACCCTGCAATCCCTTTTATTGGGGTGGATTCAGGGCGATTGGATGGAGCCAAGCATTTACTAGCCGAATGCTCTTCCTGATGCCTATGCGGATTTCACAGCAGATATTTTTTCTTTGCACCTTGATAGAGAAACATCTGTCGATGTCTAGGATTGAACTCTCAATCTTTCAAGTGGGAGGTGAGCAACTTCATCTCTAGGCCACCGCACCACTTGCCCTATAGTCCAGAATAAAAGAGAATTGTTTTCTGTGAAACACACTTTCAGGAATTTGAAGATTGCTATTATATCCCTTGCTTCTTCAACTTCTCTTCATCTTTGGTTCCTGGTCATGCTTGTTGCCTTTTCCAAGTGTTCCAAAAATGTGATGTACAGAAATGGTCAGAGTGCTCAAGGTGCTATTCTGTTCCAAACGTTGGAGTGTCCCAGGTCATGAGATCTTCATTTGTGACTTTTCCAGCCAGCTTCTAACAAAGTCAATGGGGGAAGCTAGATTCACTTAATGTCTGTGGGAATTACTTTAAAAAATGCAATGATTATGCAAACAATTATGGCAAAAATGGTCCTAAAATTGGGCATGACTCCCTTAACATCTGCCTTGCATAGCAATGGAAATTCTGGTTCCAATTGTGGTTGTAAGTTGAGTATCACTTCAACATATTTGACAGATGTATTTATGAGCTAGACCAAGTTATAAAGTTATAGAGTTACTGCTCTTGATGTCCAATTTTCAGTGGCATCAATACGCATCCTAGGAATACTAAACCGGTTGGTGGGACCACGGGGGAGAGCCTTCTCTGTGGGAGCTCCATCTCTCTGGAACCAACTCCCCCCCAGAGATCCAGATTATCCCCACCCTGCTGGCCTTCCGATAAGCCGTGAAAACAGGGCTCTTCCTGCAGGCAGGGTGAAACAATGATCAACCCCCCTCCTTTTTGTATGGTGGTGGTGTTTTTAATTTTTGTAATCATTTTAATTCTTATTATTATGTTTCTATTGATTGTTCTTGCCTTGTGTTGTACGCCGTCCTGAGTCTTGTGGAAATTGGGCAGCCTATAAGAACAAATTGCTCCTAGAAGCAGGAAGCAGAAGACACCAGCCTGAAGATGATGAATGAGACTTCATCGAAATGTCACCAAGACACTTCCAATTTCATGCGGGAGAAAACCCGAATACCCAAAGACCTACATACAAACATCTGCGAAAACCTCAGAAAACATATATATATGATTCAGGGCAATCCTAAATCTGAACCCAATTGAACCGATCTGGACAGATTTCTTGGATGTGCTAATAGAAGGAGGATTCTTTTGAAACAGATCAAGACCAAACTTCTGATCTTCCAAAGCTTCAGAGATTCATAAAGATGCAAAAAGGCAGAATGGCATAGAAAGCCTACATTTCTCCTGATTTTTCCAAATGTTCATAAAATGAAAACTGGAGCATGGAGTGCAATTTTATGATTGAGAACTTTAGCTCCTACTCAGAGAAGTTATCTTTGATAGGGCTGTGCTAACCAAGAGCTTTAGGAATGGAGGTAAAGTGCTTGACTTCTCCTTTCCCCCAACTTTTTCCCACTTCTATCCCCTACTCCAAATTTGGTTATTCTCTTTCTCAAGCATACAAGAGTATTTTTCTGATTATTTATTTATTTATTTATTTATAAAATGTATTGGCCACTCATAGGGTAACTCAGTTATCTTCGAGACAGCCTTCTGCCACACAGCTCCCAGCGACCGGTGAGATCCCACAGAGTTGGTCTTCTCCAGGTCCCGACAGCTAAACAATGCCGGCTGCCAGGCCCGAGGGGGAGGGCCTTCTCTGTGGCTGCCCCGACTCTCTGGAACCAGCTACCTCCGGAGATCCGGACTGCCCCCACCCTATTGGCCTTCCGAAAAGCAGTTAAGACCTGGCTTTTCCAGCAGGCCTGGGGCCGTTGATCTCGCGGTTGTAATCTGTGAGATCCAGCCATGAAAGGATATGCATGGGTTTTGAAATCGTTTTAATTGTTTTAATGTTTAATTACGTTTTTAATATTTATTATGTTGTTAAGCCACCCAGAATCCTTTGGGAGTTGGGCGGCATATAAATTTAATAAAATAAATAAATAAATAAACTGGGCGGCTTCCAGTAATAAAAATATATCTACATTAATACATATAAAAATAAAATTAGACACATGGGGAGGGTGGGAGTGGAGTGGGGGAAAGTAGGATCTGTTATTACTCAATCAACCACCTCCATTGTGCTGTTCCCCCACTGGGGCTCCAAGCCAACTGGCAGAGACAGGTCTTCAGGCCCTTACGAAAGGATAGGAAGGTTGGGGTCAACCTCACATCAGTGGGCAAGATGTTCCAGAGATGTATAATATACAGTATAATGATGTATTAGTTCAATTATACAAAATGGGGAAACAGTTTTGATTTTGGGTGGGAGGGGTTGTGTTATGCTGACTGATTGATTTTTGAAATGAGATTTGGATTTGTGAAAGGTGACTGCGCTCCAGTTTAGATTTAGGGGAAAACATTTTTAAAGAAATTGCAACCTCATAATGCTGTGCAAAGCTTGCATTCGGTGCAAAGCCATTTTGAAGAGAAGAAAGTATCAAAATTACAAGAAATTTCCATTAAAAATCTTTATAAAGTCTGCTAATCTTGAAGATACTCGACATGGATTACATTCAATGCAAATAAAAAAAATCATATCCACAAATTCTTTTTATTACAAAATTCTCAGAACAGTGGGTTTAAATATCAATGATGAAATGGATGTTAAAGTTTGTTTTTAAAAAACAAAGAAAAAAATAAGCTATGAAAAACTCTTCAAAATACAGAGGTCTTAAAAAACACATTTCCTTTTTTTTTAAACAAATACAATTAAAAACACGTAAAAACAAAATAACAAGGAAACGATATCAAAAGGAATACAAGAAAATACCCGGGAATTATAACCCTCATGTTCTATGGAATGCTGTAATGCTGATGTTCCATTCTGCATAAATTGTGACATATTAGTGTAAATTTGGAAACTTAAGTAGAACTTTGCTAGATTGATTGTCTAAAGTTTCCAGGGGTCTCCAACCTTAGCAACTTTAAGACTTGTGGACTTCAACTCCTAGAATTCCTCAGCCAGCTTTGCTGGCTGAGGAACTCTGGGAGTTGAAGTCCACAAGTCTTAAAGTTGCCAAGGTTGGAGATCTCTGGAACTCTAAACAGAGTAGCATCCTATTTCCAACAGTGGCAGTTCACAGGCATGAAAGTCAGGTGCAAAATGAATCCCATCTTGTTGCTCTCTGTTCAGATGAACAACCTGCATGGAACTCTTACAACATTGTACCAAAGAATTTGTTTACTCTTGTTTTAAAGGCATGATCATCACAAGATTGATTACTCTTGTTTGAAAAGATCATGGTCATCACATCTGACAAATCCAAGACATACTGTCGATTTGTGGCAAAAGAAAAGATAGCAGCCCATCTCCCTCTGCTACCACCCGACACATGAAAACAGCTTAAAAGGTGGAGCACAGGTTATATGAGTGTCTATATTGGAGAGAAGGGAATATCTAGACTTGCCATTGCTCCCCCACAATATCTGCCATTTAAGTTGCATCAGTATACCTAATGATGGCCTCAATTCTTCTGTTAGCAAAAGGAAAAAGTTGCAGGGAAAGTTGTTGGACTGCTACAAATAATTTAGGAACTGGCTTTGATTTGTTGGGAAATAAATTGTCCCGGTCTGCTTGTATGATCTTATTCACCTCATAGATGGAGTCATCAAGTGTACAGCTCACCGTGTCCAAGCATAAGTTATTTGTTCTGGTTTCCAAAGTATGCGTCACCTTGAAGGGCTCATAACAATTTGGGTGGTCTGCATTCTGTAGTGTGACTCATTGTTCTGTCTGCCTGAAAGCCTCTTGTGAGTACGTGTGTGTATGTATGATATTTCTCCATATATAGTTGCTGAGTTTGCTCAAGGTGCCAGTAGTTGTAACAATGCAACATCAGAGAGAACCAGACTTACTCTGTTTTTCAAATACAGCCCTTCTGCATTTCTACAAACTCTGCAGTCATTCCAGATTTTTTGCCTCAGAGCTCTCCTCCTCTAATGTTGAAAGGGTAGCACTTCTATTACTGCCATTCTTTACCTTTATGGACATCTAACACAGTCCACCCTCTAGAATACTTTTCCATCCCTTTGCAATCACGTTCACCCTCTCACAGACAAAGGTCTTCATTTAAAGTTCCATCAGTACTTGGGGTCAGGCAGAACAAAATTTCTCCTCCAGCGTTTCCATCCTGAGGTCAAGAGTGAACTCCAGAGACTCAGTTATTCCATCACTTTGCGATTATTGTTTTCCTACAAACATTGACATCATGGTCGAGAACTGTACATTTCACAGCAGCAGATGAAGAAGAATGGGCCTTCCTGTCATGCCAAGATTAGGCGAAAAGAACTGCCAAGTTTGTAATTCTGCCATTCTTCCACCGTATACCTTTGGAACGGCTATAGCTTTTACAATAATGTGAAGTGACTGCTTAGGTGTGCTCAACATAGCTTGACTGATGTGCCTTCAAGCTAGCTTTGGATCCCTGCTGTTCTGTCCTTGCTGTTAACACACGTTGCTCAAAATATAACTAGACTTTAGCAGGATCTGGGAATCCAAAATTCAAGAATGCTGTCTAACAAAAATGTCAGCTGTTCCTCCAGTAGAATCTATGGGAAAACAAAGAGACAACTTAATAAATTCTTCAGTTCAGGAAGAAAAAGGAAACAGTTATACTAGTATTTTTGATTACCAATATACGAGGGTGAGTCAAAAAGTAAATCCATTTTCTTTATTTCAGGTGAAGTTTTTGATAAAAATACCTGACATTTTTTCCCAGTTATAAATGATTATATCATTTACGTTCTGAAATATTTTGTTTCTTACTTCTCAGGTTTGTAGACTCGCAAGGAAAATTCAAAATGGCTGCCCTCTTAGAGTTGCGTCAAAAACAAAGAGCAGTGATTGAATTCCTTGTTGCTGAGGGGGAAACTCCTGTGAACATTCACAGATGGTTACAAAATGTGTTTGAGGACAATACTTTAGATTATAGAGGGTTTGAAAGAGGGTTTGAGAGGCAAACATTATTCCAATGACGAGGAAGTGAAAACTGCAGTGAAGAAGTGGCTCAAAGAACAGTCAACAAAATTTTACGAGGCAGGGATACATGCTCTCATTCGAAGGTGGAACATTGCTATTGAGAGAAACGGTGACTATGTTGAGAAGTAGGGATGTGATCCACAGAGGACCAGCTTCATTTTGATGTATGCTACATGTTCCTGTGTTGGTAATTATACCTGTCCTAAAGAAAATGGCATTACTTTTTGACTCACCCTCGTATTTATGAAAGGCCTTAGTAGCCAAATTTAAAAAATAACTGATCAAAACAGAACTTTAAAATGTCCTATTTATTTCATTCTATCACATTTAAGTAATTTAAATCTTTTAATTATTCAATTAGTGCACTTGGAGATCGATTCTGTACCTGACAAAATGGATGCCTATCATGGCCCAAAGGTTTATCTCATAAACCTTGCATACGCTTTCAAATGTAGGATATTAACAAATTGCATTGTTTTCCTTCTTTCTTTTCTTTCTTTTCTTTCACCATCTCTCTGAAATCACGAGGGCTAGAAATTTCCTTTTCAAAAGCATGGAATTAGAATTACTCTTAACAGCTTCCAGTCACCCTCATTTCATCTCCTTTCTGAAGAGTCACTGTTTTTGACCTTTAAAGTTCACCTTAAACATATAATTAACTCCATAAGGGGACACTAATTTTTACCTTAGCGTCGTTTGAATGCAATCGGAAGTTCTCGGTTGGGGATGAGGATTCCTAAGTGAAGAGCTTCTACCGGCTTGTCGTCAGTAGCTACAATCTGATACTTCCGTATAAGCTGTAATACAAGGGGGGGAAATGAAGTTCATCAGAGCCTCCCAAACCTCTAATCAAGATTTATTCTGAGCTGGGGAACCTGTCAGTGTCTGTGTCAAAGTTTAACCCCACAGGCAGTAATAGCAGGAAAATATGATACAGCAAATTTCACAAGGCTTTGAAAAGTTCATCCCTTTCAGTAAGAGAAATAATATATATATGGAATCCATTTCGAGGGAACTCAAGCCTCGGAGATTTCTTTCATTGATGGTGTTACTTGGACCCTGACAGCATCTCTGATAGATGACCATCCAGCCTCTGTTTGAAGATCTTTTGCGAAGAGAGTCCACCTCCTGGATTTAATGAAAATTGGAAGTTCATCTTGTCAAAAAGACAATTCACCCTCCAGTAGTGGGTTTCAATTACCTTCACTACCAGTTCGCTATTGGGAGCATGTGCACATGCACGCACGCGCAGAGCTTCTGCACATGCGCAGAGATGTCCGGGCGGGTGGGCGGAGCCTTCCACCACCGCCGCTACCGATTCGGCTGATCCGGGGCGAACCGGTAACAACCCACCACTGTCACCCTCCAGTACAAAGGAAAAAGTTGCTCCAATGTACCCTTTCAGATCTTCCAGTACGGTTTGCCCAGAAAAACTTTGAACAGATTGTTTCTCAGGAATTCCTGGCCCTCATAATTCATGTAAGAGCATCTGTAAGCTGTTCTATAACTTAAAAAAAAATCAGTGTTTATGTATTAAGAATTGTGATAAACTTCCACTAATATTTTAATAAATTAGCTTAATGAAACAACAAGCTTGCCTTCTCTGCTCTTCCATCCTCCAGGGTGATGACAAGTAGGAAAACTGAGAGTTTCTTCACCCATTGGAAATTAATCACAGCTAAAGTTTTCTACCTTTAAATCTTGAGCTAGGAAAACTAGCCAATTTTGCAATCTGTGCTTGGAAATTGGCTTGTTTCTTCTAATCCTCATTAAGATTCACACTTGTTGGATTCAATTGATGTAGCAAACTGTGATGAATGCTAAACCAAAGCAGAAGCATACATGCATCTTTCCTTCTGGCCATGCCTGAAGGAGAACATTAAGCTCAGGCATTGCTAGGGTACATGCAAAGCTGCTATATTCCCTGCTTTGAAAAAAAAAAGCTTTAGGCTCTCAGATCTCTCAAGCGAAATACCATCGGGGATTAACAAAATTGCAGTGGAGAAGATATGTAGCAGCGGTGGGTTGCTCCCGGTTTGGCCTGGTTCTGCGAATCGGTAGCGGCGGTGGCGGGAGGCTCCACCCACCCACCCGGGACACTTCTGCACACGCGCACGAACTGGTAGCAATTAGAACCCACTACTGATGTGCAGGTATAGATAACTTATATGGATGTCAACTCTTCCAGGTAAACCAGATAAGAAACACAACTAGAAGAGTTAATTCCACATTGATGTAAGACTACTTTAACAGACTCCTGCAAGGGTGAAAGTACAAACTTCCCACCATCACTTTTAACTGATCAATTGAGGCAGGTCTTTCTTAATTTGAGGCAGGTCTTTCTTAAAGCCAATACCTGCTGTGAGCCGCCCAGAGTCCCCCGGGAGTTGGGCGGCATAGAAATTTAAATAAATAAATAAATAAATAAATAAATAAATAAATAAATAAATAAATAAATAAATAAATAAATAAATAAATAAATAAATAAATTTTTTTTCCTCTGACCATTAAGTGACTGTGGGTTCTTCCCTCTCTTGTCTGACCGTTCCCACGGTAGCATCTCTTTCCCTCATTCTCAAAGATCATCCCTACATTCCATTACAATGGAATACATTGCTTCTGCCATAGAATCAATAGTGGGTTTCACTTACCTTTGCTAGTGGTTTGGGAACGGGAGCGTGCAGGAGTGTGCGCGTGCACAAAGCACGCGGGCGATGCTTCTGCGCATGTGCAGAAGTTCCGTGATGATGTTCGGCCGGTTGGGTGGAGCCTCCCGCCACAGCTGCTAGCGGTTCACCTGAACCGGGCCGAACCGGTAGGAACCCACCACTGCATAGAATGGTTTATCTTTTGTATAGATTAATGGGGGAGAGATATGTATCTAAAATAACAGAATGCTTACCCAACAGAGAGCTAGCTGAAGCTGCAGCTCTGCCAGACGGCGCCCAACACACATTCTTTTTCCAATGCCAAACGGAGCATGAGCAAATGGGTGGATGGTTTTTTGCAACCAACGCTCTGGCTGAAATTCACTCCAGTTACTGAAATATTCTTCATTGCATCCCAGAGCGTAAGTGTTAATCATCAATACAGTCTGTAAATGCAAACACAAAAACACAAAGTGTATTTACAAAGCAGTGAGAAAAACATCAAATGAGTGGAACATGGACATATTTTGTTTCGGGGGCAGGGGGGACTCAAGGAAATTGCCTATATCAAAACATTGATGCTGAACCTAAACTAGACATGTATCACAATCCAAAGGAAATATCATACTCAACAACAAGAGATAAAATTATGACAAGAGTTTTCAAAACTTCTTGCAATGAAGATATATTTCCAGTGAATTAAAAAAAAGTCAGGATTTTAGTTCTTTGGAGAAATGGCATTCTTAGGGAGAAAAATACAGGGTTGTTTCCCCTTTTTAAAGACAAGTTAAATGAGATTTAACTTGACTAGGAGCCAGACTTCAAGCATGTTATGTAATGCTACAGAAACCAGAGCTTTCCACACCTCTAAGAGATCAGGACCAGGCCTTATAATTTAAGATAAAATGTTTAAGAAGGCCAATGATGTGAAAATATGTTTTATTATTTTACAGGGCAGATCGCTGAATTATCAACAAATGATTTTCTTCTCCCTAATAACTTTACTAAATTGGGGTTCAGGGAGGAGCTGCACTGGTTAAATGTCTGCTTATATATACTGATCATGTTCATACGGGATAATTAATCTGCTTACTGAATTAACTTATTTTCTGAATTCGTTCAATGCCTTGAATCTAATCAAACAAACTTAGCTTGCCTAAGGTAAAAATCATTATCTTCATCAAGTTAACTCTAACTAGGTAGAATGTTGTTGATAAGTTCTTGAATAAACTGGTTAAGGATATTATGTTAACACAGCCACTATAAAGCAACATGGATATCAAGGCAGTTGTCATTATTCAATTTTCCCCCCAAAAAACCCCACAATGATACTGAGATGAATGCTGGCTGAGCAGAATTTAAAATAAATAAAATATACTGAAGGATATCTCACAGTTTGCTCAGTGGCGAAGTCTTAGTAAAGTCCTTGAGTCTGAGGCCACAAGTGTGTGATGGAGCCCATTTTTGGGTTATGCGGAGTAATGTTTTTGTAATTTTCTCTTTGTTGTTCTATTTCATCTTTTCTATTTTTTAAAAAATGTACTTTTATTATTTTTTCATATTGTTAGCCACCCAGAGTCATGAGATAGGGTGGCCTAATAAATCTAATAAATAAATCCATGTAAGAGAAAATTGCTGTTATCTGATCAAGAAAAGCTGAATATTATGTATTTTTTGATAGCAGGAAGCCACAGACAATATTTTGTGGGTATGAGTAAAGGCTGAAATGGATAAAACTGGGTGTCATACATATGGATAGAATAAGGATCATTTTTTCTGCATTTTGGGGAGTGAGGGAGATAAGGAAGGGATTTTTCTTCTTCTGCTTAATCTATGTTAATCTTACATTATAGTTGGTGTGTATTCCTAGCTCAGAATGGAAAGAAATCATGTGAGAAAGTGCTACCAGGAGATGTAAAAATGTTCTGGGGTATTTAAGGCCTACAACTTTGAGTCACTACCTATATATCTATGGTAAGATGTGTGTCATGCCACTGTTGGAGTCTGAATCTGAGATGGAAGATGAACAGCTGACAGAGAGCGGGAGAGTGGCTCCATTGGCTGTGGAGGAAACTGGGGAAGGGCAAAGTCAGGCTGGGCAGAGCAGGGGAGAGGTAGAACAAGGGAGAGGGGGTTCAGGTGAAGACCAAGGCCCGCCCCCTCCTCATCCTAGGGTGTGCAGGGAAAAATGCAGAAGAGAGCAATGTGGGTTGCATGGCTTACGAGGAAGGAAAAGGCTCCAATTCCCTTCACAAGGCACACCTGGGGATGGAGTTTAAAGGAGAGACAGTTGGGAGGGGTGTTTGTCGGGAACAAATGCTGAATTCATATAGTGTTGAGAGTTGTGGCCTGCATTCCTGGCATTCCTCCTGACTGTTTGAATTATTGTCGTGCTTCTGTGTGCTTATCTTGTCTTGCTGGAATTATTGCTGTGAATTCTTTGCTTCTGGGACTCATTATCTTGCCCTGCTGGAGTGATTGATTGCAGTCATTCTGCTTACAGCATTTGAACTGGAGTATCTGCAACCAGAAGCTGCTGCAGGTTTGTGGGAGAGCTTTTCTCCAGGCCGGAGAGTAAACGGGATGTTGGGGGCAAAGTTGGTGCCAATAAAGGGACTGATACCGGTTCTCTGGCTGTGTTGTGCTACGCCCCGGGTCATCACAAGGTGTTTGAGATTTAAAAGCAATTGCAACACTATGCTTGGCATTTATCAAGACATAAAGAAGATCAAGCATTTTATTTATGAGATCCAGACATGCTAAATGATGTACAGAACCTCTCCCAACCATTGTCAGGCCAGTCACATTTTATAAAAGAGCTGTTGTTGGTTGAAAAACAGGTTATGCATTCAACCATTTAATCAAAATAAATGGAGCATTTACAGTACGTGGTGGAAGTCACTTACCCCTTTTGGAAGAGCATAATCCCCAAGGACTGTTTCTTTGTCAAGGGTTCGAGTGGTAAATGGCACAGAAGGTGTTAACCTACAATAAAATGGAAACGTACACTTTATTTTGGGAGTGCAAACATATCTATCAAGGGGGACACACATTATCGGCTGGACTATAGCACTAGCACTAGCAATTAGACTTATATACCACTTCACAGTGCTTTATAGCCCTCTCTAAGCGCTTTACTGAGTCAGCCTATTGCCCCCAACAATCTGGCTCCTCATTTTACCAACCTCAGAAGGAAGAAGGCTGAGTCAACCTTGAGCCGATGAGATTCGAACTGTCAAACTGCTGGCAGCCGGCAGTCAGCAGAAGTAGCCTGCAGTACTGCATTCTAACCACTGTGCCACCACTATACAAAACATCCAGACGTAACCAAAGTGGCTTTCTAAACCTGTTGCTCAGGGCACTATGAATGTGTTAACATCCTTATCTTAGAAAGGTTTGGTGTAACCATTTCAAAATTCTTTTTGTTTCTCACTCTTCACAGCAAAGAAGAACCTTCCAACAAAATCGTTACATATTTTCGAGACTGGGAATGAACTTTAAAGCAGTTGTGCCAACCCTAGGAAGGGTGCCTTCTGAGCCTCTTGTCTTGCCCATTATCCATCTGTGGGCTATGCTATCTCTTATCTGACCATTCCCTAGGTAGCATCTCTTTCACCTATCTCCCAAGGTCTTCTCCACATACCATACACCGTGCTCTTTCTCCTCAAACAAGAAGAAAAAAGTGGCCCAGGTGAAATTTCAGCCTGTTCTATTTATGTCTTACATCCATCTTCCTTTGAGCTATCAATATTTACTTGAATTTTGTGCTTTACAGCTGCCAATTCAAGGGGAAATAATAATTTTATTCTTAGGTTTGTGAATCAGTTTACCTCATTGACTCCTTCAGGCATGCCTTCAAATAGGGCATTTTTTTCAGGTGTTCGCAATTTGGGTCTTCTCCAGGTGAAATCACATTCTGTATCTCCTCAAACAGCTTTGCCTGGACATCCGGCTTGCTGGAGATGTTGTACAGAGCCCAAAGTAAACTGTTGGCAGTCTTCAAAAATCAACAGAAACCACTCTGAATTATTATACTAACAGTGGAAACCTAAACACATTATACACAAAAAAATGTTTTTGTTCTATAGGCAACTTTGGTAGGTAAAAAGCCTGAACTTGCTCTTATCCTAGGAATGGTTCTGTAAAAAATGTGAAGACACTTAAAAATATTAGGCTTCACAATTGAGAGAAATGTCTATGACCCTACAATTTGGAGAGTTAGCAGTTGATGGAAACAAGAGATGGATAATCTGAAGTCCTGAGGCCAAATGAGCTTCTAAAAGCCTCAGTGATCAAATTATAAATTTGTAATGCAACAGAAAGAAATATTACTAAATGTATAACTGGATGGTGTCCATATTAACTATTTAATTTTAATTAAGAAAGAAAATAAAATTGCATATATTTTTTTTGCCCAGATCCCACGCATTATTGCTTCTGATGTGGTTCTTGGCAAACACAATTTTATATCCTCAAAGCTTTGTGTATGTCTAATGTAAGAATATCATTAATGAAATGCAGAAAATATTGGTATTATAAGATTGCGCCCTACTCATCTAGTCTCAAATGTGGATAAGTAAAATCTGGTCTCCCTAATGCAAGTTCAGAGCATCTGTAGCAAGCAGGCAAAAAGTGAAACACAAGTAAAAATATAGGTACAGTTGCCCCATCTCCAATAAACTGATAAGCTGCTTAGCAATAGCACTTAGACTTATATACTGCTTCATAGTGCTTTACAGCCCACTTTAAGTGGTTTACAGAGTTCAGTATATTGCCCCCAACAATCTGGGTCCTCATTTTACCGACCTCAGAAGGATGGAAGGCTGAGTCAACCTTGAGCCTGGTGAGATTTGAACAGCTGAACTTCTGAACTAGCAGTCAGCTGAAGGTTGCAGTGCTGCTTTTAACCACTGCGCCACCTCGGCTCCTTCAGGTTTCCGAGGTAGGCCTATATGTATAATATTCCATATTCCAATAATGGCACAACTTACAACTTGTTGCTTAACAACAGTTCAAAGTTACAACAGGCCCGCAAAAGCTACTTAAGATTTGATTTAGAAGTTATAAGTGCTTGCACATGAATGTGCATGCACACACATAGTCACCCGATTGCATTTTGGGTGCTTGGCCACTGACTCACTTTTATGGCTGTTTGCAGTATCTCACATTCATATGACTGCGATTTTTGATATATTTTTTTGCCACTTTCCAGCATTTATTTGTAGTTTTCAGCAAAAAAAAACATCCATTGGATTAAATATATTCGCCTAACAACCACAGCATTTCCTTAATGACTGCTGCAAAAATTGCCAAAAATGATGCCTCGACTTACAGCTGTAACAGCTTACAACCATAATTCCGGCCTCAGTTTAAGGACTACCTGTACTTGTATGTCGTAAGGTGTATTACAGAGTTTTGAACTTCTGTCCAAAACCTTTACTGCCCCTTTTGAAGGACAACAAGGTCACAGTAGGGCCATTCAAAGTGTCTTTCCTCTGCTTTCAACTTTTATAGGAGCAACCATCTCTTCTTTCCCATTTCTCTAATTTATTATTAGAGTTGGAAGAGACCTTGTAGGTCATCTAGTCCAACCCCCAATAACTTAATATCTTAGTCCAATATCTCAAAGCAGCGACCTCTTTTCCTGGATGTGCATGGCTACCCTCCACCACTACTGCACAAACTTGGGAAAGGATGCAGCTGTTTTAAAGGTGTTTTAAAGTAAGGTGCTGTATTTTCAGTGATGTAAACATAACATTATTATGTGAGTATTATTCAGAGACTGAATCTGAAATGCAGCACATTCGTAATATATGCTGCAATGACACAATGGTGTGTGGCTAGATTGCTGCAGAAGCTATCCCACAATTATTTAGCGCTAGATGACAACTGCCAAGCAAGCATTTATGTCCTTGTGTTTTTCTCATCCATGTCTGTCTGGGAAAAAAAAATCATCTCCTTAACTGCAGATGACTTCATGAACTTGTCTAAATAGTCATCTAGTTTATCAAGCTTTGTGTGACTTTGTGTTGAGAAACTGCCAGACAGGCAAGGAGGCAACATCAAGAGAGGCATTAGCCTTGAGTTTTTGCTCAATCACAAGAGATCTAGGGCTGACATTCCCCCCTCCCAAATATCACAGGACCTTATCTGTTTGTTCCAGTGATGGGTTCCATTTACCTTCCCTACTGGTTCGCATTGCATTGGAAGTACACATTTTGCGCAGGCGCGCACAGTTTGCTTGCACACACGCCTACGTCATGTTGGGGAAGTGACCCTCTGCGCATGCTCAGAAGCCTTTGCGCATGCGCAGAGGGTTCTTTGCCAGCCGCTTTCAAGGAGCGGCGACCAGAGGACCGGTTCAGGGGCATGGCCAGTGGGCCATCGCTGCCGGTTCGGCAAGCGGGGGCAAATTTCCTCCACCGGTTCGAGTGAACCGGTCCGAACCGGCAGCAACCCACCACTGGTTTGTTCCCAAGAGAAGGCACATATTCTGGAGAGATTCCTGTAGTATAGGCAGAATACAATAAAGTAATTAGCTTGAACCTTACACATGCGGATGTGGTTGCTTGCACCAACCAGATTTGTAAGGCAACTACCAATGGTAATGAGTATCAGTTGCAGATTATCATTACTCCAAACTCCAAACTCGACTGCAGAAAATACGACTTCAGCAACAGAGTGATCAATGCCTGGAATGCACTACCTGACTCTGTGGTTTCTTCCCCAAACCCCAAAACTTTCACCTTAGACTGTCTACAGTCGACCTCACCCCATTCCTAAGGGGGGTGCATAAGCGCACTACTGTGCCTACCGTCTCTGTCCTACTGTCCTATTGTCCTCATTTATCTGTACTTCTTTGCTTATGTTATGTTTATACAAACAACTACTATCTGTACATGTTTGACAAATAAATAAAATAAATAAATAAATAAATAAAATAATAAATAAATTACCATGGAATTGTACCAAATAATGGACAGTTAAGTTTAAGATAGTTCACTAGGCTCCTTCAACCTGGGGTTATCCATAGGTTTTCCACAATAATTCCCATCATGACTAAAATTTGTGTGCTATATCAGTTATAGGAGATATTTCCGGAATGCACCATTGTGGTGAATGGCTTGAAATCATGATAATAGAAAAAAGCAAAACAACTACAGCGGCGTTGCATCTTACAGCAAAATGGAATGTACAAACCAATGCCGTCGCTGTGTTAAAATCCCTTATTCAATGCTAACTATAAAAACACTACCTAAAAGAATAAGCTCCGATTGAAGGAAGAAGGGAAAAAGCCTTTCCAGCAGTGGTGGGTTGCTGCCAGTTCAGAGCGGTTCTTTAGAACTGGTAGCGGAAATTTACTGCTGCTCACCGAATTGGCAGTGATGACCGGCGGTCCACACTCCTGAACTGGTCCTCCGGTCACCGCGGCTTGCAAAAAAAACCTCTCTGCGCATGTGCAAAGGCTTCTGTGCATGTGGAGAGGGACATTTCCGGGTGTTTTGCACGCTGTGACAGGGCGCAAAACACATCACGATGGAAGTGCGCAAAACGCACACTTCCGTCGCAATGCGAACCGTTAGGGAAGGTAAGTGGAACCCACCCCTGCTTTGCAGTGTGTGGCAGGTTATCAGAAATCCTAAATCACTGTTCATTTACCAATGAAAAGAAGCTGACAGTATTTACCGTTTCAACCCCAGCAATCTGAAGCTCTGTAATTGCAGCATAGAGTTCTTTCTTTGAAAGCTGGCTCCCAAAGTAGATGTCACAGAGGAAGTCTTCAGAGGGATTTGCAGAGTGTTTTTTCAACCTGCTGTCAATGGAGCATTTCACTGCAGGAGGAAACAGAAAGTGATGATTAAACAATAATATTATGGCGTGGAAAACTCAAAGGTCTATTTTTTCATATACACCAGAGGTGGGTTCCGACCGGTTCTGACCAGTTCGCCCGAACTGGTAGCAAACCACTGGTGATGTCACAATGATGTCACCGAACCAGTTCAGTCAGTGCCGGTCCATGGGCATTGCCATCTCCTTTTTTTGAATTTTTTTTATTTTTGAATTTTTTCGTGGGTTTTTTTCTTCTGCGCATGCGCAGAAGCCGAGTTTCCGGCACTGCGCATGCGTCGCCATCTTGTTTTTGGCTTAAAATTTTTTGGGGGGGATTTTTTTTGCCACTGCACATGCGTGCCAAAGTGCGCATGTCCACACGGCGCGGCAGGAAGCAAACCGGCAGTGAGGTAAGTTAGAACCCACCCCTGATATAGATGAGACATTAAAACATTCAAAAACATCAGGAAATGTTACAAGTTAGATTAACCTTTCCCAGTCTATTATCTTCTGAATATACTTGGACTGCATTTTCTAGGACTACTGGCCAGCCTGTCTGAAAACAGGGAATTCTGGGAGAATGAGTTCCAACATGACTGGCGAGCCACAGATTTTAAGAGGTTGGTCTACAAAAAGGGAAGCTCCATCATCTTTCATTTAAGGAAGAAGACTTTTAGTATGCAAAAATAAGGTTCAGATCCCTATTTTATTATAATAAAGCCTGGCTATTTCTCTGAGATTCATTGAAGGAAACTTAGGATACAAGCATAATGTTCAAATCTGTGTGGGAGAGAACTAAAAATTTGCCTTGTCTATTCTAGTATTTTTACTCATTCCATGGTGAGCTTAAGCCATACAATCAAGTATTCATACCAACTGTAACTAATAGCAGAAAAAAATGTTAAATATCCATTTTAGAATATTGGTGAGTCTGTTGAACTTTGCTTAGGGAGATTTAAGATAAAAGCTTTGTTCAACCACGGAGCTTAGTGATTTGATAAAGATTTGCATTCTCTCTTCATCCAACCCAGTCTTTTTCAAACTTGGCAACTTTTAAGGTGTGTGGATTTCCACTCCCAGAATTCTGACTGGAGAATTAAGTCCTTGCATCCTACGGCTGCCGAGTTTAAAAAACACTGATCTAACCTATTCCACAGAATGGTTCAGGAAAATAAATGAATTCCAGATAGCCAGGCTGGTTTCTTGATGCAAGATGCAAAATCCACTGCCCAACCTAAGATGCAAATGCATATTTCACAAAATATTTTCAATATCCTTCAGTTACCTGTCTTAAATATATTATCCCATGCATTTGTATGAGCTTGCCAAACTTTCGTATTTAGACTTCTATGGAGTTCAACTGGCGTCACCATCATCTTCCCAAAAGTGCTCATCATCTGTAGTATATAATGACAAGAACAAACACCATTATTAAATATAATATATAATATATAATAATATAATAACAGAGTTGAGTCCAACCCCCTGCTTAGGCAGGAAATCCTACACCACTTCAGACAAATGGTTATCCAACATCTTTAAAACTTCCAGTGTTGGAGCATTCACAACTTCTGGAGGCAAGTTATTCCATCAGTTTTTTTTAAACTGATTAATTGTTCTAAGTGTCAGGAAATTTTTCCTTAGTTCTAAGTTGCTTCTCTCCTTGATTAGTTTCCACCCATTGCTTCTTGTCCTGCCCTCAGGTGCTTTGGAGAATAGCTTGACTCCCTCTTCTTTGTGGCAGCCCCTGGGATATTGGAACACTGCTATCCTGTCTCTCCTAGTCCTTCTTTTCATTAAACTAGACATATCCAGTTCCTGCAACTGTTCTTCATATGTTTTAGCCTCCAGTCCCCTAATCATCTTTGTTGCTCTTCTCTGCACTCTTTCTAGAGTCTCAACATCTTTAAAGTACATTAAAGTACTGGGGAAAGTTCAAAATAACATATATTTTACTGATAAGAAAGGATTAACTTAGATTCAATAAACTGATCTATCCTTGGGCCTTAAACTAGAATACCAAGTAGAAGCTGTTCCATGTGGACCAGAGATAATAGTAATCCTTACACATTTCAGTGTTCTGTATAAAATCTTAACTTGAATCCCAAATTATCCCATTCTCAGAGTTCAGACAATATATATAATTATCACTTACCCAATGAATGGGGTTTGCACAAGATACCAAGCCTTGCTTCCCAAATTAACAAGATTAAAATTAACCAAGCTTTGATTGTTGCACTAGGGACTTTCATTTATCTGATTAAGGGTTTTGTCTGAACATAGTCTGAGTCCACCATTTGGAGGGCAACTATCTGAAGTATTTCTGGAGGGCTACCACTCAGAAATTGAAATGCCTGCTTTGCAAGGATCCAGGGGCAGTCTCCAGGTATCTTCATAAAAGGTGGTGGGAAAAAAATCCCTGACACCCGTAGAGCAACTAACAATCAGTGACCCAGTCTACTATAAGGCATTATCCTATATTGCTAGAATTATTCCTTGCAGCTTATTTTCTTATTGAGCATCAAGGGTTTTTTCCATTTATTTAGGTCAAGGGACCTCAATCAATGGAAACTGCTAAGAAGACCCAACTGGAGCATCTCTGCACATGAACTACACAGAGATGCTCCAGTTGGGTCTTCTCAATAGTTCCCATTGATTGAGATCCTTGACCTAAATAAATAAGGTTTATAGATGATACATCCCAGAATCAATTCCATGCTGGAATTGCATAATTGAATAATTGCAGGGAAGGCTGGGAGGTGCAATAGCAAAGTAGATAAGTCTTTATCAAAATAGATAAGGACTGCAATTCCTACAGAAGCAGATATAGTGTCAGCCATGGCCTCCAGGGCTGACACCATATCAGGCTGGGAGGAATTGCAGCCCAGGGACCCTTCTACTTTGCTATTGCACCTCCCAGACTGACATACGGCTGACTTGCTAATATCTTACAGAAAATCAATTGGCTATCATGCACGTGGCATTTTCATACCGTTTTTACAGCCTTGATAAAGTTCAAACTTTCCTCCTCTACGTCTTGCCGCAGAAGACCAAACCTTTTCCCATACAGCACCAGGCAAATACCTAGTGCAAAAAGAAAGAAAGAAAGAAAGAATTCATAGCAAAAGCATTTCCCAGAATCTTGACTACGTTTTCCTTAACATATCTCTCTGAGAACTTTAAATGATGCCCGATCCTCTCCTTTTGATGCAATTAATATATAATGTCCAGTATTGGTAATACTGCTTATGAGGCCCCAAGGACAATGCATTCAGTAATAAGCAACTGGCCAGAGTTCCTCTCTACATGGAGAAAGTGTATTTATTTATTTATAAGATGTTTATCCCATCTTTATTATTTTATAAGTAACTCAAGATAGCAAACATACCTAAAACTTCTTCCTCTTCTTATTTCCCCCCCACAACAATAACTTAAGAGGTAGGTTGGACTGAAAGAGAGTGATTGGCCCAAAGCCACCCAGGCAGCTTCCATGCCTATGGTAGGGCTCGAACTCATGGTCTCCTGGTATTTAGGCCAGCAATTGAACCACTACACCAAACTGGCTCTTCACCTGATCTTTACCTGGTGCCTTTCAGTTCTATTGGGAGGAAAAACCCCAGAATTCTTCGCCAACATGGCCATCCTTGTGGCACAGCGGTTAAATGCAGAGCCGAGTTGGCGCAGTGGTTAAATGCAGCTACTGCAGGCTACTCCAGCTGACTGCTAGTTCAGTAGTTCAGCTGTTCAAATCTCACCAGGCTCAAGGTTGACTCAGCTTTCCATCCTTCTGAGGTCGGTAAAATGAGGACCCAGATTGTTGGGGGCAATATGCTGAACTCTGTAAACCGCTTAGAGAGGGCTGTAAAGCACTATGAAGCGGTATATAAGTCTAAGTGCTATTGCTATCCTGGTTAAGGCATTCTGAGAACTCCAGGGTGCGGGAAGCTAAGCTACATGTATACATTTTAATGTAGAGAAAAAGCAGCAATGATCTCAGAATGAAGGCAAAAACCTACTTTCAAATGACCACTTGTTCAGCGTAGAATATAAATCTTCTATTTCTCCGTTCTTGTTGCAGAGTGTGTCTATCTGATGCATAAAATCAGCTAAGACCTGTGGAAGAGATTGAGAAGATCCCTTAGTGTTCTACATCAGAAAAATGAAAGGTCATTAGGAAGTGAGTCAAATTTTAAAATATTAATGTCATAAAGCCGCGATGGCGAACCTATGGCACGCGTGCCACAGGTGGCGCGAGGAGCTATATCTGAAGGCATGTAATGCGTTGCCCTATGTCAGCTCCAGCGTGCATGTGCGTGCTGGCCAGCTGATTTTCAGTCTTCCGGAGGGCGGGAGGAAGGCCGTTTTTGCCCTCTCCAGGCTTCAGGAACGCCTCCGGAGTCTGGGGAGGGAGAATAACGGCCCAATGGGCCTACCGGAAGTCCAGAGGCTTCAGTGAGGTCTGCGCGCATAAGCAAGGGAGGCATTGCATTATGGGTGTGGGCACGTGTGTGCACGCTATCGCATGCGCACACACTCTTTTAACACCCAAGCAAAAAAAAAAGGTTCGCCATCATTGTCATTGCCATATCTACCATATCATCATTGTCATATCTACCATCGACCTCACCCCATTCCTAAGAGGTCGGTAAGGGGCGTGCATAAGCGCACAATCGAGCCTACCATTCCTGTCCAAATTTACCCATATATTCATACCTCTTTTACTCTTATTCATGCTTGTACTATTACATATATATTCAATCATGTTTTACTGTTTATACTTTACTTATAATCATATATGCTTAACAAATAAACAAATACAAATATAAGGCTTTCAAGTCTACGGTGTGCCAATTCTACACTTGGAATATCATGTACACTTCTGATCAGTGCATCACAAAACAGATGCTGTGGAAAACATACAGAAGAATGGGGATCAAAATTATCACAGGGCTGGAAAAGCTCTTTTTCTTTGGTAACTTTAACTAAGTCAGAGGTGAAAAATATATAATTAGTACCTGACAGGGGTGGGCTGCTGGGGGTTCCCAGGGGTTCAGGAGAACCTCTAGCTAAGATTCTGTGTAGTTTGGAGAACACCCAAATCCCACTACTCCTGGCTGGTCCTGCCCTGCCTGCCCCACCCCTCCCAGAAGTCCCCACGCTGCCCATTTTGGATGCAGGTAAGTGCAGGGCATGTGCGGAGGCTCAGGGGGGAGGGGAAACGGGCCTTCCGGAAGTTCGAGAAGGCCATTTTCATCCTCCCAGAGGCTCGAGGAAAGCCTCCGGAGCCCGGGGAGGGCAACCCCCCCCCTCGTGGTGCAGGAGGCCGACTAGGCCACGCCCACCATGGCCATGCCCACCCAGCAACCAGGCAGAGAACCCCGTGCTAAAAAATTTTAAGCCTACCCCTGGCACCTGATGAAATAGTAAAATAGTGAAATAGTAAAGTGAAATAGAAATTAAGTAAAATGCTTTTAAGCCATTTGCAACTGAAGGCTAGATATGAATATTTGCTCTTCACTTTAATATTCACTTTAATATTTCCTCTTCCTGCATATAGAAATTTGGCATGCTTAGAAGGAAGTTGCAGCCTTCAATTTTCTCTCATGTGGTACATTTCTACATGCCAGCTAAAGCAGTGAGGTGCACTCAAAATTGTTGTTTCAACTAGATTTCTAGCTGGCATAAGTTAAGAAAGATTTCACATGATTTCTGGAGAGATAATTTTCTAATTTCTCCCCTCCCTCTTTTAAAGCAATACACATAATAACAAGAGTGTTCAAAATTACAAATTACACCTGTGTCTGGATTAGACTTTTCTTATGCAGTACCTCATTGATTTTAGTGTCCAACTTTACAATTTCCATGGGTTTCATTAATTTCTTCTGAAATGCACTTCTTACTCTCTGCCAGTCCTTCCCTTCTCTGTGAAAAACAAACATTCAAGTGATTAAAAGAAATTTAACATTTCCTGGTTAAAATGAAAGGTCTATGAGGAAATGTTAAAACAATATTGAATCTGGGCAGTTTTTGTAAGTGAATGCTAATATAGTTTAAGGAAGATAACAAGCAGACTAATCAAGTTTGATAATATGGAAAATTGCTTTGCATCCCAATATATTATTTACTTTCAATACAATAAAGATAACATTTCCCTTTAGTCAAGCTTGAGCCCTGGGCATACATGGAAATGAACCTTATGCATGTGGTTTTCTGCTGCTTTTTACTGGAATTCTTCTGATTTACCGTAATCTCACCTAAAACTTTGAGTCCTGTTTAGCTTTTAGGAAGATGTACTAGATACTTCCGTTGCCACTGATCTTTGGAGGAAATCACTGAAAGTGGTCAGTGATCTCTTACTTTTACTGAGATATTAAATGACCATTATACAGCATTCTTCACATTCTGCATTACCCTTCTAGCTTGAATGTTATCTTATGTGCATTAGATCTAAAACTGCCTTTTTTTCTGCTGCAATTTTTCCATTCAAATGTTGCCAGGAGGGTTAGGTCCAAGTTAACCAGAGACAATGCTGCAAATTGCTTCTCTACACCGGTTCGCTATGATAACCTTGCTTGCTTTCAGGATAAAACAGCAGAACGTGGTCCCAAAAGACAAAGAACTGTAAAGAAAACCTAAACAAATAGATTTAATGAGATTACAAAGTATCCACCACCTACAAATGGCACTTTGACTTTTCTCCTATGATCATTTAATATTTATAAATAATGAAACTACTTCCAAAAACTCAAACGTACTTATGAAACAGCAATCTGAACTATTTGCTCTTAGCATCCCTTACGTTTAAACCTCAAGCCAAACATAAAAGCACAGGGCATTCTCAGCACAAAGCGGTATGTGTCCTTTACTCACAGGATAAGTAGCCCATAGCCCTCTTTACGGTAATCTCGATAGGCTTTCCAGGGCTTAATCTCCAGGCGCTGGGGATACGCACTCTCTTTCCTGTAGAGAGACTCTAGCAGACAGGGTGCCCCTATATGAACCGAGTCAAAACTCCCAAGTTTCATGCGGAAGATTTTGCCAAACCTCTGGTGGTACTCAGCCTTCAAGAGAAAGAAAAAGAAAGGAAGAGGAGAGGTTACATCGGGTAGCTAAGCACTCTGCCAACTCCTTGCAAGAAGGGGCAAATAAATATACCATATCGAACACACAACTTTCAGTTCACACATTGGCTGCCTAGCATTCTATAAGACGCGTCTTCTGTGGATGAAAGATGGACCAGCACAAATCTGTTCAAACCGTGGTGGTGGGGAGGCTTATATTAAGCATTTGATTAAGAACTTCCTAATGTCGTGATGTAAGAACATGTTGTCTCACAAAGTGCTTTGCTTCTTCTTCCTTAAGGAGTTCTTTTTAAAAACAAGATGCAGGAACGGCCACCTGTTTAAGGATGCCCCAGTGACCTGATTCCCTGCGTTGGTTGAAGACTGACTGGATTAACCTGATCCAACTTGTAGGGAATGATGCTGTCTGGGAATTTGGCAATCGGTCCGTCCATCCCAACGATAGGGGATGCTGAACTAGATGATGTTGGAAATACTTTCCAAACTCTTCAGAGATGTTTCTCAATCCTGCCATTAAAACCTCGAGGTCAGAGAAGGTTAGCAACTGCTTTTGACATTCGAAGAACTACCTGTTCTACCATACGTGACCCTCAACGGTCAGCCAAACACTAGCTTTGGGGCGAAGGATCTATTGGGAAGGGGAGGGGGGAAACACAGGTTACTCACCAGGGTCTGGTGCTGTTTCTTGAGGCCCCCTTTCCAGAGGATGTCTAAGAGGCTGCCCATCAGAGGCCATTTGACCGGACCGGGCAGGGCAGATAGTGAATGGGGAGCGTGCATGGGGCAAGAAGGCACCTGAGCCTTGGGCTCCAAGGCGCACACGGACGAAGTGGGCAGCTGCTGCTGCAAAGCAGGTGCGCTCCCAGGACCTCGCAGCTTTAGCAGAGAGCTGAGCAGGGGGCCCCGCTTCAAAGGGGAACTCATGATTCTGGTACTAGATGGGTGGATGCTTCAAACGCCGGCGAACCTCCAGCTGCGGGAGGGCTATACCCCGAAAAGTCAGGCGCGGGAGGAAGGCGGAGAAGAGCTACGAAGGGAACCTAGAACGGCCGCGATCCAGCCCCCGGGAAGGCCCTGGCAGTCGGGATTCCTGGCGACCGAAAGAAACTTTTTTCTGGAGTCGGTGGCGTCGGATGGGGATCTGTCTCCCCTCGCGCAACGGCAGGGAAGGTCCGGAGTGCGGCGGGATGAGGATGCTGCGCTCTCTCCACTCAGGTCCCATAGCGCGGCGGAACGAGGCATATATAAGCGTTTAGGGGCCGGTCTGCTGGACTTGCCAATTGGAAGGCAGGGGAGGAGAGCAGAGCGCTGGGTGGGGCGGGGGGAAGGCGCCGGGGAAGCCTTTGCGGGACGGATCGAGTAATCGCTCAGGCGAAGGCGCCTGTCTCCCCCCCGAACGAAGCTTTCGGGGACTCCCCGGGAAGACAGGGGGTTTTGCGGCCATCTGGCTGCGTTCCTCCCAGGGACGAGTCATCCTGGCACCGGCGAGCTCTCCTCTTCCTTCCTCCCGGTTCCTGGCGAGCCCTTTTCCTCCGGGAACCCAGCGAGTCAGGCGCCTGCGAGCGAGCGAGCGAGCGAACGAGAGAGAGAGAGAGAGAGAGAGAGAGAGAGAGAGAGAGAGAGAGAGAGAGAGACCTTTCCCGCCTGGGATCGCGGTCGCTGCGCTTCGCAGAGTCAGGTGGAAGTCGGCCGCCGGCCGTAGAGCTAGGAGAGGAACCGGGGACGAAGGGCGCAGCGTATCTTTTACTCTTTAGTCTTGCGTAACGCGCTCCTTAGTTCTGGGAAAGCCTCAGAAAACGCGGCAACTAAACCGGCGAGAGGATGTCCACGTTGAGCCGGACGGACAAATGATCCATGTGTGATCCACTGCCCCCTTCCCCTGCCCTGAGTTAGAATAGAATAGAGCTGGAAGGGACCCTGGAGGTCTTCTAGTCCAGCCCCCTGCTCAAGCAGGAGGACCTATCCTATACCATCTCAGACAAAGTTAAACTGTCCAGTTAAATCTCCCCTTCTTCCGAGTTGCGGTTAGGGAAAATAAAGGCACGCTTTAATCTGATTTGACGGACTGAGTGAGGCAACAGCAGACGTGCTGGTCTACAGTTCCCATCATTCCCAGCCAACCGGTTTTTGAATGCCGCCTGGTTGGGATGTATGATTTAGCAGATCTGGTGGAGGAAAAGTGAGCTAGAATATTGCTCTGTAAACTTCTGAAAAGCAGTGTGTGTTCTTAAGGAATGGGGATCTTTAGCATAAGTCCGTCATTACCGTAGGGATATAGTATCCTGGGCGAAGGACATTCTTTGATAGGCTGTTGTTGCTATTGCAGCCACCTAGGGAGAGATATTGTCCTATTAATGTTGGTGGGAAGTATTTTGAGGACGGTGATTGGTTGACAAATAGCCAATGGCTTGTCTTTCCCACTCTAAATTACAAGCTTTTTCCTCCCTTCTCGCTCCACCCCTGAAATTTACCAATGACTGGGCAAACTGGTCGGGTCACATAAATACACTTCCTTTATAAGGACCATCCATGGTGATGAGGAAGATAAAGTTTACACATCATGGCTCAGTGTCAGATTGTTTAGAGATAGGCTGGAAGGGAAAAGGCCAAGCTGGTACGACCGAAGAAAAACATCAGGAATGCCACAGTCTTCTGACGCCAATATAAACTGCAAGAGGGAGAGAGAGAGAGAGAGAATCTCAGATCTTGTCTGAAGAATAGGGGCCATTTTGACTTGATTTTAGTTCTGGGTAAATACAGGTAGTCCTCGACTTACAACGGTTCATTTAGTGACCGTTCAAAGTTACAACAGCAAGTGAAACAAGTGACTTATGACTGTTTTTCACACTGAAGACCGTTGCAGCATCCTCATGGTCACATGATCAAAATTCAGATGCTTGGCAAGTGGTTCACATTTATGACGGCTGCAGTGTCATCATTTTAAGACCTTCCGATAAGCGAAATCAATGGGAAATCCAGATTCACTTAACAGCCACGTTACTAATTTAACAAACGCATTGGTTCACTTAACAACTGTGGCAAGAAAAGATGTAAAATGGGGCAAACTCACTTAACGCATGTTTCACTTAGCAACATAATTTTTTGGCTCAGTTGTGTTCGTAACTTCAGGACTACCTGTACAATCCATTTAGACTTCATGTGCATTTCTCTTAAAAAATGTGAAGGAGGTGTAGTTCAGATAAAAGAGGCTGATAACAAAAGCAGAAAATTACTGGCAATTAATGAATTGCATGCTGGAATCAACGTTTGCTTGATAGTGGAACAAGTGTTTGAAATTTGGCCTAACCATCAATGTCTTATAATTCTGCTTTTTAAAATCCCTAATAAGTGAGCCGAGGTGGCGCAGCAGTTAGAGTGCAGTACTGCAGGCTACTTTAGCTGACTGTGATCAGCAGTTCAGCGGTTCAAATCTCACCGGCTCAGGGTTGACTCAGCCTTCCATCCTTCCGAGGTAGGTAAATGAGGACCCAGATTGTTGGGGGCAATGTAAATATACATTGCTTAATGGTGTAAACCGCTTAGAGAGTGCTTGCACTATGAGGCAGTATATAAGTCTCACCAATCAATCAATCAATCAATCAACCAATCAACAAACAAACAAACAAACAAAGAAAGAAAGAAAGAAAATCTTGGCTATGAAAATGAAGTAGACTACAAACTGATCCTACTCAGTGGTGGGTTGCTCCCGGTTCAGTCCGGTTCTAAGAACAGTAGCGCTGGCGGTGGGAGGTTCTGTCCACCTGCCCAGGATGGTTCTGCGCGTGTGCAGAAGCATCATGCGCGAGCACATGCACATGCACACGCACGAACCAGTAGTAAAGGGTTTTAGAACTGTTAAGATAAGAAAGATAAATTGTAGAGGTAATGAATCTTTTCTTTCGGAATCCAATTCTTGACAAAATAAACTCGAGTATAAGTTCTAAGAATAATAAAATATTTATTTCGGTACAAAAGAAATATAAAAACCTAAATCTTAATAATTACATCTTGGCAGCTCAAATATGCGTCCTTCTCAATGAAGGACTAGCAGTAGAATGATAATGGAGGAATAGAAAGGAATTTCACTTCTGCGCAGATCACACCTCATGTGACTGCTTCACTTTGCTAAGAACCTCTGGGTCATAATGTGTACTCATATGAATACATATGAGTACAGCTGACAATCAGAATCACCCTGTGACAAGAACCCACTACTGATCCTACTGGATTGCAAGCTGCCTTGACATGCACTATCAGCTTGAAGTAACCTGCCCAACTCCTTAACCAGTGCTCAACTTTTCGTAAGCTTTTTTTGAAGACTGGATAGGAAAGGAGCATTTGTGTCAGTCATATAGTACTGATATCGCAGGAAGGCAAAAGAAAGACATGTACTTCCTCAGTGACACCTTTAAATCACTCTTTTCAATTTCACTGCTAAAAGTGGACATTTCTATCAGCCATTCTCTACCTGTCCTCGGTTTTAAATGAGCCATTCTGACATATGCTCTATTTCTAGCAAGGACAGATGGGGGGGGGGGAGAGAAAGGTGTTCATTAGATAGACTCGGTAACATGTTGTTGTCAAGGTCAAAGGAGTGCTGAAACATCGAATGTGATTCTAATACTACTGCCAAAAGCCAAGTATTATATCACTTGCGGGGAATATTATAACACTTATTAAATAACTGAGGGAATGTCACAGTGAAGGAAGCCCCATCTCCCCAGAATAAAATATTCTTTATTCTTAATATTAAAAACAGGCAGAATAAAATATTTCCCCTGAAGGAGGAGAGACATCTTAAAGGCAGAAAGCAGCCCAGTCTTCCTGCTATAGGAAAACAGCCTCAAGCAGAAGAATGAAGAGGCTAGTCTTTAGGAATGGAGATTTTGTATCCATTCAGAAAGACTGGGGCAATCTATTCATAAGCAAACAGCAACCAGAAACTCCAAATAAACACACAATAGGCAAGGATCGGAAGCTGACAAGATTAGCTCAGACAAAAAAAACACCTAGGATTTGTCCCAAAGGTGCTTTTTCAAGAGGAAACTGGATTTTCTGGTTTTTCTTTTGTTTATCATCCAAGAACTTCTTCAGCTCTGACTGGATGGTGGGGAATGGACAAAGCCCCATAGAATGTATAAAAGCCCATCCACTCTCAACCCAATTTTGTCAGCCACCCCAAAAACATGTCACTAGTTTCTGGCACAGAGACTTCCTTTCCTGCAGGCTGCCTCCATTTTATTTCCAGCGTCTTTCTCCCGGCGTGGAACTGGACTGGATTTTTCTTCTAACAAAAGAAAAGACAGACAAAATCTTTTCTCGATCAGCCTAGAACGCAGGACCCAGAACCTGAGATATGGAGGGCAGATTCCCACTGAATACTGGAAAAATACAGTAATGTCTATTATTAAGACCAGTTTAAGAGTACTCTTGTATGGACATGTATGGGTGACAATATATGTGTGCCCAGCCCATCTCCAACTGTCTCGACTCTTGTCCTGCTATTTGGAGCAAGATGGAATCTGGGAAGAGAGAGTGAGGCTGACTATGCACACCTCTCCCTCATTTTAATCCAATTCATGCGCAAGTCTTGACATCCCCCCCCAATTCTCATAGATGTCAAGGTCCTCTTCGAATATGATGGATGAACATCAATCATATGTGTGATGCTGTAATCATATTAATACCTGGACTTAGTAGGTTTGTGTCTGATGTAACATTTGTGTGATTATATCACTGCAAGCATGTTGTCTTGCCATCACTGCAGTTTAATGCAGATGCCATTGGTGGTGAGCTTCACTAGGACAATCATTGGTCATGGATGTTTTAATTTCGATTCCTGTACTTGACAAGGTGTTTGGACTCTAGGCCTCTTTCTAATCAATGATTCTATCATTCAATCAGGGCTCTGCCTTTATTTGATGGTATAACCACAAATGATTGATTCATTTTTTCCGTCTCATGATAATCAGAAGACCGCTGTTCCACAATCAGCTGATGAATAATATTTTTACTTTCTCCTGCTTTAATCAACCTAGATTTCTGGTTGACAATCAAGGAAATACCAGCAAAATGCTTTAAAATGGGGCAGAGTATTATTTTCATTGTGTTTGAGAAAAGTAGAGAAATAAAAATCACTTTGCTAAAAAAAAAATGCTGCTTGCATAGGAAATCTGAGAATGCTGTTGTAACCCTAGAAAAGCTAGGCCACTTTCAAATCTCACTGGGCAACTGCCAATTATACAGGACAATCATGCTTGCTGAATATAACTTCTTGCATTTAAAAGCATGCCCAGACCTTTCACTAAGCTCTGGAAATTACTACTCAGAGCCATTCAAGCTATCTTTAACTGATTTTGCATTTGCTTTCATGCTGGAACAAGCTTGCAAACTGTTGCTATTAAAATTGCTATTAGATCTGTAAATCTAAAGGAGAATTAAAATCCAAGAAAGGGGTTTTTTTCTTTTTGCTTGCAATGCTTAATTTCAGAATGTTCAAATAGATATGGATATGAATACTGATAAATGGTTAAATAAACCAGCAGGTATTGGGTAAGGACACTAGAGAGAGTTAAAATAAATATTACGTTGTGGCGACCAAAGCTGGATGCAGTATTCCACATTTGGAATATTGCATCCAGCTTTGGTCTCCACAATTTTAAAAAATATGTTGAGACTCTAGAAAGAGTGCAGAGAAGAGCAACAAAGATGATTAGGGGACTGGAGGCTAAAATATATAAAGAACAGTTGCAGGAACTGGGTATGTCTAGTTTAATGAAAAGAAGGACTAGGGGAGACATGATAGCAGTGTTCCAATATCTCAGTATCAGGGTTCCAAATAGCATCCAAAATTAAATCAGAGTCCGAGTCAAAGTATTCCTCAAAGTCCCAATGTATTATTAGAGCCACGTTGGCACATCTGGCTGAAACCCGAATCGGAAGGCCTCCGGGTTTCACCACCCAGTTGAATGTTCAAGTCCTTGCCCCCACACCCACAAATCCATCACATTGTCCAATCTCCATTTGCCATGCTGGCAGAGTCAACCCATCTCCTTCCATGCAGGTGCAGAGACAAAGGATGACCTTGGCTTTCTAGAAAGAATGTGTTATGGCTACACACTAACAACCTCATACAATCCCCCCTCCCATTT
This sequence comes from Diadophis punctatus similis, assembly GCA_023053685.1. NCBI lineage: Eukaryota > Metazoa > Chordata > Lepidosauria > Squamata > Dipsadidae > Diadophis > Diadophis punctatus. The sequence continues at coordinate 9,176,209 of JALIGW010000003.1, read as the reverse complement.
TCCCACAGTAGAAAATGCATAGTGAAATAGTATAAAGTGTGGCAGGCCAAAGATCCCAATAAAATGGCTTCGGCCTGACACTCAGGGGCTGCCACAAAGAAAAGGGAGTCAAGCTATTCTCCAAAGTTCTTAAAGGCAAGACAATAAACAATGGATGGAAACTAATCAAAGAAAGAACCAACCTAGAACTAAGGAGAAATTTCCTGATAGTAGAACAAATAATCAGTAGAACAACTTGCCTCCCGAAGTTGTGACTGCTTCAACACTGGAAGTTTTTAAGAGGAGACTGGACAACCATTTGTCTGAAATAGTATAGGACTTCCTGCCTCAGCAGGAAGTTGGACTAGAAGACCTCCAAGATCCCTTCCAACTCTATTATTCTGTTATATCACATGGAAATATCTTTGGAGGCTATGGCTGGTGGGAGTTATAGTGTAACACGTCAGGAGGCTAATAGGATAGGAAAGGCTGCCTCAAGGGAACAAAGCCTTGAGCATAGTCCAATTAATGTTCCATCTTTGTAGGTTTCCTTCATTGCTAACAGGTGGTATCTCTCCTGACTTCCCTGGGACCTATTTCTGAACATCTGTATACCACTGGTGACTGGGGACTTTATAAGATGTTTCCTTGTTGGAAGGGAAATAATTCTGCTTGTGTCTACAGCTTGCATAGTTGAATAGAACAAAAATTAAATCAAGAAATAAGGAGAGAAAAATATCCCCCAAACACAGTAGGAAAAATGTTCTTATCTAATATAGAGAGCTTCTTTTTTACTAGATTTTTTTTGTCCTGCCTTTATTATTTTTTATAGCGAACTCAAGGCAGCAATATACCCAATGGTGTTTCCTATTGTCCCCACAACAGTAACCCCGTGAGTTGAGTTGGGCTGAAAGAGAGTGATTGTCCAAAATCAGCCAGGTGGCCTAAGGTGGAACTAGAACTCACGGTCTCCTGGTTTCTAAGCCAGCACTTTAATTACTACAGCAAAATTGCCTTTCAACAGGAATAATTCCCTAGTTGTATCACAGGAAAGAGAGGCTGCCTTCCTTTGTCTCTACCATCTTCCAGCTGGCTGATATTCAAAGATTTGCAATCCCTATATAATTGAGGGTGCCAGGGAGGGAAAAGCTGGCATAGTTTTATAAGCATTCTTTATGGGGGAGGGGGGAATAACAAACCAAAACCATTCGTGGATGCATGTGATGCACCTACTCTAGACCCAAGTACAATTATTTCCAAACTGCACAGTGATGATAGGATGCCACAAGAGAGCTCTTGGTTGTACCTAGGAGTCCTTATCCTTCACCTGTTGAAGTGACTCAATAACACAGAATCACTATACCATCTTACATTCCACGTGGCCTCTGTTGAATTGTTCTACTTCAGCCACGATTAGGGAATTACCGAAGAGAACAATCATACCTGAAAAATGCATGCGGCAGAAACACCTGCCATCCAAGGAGGCAGTTAGTTGTCTCTTGGCATCAATGGCTGCTCTGCCTTGACTCTCTTCCAGCTAAAGGCTTTATGACATCAGAGACTTCAGCACTTGCATCCTTCTAAGTAGATGGCATGGGAAATTCAGAGATGCACAGAGCAGGAGATGTGGAGGGGGCATACATTGATATGTGGGAGGATAGGTTTTCATTCTGTTTCTGAATTTTGGGTCTGAGGAACTACGTGGAAAAAAAAATCTCCATCTACTCAGAAGAGACAACTAACAAGGCGGCTTGGAAAAATCCCAGGATTTGCAGCATATCCCTCTTAAATAATTTTAATGAGGAAAACTTAGTAATGAGAGAAAATTTAGTAATAATCTGTCTCAAATGGTGTAGGAACTCCTGCTTGAGTAGGGGGTTGGATTAGATGACCTACAAGGTCCCTTCCAACTCTAATAATAAATCTAACTCTAAGAGCCAAATGTGAATATTCAGAAGCTATTATGAGGCTTCCTGCCTGTTGAAATGCAGGGTGCAGAATGGAGAATCTTGGCAAAAAATTGAATCCTGCTGGAAAACATTCCACATTTATTTACTTATTTATTTATTTGTGAGACTTATATACCGCCTCATAGTGCAAGCACTCTCTAAGCGGTTTACACCATTAAGCAATGTATATTGCACATATAAAACACATTGCCGTGTTCCATTGCAGGTCCCTCCCCCCCCCAAATAGGGGGCGTGCATAAGCGCACCAGCGTGCCTACTGTCCCTATCCTACTGTCTCCATTTATATGTACTCATTTTATGTGTTTATGGCTATGTTTTGCTATTTATATCCATTTATTTGTGCCATTTTTTCATGTGTCCATGTCTATGTCTATACTGATACTTGTTTCCTTGTACTTGTTGATAAAATTAAATAAATAAAATAAATCTTTTATCTTTCTTTGTTTTAATTTTAAACATACCTAAGAATAAAACCAGATGAAATATATGAGAAAATGGAAAGAGAGCTTTACAAAGGTCCTGTTCTTCCATAGTTCAAAAGATGACTTGAAGATTATGAGTGAGGGCAGCTTTCCTAGCCTGGTGCTGCCAGGTAGATGGGACTATAACTTCCATATGTTCCACACCCATCTGAAGGATATCAGGCATGCTTCCATTCAAAGTCCAGGAAAGAAAAACCCCAACTCCATGTTGACAGAGACAAGAACTCCATGTTTACTAGACAAGAACTGATAGCGACAAAAGGAAAGCAAGTTCTGAGGCAAAAGGCACGTAAATGCATATACAAAGAATCCCCAAACCCTCCCTCATAACCCCTGGGCAATTCATCTAATCTCCATGTCCCAAGATGTCCAGTGGGTGCACCGGCCATTTGGGCTTCCACATCTGGTTCGTGGAAGCCGTTGACCTTGAGCAGGCTATAAACATGTCCATGTAGCCTGGCAGTACTGATGAGAACTTTCCTCCCTAACCTCCTAATCAAACACAAGTAGAGACATCTCCAGCAGGCTTCCTCATTCCCCACCCAAATACCTAACCTCCCCCCCCCACCCCGTTTCTATGGCAGCCGAAGCAAGCAGGCAGTGTGGAGGCTGACACCAAGGAAGGCTGGTTATGATTGTGAAGACTCACACATATTATGATTGTGAAGACTCACATATGGGTCATCCCTTGGAGCTCACAAACTGATTTTGACCCAGCTATGTGATCTATTTTAAGATACTTTATAGAACTGTTACTTATTGAATTCCTTAGAACAATGGTAATTATCAGTGTAATAAATGAAATGATCAAAGTTTTTCCTCAGAAAAGGACTTTAGTTTAAGGAGCAATTAGCACGCTGGAGAAACCACTGAGCAGGAGTAGCATGTGTAAAAAGTATATTTTGCAATATCCTCTCCCCCTCCCTCTCACACATTACCGGCATATAAGAGATTAGACAGAAGCCTCTTACAGTGATAAAGATTGCAACAGGGAGTTATAAAGTCTTTTTTTGTTATCAATAAACAAACAGAATAGGCTCAAACTACTAACTTACATGCAGTAGAGCTGATGTATTTGCAATGCAAAATTCTTTGTAAAATAAACTACAATATCCCTGTATATAAATACCTGAATCTCCAGAAAACTTGAATAAGTCAATCATCTCTGCTAAATTTTACATCCAAGTCTATCTTTGTCTCCTCTAATATCAACTGAAATCTTTCTCAGTTGGGCACCATTGTAGCACATGCAGGTAAGAATTTGTAATCTGACATACAAGAAGGAAAGTTCCCGATTGAAGAAAGTGGATGTCTTTCAAGATGCGAAATTATTTGTACTGCTTGATAATATTTATTCTTCAACCAAAGATTCATGCAACTAAACAAGAAGAAGAATGCAAGAATGCAAAGTTTCTCAAGGCTACCCAAGATTATGTAGAATGCATGTGTAGGAAGTTAGCACCCACCCCTCTCCTAGAAAAATGAAATATCCTAGGAAATATTAAAAGGCAGAATATTCTATATATCCCCTGAAACATGTTTTTAGGCAGACAAAAGACTCACTCTTTTATCTGCCTAAAACAGCCCCCACCAATGTGCCAGCTCACTCAGTAGCCTAAGGTGACCAGACATCCCGCTTTTGGCAGGACAGTCCCGCTTTTTAATAATTTGTCCCATGTCCCGTGGCATTTCAAAAAAGTCCCGCTTTTTAAATTTGAATTTGCCCTGCACACCCCTCTGCCTCCTGCCTCGCCTGCCTCCTCCTGCCAGGCGGGGAGGGAGGGCAGTGAGAGGGGCAGCGGCAGTCTTGCCTGTTCGTTGCCGCAGAGCCGAAGAAGCTGGTGGCGTTTGCGGCACGGGGCTTCCCCCGCCCGCTTTCCCCGGCCGCCGCCATTTGCGTTCTTTTGCCCTCTGTGCAAGCAGAATGCTTTGCGCATGCACAGAGGGCAAAAGAACGCAAATGGCGGCGTCCCGGCGGCCGGGGAAAGCCCCGCAACGCGAACGCCACCAGCTTCTTTGGCTCTGCGGCGACGAACAGGTAAGCCTGCGCCGGTAGGAACCCACCCCTGGCTGCGATGAAGGGGGGTGTTTGGGGGGGGGGTGCACAAAGCTGCAGGATAAGAGAGACGGGCCCCTCCCATCTTGCTCCCCTAGAAACCCCCGTCAATGGTGTCCCGCTTTACAAATATTAAAATCTGGTCACCTTACAGTAGCCCCCACTTTTGTCAATGGGCCATTAAGGACTGGGTCCAGCAACAGTCTTCTACATAACAAATAACTATATTAGGAATTGCCCAAAGCCCTTTCATTATACCACATGGGATCTGGGAAGATTACATCAGTCAAACCTGGGACTCAGGACAGCCCACAAGATTTGCCCCAGCATGCCCCTGGGAGTCTGACAGCCAATGGGATACATTTCTGTACAGGAAAAAGAAACTCTTAGGACGGGGCCCAAAAGAGGGCATAAAAGAAGGACATTTCAGCAGCTCGACCCTTCTTCCTCTGGACCCAACATCTGAAAACATGCGATCCACCTTTTCTGTTCAGGAGCTCATGCCATGTGCTCTCTGTTCTCCATTAAACCTTCTTTCCAAGCAACTTCCATTAATCCAGTGTCTTTTCCCCCACTTGGAACTGAACCCAGAAGGATATTCCTTACAACACATGGATTATTTCATATTATGTAAGAACAATTTGTAATCCTTCCTTCTAGGTCTTGGACGAATATAGGCAAGGCTTCCATCTTCTGCAAACTTTAATCATACTGAAAGATGAGCCTGACATGTAGTTCCAGAATTAACTTTAGAAATGCTCTTAGCTGAATCGGCATTCACAACGGGGCAAAGTGAACTTTCCAGAATAACCTTCCTCAAGACAGAACAATGGAGGAATGAGTGTCAGTTTATTCTTAAAAGAAAGCTGAACAGAAGAGGAGGAATAATTTAGCTTGAAATTAACTGGATCTCCAAGAATCTCTGGGTTTTTCGGAGATCCAGTTAAAGTTATTCCTCCTCTTTCATCCAGTTTTCCTTTAGTCTTTCCAGTTGAGGCAATTTACATAAAGCTCCACAGTTTTTTATAAGTGCAACTTGTACTTCATGCAACTGCTAGCTTTGCCTCCATTTTAGATTTTGTTTGGATTTCAAGCCATTTGAATGACTGAGAACCAATATCATCAAGTCCTAAATCCATCTTCAGTCATGGAAGCCCACGATTTCTTCCTTGAGTTGGAATCTATGTTTTTGTTGAAACGAGGTAAGGCTAATTGCCTTTTTAGATGCTGTATGACACTATTGAGCCCTCTCTTAGTACTTTTTAAAGCCCATTGTGGATGTACCTTATAGTTATACAGTATGACCCATGTTTAAACTAGTTTGGTAATCAGTTTCTTGAAGAAAACTTTTTTTTTTAGGATTGGGTGTCAAGCTAAAAGCCCCTAATTCAAATGTCCTTTCCCAAGGAAATTAAAACTGTAAGCTCAGCTATAACACATTTAGAATGCCATGATATACTGATAGACTGAGAAGGTTCCTGGGAGGCAAGCAAAGCATGGGAAAAGCAGAAAAAAGAAAATTCTCTAGAAAGAACTATTCCTGGAATAGCTGCCATTTTGTTTTTGAAAACAACATTGTCTTTGTAGTCCTGTCCCATTACCACATAATTATACTCCAGTTGTCTCCCTGAACTCAGTAAGCACATGATGTGATATATATGCAATCAAATGCTTACTGTTGTCTATATTCAATCTATCTCTGTTATCTACTCACATGTATACAGAAATTTGTACAATTCTATTCAGACAAACTTAATCTCTTTAAATCTGTCTGATAAGCAAGTTGTGCTTTAAATCAATGTGTTCTGGTCTCCAACTCAAATATACCCCTAGGAAAATGATCCTGCAATCAATCACGAGGCATTTCAAATACTTTGCTAGAAACCAGAAATATATCTACAGTGTTCTGGAAATCTGTTAAGAAAGTTGCCCAATAAAAAAGTAAAATAAAAAAAGACTAAGCTATCACTTTGTTTTCATTTACCACCGAGCCCTCCTCTGCACCTTTGAAAGTAGCCAGAAGAAATGTTTACACATATGTAGATTAAAAAATGTAGAGACATTTTTCTACTGTTGTACGTACCAGTTGAAATTGTGAAATATACAAATAACTTTGATAAAGTCAGGCATGATTGTCTACCATGCTCTACAATTTGTGCCAGAATGCAATTATGCATACTTAATGTGGTTGAGAAAGGAGGATATGATTACCCAGCCAATGGGAGGTATTTCTAATCTCTGTTTCTGCTGATTTTAAAGTACATTTTTTAAAACTATCATAATGAAAACCATTAACCTCAATTTTCTGCTTACTTAGCACTAAATGGACTTAGGGGGCTCATACTGTTACCGAAATCTGAGAATAGGTTAAAAAAAATTGTTTGACAAAATCTCATTCCCCCCACCCTCAAATGTATTTTCAGAATTAGCCTAAACTGTCTTCAGGAAGCCTATCGATATTCAGAATTAGCCTAAATTCACTTAGGGAAGCCTATCGATATACAAATCTTAGAACAAATTATATGTGGTTAGCAAGCTACATTTTTTCCCCTGGTCGGACCACAAAATCTGGTCTAGTTTAAAAAGATACAGATACTTTTAATCTGGAAAGCAGGGGACTTTGAGAAAGCAAAGAGCTGGAAACTTTCAGCTGGTTTATCAGCAAGCTGGCTTTTTAACCAACACACGTCTCTTCAATGACTTTGTTGAAAGGAGGTTACATAAAATAAAAAAAAGTGAAGCAATGCCAAAATCTGGACTGGTAGGAATTGTCAACTGAAACTCTTGTGATTCACGCCACGTTAGCTTTGACGTCCTTCTTAACCGATGCTATAGTTTGCCAAACTTTTTGGAAGCTAAGCAAGTGACTGAATTCCAACTGGAAGGATTCCCAAGAGGATAAATTAGGAATAAAGATAGTGAGGGCCAGGTGGGAGGAGGAGGAAGAGTCTTCTCTCTATAGCTTCTGACACCTACTGAATAGTACATAGCAAGGGATGAGACAGCTGATCCAGCGCTGTCGTCTGCATTCTGGAAAATGTCGAAGAATAGATTGGAATGGAATGGCATATGTGCTGCTCCCCTTAGGTCTCTAAATAAAACAAGGTGATAGAGGTTACATTGCTGATTTTTTTTTTTACAATACAAGCCTAACAGGCTGGGATTGCCATTCTATGTGGATAATTGTGCTGTTGGGAAAGATAGACCAGTGATAAAACAGATGATAAGTTAGTAATAACTGCTTGTCTTTGGAGATACAGCTGAGCTTAGAGCTCCGGGGAAACATTTATGCTGGGAAATATCCCTGAGATGTGACCGGATCTCATTTTTTCAACATTAACTCAAACAAACACAGAAGATTGGCCTATGGAAGAGAAGCAGGGCGAGTATCAGCCAGTTTCTTTCCACCCACATCTGTGGGACACCACTGCATCCCTCATGTTCAGATCTGTTTGTCACACTCACGTTGTAATTTGCAGCAGGGATCAATCTTGGCAACAGGTGGATTCTACTTGGAAGAGAAGAACTGAGAAGTGTGTCTGAACTGGCAGAGACAGCATGCCTTTCTCTGCAATCCAGTTAACTAGAAAGATTGAAGACTCTCGAAAGTACCACTTTGCATCAGGGGTGGGTTCCTCCCGGTTCGGACTGGATCGCCCGAACCGGTAGCGACCCGCTGATGATATCACTTAACTGGATCGGCCGGTGCCGGCCTGTGTGCGCCGCCATCTTTTTTTTGGTTTAGCTGCTCGAAAAAGGGCCCTCCGCCTGCCCCTGGGTTAATACTGACCTTTATTTCTTCACCCGAAGCACAGCTGATCAGCTCCTCAGCTGTGTTTTGGGCTGATTCCAGCTCCCGAGCATGCGCGGAAGCCTAATTGCTCGGGTGGACACGCACAAAACATCGCGATGTGAACCGGTGGGAAAAGTAAGTGGAACCCACCCAGGGGTGAAATGCTGCCGCTTCGGGAGGGCCGGTTTGTCGTTGCAGAACCGATGGAGCTGGTGGCGGTCGCGGCACGGGGCTTCTCCCGCCCGCTTCCCCTGCCCGCCTGGATGCCGCCATTTGAGTTCTTCTACGCTCTGTGCATACGCAGAACGCTTTGCGCATGCGCAGAGGGCAAAATAACCCAAATGGCGGCATCCAGGCGGGTGGGGGAAGCGGGCGGGAGAAGCCCCGTGCCGCGACCACCGCCAGCTCCATCGGTTCTGCAACGACCGATTGGGCCGCCCGAACCGGCAGCATTTCACCAGTGAACCGACCCCTGGTTTGCATATGTTTCTTTCATATGGTTCACAATGTCATCCTTAAAAGCTTCAGAGGACCAGCACATCAACCAATAGCCTGTCAGCCTATGGCACATACAAGCCCTTATAATGCAGGGTTCCCCAACCTCTGGTCTGTGGAGTGGCACCAGTCCACGGCATGCCAGAAATTGGCATGCTGGCAGTTTGATCCTCACCGGCTCGGGGTTGACTCAGTCTTCCATCCTGTTTTCCACCCCAACCACATTTTACTGAATATTAAGAGTTCATGGCTGCCACAAACTTAAAGTACTCCAATAGACTTACTGGCTTACTGTGTCCCCTAAAGGACATAAATCCAAGCACCAAATATTCCCTGTGTAAACAGATCTCTATTCCTTTGTTATCATGGTTTCCTTTTACCCCCTTCCATATTTTCTGTCAGGGTATGTTGGCTGGTAAGTGTTCAGTGTGTAACCATCCATCTTCTTGCATTTCCCCTTCTCCCTACTTTGAAAGGGTTTGAATAAAGGGCTTTGGGTTCCTAAGCCCTCTCTCTTTGTCATTCATATACACACACACAGAAAATACACAAAGGCTGAAAGAACTATCACTCCATCTCTCTGCAAGGTCATTTAACCCAACTCTCTTGAGCCATATAGTTCATTGAACTCAGTGCCCTAAACACCGGTTGAGTATATTCACTCTTGTGCCCTGATGTTAAAGATTAAGTGCAAGGCTGCCAAAGAGACTCTTTGGATAAACTCCCTGACTTGTGTCCTCCCGGTTCTTTTTGTTTTCTTCCTGGTTATGAGTCTCCCTCTTGGAATGGCTTTAAAGTGCAGAGGGTATATCCTAACCAAGAGAAACTATTGCCCAATGCTTATCTCATTAGGTGGCTGAGCCTCCAGTTAGAAGCTGTAAGAAGTACTTGCTAGGATACCATTTCTTTTCTCTAGTGAATGTACTTCTACAGAATAATATACTGTAATTTCAAATAATTGTTCCCTGTATCTCCAATTTCGGACCATTGTTGGCAGGAGGTTGTTAGGAGCTGTAGTTTGGCAACATTTGGAGGTCATAGGCTCCCCATCTCTCCCCATCTCACAGGGAGTAACCCTGTGGAGAAACTGAGACAAACTGTAGACATGACAGTTTGCACGACACACCAAAAGATACACACACACACCAGACATCTTATTTGTTATTAGGTTTGTACAGAACCTGGATTCAAAGGACAAACTGTGATACCTGGCCATGCCCACAACTCATGTAGGGACCACCTCAAACCAAAGACATCTTTTTACAGAATGTTTCCAAAGGGTATAATATTTGAATTGGCATTCCAGGATTAGTTTTGGTGGGGGAAAGAAAGGAACAAAACCAACTTTGAATTATAGCTACACTGGGGCTTTTAAAGTGGTAAAAAACCTTTTATGGCATCCCAATTAGGAAGTTTATATGGAGAGGAGAGGAGAGGAGAGGAGATAAGAAAGAAAGAAAAAAAGAAAGAAAGAAAGAAAGAAAGAAAGAAAGGAGAGAAAGACAAAAGAAAAAGAAAGAAGTAAAGAAGACGACAGAAAAGACAGACAGAAAGAAAAAGAAAGAGAGAAAGAGAAAGAAAGAAAGAAAGAAAGAAAGGAGAGAGAAAAAGACAGAAAGAAAAAGAGAAAGAAAAAAAACAGAAAGAAAAAGAAAGAAAGAAAAAGAAAGTAGGAAAGAGAGAAAGAAAAAAAGACAGACAGAAAAAGAAAGAAAGAAAGAGAAAGAAAGTAGGAAGGAGAGAGAAAGAAAGAAAGAGAAAGAGAAAGAAAGAAAGAAAGAAAATAGGAAGGAGAGAGAAAGAAAGAAAGAGAAAGAAAGAAAGAAAGAAAATAGAAAGGAGAGAGAGAAAGACAGAAAGAAAAAGAGAAAGAAAAAAACAGAAAGAAAAAAAAGTAGGAAAGAGAGAAAGAAAAAAAAACAGAAAAAGAAAGAAAGAAAGAAAAAGAAAGTAGGAAGGAGAGAGAGAAAGAGAGAGAGAAAGACAGAAAGAAAGAAAGAAAGAAAGAAAAAGAAAGTAGGAAGGAGAGAGAAAGAAAGAGAAAGAAAGAAAAAAGAAAATAGAAAGGAGGGAGAGAGAAAGCAAGCAAGCAAGCCACTCAACGTCAGAGTGATAAGCTTATTTCCTTGTATAGGCCACTGAGTTCAGTGGGTTCATTTGATCCTGCAAGGACACAGCTTTCACTTTTAAATGGCAGGGAAGCAAAATAGACCAAACAAGACTCAGCAATATATTGCATACCTATTGCAAATCCTCTCTGTGCATGTGGGAAGAATTTCACAGCTGTCCCTGCCAAAATCCACCACCTGGTAGAGAAACAACAACAACAAAAAATGATCTGGATATAGTAATGCTTATTCATCTCTAAAAATGGCTGGAGCTCTGGCAGGAAAACCTCATCTACAGAATCCCTTTCTGAGAAGAGGAGGCAGTCAAAAGCCCCGAGGCTGGGGAATCTGAAGAGGAAACGAGAACACTTTAAGAAGCTTAATTAATCAACATCTCCAAAGCAGACTTTATGGAACAGGTATCTTCCACTTGAGTTGGTAGTATAGTTCTTAGAACAGTGATGGCAAACCTTTTCGGCACCGAGTGTTGAAAAAGGAGCGTGCGCGCGGGGCACCTGCAATTTGCATACTGAGCAAATAGATCGACAGATGATGCTGTTAATATGACTCTGCACTACATCCTACAACATCTTGAATCTCCAAAGACTTACGCAAGGGTCCTCTTTGTAGACTTTAGTTCAGCATTCAATACCATCATTCCAGACAATCTTCCAACTAAGCTGAACCAGCTAGGGGTACCTGAACACACTTGTAAGTGGATCATAAGCTTCCTAACAGGCAGGAAACAGCAGGTGAAGCTAGGCAAAATCACATCAGATACCTATACAATTAGCATAGGGGCCCCCCAAGGCTGTGTACTCTCACCACTTCTCTTCTCTCTCTATACCAATGACTGCATCTCAAACGATCCATCTGTTAAACTACTGAAGTTTGCAGATGATACAACAGTGACTGGTCTCATTCGAGACAACAATGAAACCGCATACAGACGGGAGGTTGAACAACTAGCCTCGTGGTGCAACTGGAACAATCTGGAACTGAACACACTCAAAACTGTATATATGGTGGTAGACTTTAGGAGAAACCCTCCCATTCTACCACCTCTTACAATACTAGACAACACAGTATCAACAGTAGAGACCTTCAAATTTCTAGGTTCTATCATATCTCAAGACCTAAAATGGTCATCTAACATCAAAAACGTCATCAAAAAAGCACAACAAAGAATGTTCTTTCTGCGCCAACTCAGGAAGCTCAAACTGCCCAGTTTACAGTTATACAGAGGAATTATTGAGTCTGTCATCTGCACCTCTATAACTGTCTGGTTCGGTTCTGCAACCCAACAAGACAGACACAGACTTCAGAGGATAATCAGAACTGCAGAAAAAACAATTACTGCCGACCTGCCTTCCATTGAGGACCTGTATACTGCACGAGTCAAAAAGAGGGCCGTAAAAATATTTACTGACCCCTCGCATCCTGGACATAAATTGTTTCAACTCCTACCCTCAAAACGAAGCTATAGAGCACTACACATCAAGACAACTAGACACAAGAACAGTTTTTTCCCAAACGCCATCACTCTGCTAAACAAATAATTCCCTCACCACTGTCAAACTATTTACTAAGGCTGCATTACTATTACTATTAGTCTTCTCATCGTTCCTATCACCCATCTCCTCCCACTTATGACTGCATGACTGTAACTTGTTGCTTGTATCCTTACGATTTATATCAATATTGTTTCCTGATTGCTTATTTGTACCCTATGACAATCATTAAGTGTTGTACCTCATGATTCTTGACAAATGTATCTTTTCTTTTATGTACACTGAGAGCATATGCACCAAAGACAAATTCCTTGTGTGTCCAATCACACTTGGCCAATAAAGAATTATATTCTAAATGGCAATACCTACAGCTGTTACAAAACTACTGGAGAAAGCCTAACATTGTCCTTCATTCTCTTTAAGGACAGCTACTTGGACTTCCTCTTGAGTTGTGTTAGATAATAACACCCATACAGAAGAGATTGATGTACAAATACTATAATTGCACTCATTCAACAGATACCATGTTTAGCCTGGCTCACAGAATCCCTTGGCCCATCTGCAATATAACCACTATGCCGCCCAAGTTTTCTGGAAAAAATGAGGATGACGTTCCTTAGGCCATCTATAAGCTCTGCGTGGAAGTCTGCTCATACTTTTGGCTGCTGCCGATCTGCTGCTGTTGTGTAACAGGTTGCATCATACTTGGGCCAAAAGCCATCAACAAACACTCCAGCTTGGCCCACCTCTCCAATCAGCCAGCTGTTTGCTGTTCCCCTGCAGACCTTCCCCTGAAGCCCATAAGTTTTCATACTCATTCAGGCATTCAGCTCAAAGGGGACATATTTGGCCCCTCTTCAGTTTAATTCTTCTTTCCCCTTTAATTATCCAGGCTTGGCAATTTATTCATAAATGACAGAGATTGGGAGGAAGCTGACTACTGGTTGCTGTTTCATGTCACTGCCTTGCATTTCTGTAGATGCCGCCAAACTAGAAATGCCAGGCCAATGTTTGCTCAAAATCAATTATTTCTTTCACATTACCTCATTGGAACCAGTTGTCCTGAACAGAAACAGTAACCCAACAACTCCAGCTTTAGCAACAAGGAAAAGTATTATGACTGGAGGATAATATTACTTTTGAATAAAACATTTATGCTTATTTTGTTCCTCCCTTTAGATTTTGTCATGGTTTGTTTTACCAGTGCACTACAAAGTTGCCATTTAAGAAATTACATTGAGAAGCAGTGATGGAAACAGAAAAGATAAAAGTTTTGGGGGGGGCACAGAAACTGGCAATGTCAGTCTTCTGAGATTCCCCCCCCCCTCGATTTATTTAATGTAAGTTGTGCAGCCCTGGGGTTTTTTTTGATGGTCTTCCCTCCAAGGGCTAACCACCTCCCATCCTGTTTAGCTTCTGGGCCTAAAGTAAATTGGGTGTGGTCCAATGTTCCCGCTAAGCTGCGCGGCCGCGCACGTGATAAGAAAATGCCGCACAGCAGTTTCCAACTGCCGCACGGCGTTTTCTAATGTCAGAGGGAACATTGATGTGGTCATGGAATGGAAAGCAATTAAAATATGCTTGTATGACTTCAGCCAGAAAGCCTTTAAATAGTGTTTCTTCCAATGTTGTTGTTGTTGGTGGCGTTATTCATATTTAAAAGGCAACAATAGCAGAAGGTCAGTCACTCTGGGAAAACCATCCCGGACTTAGGATGCCACACGGCAAAAGGCTCTATTTGCACGTGTGTGTGTGTGTGTGTGTGTGTGTGTGTGTGTGTGTGATTACTGCTTTAGCCAATTCATTATTTACGTCCTTTAGCTTACTTTCTGTATTAGGAACATAATAGTAATGAATTATGTGTTCACCTTCAAGAGGCATCTATAGCAGTGATGGCGAACCTTTTCGGCACTGAGTGCTGAAAATGTCGAGTGGAAACGTCACACGCGTATGTGCACTCGCAGGGGCTGCGCTCAGGAAAATCCTAATCTCTGGGTTCTAGCGCGCATGTGTGCCCGACGATCAGCTGGCCTGCGTGCATGCGCAGGCAAGTTTTTGGCACTGCCCTGCGCGCGAAGGACAGCTGATCGTCGCACACACATGCGCGCCAGAAACCCAGAAGACAAACAGGCAAGGCCGCGCATGCCACTTAAGGCACACGTGCCATAGGTTCGCTATCACGGATCTATAGAATCAGAGTTTCATCAGAATGAGGAAACAAGCATCTTCTTACTTACGAGGCAAACTTCTCCTGTGGTGCATAAATGTACATTGTTACAGCACATGTACAAAATAAGGCAAGACTTGCCTTGTTATATTTATATTGCCCTTTGTCCCCTGAGGACCACCCCACAGATGCCAACGTCCAAATCTCAGTTTCAGTTCATTAAAAGACCAAGTTTAAAAACTTTTAAGGATTTTGAAAGCCTAAGTAAGAAGATGATTGTGGGTGGTTGAAGCATTCTGTGTGTGTACATGTATCTCTCTGAGTATAAGAAACCTGACCTGAGCAATGAATAATGATGAAGGTTTTACAATTGTAAGAGAAAGGAGATTCATTTACGGGAAGCGCATGCATATTATAGGGATAGGCAATATTTAGCATCAAGCTAATTGCATCCTAGAGAGGAGAGTCAACAAAACATGTTCTTTGTACATGTTTGTACCTGGGAAGAAGAACAGAAGGAAGTAATCTGAGATTAGCAGACTTTTAGACCGAATACATCCTTACCTATTTATACCCCACTTTTCCCTGGTAATTAATAGGCCCTTAAATGTGGAAGTTATTAAAATCCCACCTGTCTACTTATATGTTTGGAAGTTACCCTTCTAAAACTAGCCACTTGACCTTATATTATGATTATTCTATCAATTCAAATGGATATCACAATCTAATTGATTGGGCGTTGACTCCTGTGATTCAGATGTTAGCCAAGGTCAGAAGAGTCATAGAGTTATCCCGTAAAATAAATAGCGTCCCCACTTTTGCAAAATTAGTGGTGTCAAATCCAGGAAGTTTTAAAATTATTTCCGTTACACTCTGATACAGGAAACAAATCTGTGCAACAATCTTGACACTCGAAGCTGCGTTATTTTATTGTTGTATTACCCATTCCCAAAGGCTCTGTACCCTAATGACGGGAAAAGCCCCCTCCCCTATGTAAAAATAATTCTTACACAATGTCTTGATTAAAGCCTAAAGTAGTTTAAGGGGGGAAATAAAAAAGAACAGTGAAAAGGACATACTACAAAATAGCATTTTTTCCATTAATGTTCTCAAAAGGGAACAATGTGATTTTTCCCCCTTATGCACAACTCATAAATCAATTTTTATCAAGTGCCAAATTTCACTTAGGTGCTAAAGAGACTTTTGCCTTTAATATACAAAAGCTGGGGGTTTTCTAAGTAAAATATGAGAGGGGGGGGTCCTTGGTACTCTCTGAGCTTGGTTGTTTGTGTCACGATGTGAATATTGTCAGTTGTGAGTCTATGCAGGGTGATCCACCCCTATTCTAAATATTATGGTCCTTCCCAATACAAGCAGAACACGTGATATGATGTTCTGCGCATGTGTAGACATTCCTATCCACAATTAATCACTTCTGTTATGCCTTCCGACCTGGAAGGACGTGTTACGTAGCAAAGATGTAGTTTATTCAGGATTTATTGTTTTATATTGTTTTGTACTGAAATAAATATTTTCTATTAGACATTTTAACCTCGGTTTTATTTCTAAGTATTTGAATTCCAAGCAAAAGATCCAATGTCCCCTTAACAGTTTGCTTGCAGACATTTCATTGCCCAAACTAGGTAAGGTCATCAGTGCTAGTAAGGAGTGGAGAGAGCAAATCCCACTCAACATCATCACACTGAGGATGTTACCTAGTTGGGTAATGAAACAAAGAAAACCACCAAGTTCAGAGAGCATCAAGGGTCCCTCATTTCAACCCTGAGCTACAAATAATCTCCTTTATTGGTAAAACAAATTAAATCATTCCAAGGTGCTCTCTTTCAACCCTAACAGGCCACACAGGGTTATTGTTGTGAGGGGAAAAAAGGAGGAAGGAGTGTTATATATTCGCCATCTTGAATTACCCATAAAGTAATAAAAATTAACTAAAAATCAAATAGGTAGGTAAGTAAATAAAGGCAGCTGCAGGGCTGTGCTCATGTGCTGCGCACACTTGAATGGGAAAAAGAATTTCCCTTTATTACTAGCCTACAAAATACAAGTTTTTTTCCTTTCCTTCCTTTTTCCATCATTAACAAGGACGCTGCGCCCTCTGCCGGTTCTCGCCAGCATCACAACCTGCCAAAATTTTCCAACCTCCCGCTGCTGTCCGTCCTCCTCCTCTACACCCTCTTTTGGGCCATACCAACTATCCTTGAAGTGAGGGGAGCTGAAGTTGCGTCTTTCCTCAAACTGAACGCCGAAGCTGCGTCTTTCCTCAAACTGAACGCCGAAGCGCTCCCTTTCACCGCGACTCGGACGAACAGGCGCAGGAGAGAAAGTAGGAGAGAGCCTCGGCCAAATGGTAGACCTCCCCGTCGAGAAAGGAGTAGGTGGTTTAGTCCACAACATGGCGGTCACCATGAAGAAAGCGGTGAGAAGGCTGGGGAGGAGGAGGAGAGCGAACTCGGGGCGGAGTGGCGGCTGTTCTACTGTCTTACCTCCCCCCCTCCCCCTCCGTGATGCTTTCTCCGGCGTTTTCCTCAGTGGAAGCTGAGGAGCGGGAGGAGGCCGGAGAGCGTCCGGAGGGGAGGCCTTAGGCCTGGACAGGCGGAGGCCGTGACCTGTCCGAGATGGAGGCGCGTTAAGAGGAAAGGGGGGGGGACCATTTTTTTTTTGCCCTGAAATGAGCAAAATGAGTCCGGTAAAGCAACCTCTACTCCCAACCAGGCGCCCTCCGCGTTTGGAGGGGGATGCGAGGTGGGATGGCGCGGAGGCGGGGCCTCATTCGGCGGCGTAAAACTCTTCGCTGCCTGCAGAGGGCGCCGTACAGTTCAGGCTGAGGGGGCCGCTGGGAGTTTTAGGGCATCAGCCGCTGAGGCGTCACGTGATTATGACTGCTGGTTGAACCAGGCTCGCAGTGGACAGGGAGTGGAGACCACGAGGAAATCCTAGGCTGGGAGGTTGGAAACAGTTCCAGCCCCCCAAAAAGGCATGATGAAAAAAAAGGCACTTTCCTGGTCCCCCTGCAGATAAATTAGTCTGGGAAATATCAAGGAGTCCAGCTAAACAGAAAAGAGGCTTCGTTGTTTCCCCCATTAGTTTGGGAATGCATGCAGGCTCCACCTGTTCCAATGTCAAAGTCTGGTCTTGGGGTGTAGACTTTTATGTGAGCCACTGGCATTCCTCCCCCAGTAAGTAGCAGCACTCTGCCGATGCTTGGAAGTCAAGCATTGGGGAACCTGGGTTAGTGCTATTGGGGTGCTCATTGCAACGCTGGGTGCGAGCTTTGCCCCTTTGGTGCGTAGGTGCACTGTTTTGACTCACAGAACCGAAAGGCAGCAGATTGTGGGGTAGTGGTTCAGGTGTTGGGCCAGAAACTGGGAGATTGAGTTCTAGTTTTGCCTTAGGAATATTTATTTATTTTATTTATTTATTTGGAAATTCTTCTATGCCGCCCTATTCCCTAAGGACTCAGGGCGGTGTACAGCATTTTAAAGAACACCAAACAAAATCATTTAAAAACAATTTTAAAAAAATTAAAAAAGGACATACAACTCCATGCATACATGGGGGAGAATAAAAGCCAGTTGGGTGACTTTGGGGCCAATCAGTTTTTCTGAGCCCAACCCCAACATAGGATTATTGTGGGGAAAAATAGACCATCCGATATGTACATCACCTTGAATGGATAAAAAAATAAAGGTAGGATAAAAATAAATAAATAGGACAGGGCTTGTGTCACTTTGCACTCAACCCTGCTCCCATGCCAAGACCTCGTTAATATTTGGTTGGACTAGGAGCTCTCGTAACTCTAAACAGGTTTAAAAGGTAAAAACTGTACAGTCCTTAGTGGTCTCTAAGCTTGGCTGTTTGCTTGCAGATGTTTTGGTTGCCTAGCTAATGAAAGATTTACAAGCAAACAACCAAGCTCAGCACCAAAGATTCCACAGTTGAATCATGAACTACATATATTCTCTTCTATTGGAAGATAAAAAAAAAACCAAACAACAACTGGGAATAAAGCAATCACCAATTACTCCCTACCAAAAAAGCTTTCCAGGATATGAACATAAACTCATTAGGATGAATTCATTGGCCAACACTTTTTCAACATGGCCTCAGCTTCGGAGACTTTACCCTTTTGTTAACCCCATGCTAAGAAAGGGTTACTGTTTTGTGCATTTTCTATTTAACGTTTCTTGCTTTGGATTTAAACGTTCTTCAAAATAGCCCCCGTGTTGGCAGAATGTATTTTATTAATCTGGTTTTAAGAATAAGTTATGGTTGTTTGTGCAAAAACATTACTTTAAAAAATATATGATCAAACCCAGATACCCTTGGGTTGTCCTTGAGGCAAGTTGTCATTTTATTTTGCAACAAAATTGGAAAGTAAATAATAATAAATAATAAAATCATTTATTTTTTATTATTTTATAAATAATAAAAATAATTAAACATTCAGCTGTGACTTTAGGGACTTTAGGGAGGATAGAATCTTGCTTTAAAAATATGTTGACAAAGATTCTCAGTCATCCAGATAGAGATGTCTGGGAGTTACATCATGGCAACTGGACTTATTTTCTTTTGCTTTGAAAAGTTCCACTGCTTATCCAAGCAGTTTCTTCAGACTGAGCAGTTTGGTTAGCCGCCAGGGTAGGCAAAGTTGGCTCTTCTATGACTCATGGACTTCAACTCCCAGAATTCCTGAACTAGCATGATTGGCTCAGAAAGTCTGGGAGTTGAAGTCCACGAGTCATAGAAGAGCCAACTTTGCCTACCTTTGGGTTAGGGGAATCCAATATATATGTCCTCCAGGGTGGTTTCATTTCTCACCTAATTTGAATAAGCTCATTTGGCAGAGACTTGTTAAGAGTTGGGTTGCTCCTAAATCCTTTCTCCTAGGTGGGTGGTTAAGTTATGCTTTAAAATCAAAAGCATAGACGCAAAATATACGTTTTCATGTATTCCCTCACTAATCTTTTGGTTATTTGTTTAGTTTTATGGGGAAAAACTGATTTTTCAGTAAAACTAAATAATTTTATAAAACGTTTCAATCAGTATTCGAGGCCAGTTTCAGTCAAACTGCAGAGCAATAAGCATGAGGTTGAAGAAATATGCATTAGTTCAGGGGTGTCAAACTCAAGGCTCGGGGGCCGGATGTGGCCCGCGGGGTGCTTAGATCTGGCCGGTGGGGCTGCCATGGAAGTAGCGAAGGACAGGCCCACAAGTCTCTGCCAGTAAAAACAGCTCGCAAGGGCCACGGGTGGCCCTCCCAAGCTCTGTTTTCACTGGCAGAGGGTTTCAGGAGGCAGTTGCAGGTGAAAACTGAGCTTAGGAACCCATTTTCTCTGGCAGAGTGCTCGGGCCGTCACAGGTGCCCCCAACACGAGTGACGTTGACCTGACCAGGCCTACCCTGACCACGCCCACCATGTCCTCCCGAGGTCAAACACAACCCTGATGCGGCCCTCAATGAAATCGAGTTTGACACCCCTGCAGTCTAACTAGACTGCATTAGATTGATGCTAATTTTGGGGCTCCAAATTATTGGGCGAGAAAACTGATTCATTCTTTATTCTGTTCTTCTGCCCTTTCTAGTTGATTGCTTTATTTTTCCAAGTAGTAGAATATTCTGTGGAGTTCTTGGTTTTCTTTCTGAGTGTTTGTTTCTTTGGTTGCTTGTAGGCATTTCATTACCTGCCTAGGTAACATCATCAGTGATAGTAAAGGGGAATTGGTCCCTGTTTATATACAATAGATTGCTCTTCCAGTGTTGGGGTGTGTATGGTTTTCTCCTTGGGAGTTCCTTGATTAGGATATTGTTTTCTTCTTGATTGTTTGTGTGGTGTTAATCCCTGCTTATCTGAATGCTGCTATTGGAGGTGATATGTTCTGGTCTTTTTTTTGTTCCCTTCTTTGCTTTTTGTTGTCTCTTTTGATTGACATATAAACATGCTTTATTTCTATGTGTCTATTGATGCTGATTGGTCTGCCAAACTTCCAGAAATTACCCTGGTGTTTTGGATTTAGTTTGATCTAGAATGCTCACTGTTTTCCCCTTGAAAATATGATTGAGTCTGTCCATATGTTGTGAGAGTAAAGAACTGTGATTATTTTTCTATTGCAGTTGATTTATTGTGTATTTTCTATTTTTATGAACATACAGTTCTCCTATTTATTCATTAGTCTCTATCCCCATGCCATACCAATTTAAAATATTGGCCTAGTTCAACTGTAGCATGATAACATTAAGCCATAATGAGGTTTGCTTGCCTTTTATTGTAGTCATGTGAGACATCTGTTGTATTTAGCATTATATGCAGACTTAGCTATTTTGATTTGGTCAGCTAAATAGGCCCTAGCTTAATGCTATATATGAATCAGGCCACTATGACTTGTTTTGTTTATGATCTCAGGTGTTTCCTATGGTTACAATTGAGTATGCAAATATCCTAAAGACTTTTCCCTATACTCTCCCTGTACTCCTTGTCTGTCAATGTTAAGCTTTCGTTCTGTCAACATCTTGTCTATATAGAATATGTGATCACTTCCTGTCTTAGAACATAAGCTGATTATTCTCTGACAAGCTGAAATAATGGTGTGTATGCTGTAACCTAGTTTAACTGAAAAAAAAAGGATTATTATTCACATGCAATATATTTGAGGAGCTCTTTTGTTTTTGTATAGGCAGCAGAAGACGTTAATGTTACTTTTGAAGATCAGCAGAAAATCAACAAGTTTGCTAGAAACACCAGTAGAATTACAGAACTAAAAGAAGAAATAGACGATAAGAAGGTAACTGAAATCAGACAGTTCTCGAATCAAATCAAATAAATATTTTTCCTGTAAGGTTAATTGGCAAAAATATGTGTGGCTACCATCCAAAGCCTTATGCTTTTGGCTCATTTATATGCCAGTGGTATTCAGGAGAACTGGCAATGGTAAAAGCTCAGGTTTATCTCACTGATTTAGCAAGTGGGAAGAAATTTGCTGCAGAAATATTTCTTCTGCCAGGTTATTATAATAATGGCATATATTTCTCCTTTTGGCTAACTGTGTTAGGTAAAGTTTGTTGTGGCCTCAAATTGGCCGCAAAAGTTTTCAGAATTGCTGGGAGTTGAATGGTGTACAAATGTTATTAATTATCTCAGGATATTAACTCATTTTCCCCACAAAATTAAACATAACCATACTTTACTTTTCTCCTGCAAGAGAGAGACTCTTTCAGTATTCTGTCATATTCTACATTTCTCTGAACATGGACAGTTTTTTTTAAGGATAAGCCAACCACACAGCCATTTGGTTAAGACAGCATTTTAAATCTAAGTAAGGACTTTGTCAAACCTATTATGACTGTGTGGAAATTAAAACCAATTCAATCAAGTCACCAGATTGAATCATGAGACTGGGTTTTCAAAGTCAGTTTAAATCAACTCACCTTGTAGAATCATTTTGACAGTTCATATGCCATTAAAACCTATCACTTATTTTAATCACTTAAATTTATCTTTTTCAGTGTTGAGAGATAGCTGGTATGGCTAGCTGGTTCTACTCTTTTGAATTTTATTCCAAAGCTGTTTCGTAGATAATCACAGCTAGTTTAGAATTACATACATATATACATACATACATGTGTGTGAATGTGCGTGCATGAACATATAATGGTTTATCCTAAGTTGAATTACAATCCATATCACAATGATGGCTAAATTGGTGGGAAAATAACTTGATTTCTTAAACATAGAAACAACACCAGAACCTGCAAGATGCTTGTGATGACATTCTGGTGCTTGACGATGATACATTATTGATACCATATCAAATTGGAGATGTCTTCATTAGTCACCCCCAAGTTGAAACAGAAGAGATGTTGGAGGAGGCAAAGGTATGTTCTGTTCTTTGTGCTACTTCTGTGCAGGGTGGATTTTATTTAAATCATGATTTAAATCACAATTTAAATCACTAGTAAAAAGGCTTGATTTAAATCAGCTGGATTTAAATCATAATTTTTAAAGAGCAACTGTCATCTCTGTTCCGCAGCGGCCCTCCTCTGACCCGCTGTTGACTCACCGACAGTCCCAGTCACTTTAATGGGATGGCTGGTGATGCAGCAGTGACACAACAAGGCGCGGGACATGGCAGGCAGCAGGTGAGTGGATGCCCACTAACAGGCACTGCCATGATGGATCTGAAATGACAGGTGCTCTTTAAATGTAAGGACTCATTCTTGCTGGTAGTTAGAATCTTTTAATATTATTATTTGCAAAAAAAAATGAAGGTTTCCTATGTAGCTTACAGAGCTTGGATTCATTGAATGAGTTTACCAAAAATGTAAATATTGCAGAATATGCTACATGCTACATGTAACTAAGCTCCATTTCATGCTGAGTAAACTAAATTATTAATGTATCTTAAATAGAAAACTATCTTTAGATAGATTTTTTACTCCAAAAGCATTTTATTAAAATATATTTGATAAAAAAAAATCTAATTTAAATAAAAAACCATTTTTTAAAAAATCCATTTTTATCCATCCTGCTTCTGTGGCTCTTTTAAAATATTGCAGGAAGAAAAGATGGGGGGCGGGGGGGGGAACCTGGCAAATGTTTTTCCAGGTAGTCTTCTTTCTTCTATTGTGTCTAGAAATGGATCGCTTATTTTTCTTGCTCTCAACAATTTCTCAGCATCACAGTTCAAAGACATTGATTTGTTGTTGTCGTTGTTCAGTCTTTCTGATTGCCAACTTTCACAGCTATGAAAACCATGACTTGGCAATGTGTATCTTTGTCATCAATGTGATGTTCTCTGATACTGAGCATAAGATTGGTTTTTGCACTCTCATTTTTCAACTTCAACAAAATCATGAAGACTTTCTTCTTTCCAGCCACTAAAATAATATTTATTTATTTATTTATTTGGTATTCTTATATGCCGCCGAACTCCCGGAGGACTCAGGGCGGCGTACAACAGGAAAAAATACAGAATAACCAATTCATAAATAATATTTAAAAGCAATATAAAAGTTAAAAGACACAATATTTAAAATCACCCAACAGACATTCAACAACCACACATACTTGGGGGTGAGCTCGAATGGATTAAGCTCTACCCCCAGCCTGCAAGAAGAGCCATGTCTTAACGGCATTCCGGAAGGCCAGCAGAGTGAGGATAGTTCGGGTCTCTGGAGGAAGTTGGTTCCAGAGCGCGGGGCCGGCCACAGAGAAGGCTCTCCCCCTAGGGCCCGCCAGCCGGCAGTGTTTGGCCGACGGGACCTGGAGGAGGCCGACTCTGTGGGCCCTAACCGGTCGAAGGGAAGTGTGAGGCAGAATGCGGTCCCGGAGATAGCCTGGTCCTAAGCCATGAAGGGCTTTAAAGATGGTGATCAACACCTTGAATTGGACCCGGAGACCGATGGGCAACCAATGCAGCTGGCGGAGTATAGGTGTCACGTGGGTGTACCTAGGCACACCCACCACAGCACGCACAGCCGCATTTTGCACCAACTGAAGTCTCCGGATACTCTTCAAGGGTAGCCCCATGTAGAGCGCATTGCAGTAGTCCAAGCGAGAGGTGACAAGGGCATGAGTGACCGTGAGTAGAGCCTCCTTCTCCAAGTATGGCCGCAACTGGTACACCAGGCGAACCTGTGCAAAGGCCCCCCTAGCCAGAGCAGAAAGATGATGCTCCAATTTTAGCTGTGGGTCTAGGAGGACCCCCAAGTTGCGGACCTGATCCGAGGGGGTCAATTTCACTCCCTCGAAAACCAAGGAGGGACAGTTGTCGTAGTCCTTAGGGGGCAATACCCAAAGCCACTCAGTCTTGTCGGGATTAAGTCTGAGTCTGTTCCTCCCCATCCAGATCCTAATGTCGTCCAGGCACCGGCACATTACAGCAACTGCCTCACTGAAGTCAGCATATCATCAGCATATCTGTCTGTTTTCTTTTTCCTGGCAATGTTAACACTGTCTTCTGTTTCTTTCAGTCTAATAATAAATCCAGCATATACATTGTATATATAGAGTGACAATATTTAACTTTGGTGCACTGCTTTTCCAGTTTTGAAATTATGAATGTTCCATTCTAATTGTTGTTTTCTGGACCACTGCACGAAAGCATTCATGCTGGAGTAACATTAAAACACCCATGGTAAAAATAATAATATATATAAAAACTTCAAATTGGGTTAAACATTTTAAGTATGCATATAAGGTGGTCTGATGGATTCATATTTTTAAGAACTGTCTATAACTCATGATCTTCTGAATCAGAAGTCTAATCAATAAAGGAAAAAAAGTTGCTTTAGCTGTTAACAAATACGCTAATCTTTACGGTGACACAGAATCTTTATTGATTTTGCTGTAATAGAGGAATGTTTGGAAGGGAAAATGTTTCCTTGAAATCTTTACTTAACATTTTTCCATTTTTTCCCCTTTGGCAGAAAAACTTACAGGAAGAAATAGGAACTTTGGAAGCACAAGTGGAATCCATCCAAAGAGTATTATCAGATCTTAAAGTCCAGCTTTATGCAAAGTTTGGCAACAATATAAATCTCGAGGCAGACGATAATTAAATAGGAATAGAAATAGTATTGGATGTTTTTGTACTAATTATTTTTGCTTCATGGTCTTATTTTTTGAGAAACCCCGCTTTTCTTTAAATTACATTTTTGTTTCATGTATTTAATTACATACATTCTTATTTATATGTTTAAACAAATTTGTCCAAATTCTCTGGTGTGTTATTAAAGGTGGGTGCTTGAAAGTTTACTGAAAAAAGTAATAAAGCTCACAGAAATATATTCTCTTTTCATGCCTATTATATAAATACATTTTAGAAAAAACACATTTTAAACATTAGCGCAAGACAGTTCATTGAGAATAAGCACAGATTACAGTTTTAATATTTAACAAAAATTATCACCCAAAATGCATCTTTGAAAGAAATAGGAAAGCTTAAAAATCAGTTCTGTAGAGCAGCCTAATCCAATAGAAGAGTCTTTCCAAGAGGAAAAATATACACATGCTTTGTTAACTATATGCTATGTTTGTTGATTTTCAAGTATCATTTAACTCAATCTCAAGGAGGAAGTTTGGAGTAATTTTAAACAAGAAAATTGGCATTATTTTGTAAAAGTGAATATTTGTGTATTAACTGTGGAAACCCCCCAACATTTTGATTCCCCCCCCCCAAAAAAAAGTTGAAGGGACAAATGATCAGTTAATCATATAGTTGAATAAGTTAAGCCATGTAAGTATCTCTCTTCCAAAGCAAAAGGAAATTAAATGCTCAAACTACCTATGCCACATTGAAGGTACAGAGAAGCATTGCAGTCAAGATTTTATGAAAATCAGGAAAATTCATTCTGGCAGTAATCAAGGTATTTCAAGCCAAAGTTATAGTGCAAATGTAAGGAATTAAATTCGATCCATCTTTATATTTTGCAACACCTACAAACTGATCAAATCAGCTTTCCTTAAGGCTAGATGTCAGCGTTCCAAGAAATGCACCCATAGAAAACAAACTCAGAGGCACAATTTGACAGTATAATTGGTGTGTGTCTAATGCAGCCTTGAGGCTAGAAGACATGCCAAGCATTGAAACCCAGTCCTGGTCCAGAATACTAACAACTTGAATCAAGAGTTACTTGAAATCTCAGTGAATTACTAAGTCACTGGAGAAATACAACGACAATTGACAATCTAAGTACAAGTTTACTACCTATCGGTTCTGATCTGAACACTTAAGTAAACTGGGATGGTTCAAGAAAGGAAAGCTGATATGGAACCTCAGAAGGGACTGACTCAAACCCCAGAAATTTACTGTACATTGATGATGTAATTGGACTGGCCAACAGTTTACATAATTTTATTTTTATAGATACAGATGAGTCCTTTTAAGAGCACACATTCAACACCAATAAGCTCCTCTTTTTCTGAAGCAGATAATATACAACAGACTTCAGCATTTTATGGTCCGTGGGTCACATCGGGCCCTGCCACCACCCCCTTGCCCCCCATGGGGGCAGCAAGGGGGTGGTGGCAGCAGCCTTCCACAACAGTTCCAGTTTCTCACATGGCCCCTTGGGAAAATTAATTGCCCACCCCTGCTGTACCATATTCCTTCTTATTGAATGGTTTAAAGGCTGGATTTTGATTTCACCTGTTTATTACTAAAAGACACAGCCCATTTCATGTTATGACATATCTACTACAGTATACAGGGAGCCGAGGTGGCGCAGTGGTTAGAGTGCAGCACTGCAGGCTACTTCAGCTGACTGCTAGCTGCAGTTCAGCTGTTCAAATCTCACCGGCTCAAGGTTGACTCAGCCTTCCATCCTTCCGAGGTTGGTAAAATGAGGACCCAGATTGTTGGGGGCAATATGCTGACTCTGTAAACTGCTTAGAGTGGGCTGTAAAGCACTAGGAAGCGGTATATAAGTCTAAGTGCTATTGCTATATACAACTTGATGCTTTATTACTTTTTATCGTATTTCTTATACTGGTCATAATAAAGTATTCTAAAGAAAATACGAGGCTAGGGGATTGGATCTGGAGAAATGAAGGTGAATAAGGCATTTTGCTTTTGTTTTAGGAAGTGATCTCATTCAGGCATTAAAAAAAAAACGAGTTCAAATTTGGTGTCCCTCATGTGCATCTAGATTAGCTTAGCAAGGAATTCTGGAATAGATCTGTACGATGCATCCAGTGCATTATATTTTAAGTATTTGCAATGAGATACACATTTTAAAATGAAAATCCCCAAATATATTATTAATCATAATATTGCACTTTTGCTATAGAAGTGCTATACTTCCACTTTGTCCTCCCATGTTGTTATTTTAATTGCTTTTTTTAATGTAGGAACATAATGTATAATAATACAGTTAAATGCTTTAAGAGAATTGGAGAGAGCAGTTTGCTTTTAGGGTACTAAAAGGGAGCATATGTATTAGTAGTATTAAGCCAACATATAATACATACAGAAAATCCTGTAATAGTTTTAAAAATTGCTAAGATCTGACTATTCTTAATTCTTTGTTCTTTTCAGCAAATTAAATTGTTGTTACTTGGACAGTCCAAAAGATGGCACTACAGTGCTGACAATCCCAAATCTCAAGAAAATAATTGCTCTAAAATATTTTCATTTGGCAAAGAATTGCTAATAACAGTTTTGGGTTAGAACTGTAACATTGTCCTCTGGTATCCTTTTTGCCCACAACAGCTAAATTAGTAAATGTACATGGATTTCTACATTACATTTACAGATACAGTGGTACCTTGGTACTCAACTGCTTTGAAACACACCAAATTTGGTACTTTACGCATGTTGATGTGAAAATTTTGTCCCAGTACTAACTTGTCAGTGCTGGCTACCTTGTGAGATTCTACATTGTTCCTTATGGGAAAAATTTGTTTGGTACTCATCATTTTTGGTACTCATTGCACCTCCCAGAACCAATTAACAATGGGTACCGAGGTACCACTGTATGTAAGTAGATTTCACACAGTTGCAGAAACAAGAGGTTAATAATCAATGAGCCCTTCTTTCAACATTTAGCAATAATGGCCTTGGGGAACACTCGGAGCAATCGGTCAGCTGGAGCAATCAGTCAATTAGGCTTACTAGCAATAGCAATAGCACTTAGACTTATATACCGCTTTACAGTGCTTCACAGCCCTCTCTAAGCGGTTTACAGAGTCAGCATATTGCCCCCAACCATCTGAGTCCTCATTTTACCCACCTCGGAAGGATGGAAGGCTGAGTCAACCTTGAGCCTGGTGAGATTTGAACTGCCAAATTGCAGACAGTCAGTAGAAGTAGTCTGCAGTACTGCACTGTAACCACTGCGCCACTGCTGCTCTTCATGCACATAACACTATTCAAAAGTGACGAAAGAAGATAGCATATTCAATATTGGCCTTTCCAAAGTTAACATTTAATTAAATTTAGTTGGACATTAAAACTTCTTGATTCAGAATTAGGTTTTATCAATCTTTTTTCCCTAGCAGCACAGTTAAATATGTTCTTCAAAGGAAAAAGGCAGGGATGTGCATTTTGGAAAGGCAAAACTATCAAATGGACACAAAGGTTTGCATCTTTTGATTTTTCTAGCCTTTATCACTTGCATTTAAATAGCAAAAGAGTATGTGGCATCGATGTGTGTTGAGAAAGTATTACATTCATAGCAAAGTTGAACTTCAGATGTTCTAGAATGGTGCTTTTGTAAATGCAAGCAATCATTTTAAATACTAACATAGGGATATACTGACCCAACCAGGATCCTCTCCCTACATGCTTTGCTAAAGAAAGATGCCAAAAGCCATATTTTATAATGCTGCGAGATACACAATCTTTGAATGACCTTAAAATGTTTTTGAATTCGAGACAGAGCCATAGATAAGCTAAGTGTTCACTGGTTGTAGGTTGTAATACAAGTAATCCTCAACGACCATTTGTTTAACAACTGTTTTGTAACAGCTCTGGAAAAAGAAACTTAGTCTCTTATCATCTTCACACTTAACAACTGTCCAAGAGTCCCCACAGACAAGTGATCCAATTTCAGGCACTTGATAACTGGCCTGTCTTTATGACAATTACAGCATTTCGGGTTTATGTAATCACCATTTGCAACCTTCACAGGGGGCTTCTGACAAGCAAAGTCAATGGAGAAGCTAGAATTGCTTAACAACCACATAATTTGCTTAACAACTATAGCAAAAAAGATTGTAAAATTGGATGTGACTTTCTTAATGAACACATTGCTTAGTGATGGAAGTTCCAGTTCCAATTGAGGTCATAAGTCAAGGATTAAGTACGGAGTTGAACGTATGAATGAGATGTTCCGAAATAAATACAATATGTTGTGAGAGGTCAACTTACATATAACAAGCTAGAGAGTTATAACTGGTAACAAAGGCCCTAGTAGGTATAGTAACTACTCAAACTTGACTGATCTCAAAAAGCTAATCAGGTTTTTCCCCATTTAGAAAGGAGGCAATTCTCAGATGAACTTGCATTGATATAAAATCACAATCGCATCAAATGCAATGTATCTTTTCCCCCAAACTCTAGGGCAGTGATGGCGAACCTTTTTTTGCTCAGGTGCCAAAAGGGCACGTGCACACGAGTGCCCACACCCATAATGCAATGACCCCCGCGCATGCATGCACAACCCCCCCGTGCTGCCCCCCCCGCGCATGTGCACAGTCCTTACTGAAGCCTCTGGACTTCCGGTAGGCCCATTGGGCCATTTTTCGTCCTCCCCGGGCTTCAGGAAAGCCTCCTAAAGCCTGCAGATGGCAAAAATTGGGCCCAACGGGCCTACAGGAAGTTCATTTCTGAACTTCCTGTAGGCCCGTTGGGTCTATTTTTCACCATCCACAGGCTCCGGAGGCTTTCCTGAAGCCTGGGGGGGGGCAAAAATGGCCTCCCCCTGCCCTCTGGAAGGCCGAAAATCAGCTGGCCAGCACTCATAGAGCTGACATAAGGCAACGCCTCGCGTGCCCTCAGATATGGCTCTGCCTGCCACCTGTGGCACAAGTGCCATAGGTTCGCCATCACGGCTCTAGGAGAAAACATCTAGTGACATTCAATAAGAGACAGAATCATCTTTGATTTCTTTGCTCTCAACGTTCTAGATAATAGTAGTAATAGTCCAGTATTACATTTTTTGTATTTCCAATTAGAAATGCCAAACTGAATGTCCTTTCTCTGCCTTGACTGTATTTTTTTTTTAAAAAGACCTTTATTATTGTATTTCTGTTGCAGGATATTTATCTCAGGATGGTTATCTCATGGTAGACTGGGAGTCAAGTGTATCATTTTCTTGTTGACTGAATATGTGTCATTTGCGATACTTGTAAACTTAGACACCAAGCAGGCTTCAGACTATGGTAACGATTAATATAAGACAATTGTTGTGCTGTCAGGGCTTGTGTGCGCTAGCAGAAAAGTACATACATCACAATAGAAGTTAACATGTCAAAAGGGAAAGACCACTGGATAACAGACATCCCCATCCATGCAAAATTGAGGCTTAGCACATTTAACAGTTGCTTGATCTCAGTGCAAGAATAACTTGACTGTTGTTCTAACAAGCAAGTAACATTGGAAACTTACCAAACAGTGGGTTCCTGGTTATCTCATTTGAAATAACAAAACACTGCACTAATAAGGAAAATATTTCATTCCACCCTCAAGTACCCCATTTCTGTTTTGGCTGCAGAAGTGTCCATGTTTCACTAGTAATACAGGAATGAGTATTCCCCATTCTTATCATTTAGTCAGGATGAGGAGCACCAACTGGGGAGGAAAAAAAGATACCACGGGAAGCTGTAAAATTGGAAAAAGGCTGGAATATATGGTAATTGGGTTTTACAGATGAAAGTTGTTGTCTCTCTGAACTTGGATGGCCGTTTCCTCCTACAGGGCTATTGACTCAATGGATAATGTGTGATTCTTTAAAAAAAAAGCATCACAAGAAACTTTAATTGAAATGTTACCTAATGAGTGAAAACAAACTGCAGAAAGAATGTGTTTCTTTTCTACAAACCCCAGCAGCCTGAGCCAACATAGCCAAGGGTGAGGAATAGCAGTCTCTGGTTTTGCTTCAGTTATTGTTTTTATTATTATTTTCTCTTATTACTTGATTTTGTTATAACTGTTGTTGTAGGTAAACCATCTTGCTGGAGAAGAAAACATAAAATAATATAATCTTTCATTAGAATGGCATAGAGGCCCCATTTAAAAGACACACAGACACACACAGACACAGACGCACACGCACACACCTCTGCAGGCATAAAATGATGGCAACTGTAGTACAGTAACATTTGACAAGCCAGCCCTGATATTGATTGTTTTAGGTTGTTTAGCCGTTTTTAGAACTCCTAACTATAAAACAGCTATAATTTTACCAACTTGCTGTAATAGGCTGGTGATGGAAGTGACTATTATATGTACAAAAAGATTTAGGTTTTCAATTATAGAACTACAACTATGGGGTTGACAATAGGAGGAAAAAAAGCCCTGTATTATTTTCAAAATATATGCTACAATTTATCCAATGCTGTTTAGGAGAATAGCTATGTATGAGATCATAGCACATGAAACACACACAGTGTTGCCATTTTCAATAGTATTCCAGTTGCTTTCTTCTCTAACCTCTGAATTCAACATAGAATTAGTGGAACAAATGGGGAGAAATAAGCATATATCTTTGCGTTGAATGGAGAGGGAGGGTTGCTTAAGGTTATTATTTTAGGAGACGGACTTTGGAAAATGATAATCACCTTCAATAGTGTACCACAGATCCAAATGGACAAATAAAAGAGAGACAAGCCTTCTTCAAAAACTATTAAAATAAAATGCATTATTCATAGGGTAAGTTTAATAGTCATCACTGGAGGGCTCAGACTGGCCATGAAAAAATGAGTGTGATTTTTCTCTAGTGGATTAATTATTTAGAAGAACTCACTAAATCATTCTCATTTCTCATTTCTGTTTTCTTGTAAGCATCCAATATTTGGGCCTCTTGCAGGCTGCATGCAGCTTGGGTGCTCTTGATCAGTTCACTCCTGATTAGGGAAGCAACTTTTTCTAAAAGTTAAAACTTCATACTTTCTAACTTGAGATTCAATTTTTTGGGGGTTGTCAGAAAACTTTGACTTCCTTCCTTCCTTCCTTCCTTCCTTCCTTCCTTCCTTCCTTCCTTCCTTCCTTCCTTCCTTCCTTCCTTCCTTCCTTCCTCCCTCCCTCCTTCCCTCCCTCCCTCCCTTCTAAAATAATTATGTTTGTCAGCTTTCTATGGGGGGGAGGGAAGGAGAACAAAAGATTACATTTTTATGGAGCAATAAAGTCTGACATAGCTTTATTTTATTATACTTTTATTGTTTTTATAGCTAATTTCATGTTTCAAGTTTTATCTATTTTTAGATTAAGGATTGTTCTATTATTGCATACCATTCTTGGCATCTTCAAAAAGAAAGATATTCCAATAATAACATCAACTGCATTGATATCCATATTAACCTAAGTCCCATATTAATTATCTCTTTCATTATTCAAATCCCTCGTTTGAACAATTTGCTCCAGTGGGTTTCATGGACACCAAGGCTAGCATCATTCATTCTTCTACCAGGGACATCACAGTGTGATTGGCTATCAAAAAGGGCCAGATAGTTCTCCAACAATTCAATTGAAGCTTATTTTAGGTTATCATGCTTCAACTTTTTTGAGAGCTGTCCTGCTGACACCCCATATGCAAAAAGATATGTAAACTTGCCAAAATCCTTTCCAAAACTGCAGTTTGGAAACAGCAAGATTTCATTCTAAATAGCGTTTCAAGAATTATAGGCAAAATGTTAAATTAAAATCTAATCAAAGTCAACATTTTGTATGATAAAATATTGATCTTCAGCTCTAATAAGGAAGCATTCAAATGTTTTGCAACGGCTTCATTTTTTTTGAAAGGATGGAGCGAAAAAATAAGGACGTTTGAGATTTGAAGTCTTTTAGCATGACAATAAATCTATGAAATATTCTTCTTGCACCTCCTTTAAGGCAAAGCTACCACCCAACTTTCAAAGCCTTGATCTTACTTAATTTAAGATGACAGGTCTGCCAGTATAGATATCCTGCTCAGCTCACTATTGATTGATTGATAATTAGCATAAATGCCATGGAAAAAGGGAAAATGCTACGGATCAAGTAATAGTTCCTATAAATTTTTTCCATTCATGCAATTGCATTGATTAATTCTTTCAAGATGCTCTGTTTCCCATTATAGCATGTTTCAGTGGAGTATTTAGCTGGCCTTGTCTAGCTATGGAAAAGCAGGGTTAATTTGGGAGATGGGAAACCTCAGGCCTCACTACAGCTGTGGGCTAGGCTGAAAGTTAAAAAAAAATCCTGGACAAAAAGGGAATAGTAAATCGTCTGTGTATTATTGCCAATAAAATAATGTCTGTATGTTAGTGAAGTTACTACTAGTGGAGTTTCACTCAATAAATATTTAACTTTGACCTTTCCCATAATAAAATACAGGTAATCCTTGACTTACAACCACAATTGAGGCCCAAATTTCTGTTCCAAGTGAAAGATTTGTTGAATTTTGCTTCATTTTATGACCTTTCTTGCCACAGTTGTTAAGTGAATGACTGCAGTTGGTAAGTTAGTAACACAGTTGTTAAGTGAATCTGGCTTCCTCATTGACTTTGTTTGTCAGAAATTCACAAAAGGGGATCATGTGACCCTGGGACACTGCAATTGTCATAAATATGAGTCAGTTGCCAAGCATCTGAATTTTAATCACAGACCAAGGGGATGGTGCACTGGTTGCAAGTGTGTAAAATGGTCATGCCACTTTTTTCAGTGCCATAACTTTGAAAGGCCACTAAATGAACTGTTGTAAATTGAGATTGCCTGTATTTGGCTTTTTTATTCTCCTTTTTTTTTCCAGTTTTACTATTTTTCATTAGTAAGTACATTTCTCTCCCAATTATTTTATTCTGGAACACAAGTTTCACTCTTATGATGAAACAGAAACAATTTCTCATGGGAAATAAGAGCTAAGATACATGACACATGTGGCTTTCTTCAGGTCTAAGGGAAAGGACTTGAAAACTAGCATGATCTCTGGTTCACACAGGGTACATTTTACTACACTAATGGCAAAGGTGCTTTTTTTCAAGAGGCAACTGGGCTTCCTTGTTTTTCTTTGAAGACATTTTGCTTCTCATCCAAGAAGCTTCTTCAGCTTCAGAGCAGAAGCTGAAGCTGAAGAAGCTTGTTGGATGAGAAGCGAAATGTCTTCAAAGAAAAACAAGGAAGCCCAGTTGCCTCTTGAAAAAAAGCACCTTTGGAACATCCATGACTTGGATGACTGAGAATCTCCTTTGACATTTACACTAATGGCAATTTTTG
Source organism: Diadophis punctatus similis (assembly GCA_023053685.1). NCBI lineage: Eukaryota > Metazoa > Chordata > Lepidosauria > Squamata > Dipsadidae > Diadophis > Diadophis punctatus. The sequence continues at coordinate 9,141,720 of JALIGW010000003.1, read as the reverse complement.
TTTGAGGTAAAAAGTTCATCACAATGTAATAATATCCTGAATTTCAGAGAGAAGGATAATCCACTTCTCATTTGGCATGTTCTCAATGATATAATTCAAGTCTGTCCTTTCATTCAAGATGTTTTCTGATATAGTTCCTCAGCAACTACTAATCTCTTCTACCTTCACACAGGCCACCCATCTATTCTCTCACCACTCCTCTCTACCACCTACCTTCCCCTCTGTATCCCACTGTCATCCTTGTCCAGCAAAGAGCACCCAACTTTCATTCCAAGGAGAAGCAGTATACAGTATTTTTGCCCTCTGTTTCTCATTCACAAGAGGTTATTTCACCACTACTTCTCTTACCTCTCTTTTCTAAAACCAACAAATCAGCAGCTCTTGCCCTTTCCATTTCTGGCTTTTCCATATACCAGTTACGATCCTGCCTGTTTTTCCCCTAACATTGTTTCAACACCCCACTTTCTTACATTATAGAATTATAATGTATGTTAAACTTCCATCAGAAGTGACTTCCTAGAGGACAAGAAAAGTGTCATTTATTAATTGAGTTCTAGCTTGATTATTTTAAAAAAATATCAATCTTTAGTGTCGCTTCTTCTTTCATTGACTTTTATTCAATGTTATCAGTGTTGAGATGGATTTTTTTTAAAAAAAACTACCACATCCTATTTCAGTTTGTTAATTGACTTTTGAATTAATTGACTAAAGCTTTAGTTAATTAATCTTCCGATTAACTCATACAGCTCTCCCAGTTCAAATAAGTTAGCTGTACAGTCAGTTATTCCAGAGATTGAACTTGATTTAAGTCTAACAACTAATGTGGGAATTAGCGGAGTAATTCAGGAGTAGAATTGGAATAATAATTGGGTGAATATCCCAGATGACAAAACTAGATTTCCTTTTTTTTCTTTTTTTCCCTTTCTTTTGTGGAGGTAAGATGAAGCTAGAAACATATACCTAGAAACAAAGTACTATACAAATATAACAACAATAACATTTTTTTTAGAAGGGAATGAAGAGTTCAAATTTGAGATTGTATTAACAGTCTGTTAAACATAAGAAGATAAAAGAGTACTCGGGAAGGTTAGGAGGGTGTAAGAGGAAGTAGAGAGGAAGAGAAGGAATAGAGAGAGTGGAGGAGGAGTGAAGGAGTAAGAAAGTAGGAGGAGATGATGGAGGTAGAGAGGGGGAGTGCAATGGAAAGAAAAATAGAATAGACTGACGATTGATGATATAAGCGTATGTATAAGATGTTGATTTTTGAATGATGGAATATAAATGTAAAATTGTGTATTTTATTGTAATAATTGAAGGTATATGTTCATTGAAATATAAAAGTGGTGGAGGAGAAAAATAAATTTTTTTTGGGAAATGAACTTGATTTAAGTCATCTGTTTTCAACCTGTCTAATTCTCTAATGCATATAAATAAAAGTCATTCAAATAGAGATGTTAAGTAATCTAAATTGGCAGTAACTCATCTGCAGTTTAACAAATTTATCAACTATAGTAGTGATTACATTTTAGTTAACATTCACATTTATAATCCTCCTCTTTTTAACTACTGAATACATAAAGGATACATTAAGAAAAGTTTCTACCTTCACAAACTGTATTGGAAAAAATAATACACTTAATTTTTTTCCCTTTCATATCATTCAGGCCACAACCAAATTAGCCCACCTAAAATGTAAATTGTTATGCAACTGGGAAGCCAAGCTTTATGTGGTAACCAAAGAATTATGGAAAATTGATCTGAAGTTCATGAGGGAGACATCCATAGATGAATAAAAAAAAGTTAATATGATGGCTTTCAATATATGGTTGTGGTCACCATCTTGGCTTTTTTGGCCACCATCTTGACCTCACCCCATGGACACTTCTGATTAATGGCATTTAAAAAACTAAATGTAATTGTCTTTGTAACTATAGAATAAGGACTGTTTACATCTACTGGAATATCACCTAAATCACTATTTCATGGAACTCTGAAGAAAAGAAATTGGAACTCACCATCTTCTTCCTGGACTTGAAACAACTGCAGCTTTATAGACAAAGCTACTATCAAATTCTTATGAGTAGGCAGCTGTAAAAGTTGACATATTAAATTAAAAAAATACAAGCTTGGGTTTTGTTTTGTTTTTTACAAAATATTCAATTAATAAACCTGTGCAATGAAGCTTTCCTTCAGGTCATGGAATTGCCTGGGTACCATGGATGGGTTCCTTCCTGTTCCTTCATCAGAACCGGTAGCGACCTGCTGGTGATATCACGATGATGTCACCGAACCGGATCGGTAGGTGCCGGTCTGTGGGCGCCACCATCTTTTTTTCAAAAAAGTTTTTAATTTTTTTTCAATTTTTTTTTTTAAAAAATTTGTGCATGCGCAGAAGCCGAGTTTCCGGCACTGCGCATGCACCACCATTTTGTTTTTGGCATTTTTTAAAAAAATTGGGTTTTTTGCACTGCACTGCGAAGTGTGCATGCACCCATGAAGCGTGGCCACACAACGTGGGAGGAAGCGAACCGGCAGCGAGGTAAGTTGGAACCCACCCCTGCTGGGTACCAATCAATTTGATACAGTCACACTGCCTTGGCACTCCCCATCAATATGGATTGCTTTGCATCAACCAAGTCCTTCACTTCCCCAGAAATACTGCTGAATGTATTGAAAGTGGCTGCTTTTATAGGCCAACTACAAAGAGCTTCCAGTAAACCTCCTTTGACTTGAACTGAATGTCTGGAGTTTTCATGGACATATCCAGGTATTGGAGATATTACAGAATTAGTTTTTTCTTGCCTTCCATCAACATGTTTAACATCTCAGTCATGACTTGGAATTGTCTATTGTTATCCTATCCAAATGCTAGTCCTGCTTGGCTTCCAGATCCAAATAAGTTTGGTCAGGTGCTGCCACCTGTGAAGGATGCTAATGCATCCTATCAGTCTCTGTTGTCTTGAGGCACTGGGAAATTAAAAGATGCTTCACTGATGTGCCCTTTCAATGAAGCTTCTCAGAGAATCAATATCCCTGGAATATTTTTTTTTGAAAGCTTGGCATAGCCAACTGTAGAATTAAATTTCAACAAATGAAAGCCAATCCCCATTATGTCCTGATGTGTAAGTCATGTACTAAGGAAACAACTACTATAAATTCTGATGTTGTAGAGAAATGCATATATAATCTTGAAAACAAAGTATGCAATAACAATTATTCCAAAATAAGAGAAAATTCAGTTCTGGGAAAGGTAAAAATGTCCTAAAGAAACTAAAAGCAACCCTATTTTGACATTGTTTGTTATAAGAAGAGTGTCAGCGTTCCAATAAACACCCCCAACAAAACAAGACTCTGAGGCTAGAAGTTCCTCAAAGTTACAATTTATTAGAGATGCCATGTTGGCAACATCTGGGAAAACCCGAATGTGAAAGCTTCCAGGTTTTCCCCACCCAAATGAAAGTTCAAGTCCCTGCCCAGCACCCACATGTCCATCACACAATCCAATCAAGCACAATCCAAAACTGAAGACGCCTCCTCGTCACTTTCTCGCAGCTGCCGGGCACAGCGGCCTTGGCTTTCTGGAAAGAATGTTATTTAGACTACTACATATCACCTACTCCATATAATCCCATTTTCCCACAGTAGAAAATGTGGCAGGCCTGAATACAAAAAGGTGAAAGATTTAATTTAATTTAATTTAATTTAATTTATTGTTCTTATAAGCCGCCCAATCCCGTAGGACTCAGGGCGGCGTACAACAGAAAGAAGAACAATCAATAAAAATACAATAATACAATACAATAAAACCATTTTAAAAAAATACAAAAGTTAAAACCAGTCATCCATGGGGCATTAAGATCTATTTCACCCCCGCCTGCAGGAAGAGCCATGTCTTAATGGCTTTCCGGAAGGCCAGCAAGGTGGGAATAATTCGGATCTCTGGGGGTAGTTGGCATCCAGGCCGGACAAAGGGATTGAAGGCCACCTCTGGTTGGGTTTTGGAATTCTGTGGTCATCTTTCCTCCTCTTATTATAGCAGGAACAAAGATTCCAGGATAAATTTAAATCATATATGTCTTCCTTAAAGAGAAGTGTGAAGCAGCTTGAATCTCTTTTAGAATTTCATAATCAGTCCTTTTTTCTTCTTGTGGGTCACTGACCCAGACTTAATATGACAGTATAAGGAAGCTGGCTCTATGATCAGCACGGCATTTGATTCAAAGATTTTATGATGGAGACAGAAAATGAAATGATTGCATGTCAAACAAGGACGGAAAAGCCACATTCATTATTCATTATGCTAAATGGAACAAGTTAAGCTTTTAGACACCCACTCAATTAAAGTATACAAGGTTAAAAATAACTCCAGACAGGGAAACAAATTGAGCAAAGAATATGATTATATCTAATTTCCATGGACTTTGTATCATCTTACACTGGCAGCCGTGTTACCAGTTTAATAGAATAGTAACTATGTTGATCTAAGCATTTGTTTCTGCCATTCTAAGAAATAAACTTGAGCTGGTTTGGTGTTGTGGTTAAGGCAACAGGCTAGAAACTGGAAGACTGTGAGTTCTAGTCTCACCTTAGATACAAAGCCAGTTCTGTGACTTTGGGCAGTTCTTTCTCACCTCTAGGAAGCAGGTAAGGGCAAACAAAATTTCTAAAATCTTGCTAAAAATGTTCACGGATTAGTTCAGACAATCACCAGAAGTTAACATTGATTCAAAGGTAAGGTGACCAGACGTCCCGCTTTTGGCGGGACAGACACGCTTTTCAAGCGTGTATCCCGCGTCCCGCATTCTTTTCAAAAAGTCCCGCTTTTTTTGAAAAGAATGTGGAAACAGCGGGACGTCTGGTCACCTTAGAGGGGAAGCAAAAGAGAGGTACCGGAAGCAAGTTGGGCGGAATTCCAGCGAGGCGGCTGCCTGCTGGGGGGAGGGGGAAGGGAGGCTGCTCCTCCTCTCCTTCCCCCGCCCCATCCCTAGCCCCGCCCTCGGAGGCACCGCTGGTGTTGGGAGGGGTGAGGGACGAGGAGCCGCCGCCGCTTTGAGCTCACGAGCGGCCCCTCCGGTGGTGCAAACAGCCCTTCCTCGTCCCCCTCCCCTTTCTTCCCCCTGTCGCCTCACTGCCGCCATTGCCCTGGGGCCGGGCGGGCGACCGGGAGACCGCGGCGCTTGGATGCCTGGAGCAGGTAAGCTGCCGGCTGCCTCCTTTCCCCGCCTCCCGCCTCCCGTTCGTTGCTTGCCAGCCTGGCCGAAGGGGAGGCGGGAGGCGAGGAAATGCCTCCCGAAGGGGAGGCGGGCTCCCGAAGGGCTGTCGGCTCCCGAAGGGGAGGCGGGAGGCCTTTCCTCGCCTCCCGCCTCCCCTTCGGGAGCCGGCAGCCCTTCGGGAGCCCGCCTCCCCTTCGGGAGGCCTTTTCTCGCCTCCCGCCTCCCCTTCGGCCGGGCTGGCAAGCAACGAACGGGAGGCGGGAGACGGGGAAAGGAGGCAGCCGGCAGCTTACCTGTCATGAGCTCCAGGCAGCCAAGTGCCCCCCCGCCTCCCCCCCCCCACCTGGATGCCGACATTTGCTGTTTTGCCCTCTGCGCATGCGCAGCGTTCTGCGCATGCGCATAGGGCAAAACAAATGGCGGAGCCCAGGCGCCCCCCGTCCCGCTTAAAAATAAATAAATCTGGTCACTTTACTCAAAGGCAAAAAGAAAACAGAAAAGAAACAAACAGAGACAGGAATAAAATAGGAGAGGTTCAGAGTTACACACCCTAGAATCTTTCAGGATGTATCCATTAAATTAGGAAGTTTCAGCTTTAGTTTGGCAAGATTCTGTCTATTAGGTATAAGCAAACAACAGGACTTGTTTGGATTTCACTGTGTCATCCTTGGGCTTTGGCCTGACAGGTTGTTCCATGAAACCTGAGGGGCAGAGTTGGGGCTATTTCTCTGCACAGTGAGTTGGCCCCTAGGTTTTCAGGGTTTAGATTCCTGGTTTATGTATTACAATGTATGGTTTTCAGATTTAATTTTGATAACATAACAAATATTTATCTGTTTTTAAACCAAAACTAGGGGTTTGTGGAATTATATACCACTCAGAGTCCGCCTGATTGGAATGGTTTTTAAGGCCAGGATATAAATAAACAAATACATCCATCCATCTTGTTAAAGCAAAAGATACTGTTTTCCTTCTGGGTCTCTGGACTGTTCTAAACCAAGAAGAGACTGAGGAGATATCTTCTCCAGAAATTGTAACTGAAGAGGTCAAGACAAAAAGTACCGTATTTTTCGGAGTATAAGACGCACCGGAGTATAAGACGCACCTTAGTTTTTGGGGAGGAAAATAGGGGAAAACAATCTGCCTACCAGGTATTCATCTGGCTAGCATCCTTAGTCTAGTCAGCTTCAGCACATTATTTTATCCCCTGGTTAGGACTTAAAAAAACCTTCTTCTGAGAGAGTAACAATGAAAGAGCATGCAAGCCAGTAAGAGCTGGGAAGATCGTTGGCACCTAGTTAGGGCTAGAAAAAAACTTATTCAGAGCAAGTAGAGCAATGAAAAAAAAACCTGCAAAGACTTAGGGCTGGAAAAACATTCTTCTGAGAGAGTAACAATGAAAGAGCCTGCAAGCCGGTAAGAGCTAGGAAGATAGTTAGCACCTGGTTAGGGCTAGAAAAAAACTTATTCGGAGCAGCTTCAGCACATTATTTTATACCCTGGTTAGGACTTAAAAAAACCTTCTTCTGAGAGAATAACAATGAAAGAGCCTGCAAGCCGGTAAGAGCTGGGAAAATAGTTAGCATCTGGTTAGGGCTAGAAAAAAACTTATTCGGAGCAAGTAGAGCAATGAAAAAAAATTCTGCAAAGACTTAGGGCTGGAAAACCATTTTTTGGAGAGAGTAACAATGAAAAAGCTTGCAAGGTAAGAGTTGGGAAGATCTGTTAGCACCTAGTTAGGGCTGGAAAAAAAAGCTACATTCGAAGTATAAGACGGACCCAAATTTTCAGCCACTTTTAGGGAGGAAAAAGGTGCGTCTTATACTCCAAAAAATACTGAGAACCTAAGTTTACCTGAGAGAACTCTTGGGGCAAATTCTTCCTAATTTTTTTTTCTTTTTAAGTCTGCATGCTCCTATGCAGCTTTTCCTTGGTGTCCTTAAATTGTGTGGACTTCAACTACCAGCTTTCTCAATAGTTGAAGCCCACGTATTTGAAAGACACCAAGTATGAAGGAAAACCACACTGAAGGAAACGAGGAAGCCAAGGTCAGGAACTTTGTACTATTTTTTTTTAACTTTCTACTGGTATTTTAATATTGTTTGTATGTTAAAACCCAGGGTGGCCATATTGTCATATTGTTTTATAAGCTGGGGCAGAATATCTTTCAAGGTACTAATTTACTAACAAAAATAAAGGAAAATGAAACGAAACTGCTTTTTTTAAAAGCAAAGATGCTATCCTAATTTGCCTAATATTGGAAATCATGATATGGGTACCTGATGGCTCAGTGGTTATAGATGCTGAGCTTGTCAGATGGAAAGCTAACAGCCCTGATTCAAGACCTGAGTGCCGTGTGATAGGGTGAGCTCCCGTTGCCTTCCCCAGCTCCTGCCAACCAAGGAAAGCATATAAATGTGAGTAGATAAATAGGTACCACTTCGGTGGGAAGGTAACAGTGTTCCATGCATCTTGGCGAATAGTCATTTATTTTATTTTTTTATTTTGTTTATTTTGTTTGTCAAACCTGTACAAGATAGTAGGTATTGGTATAAACATAAACATTAGCAAAGTAGGTACAGGTAAATTAGGCAATAGGAAGTAGGACAGGGACGGTAGGCACAATGATGCACTTATGCACGCCCCTTACAGACCTCTTAGGAATGGGCTGAGGTCGACTGTAGACAGTCTAAAGTTAAAGTTTTTGGAGTTTGGGGAAGAAACCATAGAGTCAGGTAGTGCATTCCAGGCATTGATCACTCTGTTGTTGAAGTTGTATTTTCTGCAGTCGAGTTTGGAGCAGTTTACATTAAGTTTGAATCTATTGTGTGCTTGTGTATTGTTGCAGTTGAAGCTGAAGTAATCATTGACAGGTAGGACATTGTGCTAGATGATTTTATAAACTACATTTAGGTCAGATCGAAGGCGACAAAATTCTAAGCTATCTAAGCCCAAAATTTCAAATCTGGTGGAATAAGGTATTCTGTTGCGAGCAGAGGAGTGGAGGACTCTTCTTGTGAAATATTTTTGGACTCTCTCGATTGTATTGATGTCCGATATGCAGTGCGGGTTCCAGACAGGTGAGCTGTATTCAAGAATCGGTCTATCAAATGTTTTAGCACAGAAATGTCTTTGGACAACGCTGGCTCCCTGGGTTAAGAAATGGATATGAGCACTACTCCCTGGACTTGGACATTACTGGACAGGGGAAATCTTTACCTCTACCTTTAGAAAGTATAAACTGTATTTTTCTAGATTCCCCGCCTCCCACAAATAAAAGTACTTCTTAACTCCAGTGGGTTTTATTCTGGTTTGTTTCTTACCTCTGGACTTTTAGTGCTTCTTCCTGTCTTGTGAAATTCATGGTGGGCTACTGTGCCATGAATGTTAGAATGCTATGAAATGGTATCCTAAAATCCTGCATCCCTTAGACTGGAAGATCTGTGGCATTCAGTCATATAATTTTCCAATAGTTTCAGAGGAATACCAAAAAAAATCAGCCTGTGCAATACAGAATGAATTTCTTCTATCAATAGAAAAGAATATATGAAACTCAGGGTTGAATTGTGCTCTCTGAGCTTGGTTGTTTTCTTGCAAAGGTTTTATTTTTAAGTAACATCATCAGCACTAGTGAATGTGGGGTTTGCTCTGTGTTTATATACAGTAGTTTACCCTGCCAGTTTTGGTGGGGATGTGGTTTTCTCCTTGGTAGTTCCTTGATTAGGGCATTGTGTTCTGCTTCAAGTAGGATACAATATCCTAATGCCCTAAAGCCCCAATACTTTACCAAGGAGACGAACTATAAAGCAAATAATGAAGCAAAAAAACAATACCATAATCAAGGAACTACCAAGGAGAAAATACACCACCTGGCAGGAAATCTGTCCCTGTGGATTTTACTACACTAGTCATTGCTGACTATAGGGGCCGGTGCTCATTTCCGTTTCAAGGCCATTGAACCAACTCTGTCCAAAGACATTTCTGCAACCATGTGGCCAGCATGATGTCATGGACCATTGTTATCTTCCCACCAATGTGGTACCTATTTATCTACTCTCATTTGCATGCTTTTGAACTGCTAGATTGGTAGGAACTGGGCAAGGATGGGAGCTCACCCCATTGTGTGATGATCGGGTCTCGAACCCGGGTTGCTCGCTTTCCAGCTGATAAGCCCAACATCTTAACTTCTGAGCCACCTTGCTGTCCCACTGGCAGAAAAAGCTTCTATATATATGTAAACCAGGGGTGGGTTCTAACTTACCTCGCTGCTGGTTCGCTTCTTCCCATACCGCATGGCTGCACTGCGTGGCCATGTGTGCACATGCGCAGTGCTGAAAATTCCAATTTTTTTAAAAAAGCCAAAAACAAGATGGCAACACATGCACAGTGCCGGAAACTTGGCTTCTGTGCATGCGCAGAAGAAAAAAAACCAAGGAAAAAAATTCAATAAAAATTCAATAAAAAAAGATGGTAGCGTCCATGGACCAGCACCGACAGAACCGGTTCTGTGACATCACCATGATGTCACCAGTGGTTTGCTACCGGTTCTATAGAACTGGTCCGAACCAGGAGGAACCCACCTCTGATGTAAACAGGGAGCAAACCCCACCCTCACTAACACTTGATGAAATTACTTAGTGCGATTAATGAAATATTGGCAAACAAGCAACCAAGGTCAGAGTGAATTTCTGCTATTAGTTCATGCTGCTGAAGAGTTCAGTAAGTTTCAGTGCAGCCCATTTGCCTTCAAGCCTGTTGAAAGGTTTGGTTTGATCCACAGTGGGCTTCCTACATCCTAAGAATAGGAATCCCTGGATATTGGATCAAATATGTTTGTTGGAAGGGTTGGAATTCTCTAACATTTCCGAGAGAGGGCTGGAGGAAAAAAAGAAATCTCAGAAGGTTTTTGAGCTGTCATTTTTCAGATAAATTACAAAATTTGGGGCTTTCCAGCAGCTTAATTTTATATGACAGAATAGCCGCCTTGTTATAACAGCAATTTTCAGTGGTACATACTGAAAATAAATAGTGATCATTCTCCTGCTTCCCATTTTAACAGCACCATGGATAAATGAGAAACATGTCAGGGGAAACATAAATAAATGAACTCTGGCAGCTCAGCTACAGCAAAACACATTTATGATTCAAAAGTATGCAAATTGTTATTCATGCTTCTAGGCTGCCACTGGATATTGTGACTGTTCTAGCATTTGGGACTGCAGAGTAGTCAATGACATTAGGAGTTTTACAGGAATGAAATACTACAACACAAAGTGCTGTGACATGGAAGAGGAACACTAGTTGATTTCACATTATCTCCTTAGGGCTCCACAATTATATTTTGACAGCAGATGGTGGGTGTTGGCAAATATAGCTTATCACTGTTGGATTTTTTGGGTAATCTCCTATCCAAACAGGTGCAGCTCTACTTGGCTTTTCAAGTTCAATCAAGGAGAGATAGGTAGTGCCACTGAAAGGCAGTGATGCAATATGACATCTAAACCAGAAACAATAGAGACGTTAGGCCAGTGTTTCTCTGCCTTGGCAAATTTAAGAGAGGGAGACTTCATGGCTGCCTGGGGATTTCTGGGAGTTGAAGATCATGTCTCCTAAACTTGCTGAGGTTGAGAAGCACTGGGTTAAGCACAATTGGGTTATTTAACAATTTGACATGTTCAGTTCCTGGAATGAGATTTACAAAGTGCTACAAAGTTAATGCAAAATGCAGCAGCTCAACTGTTGGTAGGTGAGAGCTGCCATACATGTGTGACATTCATAGTTTGAACAATCCGTTGCCTTCTAGTAGGTTTTCAAGTGCAATTCAAAGGGCTAGTTTTAACCCACCAAGCCTTCTATGGCTTGGCTTCCAGGCTCGTTCAAGACCACTTTCTTTAAGAGGAATCAACCCATTTAATAGGTTTCTCATGAGAAAACCTGGAGGCACAGTGGTTAGAATGCAGTATTGCAGACTAACTCTGCCCACAGACTGGAGTTCAATCTTGATGAAGTTCAAGGTTGACTCAGCCTTTTAGTCTTCCAAGGTCAGTAAAACGAGGATCCAGATTGTTGGGGGAAAGATGCTGATATTGTAAACTGCCCAGACAGTGCTATAAACAGTATATAAGTCTAAATGCCATTGCAATTGCTATAAGCAGTCCCTTGATATCAGGAAGGGGCTGGAAGCAATGCTTTTTGATGATGCTCATTGCCTTGAGGAAAATTCTCCTTCCCAAGACAAGCCTGGCCCCTTCCTCAATGGTCTTCTGAAAGCTAGTTGAGGTCAGATTATTTCAGAGAGCTTTCAGTGAATAGGAATCCGCCACCTGATTTAGAGTTACTGTAGTTATTATGGTGGATTTTTTACCATTTGGTTTTTATTCTGTTTTAATGCTTACACAGGTAGTCCTTGACATACAACCATTCATTCAGCAACTGTTCAAAGTTACGACGACACTGAAAAAAATGACTTACAACCACTACAGCATCCCAGCACTCACCTCTTTAATGACTGCAACAATTTATGACTATAGGTCTGGGCTGAATTACAGTTGTAAGTTAAGGACTACCTACAGTATATTGTTAACACCCAGGACTCTATAAGATTACTGGTATACAAATTTATATATGTTCATACATCCATGCATAAATATGTTTTATATTTTTTTAAACCATCCACTTGGTAGCAATCCAGAGTCACTTGGTTGAGATGAGCAGCCACAGAAATTACACAAATACATAAATATTTGTGTAAGAAATGCTTTTAATATTTTATCACTCAAGGGGGAAAAAACTCTCAGAGGTGGATTCATGGGTATTACAGTTACAATGCAAATCCTGCCCTTTTTGTATTTCTGTTGTGAGGTCGCAAATGAGTGGTGTGGTGGCCTAGTGGTGAAGAAGCTTGCCTTCCACTCAGAAGGTTGAGAGTTCAATTCTAGGTAACAGCAGATATTTCCCTCCTGGGGCACAAAGAAAAAATATCTACTGTGAACTCCACATGGTGTGAGCTCAGCTCCATCCAGTCGTCCCAACTCTACCCGAATTAAGGGATTACAGGGTCATAAAAGGGGAGTATTGTGAGGTTGCAAAAAAGGTATATAAATGGAAAGCTTGTACTGTGACATCACAGAATATGTTTCTTCATTCTGATGAAATCTTGGCTTGCTGCAGACACTTCTGTGGATAGATGGTGTCTTTGCAGTTATTGTATAAAAAGTTATTTAGGAGTATGGGACATTATTTCGAACTTCGTACAAACTTCGTACATACTTAGTACAAACTAATTTCGAATTAGTACAAATGAACTTGTAGCTGACCCTCACTCTGTCAAAGACCTTGGAGTACTCATAACCAACGACCTAAGTGCTAGAGCCCACTGTAACAACATTGCCAAAAAGGCACTAAGAGTTGTTAATCTAATCTTGTGTAGCTTCTTCTCTGGCAACATTACATTGCTAACCAGAGCATACAAAACATTTGTTAGACCAATTCTGGAATACAGCTCACCTGTCTGGAACCTGCACTGCATATCAGACATAAATACAATTGAGAGAGTCCAGAAATATTTCACAAGAAGAGTCCTTCACTCCTCCGCTCACAACAAAATACCTTATTCCACCAGACTTGAAATACTGGGATTAGACAATTTACAACTACGTCGCCTACGATCTGATCTAAATGTAGTTCATAAAATCATATACCAAAATGTCCTTCCTGTTAATGACTACTTCAGCTTCAACCGCAGCAATACACGAGCACGTAATAGATTCAAACTTAATGTAAATAAAAAATAAATAAATAAAAAATTATCCTGGTCTGATTCTACATCCATTTTCTTGACGTTTGCAGCATTCCTGGCTTTCATCAAATCCAAAAGAAAGTATCGTGAAAACATTTATAGGTCTGGAAGTATTGGACACCATGGGCAGAGTGAAAGAGAGATACATAAGCAAAACACACAAATGGAGAATACCAACATTCTAGCAATTTGCAACAATGGAAAAAAAATCAGAGACCCCATTAAAAGAAATTCTAGTCTATTGAGCTTGAGATAGAAGAACAGTCCAACTCACCAAATTCCATATGCTGGATGGGAAGGTAATTTTAAATACAAAGATCATTTTACAATGGAGAAGGTTATAGCAAATGGTATTGAGTTAAATGGATGTGTGTGTTCAAACTTCATCCAAAAAGTATGCTCCAATTTCAGTAAGGATTAATCTGTTCCTGCAACGATTAAAATGCTCACGATTTGTAATGTTCAATTCAAACAACCAGATTAATAGGCTTTTCTTTGGAGGACTTCTGACTGTTGACTGAGCTCCTGTAAACATGTATGCATAAAGTGTACATGAAAAATATAATTGAAAATTCCTGAAGAGAAAGCACATTCAGCCTCACGAGAATTAATATATTTTATTGGAATAAGAAAGGCATAATGAAAACAAGCAGACTTTCACGTTCATTTTCTGCATGATCAAGAGTAAGGATTCAGGATTAAAAGAGTGGGTCAGGGAAACACCCCTTTTGTCATTCTGAGTATCATGCAATCAAATTTCTTCTCAAATCTCATCAGATCGGCTCTCAAAGTCATTGCAGACAGATTAAAATAGGTTATGACACTCGTCTCATATTCATAAAAATGTTTTTTAATGTATCTTTAAGCAGTTATTAGTCTCTGAATTAGTTTAGAATACATTAACCTTCAGGATAAATTACTTCAATCAAGAGAATGACTCTAAACAATAGAGTATTTTTCCTCTATCGTTTTTTCATACAGACACAGAGACTCTCATACACAATTCACTTTATGGATTTCAACATTAATGTAATCAACAGTAATCTTATTGTTACTATCATTATTTTTGTTAGGTTTATGTACTAAGAACAACCCAAGGCATTACAGCCCTGTAATCCATGATCACTAACCATGCTAAGTAGATCTAATAAGATATAAAGAGCCAACAAATGGGACCATCACCTTACCTTCTGTTGCTCTAAAAATATGCCTCTTGATTTGAAATAATCCCCTGAAGCCTGTGGTGGGATTCAAATTTTTTTACTACCGGTTCTGTGGGCATGGCTTGGTGGGCGTGGTGTGGCTTGGTGGGTGTGGTTTGGTTGGCGTGGCAGGGGAAAGTTACTGTAAAATCTCCATTCCCTCCCCACTCCAGGGGAAGGTTACTGCAAATTCCCCATTTCCTCCAGATCAGCTGGGACTCGGGAGGCAGAGAATAGATGGGGGCAGGGCCAGTCAGAGGTGGTGTTTACCGGTTCTCCGAACTACTCAAAATTTCCGCTGCTGGTTCTCCAGAACTGGTCAGAACCTGCCCAAACCCACCTCTGCCTGAAGCCAGATTTAAAGATGTAGATTCATTGATTGCTCAGGGGGTCCAAAACACTTATTCATGTTTGACTGCCACTAGATAATGAACTTAGAGCTTTTATATCTCAGCAATTTTCTTGTAGTTTTGACAGAGGAAATAAAACTCAGTCAGATGGCACTGCTCCATCAATGATCCAGCAACAACTGTATAACAGATTTGCCCAAAGTAATTTTGGTGATAATCTGTATGCTGACACAACATGCAAATGACACACAGCAAATTGTATTATTTCAGTTTGTTTATCATCTGGTCAGTATTTGTCTTTCTCACTTTTGAATGCCGGATTTTAAATGACTCACATAGGGGAAGTCAGAAGATATACTTCTGAAGTTACACAAAGACAATGATAAAAAGTAAGAAAGGCTTCAAAGGTTGTTGTCCCCATTTGTTACTCGGGGTCGCAATTCTTGATCATAGACTTAGCCTGAGAATTATCTCTTCTTCTCAAAACACTTAAAGATGTTGTTTCTGTTGTGTTTTAAGCAAAGCTCTAATACAGACAAATACAGATTTATAAACAGCATATTTGAAAACTGAGGTTTAATGTACACAAGGGATGATTAATAATCTATTAATTACTTTTTATATTCATACTGCAATCATTAAAAATGCTTTATCATACAATTTTAAAACTGCTTTCATAGTGTACTAAAAAAATTAAAACTAGGCAAACTATTTAAGACACTCCAAAGAGCAGCCAGATTTTTTTTTTAAGATAGAGGTATATAATAAAGTTGGGTGGAGTTGACTCCAACCTAAAATAATTTTGTGTGACTATGTCAACAGGTGACTTGGCTAACTAAGGTTAGACCTCATTTACGATTTGGATGGTGGCTATAGGCTAGGCTAGAATTTTTTTTAAAAAAGGCAAGACATTTTTTCACTGTTTAATTTTTTTAGACAAAATATTCTGACAAAATAGTGTATTTTTGCAAACATTGTAATAAAACAAAGGGGATTTCAATATCAGTCTTATTGATGAATGTCTTAACTGTTCAACACCCCACTCTGGAGCTTAATTTACAACTTTGTGTGTGTGTGTGTGTGTGTGTGTGTGTGTGTGTGTGTGTGTGTGTGTGCATGAATCTGTGATTTGCACACACATTTTTCATTTCTGAGAGAATTAGTGCCCAGTGTGGTTGAAAAAAGAAGTACATTAAAACGAAGAGTAACACTGGTAAAGCTCTCAAGGTTTTAATTACATTCCCATCTTCATGTCATTAGCTGCATAACAATCTGTGGATGAAGTGATAACTACTCTCTCAAAAAGCTAATGAATTTGCTTAGGCTATAATAAAACTGTACACATATAACCACATTAGGACAATGTGCATAATTAAATATCCCTGGATTTATAGTGTTTTATAAGCAACAGGAATTTTGCTATTTATTTATTTATTTATTTATTTATTTATTTATTTATTTATTTATTTATTTATTTATTTATTTATTTATTTATTTATTTATTATTTGGAGGTTCTTCTATGCCGCCCTACTCCCTAAGGACTCATTGCTATGTTACCAATGTACTTATTTTTTGTTTTTGTTTTAAATTGTGACTGCTGGACACTAAGATTTGTTCAAGACTGACTAAACACAGGAGGAATTTCCAGTTCTTCCATGCTATACTTCTCCCCATGATTCCCTAGGAATTAGGAGATTCTTGTGAGAAACCTTAGATGAAGAAATAAGATAGTATCCAGAGGTGGGTTCCTCCCGGTTCTATAGAACCGGTAGTAAACCGGTGGTGATGTCACAGAGCCGGTTCTGTCGGTTCCGGTCCGTGGGCGCTGCCATCTTTTTTTGGGATTTTTTTTTTATTTTTTTGATGGCTTTTGCTTCTGCACATGTGCAGAAGCCAAGTTTTCGGCACTGCGCATGCACCGCCATCTTGTTTTTGGCTTGTTTTTTGAATTTTTGGCTTGTTTTTGCTTCTGTGCATGCACAGAAGCTGAGTTTTTGGCACTGCACATGTGCCCGCCCACACGGCACAGCCACATGGTGTGCTATGTGCATGCAGCCACGCGGCGCAGGAGGAAGCAAACCGGCAGTGAGGTAAGTTAGAAACCACCCCTGATAGTATCTCATTGAGATTGATACAGAGATAAAAGGGACACAACTTGAGTCACAGCTGCCATCTTGCATGTTTTGAGCCCCTCTTCCTTTCCTACAGATGCTACTGAGCCCAGCCAGGGAAAGCATTGTCCAACATACCCATGGTAGAGTTTCAAATACAAATGATTTCCCAAAAAACTCCAAGCGAAAGCAGTAATATATACACTTTCCCTCCTTTAATTTGTAACAGTCGGGCTGGAATGTTTCATTCTTCCATGCCATAACTCCCTCTCTCTCCCTTCCTACCTCCCTTTTATGGAACACATTTTAAAAACTGCAGTTAATCAATGGCAGTAAATTATTATAATTTAGTATTTTTATAAGATTGTCAAAATTGGTAATCAAATGAGGTCTGTTGTTTGTCTCTAATGTGGTTAATTAGGAGTGATCTTATTATGCATCATTTAATTTTCCTTTATGAGCAATTAAAAAGGACTTGGGTGGATTGCAGGCTTTATAGACTTGATCATATTTTTATTTGTAATGTTTGTCTTTTCTGATGGGGTCTGTCTCAGGCTTTGTTTAAAGTCATATCTAGGAGAACAAGTGGTTGTAAGCAAAACACTAATACAACAACCTTTTTAAAGGTAAAATAACAATTTTAAAATCCACATGCTACTATGCCAATCAATGCTTAGAAAGACAATATAGCATTAGTATTAGATTGTGGGCAAGGATCACAGGAGACAGACTTCGTAACAGCTCTTTTACTCAGCTCGCTCAAGTAACCAGCAACTTGTAGTCTGACAGCTAGCCCTTTTATAGGGAGCTGTCAGACACAACAACCAATAGCGTATGAGCATTCAAACACATGACCAGGGTGGCAACAACAGTTCAGGTAGACTTCAACTATAAACATAACAACTTACAGTTCAGTCAGAGGTCGTCTAGTCAAAACAAGTTTAAGATTCAGTTAGAGATCAGTCAGAACACAACAATTAGTACTTCAGCATCAGTATTTCAGCTTAGATTTCTAAGTTCTTTGGCACTTCTAATTACCTTGGAGTATGAGCTGTGGTGGTGCAGTGGTTAGAATGCAGTCATGCAGGCTAATTCTGCCCACTGCCAGGAGTTCAATCCTGACCAGCTCAAGCTTTCATTCTTCTGAGGTCAGTAAAATGATGGCCCAGATTGTTGGGGGACAATATGCTGACTCTCTAAACAGCTTAGAAAGTGCTGTAAAGGACTATAATGCGGTGTATATGTCTAAGTGTCATTGCTATTGCTATTGGAGTATAAAAATTAAAAATGATTTTTCACCTAGGTAGGCCTTTGAAGGAAGCTCATTAACATTATCCCCCCACTCCAAAGTCCTGTTGTGCTCCACATTGTGGTTGCTCCTGGGAGTGATGAGCAAAGAAGAACAATCCCAAGAATATAAATCCACAGCAGGACTGCACAAGGGGTGAAGCTCAAGCAAGCAGGCACCTGTATGGCAGCAGCTAAAGCATGCAGGCATCTATATTGAGACAGCGATATGGAGAAATGCTGGAGGCAGATGGTCATGGTAGTGACCAGGGGTGGGTTGCTCGCTTACAGGTGCCGGTGTGCTGCACGTGCATCTCCACATTTTGAGGGCAAAATTGCCCAAAAATTCTCAGAAAAAGATGGCGACGCATGCAACGGACCAGCGGGGAGGGCTCCGGAGCGGTCCCGCGCAAATTGCGCAATCGGCTGCTCCCTACCGGAGTTATGCAATGGACAGCTCCGGCAGGAACCCATCTCTGGTAGTGACAATGGAAAAAGTATCAGTTCATGCTGTGTGAGGGAAGGCAATACTGTAGTGAGGTATCCTGTATTTTTCCTAAAATGGATGCATGGCTGGAAAACAGAGAATGAATGACAATATAATGCTGGATGATGAGCACTTCAGGTGGCACTCAACATGCTACTGAAGAAGAGCTGAGGATCTTTAAGACTCCTAACGATGTTTATGATGTGGGTAGATTAAAGTCATTGGGATGTCTAACTAATGATTTGGCCATACAGCAAAAGAAAATCCAAAAGTGGAAAGAAAATATTACATTAGGAATGTGGAATGTAAGAATTATGGGTAAAGGAAAGTTCAAGACAGTGAAAGATAAAATAAAAATACCACACATTGACATCTTAGGGATCAGATCGAGATGGACTGGGATTGGAAACTTTCATCCAGAAGGTCACACTTTTTATTATTCAGGCCCTGGAAAAGAAAAGGACTCTGTTGCTTTCATAGTCAGGAAGATGTAGAAAGAACAATACTTGGTTACAAGCAATCGATGATTGAATAATATCAATTAGACTTTGTGGACAATCCTTTAATATGAAGATCATCCAAGTTTATGCTCCAACCACTGAAGAAGAGAAGTTTGATAGTTTCATGATTAAGTTCAATTTGAAATTGACAAAACATGCAAACAGGATGTGCTACTTGTGATGGGAGACTGGTATGCCAAAGCTGGAAACATTCAAGAGGAACATGAAGTTGGATTGTGCAGCTTAGGAAATTGAAATAAAGCACAGGAATGACTCATCAGTTTCTGCCAGTTCAATGATCTCTTCAGTGATGGCTGTTCAAACCACCAAAATGACATCTGTATCTATGAACATCACCAGGTGGAGTACATAGAAATCAAATTAACTATATTATTGCTAAAAGGAAATGTAGGACCTCAATTACAGCATCAAAGACATGGCCAGGTGCACACTGGGAAACAGATCATGAACTGTTCATGTGCAGGTTTCAAGTTAAACTAAAGAAGAAAAAGCCATCCAGTTTCCACAATACAATCTTGAGCATATATCCATTTTCAAGAAGACTGCAAGGAAATATTTCCTTCCTTCCTTCCTTCCTTCCTTCCTTCCTTCCTTCCTTCCTTCCTTCCTTCCTTCCTTCCTTCCTTCCTTCCTTCCTTCCTTCCTTCCTTCCTTCCTCCCTCCCTTCCTCCCTCCCTCCCTCCCTCCCTCCTTCTCTCCCTTCCTCTAAACCTCATTGATAGAAAACCAGAAGAACTATAGAGTGTAATCTTAAGATGTTGTTAAGGATGAATATGAAAAGAATCAGCCAGAAATGAAGAAACAGAAGAAAACAAACAGTATGTTGGAATAAAGCATGGAAATTGCCAATTCATAGATATTACAGACAGGTAAGGCTCTGAAACTATAGATAAATATTCTGTTATCTATACAGTATACTGTAGAACTGTGTGGATTCACATTACATTTCCGGAAAGCGGGACTTATTTAACTCTAGACATGGATGTTCAGTTTTAGCTAGAATACACAATTATTTTGTATGCACCAATATTGTTGGAGAGTTTAAGCAGTAGCTTGTGATGAACACAACTAATAGTGATTTTAATTTCCTAGAAGGCCTGAAAATAATAGGGGCATTGTGGGAATACAACAGCAGAAAGATTGATCTGTCCAATGAGTTTATTTATTTATTTGTGAGATTTATATACCGCCTCACAGTGCAAGCACTCTCTAAGTGGTTTACACCAGTAAGTAATGTATATTTATATTGCCCCCAACAATCTGGGTCCTCATTTTACCTACCTTGGAAGGATGGAAGGCTGAGTCAATCTTGAGCCGGTGAGATTTGAACCGCTGACCTGCGGATCAGTCAGCTAAAGTGGCCTGCAGTACTGCCTCTAACCGCTGTGCCACCTCAGCTCATAAAAATCAAAACCTTTTAACAGAGCTTTAATAGATTAACAGAGTTGGAAGGGACTTACAGGTCATCTAGTCCAACCCCCTGCCCAAGCAGGAGACTGTACATCTGCCTCTATCTAGGATCGAACTCACAACCTCCTGATTGTGAGGCAAGAGCTCCACCTCTAGGTCACAGCAGCTTACTACTTTTGAAATGTTTGAAATGTTATATAAGACTTTTTAATAGGGAAGAGGAATAGTTCAGAAGTCCAATCTCTGCTTGTTTAGAAGACAACAGTGTTTCAGACTGTAGGAACAGCTTTAGGATTTGGGGTGTTCTGTCCAGTGAAACATGGACACTAACTTCACAATCGATACAAAAGCTAAGAGGGGCACAAAAATCCATGGAAAGATACATGCTTGGCATTACAAGACAAGATAGAAAGATCTGCACATGGATTAGAGAATAAACAAAAGTATATGATATCATCAAGAGAGTAAAAGAATTGAAATGCACATGAGCTGGTCACATAGCAAGAAGAACTGATGGCCAGTGGACCAATGCAGTCATAGAACGGATCCCATTTGATAAAAAGCATCCATGAAAAAGACTTAAAACAAGATGGATCGCTGACATCAGCAAGTATTGCGGACTCAGTTGGCAAAAGAAAGCTCAATACCGTATTGGTTGGAAACATGTGGAAGAGGTCTTCATCCTGCAGTGGATAGACAATAACTAAAAGGATGATGATGTTGATGATGATACCTTGTTCAAAAAAAGGGCAGAAAAGTACATTTTTAAAATTACAATTTGAAAACCCTGTTAGAAAGTGAAAATATTATTATCCTTCGATTTCAGCTCTGCTGTTTTTTCCGGGCCACCTTGTTACCTTAGCTTTCAGAAATGGAAATACAGAGTGATGTGTTAATTGTACAGCAGTGTTTACCTTCTATTGTTTGACAATCCTGATGAACTGATCCATGGTTCACTGAATTAAGCCAATCACTTGGTTTTGCATAGCACACGGAACCAATGAGTTAACCACACAGGTGAGGCTTCTACAAACCATCCAACTACACTTTGCCCAGTGTTCTGTGCAAACCCAGCCTGCAATTAATGTCAGCATCAATCATTCTAACCCATACAGGAGCTTCGCAGTTCATTTGTCAGAAAATCAGTCTGGCAGTTTTTCCTCCCACACTTTGTTTCTTCTTTTAAAGAACAAACTGTCCCCTTTCTCTCACCTGGCAGTCTTGCTCGTTTCTCTTTGGCTTATAAAACGCTCAGATGAAAATGTTCAGCATAAGGCCCTAGAAGTCCTCCGGCGTCTCCAATTTCTTGTGATACAACTGTATCTTTGAGAAATGTATTTATTTATATTAAGCATAAAATGGCAAACTGTTTACCATGGAAAGATTGAAGTCAAAAAGCCACAGAGCAGTCATTTATCATGGGGCTTTGGTTCAGTGGCCCAGAACATAATATCAAAGAAGACAGCTAAAACTCTGGTTTTTGTAGAGTTGGCTACAGTACCTAAGAATGTGACAAAGCCGAAGTAGAGGACATAAAAATGGCCAGGCAGTTTTCTCATCTTCTCAGAATTTGCATTATCCTCTTTATGAACCAAAGTGAACAAAGGATATCTTGACCTCCTTAAAAGATAGTCTCATGATTCATCATTATCATCAGCTGCATGCTGAGCTGAGTTCCGAACTGAAATTCAACAAACATAAAGGAATAATTTTAAAATAAGCACCTTTCAGACCATTGCTCTTGATGAAAGCAATTGACTTATAGACTTAATTCATCGCTGAAAGAACTGCGACAACTTTGCTTAGTTTGGGCTGGGCTGAGTGGTACTCTTTATTTGCTTCTCTTTTGAATTTAAAGGCTTTTTTCATGCTCCACCAAACTTGGTCTAAACCAACACACAATAATAAAATAACACACAAAAACACACACTCAGCTCATCACCATAAAAAGAAATAAATTCAGTATCCATGTGAACAGGGACTTTAGTGAAGAACAGAAACATCTAGCAGAAATGTATTTTTCTCAAACCAATTTTTTTTTAAATCCTTGGAGGAAAGAATATAAACAGCAATGACAAAAACTCAATCAAACCAAGAAGATCTTCAGCCACTCAATAAACAAATCTCCTTTAGAAAGATGTGCTGGAAAGATAGTGCTGGAAAAAATAAAACCCATCCTATATGTGGAAAAAAGTGCATCTTGACAAGATGGCTTAAATCAAAGAATGCTAATACATTGGATGAAGAAAAACAAGTACTTGTACATATTGGAAAATTATTTAAATTAAAGATGAGCAAACCAGGGGTGGGTTCCAGTTACCTTCGCTACCGGTTCGCATTGTGATGTTTCTTGCGCACATACTCGCTCTACTCCCGCGCTCGCGTGCGTCCCCTCATGCAATTCTGCTTCCGCGCATGCTCAGTAGCTATAATCAGTCCGAAACACAGCTGAGGAGCTGATCAGCTGTGCTTCGGGCAAAGGAATAAAGGTAAGTATAAACCCGGGGGCAGGCGGGAGGGCCCTTTTTCAAGCAGCAGCAGAGGAAAAAACCTCAAAACAGTAAAAAATTAGGAAAATTTTTGGAAAAAAAGATGGCGGCACCCATGGACTGGCACCGACCGAACCGGTTCCCTGATGCCATCATGACATCACCAGCGGGTTGTTACCAGTTCGGGCAATCCGGTCCGAACCGGCAGGAACCCACCCCGGAGCAAACTGTTTGAAACCTGAGGCCCACATTTAAGGTGGCACAGTAATGATAACTCTGCTTGCTTCCTTCCTTCCCCCTACAGATAGTCCTCAACTTATAAACATTCATTTAGTGACTGTTTGAAGTTACAGTGGCACCGACTTGCAACTGTTCCTTGCACTTATGACTATCACAGCATCCTCACAGATATGTGATAAAAATTTGGACACTTAGCAACCGGCATGTATTTATAATGGCTGCAGCATCCTAGAGTCATGTAATCGCCATTTGTGACTTTCCCAAACAGCTTCCAACAAGCAAAGCCAATGAGAAAAGCCAGATTTGCTTAACAACTGTATGACTCACTCAGTGGTGAAATCTACTTACCTTCCCTACCGGTTCGGAAATGCACACTCCGCACACGCGCTTTGTCACCCTAGCTCTGCTCGAGTGCATGCTTATTTACCCTCTGTGCATGCACAGAACGCTTTGCGCATGCACAGAGGGTTAAAAACAAGAAAATGGTGACGTCCGGGTGGGTGAGCAGAGCCTCGTGCTACCGCTGCTACCGGTTCTCCGAACCATGTGCCGCCACCGCCGCCGCTACCGATATGCCTGGACCGGGCCGAACTGGTAGAATTTTACCCCTGGACTTACTTAATAACTGCAGTGATTCACTTAATCACTGTGGCAAGAAAGGTCATATAATTGGGCATGATTCACTCCTTAGCTTAGCAGTGGAAACTCTGCTCCCAATTGTGGCTATAAGTTGAGGACTACTTATACTTTTGGGTATATTATAATGTTACAGTTTTTTAAAGGATTTTTCACCTAAACTGTGTCTGATTTTTGACAGTCATATTGGCAGCACAATCAATGGTGGCTTAGCCTGGATGAAAGATAATTGGAGAGGAGAAAGAAATAAGGTGGCCATTTTGAAATCCTGTTAAGGCCTGTCCAATGAGATAAGGATACAAAATAATGTTTTAAATTACAAGCTGGAAAGTTACAGTTTAACTGTAGGCAGCATTTCATATCTATAAAGTGGAAATCCTAACTTCATTGACCTAAGAATAAACCCTTTGGAGCTTAAAGGAATTTAATTTTGAGCAGATATGTGTACAAGAATGTAGCCTTGGATGAAATGCCTTAGCAACTTGCAAAACCTTTCTTCACGGGGACTTTGAGAGAAGAAAATATAAGGATTATTGTATCAATATGAAGGAAATGAAATAATGTAATACGTTAAAAAAAGAAACCTTAGGCTTATTTGATTCCCAAAATTATATGCTGAAAAGTTGTAAAATCTCTTATCTCAATTTATTTAACAGATTAACAGAGTTGAAAGGGATCTTGCAGGTCATCTAGTCCAACCCCCTGCCCAAGCAGGAGACCCTACATCTGCCTCTACCTAGGATTGAACTCACAACCTCCTGATTGTGAGGCAAGAGCTCCACCTCTAGGCCACAGTAGCTGTCCAGTTGATAGGCCATCATTCTTTAAATTACCACAGTTTTAGAGATATGAATTATACCAAAAGTCTGTTTCTTGAATAGTAAAGAACTTTTTCCTCCGGACTTTCCTCATTAAAATATCTGTACAGCAATGACAACTGGAATTTTCTTATTCTACCAAAAGATCATATATTGGGTTCTGGAAAAAAAAAAAAACTAGTGGCAATCTGCAACTGTGTGCTTACCAATTCTCTGACCTGTTCTCTGTATATTATTAATTTGTATTATTTATGGATTTTCTGATTTCACAGTTTCTTTCCAGTCAGACATTTCCTTTTATTTGGAATTTTTTTAAAAACCATGCTAAACTATTAATCATTGTTTCTAAACCACGCATAATGGTTGGGACCCTAAACGTTGCAGTAATTTTCATTATGGCCAGAGACTACCAGGAAAAAATAAAAAGCATTAAAAATGAAATAAAATAAGACAAGATAATATTTAGTAATTAATTGTGGATTATTGTGATAAAACCCACACTGCATATCGGACATAAATACATTAGAAAGTGTCCAGAGATACTTTACAAGAAGAATCCTCCACTCCTCTACTCGCAACAGAATACCTTACGCAACCAGACTTGCAATCTGGGCTTAGAAAGCTTAGAACTACGTCGCCTTTGGCACGACCTAAGCATAGCTCATAAAATTATCTGCTACAATGTCCTTCCTGTCAACGACTACTTCAGCTTCAACCACAACAATACACAAGCACACAAAAGATACAAACTCAAAGTGAACCGCTCCAAACTTGACTGTAGAAAATATGACTTTAGCAACAGAGTAGTAAATGCCTGGAACTCACTACCTGACTCTGTGGTTTTGTCACCAAACCCCCAAAACTTTACCCTTAGACTGTCCACTGTTGACCTCACCAGATTCCTAAGAGGTCAGTAAGGGGCGTGCATAAGTGTACCAGCGTACCTACTGTCCCTGTCCTAATGTTCCCTCTTATCAGTACCCATCTTATGCTATAAACAATGTTATATCTATGTATATTACCAACACGTACTTGACAAACATAAATAAATAAATAAAAAATTATCAGCGGGCAGTCAAAGTCTGCTTAATATTGCAGACAATATAACAAAATTTAGCTGCATTGAAGATACTACATTGGATCAATCTGATAACAGGGACTCCAAGATCCCTCTCACAGTTACTACTGTTGAGCAAGGTACCACATATACTGTACCTGTGCATTTTGCTTTTCTTGCCTAAATGTAGAATTTAGCGGGCTTGTTTGAATTTGTGTGTTTTCCCAACAGAAACAAAATACACCAGAGTTTCTACAAACAAATCATTGTGCATTTGGCTGGGATTTAATACATTGGTTTAGGTGACACTATACTTGACAGAAAGTGGACAACAACTATGCAAAAATAAATGTAAAGCATTTCTAATGTATCCATAGGTATATTTTAGTTTATAGCTATAGAGTGTTGGTAATGTGATATAATTTCTGTGAGAAATTAGAAGTCAGAGTTCATTATCCATGCCCTAGGAATAAATAGAAGCTGCCACTTGTTTTATTTCTAGGTTTGAGGATTTTACTAAATAGTGGTAACCTTTGGAAACTGAAGCATTCCTGGCATTAAGAAAAGTTTGGCAGGGGAATCAAAGATAAAGCCAAATGTCACAAAATGTATCATCAAAAGATCTTGTATATTCCCCCAGGAAATCAGAACATCTGCTTACAATCTTAATAAGAGTCTTGCATGTGTCCTTCAACCAGTATAGGACAATGTTATCTGCTTCCAAGCAGCATATTTGAAATTTTATTGGTGTCATTATGAGTTGCTATTTACGATCTAAAATAAGACAAATAATGTAATGGAGAAAACCTATAATTTTAAAAGCAACATCACATCACATCTTCATTTCTTTGTGAAAAGAAAGTACTTTTCTTTTTCACTTCTATGGCATGCAGGATTGCACCATTTGTGTCCTTAAGCAAATTGTGGCAGGGAGCACAGTAAGCAATTGTAGTTGTGTAACTCGAAGAAAGCTTTTCTCTTCTCTTCTCTTCTCTTCTCTTCTCTTCTCTTCTCTTCTCTTCTCTTCTCTTCTCTTCTCTTCTCTTCTCTTCTCTTCTCTTCTTTCAAACTTCAGTAGAATTGAAAAGAAATTTCAGGCTCAATTAAAGGTACAGATATAGTGGAATATATCTTTAGTAGTAAGGCCTTTGTTATTGTACAAAAATATTGTTGCAATATCTATTAGATATTATTTACTTTGAACAGTTATAATTGTTTTTCTATGGAAAAATCATCAAAGTATATTGTAAATTCTAAATAATGAAATTATATTGTGGATAGCCTCAGAAAATGCCCAGCAAAGGGAGATTTGCCTAATACAAGATGGCTGACATGTTTGTCATAATCCAACCACTCATAAGCCAGAAGGAAAACTACAGAATTTACTCCCCAGAAAACCATCTGCTGTCCATTTTCTCACTATCTACTTTTCTCTTTCTCTCTCTCAGCAACCAGTTGCTATTTTTCTTTTTCTAAGAATATGCATGAAATATCATCATATTGTGAATAATAATGTTTTATAGATCAGCTCCATTTTTAAAAAAATGAAATTAATTTAAAAATAAAGAAACTACTATTAAGCAAGAGAAGAAGCGTAGGGGGTATCCATGACAGCACTGTAAGAGTAAGTGAAAAGAAAGAGAAATAACAATCATTAAGGGTTGTACCTCATGATTCTTGACAAATGTATCTTTTCTTTTATGTACACTGAGAGCATATGCACCAAAGACAAATTCCTCGTATGTCCAATCATACTTGGCTAATAAAGAATTCTATTCTATTCTATTCTATTCTATTCTATTCTATTCTATTCTATTCTATTCTATTCTATTCTATAGATTGGAGACTATTCTTCAAAGTACCTGAAGGCAGGAAAAGAAGTAATGGATAGAAACTCAAAAAGAGATCCAACCTAAAACTAAGGTGAATGTTTGTAACAGTAAGAACAATTAATCAGTGGAACAGCTTCCTCCAGAAGTTGTGGGTGCTCCATCACTGGAGGTTTTTAAGAAGAGATTGGACAGCCATTTGTCTGGAATGGTATAGGGCAGTGATGGCGGACCTTTTTTTCCTCGGGTGCCGAAATAGTGCACACGCGCGCTATCGCACGCGTGCGCGTGCCCATACCCATATTCAATGCTCCCCCACGCACCCCTGCTCCCCCATTTCCTGACTTCCGGTGGATCCGGTAGGCCCATTTTTTGCCCTCCCCAGGCTCCAGAGGCTTTCTTGGAGCTTGGGGAGGCCAAAAACGCCCTCCCAGAGCCTCCGTGCGAGCCAAAAATCAGCTGGCGGGAGCCCACATGCACGCTGGACCTGAGCTAGGGCAACAGCTCGCGTGCCAGCAGATATGGCTCCGCGTGCCACCTGTGGCACCCGTGCCATAGGTTCGCCATCACGGGTATAGGGTCTTCTGTTTGAGCAGAGGATTAGACTAGAAGATTTCCAAGGTCCCTTCCAACTCTATTATTTTGTTATTGTTAGAATTATAATGACATAAATTATGGACATGGGGGGGACATGGGGCTGAGATAGCGCAGTGGTTAAAAGCAGCATTGCGACCTTCAGTTGATTGCTAGTTCAGCAGTCCAGCTGTTCGAATCTCACTAGGCTCAAGGTTGACTCAGCCTTCCATCCTTCCGAGGTGGGTAAAATGAGGACCCAGATTGTTGGGGGCAATATGCTGAACTCTGTAAACCGCTTAGAGAGGGCTGGAAAGCACTATGAAGCGGTATATAAGTCTAAGTGCTATTGCTATTGCTATTGCTATTCAACAGCAAACATGCTTTTGTAAAGCACTAGTTTCATCAGCTCCTATTAAACCTGGGCAATAATGGCTTTTGAAAGTTCTCCACCACGTTCTCTAATCAACTTTTCAAGAAGAAGACTTTCACTAAGCAAAGATGATTGTACCCTACTGTGTGTGAAGATCCCTCATGGTCTCTTCACTAGAGGTTTAACTCAAGCATCAGATACCCAAAATACTTCTGACCGCTGAAGAGAAGACGAGACAATGAGAGACAGGACATTTACACACATATAAATAACAGAGACGTCATACATAAAGAATTACAACTGTGCATTGCACCCATGAGAATTTATCTGAAATTTTCTTCCTCTTTGAAGGGAATCTCAAGTACACAAGCTCTTTCATCAAATTGAATGAAAACAACAAAATGTATTGATTTTTCAGTGTCAGGCTTTTTTCTCTGATTAACTGATTCATTTCTTCTACAATCAGTGTATGTGTGGAAGATCATTGTAATAACTTGGTATACAAGGGGGGTTGGGCATGCAACATGGAGATGTGTATTGAGGCAGAATGGAAACCAAAAGGGTGAGGAGCAAAATCAGAGCATCTGTAGAGAAATAGTGCTAACCCTTATCTGCTTTTTGGGAATCTAATTATTCCCCTATTCAGGAATATTCATATAGGTACAGCTGCTTTGAACTGGACTAAATTTGCCAGTATACTTAACTGGCGGTGGAAATCTGGTCCTTATATGAAGGTATCTGTGGGAAGTGGGTCAAAGAGTTGAGATGGAAGCCATGGATGTTACCTCGACTTCAGGGGTGGGTTCTAACTTACCTCGCTGCCGATTCGCTTCCTCCCACGCCGCGCAGCTGCGCGCACGCTTCATGTGGGTGCAGGCGCATGTGCAATGCTCAAAACTCAGCTTCTGTGCATGCACAGGAGCAAAAAACAGCTTCTGCACATGCACAGAAGTGAAAAACAAGATGGCAGCGCCTATGCCGAGAGAGCTGGTTTGTGGGCGTGGCCAGCCAACCATTGCTCCTGGTTCGGCGAGCGGGGGAAAATTCCTGCTACCGGTTCTAAAGAACCAGTCCGAACTGGGAGGAACCAACCTCTGATCGACTTCTTTATAAATCTCTTCTTTGTGTGTCCCTGTTTGTACCTATTCTGCACTGAATCTATGAGAAATTGGATATCGTTAGTGGAAAATGCCAAAAGTTTTAAGGAGATTTGTTGCAATTCATTAATTGTTAAAGCCTCTATTCATCACAAGCAGATAGTGTGCAATAAATATTGAACCCTGTCAGAATAAAGACTATGAATTAAAGCAATACAGAAGAGAATATTAGAAACACAATCATGCCCTGGTATAGTAAAAGGGACTTTCCTAAATCCCGGGCTATAGGATTCATGAGCCTTGCCTGCTGGCCAATACCAAAATCTTGATTTTTTAGGTGAGTGAGATTGTAGGAAGCATCTAAGAGAGAATGGCTAGGTTTTTTTGCCCCTGAAGATTGCATTTTCCTATAGGCATAATAGATTACATGTTAATGGTGGTTTGGTAGTCATCTCACATCTGGTTTATAAAAATCCATACAACTATTTGATGACAACAAAAAGGTGAAGTTTTCTGTATTTTTGTGCTACTTCCCAGTTATTGCCTAAAATGCAGGGGTGAAATCCAGCAGGTTCTGACAGGTTCTGGATAACTGGTAACGGAAATTTTGAGTAGTTCAGAGAACCGGCAAATACTACCTCTGGCTGGCCCCAGAGTGGGGATGGAGATTTTGTAATATTCTTCCCTCAGGAGTGGGGAGGGAATGGGGATTTTGCAGTATCCTTCCCCTGCCACGCCCACCAAGCCACGCCCACAGAACCGGTAGTAAAAAAAAATCGATTTCACCACTGCTGAAATGCCTGAATTACTGTAGTGTGGATTGCTTGGTGCTCTCTAAGCTTGGTTGTTTGCTTGCAGACATTTCATTACCTCAGCAGTGGGTTGCTCCTGGTTCGGCCCGGTTCTAAGAACCTGTAGCGGCAGTGGCGGGAGGCTCCGCCCACCCGCCCGGGTTTTAGAACCCACTAGTGCATTACCTGACTAGATATTATTATCAGGACTATAGAGTGTACGATTTTCTCTCTGTTTATATACAGTAGCTTGCCCTGCCAGTGTTAGCGGAAGTGTGGCTTTCTTCTTAGTAGTTTCTTAATCAGGGTGTGGTTTGCTACTTGATTGTTTGTCTCAGATGCAGGAGGATCCCATCATGGGTGGGCTTTAACCAAGCAGTAGACCAGTCCAACACCCAATGTGGGTGAGGCTATTGATTCTTTCTCCTTGTCTCTTTTCCTGTCTCCCTTTTCTGAAATTTCCACTTATCTTTCTCTCATCTCACCTTTCACACCATCTTTCTCTTTGGCATTATTTTCTCTATCTCCACCTTTTCCATGTTATAGGTCAGGACAGACTGCGGTGGTTGGAATTCTATCTGATATTTGAAGGGACTTTTGAAGTTAAGTTGAGAACTTCATAGATGAAAGACATTTTGCTCTAGGGTGGATGATTGTTCATCTCTAACATCAAAGCTCGGTAATGGGGGATGGACAAAAAGCAAGCATCACACTTTTTCTATTTTCTTCATCATTGATAATCTTGCAAATCTGTTTATGCTCATGTTAAATAAGGAATAGCCTGAGTTTACCAAATATATATGCCTTTATCTGAGTCAGGAAGCAATTATTGTCCCTCATAGTCAAGGCTCATTTAGTGGTCTTATATTTTTCGTATAGATTCCATGTTTTTGGAAAAATAATTCCTTGTTTATTTCCCTTAATACTTCTTCAAATGCTGTTACAATTGTATTGTGGGTAGTTTTTTCCTCAGGGTTCAAATGTATACCTTTGAATTAAAAGGGAGTATGAAGAATTATTATATCCAGCAGTTAAATAATTTCAAAAATTGTTACCTTCCCAGTTGGCAGTTGACAGGAGTAATTAACCAGTTTTACAATCTACTTACATGATAGGCAGGGATGTGTCTTAATTTAAAAGGAATGAAAGAGACATTTTCTATTCTGTTAACCACCAATCAATAAAAATTATCTACCAAATTCTAGAAATTTCTCAATACTAAGCCAACGGAAGAAACCAGATATCAGGCTATTATAAGAAAAGGTTGAAAACATGTTAGGATTGGCCTGGAGAAAAGATTAAGATGTGATAGTCCATCTTCAAGTATTTGAAGAGTTGGTATAAAAATGGAGAACAAAAATAAATTATTTCCTGTTGCTTCAGTCAGAACAAAAAGAACCAGTTATTTCATATGGCAAAGAACTTCCTCATAGTATGAATTGTGTGAGAGCAGAATAGACAGCATTAGAAGGAAGCTGGGTGACTTTTGAGGTTCCTTCTGCATACTTTGTTTCTATAAACTCTGTTTTTAAACATTTTTTAGAAGCAAGTCTAGGCTGAATCTTTCACGATGTTCAGTTGTCAAAGATACATGATCTCTCCAAAGCATTGAAAGGTTTAGTCCCATCAATGATCTCAATGGCTTTTCTTCAACACAAGGAAAACAACAATAGTTGAAAAAACAATTTTTAAAATCCTCATACATTTTCCTGATGTTATGTCAGACATTGCCTCCTTCTTGATTGGAGGCAGAGACCTTATCTTGATAAAGTATTGCTTGTTTGTTTTTTTCAGTGCTAAAATATTGCTTTGAAAGAAGCTTGGGATCAGATGCATTCTATGGTTGAAAAATTTCAAGGTGGAACAAACATCACTTTCACCAAGGACAAATTGGTCTTTGAATGAATTTGGACTTCTCTTTTTCTGAGTAAATAATATATTGGCCCAGATAAACCGAACAAAAAGAATTCCCCCCTCCTTAAATGTGTATCTTGCTTCCATTTTTTAAAAGCTACCAATCAAAAAGAAGAAGGAAAAAATAAAGCAGAGGAGAAAAAATAGGACTTTTATATGTTCTCCTTTTATCTTTATATTTTGCTCCATCAATTTCTTAGAAAGCTATTGGTCCTTACTTCTGCATTGAGACTTCCCTAGGGGAAGTAATCTAAACCAGAAAGGTTGATATATTATTTGAATTTCCTTTAGAAACTCATTATGGCATATATAAGAGTCCTTCTATAATAATCTGTAGGGCTAAGAGAGGGTGTCTCATCCAATGAGATAACTATGGAAATTAAAGTCTAATTTCTTAACTACCACAACTTTTTGGCTCTCCAATGTGAAGCTGACTTGTACTAAAGACTAAATTACAGTTGCAATTCTGCTCCTGATTAACCAAAACATAAAGGATAAGGTCCCAAAGGTGCTTTTTTCAAGAGGCAACTTGATTTTCTGGTTTTTCTTTGAAAATGTTTCGCTTCTCATCCAAGAAGCTTCTTCAGCTCTGACTGGATGGTGGGAAATGAAAAGATTTATACTCCTTACAGACAGCTGGTCATTTGCGTTCTTTTAGAGCAGGGCTGTCAAACTGGCGGCCGGATGCGTCACGTGCAGGCCACACCCGCCCTGGCTCCGCAAAGGCAAAAAATGTCACAATATGTCATGTGATGTCACGTGACATGATTGAGTTTGACACCTGTGTTTTAGAGAGTTGTTGAGGCCATCTGGAAGTTTATCTGTGTCCTTATCTGTGTCCTTAGGGTCATCTGAGTAGTGCAAATGGGTATGGAGCCTTCTTGGAATTGTTAAAAGAACTGTGTTGTAGACGGGAGACAGATGATGTTGTATCCCACCCCCTCTGAGAGAGGGCTGTTCAATTTTGACATAGATGAAAGAGGGATCAAAGAGGCCATCTATGTCAAAACTGAACAGCCCTCTCTCAACAGGGCTATTACTTACCTCGCTGCCGGTTCGTTTCCTCCCGCGCCACGTGGGCGCACGTGCACATAGTGCGCATGCACATGTGCAGTGCCAAAAAATCAGAAAATAATAATAATTTTAAAAAGCCAAAAACAAGATGGCGATGCATGCACAGTGCCGGAAACTCGGCTTCTGAACATGCTCAGAAGAAAAAATAAATAAAAAATATTCCAAAAAATAAAAAAAATTAAAAAATTAAAAAAGATGGTGGCGTCCACGGACTGGCATGGACCGAACCAGTTCCGTGACATCATCATATTGTCACCAGCGGGTTGCTACCGGTTCGGACGAACCGGTCCAAACCGAGAGGAACCCACCTCTGGATATGACATCCTTTATCTCCAGTAGAGTCCACAATTAGCCTTTTAAAAAAGCTCCCTTTAAACCTGGTGGAAATCTGGGATTATATCTGCTTCAAAAGAAAGAACTACAGGCAGTCCTCATTTACTGACCACAATTAGGTCTGGGAATCTGGTTGTTAGGCAAAGCTGCAAATGAAATACGACTCTGCTTATCATCTTAATTCAACTTGCCTTTGCTTTATAGACCTGTGAAGATTGTAAATATGAGTATTCATCGCAAAGCTACTTTTTCATCACCATTATAACTGTGAATGGTCACTAAATGAGGCAATTGCTAAATGAGGATTACCTGTAGTACCTCACTAGCTGTGAAGAATGAAGCCGTGTCATTTTTCTCTAATTTATTTAGGAAAAAATGGTATGATTCATTACAGGATTGACAAATTCCATATATGATCCTGGAACAACAATGGGATGCTTGTCATTTAACAAACACGAATGGTTTTCTGGTATTTTCTGATTATGTCGTTAGGAATATAGTTGATTTCATCTTGATGATGTTTGTCCATTGTATTCGAAGAGGACCTTAACATCTATCATAGACTTGAGTCGCCTGTGTGCAGGTCCGCAGCTACACTCCCAGTGCATCTACACCTGCTGCTTTGTCGCTCACCCATCGCCACAGGACTTTTCACAGGACTTAGGGAGGATGTCAAGACTTGCACATGAATTGGATTAAAGTGAGGGAGAGGTGCGCATAGTCAGCCTCAGTCTCTCTTCCCAGATTCCATCTTGCTCGAAATAGCAGGACAAGAGTTGAGACAGTTGGAGATGGGCTGGGTGCAGTGGTTGACCAGGGCGTCTTTTGTGTCTTGCTGTGCTCTTAGCGTACCACATCGCTTGCAGAGACCGCCTTCATGACCGTTGACATATTCTAGTAGATTTCATCTGCTCAGTCCACCGGAATCTGTCTTCACATGCTGAGGATAGACAAGTCCCTATCTCACCGAAGGTCGATGACCCAATGGCTACTCTCAACCTGGTTTGGCCAGCCTGTCAAAGCGTTGCCTGGGGTGTGGCCGCTGTGCATGCTACAGCTGCTAGGAGCCATAGGTGAGAGATGAGTGACAGGTGGGGACCAAAGGTGAACGAGCTGCCCTAAAAGCTGCCCTAAAATGAGCTGCTGTAAAAGGACACGACATGCCCCTACACCAGAGGTGCTACCCCTTCCTGAACACCCCATACACCCCAATTTTATCTTAATGTGCAGTTGGTTGATTAAAATATTACCTTAGTTTTTAATTCAGGAAATTGGCTTTTTTCTTTTTCTTTTATTTTCCCTTTTGCCTTAACATAATGATTGTAATATAATCAATAATTATATCCTTCTTGAATGGGAGGGACTGGGTGTTTCATTTATTTTATAGCATAATACAAAATGACATCTGGTAAGTGAATTTCTGATTCCACATTTTACTATCTTTAGCAACTATGCTACAAATGGTATCAACAGGGAGTCTATATATCCCACTCCAAAGGAGCTTAGATGAAATTATGGGTTTGAGTGAAGCAGAAAACATATTGTAATTCTGTAGCTTCAAATTCAACTGTGGTACATCTGACTTCAGCTGAATTATTCCTTGTAACAGGGATGCATTTTAAGGTGTTAATTGAGAGTGCAATTCATTCAGCTCAAACCTATTGAAATGGAGATTGAAATGAGGTTAGTATTTTAACCACCCTCCCTTGGGAATCACCCAATCCTGGATCATAACAATAGATAAGTCAGATAACATTATTAGACTGCTTGATTAACTAACCAGACTTTGAGATTATTCCATCTTTCATTGGACCGAGCTGAGACAGTCTTTTGTGAAAGACAATTCTGCATCAGCACAATATTTGAAGATGCCCTTTCAAGTGCTTCATATAGCTTTTGTTTATCTTCTTACTGGGGAGTTGGGTCAGCCATGACATGCCATGGTATCAACAGTCAAGAAACCAAGATGATGGCATATGTTTCTCCCCCAGTAATTATTTATATTTATTGTATTTGGCAATTAAATGATGCTGTGCTATTGTCAGCCCCTTGAAGAAGTCTAGACAAGAAACCAAAACCATGAGTGCTAATCCTACCTTTATGCTAAGGTTATAGCAACAGAATCTCACAAGTGTCAAAGCACTTTCCACTTCCCCTGCCTTTACTTTTCAGAGAGTAAAAGACCCTAGAGAGGGTCCCTTTTGAGAGCCTTTCTCCATCCCCTTTCCTTCTGTAGATTGAGATTGTCTTGCCTGACTATTGTCTAGACC
This sequence comes from Diadophis punctatus similis, assembly GCA_023053685.1. Taxonomy (NCBI): domain Eukaryota; kingdom Metazoa; phylum Chordata; class Lepidosauria; order Squamata; family Dipsadidae; genus Diadophis; species Diadophis punctatus. Next base: position 9,105,846 of record JALIGW010000003.1, on the reverse strand, counting down.
AGGGGTGACCAAACTATGGTTCTTTGAGGACCTGTGGACTTCAACTCCCAGAATTCCTGAGCTAGCCATGCATGCATGGCTGGCTCAGGAATTCTGGGAGTTGAAGTCCACAGGTCCTCAAAGAACCATAGTTTGGCTACCCCTGGTCTAGACTGTGGGTCCTTCTCCTGTCTCCCAAGGATATTCTCACAGCCCATTACAACTATGGCCTGAATTTTCTGCAACTTTTTTTTTTGGGGGGGGGGAATCCGGAGTGCACTAGTAGCTGATGTTTCTTGTTCTGCATAGCCTTTCTTTTCTAAGCCCGAGGTTTCTTAGCTAGCATTACTTCTCACAAATTGTTGACCCTTGAAAACTGTAAGAGTCTGCCTACACCATAAATTTCTAAGGTGTTCTGTTCCCCCTTTCACTTGCCTTTACAGGTAGTCCTCGAAGTACGACCACAATTACACTATTAACCCGAGCATACAAAACATTTGCTAGACCAATTCTTGAATATAGCTCATCTGTCTGGAACCCACACTGCATATCGGACATTAATACAATTGAGCGTGTCCAGAGATATTTCACGAGAAGAGTCCTCCACTCCTCTGCTTGCAACAGAATACCTTACGCCACCAGACTTGAAATTCTGGGTTTAGAAAACTTAGAACTACTTCGCCTTCGGCATGACCTAAGCGTAGCTCATAAAATTATCTGCTACAACGTCCTATCTGTCAACAACTATTTGACAGCAATAGTTGTTGACAGCAACAATACACGAGCACAACAATAACAACAATACACGAGCACACAACAGATACAAACTCAATACACGAGCACACAACAGATACAAACTCAAAGTGAACCGCTCCAAACTCGATTGCAGAAAATACGACATCATCAACAGAGTGGTCAATGCCTGGAATGCACTACCTGACTCTGTGGTTACATCCCCAAAATGTTAATCTTAAACTGTCTACTGTTGACCTCACCCCATTCCTAAGAGGACTGTAAGGGGCGTGCATAAGCGCACACATGCCATAGGTTCGCCATCACGGCCTTAGATTAACCTGAATCCTATAAGAATGCATGCTCATGTACAAATTAACAGCTAGTATACATTTCAAAATGTGGGTTTTAAAAGTGCTAAACAGTTCAACATGTCAACCCATATTTTATGTTTGAAAACAACTATTATGCTTCATGACAGAAGTAATATCCAAGCTGTAAGCTTATTAATAGAAACAGGAACAATGAGACAAGTTGCAGTCAAAATGAATTTAGTGCCAAGATCAACTTATTTATTTTTAGCGATATCAATTTTTGTAAATTCAGATGCTTTAATTTTCTCAGCCAGAATAACATAACTTTTGGGAAGTCAGAGGTAGGGATAATCATCATCATCGTTGTCGTTGTCGTTATCGTTGTCATCATCATCATCATCATCTTATCATTATCCATTGTTATAAAACTGAATAAAATGAAGAAAAGGATTCTGGGTATACATATGCATATTTACTCAGAAGTAAGTCAGTAATATCCTTTTTGGGGTACAAATGCACAGCTTTGTGGCTTTAATATAGAAATATGAATATTAAATGTGTGTTCTCTACTTGGCTGTTTATGTGACTCCGTTATTATTAGAGCTTTCCCATCTGAATGGCAAATTTTCTGCACCTCTTTGCTATCATCTAGGGCTGTTTCTGATTTTTGCAGATTATGGCAAGGTTGCACAAGACATTGCACCATTAACTAATCAATCACATTTTTACTAATAAGTAGTGGGACTCCAGCCAATATAATTAGTTAATAGTTCTGTATATCATATAAATCAGGTGATTGGTTTAATTGAGAAAACCATGGTTAAGACTCCAGGTAAACTATTTATGGTATTGAATACTTCTATAAGTAGAAAGCTCATGTATAGGTTTAAGGACAATAATAACAATGGTTTTCAAACAATAATGTTTTTCAAACATGTGTTCAGTGAGTTCTACTGAACTTTGCTTTTGGCTGGAATAGAGAGGCCATTTATATATTAGGCATTTGACAGTGCAGTAGTTCCCATCAATGCAAAAAATATACCCAAATTGAAAATTTGGGTTTATGCTTCGGTTTAATATTAACAAATAATTGTTAAGTGACAAATAACAAATAATACAAGACCGGTTGGGTGACTGAGGTCTGTATATGGTTCTGGCAGTCTCTTATCACTCTAGGCTACCCTGTCAAGAAACACTCGGTCAGACATTTTGTTGGTTTTTAGCTGATACTGGACCTTGAAGGTAGAGAAATAATATATTTTCCCAGGAAAGAGAGGCTGCTGTTGTGTTGATGAGAAGAAAGACTAAATGAGACATCTAAAATGAGAGACTTCTGAAAGAAGATGGCAAATGATTATTCCTGGCAAACTGAAATGGATTTTAGATTCTATAGGCCAGTAGTATCCAACCTTGGCAACTTTAAGACTTGTGGACTTCAACTCCCAGAATTCATGGCTGGCTGGAGAATTCTGGGAATTGAAATCCACAAATCTTAGAGTTGCCAAACCTGGACATCCGTGATGTAAGTTATTTAACATTCGTTGACCCAAGAGAGCTCATGGCAAGACACTTGAACACCTGTTTGCAAAGATATTGTGTTCAGAGAACCTTTGTTACGACAAAAATACTGCAGCAAAATAGTATTTCTAGTGTTCTGTGACTTCCAGGGATGAATAGCAAGCAAAATGTTCAGCAATTTGTGGAATTCTTAAATATACTAGTTGCTGTCATTTTTACAATTGCTGTGTTTAGTAATGATGATTTTGTCAATCCCTACTTTTGTGATATAAAAGAAAAAAAGAAGGATAAATGCTTTGGCATCTATGGAAGAAATTGAGCCTTTTGGTTCCAAATCCAAAAAAAAAAGAGAAGCAGCTAGTGGGTTATGGATATGTTCATCAGTGATGGCATTGATCCTAAAGAGCAATTGCGAACACATTGCAGGCTAAAACACAGCATTGTCAAGGTTTTCTAGAGGTTAAGAACTCAGCTGGGCTCAGCAACATATGGACAAATCATATGTGAGATTTCCTGCCCTCATAGAACCAGGTTGATTAAACTGTGGAGAAAATATGCTGCATCCTGAGGGTATGTCAGAACATTGCATATGCATTCTAATTGGATGGGATGCAGACAATTATAGAGGGGCTTGCAAGATTATCTCTAAATTAAGAGATGTTACCTTGTATTGAATAGTGAATAGGAGCTGAAGTGGTGCAGTGGTTAAATGCAGCCATTGCAGGCTGACTGCTAGTTCAACAGTTCAGCTGTTCAAATCTCACTAGGCTCAAGGTTGACTCAGCCTTCCATCCTTCCGAGGTCGGTAAAATGAGGACCCAGATTGTTGGGGGCAATATGCTGAACTCTGTAAACCGCTTAGAGAGGGCTGTAAAGCACTATGAAGCGGTATATAAGAAAAGTGCTATTGCTATATTGCTATTGCAAGCATGGTTAGAGTAAAATTAGACTGTCTTTGTAATTATGGTACCAGATCAATGTTGTCTTTTTTTTGCAAGGAATGATGAAGGGCAGTAGAACATAGAACAGAATAATAGTGTTGGAAAGGACCTTGGAGGTCTTCTAGTCCAGCCCCTTGCCCATGGTAGGAGCCTAGTTTATTTCGTCTCTAATTTACAGAGAGTGTTGTGTACAATGCTGCTACAACATTTAACATCACATCACATCAACACAACATTGCATGGTGTTGGTTACCATTTAATTTTGAAAAGGGGATGGCTGGAGAGGAAATATATGGGTTAGTCAAAAGCAGAGTGGCTTTTCTTTAAGTAGATAAGCGGTGAGCAGTAACAATTCAACTGTTCAACTGTTTGGAATCCCCACCATATATCTGACATCAGTACAATCTAGCGGGTTCAAAAGTATTTCACGAGAAAAGTTTTGCACTCTTCTGTACACAATAGAATTCCTTATGCTACTAGGCTCAAAATTCTTCGTTTGGATAACTTAGAACTGTGTCGCTTGCGGTCAGATTTAATTAAATTTAATTAAATAGATTTGTATGCCGCCCAACTCCCAAGGGACTCTAGATCTAGGTATTGCATACAAAATTATATGTAGCAACTTTTTCTGTTTTAATCGCAATAATACGTGCACGAACAACCGCTTTAAATTCAATGTAAATCGTTCTAAACTTGACTGTAAAAAAATATGATTTCTGTAATAGGTTGTCAAAGTCTGGAATGCCCTACCTGATTCAGTTGTCTCAGCTACAAATTTTCAAATTACAAATTGACTTCTGTGGACTTACTTCATACTTAAGTGATCAGTAGAGGGGGCGTACATAAGTGCACTAAAGTGCCTATCGTCCCTGTCATTGTATTTTTTTCTTTTATTCTTGTTCTCATTTTTTATTTGACAAATTCTAATAAAAAAAATAAAAAAAATTCTCCTGCAGATATTGTAGGCCAGTGATGGCGAACCTATGGCACGGGTGCCACAGGTGGCACGCGGAGCCATATCTGCCGGCATGCGAGCCGTTGCCCTAGCTCAGCTCCAGTGCACATGTGTGTGCCTGCCAGCTGATTTTTGACTCACGCGGAGGCTCTGGGAGGGCGATTTTGGCTTCCGGAGGGCCTCCGGGGTGGCAGGGGAGAGCGTTTTCACCCACTCCAAGCTCCAAGAAAGCCTCTGGAGCCTGGGGAGGGCAAAAAACAGGCCTACCGGGCCCACTGGAAGTCGGGAAATGGGGGAGTGGGGGGTGTCATGCATGCATGTGCAGGGGGGTGGGGCGAGTGGGGGGCTTTAAATTATGGGTGTGGGCACGCACAAGTGCGCGATAGTGCGCGTGCGCACTATTTTGGCACCCGAGGGAAAAAAAGGTTCGACATCACTGTTGTAGGCATTTTGCCTGTAGGAGGAAGCACAGGGACATTGCATTGTTCCCCGGACTACCTCTCCCTTCATGGAGAAAACAAATAATACAAATTAACACATTTTTTCCCCTTAGGTCCAAAAGAGTCTCCTTCTTAAAGCCAGTCCCTTGAGACCATGTAGCCTCTTGAGCTTTCATATGGCCCATCAATTTGGATATCTATGCAAAATGTAGCTGCCTACCAACCCACAAACCCTTTGTGTTTGTTTGCTCTGAGGTGTATTGAAGTTAAAAAAAATAATTTGGAAAACTTTGGTGTATTTGTTTCCTTACTAAGAAAATTGAGTATTATAAAAGTTGAATTTATACTGTTGAATTAATAGGCAACAGTAGCAAGACAATGATTGACCTTAAAAAGGAGAAGAGGCTGTTTTCTTTTCACTTAAGGGTGAAAGGGATAATACAGAACACATGTTTATCTTGCTTATCACAAAGGAAGTATGGAGAAAGAACTTTGAAAATACAGAAATCTGAAGGCACCAGAATGGCCTCCATAATAAGGTTATCTGATGTAGCATTCTTGGTTAGGGTGAGGGTTGTATAGTAATTTACATGAACTTTGTAATTCATGGCATTCTTTTGAAAGGTTATATAATTTAAATTTGGGGACTCTACAGCATTCCTCTGGCATTCCTACAGACATTACTGTAGGATTGCATATGCCAATAAATTATACTTTGTTGCAGTATCTCTAGATTGTTTAGAGAACAATTAAGTGGCACTCCAGAAGTTGTATTTTATTTCGACAGGGTTTTAAGAAGAGATTGGATAGCCATTGGTATAGGTCTCCTGCTTGAGCAGAGGATTGGACTACTAGTCACTAGAAGACCTCCAAGGTCCCTTTCAACTCTGGTATTCTGTTCTGTTCTGCATTTTTCACACAACAGGTGCTCTGCTTTCTCACTTTTCTCACTTTCTGGCTCTTCTTCCATCTAGCAGCATTCCACCTCTCTTTTATAGGAAAAAATACTTATGAGGGGGAAAAAAACAACCCATTCTGTCTAAACCTTTTAGGCTTCCTTCAAAGCTCTTTCCTCTAGCTTGCCAAATTAGAAACTTGTACATCTGTTTGAATTTCCCTTCAGGCAGGGGTGGTTCCAGCGACCCAGGCCGCCATGTTACTACTGGTTCTATAGAACCGGTCTGAACTGGGAGGAACCCACCTCTGGGTTGGGGCTGTACCTTCATCACCGGTTCGCATCGCGACATCTCTTGCGATTTGGCTGCCACGCATGCTCAGAAGCAAGAATTAGCCCGAAACACAGCTGAGGAGCTGCTTCGGGCGAAGAAATAAAGGACATAATTCACCCACTGATGGACGGCAGGGTCCTTTTTCAAGCCGTGGAAGTCCAAAAAATAATATTAAAAAAAGATGGCGGTGCGCACGGAACGTCACTGACAGTAATGTCACCCGCAGGTCGCTACCGGTTCAGGCGATCCGGTCCAAACCGGGAGGAACCCACCCCTGCCTTCAGGGAAAAAATGTTATGATGCTAAGGCAACCTGCTTGAACATTGAAACTGACTTCTGTCTTGGAAGAGAGCAGAACTAATGAGACATATAACAATCTTGATATCAACAACTCTGGAGATCAATTTTAGGTAGTGCATAAGACAAAGGGACAATTGAAGTCAAATTGAGCAGCACAAATGTAGTGATATACATATATTATCAATTCTACTCATTTGGTAATGTATGTGGATATGTATCCCTAGTCTACAGAAACAGTGAAGGTCTTTCTGTCTATATAGAGAGAGGAAGAGAAGCAAGATATAAAAAGCTGGGGTTTGTATTAGGAACATTTCAATTGCTTCTCCAACATTTTAGTTTGAGAAGATTTCAAAGCAAGTGATAATACAACACAACACAGAAAAATATTCAGCAATAATAAAGGCAATAAAAAAAATAATAAATAACAATAAAAGAAATGGCAGAATAATATATGTGAGAGGGAGCCAGATGTCCTAGTGGACTACCACTTAAATATGAGCCAGCGGTGTTCTACAGCTGCAAAAAAAGCCAATGCAATCCTAGGCTGCATCAACAGAGGGATAGCATCAAGAACACAAGAATTGTTAGATTTATTTATTTATTTATTTATTTATTTATTTATTTATTTATTTATTTATTTATTTATTTATTTATTTATTTATTTATTTATTTATTTATTTATTTATTTATTTGTGAGATTTATATACCTTAGAGAGTGCAAGCACTCTCTAAGCGGTTTGCACCATTAAGCAATGTATATTTACATTGCCCCCAACAATCTGGGTCCTCATTTTACCTACCTCAGAAGGATAGAAGGCTGAGTCAACCCTTTGCCGGTGAGATTTGAACCGCTGAACTGCTGATCACAGTCAGCTAAAGTAGCCTGCAGTACTGCACTCTAACTTCTGCGCCACCTCGGCTCTATAACCACTCTCTACTGCACTAGTGAGGCCATACTTGGAATATTGCATCCAGTTTTGGTCTCCTTGATTAAAAAAAATGATACCGAGTCCCTAAGAGAAAGTGCAGAGAAGTCCAGTAAAGATGATAAGGGTTCTGGAGGACTAAACTATACAATGAATGGTTAACGGAACTAGATATGTCTAGCCTAACTAAGAAAAGGATTTGAGGTGACGTGATAGCTATCTTCCTGTACATGAGGGGCTGTCTGGAATTGAGTTACTCTCCAAAGCAACTGAGGACAGGACAAGACGCAATGAGTGGAAGGTCATTAAAGAGAGGTCCAATATGGAGCTAAAGAGAATTTTCCTAAAAGTGAGAACAATTAATCAGTGGAACAGCTTGCCTCCCAGAGCTGTGGATGCTCCATCGCTGGAGGTTTAAAAAAAAGATTGGACAGCCATTTGTCCAGAATGTTACACAGTCTCTTGCCTTGGGCAAAGGGCTGGACTAGAAGAGCTCCAAGCTTCCTTCAAACCCTATAATTCTAGGATTAGGTTTTCATCAATGATGGCATTTTGACTAATCTGAATATCCTCTTCCTTGCTCGTCTTGTCAAAATTTACCACCTTGCATAAAAAATCAGGCTAGCAAATCTGAATCAGCTATAGATCATCAGTCATTCTCTCAGCAGGATCCATAAATTCCTGCCTAAGCTTTAATTACACGTTGTCATTTATTCAAGAGGCAGTTTACTCTGCCCTGCTAGTGCCCTATTTTATTGTATAACAGTATAACCATGGTATATTGAAAGAGTTCATAAAATCTAGATTACGTAGTTGTCAAACAGATCTATTATAGCAGTCAGGCTCATTAAAAACACAAATCAATATCACTCTAGTTTCCAGGACAGTTATTGATTACATATCTCTAGGTTCAGAATGCAGAAGTTGACAAGGTCATGAGTTATAGAGACATAAGCAGCAAAGACCTTTGGTTTTGAATAATAATCATAAGATTTAGATTTATTATTAGAGTTGGAAGGGACCTTGTAGGTCATCTAGTCCAACCCACTGCTCAAGCAGGAGTTCCTACACCATTTGAGACAGATGGCAGTCCAGTCTCCCCTTGAAGGTCACAAGTGTTGGGGCTCTCACAACCTCCACTGGCAAGCTGTTCCACTGGTTGATCGCTCTCACAGTCAGAAAGTTTCTCCTCACTTCCAGGTTGAATCTCTCCTTGGTCAGCTTCCATCCATTATTCTTTGTTTGACTTTCTGGTGCCATAGAGAACAGCCTGACCCCCTCCTCTCTCTGGCATCCCCTCAAGTATTGGAACACTGCTATCATGTCACCCCTGGTCCTTCTCTTCGCCAGACTGGCCAAGCTCAGTTCCTGCAACCGCTCTTTGTATGTTTTATTTTCCAGACCCTTTATCATCCTGGTTGCTCTCTTCTGCACTTTCTCTAGGGTTTCAATGTCTTTTTTGTAGTGTGGTGACCAAAACTGGATGCAGTACTCTAGGTGTGGTCTGACCAAGGCTTTATAGAGTGGTACTAGTACCTCTCTGGTCCTTGATTGTATCCCTCTGAATATGAGTTTTGGGGACGATATCAATAGGAATATTTACAAAGGGCCCCTTTTCATTGTATAGGTTGGCTTGTTTATCAACATTCCTCTTTTTGTAAAGCTGGTCTTAGTTTCAGTCCTCATTATCAATTGAAATAAAGTCTTCTAGATAAAATAACTGTGTTCTTGCTCATTTTCTTTTGTGGTTAGTATTTGGGAGGGTCCAACAGGGAACAGAGCTAGGCAGCACAACAGCACAAACTGAATCCAACCAGGATATATTTTTATTTCTTATTTTACAGTGTATATAGCCTGCCCCAATCCAAGTGGATTTTGGGCTGGGTACTACAGATTAGAAAGAGGGGCATTAAAAACATATATGAGTAACACAAATCAATATTGTTACGATGTGAACATTGCCAGTTGAGCATCTCTGCAATATTTCTAGGTTTATTGTATTTTCTAATCAAGCAGACATGTGATATGTACTACTACGCATGTGTGCATTCCAGGAGTCTCCTCCTTCCTTCTTCTCCTGTGAGCCTCGCCCAAGGCAGACGTGAATTCTTAGCTGAGAAAATGTAGCTTAATAACGTTCATATTCTTTTGTTACTTTTGTACTGAAATAAATATTTTGTTAATTAGAATTGAATCTCGGTTTTATTTTCTAAGTAAGGATGACTTCAAAGAAGCAAGATCCTATATCGCCTCGATAGGAATAATTCTTATTCCGTCAAATATATTTTTTAAAAAAACTCCATGCCTCCTGGAACAATGCTACTTTTGCTTGTTTTCAAAATACTTGCACAATAGAGGCCATCTACACTTCCAGAAGGAGAGCATTCCATACAATGGAACTACGAGGGTGAGTCAAAAAGTAATGCCATTTTCTTTATTTCTGGAGAAGTTTTTGATAAAAATACCTGACATTTTTTCCCAGTTATAAATGATTATATCATTTACGTTCTGAGATATTTTGTTTCTTACTTTTCAGGTTTTTAGACTTGCAAGGAAATTCAAAATGGCTGCCCCCTTAGAGTTGCGTCAAAAACAAAGAGCAGTGATTGAATTCCTTGTTGCTGAGGGGGAAACCCCTGTGAACATTCACAGATGATTACAAAATGTGTTTGAGGACAATACTTTAGATCATAGCCCCATGAAAGAGGGTTTGAGAGGCAAACATTATCCCAGTGACGAGGAAGTGAAAACTGCAGTGAAGAAGTGGCTCAAAGAACAGTCAACAAAATTTTACGAGGCAGGGATACATGCTCTCATTCGAAGATGGAATATTGCTATTGAGAGAAACAATGACTATGTTGAGAAGTAGGGATGTGATCCACAGAGGACCAGCTTCATTTTGATGTATGCTACATGTTCCTGTGTTGGCAATTATACCTGTCCTAAAGAAAATGGCATTACTTTTTGACTCACCCTCATACAACCCAGAAGTACCTTTGCTTGTCTAATTCTCACAAACTTTTCAAGAAAGGGGAGCTTCTTACAAAAAGTGCTCTCTAACACTTTAGATAGGCATCTCTGATTTTAACAAGGCATTGTCTGATCAATCCTGGTCCTGCATGGTAAAGGACTATAAAAGTGATTACCAAGACTTTGACTTGGGGCAGAAGTCTACGGGCAACCAGAACAATGACTTCAGAATAGATGTTTTACTTGCTTGACAAAGCTGACCTGTTTGAGGTCTAGCCATCATATTTTGTATCAACTGCAGGTTAGAGGTTATCTCCAAAAGCAGTAATCTTGCTGAAGAGTCATCAGGACATGAGTTATATAATGGCAATAGACTGATGTTGCTTAGGCACTTAACCCCCAAAACTTTAACCTTAGACTGACAACTGTTGACCTCACCCCATTCCTAAGAGGTCTGTAAGGGGCGTGCATAAGCGCACCAACATGCCTACCGTCTGTGGCCTAATGTTCCCTTTTATTCGTAACCATCTCATGTACTCAATCATGTTTATACACTTCATGTATTCACAATCATGTTTATAATTTTATTTGTAATCTTATATATGCCTGACAAATTAAACAAACAAACAAACAAACAAATAAATAAAAATACACACGAATCAAAACTAGTCATCATAAACAGCCCCGTTCTCCACAAATATGCTTTTAAAGCTGTCTCTGTTGGTGACCAATGTTGTGGAAATCTTTAGTAACGAAATCTATGTGTGAGGTGATTTTCTTTCATTTCCCTTTTTCCTTTAAAGAGTTCAGCTGATACTTAAAAAATGGTTTTGCTGATTAATGAAAATGTCTCCAACCTTTAAGGGGTGTTAGGTAGATTTGGGTGTGGTTCGATGCTACCACCTGCAAAATTCACTTTGCCTCTTTGGTGTCTCCGTAGAATTTATTTCTGATGTGACTGTTTCAGAAAACTTAAAATAATATATGAAGGCCTGGAATATTTGTGTGTGGACCTAACATTACTGAAAACTGCTATGCATTGCAATGAATGAAATGAATTTCACAAACCTCTCCTCTTATGTTTCCATAGCCCAGAGCAGTTTGCAAAATGAAATCTTTAAAAAGGGAATTGGATAGATGTGTTTGTTGAAGTATACATTTCTTAGCAGTTTTTAGGTCAAATTTCATCAAGTTACAACTTGGGCAATGTTTTCTCTCTAATTGCCAGTGCTGACAACTAGCTGAGATGCAAACGTCAAACTGGAAGAGCAATCTCGATGCTGTGTCTTCTGCACCATCAATTGAATTTAGAATTTAGCTTCTCAAGTCGCATCCTGCTGGCAATGAAGCATGCAATACGTTTTCAACACAGAGTCTGAAAAAAATCCCAAAGCCTAAATGTGATGCTGTTCGGCTGAAATTCTAAAATGGCCAGGACTTGCTTCTGCAAAGAAATGGTTACTTAATATTTCTTGAAAAATCTTTTTCCTGTCTTCTTAGCTCCTGCTTCTTAGGAGGATTCTCATTCCTCAAATTCCATTATTTCCCAAATATCTTTCTTGGAAAAAAGCAGTTCATCCATTTCCCTTTTCCATAAAACTTCTGGGATATTGGTCCAAGGTTACATTTCTTTTTTACTTTAGTCTCTCACTTAGAATCCAACTTTCTGCTCAAGCCTATTTCATACACATTTTTCCAGTGCATTTCCTGTATCTTCATTTTCAAATGAATCTAAGTTATAGTCATTCCCTTACTTTCTGATGCAGCTTTTTCCGTCTCTATCCCTCTATTAACAACTCTTACTACTTTTAACTCAAGATTAATACCCTTTCGGGGCTTGTAAGCATGTTTAGATTTTGGACCGCATGGGATAGCATAGACTTCCTCACAAAATGGCGGCTTGGTGGGTGTGGCCAGTCAGAAAATGGCCTTTTACTGAAAAGCAAATTCACAAAATTATTCCCTACCACCTCATTTGTCTTCTCAATCCAACGAATCTTCCTCATCCCAGTTTTTTTTCTTTCTTTTTCTGGGGCAGGTAAATTCATTACCTTTCCCCCCATGTGTTTAGACTTCTATTTCATTAATTATTGAAATAACTTCTTTAAAAGGGTGATGTAGAGACGCTATAGAGCACTGCACACCAAGACAACTAGACACAAGAACAGTTTTTTCCCGAACGCCATCACTCTGCTAAACAAATAATTCCCTCACCACTGTCAAACTATTCACTAGGCTGCATTACTATTACTATTAGTTTTTCTCATCGTTCCTATCACCCATCTCCTCCCACTTATGACTGTATGACTGTAACTTGTTGCTTGTATCCTTACGATTATTTCATATTGATTGTTTCCTGATTGCTTACTTGAATCCTATGACAACCATTCTTGACAAATGTATCTTTTCTTTTATGTACACTGAGAGCATATGCACCAAAGACAAATTCCTTGTGTGTCCAATCACACTTGGCCAATAAAGAATTCTATTCTATTCTATTCTATTCTTATGGGCATTTTGTTGCTCATGGGCTGCCAATTTTCCATTAGATTCTAATTCACTATGCCAGGGGTTTCGGGTGTTCTTTGCTGTGAATAGTTAAGTTAATAATATATTATATTTATTAATGGAAGTCCTTAAATAATAGATGACACTAGAGGAATAAGCTCAATCATCAAAGAAACAAAAGTTATTTTTCTTTCCTTTTAGCTTATTGTGGTAAAAAATAGTGCAGCTTAGACATATGCTTCACGCTGATCTTAAACAAGTTTTCCCCAGCCTCCAACAGAACAGCTTTAAAACTGGAGATGCCCTACTGTCTAGACGTATGTCAAAAGACCTTGTCTGCAATTCAGCATGTGTGGAATTGCTACATTACTCTAATCAAATTTATTTTTCACTCAGAATTACTATTTTTCCTTAGGCAGTTTTCTCCCCATCTGGAAGCAGACATGCGAAAAACAGTATACGTGTGTGTGTGTGTGTCTATGTGTCTATGTGTTTATTTAGGCAGGGAGGCAATCATTTGAGATAATAATTTCTATTGTTTTGTACCAAAATGTAGCAATAGCACTTAAATTTATATACAGCTTCAGAGTGCTTTACAGCCCTCTCTAAGCGGTTTACATAGTCAGCCTATTGCCCCCAACAATCTGGGTCCTCATTTTACCGATCTTGGAAGAATGGAAGGCTGAGTCAACCTTGAGCCGGTGAGATTCGAACTGCTGAACTGCAGGCAATCGGCAGTCAGCAGAATTAGCCTGCAATGCTGCATTCTAACCACTGTGCCACCATGGCTTCTTGTAGGTCCTTATTTCTGGAGATGTGTCACTATATGGTCAGTTGTGTTAACTCAAGGGGACAGAAAAGTAGAATGCATTTCTAACTTATTCTATAAGGCAACACAACACTTGATCGATGGGATGGAGTATGCTTATCTCTATGCTGAAATTTTGCCCAGTTGGTCTCTCTCTCTCTCTCTCTCTCTCTCTCTCTCTCTCTCTCTCTCTCTCTCTCTCTCTCTCTCTCTCTCTCCCGCTCTCCCTCTCCCTCCCTCCCTCTCTCTCTCTCTCTCTCTCTCACACACACACTCTCCCTCTCCCTCTCCCTCTCCCTCTCCCTCTCCCTCTCTCTCTCTCTCTCTCTCTCTCTCTCTCTCTCTCTCTCTCTCTCTCTCTCTCTCTCTCTCTCACACACACACACACACACACACACACACACACACACACACACACACACGAAAGGAAGGCAATTCTAAAGACTGAAAAGTTCTGTCCATTTATTTTAATTAAAAAAATTTTCTCTCTGTGTTCATTTCTGTCCTGTTTTTTTGGAGACTGCCTGGACAAGTCACTCTCTCTTAGCCCTAGGAAATAGGAAATAGCCAACCACTTCCAAAATCTTACCTAGAAAACTGCAGGGACTTACCCAGGCAGTCACCAGGAGTCAAGTCTGACTCAAAGGCATGCACATTCAAACTTAGCGAAAAATCATTTTGATATTTAATGCTCAAAATCTGAATCTCCAGTCTTTCCATGCGATTTGAACATGGTCACAAATACATGGTGCCCATATGAACACAGTGGAAGAGCTGCCTGATGAAGAGCTGTTGCGTCTGTTATAAGGAGCAGGGGAACCATTGTGGGTAAAAAGAGAGACAGATGCCTTATAAGTTAATTTCCATTCCACGTGAGCTTCATCTCTCACCTGCTCAGAATGCATGAAATGGTTCTGGTTCTGCTGGCAGATGCTCACACCGAAAATGTGTCCTTCTGCCCGTCTACCCCAGAAACTAAATTCAAGCTGAAACATTGGAAGCAAATGGCTTTTAGAATAAAATTAACAGCTGTTGCTGTATTGGCCTAAGGCAGCATTTGTTCAGTGTTTCACAAGAGGGGGGGAAGGGGGAAGGGGAGGGGGAGGAGGGGAAGAAGAAGTAGAAAGAGGAGGAAGAGGAGGAGGAAGAAGAAGAAGAAGAAGAAAAAGAGGAGGAGGAGGAGGAAGAAGAAGAAGAAGAAGAAGAAGAAGAAGAAGAAGAAGAAGAAGAAGAAGAAGAAAGAAAAAGAAAAAGAAAAAGAAGAAGAAAAAGAAAAAGAAAAAGAAAAAGAAAAAGAAAAAGTAGAAGAAAAAGAAAAAGAAAAAGAAAAAGAAGAAAGAAATAGAAAAAGAAAAAGAAAGAGAAAGAGAGAAGAAAAAGAGAAAGAGAAAGAGAAAGAGAAGAAGATGAAGAAGATGAAGAAGAAGAAGAAGAAGAAGAAGAAGAAGAAGAAGAAGAAGAAGAAGAAGAAGAAGAGGAGGAGGAGGAGGAGGAGGAGGAGGAGGAAGAAGAAGAGGAAGAGGAAGAGGAAGAAGAGGAAGAGGAAGAAGAAGAAGAAGAAGAAGAAGAAGAAGAAGAAGAAGAAGAAGAAGAAGAAGAAGAAGAAGAAGAAGAAGAAGAAGAAACATCATCAACAACAATAACAACCTTCATCATATTGATGCCTTCTGCTGTAAGTCCTAGAAAGTGAGGGAAGATAAGCAGAGAGTAAATCATAAAAAGTAATAAAGGAAGATGCTGAGAGAATAGATATTGAAATTCAACTTTGCAAAGATTCGCTTTTTTCATTGATCAACCTACTGATCATTTAGATATAGACATTCAGCATTTTTTCAACCATATCGACCTGCTATCCAACAGTAGATTGTAGAAGTGAAGCAAATCTTATTTGTGGGTGGTTTGGAGAGATACCCAGGAAGACCACTGTTTACTTGAGAAGGGTGATCCCTGTCATTCACTATAGGCAAAACACTGCAGTATGGTTATGACTCAATTAATGCTGACAAGGAAAGACTTAAATTGTTTTTTTTAAAGATGGGAGACATGTCCATTCATTTTCATAACCTCTCGGGTAGCCCATGACTAAATAATCCTTAAATAGTTCTAATACAGCTCCTACCCAAAGCCCTTGTTTTGAGTTTGTGGTCCATCATTTTGTAGTCCTGATTTAAAGGGGATATGGAAAAAAAGACTTAGTCTTTGTGTTATCAAGTCAGTTTTGACTCCTGGCAAGTCTATGCAATTTTCTTGGCAAGATATTCAGAAGCAGTTTTCTCATTGCCGCCTTCTGGCTGAGAGAGAGAGGAAGTGACCCAAAGTTACCTGGCTGGCTTTGTGCCTAAGGTGGGATGAAAAGTTATGACTGCCCAGCTTCTAGCCTAGTGCCTTAACCATTACACTGAACTGGTTCTCATATGGATATTTTAAATTCCAGAAATAATATGGCATGGATAGCTCTTTGATGATGAACAACAGCAAGGAAAGGATCTTTTCTTTTGTATATATTCATGGACTTTGCAAAGATACCTGGTTGGCTCCAGTATAAGTATGATATAATATACTTATTATATTAAGTATCATATAATGCATATTATACTTTAGTATACAGTATAATAAATGAAAACAGTATTTTCATTTATTCCAGCATAGCTGTTCTGAGATAATTGTTCTTAGTGTTTGAACATAAGTTTCCAGGTATATAGCTTATTTTTCTCCATGAAATCATTTAGCTATGGACACAGTCACATAGATTTCTTTACACCTTGCACCAAACTATAATGTGGTTGATTTGGGCTCAGTGCTATGCTTGAAAACCATCATTTATGGCTTTAGAGTGTTATGTGATCCCAACCAGTTAGGGTTTAGCACAGGGGTCCCCAAACTTGGCAACTTTAAGACTTGTGGACTTCAACTCCCAGAATTCTCCAGCCAGCATAGCTGGTTGAAAAATTCTGGGAGTTGAAGTCCACAAGTCTTAAAGTTGCCAAGTTTGAAGACCTCTGGTTTAGCAGACTATGGTTAAACAAATAGCATTATAGCATTTACACTTATATACCACTTCACAGGGCTTTACAGCCCTCTCTAAGCGGTTTACAGAGTCAGCCTATTGCCCCCAACAATCTGGGTCCTCATTTTACTGACCTCGGAAGGATGGAAGGCTGAGCCAACCTTGAGCCTAGTGGGATTTGAACTGCCAAATTGCAGGCAGCCAGCAGGCAGCAGAAATAGCCTGCAGTACTGCATTCTAACCACTATGCCACTGCGGCTTTTATAAGGGATTAGATTAGGATGATATGTAAGGCCAAAAAAACCAAAGATAAGATGCTATCATATTTCAGTGATGGGATGAGATGCATATATTATATTTCTTATTTAAAAATTTAAAAATAAGAATATTTTATTAATGTAGGAGGCTGCTGTTACAGGATGCTCCCAATAGTTACTACAGCAGCCAGCTTGATATCCTTCCTTAAGTCTTGACAGCCAATTAAGCTGACAACTCTCAGACCACTGGATACAAAAGATAACTCCCAAGGAAATCATTGAAGAACTATTTAAATAATAGGAGCTTTTTTGTTGTTGTTAGGCAACAACAACAAAGATCCCAATTTACCCTAATTAATTGCAGATTTGTGGGGTGGGGTTTTTGTTGTTTTTTTTTGGGGGGGGAGAATTTATTTTTAGAAAATGTCTCTTAATTATTGTGCATTTAATTGCAGGCAATGATGTAGCTCTGTCATGTTTAAGACTGCCAAGTTTGTCTTGTAGTAGTGACAGCAATAATGGTAGTAGTAATACTAGTTGAAAATAAGCAGATTAAAATAGTGTGGGATTTCCGAATACAAACTGATCAAGTCTTGGCCCATAACACACCAGAAAGTGTGATAATTGAGATGACAAAACCAGGGAATAATAGAAGAATTTGAGAAGATCACAACGTATCAAAAATGTGACAATTGAAAGTTGAAAGATTATGGCATAAACAGATTGTACTGGTCCCAGTGGTTATCAGCACACCGGGTGCATACCAAAAAATCTTGGAATGCACATTGGGCATTGACAAAATTTCTATCTGTCAATTGCAAAAGATCACACTGATTGGATCTAGACATACATTATGCTAATAGGTTACAACATCCTCGGTTCCTCGGAATAACTTGATGCGTATAAAAGCCAATACCACTTAAAGAGCTGGCAGCTGTGGCTTCATATTCTTGTGAACAGAGAATAATAATAAGTGTTTTGGGTGCAGTCCCAAAATATCTGGAGCGTCACTTGAACACCGTCAGCATTGACAAAATCACCATCAGTCAACTGCAAAAAGCAGCTTTATTTGAAATAGCTTACATCCTGAAACAATCACCATCGAACAACATCTGCCTCTTCCTGATCCTTGGAAAGGACTCAATTGGTGGATAAAAAATGCCAAGTCCAGTATAAACATCTGGCTGACTGCGACCAACCACAATATTGTTTTTGGATGGAAAACTTTTCTGTTTTGCTCTCTAGCTAAGGTAGAGAGCCACCTCTATAGGCCATCTTCCTTAAGCTGCTGCTAATGTTTTCCTCAAATTAGAAATTACTTTTTACTTCTGTGTTGTCTAGTATTGTAAGAGGTGGTAGGATGGGAGGGTTTCTCCTAAAATGGTGGTAGACTTTAGGAGATACCCTCCCATTTACCACCTCTTACAATACTAGACAACACAGTATCAACAGTAGAGACCTTCAAATTTCCAGGTTCCATCATATCTCAAGACCTAAAATGGTAATCTAACATCAAAAATGTCATCAAAAAAGCACAACAAAGAATGTTCTTTCTGTGCCAACTCAGGAAGCTCAAACTTCCCAAGGAGCTGCTGATACAGTTCTACAGAGGAATCATTGAGTCTGTCATCTGCACCTCTATAACTGTCTGGTTTGGTTCTGCAACCCAACAAGACAGACACAGACTTCAGAGGATAATCAGAACTGCAGAAAAAACAATTGCTGCCAACCTGCCTTCCATTGAGGACCTGTATACTGCACGAGTCAAAAAGAGGGCCGTGAAAATATTTACTGACCCCTCGCATCCTGGACATAAACTGTTTCAACCCCTACCCTCCAAACGTCGCTATAGAGCACTGCACACCAAGACAACTAGACACAAGAACAGTTTTTTCCCGAACGCCATCACTCCGCTAAACAAGTAATTCCCTCACCACTGTCAAACTATTCACTAGGCTGCATTACTATTACTATTAGTTTTTCTCATCGTTCCTATCACCCATCTCCTCCCACTTATGACTGTATGACTGTAACTTGTTGCTTGTATCCTTATGATTTATATTAATATTGATTGTTTCCTGATTGCTTACTTGAACCCTATGACAACCATTCTTGACAAATGTATCTTTTCTTTTATGTACACTGAGAGCATATGCACCAAAGACAAATTCCTTGTGTGTCCTATCACACTTGACCAATAAAGAATTCTATTCTATTCTTGGGTATAATTTTTAAATTGTAGGTGCTGAAAAGAAACATGGTTTTAGGCCTAAAGCATCATAATGATTGGCAAAACAGAAACATTCTTTAGTGTGTAGATGCAAACGGTGCAAAATGTTATCTTCTCCTCTGAGTATCTGAAGCATGTCATATTAGGGCTGTTAAGGAGGTTGATTCAAAGGGATTCAGATTGGCTAAGTAAGTCTACTGTCTTCTAGAAGCTGAAAGGGGCTTCTTTCAGGGTTACAGATGTACCAAGGCTTCAATTTGATAAAGAATCTTGATTTTCCAACACAAAATGCCATCTTGTATATGAGATCTGCTTTGTATGGACTGAAACATGGCAATGCCTTAAGGAAGAAAATGGCTATTTCATAGACAGAAGATAGGCAGGCAGGCGATAGGCAGGCGATAGGCAGGCAGGCAAATATACCGTATTTTTCGGAGTATAAGACGCACCGGAGTATAAGACGCACCTTAGTTTTGGGAGCAGGAAAACAAGGAAAAAAGGCCTCTGCCTCCCAGCAATTTGGCAAACAGAAAACAGCACAGATGATATACACTGTTTGCTGTGTATTTCTGTGCATGTGTGCCTGACCCATAGAAATAGCAAAGAACTGGAGAAATGTACATTATGGCAGTTATGCCAGAAAGTTTTCTGAAATGTAATCACACTAACTCTTCCCAATTATTTAAATAGATCTACTCCAAACATGACTAAGTCAGAATTTAACTCAGCTGCTTTATTTTAATACTAAACAGGACACTGTTACATTTCAGACTATACTTGTACAGAGTTGTTAAAATTAATTAAAATTTCTGGAAGTACAGTATACATTATTCTCTATTATTTAAAAGAAGACACAATACCACCGGGCCTTTTCAGATCAAACATTTATTTTAAAAAGCTTCTTCATTTTGTTAAGTTGTCTAGAACAATAATAAAGCAGTCTTTAAAAAATAAGTCTAATAATTTGAACATTCTACAGACATTTATAGTTATTCACTTACCCCCTTGTATCCAGTTCAGCAGAAAATAAAAATCTGCTGTGTCTCTCCCAGCTATTTGCCTCTTTGCAGCTAGTTTCAGTTTCAATTTTGCACGTGGCAAATCAGCTGGGGGTCGGGAAGCTGATAATGTCTTACTTGGCTTAACAGGCTCTTCCCTGCTTGCTGCAAGGAGGTAAATTGCTGGAAAGCAGAGGCCAAAGGATGGGGGTGGCTGGTGGGTGGGGCTACATTCGGTGTATAAGACGCACCCAGGTTTTCACCCTCTTTTTTGGGGGTAAAAAGGTGCGTCTTATACTCCGAAAAATACAGTAACTGTTTCTATCTCCTCTGGTCTAACCACAACTTCGCTAGCAGCATGCTAGGTTGTTTTGGCAACAATCTTTGCCACCTGTGCATGCCAGGGGTGGGTTCCTCCTGGTTAGGACTGGATCGCCCGAACCGGTAGCAACCCGCTGGTGACGTCACTGAAGTGGATTGACCGGTGCCGGTCCGTGGGCACAGCCATCTTTTTTGTGATTTTTTAGCGAATTTCTTATGGTTTTGAAGGTTTTTCCTGTTCTGCTGCTTGTAAAAGGGCCCTCCCGCCCGCCCCCGGGTTTAAACTGACCTTTATTCTTTCTCCCGAAGCACAGCTGATCAGCTCCTCAGCTGTGTTTTGGGCCGATTCCAGCTACTGAGCATGCGCGGAAGCAAAGTTGCACGAGGGAACGCGTGCGTGCGTGCAATCAGAGAGAGCACACACACGCAAAATGTCGCGATGCGAACCAGTGGCGATGGTAAGTGGAACCCACCCCTGGTACATGCAGAGGCAATGTGGAAGAGGGTTTTTTTATAAATCTGTGCCTAAACAGAATTTTACTCATCTAAGAAGAGTAAATAATGGGCCAATCAAAATCTCCCCATCTCCATCCATGACAGAGTTTTTCAACTCTGATGAAATCCTTCATCTAAGTGAAACTACAGTGAAAATAACATAATCCTTAGAATAGAAGCTGCCAGCATGTTTCCCCCTTAATCTCAGGAAAATGAAAGCAGAAAGCTATTACAAAGGCTTCTGGCTGTGCAATCCTTCTTGCTGGTTTTAACCAGATTGGTTTAATGTTCAGTTGGCTAACAGCTGGTCTTAAATGGTAAATAACAACAGTTGATTAAAATATCCTTACTGCATTAATGCCCGCTACTACGGTTTGAGTACAAAGTCTACCCAAACAGCAACAAAATCCCTGCTTTCTAAGCCTGTAAGTTATGTTATGTTATTACCATTTAGACAATTTGCTATTACAAAGGGCCATGCATTATTTAATGCTGATTTGAGGACAATATAGAAGAGGGGTGTTAAACTGGATTTCATTGAGGGCCGCATCAGGGTTGCGTTTGACCTCAGGGGGCTGGGGTGGGCGTGGTCAGGGCGGGCGTGGTCATCTTGATATCACTTGTGTCGGGGGCGCCTGTGATGGCCCGAGCGCTCTGCCAGCGAAAACAGACTCCCGAGCTCCGTTTTCGGCTACGACAGCCTCCTGCAACCATCTGCCAGCAAAAACGGAGCTCGGGAGGGCTGCCCGCAAGCTCTGTTTTCAGTGGCTGAGGTACTGTGGGCTGATCCTTTGCTGTTTCCAGGGCAGTCCCACGGGCCAGATCTAAGCACCCCGAGGGCCAGAACCGTCCCCCGGGCCTTGAGTTTGACACCCCTGATATAGAACATTAAAACCAAGAAATAAGATCATTGATTTTTTTTAGGAGTTGTTTCTCCTGTTAAAATATATTCTTTTGAACAGTTCATGCCCTTAAATGTGTGCATACACACAAGAAGGAGAACACTCAGCTCTGTCTGATTTCCAACTGCCAAAATATTACCATTACCAACCTTGGCAACAATAGCTAGAGCTTCAAACTGACATATGGATTTCTCCCATGTTTGGGGTTTCTGCCATCTGGACAGGCAAAGCTTGATGTGAATTTCCTGTAGCAGCTAGAAGGAAATTACATTTTTAACAGTGCATTTGTTCAGATGCTGGTTCTCTTAGATGGTGGGCTTGTGGGAAGGCAAATCAACCTCTCAAAATAACTTTAGGTTTATATGTGCTCCAGCAAAATCTGTCAACTGTCATCTTAGACTACCAATACTCAGGGACACTTGTTTAGCAACTGTTTAAAGTTAAGATGTCACTTTAGAAAGTGTCATACAACCAGTTTCTCATAGTGTCCCACATTCATTGACCATAATCTGGACACAACTGGCTCATGCTTACATAATCAGCATCACATAATCTCTATTTGCAACCTTCCCAGCTAGCTTCTGACAAGGAAAGTCAATGGGGAAGCCAGCAAGAGGTTGCAAGTTGTGGTCATGTGATATCTCCCTTAATGAACACGTGTGATTCACTTAATGACTGTGGCAAAGAAAGGGCTAAAATCAGGTCTGGTTATGTGATGCCTTACTTAATGACTGCATTGCTTAATGACAAATTATGGCCATAAATTGAGGATTGGCTGTACCTCTCCTTTTATTTTTCCCAGGATAACAACTTTATGAGTTCTAAGAGAGAATGGCCTGAATTTACTTACTTACTGGCTTCCATATTTTAAGCAGGATTTGCAATCTCCCCTTTTCTAATCCACCACCTTAACTACTACATCAAAGTCGCTCTTAATATTTAAGGTTTCTAAAAATTTTGTTCTGCCTTTGGGTTTCTGGCTCAGGGCTCACTGGGATTATCCCCACATCCTAGTAGCAGTGAATTTCTTAAGTCTACAATTCATCATTGTGATTTCTAACTTGCTGTGGCCATTGCCAGTATGTGTATAAGAGCAGGCGGTCGTAATGATTCTGAAAAAGATCTGCTTTTTTTGTATATTTCATTCCCCAAGAGATTAAAATGGCCGCCTCTCTAACACTCTTCCAGAAGGCGGTGAAGACTTGGTTCTGTCAGCGGGCCTGGGGAATGCAGAGCGGGATGGAGCCCTTTAAATGGCTCGTGTGATATGTTGTTACCGGGGTGGGGGGTTATTTTATTATGTTATTTCATTAATTTATTATTCTCTCTTTTAGTAGTTTTATTGCTTTTTATATATATTTTTATATATTTTTAATATATATAAAATATATTTTTTATATTTTTGTAAACCGCCTTGAGTCGCCATGTTCAAATAGGTGGCAATTTACATTTCCAAATAAATAAATAAAATAAATATTTTCAAAATAACCGAGGAGCAGATAATTCTATGCTAACTGGCTAATGTATAGGGAATTGGATACGGCATGGCAGTATTTTAAAAACTGGGATAAATGTGAGCTGAGTCTGACAATGATGCAAAATATATAAACTCAGTATTCATAATGAAAGGAAGTACTGTAGCAGATGCTCCAGAGCTAAATTAGTGGCATAGCTAGGATTTAAATTTTCCAGAAATTCTCCAGGTTTCTCCTGCCTTGTTGCTAAAAATGGAGGACCTACGGGTTTCATAGAATGCAGATTACTACAATTTTATAGCTTATGCTTTAACAAAAGATGGAAAACTAAAGTCTGCAAATAGCATCTTTCCCATACCGGTTCTTTTTTGATAGGCTGAGGGTTGTATACTTCCAAAATGTGGAATATTTTCCTTTTTTGGCACTGTTCCAGATGCCGCAGTGCTCATCTGACCTGCTAGGGCGGGGCTGTCAAACTCCCGGCCCACAGGTCGGATGCATCATGCGCTGGCCACGCCCATGCCTGGTTTAGCAAAGGGGGGGAAAGGTCCTGATGCGTCACGTGATGTGACGATGTGAGTTTGACACCCCTGTGCTAGGGCAACCCAAGAAGACTTGCTTTCTGAAGAGGAAAATCTGAGGGGCTTGTGATGGGAGGGAAGAAATCAGAGAACATTTTTGCCTCTGCTGTCATAGTCAACTTACTGTGAATCAGAGAAGGAGGTTGAAGACACATCACTATTTAATGAAAGAACAACTCATCAAGATTATTCTGACCAGTTTTCCTTTAATCAAAGCTGGAAGAATCAGGAATGCCCCTGAATCCATGAGAACAAAGATGTAGGTGTGTTGATCGCCAGAAGCAAAGCCTGAAAATCCATCTTAGAAAAGGAAAAAGGAGAAACAGGTATTTATTTATTATTTACATTTCTATGTCGCCCAACTCCCGAAGGAGTCTGGGTGGCTCACATCAGAAAGAAACCTAAATAAAAAATTTAAATGTTTAAAAACAGAATTAAAATACAATTAAAAATTACAACCGTCCATCATTCATGGGCCGGCCTCGTCTATCCTCACCCGAGGTCAATGGTCCCAAGCCTGTCGGAAAAGCTAGATCTTGATGGCTTTACGAAAGGCCAGTAGGGTGGGGGTAGTATGAATCTTGGGAGGTAGTTGGTTCCAGAGAACGGGGGCCGCCACAGAGAAGGCCCTCCCCCGAGGGCCCGCCAGCCGACACTGTTTAGTGTAGACACTGTTTAGGTAGTCCTTGACTTACAACCATTCTTATAGTGACTGTTCAAAGTTACAATGGTGTTGAAAGAAAAAGTGACCTATGAGCAATTTTTACACTTATGGCCCTTGCAGCATCCCCATGATCACGTGATCAAAATTCAGGGGCTGGGCAACTGGCATGTACTTATGACAGTTGCTCTGTTCCAGGGTCATGTGATCGCCATTTGTAAACTTCCCAGTCAGACTCTGACAAGAAAGTAAATGGGGCAAGCCAGATTCACCTAATGACCACATAGTTAACTTAACAATGGCAGTGATTTGCTTTGCATTTCTTGGCAAGGGAAATTGTGGGCTCAATTGTGGTTTTAAATCGAGGATTATCTGTCATGAAACTCATTGAAATGATCTAAACTAGAATGAAATCAAATGGAGGAGGGTCCTGAGAGGAGTCATCTGTAAATATGTTTCAAAACCTTGATCAGATTTCTGAAACTCACCCCTCATAAATCCTTGTTTGTGATAATCCTGTTGCCTTGGCTCTTGTAACATCAGTCTGATGACATTTACTATCCTGATGTATGACTTACGTCCTGTTTTCCCCTCATATATTTTAGCTCTTGTTTTTCCCCTTGCTCGATTTGGAAGATCTCCTGTTTTTTAATTCTGGACAGTTTATTTATCACCTGCTTTTTTTTTTTTGCTTTCTCACTGTAAGTAGGCAGGATGGGCAGCACATGGTCAGTAGTAGAATATAACTAATATGAGCCCCGGTGGCGCAGTGGTTAGAGTGCAGTACTGCAGGCTACTTCTGCTGCCTGCTGGCTGCCTGCAATTTGGCAGTTCAAATCTCACCAGGCTCAAGTTTGACTCATCCTTCCATCCTTCTGAGGTGGGTAAAATCCGGACGCAAATTGTTGGGGGCAATATGCTGACTCTGTAAAACCGCTTAGAGAGGGTTGTAAAGCACTGTAAAGCGGTATTTAAGTCTAAGTACTATTGCTATTGCTAACTTGTTGAAAACAGCGCACCTGTGATTCAATCCTTGGAGTCTGAGTTTGAGTTTGAAATTAAAGTTCTGTGACCATTCTGAATAGTTTGGGTGGACATTGTTTTAGATCAATACAGAGCAACACTTGGCAAGGATTTTGAAGAACATCCCTTGGGGTACTTGGCTTCCATAATATCACAAACTTCACTTCAACAATGCATTTGAACCCCAAACACGTGTAAATCCAGCTGCAGGCTGTCATTCATTTTGCTTAGTAAGAAACAAAGCCTCAGTCATAGCCAGTATTGATTTCCTTGTGAAGAAGACAACTCAGTTTCCCTGGATAGATATAAGAACAAACAATGTCAGTTTGGCATGACGGTACAGATTTCATCTTAATGGGATTTACTAGTTTGAAGCTGGACAGGAATAATCACACCTATTCCATATTAATCTTCTTGTGACAGTCTTTCCTAATAGTACCATTTTTAAACTTAGGGTAAATTTAACCTTCAGTGTTAAATCTCTAACTGCAGATCATCTATCCTCACAATGTTATTGCACGCTGTCAACATAAAAAATAAGTGTGTGTGTGTGTGTGTGTGTGTGTGTGTGTGTGTGTGTGTGTGTGTGTGTGGCGGGGGGGAAAATGGGTGGAAGAGTTATGTAATATAAAGTTTGGATTAAAGACCAAAAGCTTAAGAACAGCAGGAAGTGGTGAGGCTAGGACTAGAAGTCAGATCCAAGATCCAAGATCCAAATGATTAGGGACAGACAGCTAACATGAACAGCTCAAATATACCATCAGCCAGGGAGATTTAGGTACATTGTGAACCACTAGATCAGGGAAGTCAAACTGGAGCTCCACAGCCTGGATGCATCTCGCACAGGCCACGCCCACCCCAGCTCTGCGAATGGGAAAAACGTCGTGAAAATATCACATGATGGCAACGTGACATGGCGAGTTTGAGACCCGTGCAGTAGATGCTGCAAGTAGAAGTGTTGGTATGCTCACTCATTCAGGTCATAGTTGTCTCAAAGGTGGTCGTTGTTTTTTGAAAAGGTAACTGGACTGATTTTTTGAGGTGGAAGAAATAAAAAAAATGTTTCATTTCCCATCCATTCACAAGTGCAAGGCACAACATAGGAGATCTAACCCACCAGGACAAGATTCAGTGGTCCGTTTGCATTTAAAAGATAAAGGTCACTTTTTTGAGGACAGCAAAGTCCATATTTTGGATAGAGAGGACCATTGGTTTGAAAGAGGGATAAAAGAATCCATCCATGTTAGAACTGAACACCCCTTCCTCAACAGAGGAGGAGGAATGAGACACCACCTATCTCCATGTTGAGATAGGAATTTATTCCTACCGAGGCGATATAGATCTTGTTCCCTTGAAGTCATCCTTACGTAGAAAATGAGATTTAATTCTAAGTAACAAAATATTTATTTCAGTATAAAAGTAACAAAACATAAATCTTAATTAAGCTACATTGTCCCAGTCAAGAATTCACATCTGCCTCGGACGGAGGCTTGCAGGAGAAGAAAAAGAAGGAGGAGACAAACTCCTGGAATGCACACATGCGCAGAAACACATATCATGTGTCTGCTTGATTAGAAAAATACAGTAGATCTAGAAATACAGTAGAAGACTAAGAAATATAGCACAGAGGCTCAACTGGCAATATATTCACATCGTGACACTCCATTATACAATGCAGTCCTTCTGGCTGTTCCAAGATTCCACACTTCTGATTCAGGTGACCCTGAGGGAACAGGGTCATATGAGGGCTGTTAAGGAGGTTGATTCAAAGGGATCCAGATTGCCTAAATAACTCTACTTTCTTCTAGAAGCTGAAAGGGTCTTCTTATTAAGCGTTACAGATGTACCAAAGCTTCAATTTGATAAAGAATCTTGATTTTTCCAACCCAGAGTGCCATCTTGTATATGCGATCTGCTTTGTATGGACTGAAACATGGCAATGCCTTAAGGAAGAAAATGACCATTTCATAGATAAATGATAGATCACAGATTATAGATGATAGGCAGACGGACAGACAGACAGACAGACAAAGAGAGAGGCAGGCAGGCAGGCAAATAGATAAAGATAACTGCGTATTCGCTACTTTGCTACAGTATGCTACATAAGGTTGTTTTGGCAACTATCTTTGCCAGTTGTGTACGCAGATGCAAGGTGAAAGAGTTTTTCACAACAAATGTTCATAAGCAGAATTTTGCTATCTAAGAAGAGAGAATAATGGGCCAATCAAAATCCCCCCCATCTCCATCCATGGCAGAGTTTTTGCACAGGCATGGAAATCCTTCATCTAAGTGAAACTACAGCGAAAATCAATGGCAACAAGCAGTGTCATGCATCTTCACTGTGTGAGAGGGATGACTTCTCTTATTGCCCTATAAATAACAAATGAATAAACCCCATTACTGGAAACCAACAGTGATTTGAATATATTCCTCAGGTGACCCTGAGGAACAGATAAAACCCCAAGTAGCCTCAGTGACTCTCAGAGAGTGTTAAGACCAGATGTCTGCAAAGAAACACAATCCTTCCATTCCCCCCACCCACCATCTAGTCTCAACTGTCAGTACCTGTCCTTCCATCTCCCACACAATCCAGTACAACTGATGAAGCTTCCTGGATGGGAAGCGAAACGTCTTGTTCTTCTTCTTCCTCAAAAAATCCATCCAGTTGCCTTTTAAAAACAAAAACAAAAAACCCCACCACATTTGAGACCGTAAGAGACAGGTTCTCTGAGGATGGGCTCCAGCATGAGTCCAAAAGCCTGGAAGACTAAACCTTTGATTCCGGTGATCGACCCAGATTGGATCCTGCAACATTGTCCTGGGACATATATATTTGCCTTCATTTGTGGACAACCTTTGGCTAAAGTGACCAATTTTTTTTTCTAAGCGGGACACCATTGACGGGGGCGAGCCCACCTGGATGCCGCCATTTGAGTTTTGTCCTCTGCGCATGCGCAGAACGCTGCGCATGCGCAGAGGGCAAAAGAAAGCAAATGTCGGCGTCCAGGTGGGTGGGTGGGAGGCGGGAGGCCTTTCCTCGCCTCCCGCCTCCCCTTCGGGAGCCAGCAGTGGCTTGGGCTGGCTGGCTGGTAGAAATGCTCCGCCTGTGTTTCGCAATCCCCGAGGATACCCAAGCCCCATTACCTGCCATGGATAGAAGCCGCTCAGCACATGTTCTTCTCGGGGGGGACCCACTGGCTGGTCCCCCCGCCCTTTATCCACCCCCTTCTCTCTTTGCCCGATGGTGTCCTTGCGGTCCTTTACGGAGGCAGGTGGGCGGGGAGGGAGCGGAGGTCCAGTTATTTCCTCTGGGAAAGAAGGGGCGGAGGCGCAGCCACGCTAAAGGAGGTGGGGGGGCGTGCGTCAGGCTTCCATGGCGGCGCCCCTTAGCTGTGGACGAGCAGCTCAGTCTCCTAGGGCTGCACTGCTGCCAGCCGCTCCCTCCCTCCAAGCCCGCCTCCCCTCCCAGCCCGGGAAGAAGCCTCTCCGCTCAATCGCTCACTCGCCCACCCCGCCCCCTCCTCCTGCTCGCTCGCTCGCTCGCTCGCTTTCTGCTGTTCAGGAATGCAGCGCTTCGCCCAGCCCCCTCCCCAGACTCATTCATAGCGTCACATGGATCCGAGGGTGGTTGGGGGGCGGGGGGGAGAAGGCCCACTCACGCTTCGGACACCCGCCCGTACCCCGCCTCAGTCCCCCTCCCATCTCCTGCTGCACTACGACCGACCCCTTTCTTGTTCTACCTTAGCTCTTCGTTTCTCCACTCCCCTTCTTCTAAAGTAAGGTGACCAGACGTCCGGGCATTCTTTCCAAAAAGCGTGACTTTTTGGAAAGAATGCGGGACACGGGACACACGCTTGAAAAGCGTGTCTGTCCCGCCAAAAGCGGGACGTCTGGTCACCTTACCTTTGGCCCACTGGATGTTGCTGAACTTCAGTTCCTAGCTACTCTAGATAGCATGTTCAGTGATGAGGAAAGATGGGAGTTCAACAGTATTTGGAGAATCACTGGGTTGCCTCTCTATGTCTGTAACTATGAATTTGGAAAGGAACATTCCAATCATTGAATCTAATCTTTGTACAGTGTATGAATCCAAATACAAGTATCCGCAGCATCTGCTTGGTCATATGAACACATCGTAAAGGAATTTTCAATAATTTATTTCTGCCTTCTTTCCTCCTGGATGGATTCCAGCTGTAAGAATGTCCTTGAAAAACAGGAGGAAGAGGAGGAACTGTAGAGTAGTCAAAGCAGGGGTGAAATGCTCCCGGTTTGGACCAGTTCGGGAGGACCGGTAGCGGACATGTGGCCTAGTTTGCCGAACCAGCAGCGATGGCTGGCTGGCCACACTCCTGAACCGGTCCCCGGTCGCCGCTCGCTCGCCCGGTGTCTGCTCTGCAGGTTGCCTGCCTGAAGCGCTGTGCCCCTGATCTGCCTGCCAGGTAAGCCAGCAAAGTCACGGCCTACCTAGCTGCCCCTGCCCCCCCACCATCCCAGCCTGCCTTCCCTACTCCATTCCTCCCCCCACATGCTTGCCTGCCTTCCATGCGGCCTTCCCAGTGTCCCCGTGGCCAGCTTGGGAAGCCTGCTTAAGGCAGGCAAGTTGCAGAGCAGAAACTGGACGGGGCAGGGCGAGTGAGCGAGCAGTTGTGTTGTTGTGTATTGTGTGTGTGTGTGTGTGTGTATAAAAGTTTTTTTCCAGCTCTTTGTTGCTCTGTGAGGCTCATGCTTGTGGCAGGGGCCATTTTGTGTGCTTTTGCAATGCTGCTTAGGCAGGGGGTTGGACTAGATGATCTTGCAAGGTCCCCTTTTCCAACTCTGTTAAATCTGTTAAATGTGTTTAACAGATTTAAACCATGCCCACCTGGTCACATGACCACCAAGCACGCCCATCCGGTCACATAACCACAAAGCACGCCTGATTCACCTGACCACCAAGCCACACCCACCTGAAACCACACCCACCAGGCATCAAGCCACACTCACAAAACAAGCCACTCCCACAGAACCGGTAGGGAAAATTTTTACATTTCACCCCTGAGTCAAAGGAAAGATGAGAAGTAGCTTAGATTGCAGAAGGACTGGGTGTTTGAAAAGAGACCCTCCCTAGTTTCTTTGTACAGGTAAAGGGGGAGAAATGTACTTTCAGACTTGCCAGATAATGTTTTTTTATACTCTAACAATAAACGTAGTAAGTACTCATGGTTGATGCTTCTTGTCTGGACTATCTTGAAGGGCTCTCACCAATCTTGAAAATCTCAATTACATCTCTCTCCCTGATCAGCCTCAGTCTTGTCTTATAAAACTTG
This sequence comes from Diadophis punctatus similis, assembly GCA_023053685.1. Classification (NCBI taxonomy): domain Eukaryota; kingdom Metazoa; phylum Chordata; class Lepidosauria; order Squamata; family Dipsadidae; genus Diadophis; species Diadophis punctatus. The sequence goes on along the minus strand of JALIGW010000003.1, from coordinate 9,074,970 downwards.
TTCCCCTTGTTTAACATCTTTTAAATGCAGTCTATCTATAGAGACAGATGCTCTTAAAATTAACTTCTGTTCAAAAATATCCTTCAATATGTCCAATGTTAAAATATTTTCCTCAATTCTGTATTAATAAGTCCAATTTAAGTGTTCTTCTCCTTTAATTGTAATCTTCAGTTTCTTTTGGTTCCCTCTAGTATCCATCCTATGAAGACCCATCCTATCATGATTTTTTTAAAAAAATTGAAAACAAAAGCATTTTCCCACTTGAAGGATTTTTATAATTAATTCCGAATAGTCCATCTAAACCATTTATAATTTTCCAAAACCAGAGGTGGTATTCAGCCAGTTTGGACCAATTCAGGCAAATCGGTAGTGGTCATTTTGATCAGTTCAGAGAACTAGCAAATACCACCTCCGGTTGGCCCTCCCTCCCGTCCCCGCCGTTCCCTGTCCTATATTCCCTTTGGTTTTAGCTCAGCTAATTCATGCGGCAAAGCGGATTGCTGCACCACAGTTGAGCTAAACAAGAGGTCAGCTCACCAGCGCTGACACCGAGGGCGGTCTTTGAGTGCTGCCACATTTTCAAGCAGCGCGTGTGAGCCATGCGCATGCACGGACGGTTTTGCGCATGCGTGGATGAGCTCACATTTTTGGTGCTGCTGGGCGAACTGGTAGGTAAATTATGTGAATCCCACCCCTGTACCAAAACCCAGTTCTAATAATCCTTTTGCTTTCTATTCACCCCAAAATTTGAACCCTTAAATCTTTTTTTTTGCTAAGAATTGAAGGAAGCTCACAGATGTTTTCAACCTTGTCGATCCAAAAGTTCCTAATAGCCAAAATAGAATAGAATAGAATAGAATAGAATAGAATAGAATAGAATAGAATAGAATAGAATAGAATAGAATAGAATAGAATAGAATAGAATTCTTTATTGGCCAAGTGTGATTGGACACACACTTTTCTTTGGTGCATATGCTCTCAGTGTACATAAAAGAAAAGATACATTTGTCAAGAATCATGAGGTACAACACTTAATGATTGTCATAGGGTACAAATAAGCAATCAGGAAACAATCAATATTGATATAAATCGTAAGGATACAAGCATCAAGTTATAAGTGGGAGGAGATGGGTGATAGAAACAATGAGAAGACTAATAGTAATAGTAATGCAGCCTTAGTGAATAGTTAGTGGTGAGGGAATTATTTGTTTAGCAGAGTGATGGCGTTCGGGAAAAAAACTGTTCTTGTGTCTAGTTGTCTTGCTGTGCAGTGCTCTATAGCGTCGTTTTGAGGGTAGGAGTTGAAACAGTTTATGTCCAGGATTCGACATAAACAATAAAATAAACATAAACATAAAAAATAAACAAAACAATTGCACTTAAAAGTGATTAAAGAAAGAAGTTTGCAAACCCAGTGTTCTTCCGAAGGTGCTGATTGTGGTTTGAGCAAGATGGTTATTTCCTCATCTCCCAGAGCTCTGAACCCACCAAAAACTGCTTTGTTGAGAACTCCCCGCAAGGACCATCTGTCTGGAGCACTTATAGATGATCTCTTCTTATTCAGAGATGGATTATAATATGTTGGCTCTGCTTTTAGCAGAGCCATTTTCAATTTGCCATTTCTTCCCCAGAAGTCACTCCAATATTCTCCTAAAACAAATTTTACTAAATCAAAAATTTAGGATTTTTTTTTTTTGCTTAAGAGAAAAATTAGCATTTTTAAAAGCAGCACGTTTCCTCCCAATGTAGTGGTGTAAATAAGAAATAGCTGCACATCTTGATCTCTCAGATGACCTTAAAGTCGGAGTTGCAGAAAATTATTTCCAATTTCTAGAAACCTGGAGTTTCAGCCACTGTGCTGAGTGCAGAAATTACATTCAATCTGAGGAGCTTGAACTGTATCAATGGTCCATGAAAGACACGCCTGCTCATCACCTACTGTTCCCCAAATCTGCTGACTGTCATTGTTTCTATTTTGCCTGGACTCTTCTTCAGTCAATGGACATGTTGCTTCTTATGTGCCAACAAGAGCCTGGCATGCTAATTAGTGAGCCATTTCATTAAGATTTTGCAGTAATTGCTTTATTAGGCTAAGCTTCAGTGAGCTCCAGATAATGTTTGCATTCATTCAGAGTTGGAAAGAAACAAGAATGGCTTTAAAAAAAGAAAAAAGAGAAGCCACCTTCTGGTTGGTGATTCAATTGTAAGGGATGTAAATTTAGGAAAGGATATCGAGGTTTTGAAAGAGGTCAGGTGTCTGCCAGGTGCTACTGCCAGCAGAGACAAGAGGCGCATTCTTAAGATTGTCAAGAATGCCAGTAAGGACTGTGATGTTGATGCTATTATACATCTTGGCACAAATGATCTGTCCCAAAAAGATGTACTTTCTGTGCAGAATGACTTCCAGAGGTTGGGGTATGAACTTAGTAGTATAGGTTGTAGGCTTAACTTTTCAGAGGTTTTACCAGTATATAAGGAACAAAAAGGGAAAGGCCAATGTGTAGCAGAGTTTAATGTGTGGCTAAAGGAGTGGTGTAAAAGGGAAAGCTTTGGTTTTATTAGTCATGATGTCTGCAGCTGGTCCAATGAAAAACTGTACAAAAGAGATGGTTTGCATCCATCAAAGAAAGGGACTGAGCTACTTGGTATTAAATTCAGAGATTTCCTGGATAAACATTTAAACTGAACAGCGGGGACAGAGAATTAATTGATACAGATCATTTCTGTCCCCAGCAATCTAAAATTAATAGGGTTAACAGTGTACACAACATAGATGTGTGTGCGGGTAAGTTTATCAGCTCTGCTGTCAAGCAAAGCCAAGCATTTAATAGTGAGTGCCATACCATGTGCACTAATCAAACAGGTGGCAAGAAAGTAGGGGCAGTCAGGCACAACACAGGTTATGTAGACAATAAACACAGGGTCAATCAAAATGGACTTAAATGTCTATACACCAATGCACAGAGTATGAGGAATAAACAGGGAGAATTAGAAATTCAAGTAAATGAGGGAAGATATGATATAGTTGCCATAACGGAAACTTGGTGGGATGAAACTGACAAATGGAATATACAGCTAGAGGGATTTAAATTATTTAAAAGAAACAGACCAAATAAAAGAGGAGGTGGAGTTGCAATATACGTAAGAAATAACTACATCTCTACAAAAATAGAGCACAACAATAATGAAAATCATCTTGAATGCATTTGGGTCAATATTAAAGGGGAGCGAAATGACATTGCCATAGGTCTATACTACAGGCCACCCAACCAAACAGAGGAAGTAGATGAACTTTTTGCTAGTCAGCTAACTAAGGTATGTAGGAAGCACATCACAATAGTAATGGGGGATTTTAACTACCCTGACATCAACTGGGAGACAAACTCTGCTCCAAGTGGAAGATCCAACAGGTTCCTAACAAACCTAGCAGACAATTTTGTTTCCCAAAAAGTAGAGAAGGGAACAAGGGGATCAGTTATATTGGACTTAATTCTCACTAACAGAGATGAAATGATAGAAGGTGTTGAAGCTAAAGGAACCTTGGGGGCAAGTGATCATGCAATATTGGAATTCAACATTATGCAAGCACAAGCAGTAGAACAAAATCAAACTAGAGTCTTGGACTTTAAGAGAGCTAATTTCAATAAACTTAGAGAGAACTTGGGAAAGATTCCATGGATGAGAATCCTCAAGGGGAAAACAACTCAAGAAGCTTGGGAAATTTTGAAAAGTGAGATTATAAAAGCCCAGACTAGCACAATACCAATGAAGAAGAAAAATAATAGGTCTCAAAAGAAACCAGCATGGCTGCATAAAGAACTCTCTGACAAATTGAAAGACAAACAGGACAAGTATAAAAAGTGGAAAGAAGGGGAAATAACTAAGGTAGAATACCAGCAAATAGCCCGAGCCTGTAAAGATGAAGTGAGGAAAGCTAAGGCTCACAATGAACAAAGGCTTGCGACAAAAGTAAAAAGTAACAAAAAAAGCTTCTTCCAACATATTAAAAACAAGAAAAAAGTCAAGGAAACAATTGGTCCATTGCAGGGAGAAAGTGGCAAGAAGGTGACAAGCAACAGGGAGAAAGCAGAGCTACTTAACACGTATTTTGCATCTGTCTTTACACAAAGGGAAAAAACAGTCCAACCTATCAAAAACAGCATCACAAAAAACATATTAGGAACACAAGTTAAAATAGGGAAGAAAATGGTAAAGGAACACCTGTCTACCCTAGACGAATTCAAATCACCAGGATCAGATGGATTATACCCCAAGGTTCTGAAGGAACTGGCAGATGAGATCTCAGAACCACTGAACTATATCTTTCAAAGATCCTGGAGCACCGGGGAACTGCCAGAGGACTGGAAAAGAGCTGATGTAGTTCCCATCTTCAAAAAAGGGAAAAAAACAGATCCAGGAAACTACAGACCTATCAGCCTGACCTCAATACCAGGGAAGATTCTGGAAAAGATAATCAAGCAACGAATCAATGAACACCTAGAAGCAAACAAAGTAATAACCAAAAGCCAACATGGGTTTGTCAAAAACAGATCATGCCAGACTAATCTTATTACATTCTTTGACAAAGTGACAAAATTAGTGGACCAGAGGAATGCTGTCGATGTGGTTTACTTGGACTTCAGTAAGGCATTTGATAAAGTAGACCATAACCTACTTCTAGATAAAGTAGAAAAATGTGGGATGGACAGCAACACCATCAGATGGATTCAAAACTGGCTAACCAACCGCACTCAACGTGTAGTGCTCAATGGAACTGCATCTACATGGAGGGAAGTTTGCAGTGGAGTACCCCAAGGCTCTGTTTTAGGCCCAGTACTCTTCAACATCTTTATCAATGACTTGGATGAGGGAATAGATGGGGAACTCATCAAATTTGCAGATGACACCAAACTGGCAGGAATAGCCAACTCTCCAGAAGATAGGCTCAAGATACAGAAGGATCTTGACAGACTTGAGCATTGGGCGCTATCAAACAAAATGAAATTCAATGGTGAAAAAAGTAAGGTTCTACATTTAGGCAAGAAAAACAAAATGCACAGGTACAGTATATGTGGTACCTTGCTCAACAGTAGTAACTGTGAGAGGGATCTTGGAGTCCTAGTGGACAACCATTTAAATATGAGCCAGCAGTGTGCAGCAGCTGCCAAAAAAGCCAACACAGTTCTAGGCTGCATTAACAGAGGGATAGAATCAAGATCACGCGAAGTGTTAATACCACTTTATAATGCCTTGGTAAGGCCACACTTGGAATACTGCATTCAGTTTTGGTCGCCACGATGTAAAAAGGATATTGAGACTCTAGAAAGAGTGCAGAGAAGAGCAACAAAGATGATTAGGGGACTGGAGGCTAAAACATATGAAGAACGGTTGCAGGAACTGGGTATGTCTAGTTTAATGAAAAGAAGGATCAGGGGAGACATGATAGCAGTGTTCCAATATCTCAGGGGTTGCCACAAAGAAGAGGGAGTCAAACTATTCTCCAAAGCACCTGAAGGTAGAACAAGAAGTAAATGGTGGAAACTAAACAAGGAGAGAAGTAACTTAGAACTAAGGAGAAATTTCCTGACAGTTAGGACAATTAATCAGTGGAACAGCTTGCCTCCAGAAGTTGTGAATGCTCCAACACTGGAAGTTTTTAAGAAGATGTTGGATAACCATTTGTCTGAAGTAGTGTAGGGTTTCCTGCCTAGGCAGGGGGTTGGACTAGAAGACCTCCAAGGTCCCTTCCAACTTTGTTGTTATTATTATTATTATTAAAAAGAAATCTTAGCATACAGTATGAGTATTTGTGTGTGTGTGTGTGTGTGTGTGTGTGTGTGTGAGAGAGAGAGAGAGAGAGAGAGAGAGAGAGAGAGAGAGAGAGAGAGAGAGAGAGAGAGAGAGAGAGAGAGAGAGAGAGAGAGAGGAGAGAGAGAGAGAGAGAGAAGGGGGGGGAAGAGAGAGAACATTTATTTGTTTTTCTTTTTGAAGAAGTAAAAGTTCTTCAAAAGTCAGATAAAACCAATTATCTGATGCAGGTAACAAAGCGTGAAATGTCACAACTCTCTAGGTGCATCATCCTTAGAGGAGGCAGAATTTCTTATTTCAAGATATTGGACCAATTCAGTTCAAACCGTTATTGTCAGAGTACAACATGTGTACAATGAGATTGGCTGAGCCTCCCTTCGTGCACTCCCCCAACCCAATACAACTCACAGTGAAAGACACAACATCCCTGACCCAGTGAATCCTACTAACAAACACACAATCCTACTACTCCATGTGAGCTTATTGCACATCGTGCTGGCCCCGCAAGTCAACTGTACTATATTGTTGCAAAGTTATTTTCCATTCAGAAGTCTGACACCCCATGGACAAAAACTGTTCTTCAGCCTGTTTGTATGGCTGCCTATGCTTCTATATCTCCTTCCCAATGGCAGGAGAATAAAAAAGTGCTGACCAGGGTGTGAGTTGTCCTTGAGGATTTTCCTCACTCTTCTAAGGCAGCAAGCCCTAGCAATGTCGTCTAGCTGTATCAGGGGACAGCCCACAATGTTTTGTGCTGTGCTCACCACCCTTTGTAATGTCTTTCTATCCGTGGCTGTCAAGCCGGCATACCACACCATAATGCAATGAGTGTGGATGCTTTCTATTGTGGACCAGTAAAGAGGAGGTCATCAGTTGTTGTTCCACTTTGTTTTTTCGCAAGACCCTGAGAAAGTGGAGTCTTTGTTGGGCCTTTCTGGCCACCTGGGTTGTGTTGATTTTCCAGGCGAGATCTTTGCTGAGGTAGATTCCCAGGAATTTAAAGGAGGAAACTCTCCACACACAGCCCTCCTCGATGTAAAGTGGGGCAGGTTCCTCCCTCTTCTTCCGGAAGTGTAACACCATTTCCTTTGTCTTGCTGATGTTCAGGTGCAGGTTGTTTTCCAAGCACCATGTAGATTATTTTTGAACCTCCCCCCTGTGCGCTGTTTCGTCTCTGCCTGTAATAAGACCCAGTACAGTGGAATCATCTGCGAACTTAATGATCACAGTGGATGGGTCAGACTATACACAATCATGTGTGTACAGTGAATACAGGTAGGGACTGAGCACACAGCCTTGTGGGGAGCCAGTGTTAAGCTTCAGGGAGGTGGATATGACAGACCCAACCCTCACTCTTTGTGGCCGGTCCCTCAGAAAGTCTTTGATCCAGTTGCAGATGGAAGAGGGAAAATCCAAGTTAGTCAGCTTTTTGATAAGGATGCTTGGCAGAATGGTATTAAAGGCCGAGCTATAGTCTATGAAAAGCATCCTGACATAGTTTCCGGGTTTCTCCAGATGGCTCGCTACAGAATGTAAAGCAGTTGACCTATTCCCCCTGTAGGCAAACTGGTGTTTGTCAGTCTGGTGGGAGGCATGTCCTAAGGTGTTGGAGAACCAAACTCTCGAAGCATTTCATCACTACAGACTTTAATGTGATAGGTCTGTAGTCATTTAGGCAGTTAATTGCTGTTTTCTTTGGGACTGGGACAATAGTGGCTACTTTCAAGCATGATGGAACACAGGCCATTTGCAGGGAGATGTTAAAGATCCTTGTCAGGACCCCTGCTAATTGATCGGCACAATTCTTTACCACTATCCCCAGCACCCCATCTGGACCTGCAGCTTTATTAGGATTCACAGCCTTCAATACAGCTCTCACTCGGTGTTCGTAAAGATCATGATGATGATCTTCGTCCATCGTGTTTGAAGAGGACCTTGACATCTGGGGGGGGAGGATGTCAAGACTTGCGCCCATATCCAACTGTTCATAAAGAGTGAGTGGCTGGGAATCAGAAGGTCAGCGGGCAGAGGCTACAGGATCTGGTCTTTTCACCTCGTAGCAGGTGAAGAAGGTGTTCAACTCCTCTACCAATGAGGCATCAATGTTGACCGTATTCCTTGTGTTGCCCTTATAGTTCGTTAGATGCTGCAGTCCTTGCCACACTTGCTTTGGATTGTTATCTGCTAAATGGTTCTCCACCTTATTTTTGTATTGTTGTTTTGCCCTCCTAATGCCTCTTCTGAGGTTTGCCCTGGCCTCTCTATATGTATCACTGCCCCCTGCCTTAAAGGCAGAATCCTGGGCTCTCAGAAGCATCCCTACCTCAGCAGTCATCCAAGGTTTATGATTCCCGTAGACTCTGATGCACTTATCCATTGTTATTTGACAGCTTGCCGATGTCTGCCTGAGGGCTCTGAGGCCCGAAACGAGCAATCAGTCTTCTGAGCACTCTCTCTCTTGCCGCTTGAGCAGCTGCCTTAAAGACCGACTATTTTGCCTCCACTCGATCAATCGCGGCCGAATCAGCTGTTTTCTCTGATCAGAAGGCAAGATAAAAGGAGAGAGAGTGTCGGGTCGGCTAAGGGAGCCAGGCTCCAGCCGATGGGAGAGGAACGGTGGCCGCTCAAGCGCGAGGCTTCTGCAGGCTTGTCGTTCTTTAGTCAGTTTCAAAGTACCTCTCTCCCTGGCAGACACTGGATGGATGGCTTTGGGCACCCCTTGGTAGATAAGTCCTGCCTGTTATGGGGCCCCTGCCTGCAGATGGGCAGCAGGCCTCGGTTGGGTAGGAACCTCTATCCTCCCACAACCCGATGATATTAGCCAGCTGTCAAACAGGGAATAGTCACTCACGATTGATTTTATAATTTGAAGAATGATGTAGATAGTTGGTGAAGGAGTCATGAAGAATGGGTTAAGCACTGTCCTATTTGGCTAAAGACCGAGAAAAAAGAGGGGGTACCAAGGCAAGAGGGTTCTATTTATACTTTTGAAAACTCAGTCCTGATTGGCTAGAGGGCAGGTTTAACCCATTCTTGGAGGCTGGCTCCACCCACTATGGAGAACTGCACATACTGCGCAAACTTAGGGAGAACTGTCTTTAGACAGGCTTGATTGAACAGCCACGACAAGAGAGCTGTTAGAATATTCATGAGCTGGAAGAGTCATGTGGTAACTCTGTCAGCCAATGTGAGTAAAGTGCTACTGAGCATATGCAAAGAATTAAGCTAGGAGCTGGACGTGTTCTCCAGTCTCGGTCTGTCTCTGTATCTCCCTGTGTAAAGTCTTCATTGTGCTATGATGTCTGGAAGAAGTATGCTTTCTACTTGCTGTAAAGAAGAATGTATGGTACTGTAAATAGTTTGATATGATTATAAAGAAGTTATTTAATTCAGCTAAAGGCAGTCAATTGTGTGAGCTTCTGATTTATTCTTCAACAGATAATTAAAATTCTCTGATAAAAGCCCTCTGGATGAGTTTGCTGCTGCCCGGAGATGATGTCATATAGCTTAGAAAGCGCCATGCTGACATTGGCATCAGGTGGGATATAAACAGCTATAACAATTATCATGGTGATTTCTCTAGGCAGATAAAATGGCCTACATGTGACAGTCATCAGTTCCACATCTGGGGAGCAATACGTATAAACTACCCTGCTGTTGACACACCAGTCTATATAGATACAGTTTGATACAGGTATATAGATACCAGACAATTTGATGGCTGTTAAATGATGAAATAAGACCTTGCAACTTGCTTTGGTCTGTGCAAGCAGAAGTAAATGTGTTTACTAATTTTGGATTTTAATTTTAAATGGGGACAAAAGAAGAAAAATATTTATTTGGCTGCGCCTCAATGCTGCTCAGACCAGCTTCTAAAAGTGTTTGATTTTTTATTCTTGTATTGGACTGACAAGGTGACTGTGGGGAGGCAAAAGCAGATTGAACAGAGGTAGCTTTATTCATTCATTTCAAGATGTATATACTGCCTCTTAGGCAGCACCTTCACCAAAAGACCTTGAGAAAAATTGGCGGTGGGAATCAACATTATAGTATTCATTATCTATATATGGATCAAAACATCAGTCAAATCTCAAAACACTGAAGCTTTAAATCATTAAAAACATGGCACTCTGAATAAAGACTGAATGGCACATCATAATTATTAATTAAAATTAGCTTGAGATGTATAAACTCTGTGAGGGTTGCAGTTGTAGTGCTTTGGAAAGGAGGAGTTAGAGAAGCCTGCCTTACTGAGCAACAGAGATGAGCAGCTGACCGAGTAGAACAATGTTGGAATTTGTTATTAGGAGATGCAGAGTTGTCTACCGGCTCTGCTGATTCAAAAGAGGATTGGTCCAGTTGGAAGTCATTGGGATCAATGCAGGGGTGAAATCCAGCAGGTTCTGACAGGTTCTGGAGAACCGGCAGCGGAAATTTTGAGCAGTTCGGAGAACCGGTAGTGGAAATTTTGAGTAGTTCAGAGAACCGGCAAATACCACCTCTGGCTGGCCCCAGAGTGGGGTGGGAATGGGGATTTTGCAGCATCCTTCCCCTGTCATGCCCACCAAGCCACGCCCACCAAGCCACACTATGCCCACCAAGCCACGCCCACAGAATCGGTAGTAAAAAAAATTGGATTTCACCACTGGATCAATGGCTATTAGCCTTGAAGGTGGTGTGATTGCATGCATTAGGCATCTCTGGGGAGATGCTGGGAGACTTATTTGTGCAATTGGTTGATCATTGTAAAACAGACAGGTGGACTAGATGGGTCAGAGATCTTATCTAGCAAGATACTCCTTGTGATCTTATATTCTTAAGATTAGACAATAGTTAGCATGCACCCTGGGAGTTTTAAAAATATGCATAAGGTAAAGGTAAATGTTCCCCTCGCATATACATGCTAGTCATTCGGCGGTAGTGCTCATCTCCGTTTCTAATCCAAAGAGCAGCACTGTCTGATGACATTTCCGTGGTCATGTGGCCAGCATGACTAAACGCCGAAGGCACACAGAACGCTGTTACCTTCCCACCAAAGGTGGTCCCTATTTTTCTACTTGCATTTTTTACATGCTTTTGAACTGCTAGGTTGGTAGAAGCTGGGGCAAGTAACGGGAGCTCACTCCATTATGCGGCGCTAAGGATTTGAACCGCTGAACTGCCAACTTTTCTGATGGACAAGCTCAGCATCTTAGCCACTGAGCCACCGCGTCCTCTTTAAAAAATATGCATAGACACCTTTATATAATGGCTACCACGGGGGATATGGCCATTTACAGAAAACTTGGTAAGGCTATATCCAATCATTTCCCCTACCACTGACCCCAACCCTAACCCTACCCAATCAAAATGTTGAATTGCACTTAGCAATCTTTTTGTAACGATTATATTTTAAACATAGGAATAGGGATTATGTATACCCCATGGACATCTTTATAATAATGGTGATACACAATACACTACACTTTGAATATTGCATCCACTTTTGGTCGCCATAATATTAAAAAAAGATGTTGAGACTCTAGAAAGAGTGCAGAGAAGACCAACAAAAATGATTAGGAGACTGGCGGCTAAAACATATGAAGAACAGTTGCAGGAATGTAATAAAAAGAAGGACTAGGGGTGACACTGCTAGTGTTTCAATATCCAAGAGGATATCCAATAGCCAGAAAGAAGAGGGGGTCAACCTATTCTCCAAAGCACCTGAAGGCAGGACAAGAAGCAATGGATGGAAACTACAGTAATCAAGGAGAGAATTAACCTGGAACTAAGGAGAAATCTCCTGACAGTGAGAACAATTCAGTGGAACAACTTGCCTCCGGAAGTTGTGGGTGCGATAACCAATTGGATAACCAATTGTCTGACATGGTATAGGGTTTCCTGCCTGAGCAGGGGGTTGGACTGGAAGACCTCCAAGTGTTGGGGTGAGAATAAAATCTCATAGAGACAATTTAGATCTTTTCTTGGAATTCAGACAGTTAGAAATAAAACCAAGATTAAATGTCTAATAGAAAATATTTATTTCAGTACAAAAACAATAAATCCTGAATAATTACATCTTTGCTAAGAAAACACAACCGTTCAGGTCAAGAGCTAAGTCAGAATAATAATAATGGTGGTTTAGGAATGCACACATGCGCAAAGAACATCATATCACGTGTTCTGCTTATATTGGAATGTACCATAATATTAAATAGGGTGCATCACCCTGCATAGACATACAACTGACAATATTCACTACGTGACACCAAGGTCCCTTCCAATTCTGTTATTCTATTACATATGCAGAATGTCTGTTCTTTTAACATGTTGCTTTAGGAGATGCCAGCTCTTCTTTAGATTGGGAATGTAACAGCCCAGACAGCGGTGGGATTCAGCCGGTTTGCACTGGTCAGGGGAACTGGTTGTTAAATTATCCACTCCCCACTATCAAAGTGGATCCTGGGCACTGCACTGCAATGGAGAAACGGGCAATGGAGCGGCCAGCATGAGTGAAGGAGAAGGCTGCTTTCCCTCTTTCTTCTCCCTGCTCCTCCTCCTACCCTCATGCTGGCTACTCCTTTTCCCATTTCTCCATTGCAGCGCAGCACCCAGGATCCACTTTATTAGCGGGGTGGGGGTGGATTAATTTAACAACTAGTTCACCCAGAGTCAGGTTGGCCATCGTGGGAGGCTCGTCCCACATGTGCGGCAGAGCTGGGGGATGGACCACGCCTCCCACGACAGCCAACCTGACCCTGGGAGAAAAGGTTGTTAAATTATTTGAATCCCACCACTGACGCTGCCCAGGGACATCATCTTATTTTATTTATTTACTTACTTAATAGATTTGTATGCTGCCCAACTCCCAAAGGGACTCTGGGCGGCTCACAGCATATTAAATACAAAATCTAAAAAACAGTCAAAAAAATTAAGAACAAGATTAAAATAATGCAAATAATTAAAACATTTTAAAGCATTTTTTAAAAAACCAAAAAAAACCCCACCACAATTTATTTATTTATTTGGCTTTTCTTATATGCCGCCCAACTCCCGAGGGACTCAAACCCAATGATGCACTCATGAGGCCAAGAATAATCGGTGTTATATTAAAATCCTTGGCCCCAGGCCTGACGGCAAAGCCATGTTTTTAATGCTTTTCTGAAGGCTGGCAGGGTGGGAATAATGCGGATCTCGGGGGGTAGTGTATTCCAGAGAGCCGGTGCTGCCACAGAGAAGGCCCTCGTTCATGGGCCTGCCAGCCGACATTGTTTGGCTGATGGGACCACCAGCAGACCAACTCTGTGGGCTCTAATCGGTCTTAGGGAGGTATGTTGGAGAAGGCGGTCTTGGAGGTAAACTGGTCCTAAGCCATGTTTAGTCTTTCTATAGAAGTACTTTATATAGAGAGCATAGGAAGACCCAGAGCAGATCAAAGGCTCATCCAGTATTCCATAACTTCACAGTAGCATACATGGTACTGCAGAATATACAGATAAGATATGGGAGCAATCAATCTCTTCTTGTCTTCCCATAATAAATATTCAAAGGCAACTTGATGCTGATCTTGTACATATCACAAGGCCATCATAACTACTGGCTGCATTGTCCAGAGTGTCTTCAGAATCTCTTGGTGTCTACTTGCCGCATCTGCCTTACAAAAAAGATTTTAGTGCTTTTTTAATGGAAAAGAAATAAAGTATCAGTAAAGTACTGATATCCAAGAATGTCTTCAGGGCACAAGCTGTCTCCAAAAGTTGCCTTAGAAAATAAAAATAATGGGTAGTTGCAGTATAGCATTTTCCTTGGATATGTGACAACTCTCCTCCCAAGGGACACAAATAAGTATGGATGTTAAGAGAGCACCTTCTAAGCTCCCTCCACAGAGGTGATTTTTGTGCAAAAGTTCATTACATGTTTTCCAAATATAAAATAAGTTCACTAGCCTGAAAAAGTTGGAGATTTCTAGCTAATCTGATTAACGTTAACTTCTCCATGGTCTCAGCAATTTTAAAAGAGAACTCAAATCCAAAACCTTCTACCTAGCATGCTTATATTTTACCTTTGTTATCATTCCAGAGTTCTTTGAGGCAATAATAAATGTTAAGGAATTGTGATTTGAAATAATTCATTTTAAATTTAATCCACTCCTCTACTCGCCACAGAATACCTTATGCAACCAGACTTGAACTCCTGGGCTTAGAAAGCTTAGAACTACGTCGCCTTAGGCACGACCTAAGCATAGCTCATAAAATTATCTGCTACAACGTCCTTCCTGTCAACGACTACTTAAGCTTCAACCACAACAATACACAAGCACACAACAGATACAAACTCAAAGTGAACCGCTCCAAACTTGACTGTAGAAAATACGACTTTAGCAACAGAGTGGTAAATGCCTGGAACTCACTACCTGACTCTGTGGTTTCGTCACCAAACCCCCAAAACTTTACCCTTAGACTGTCCACTGTTGACCTCACCCGATTCCTAAGAGGTCAGTAAGGGGCATGCATAAGTGCACCAGCGTGCCTACCGTCCCTGTCCTAATGTTCCCTCTTATCAGTACCCATCTTATGTATATAAACAATGTTATACCAATGTATATTATCAATACGTACTTGACAAAATAAAATAAATAAAATAAAAATAAAAATAAACATGGCTAGTCTACTTAATTTTCCCAAATGACATCATGGTGAAATGGCCCTGGAATTTTTCAGCTACACTACAGGCTTTGAGGGCCTTTTGAGGTGTGCTTGAAGACACACACCACAAGATCTCCAGAAAAATCAACAAAATCATGAAAGCCTATCCAGGCTTCCCTATGTTCCATTTTATATTAAACAAAAGAAGGATTATTCTGAGTTTCTTTCTCATGCTTGCTTCAGTTCTGTTTAATCTTTTTTGCAAGTCCTTCCTTAAAGGCTCTTTCATGTATTTCACAAGATTATTTATTCTTTTACATAAATAAATTTGTGAAAATCCTTACTAAGACATTGTGTAGAATCCAGAACTCAGATCCTGAAACTCATCTTCATAATTGTATGAATTTATTTTTAGAAAATGAACCTGTGAGCATCTAGATTGCTGGCATTAAAGTAGATACTTGATTATACAGCTATGATGAGCTTTCTTCATCACATTTGTAAATGAAATGATTGTTTCTTTTTAACATTTAAATGACATCATGAACAATGATTTTTCAAGTAGGTTCCCACCTCACCTCAACCTTTAGTCATGTTGGGAGTTCTGCTCAACTCTTGTAGGACTTTTTTTCTGCATCAACATGAAACTGATGATAAAACTGAGCAGCAGATCATCTGGATTTATGGCATTTGTTTGCAGGAATTCTGCCTAGTTTATCACTTAACACACTATACAAAATTAAAATCAGAATAACGTTTCAGAAATGGTAAATGAGCAATAGAATAGTGTGTGTCTTCCGCTAGTTGGGCAATGAAACATCTGTAAGCAAACAACCAAGGTCAGAGAGCACCAAGGACTCCTCAGTTCAACCCTGAGCTGTATTATATTCTCTTCTATTGGATAGATAGATAGATAGATAGATAGATAGATAGATAGATAGATAGATAGATAGATAGATAGATAGATAGATAGATAGATAGATAGATAATTGCTTGTTCTGATTATCCTGAAAGCATCAAGTTGATCACCGCAAAGCTTAAAATGAGCCTTAGGCTGATCCATAAAACCAGCAAATATTGCTGAATATCTACAGACTCAGCTCATTTATATGTTAGCTTTTCCAATGCTTATAATGTGTATGTGTGTACAAGGGCATCCATATATGCAGATCAGAGGTGGGTTCCTGCCGGAGCTGTCCAGTACGCAACTCCAGTAGGGAGCGGCCAATTGCGCAATTTGCGTGCGACCGCCCCAGAGCCCTCTCTGCCGGTCCGTCGCGCGCGTCGCCATCTTTTTCTGTGAATTTTTGGGCGATTTTGCTTCTGCACATGCGTGGAAGCAAAATCGCGCTGAAATCTCGTGAGGGGACGTGCGTGCACGTGAGATTTCGGCGAGATTTTGCTTCCATTTTGCTTCCATAGGGCTGTATGCTCTATGAAGTTGTTGGTTCCCTATTTTCAGAAAACACCACTAAAGGTCGATGTTACTGTTCAAAGACTTAAAAAAATAGTGGGATCTTTCATATTCTCGTCTTCAGGACTCTTCCTGAAGTTCAGAAGGGCAAAAAAATGGAAGACCTCTGGAATGAGCTGCCGATTCTTTTGGTTGAATCATGTAGTGCCTCTCCTTCTCTTGCCAAAATAAATCTTTGTGAAGCTGCACCACAAACTAAAACATTTTTCCCACTCTACAGAATAATGTAATTATAATTACTATCCATGTAAATTATTAATAACGGAGCCACTAATACTTCAGTCTGACCTTTTGTTCTCCCGCAATTATAAAGGCTAACACAGAGTTGAGATTGCCTAATGTTAATATAGTGGAAAATGCTTGAAGATTAGCAGAGTGGCAGCATTTCTCTCTATTTAAGTTTTCAGCTTATCCAGGACAAATATAACAAGACAATGTCAATTTTCTCCCCACAAGGAAGAAAAGATGGGAAGATGCTAACACAATCTGTAGGCAATGCAACAATATATGGACATTGGTACAAGGAGCTGGGAGATCTCAGTTATAACAATAAAGATATGATCAGGGTTTGAGCATGGAATGGATCAAATATGCAAGTTCCAAATATGAAGTGGAAGAATGAAATCGACCAGTTTCCATGATAAAAGAGTGTCTATAATCTCACCATTTTTCAAGGAGAATCTTCAAGAATCTCTTGGAAATGCTGTGTCTCATTGATAGGGAATCAGAGGAATGTGGAATGAAATCAAAGATGTTGTTAAGGGAAACAATGTGAAAAGAGACCAGAAAAAAACCCACAACAAACAAAAAAGAGAAGAATCCTGAAGCAGTAATACATTAATAAAGATGAAAAGAATATCCTAAAATACCGGACAGTAGGAATCTGTAGAGGTGCTAACCAAATTGGGCCAGCGAAGCTGAAGAATGACCCAATGGTCATCAAACTAGAAGAAGCAAGTGTACACACCAACACCAAAGAAAGTAGACTTAACAGGGTGTGCAAAGTATTGTACAATTCATTCCTTAATTTCTCATGCTTGTGAAATAATGTTCAAGATGATCTAACACAGATTAGAGCCCTACATAGAAAGGGAAACATTCATGTTGGTTTTTAGAAAAGGCTGAGGAACAAGAGACATTATTCTTGATGCACACTGAGTAATTGAGAAATCCAAAGAATAGCAAAAAGACATTCACTGACGATGGGAAGGCCTTCAATTGTGTTAATCATGTCAAGCTATGGAATATCCTTAGTAAAGTAGGAATCTCAGAACATCCTCATAAAAAGTCTGTACATAGGACAGCAAGCGAGTCTGGGCAGAAAACAATGAAGTAGATTGTCCCAAAGGGGCTTTTTCAAGAAGCAACTGGACTTTCTTGTTTTTCTTTTCTTTTTTAAAAATATTTTTATTATACATTTTTCTTTATAATACATCACGTTTCCAGTTTTGCAACGACAGTGTACCGGCTGTATCCATTCCTTTTTAAGTATACATAGTGTTATACACCCTGATTATAACCAATATTCTCTTAATCATACATTATAGTCTCTTTTAAATGCATAATGTTGTACGTCATAGTTATAACCATTATTTTCATAATTATACCATAACCTTCTATATAGTTCTCTCTATATACATTTTAATCTATAGTCACGTACAGTCCAATAGTAATATTTTTACAGTATATCTTCTTATATATGTCTATATAACTGTATTTATTTCTATTTTGTTAAACTTCTTTCGTTATTAAATTACTAATCTTTGCACCTGTTATCTAACCATTTGTACAATAGGTCCCATGTTGAGTAATACTCTGAATCTTCTTTATCCTTAAGTTCCATCGTTAACCTGTCCAATTCGGCACATTCTAGTATTTTCTTTATTACCTTTTCGTCTATAGGTATACTTTCATTTTTCCAATTTTGTGCATATGTGATTCTAGCTGCTGTTATTACATGTAACATTAACAGATTAACAGAGTTGGAAGGGACCTTGCAGGTCATCTAGTCCAACCCCCTGCCCAAGCAGGAGACCCTACATTTGCCTCTACCTAGGATCGAACAACCTGCTGATTGTGAGGCAAGAGCTCCACCTCTAGGCCACCGCAGAGGAATTAAGTAAGTGATTCTTTTATTATATTTCCCCGGTAGTATGCCTAGTAAGAATAGTTCTGGTTTTAGATCTATTTGTTGTGCTGTCATCTTTTCTAACCACCTTTTTTTATCTTTAACCAATTTTTTCCCCATTAGATAGGTCCACCACATATAATAGTAAGATCCTGGTACCTGTTTACATTTCCAGCACTCTGGTCCTTCTTGTTTTTCTTTGAAGACGCTTTGCTTCTCATCCAAGAAGCTGGAACTGGATATGGCTAATCTAGTGAAGAGAAGGACCAGGGGAGACATGATAGCATTGTTCCAATATTTGAGGGGCTGCCACAGAGAGGAGGGGGTCAAGCTATTTTCCAAGGTACCTGAAGGCCAGACAAGGAATAATGGATGGAAACTGATCAAGGAGAGATTCAGAGAAATTAGGAGAAATTTTCTGAAAGTGAGAACAATCAACCAATGGAACAGCTTGCCTTCGGAAGTTGTGGGAGCTTCATCACTGGAGGCTTTCAAGAAGAGATTGGACTGCCATTTGTCAGAAATGGTGTAGGGTCTCCTGCTTGGGTGGGGGGGGGGTTGGACTAGATGACCTACAACAGTGATGGCGAACCTTTTTTGGTTTGCGTGCCAAAAGGGGGGGGAATGCGGGGGATCACGTGTGTGCGTGCCCACACTCATAATTCCATGCACCCCCGCACATGCACGCATGACCCCCCTGCTCCCAGCATGCAATGGCACGCCCATTTTTCGCTCTCCCCAGGCTCCAGAGCCTTTCTAGGAGCCTGGGGAGGGTGAAAACGGCCTTCCCCACCCCCTCTGGAGGCTGGAAACAGCCTGTTTCCCGACTCCCAGTGGACCCAGAAGGCCCGAAAATCAGCCGGATGGTGTACACATGCAGGCCGAACCTGAGCTCGGTGCCCACCGATATGGCTCCGCGTGCCACTTGTGGCACCCGTGCCATAGGTTCGCCATCACGGACCTACAAGGTCCCTTCCAATCTGTTACAAGCTTCTTCAGTTCATTCAGTGAAGTAGATTGGTGCTCAGTTGGCAAAGGAATGAAGTAAGACTGTATATTCTCTCCTTATTTATTCAATCTATATGCAGAATATAGATTGAGAGAAGCTGGAGTGGAAGATGTATGTAGTTTTATATTTGGAGAAAAAAGCATCAATAACCTTTATTGGGATTTTGATAGCCAAAATGCAAATCAATTGCAAGGTCTAATAATGAAAGTCACGGAGCACAGTGAAAATTGGGACTACAGTTAAATATAAAAATAATCAAATTAATCACAACAGATTCAGCAACCAGTCTTAGAATTGACCAGGAAGACATTGAAATGGTGGATCTCTTTTGCCTTTTCAGATCACCTATCAACAATAAAAGAACCAGCAGTCAAGAAATTCACTCCAGATTAACATTTAATATGGTGGCAGTGAAGATCTTGGAGAAGATGCTGTGACGTGTTTATATGTATTGTACAAAAATTAGAATTGTGCAGTCAATAGTTTTCTTTGTGTTACTCTACAAAGGTAAAAATTGGACTTTAAAGAAGCAGAATAGAAAGCAAACTGATGCCTGGAACTTCAGAGATGGGGGTAACTCCTGAGAATACCACAATGAACGGTTGCAGAAACTGGGCATGGCTAGTCTAGTGAAGAGAAGGACCAGGGGAGATATGATAGCAGTGTTCCAATATTCGAGGGGCTGCCGCAGAGAGGAAGGGGTCAAACTATATTCCAAAGCACCAGAAGGCCAGACAAGGAATAATGGATGGAAACTGACCAAGGAGAGATTCAATCTAGAAATAAGGAGAAATTTTCTGAAAGTGAGAGCAATTAACCAATGGAACAGCTTGCCTTCAGAAGTTGTAGGAGCTTCATCACGGGGAGCTTTCAAGAAGAGACTAGACTGCCATTTGTCAGAAATGGTGTAGGGTCTCCTGCTTGGGCGGGGTTGGACTAGATGACCTACAAGGTCCCTTCCAACTCTGTTAACCTGTATCTGATTATAAATTTATAAATTGATATAAATCAATTTGGAATTCTCATTTGAAGCACAAATGAACAGTCTCAAACTACAATATTTTGGACACATGTGTAGATCCAGCTGCCTAGAGAAGTCCATAATTTTGGGAAAGGTGGATGGAAAGCAATAACTTAAAGGGACAACTCATCCTATAGAATATCTACACATTATCTATAAGAATTAACACTGAGTTAATGCTAAATAGCAGTTGTTATATTATCATTATCATTTACAGCACAAGTGTTGACTGTAGAAAATTTTCATGTTCAATTTTGTGATATCATTTGGTATTAGAAGTTGCAAGGTGTTGGGCTGGAAAAATACGTGGTTAAGATTTGAGACATATATTTCCAATAGAATTAAGTTTCCTGAGATGGTGTTAGATTACAGCTTCAGAATTTGCAATCAGCACATCTTTGAACCCAAGGTGTGTGAAGCAGAATCCTCATTCTATTGACAACATAAGTACTTACAATCCTCCTTGAATACAGAACACATGTTGGAACACATATTATTTTTGAAATAAATGATGGCGAGAGGGGGATGGTTGCAAAAACACTAGGAACCCAACATCTCTTGTCATTAATATGTTCACATTTTTCTCTCTCCAACTTCTTAGAAAATTATGTTCCTCTGAAAATACTTTTTCAGGTGTTATTGATATATCATCACTATATATGTCCTCTGGAGAAAATACCATATCCAAAAGGAGAAAGGGGCCACCGAGTTATGATGACCTTGGCAAAGTGGGCCTTGTTTTCATCTAATTTTTCTAGATTCAGAATCTAATATATCCTACAACATAAAGAACAATATTTCCAACATTGCTATATCTTACTAAATACATATTTGATTGATTGTGTGCCATCAAGTCAGTGTCAATTCTTACTGAGCACATACCTAGATTTTCTCCACGACAATCCAGCCTTAACCTGGTCTTTCAGATCTTTCAATGGTGGATCCATCACCACTGTAACTGGTTATCCATTCATCTTGGTGATGGTCATCCTCTTTTCATTCCATTCACCAGTCACAGCATTAGAGCCTTCTCCAGAGGACTAGGTCTTCAGAAAATAAGTCCAAAGTAAGATAATTTGAGCTTAACCATTTGTGCCTTGAGTGAGAACTTTGGATTGATTTGTTCAAGGATCCATTTATCTTTGGCTATCCATAGTATTTTCAGGGGTCATAGCTAATGCCAAACTTCAAACTCATTGATGCTGTTTCTATCTTGCTTCTTCAAAGTCCACTAAATACATTTCAGGATAATGTTCAACATGAAGAAGCTCCGAGTAACTCATAATGGAGGAAATTATTATTTTACTGTTAATTTACATTTATTATAGCTGCCCACTCCCATAGACTCTAGGAAATGGGATTCCGTATCTTCCGGGGGCACATTTATTTATTCATCTAGATGTGTAGAACTACAATTCTCATGGAAGCTTTTGCTCACTACAGCTGAAGGACAGCAGCTTGAGGAAACTCGGTCAATTCTTAGTCTGATCATCAAGATAGTCCGTTCTTGGCATTGGTCAGAGATGCTGGAGTAGAAGCTTTTGTTGTTAGTTGCGAAGTCATGTCCGACCCATTGTGACCCCCATGGACAATGTTCCTCCAGGCCTTCCTGTGATCTATCATCCTCTGGAGTCCATTTAAGCTCACGCGGACTGCTTCAGTGACTCCATCCAGCCACTTCATTCTCTGCCGTCCCCTTCTTCTTTTGCCCTCAATCATTCCCAGCATTCGGCTCTTCTCCAGTGAGTCCTTCCTTCTCATTAGGTGGCCAAAGTATTTGAGTTTCATCTCCAGGATCTGGCCTTCTAAAGAGCAGTCAGGATTGACCTCCTCTAGGACTGACCCTGTTTGATCCCCTTGCAGTCCAAGGGACTCACAGGAGTCTTCTCCAGCACCATAGTTCAAAGGCCTCAATAAGTATAATAATAAGTAGAATATATAATAAGTAGAAGCTTACTGAACTTAGATTCCCACCTCTTCCTTGTGTTATACTATAGGATTGTCACTTTCTCCTCCTCCCTAGTTGTGGATGGTACTTCTGCCCTATCAAAAGTGAGGTTGCACAAGGAGGGAAACTTGCTCCTGCATCCAGGAAGCAAGAGAGGGAACTGCACTCCTTACTAGGGAAGTCAAGAAAGAACCGGGGAGGTGGGAGGAGGAAGAGTATTTGGGCTGATTCCCTTCTCTCATTCCGCTGCGATCTCCACAGCGTTCAAACTACCTTTCTCTCTCTCTCTCTCTCTCTCTCTCTGAGAGAGGGAGAGAGTTAGAGAGACAGAGAGAGCAGGAAAACAGTCGTACTGGTTGCCGAGCTTCTGGGTCAGGATTGGAGGATTTATCCCAAAGACGGATCGATCATCTGGGGTTGGTAGGAGCCGGAGGGGAGTTCAAACGGCAGCCAAGCGAGAAGCCAAACGGCAGCCAGGCACAGCTACAAACTGGGTTGCGTTTGCAACTTTCCTCCAGCCCGCCTTCCTCCGCCGTAATCCGGGATGGCTTCCAATTTTAACGATATAGTAAAGCAAGGGTATGTCAAGATCAGGAGCAGACGTTTGGGCGTAAGTATTTTACGATTGCTTTGGGGTATTATCCCCCGCCCCATTTTTTTTCTCTCCCCATCCCCGCTTCTCCCCTTGGCATTTTCATCCGAGACTGAGCGGCGGGGTTTGAGACTTGCAGATGCTTCTCTCGGCCGCCCGGTGGGTTGGTGGGATCGGTCGGAGTGTCTGAACGAGAAGAAAAGCAAGCCTACGGCTGCTTTAGTGTTCTATTTATTTACTTATACCTTGCGGAGAGCTGAGCCTTTCCAGATCCCCTGCGTTACATACCCGGCAGACTTGCACTTTCTAGATAGCGGCTCAGCGATTGGAAAATAGGAGATGTGCGCTGGCATTAAATGGGCATTTTCAGGGGCTCAGCTGTGCAGATAGAGGAGCAAGCACTGCATGTCACAGAATTCTTCCTCAAACGGGACTGGAGCGAGTGGTGTCTTGTGGGAACTGGGCTGGAGGCAATGGCTTGATAGGAAACGGATTTAGAAATCGGGAATTGACTGATTGAGGCAGTCTGTGTCTCCTAACTTTCCACTTCCTTCTCTTTCCTGAAGAGGAGCCTCGTTAGGGCAAAAAGAGCAAGCAAACTTCAGGGCAGCTGTGCGATGTGCATTTGCAACGGGGTTTGGTTTAAAGTCTTGTGGCACCTTGGAGATGTGCAGCTTAATCCTAGGTAACTTCACTCAGAAGTGAGAACCTGTGATGGGTGATGTGCAACGGTGCAATATTGGCTTTTTAGAAAAAGAAGTAGACATTAATACTTTTAAGTAAAATGTGCATGGACTTGCCGTCAAGGCAACAGGCATCATTTAGAATCAACACACATAGACTTGTGCTGGCACAACTGTTTGAGATAAGAGGCCAGTAATGCAATACACACCTACATGCATGCATGCATACATACATACATACATACATACATACATACATACATACATACATACATACATACATACATACATACATTCTCAGGAACAGAAGTGCAGCGTTCATCCCATCTGAATAAAACCGGCCCTGCAAATAAAAAACAAACTACATTATTTGCACTTAGTGAGTCTTGTATCTCATCATCTGCACCAGACAATTCTGAAGTTCTGTGAGTGATACTAAACCATTCCGGCCAGATGCACCCATCATGCTTTTATTAGCTGTCTCTTTAAAATATGCTGTCACTCTGCATGTGGGTCACATGGAAATGCCATTCAAGTAAACCGTTCCTCCAAGTCAGATGTTGGTGGTGTGTTTCCCCCAGACGATTCCTTCATTCATGAAACTTTTTATAGCTCCGGGAAGTCAGTAAGCCATGGCCTGCCTTTGACATAGAAAATAAATTTAGATAAATTGCAAACTGGAGTCTTAGGGAGATCATATCCATATCAATCCACCAGAAGTCCTACTGTGCAGAGCTGATTGCTTAGTTTGGCTGCTTAGAAAATTCGGCATGGGAATTTTTATTTGTCATAAAAATACTTGGAACTGGTTCGCGCCTCTGATTTTCAGAAGGGTTTCAATTTGGTTGTCATGTTTGTGCTGGAGCATTTATTTCACGTTTAAGCATTTTTCATTGTTTACCTATCCAACACACTTTTTCAGTTAATAAAAACCCCAAAGATTCTAAGCATGAAAATATTAAGAGTCTTATGTTAAAATTGTGCACTGAGCTGTTTTGTACCAGACGGTTGCCCATGCACTGGTAGCTGTTTTGTCAGTTATTGTGGTTTCCCTTGAGAAGTTGATTCATAGACATCTGCAAGGCTTTAACTCTTTGGAGGCACATTGTCTGCAGTTTTGATAAACAACTGAGCCGATGTCTCAGATTCAAAAGAAATGGGATATGATTTCAACTCAGTCCCCCTTCATTTCACCAGGTGGATAGTTAAATGTCACTGGCTACTGTAAAAGTGGTAGAGCTTCTTTATAACTGAAAGGTTCACACAGTGTGAACTTGGTGCTGTGTACTGCATCTATGTGAGTGTTGGAAGAGCTATGTGGTTGAAAAGAATAAATGCACTGATAGAATAGAATAACAGAGTTGGAAGGGACCTTGGAGGTCTTCTAGTCCAACCCCCTGCTTAGGCAGGAAACCCTACACCACTTGAGACAAATGGTTATCCAACATCTTCTTAAAACTTCCAGTGTTGGAGCTTCCACAACTTCTGAAGGCAAGTTGTTCCACTGATTAATTGTTCTAACTGTCAGGAAATTTCTCCTTAGTTCTAAGTTGCTTCTCTCCTTGATTAGTTCCCACCCATTGCTTCTTGTCCTGCCCTCAGGTGCTTTGGAAAATAGTCTGACTCCCTCTTCTTTATGGCAGCTCACATAGTGTTCCTGGATACCTGTTCCTAATCATACACAGGTAGTCCTTGACTTACAACCATTTGCTTAGAAACTGTTCAAAGTTACAATGGCACTGAAAAAAATAAGCTATGACTGGTCCTCACACAACTGCCACATCATTCCCATGGTCATGTGATCAGAATTTGGGTGCATGGCAATCATGTATTTAAATGAAAGAGCCGTGGTGGAGCAGTGGTTAGAATCCAGTATTGCAGGCTACTACTGCTGGCTGCGGGCTGCCTGCAATTTGGCAGTTTGAATCTCACCAGGTTCCAGGTTGACTCAGCCTTCCATCCATCCGAGGTCAATAAAATGAGGATCTAGATCGTTGGGGGAAATATGCTGACTCTGTAAACCGTTTACAGAGGGCTGTAAAACACTCTGAAGCAGTATAGAAGTCTATTGCTATTTGCGATGGTTGCAGTGTCCCAGGGTCATGTAATTACCATTTGTAACTTTCTCATCCCAGCTTTCAACGAGCAAAATCAATGGGAGAAACAAGATTCACTTAAGGACTTCAGTGATTTCCTTAACAACTGTAGCAATAAAGATCATCAAATCAAGATGTCTTGCTTGGTAATGGAAATCCTGATCCCAGTTGTGGTCTTAAGTCGAGGACTACCTGTACAAATATAATTCCTAGTTTTTAGTGACCTATTATACATTTCTAAGTAAGGATGTTCAGATTAGCATCTCCAAAGCTCAGACATTTCTGAAGAAGAAAAGATGGGCTGGAGGTTATGTTTACTACATCACTATCTTGCCTCTCCTCCAAAATGCTTAATAAATGTCTACTTTTCCTCCTCAGTTTTAGTTTTGCAATAAGTACACAAGGTCAACTAGGAAGAGTGAGAGACCATTATTTGATTTCTATATGGCACTAGTGTTATGGTTTGTTTAATTGTACTTAGGAAATAAATGACAGATTTATCAGGAAATAAATCTGATCAGATTCAATATCTAGGCCTTGGATACATCCCATGTTAACTATCGCAGCACACTTGCATCAGGCTACTGAGAGCTAGTGGGATGCAGTTAAAAGGACAAATGAGAACTTGAAGGATCCTTCTTCAAGTCTACATACCGTTCAAAAGAGATGATCAAAAAGGGAACACAAATACCAAAAAACCCCTCAACAGCAATCAACACCCAGATGAGCAGAGATTAACACCAGGATTAACATTACACTAACAACCAAGAAGCAAATTATACCCTAATTAAGGAACTGCCAAGCAAACTGACAGTAAATAGCCCAAGAAAAGAACCACCAAAACCACACCAACCAACCCTGACAGAGCAAGCCAGTAGGATATAAAATGAGAACAAATCTAACTCCCTACTAGCACTGATGGTAGTACCCAGTTTGGTAATGAAACATCTGCAAGAAAACAACTACGTTCAGAGAGCCCCAAGGACTCCTCATTTTTTCAAGTCCCCCATCAACTATAGAAATACACACAGGATACTTTGCACTGCTCACTCTTCATTTCAGATCAAGAAGGATGTTATTGGAGCAGGAGCTGCTGTGTATGCTAATCTTTTTATTTATTTACAAAAAAGCAAGAATGAATGAATGAATGAATGAATGAATGAATGAATGAATGAATGATGCAAAATTCAGCAGCTAGGCTCCTGCATCACCCAATGGCTGTCCTGATGGATCTGCATTGATAACACATTGTTTACTAAGCACAACATGCCATGTTTGGTTAAATAAAGAAGACTGTGAATCAATCTTGACTCCTGGTAACTATACATGGATGTACATTGGCATCTATGGTTGGAGCAAAGCAGAAGCAAATGGGATTCCCTCTTAATGTGAATTTTGTTGTTGCTTCTAAATATGTAAGGGACAGAGCTTATGTGATGAAACCCTAAATGCACATTTTGGCATTCAGCTGACAGTTCTGGATTCCGGGGACATGTCTGTAGTTTTCCTGGTTAACAGTATGAAAGGTTACTATTGCCTTTGAGGGTGTTTTTTGACTTCCCAGTTTAACCTAGGGCTGTGATATATCCTTCTGGTTATCCATTCAAGTTCCAAGAAGGTATGACCTTGCTTAACTGTTTTGGGCTCCACCAACTAACCCAATAACTCCACCAACTAACCCAGCTGCTGTGGCCTAGAGGTAGAGCTCTTGCCTCACAATCAGGAGGTTGTGAGTTCGATCCTAGGTAGAGGCAGATGTAAGGGTCTCCTGCTTGGGCAGGGGGTTGGATTAGATGACCTGCAAGGTCCCTTCCAACTCTGTTAATCTGTTAAGATTGGCTATATTCTGCCCCTTGTTTTTAAATAAACATATGTAAGGCTTCCTGTCTTTCAGGAGTCTTCATCTGAAGAGGTCTCCATTGTCAGAGGTCTCTTGCTGTGGAGATGGGAGAAGACTTCTTGCATAAAATCCTGTGGGTTGCACTTACTCCCTAGATCTTTGCCTTTAGAAGAGCAACTCATTTCAACAGGCTTTTAATTGTTAATTGG
This sequence comes from Diadophis punctatus similis, assembly GCA_023053685.1. Classification (NCBI taxonomy): domain Eukaryota; kingdom Metazoa; phylum Chordata; class Lepidosauria; order Squamata; family Dipsadidae; genus Diadophis; species Diadophis punctatus. The sequence goes on along the minus strand of JALIGW010000003.1, from coordinate 9,047,538 downwards.
TAGTCATAGTAGACGTAGTTAATTTTGTTAATATCCCGATCCTAGTAATTATATGATGCTCTGACATTTTATGTACGTTTATTATCATGATTATTATCATTACTGTGCCTCTGTTAATTTGATTAGTCTAAACCTAATTACTTTAATTGGCTTACTATGGATATTTGATGTGTATGCTTATATTGTTACCCACTGGGAGTCATCATAAAATATACCGTAGTTATGTACAAGCATGATAAATAAATGGCAATTATTTAATTGTTCTTTTAATCAGTATTTTTATTTTTATTTTATATTCTGTTTTTGTTTCTAAATTTTGTAGATGTTTTGAGTACTTACCAAAGTAAAAAGGTAGGATAAAAATTAGACAAACAAATAAGAGTTTTAAATCCTTATTTTGATTCTTAACAAACTTTTTAGCTTTCTGGACAAGGCTATCGCTAGTATGAGGTATAAATCAAAGAGATGGAATAAATTTGAATTTAAAAAAAATCTCTCCCACCAGCCCACCTCACCAAGTATATGAATTTAGATTGCATGTGGAGTAATTAATGTAACATTACTACAAACCATACTTCGAGATTGTTTCGTAGTTTTAACCTTGGAATGATTTTAAAGTCTAACTTAAGTAAAGTTAATCATGTCAAATAATTACACCTACAGAGGGCCATTATTTAATCCCCCCTCATTCTCCTGTTCTCTGTTTAAAGGATCCTGATTGTGCATTGAGGGTTTTTCAAGTATATGGGCTTACCGTATTTTTCGGAGTATAAGACGCACCGGAGTATAAGACGCACCTTAGTTTTTGGGGAGGAATATAGGGGGAAAAAAATCTGCCTACCAGGTATTCATCTGGCTAACGTCCTTAGTCTGGTCAGCTTCAGCACATTATTTTATCCCCTGGTTAGGACTTTAAAAAAACAGTCTTCTGAGAGAGTAACAATGAAAGAGCCTGCAACCCAGTAAGAGCTGGGAAGATCGTTAGCACCTGGTTAGGGCTAGAAAAAAACTTATTCGGAGCAAGTAGAGCAATGAAAAAAACCCTGAAAAGACTTAGGGCTGGAAAAACATTATTCGGAGAGAGTAACAATGAAAAAGCCTGTAAGCCAGTAAGAGCTGGGAAGATCTGTTAGCACCTAGTTAGGGCTGGGAAAAAAAAAAAGCTACATTCAAAGTATAAGACACACCCAAATTTTCAGCCACTTTTAGGGAGGAAAAAGGTGCGTCTTATACTCCGAAAAATACGGTAGTTCCTTGTGGAAAGTGGTTCTTGAACCTGAGAAACTGAAAAAAGGAATGAAGAGAGCAGTTGATTCTGATCTTTCCATTCCCATGTACTAGATGACCATCTAGAACAGGGGTGTCAAACTCAAGGCCCACAGCCTGAATCTAAGCACAGGATGCTTAGACCTGGCCCATGGGGCCAATCTGGAAACAGCAAAGGATTGGCCCGAGATGCCTCTGCTAGCAAAAATGGAGTTCGGGAGGGCTGCATGTGGCTCTCCCGAGCTCTGTTTTCACTGGCAGAGGGCTGCAGGAGGCCATCACAGCCAAAAATGGAGCTCAGGAGCCCGTTTTTGCTGGCAGAGCGCTCGGGCCACCACAGGTTCCCCTGACACGAGGGATGTCAAGCTGGCTACACCCACCCAAGCTCCCCAAGGTCAAACACAACCCTGATGCTGCCCTCAATGAAATTGAGTTTGACACCCCTGATCTAGAATAAGGGCTCTCAACCTGGGGTCCGTGTTCTTTCTGGGCATATGTGAACTTAGATGGAAGAACCTTATCAACTTTACTTTCACTAATCTCCAACTAAAATGTAGCTTTTCATTCAGTAAAGTAGATAGAGAACAAACTAATTTATGGCAAAATGTTTCTTAACATCAATAAACCTCACTAAAATTATTACACCTTAAAAGGGGGATTGATGATTTATTTATTTATTTATTTATTTATTTATTTATTTATTTATTTATTTATTTATTTATTTATTTATTTATTTATTTATTTATTTATTTATTTATTTATTATTTATTTATTTGATTATTTGTTTATTTGATTTCTACAGCTGCCCATCTCAACAAGCGATTCTGGGCAGCATAAAACAGGCATAAAACAATTAAACAAGCATTGACATTGATTTAATGGATTAATAAAGAAGTACCTGTATTAATAATATCCATATTGGCTATTTTTAAAATATTTCGATAATTGAGGATCTTTGGCTTCCTTTGTAGTAACATCTATATATGTTTTATGCAATTCGATCTTTTTTTTCTGAGAAGTGTCTATAGGCTTCACCAAACTCTCAAAGAACTTGATGGTACAAAAATGTTATGAACCATCATCTAGATAAAGCTTTAGTTTGCTGGAGATTTAAGAGTGGCTAATGACTTTGTACCACACTCTGCTTGCGTACAGTCTCTTTTCCAAATTTATGTGCACTGCGGATAGATGACCTGCCGGGAGGCCAGAATTCACTACAGCAAAGTGGCCTGGGAGAGCTTAAAGTCACCTTTTATACTGCAGTTAATACTGAAGAATGAAATCCATGTGTAGAGAGAGAGGCTGCAGCCAAGGTGAAAAGCCATAGATCCTGGCTGTGTATTACAAGTAGTGGCAGCAAGGTCACACAACATGAAGGCTCTCTCTGGATCGTTTACCTTGAAAAATAATAAATCAGATGCGTTTGTGGTTATTGTCCACTTAAAGCCTTTCCAGAGAACTTTGGGACATATAATGGTGCCCAAGAGTTGTAAAATACTTTCATCGCTCATCCAAAGGGCATCAAGGGGAATGGGTGCAGAAACCTCAGAGCTGATGGGAAATCCACTGGCCTGTGGAAAGTGGATAAAATCATTTTAAGGGCCACAAATTGCTTTTATTTTCTTCTTGTTTTTAAGTAGCCCTTAAAAACAGTTCAGAATTTGTTTATTTAACAGTTTTTGTGGATGGCCTTTCAGCTAATACAGTCATGGTGGTTTAGAATGTAACACAATGAAAGGCATCCGTGGGGCACAGTTCTAAAAAAAAAAATGAAGAGGAAAAAAGGAAAGATAATCAACAGACTGAAATCCCTTATTTTTAGGCCCAGATTTAGGTCGCAAAAATGACCCCATGTGGCTACAGAGCGCAACGGATTTCTGTATTTCTTTGCTGTCTTTTAATAATCATACAGTTTTGTTTGTTTAGTCTTGATCTAGCAGTATTAATTGCTTCCAAAATGGTAGGAATGAGTACAATGGGTTTTGGTCAACATAATGGATTTTACTCTGCTTTTCATGATCAACAGCTGTATTGTTAAATAGAAGGGAATAGCTCAGGGTTGAAAAGATTCTGTTGAGTCTAGTGGTTAAGGCACCAGGCTAGAAAGCAGGAGACTGTGAGTTCTAGTCCCACCTTAGGCATGAAAGCTGGGTGGGTGACTTTGGGATGGTCACTTTTTCTCAGGCCACAATATCAGGCTTAGGCAACAAGCCAGTCAGTCAATTCCTGTTACAAACAGTGGATCAGTGTTTGGTTAATCCAAAAAGTGGAGCCTGCACCTGAGGAAAAAAGCTAGGAATTAAAAATAAATCATTTTGTTACCTAGTCAGGTAATGAAATGTCTGCAAATACCAACCAAGCTCAGAGACCACCAAGGACTCCATAATATTGTTAAATATCAGAATTGGTTGAAAAGAAACACTATTGATAATTTCTATAGATAGCTGAACACCAAAGTTTGGTGATGAAGGGAAATGTATAAAACCATATATAAAGTAATCTACATATATATGTGCAGATGCGGGCAGCAGCAATTGCAAATATGTGCTATAGGAAAGTGAATTACAGAGGAATAGCCAAGGACTACTTCAGACATATAATCTAGGTAGTTTATTCTTTGTATAATAAACCAAAACAAAAAAATAAGTTTTACATGCAGTTTAATAGAATAGAATAGAATAGAATTCTTTATTGGCCAAGTGTGATTGGACACACAACGAATTTGTCTTTGGTGCATATGCTCTCAGTGTACATAAAAGAAAAGATACATTTGTCAAGAATCATGAGGTACAACACTTAATGACTGTCATAGGGTACAAATAAGCAATCAGGAAAGAAACAATATTAATATAAATCGTAAGGATACAAGCAACAAGTTACAGTCATACAGTCATAAGTGGGAGGAGATGGGTGATAGGAATGATGAGAAGACTAATAGTAATAGTAATGCAGCCTTAGTGAATAGTTTGACAGTGGTGAGGGAATTATTTGTTTAGCAGAGTGATGGCGTTTGGGAAAAAACTGTTCTTGTGTCTAGTTGTCTTGGTGTGCAGTGCTCTATAACGTCGTTTTGAGGGTAGGAGTTGAAACAATTTATGTCCAGGATGCGGGGGGTCAGTAAATATTTTCACGGCCCTCGTGCAGTATACAGGTCCTCAATGGAAGGCAGGTTGGCAGTAATTGTTTTTTCTGCAGTTCTGATTATCCTTTGAAGTCTGTGTCTGTCTTGTTGGGTTGCAGAACCGAACCAGACAGTTATAGAGGTGCAGATGATAGACTCAATAATTCCTCTGTAGAATTGTATCAGCAGCTCCTTGGACAGTTTGAGCAAATGAGAAATTTCATAAAAAGAATTATTTCTATAGCAGCAGATATGCTCTGTAGTAAATTATCACATCTCTACATCATGTCATTTTATACATACAAAAAAAATCCATCCTTGGCTCACAAAGAGAAAAATATTATGTGTTATATTTATTTTAGAACATTCTTTCTCATTTTTAACCCAAGAAAGGAAGCCATGGTAACTTCCAAACTGTAGTTAAAATGAAAATTTTATTTTAAAAAAATACTTGTAATTTTTAGTTTATAAAATTATTATTTTATACATTGAACATATAGCTATAAATTTGGGAGTAAGTCCATTTGAACACAATAGACTGTACTACATTGTAATGTCAATGGGTGAATTTTATTCAGTGTGTTAAAACTATGTCAAATGCTGTTTCACCCTAATATTTTGTTTGGATCTGACACTGTCCATGTTGCAGGGTGAACTGAATTCCTTTTAATCACAAAAGTAGTTTGCTTCCATAGTAATAATGCCTTAATAATACAATCCATTATAGAGATTATCCATTAACAAAATGGAATTTTGTGTTCCATTTCCTGACATAGAGGTTATCTGCTTACATGTTCTAATTCAAACTCACTGCTTCCTGTCGGTGAATTTAATGAGCTGTTGTACAATTACTGTGACAGAAACATTCTACTCTTAACAAAACATTCACCATATCTTCTCTCTAAAGCGTTTGTCTAGACATAGGCATTTCTTCTAGTGTGGTCTCATGATATTCCTCCTAGTTCTTAAATCGCCCTCCTGGGCCTCCTAACAATTTTGCATGGTTTATCAAAATCCATGTTCACATGTTACAGGCCCTGCAATCATAAATAATACCCTCTCCTGCCACTAACTATTAACATGAAGAAGAATTCCGTGTGGAGAGCTTGTGTTTATTTTTAGAATGTGAGCAGAGTTGAACTGGACATTCCATAGTTGACTTCCTTCCTGCAACTTTGATATCCTATTTAAATAGGGAATCTGAGGACATGATATGGAATTGACAGTATCCAGTCTTGGATATGAGCCATCCAAAGTCTTAACATACTTTTTTTTCTCAACCAAGTGAGAGTTGTTATACCTACTTCTATCTCGCATTCTTTAGCAATTTTATGTTCAGTGGCAGTGAAGGAGTTGAGGTAGCAGCAACATGATTGTGGCATTAAGTATGTTAGAAATAACTGTAAATGAGATGTTGGAATGCTAGTTTACAAATGCTAGTTTACAAAGGACAGGGCCTCCGAGGAAGCAGGAGCAGAGTGGAAAAGAATGAAGTTACATGAATATACCAGAGTCACAAAGAAGGAAGAATTGCTCATAAGGCAATTCTGCACTGGTTGCTAAGCTGTGATCTCTCATGCTGTTCCTGCTTCTTTCATGAACCCTAACCCTAACCCTAACCTCCAGAAATTCTAGTCTGGGCTGCAGTGTGTTGTCAGCAGGACTGGATGCTCAGTGCAGATTGTGGTCACCACAAGACCTAACAGAAAAACAGAGTTGGAAGTGACCTTGGAGGTCTAGTTCAACCCTCTGCTCAAGTAGGAGACCCTGCATCATTTTAGACAAATGGCTGTCCTGTCTCTTCTTGAAAGCCTCCAGTGATGAAGCACCCACAACTTTTGAAGGCAACCCACTGGCATCCCACTGGTTAATTATTCGCACTGTCAGGAAATTTCTCCTGACAGAAGACATTACTTCTCTCCTTGATTAGTTCCCATCCATTGTTTCTTGTCTTGCCTTCTGGTGCTTTGGAAAATAGGTTGACCCCCTCTTCCTTGTGGCAGCCCCTCAAATATTGGAACACTGCTATCATGTCATTCCTAGTCCTTCTTTTCACTAGACCAGTGAATATACCCAATTCCTTGCAACTATTCTTTGTTGTTGCCTCCCCCCAAATCATCTTTGTTGCTCTTTTCTGTACTCTTTACAGAGTCTCAACATCTTTTTTAGATTGTGGTGACCAAAACTGGATGTAGTGTTCCAAGTGTGGCCTTACCAAGGCATTATAAAATGATCCTAGTGCTTCATGTAAACTTCACCTGATTGGTTATTTTTCTGCTTCTTGACTTCCCCATTTGAGCAGGGAAGGGAAGCATCCTTGGTTATTATTTTTAGGAGCTGGTCTCTCAGTACTACCTTTTCCTCTTGGGGAATGTTCCCTTCTTACTAGTCCAGTGCCTTGCCTTTTTCGGATATTTGCACCCATGGATGCCTTTAATCCTTCTTCCCACATTACCTCCTTTGACATTAATGCAGACCAGAGGTCTTCAAACTTGGCAACTTTAAGAGTTGTGGACTTCAACTCCCAGAATTCTCTGGCTGGAGAATTCTGGAAGTTGAAGTCGACAAGTCTTAAAGTTGCCAAGTTTGGGGACCCCAATGCAGATCCTTTGTATTTTTATATATTCTTTTCCTTGATGGTATCAACATAACTGTGATGCCACTGTAATCAAAGTAAAAGGGAATAGGTTGCCCCCCACACACATATTTTCACAAACCGCAGCCAGAAAAGAAGAATGAACGAATGTCAAAGAATACACGTAGGACAGATTGATCTCATTTCTATGTTAGTAATAAAAAAGAGTGAATTAATTCAGAACTTTGTAGAAGTCCTTTTTAAAAGAATATGGAAAGATAGAAAGATGGCGAAACGATGCTAAGAAGGAACTCATATAATGTGAAGGTATAACTCTTTCTGTGATGCAATTTCTTCAATTTCTTTGCAACACATCTTTTTAAAAACTTAGCCACATTTGGAGTCAAGAAACAATCATCTTTTTGAGTTTTATATATCTATAAAAATGCACAGACCCAAGACCTCATTTGGGGTTAAGGCTAGAAAAATGATGATTTACTTCTAATTGTGCGATCTGATCAACTATCCAAATTCAGAATAAAATTTATTAAAACAAAGCATTGCTTGTCCCTAGCATGGGAGAAATGCAGGCCCTCCCCCCAAAAACCCCCTATTTTATTTTTCCCAGCAGAACGGAACAAAATGCTAGCTAATTAGATAATAATGACATGATCAAGATTGCCAACTTTGATTAAAATCAATGTAGAGGTTTCCAAGTTGCAAATTTCTGAATTTGGGAAATAAAATGCCTGTTAATTTAGGATGTTTTGAGATAGAAATTGATGGAAAATATAATGATGGTGGCTTTTTCCAAGATCACTGTGCCAGATTTCTCTTTCTTTCCCTATCTCCCTTCCTCTCCCCCCACCCCCCATCTCTCTTACACACACACACACACACACACACACACACACACACACACACACACACACAGACAAATGAGATAGTTTCAGGAATTGCTATACAGTAGGGTGCAAAGAATGGTAATATTTTTCAGTGAATAGTGTGCTGCTTACTTCACTGTAAATTAATTTATACTCCAAACATACATTAAAGTAAATTGCAAATAATAGGAATGGCAATCTATTTGACCAATTATTGTTGAATTCTAAGAATTTTCTTCTATTGAACAACTCTTCTATTGAACAAAATCAGATAGTATGAAAATAACAAAATTTACAATAGAACTGCCACTTTATATGCTGAAGAAAATCATTTACTTATCTTAGTCAAATGGGAAATAGGTTATCTATTCCTTAGTAGCCACATGTCATCCGTACTTAAAAAAAATAGAGAAATATATGTATTGCACCTTCTTTCAGTTGCTCAATTTTACCATTTGTCCATTTAATTCCTATATATACTGTGTCCTGTGCCTGAAACATTGCAGGGTATACTGTTAAAAACAGGAAAAAAAATCAGTTTCTGAGTAAGTTTTAAAAATAGTGTTATAAAAGAAGTCTTGCTCATGTGATCCAATGAAATCAGAAGCAATGGAAGTAACGCTTCCTATGTTCTTGTGTGAGAATTTATGTTGATCTCATTACCGGAACAAACAGCTTAGAAGCTCATTGGATTTCCATTCCAAGAAAAGATTGAGCAGGGATTTCTCAGGAAGATATTAAGTGCATAGCATACAACCTTAGGACATATTTTTGGATCAGACGACAGGAATTAAATTGAACCAGGTCTCACTAGGGAACAGACAATACAAACTGTTGGAAGAAATGTCCATCTGGGTTCAGTTCAAGTGGGGAGAAAGACACTGGAAACATGGAGAATGCTTGGAAAGATGGTTTATTGATGAACAGGATCATATGGCTTGAGATCCTGGGCAAAAAAGGGCAGAGATGCTTAGAATGTCCGGGTTTTATGCCCTCTGTTGGGCTTTGAATTTGAGCTTGTGTTCTGATTGGTAGATGACCCTCACTGTGTCAAAAACCTTGGAGTACTCATATCTAATGACCTAAGTGCCAGAGCCCACTGTAACAACATTGCCAAAAAGGCTCTAAGAGTTGTTAATCAAATTTTGCGTAGCTTCTTATCTGGCAATATTACACTGCTAACCAGAGCATACAAAACATTTGTTAGACCAATTCTTGAATACAGCTCACCTGTCTGGAACCCGCACTGCATATCTGACATTAATACAATCGAGAGAGTCCAGAAATATTTCACAAGAAGAGTCCTCCACTCCTCTGCTCACAATAGAATACCTTATTCCACCAGACTTGAAATACTGGGATTAGACAATTTAGAACTACGTCGCCTTCGATCTGATCTAAATGTAGTTCATAAAATCATATACCACAATGTCCTTTCTGTCAATGATTACTTCAGGTTATACATGAACATGTAATAGATACAAACTTAATGTAAACCACTCCAAACTCGACTGCAGAAAATACGACTTCAGTAACAGAGTGATCAATGCCTGGAATGCACTACCTGACTGTGTGGTTTCTTCCCCAAACCCCCAAAACTTTAACCTTAGACTGTCTACAGTCGACCTCTCCCCGTTTCTAGGTCTGTAAGGGGCGTGCATAAGTGCACCATTGTGCCTACTGTTCCTGTCTTACTGTCCTATTGTCCTCATTTATCATCTAGTCCAACCCCCACTCAAGCAGGAGTCCCTACATCATTTCGGACAAATGGCAGTCCAATCTCCCTTTGAAAGTCTCAAGTGTTGGAGCTCTCACAACCTCCGCAGGCAAGCTGTTCCACTGGTTGATCGCTCTCACCGTCAGAAAGTTTCTCCTTATTTCCAGGTTGACTCTCTCCTTGGTCAGCTTCCATCCATTATTCCTTGTCTGGCCTTTATGTTTATTTTTTTATTTTTTTATTTATTTTGTCAAGTACATATTGGTAATATACATAGATATTTATTTATTTATTATTTATTTATTATTTATTATGGTGTTCTTATATGCCGCCCAACTCCCGAAGGACTCAGGGCGGCGTACAACAAAGAAAATACAAGACACCAATTCATAAATATTATATTAAAAACAGATATAAAAGTTAAAAAAACCACAATAATTAAAATCATCCAATACCCATTCAACAACCATACATACTTGGGGTGAGCTCGAGTGGATTAAGCTCTACCCCCAGCCTGCAGGAAAAGCCATGTCTTGACAGCTTTTCGGAAGGCCAGCAGAGTGGGGATAGTTCGGGTCTCTGGGGGGAGTTGGTTCCAGAGCGTGGGGCCTGCCACAGAGAAGGCTCTCCCCCTAGGGCCCGCCAGGCGACATTGCTTGGCCGACGGGACCTGGAGGAGGCCAACTCTGTGGGCCCTAACCGGTCGAAGGGAAGTGTGAGGCAGAATGCGGTCCCAGAGATAACCTGGTCCTAAGTCATGAAGGGCTTTAAAGATGGTATAACATTGTTTATATACATAAGATGGGTACTGATAAGAGGGAACATTAGGGCAGGGACGGTAGGCACACTGGTGCGCTTATGCACGCCCCTTACTGACCTCTTAGGAATTCTGGTGCCTTGGAAAACAGCCTGACCCCCTCCTCTCTGTGGATACCCTCAAGTATTGGAACACTGTTATCATGTCACCCCTGGTCCTTCTCTTCGCCAGACTGGCCATGCCCAGTTCTTGCAACTGCTCTTCGTATGTTATAGTTTCCAGTCCCCCAATCATCCTGGTTGCCCTCCTCTGCACTTTCTCTAGAGTTTTAATGTCTTTTTTGTAGTGTGGTGACCAAAACTGAATGCAGTACTCTAGGTGTGGTCTAACTAAGGCTTTATAGAGTGGTATTAGTACCTCCCTAGTCCTAGATTGTATCCCTCAATTAATGAAATTTAGGATTGCATTGGTTTTTTTGGCTGCCGCTGCACATTGCTGGCTCATATTTAGTTGGTTATCCACTAAGACTCCAAGATCCCTCTCGCAGTCACTGCTATTGAGTGTGGTTTCACCCAGTTTATATGTATATCTTTGGTTTTTCTTACCTAGGTGTAGGATTTTACTTTTCTCTGCATTGAATTTCATTTTATTAGATTGGGCCCAGTGTTCAAGTCTGTCAAGAACCATCTGGATCCTGAACATGTCTTCCTCAAGCATTACCAAAGCTGTCTTTTGACCTAAAAACTAACTGAAACTGTTCTAGAGAAATCTGTTATATCATAGTTTTCATGAGCTGCAGACCGACTAGTTTTTGAACAATCTTCCCCCTAAAGGCTGGGGACAGATTAATACTTACTGAAGACATTTGGGTCCAAAGGCGACCTTTTCAGGAGAGGGAGTCAGATGGGCATATCATTTCAATCAGTCAATCATCATCATAGCCGGGAGCATCACTCTTTCCATCTAAGAGGGTGGCATTAATGTACTTTTGGCTTGTTCATAATTGGTATCCACTCCTTCTCTCCCAGTCATGTTTGGTTCTAAATTACAAAATCCATTCATGTTTGAGTTATTGAATATCTTGCCCTGACAGACTGTCTGTGTTATTAAAGAACTGAGTCATTTTTTAAAAAAAAATTGTTGCAATAGGGGAAGCTTAATCAATAACCGGAAGCATGTTGACTCAACTGTGTTTTCTGGGCCTTTGTTGTTATAGACTTAGACAATGTACAATGAACTTTACTCATCCAAGTTTTGTTTGGAATTGAAACAGAATGGATATTAGTAAAGGTAGTCTGGACATATTTGCAGCCTATGGAATTGTTGAATGATTGATTTTGTGCCACCAGGTAGATGTTGACTACAGGATACACATTCTCAAGGCTAATCTGCTCTTGACTTAATTAGTATGAATTAGAGTCATACAATGGGAAGGAACCACAGAGGTCTTCTAGTCCAACATCCTGCTCAAGGCAGAAAACCTTATACCATCCCAGTCAAACAGTTGTCCAGTCTATTGTGCCCCCATCACTGCTGCAGTTGAATCCATCCACCTGCCTGGTGGTTATTGTCTTCTTCTCTTTTTTTCTTCTTTCCAAGTATTATAGATTTATAAAGAAAGTCAGGTCTTTGCATAATGTGTTCAAAATATGATGATCTGAGTCTGCTCATTTTTGCCTCAAAAAAGAACTCTTGATTGATTTATTCTGTGTTTGTATTCTTTTTCCATGGCATTCTCAGGAGTCTTCTCCAAAACCAAAAATAAAAAATGTCAGTACTCTTTCCATTCTGTTTTTTTCAAAATCCCAGGGACAACTGTCAGACTATAGAATAAAAATTTCAGACTAAAAGTTCATTCAGATGTAGAGTACCACACTTCTTCCTGAGAAATTTTTGTATAATCTGGGAAGTCTGTCTGTGTATAGCCATCCATCCATCCATCCATCCATCCATCCATCCATCCATCCATCCATCCATCCATCCATCCATCCAGCCAGCCAGCCAGCCTGGCTGCCTGCCTGCCTGCCTGCCTGCCTGCCATCTATCTATCTATCTATCTATCTATCTATCTATCTATCTATCTATCTATCTATCTATCTATCTATCTATCTATCTATCTTCTATCTATCTATCTATCTATCTATCTATCTATCTATCTATCTATCTATCTATCTATCTATCTATCTTCTGTCTGTCTGTCTGTCTGTCTGTCTGTCTGTCTGTCTGTCTGTCTGTCTGTCTGTCTATCATATCTATCTATCTATCTATCTATCTATCTATCTATCTATCTATCTATCTATCTATCTATCTATCTATCTATCTATCTATCTATCTATCTATTTATCATATAAGCCATATACACTATTTACCCCACATGAATTTCGCATGCAAAACTTTTATGGAACTATTTTCATCATTGCACTGATGGAGTTACTGTGGCAACCTCTTTGATCTTATGGGTGAACGATGGGTGTCTCGGAATGTATGACTGCTTAATTCTGTATTTTTCTCATGTGACAAATTATGACAAATCATTTTCAGAAAGAAAGTGGTTAAAACTTATTTTATTTTTTACACTTTTGAGCATCGTCATATTTCTGCAGAGGTTGTAAAATGTAATATGTGCACTTTGGAAATGTGTTTAACAAACACATTTAGAGCAGCAGGAGGGTGATAACAGTGTGGTGCTTAATGAATTTCAGGCATATTTGACTAAAGTAGATAACAACATCTTATTATGGATTGGTTTAACTGTAGTGTTAATTATGAAGATTGTTGGGTGTTGGTAGTGATTTGTGAATAGAGGAATTTGAACTGCATCTTGTTGCAGTGACAACCTTTCATTTTATCAAGATAACCCCAAGTAATGTCTAAAACTGTCTCCTCTATCCTGGTTTCTGTTTAAGGACTTATACCTCATCTCTAGACTCTCAACCATTTCAACGTATCTGGAGGACATTAAAGATCTTAAAGCAGTGGTTAGATATATAAAATACTGTACATCTTATTAGTTAAAGAGACTCATTCATGTTCCCTGGAATCCCTGGGATAAAAAAAAAACTACATGTATGTATAATTATTTGTTTGTTTGTTTCCTAGAATCTCTCATAAAGAGTCATACCTCTAGGGATTAAAAGGTGCTTAAGTGAATTTTTCTTTAGTCTGTCCAAGAAACTTCACAAAATCCCATGGTTCTGCAGAATGCAGACTGAAAAACCTTGGTTTAAGGACAGTGTTTTTCAAACTTGGAAACTTTAAGACGTGTGAACTTCAATTCCCAGAATACCCCACCCAGCATGTCCACATATCTTATAGTTGTCAAGTTTCAAACACACTGGTTTAGAATATATGATACTGCCATCTTACTTCTCTTTGTCCTCTTAAATTGATGTATTTTGGAAGGTCATAAGAAAGGATGTTAAGCAAAGCTACTGATATATTCTTTCTCTCTGGAGGAGCTAATCTATTGAACTGAGACTTGGGAGACTTATGATCAGTAAGACTCTCAACTATGGAACTCATTGGATGTCCTTGAACTAGACACTTCCAACCTAATCAATCTAACAAGGTTGCTATTCCAGGGAGGAGTTGGAGTTGAGTGTGATATGCACCTTGCTTTGAGCTGAATGAAAAGCTGTTATATAAATCTAATGAGCAGATTAATTCATGAATGATAGCAATAGCAATAGCACTTAGACGTATATACCGCTTCACAGTGCTTTACAGCAGGGGTCTCCAACCTTGGCAACTTTAAGCCTGGAGGACTTCAACTCCCAGAATTATCCAGGCTGGGGAATTCTGGGAGTTGAAGTCCTTCAGTCTTAAAATTGCCGAGGTTGGAGACCTTGCTTTACAGCCCTCTCTAAGTGGTTTACAGAGTCAGCATATTGCCCCCAACAATCTGGGTCCTCATTTTACCCACCTCGGAAGGATGGAAGGCTGAGTCAACCTTGAGCCTGGTGAGATTCGATCTGCCAAATTGCTGGCAGCCGGTGATCAGCAGAAGTAACCTGCAGTACTGCGCTCTAACCACTGTGCCACTGCGGCTCTATCTGATCTTACTCAGCTCTCAAAGACTGACTCATAATAAATATATAGAAAGTGGCAAAGAAAGAGAAGGAAAAACAGATGTAAAGAAGAAAGGGAAGGCGAGAGACCTGAGTGAGCCAGAAGTATTTTTTTTTAAAAGACCTAAGTTTAAAACAGATCCACTTGAATTCCATCATAAGCATTTAGCCTTTTAACCCCATTCAAGTTTATTTTTGACTGTCAGGTCTAGATGTTCTCCTGTCTGGACTGTATTGTGTAATAAAGTTTAAATTTTCCAGCACATGAATGTGAAACAATTGGTTATCATAATAGCTCCCAATATCTGCAAATTTTGACCACGCTGTAATTTTCTAGATGGGTACAATAAATCTCCCACATAAATTATGATATGAAAAAGGAAGCTGAGTTAATAGCCCACAAAATAGACCATTCAGAACTTAGCTACCTTATTTCTAATGCTTGCTACAATTTTTGTGAAAGGTCAAAACCTTGCAAAGTTATTCCTACAATTATTCTGAACCTTGGAGAAGGAAGCATTAAGAACAGATGTGTAATTTTTCTCTACAGGCCACTTAAAGTTTATAAATAGACAGAAGCCACACTCCAGAAAGTAATTTAATTTTGTAGAATTTTTTATTTATATTCCACCTTTATTGTTTTGATAAATAATTCAAGTCTGTTGAACATACCTAATACTCCTTCCTTCTCCTATTTTCCCCACAAGAACAGCCCTGTGTAGTGGGCTGGGATGAGAGAGAGAGAGAGACTTGCCCAAAGTCACCCAGCTGGCTTTCATACCTAAGATAGGAGTAGAACTCACGGTCACTCATGCCCTAGTCCAGGGGTAGGCAAACTTGGCTCTTCTATGACTCGTGGACTTCAACTCCCAGAATTTCTGAGCCAATCATGCTAGCTTAGGAATTCTGGGAGTTGAAGTCCACGAGTCATAGAAGAGCCAACTTTGCTTACCCCTGCCCTAGTCACTTCCCATCTTGACTTTTGCAATGCACTCTACATGGGGCTGCCCTTCAAGAGCATCTAAAAGCTCCAGTTGGTGCAAAATGCAGCGGCTTGCATGGTTTTGTGCAGAACTTGGTGTGCATATGTATGTATCACCTCTCCTGTGGGAGGGTGCATTGGTTGCCGATTTGCTTCTAGGTGCAATTCAAGGTGCTGGTTGTCACCTTTAAAGCCCTTCATGGCTTGGGACCAGGTTATCTGAGGGACCGTCTCTTACCGGTCACATCTACCTGACCCACCAAAGTGGGGAGGCAAGGAATGCCTAGGGAGATACATCTGGTGGGACCCAGAAGAAGGACCTTCTCCGTGGTGGCTCCCTCCAGGAGCGGGTTCCTAATTTTTTTACTACCACTCTGTGGGCATGGCTTATTTTGTGGGTGTGGCTTGCAGGACATGTGACCGGGTGGGCATGGCTTCTCAGACTGCTGAAGGGAGGGGAACTGAGATAGGTCCTACCGCCCATTCCCCCTCCCCTCAGCAGCTCGAGAAGCCTCGAACATGCAAAAATGCCTAGGATCATCACCGCGTGTTCATGGCTTCTCGGACTGCTGAAGGGAGGGGAATGGAGATAGCTCCTGCCGCCCGTTCTTTCAGCGTCTCATATGGTCCCTCAGCCATCCTCCCATGCTTGGACTCATTGTGGGGTAGGAAGGCAGTGCATGTGCAGTGCCAGAAGCACGGCTTCTGGGCATGCTCAAAAGAATTTTTTTTAAAAAAATTAATTTTTTTTAAAAAAATGGCGGTGCCCAGGCACCGGCAACCGATGCACCAGTACTGTGATGTCACCAGCGGGCCGCTACCGGTGCTATAGAGTGGACTGCACCTGTAGGAACCCACCACTGGCTCCCTCTCTCTGGAACATCTTTCCCCCAAAGATTAGAATGCCCCGCACTCTAACACTCTTCCAGAAGATGCTGAAGACTGATTCTGCCAGCTAGCCTGGGGAATGCAAAGTGGGATGGAGCCCATTAAATAGCTCATATGATGTATTGTCACGCGGGTTGGGGCATGGCAGGTTATTTTATTATATATGATTCTCTCTTTTATTATTTTTATTATTTTTATATGATGCTTTTATATTCTTGTAAGCCGCCTTGAGTCGCCATGTGCGAGTAGGTGGCAATATAAATGTCCTGAATAAATAAATAACTCATAGTTTTCAGCCTGATGTCTTAACCACTAAACCACCTGCCTCTAATGGACAGGCCATGAGTTCTGTTGTACTTCATGGGAGAAGCAGTTTGAATGTCCTCATTCTCCGTCACGGACGTTCTCCGTCACAAGCTCTCCAGAAGTATCACAACACACTGAATGGTTATTTGCATGGTGTTCATACTCCAGGACTTTCTTAGCCAAATTTTAAAATAAGAAAATGCGGCTAGAAAAATAGTACACTTTATGAGATCAGCTGTGAGGAATACATTTTTGCTGAAAGAGGCAAACACACATTTACCAGATGGATCTTCTGCTCAGTTTTTTGTATGGAAGAGAGTTGTGTGTGTCAGCAGAAATTTAAGTGATGAGTGATCAGTGGGAAATACCAGTAACTACATTAAGGTGCTTCGGACCTGTAAAGAGAATGAATGAAAATCAGATTGCAAAACAAATATCTGAAGGAAGACGCAGTAATTTGAAAGGGAAGGGATGATCAAAAAAATGTCCTGGTTGGTTGGAGTTGATAAGGTCTTCAAAAAGGGATAGGTACTCAATATGAAGAGCAAAAGGCAATGTCAAATCTGGGTATGGATGTGATAGAAGATAGGATGATTGGCAAGGATAAAAAGTAGGGAATGTTACGAGGAATGGTGTTGGTGTAAATTTAGCTTTCCTTTTTATCTCCTTTTGACTCACTTTTCCTTTGCTCAGTACTTTTTATTATTTTTATTACTTTTGTGTGTGCTTTGCATAACATTGCTTACCCAAGCAAAAAGATAGATGATAGACGATAGATAGATGGATGTATGGATGGATACATAGATAGATACTGTAGATAGATAGATAGATAGATAGATAGATAGATAGATAGATAGATAGATAGATAGATAGATAGATAGATAGATAGATAGATAGATAGATAGATAAAGGTAAAAGGTAAAGGTTTCCCTCGCACATATGTACTAGTCGTTCTCAACTCTAGGGGGTGGTGCTCATCTCCGTTTCAAAGCCAAAGAGCAGCGCTGTCTGAAGATGTGTCCATGGTCATGTGGCCGGCATGCCTAAATGCCAAGTAGAAGGCGCATGGAATGCTGTTACCTTCCCACCAAAGGTGGTCCCTATTTTTCTACTTGCATTTTTTACGTGCTTTCGAACTGCTAGGTTGGCAGAAGCTGGGACAAGTAACGGGAGCTCACCCCGTTACTTGTATCTATATTTATACTTGTAACTATCTATAGATAGATAGATATAAAAATACTGGAAGGCCCATAGTTCTGAGCAGAGAGAAATATCTGCGTGAATGATAAGACATAATATCAGAGAAGCAGAATGCAGAGAAGCTTTGATCATCCAAACCAGTAGAGAGGCATTTTTGATAGACCAATGGTAGTTCAGTTGCATATCATAAGGCATGCCCATTCAGTCTGTGAATGAAAGGACAAACCGGCTCAATCCATTTATCAGTCTCACCCAGTGTAGTCTTTTGGCACTAGATCCTTTGTGCCTAGTACTTTGTGCCCATGGCAGCAATTAGAACAGAAAATATAGATTTCTCAATGTGGACTGTGTACCCCAAATTAATTTTTAAAAATGGAAATAATAGAACTGTTTGTATTGTTAAAGAGTCGCCTTATCGGGCAGATGGGTGGCATATCAATAAATAAAAAATAAATAAAGAACTTTAAAAATGAAGGAAGACACAGGAACAAATGACTTGCTCATTCTTGCCCCCTTTTGAAACCATTCCTGTTGAAGCCATTCCTATTTCCAATAGAGGTATTTAAACGAGGACCACAGTCAGATAATGTACTAACATATAGCATAGCTTAACTTCATGCTATGTAAAAGTAGCACTTTTTGTCTCCTGCTATGGTTTAAAGTCATGTTTTCACACATCTGTAAAACATTTTTCCTTGAAATGACCCTGTATCATTACTTTGAAGGACAGCACAGTGCATTTTCATATTATAACATGTAGACACGGAAAGACACATATGTAGCCATGTATTAAAATGGTAATACCATTTTAATACATGGTCATTTCCTGCAAGACCACTGTTATTCCAGTGAGATGAAAGCTCTTTCCAATGAGATTCAAATGAAAAGATATCATTGAAGACCCCTGCAAGAAATGGAATTTCAAGCAGAACAGAAGGCCAATGGGCAGACAATAGTATAAAGAGAAATCTTATTTTAGCATGCCTAGAAAAAGGGGGGGGGGAATGAGGATTAAGAGATTAACATACTTTCCTATACATTAAAACTAGATAATTAAGGGTCCTTTCAAGTTTTACTACAACTGCACCCTGATAGATGGGAGAATAAATCTCCATACAGGCGATGTTGATCTTTCTCCCAGAATTCAGACATTTAGAAATAAAACCGAAGTTTAAAAGTCTAATTGAAAATATTTATTTCAGTACAAAAACAATAAAATCTGATTGTTTACATTTCTGCTATAAAATGCGACCTTCTCGGTCAAGAACCAAGTCAAGAAGAATATCAGGAATGCACACATGCGTACAAGAATATTATATCACGTGTTCTGGAATGTATATAAATAGGGATGCAGCTCCCTGCATATGCATACAACTGACAATAATCACACCGTGACACACCCAGTGCTGGAAAACGACAGGCTGATAAACTGCACATTCAAATTGTCCTACAATAATTGTTCATACCCATAGTTAAATCAGTAGGATATGCAACGTGAAATCAGGGGTAGTATTCACTTACCTTCCCTACCGTTTTGCAAATGTGAGTGCATGCTCACATTCTTCCGCGCATGCGCACAGCCTCGAAAATGTAAATAAATGGGATGTGATTACGTCTGGGAGGGTGGGTGGGGCCACCCACAGTCAGCGCTACCGGTTCGCCCAAACCAGATAGAACCGGCTGAATACCACCTCTGCATGAAATCATCTGAAATTTTGATCTTCTTGTGAAGTTGATTTTCTGGTCCAGTCTACCTGGTGGGGATAACTGTCATTCATATCATCTCCTACTTACTGACCAAGTGATTTCTGGGTATGTTTTTCTGTTTTATTTCCAGAAATTGCTTCTGTGAAGCATTGAACATTCTTGTCCATTTCAGACAATATGCTGTAGTTTGTTCCAGATTAATACCAGCAATTCATTTTTACTTCACAGAGGAAGTAAGATCTCTGTCATCTTGGTTAAACGTTTAACATGCTCTAATCAGGTAAGGTAAAGATAAAGATTCCCCCGCACATGCGTGCTAGTCATTTCCGGCTCTAGGGGCGGTGCTCATCTCCGTTTCTAAGCCAAGGAGCCAGCGCTGTCCGAAGACGTCTGTGTGGTCATGTGGCTGACATGACTCAATGCCGAAGGCGCACGGAGCACTGTTACCTTCCCACCAAAGTGGTCCCTATTTTTCTTCTTGCATTTTTTACGTGCTTTCGAACTGCTAGGTTGGCAGAAGCTGGGACTAGTAACAGGAGCTCACTCCGTTATGCGGTGCTAGGGATTCAAACTGCTGAACTGCCGACCTTCTGATCAACAAGCTCAGCATCTTAGCCACTGAGCCACCGCGTCCCCTAATCAGGTAGAACTACCTTTATCAGAAAAGCTCTAATAATATAATAGTTATACATTTGCTTTCTACAGGGAAGATTGCTGTTTGAAACCCAGAAGAAGCATCTTGTCTTTAAGTACTGTTCCCCCAACCGCCTTAAATTACCTATTTTTCCTATGTTTTATAAATAAGTCCAATGGTATACATTTCATTATTTATCTAATCATCTGAGGTAAAAGGATTTCATTGTGAGCTCCAAATAGTTTTAAGTAGTCATAAAAAAGGAGAAAAAAATCTTGCGATATTACCCGGGAAAGCTGAAATCTCATGAGATTATGTTCTCATTCAACATCCTATAATATCCTTTCTGAGAGCCAGAGTTTTGCAACTCTCAAAGGTCTCTCTCATTATGACTGCTGCAAACTGATGGGACGCTGTCTCTCATTTTGAAATCAACATTCATATTAGTCCTAAAATGTGAAAGAAAATAGCAATATCAATAACATCTTTTTAAAGACAAAAATTGCTGAAAATTCAATTTACATGTGTGATGTGTCTTCAGCAGGATTGTGGCTCTCAATCCTTCTGAGGATCTTGGCCACTGGAACCATGGTTGACCCAACCATTGTTCAGAATAGTATATTGTGTGTACCCTCCCAACAGCAGTTTGTTCAATAAATTACTCGCTTAATGAACACATTGTTCAGTGACAGTTGGAACCTCCGGCGGCACTGAATTTTTGGTACTTACAATTGAACCTTGAAGTTCTGACTGTCACAGCACCCCAATAATGATATGATCACAGTCTGGATACCTGACTCCCAATTACAATGTTGCAATGTACCACGGTCACATGGTTTCCATTTACAGCCCTTTTTTCTAGTTTTCTACAAGCAAAGTCAATGGGGAAGCCAGCAGAGTGAGACCATGTGACATCCTCACTTAGTGACCCAAAATGATTTGCTTAACAATGGCAACTGGAAATGCAGGAACTTCCATCACTAAGTGATGTGGTCATATGATGTTGCTTAGTGATAGAAATTTCCAGTCCCAGTTGATACCATTAACCAATGCCTCCTGTATGGTTAAGCAAATTATGTCACAATGAACAAACTCCGTTCACAAAGTGATTTCTTGGTTTTATGGAGGCATTTGTCATAACTCAGAGTGCAGAAATATTTAAAGGTTGAGAGAATAGAATAGAATAGAATAGAATAGAATAGAATAGAATAGAATAGAATAGAATAGAATAGAATAGAATAGAATAGAATAGAATAGAATAACAGAGTTGGAAGGGACCTTGGAGGTCTTCTAGTCCAACCCCCTGCTTAGGCAGGAAACCCTACACCACTTCAGACAAATGGTTATCCAACATCTTCTTAAAAACTTCCAGTGTTGGAACATTCACAACTTCTGGAGGCAAGTTGTTCCACTGATTAATTGTTCTAACTGTCAGGAAATTTTTCTTTAGTTCTAAGTTGCTTCTCTCCTTGATAGGTTTCTATCAACTGCTTCTTGTCCTACCCTCAGGTGCTTTGGAAGATGAGAAACTTAATTCTAATGTAGATTACAATTAAGAGCCATGCCAAGCCCTATTGTCAGAATCTACTAATTGTCTTTTCCCCTTACATTTTCAGGGTTTTAAAGTTCCATTAGGTGAGCTTTCCTAGTTATTGGCAGCTTGTTTACGCAGATGTTGAGCTGAAGTTGTAAGTGCCTATCTGGGGCTGGTGGAAATGACCCAACCTCATTTACTTCTGGCATTCCTTCAGATATTTGATCCTCCTTGTTTAGAACAAACAGCTACCGCTTAGCTTCTTGGCTGTGAAAAACCTGTCTTAATAGTTGCCATATGCTTGGGATCAAGAGAGAAAAGTGAAGCCCTTGCTATTCCTTGGCTTTAATGAAAGCAGCAAATTAATCATTTTGAAGAATCAGCACTCGGGGATACATTAAGCCTCCTTTGTCCTTATGCATGTTTTTCTGCAATCCTTATACACAACAACAACAAAAGCAAAATGAAATTCTGATGATGCATTTCATTGAACTCTCTAAATAGCGATATTGCTCTTATTTTTTACCTGAACTCAGGTGATGTTTTGTAGTAAAATTGAATGTGACTTTTGCAGATGCCCCAGTAACCTACCTATCTACCTACAGTACCTTCTTTCCTTCCTTCCTTCCTTCCTTCCTTCCTTCCTTCCTTCCTTCCTTCCTTCCTTCCTTCCTTCCTTCCTTCCTTCTTTCCTTCCCTCCCTCCCTCCCTCCCTCTCCTCCTCCTCCTCCTCCTCCTCCTCCTCCTCCTCCTCCTCCTCCTCCTCCTCCTCCTCCTCCTCCTCCTCCTCTTCTGTGTGGATTGGGTGCCATACCTATTGAAACAATGGTAGGAGAACTGCCCAGGATGCATGTAGGAGACTGAGAAATTTAGTCCTCAGCAACAACAACAACAACTTTCTTCTTCTTCTTCTTCTTCTTCTTCTTCTTCTTCTTCTTCTTCTTCTTCTTCTTCTTCTTCTTCTTCTTCTTCTTCTTCTTCTTCTTCTTCTTCTTCTTCTTCTTCTTCTTCTTCTTCTTCTTCTTCTTCTTCTTCTTCTTCTTCTTGAATTCGTGAAAGGAATAGTGGAAAGCACATAATTTTTTTCTGCTTTTTGGAACCGGGATAACATAGTGATTTTCCAAGGCAGGGATTTCATCGATGCTCTTGTATTGATAAGGTGCATTTTATCTATCTATCTAAGTATATGGCTTATAGCTTGACTCAGTGGGTGGCTCCAGCCAGTTGTGATTTATGAAAGACATAGCACAAAGTTGAACAAGTGGCCTTTCTTATGCTGCTGAGCCTCAACTCCCAGCTTCCCTTCTCATTATCCATTCTACCTGGAATTGTCAGGATTTGAAAATCAACACCATAATGTCACTTCCTAGGTTAATTGAAAGCAATATGAACAATGGTTAATTCCAACATCTGCCCAGGTGATGAGACAGAGAAAATTTTTTTCTAGTGCTACCTGGAGATGCTATAGCTGTCTTGCATGCAAAAGATGGATGTTGTATTTTTGAGCCTTGATATTTTCCCCAAAGGAAAATGAAGTAGTATACTAAATTTAAAGTTTCTCTCCTGCCAATACGTGTATAGAATAAATCCCAAAAATGTTGATGCTCTGGGATGAGACTTCCCTCTTGATGCTCTGACAACAGTTTTATCACCTGAATGGCTTGTCAAAGACAGTAGCTTAAAAAGAAAGGAAAAGAAAAGAAAAAACACGAGAGCCTCTATTGAGCAGTGTTCTTCAAACAGCTTCCTTTACCCACATTCAGTTGAGCAGAAAGACACAAACAGATGCTCTGAATAATTGCTGTGAATGGATATGATAGCATTCACGGAAACAATAATGTAATTAATGAACAACAATTTAATTGTTTAATGTTTAATGTGGAATGTTCACAAAATTCAAAAACTTTCTGCCATTATGTTGACTGTAGTAAGTTGAATCAAAAGAAGGTTTGATTGCATATGTCCTGGTTAAAAGAGGGAAGCACTGAAGACTGATTTAATCTTGTAGCCATCAAATTTCTGTTCCAGAGATTTCATCCACCCACCTGTAATTTTGAAGAAATCACAAGTCTAACAAAAAGTCTTACACTTATAAATATGAGGTACTTATTGGTGCACAGCCTTCTAAAACCACAGCAGCACGAGTTGTTGCCAAGGAAACAAATTTTAACCAAGAACAAGCCTGATTGTATGTTACAATTGTTACACACAACATAACAATTGTATGTTAATAACTCTTGCTGTTTTGAAGTGTGAAATAGTAGACTGTGTAGCTACAGGGCCTGCATTTTTATCTTATAAATGTTGTGTCATTTATGTCCATTTCAGTTAGCTCAGAATCTTGGTGGTACTGGATTTAGTTCTCCTAGTTTGTTAGGCCCCCCAAACCAAGAATGACATAAAGTGATTCTTTCAAACTGAATTCTTTATTGGTCCACACCTATAGACAGACTCTTGCCAGACTAAACACTCTATTATTTGCATCTGCCATATACTCCAAGAACTATTAGGGAGGAACTGTCTTCACCTTCTTTCTCTCCCACAAGATATCTCAACTGAGTTATCCTTATTTGTCTGGAATGCACCTCTCTATCTCCTAGGAATCCAGCTGTCAGGTTTCCAAATAGCATTCATACTTAAATCAGAGTCCAAGGCAAAGTATTCCTCAAAATTCCAATTTATTGATGAAGCCATGTTGGCATCTCCGTGGGAAACCCGAATCTGATGCTCCCAAAGTTTCCCACCCAGTTGAAAGTTTGCACCCTTGTCCCACACCCCCAAATGGGTCACGTTGCCCACTCATCTTCTGCCAGCATGGCCGTTCCTCCTCCCAGCTTCCGGACAGGTGTTGGACAAAGGATGACTTTGAGAATCTAGTAAGAATGTGTTATGGCTACATCTGCTCCCTCATACCATGACCCCTCCGAGGTTCCCATAGTCAGCAGGCCTTCTAAGAATATGTGTGGTGAGCTGCATCGGCTCAACACCAGCTTCTTGCATTCTATCGCATCATATGGAATCAGAAGTTCCTGCCTTCTGTAAAGTAAACAGAGTAAAGTTTGGTCCTTTAAAAGAAAATCTATTAACCATAGTAGGTCAGTACATTTATCAAGACTGAACAGAGCAATGAAGAACAGAGCTCTTCATCAGACAAGATAAAATAAGGAGCTGGGAAGAATCCAAAAAACTCAGCTCGGTGTTTAAATTATAAACTCTCCATTGAGATTTTGGAGATTATACACTAAGGTAAAGGTTTCCCTCGCGCATACATGCTAGTTGTTTTCAACTCTAGCGGGTGGTGCTCATCTTCGTTTCTAAGCCGAAGAGCCAGCGCTGTCTGATGACGACTCCGTGGTCATGTGGCTGGCATGACTAAATGCCGAAGGTGCACAAAATGCTGTTACCTTCCCACCAAGGTGGTCCCTATTTTTTTACTTGCATTTTTACATGCTTTTGAACTGCTAGGTTGGCAGAAGCTGGGGCAAGTAATGGGAGCTCACTCCGTTACGTGGCGCTAGGGATTCGAACCACTGAACTGCCGATCTTTCTGATCGACAAGCTCAGCATCTTAGCCACTGAGCCACCACGTCCGCATAATTATGCACTAAATGTAGACTAAATCAGATGTAGTGGTTGTCATTATATGATTACAACTGATTTACATGGTCGATGAATAAAAGTTAAGCTTATCCTGAGAGACAGTTCACATTTATCTTCTAACATTCCAACATATCAAAATATTGCAACCAGGATATATAAATATTTACAATTATCAAAATCTTCAGATGTTTTTGATTGCATCATTCTTATTCAAGATCCTTCCGATCTACATTTCATATTCCTGCTAAACAACATTTAATCATTTTTATGGCCACCACATTTGATGACTGTTTGAATAACATAAGGCTGAAACACATTTTTTTTTAAAAAAATTAACCTAAGCAAAAAAAAAAAAAAAAAACGGGGGGGGGGACACACAGTAAGAGCATAATACATTTGAAGTCAAACTTTCTCAAGACCCTTCACAATCCCACATTCTTTTCAAGGCATCTGACACTTTTGTTAAGATAACACAAGCTGCAATGTACTGCAGCTTCTA
Organism: Diadophis punctatus similis; assembly: GCA_023053685.1. Taxonomy (NCBI): domain Eukaryota; kingdom Metazoa; phylum Chordata; class Lepidosauria; order Squamata; family Dipsadidae; genus Diadophis; species Diadophis punctatus. Next base: position 9,021,801 of record JALIGW010000003.1, on the reverse strand, counting down.
TCCCATTTGAATATTTGCATGATATCATTATATGAAGACATAGCTCTCTAGACAAGGGTCTAATATTGGAAAAAGTGGAAGGATAGAGAAGAACATGACCAGCAACAAGGTGGGTGGAATCAGTTATGATAGTGTTGTGTGCACTATTGGAAGAGCTGAAGGACTAATCCTTAGGGGCAGATCAACATGGACAAAATCTATGTGGTTACCAGAGATGGGTTCCTACCGGTTCTAACCGGTTCTTTAGAACCGTTAGTAAACTGGTGATGACGTCACGGATCCGGTTCTGTTGGTGCCGGTCCATGGGCGCCGCCATCTTGTTTTTGGCTTCTGCGCATGTGCAGAAACTGGCACTGCGCATGCACGCCAGCCCAATGTACGTGCACCCATGCGGCACGGGAGGAAGCGAACCAGCGGCAAGGTAAATTAGAACCCACCCCTGGTGGTTACTATTGGTCAACAACAACTTGATGGCACATCATCATCATCATCCTCATGAATTGGGTTGGGGCTTTCATTCCCTCTTCCAGCTGTTAATCAATGTCTGTTCTGACACTCCCTTGGCAATATAATAATCAACAGGCATGTTTTTAAGTAACTGATTTCAGAGTACAAAATTGTAAACTTTTAGGTATTTGGTCCAGAAGCACAGCCTTACTGAGATGGAAGAAGAGTGACATCCTGCTGATGTAAGTGTTCAGAAATACACCAGAACCATTCAGTGGTGTTTTGTTGCATGTAATAAAATGGAACTGTCCCTCCCCCTATTTACCTTGTTGGATTCTATGCACAGAAACTGACTACAATAACAGTTGAATTATATTTTAATTTAGGCAGATTGCACCTGACTTTGGCAGAATAGTTTGCAAGGTTGATATAGCATTAATAATTCACCCACCATCTCTTTGGTTCTACATTCCATTCTGTAATGACATAATAGCTGCCTCCAAACAATCTCCTTATGATAAAGCCAGTCCTGAAAAGTTCTCCTAAATTACTGATGGAGCCAAGCTGGCTACAAAATTCTGGGAGTTCATACATCATAAAGCTGCCAAAATTGAGAAACACTGATTGAGGAAGACAGTGACTGTGACTGATATTGATATTATTCCTTACTTTCTAAACTGCTAAGACAATCAGTCGAGCTGTAAAAGATAGTCTCACTGAGCGCAGTCTAGAAATATTAAAAAATGTTTATCCCATATGTAGTATCAGAAAAAGCTAAATGACATGAAAACACCACAGAGTCAAAAAAAAGTTACAACAGGATTCTTGTGTTATCTATGGACTTCTTAGGGAAATTGAAACAAAAGAGCATAAAAGAAAACAGAATAACAGAGTTGGAAAGAGACCTTGGAGGTCTTCTACTCCAACCCGCTCCTCAGGCAGGAAACCCTGTACCATTTCAGACAAATGGTTATCTAATCTCTTCTTAATCACTTCCAGTGTTGGAGCACCCACAACTTTGGAGGCAAGCTGTTTCACTGATTAATTGTTCTCACTGTCAGGAAATTTCTCATTAGTTCTAGAATGCTTCTCTCCTTGTTTAATTTGGTCATTCAAAAATAGGGCTTCCATGTACAATATAATTATGAATTAATGAGTGAATGTAAGAGAAAAAACAAAGCGGTGAGTGCAGAACATCTGAAAATTTTCATAGTTGCACAGTGATTTTGAATTATTTACTGGCCTATAACAGTATAATCTCTTAACCCAAAACTAAGATGTTGTTTGTGACATTTAGTTGCTGAGATGGATACCAAAATAATTGAACTTCAAGTCTCTTGGAATCACTGGGACACAAATTGAAAATTAAAGGTGGTAGACCCAGGTGACAAAAATAGGAGGCAAGGAGGCAGCATTAGAATAACAGTAGATATACCTAGAAGAATATATAGATAGATAGATAGATAGATAGATAGATGAGAGAGAGAGAGAGAGAGAGAGAGAGAGAGAGAGAGAGAGAGAGAGAGAGAGATAAGTTTAAGAGTAGCACCGATGCTGGAATGAAGTCAGGGTTTTGAATTGCTCGTCTGTTAACTATAAAATGGATTATGATTAGATGTACTCAGGGAAGGACAAGAGGGAGGAAGAGGAAGTAGAAAGGAAGGGGAGAGAGGGAGGAGGGAAGTAGGAAAGAAGGAGAGAGGGAGAAAGAAGGTAGAGAGAAGAGAGGGAGATAGAGGGAGGGGAGTATGAAATATAGAAGGAAAACAGACGGGAGATAAAAGTACAAAAGGTGCAAATTTAGGATATTTGTTTATAGCATTTTGGACAGAAATGTATAATTATGTATGTTTTGATATTATGGTATATGTATGGATGTTTATGTAAAGTTGGTGAAAAAATAAAAATTCTTTAAAAATAAAAGGAATCACTGAGACAAATTGCATAGACCTCATTTTAAATCCTGGATGGAGAATTTAAACATATCTAGATGGATAGGTGTGTATAGATATTTATGAGTGTATATTTTCATAAAACCATTGTCATACAAGTCATGGGGAAGTATGTTTGTGTATGTTTTTCATAGATTTATCAGAGATGTTGGCTAGTCTTCAAGAAAGCATCCAGCAAAGGGCCCAGAAGAATGGAGAAATTTTCAGATGAGCGTGCTGCATACTTCAGATGTTATCACAAGGTAAGAAGAGTCAAAGAGTTGGATGAGATGCTTCTCCTGCAGTTTCATGCTGTGATGAAAATCTTATGCAAATTATTTAAATTGGCCTTTTGTGCCAAATCATTTAAAGACATATAGTGTTCAATGACATTTAAAGAGAATTAAAGTTGGGATAGTTCTGATTTTATTAGCACTTACCATATTTTTCGGAGTATAAGACGCACCTAGATTTTAGAGGAGGAAAAAAAGGAAAAAAGTATTCTGAACCAAATGGTGTAGTAATATATTATTTAATAAAATACCAGTGTAGCAGAATACTTTTTACAACCATGTATACTTTTTACAAACTTCAAATCTGACACCTTTAAGACTAGTGGAGTTCAACTCCCAGAATTCATCCTCCAGTCATGCTAGATGGGGTAATTAGTTTTTGCAAAAAACGGCTCATTTATTTGCAAAAACAGGGCATGCAGAGGGTTTGGGAAGCCTGCAGAGCACTCCTAGGGGGTGGGGGAAGGCAAAAACGCCCCCATTTTTGCAAAAAATGGCCCATTTTTCGCAAAAATTGGATGCGGGGGCAGGGCTTCGGGAGGCCAAAAAATGGCTGTATTCGGTGTATAAGACGCATTGACATTTCCACCCTCTTTTGGGGGGCAAAAAGGTGCGTCTTATACTCTAAAAATATGGTAATCTAGGGATGTCTCGGTGGGGACAAAGGAAATCAAGATGGCAGTTTAACCATGAGATCTGAATCACCACCTTGGTATTTGCATTCCATGCCCCAGCTTAATCATGTTACCTATACAGATATAGAAACCAGAGGCATTTGGTTGAATTGGATGCTATAGAAATTAGATAAATAAAGGGAAAAAAATATTAAGGCATGTAAGTTTAATAGTCTTCAGTCCTTCTAGTTAAATGTTAATATAATCAATATACTAAAGACTGACCCCCCCCAAAAAGAGATAAAAAATTATTGGAGTTTAAATACAATATTCCATGCTTTGTCAAATGATAGGTGTTATAATATTAACACTTTTGCTTGCAGTTTCTTTATTATTTAGCGAATTTATAACAAAATATTTAGTAGTCTTGCTTCAGTTTTTGGGATGTTAGGATGGTGGTTTTGAATTTATTTGGGGAAATAGATGATAACATGCCTAGTACATTTGATCCAGCTTTTTGTCTTCATTATGTATTTTTGGTTCATTCGGGCATTCCATTTATAAGGCCACTCACCTTACTATGATGGCTTTGGGTGGCTGACAATAGTTGCAATATAATATAACAAAAATTGAATTCACAAATATATAATTGGTGGCTAAGATAAAACAAACATCCATCAACATAACCATATCCTGAGCTCCAATTGATGCTCCAACTGATATGCCTGGGAACACAGCTATAAAGTATATTACAAATAATTTCATTGGATGTTAAATTGTGTTTGGCATATTTTATGGTACCTCTTATACACACAGAGCCATCTTCTTAAGTGCTCTCTAGATGTGTTCTTACAGTTGTTACATTTTCCAGCCAAGATACTTATTGACTTTGCTCAGTGAGAATTCTTGGACTTAATAGTCCAAATATGAGCAGAAGCATTAAGGAATCTACTACAGTGATTAGTTGAATTTTGAGATTTTGGTAGCTACAGTCAAGTTTGGATGAGACTTTGGCTTCAGATTGTTATTGTTATTGCCTAGTTTTGAAACAGCATCCTTTTTTTAATTGCCATACATCTAAGAGAAAATGGATCATTTTTAGCATTTTTAATCAGTTGTTTAAATCTCCCAGGCTCAGATAAGGTATAAATAAGAATACAATTATTATTATTATTATTATTATTATTATTATTATTATTATTATTATTATTATTATTATTATTATTATTATTATTATTATTATTATTATTATTATTATTATTATTATTATTATTATTATTATTATTATTTTGTCAAACATATATAAGATTACAGAAAAAGTATAAATATGATTGTGAATGCATGAATGTATAAACATGGTTACAAATACATGGGGACATTAGGATAGGGACGGTAGGCACGCTAGTGTGCTTATGCACGCCCCTTTCAGACCTCTTAGGAATGGGGTGAGGTCAACAGTACATAGTCTAAAGTTAAGGTTTTGGGGGTTCGGGGAAGAAACCACAGAGTCAGGTAGTGAGTTCCAGGCCTTGACCACTCTGTTGCTGAAGTCGTATTTTCTGCAATCGAGTTTGGAGCGGTTTATCTTAAGTTTGTATCTATTGTATGCTCGTGTATTGTTGCGGTTGAAGCTGAAGCAGTCATTGACGGGTAGGGCATTGTAGCAGATAATTTTATGTGCTACACTTAGGTCAGACAGAATGCGACATAATTCTAAATTGTCTAAGCCCAAAATTTCAAGTCTGGTTGCATAAGGTATTCTGTTGCGAACAGAGGAGTGGAGGACTCTTCTCGTGAAATATCTCTGGACATTCTCTGAGAACATGTGAACTTTCAGAAGTTCACATGTTCACCCCCAAAACCTTACCCTTAGACTGTCCACTGTTGACCTCACCCGATTCCTAAGAGGTCAGTAAGGGGCATGTATAAGCGCACCAGCGTGCCTACCGTCCCTGTCCTAATGTTCCCTCTTATCAGTACCCATCTTATGTATATAAACAATGTTATATCTATGTATATTACCAATACATACTTGACAAAATAAATAAAAAAATATTAAGTTCAATATTTTTTGGAATACAATTGCTGGATACAGCCTGGTTAAATAAATCTTCCTGACCCTTATATCTCCATCTTCCCTTGAGCAAGGATTGTCCTCTCTGAGAGCTAAAGAAACATGCCTTTTTAGGTGCTCTTCTTAAGGTACAGATGTTCAAATAGCCCCTTCCTGCATGACTTTCAGAGAGTCTCTAAAGATTTTGTTCCCTCTCAGGATCTGGGTTGTTGTGACTCTTCTGCTTGATAAGGAGTTTGGCTATTGGTTTTCAGTGCTTAGATTCTTGCTATTATATATGGTGATTTATGATTTTCAGTTTTCATTTTCATTATGTTCATGATATTTATATTGCCTATTTGTGTTATCTGTTTTAACCAACACCCAGTTAAACTGGAAATGCTTATTAGCATTGCAAATTAATAATCTCTCTTCCCTGCCCTGTGTGTGTGTGTGTGTGTGTGTGTGTGAGAGAGAGAGAGAGAGAGAGAGAGAGAGAGAGAGAGAGAGAGAGAGAGAGAGAGAGAGAGAGAGAGAGGAGGGAGAGGGAGAGGGAGAGGGAGAGAGGGAGAGAAGGGAGAGAAGGGAGGGTGGGTGGGTGGGTAAGAGGAAGTGTATGTGTCCCTATTATGTGAGGATCACATTGTCTGGAAAATATATGTATAATTCCATGTTGCGCTATGATAACTAGACTACACCTTTACTTATTTTTTAAGCTTTGGCAGCGCAGCTTAATATATTAGAAAAATGGGATTTAGGTGTGGCGTTTAGAAGCCTTGGAGCAAAAAAGATAAGCTTCTGGTAGCTGATCCATTTTTATTTGACTTGAGAAACATTTAAGAAACAAAAATCATGTGCAAACTGCGTTTGAATCTTTTTAAATCCCCTTAAATTTTCCCCATCTATCTACTTTGCTTGCTGCATAATGTGTACAGCATCGATTTATTAAAGCTTTGAAATTATGTGCCATGCTTGGAATCTTAAGAAATAAAAACGTACGGATTTTCAAAACCACGTCCAAAAGTCATGGGGAAAAAAAAGAAACCAGAGAAAAGGCCAAGGGCTTATCAGTTCTTCACAAAATGACCAATATCTGTGCTGCTGCATACAGATACTGACCCACTGGTCTGGTCTTTGTTAATTTGCATCACATAATTAAATGTGCCATTTGATATGGAAGAACTTATTATGTGAAATGCCTGTGCTGGTTCTTTGCTGTGTTATGCACCTGCGCTTGTTTTGCTGAGGACCAAAATAAAGATGTATTTTAAATCTGACCAATTCTTTTATCTTCTTCATTTGTTTGTCTATAGAAATTGGGGAGATCCATCTTTACAACCACAGCCCTGATGTGGCCCTCAATGAAATTGAGTTTGATACCCCTGATCTAGGATATATTAAGATATTTCAATGAGAATTAATAAAGTTGTAATATTAGCTTTATTAATTTACATTTTTCCCTGTGGTCTGGATTTCTGTTGCCTAATATCTGTTGTTATTATTAAGTCTGCTTCCATATTTTGAATGTTATACTGGGAATTAAAAAAAAACAAATCCAGAAGAAAGCTCAGAAAAACCTCCTAAGAAAATTGCCTCCTAAGGACTATGTCGATTGTCCCTCTTTGGTTCTTGAGGGAGTAAAATTAACTCCCTCAGAACAGGTTCGCAATTTGGGAGTCCTCCTAGATCCACAGCTAAAATTAGACCAACACCTTACAGCTGGCTTTTGCACAGGTTCGCCTGGTGCACCAATTGCGACCATACTTGGAGAAGGAGGCTCTACTCACGGTCACTCATGCCCTTGTCACCTCCCGATTGGACTACTGCAATGCGCTCTACATGGGGCTACCCTTGAAGAGTATTCGGAGACTTCAGTTGGTACAAAATGCGGCTGCGTGTGCTGTGGTGGGTGTGTCAAGATACACCCACGTAACACCCATACTCCGCCAGCTGCATTGGTTGCCCATTGGTCTCCGGCTACAAGTCAAGGTGTTGATCATCATCTTTAAAGCCCTACACGGCTTAGAACCTGGTTACCTCCGGGACCGCATTCTGCCTCATACTTCCCTTCGACCAGTTAGGTCCCACAGAGTGGGTCTCCTCCAGGTCCCGTCAGCCAAACAATGCTGACTGGCGGGTCCTAGTGGGAGGGCCTTCTCTGTGGGGGGGGCATGCTCTGGAACCAACTTCCCCCCTAGAGATCCGAATTATCCCCACCCTGCTGGCCTTCCGAAAAGCCATTAAGACATGACTCTTCCTGCAGGCAGGGGTCTGAGACAATTTTATACCCGAGATCTCCCCCTGTATGCATGTTGTTGGATATGTTTTTTTAACTTTTTAAAAACTGTTTTTAAATAAGTTTATTGTTTAGTGTTCTCTTAAAATGTTGTACGCCGCCCTGAGTCCTTAGGGAGTAGGGCAGCATAGAAGAACCTAATAATAATAAATAAATAAATAAATAAATAAATAAATAAATAAATAAATAAATAAATAAATAAATAAATAAATAAATAAATAAATAAACCGCTTTTGTATAATGGCAAGGTATTCCTGGGTATATCATATATGTTACTAGGAATTGAGCTTGAATTGGAGGTGACTTCATCCCCCCCCCTTTTTTTTAACTTGCAATTTAGACTGCTTTTGAAAGATTTTGTTAAGTCGGAATAAATACACATTTTCAATTACCATCAAGAATTCAACAGTTTGAAATCTACTGCAGGGTGATGATGGGTGGTGAAAATTGGGGTTGCTATTACTGATAAGAGCTAATTATATAATGTTTCTTATGGTGAGATTTAGAATGATAAAGCTTGAACAGCCATTACTGAAGATATTGAACTTACTGTTGTGTTCCAATAAGCGTCATAGATTGAAGTTTGTTTTAATTTCACAGAGCCAGATCTGCTAATTTTGTTCTTATCACTTTAATGATTTATTGCAGTTGTTCAGCTGACTTATGCTTAGCTCCTTTGGTGATGTCTTAGGCTAACTTATAACTAACACCCTTATTTATAGATATGAGGTCTTGGATGAACTTTTCCGTCATCAGGAAGAACCTGTGAATGGAATGCTTCTTCATCTGATTGTAAACTCTTCCTTGTAAGGGACAGAATTCAGCATCTAAGCCATGATTAAGACAAATGTGTCTGAATCCTCCAATGTGCATTGGAAAGGAGTTTTCAATTCAAATCTGACCAATTTAATTTTAAGTAACAAAAGTTAACCGCAGTATAAGGAGAATTATTAGAAGATTATAACAGTTTCCCTGTGAGAACAGATAGTACAGAAGAGAATTCGTATTTGTAACACAGGGTTGAATTGTGGAGTCCTTGGTGCTCTCTGAGCTTGGTTGTTTCGTTGCAGTCATTTCATTACCAAACTAGGTAACATCATGATGTCACCTTGTTTATAATGGAATGTCCGCAAGGAAATAAGCAAGCTCAGAAAGCACCAAGGACTCCACAGATATCACATCTGGGGCTTTCAAATTTAGGGTAGATGTGGACACCATAGCCATCAATGCAGGGGTGGGTTCTAACTTACCTCACCGCCAGTTTACTTCCTCCCACGCCCCGTGGCTACGCCACACATGCGCAGTGCCAAAAATGTGCAAAAAATTCCCCCCCCCAAAGAAAAGCCTAAAACAAGATGGCGGCACATGCACAGTGCCGGGGACTCGGCTTCTGCGCATGTGCAGAGGAAAAAAATCAGCAAAAAATTAAAAAAAAAATTCCCCCAAAAAAATTTCCAAAAAAAGATGGCGGTGTCCATGGACCGGCACCAACAGAACTGGCTCCATGATATCACCAGCGGTTTGCTACCGATTCGGGTGAACCAGTATGAGCCGGGAGGAACCCACCTCTGCATCAATGTTCGGTTTGCACTCTATAGCCCCCTAGATCAGTGGCAAAATGGCTAGGTTTTTTTCGGTGTGTGTGTGTTTCCCTCTTAAAATGTGAGAAGCATTTCACTAATTCAACTATTAAATTATCTGAAAAGTCCTCAAGAAAAATAAGCTCATGCTCCATCTTGTGATCTCTATACTATGCTCATAACATCGGGTGTCTAAATGACAACATTTGGGCTGTTGATTCTGAGAAAGTTGTCTAGGACTGGTAGATACAGGGAATCACATATAGGTACATATGTTTTGCTTAGCATAAACATGTGGATAGAGATACATTTTAATAATGTTAAAACTTGCAGTCATTCACTGAAATTAAATGTAGGGATGCTCAGGTATCTCTTTAGGGATGGTCGTTGTTTATTAGTCGTTGCTATCGTCTATTATCATTCTGAACAAGTAGCTTAATTGAAATTCAAAATGAACAACAATGTAAAAAGGCTGTTGTTCTCACACCTCACCTGTCAATTGAGTTCAGTGTTAGAAGGGGTGTTCTAATATGACAGTGCTCTGTGTTTTCCAGGATTGCAATAATTTGAACTTGGCTTCTCTGAAAACATTCAATGTGACTTCAGACTCCATTCCAGATTCCATTGTCCCCCTGGGAATTTTGAATGAAATTCTGCCTAATCAGTATATTGTCTTGGTTCGCAGATGTTTGAGTCAAGCTGTTGGGTTCAGAAGATTAATCTTTCTTGATATCTGTAGTATGAAACCAGAATCTTGTTCAATCAGTGTTTCCCAACCTTGGCAACTTGAAGATGTCTGGACTTCAACTCCCAGAATTCCCCAGCCAGCGAATGCTGGCTGGGGAATTCTGGGAGTTGAAGTCCAGATATCTTCAAGTTGCCAAGGTTGGGAAACACTGATCTAGATAATAGACACTGGTGTTGAACAATCTTCCTTGTCTGCTTTATGAACTGATAAAGTGCAGATGTGGGAGGAAAAAGTAACCCAAGGCAAACACGTTTTGCTCTTCAGATAGATGAACTCTGAAGCACCAGATATGGCTTGCAAAATGTTTGTTGAAACCCATCGTTCTTCATTTTAAATTTTGGCAGAGCAGTTGCTCTTTCCGTATCTGACCGTTAAGGATGAATTGATAATGGGAATAGATTGGGAAACATCTTTTGTATTACATCGTTCTCTCCTAAACCTCATAAAGCCATCATGGGCAGTCAATAGCTCATATCTCATCTAATGCAGCTGCTGTGGCCTAGAGGTGGAGCTCTTGCCTTACAATCAGGACGTTGTGAGTTCAATCCTAGGTAGAGGCAGATGTAGGGTCTCCTGCCTGGGCAGGGGGTTGGACTAGATGACCTGCAAGGTCCCTTCCAACTCTGTTAATCTGTTATATCTAGTTACCTTCACAAAGAAATTGAATAGGCAGAATTCAGATTTCAGCAGGCTGGGGAAAAATGGGGAAAAAAAGCTGTTACCAAAGACAAAGTGTTATAGATAATTGAGAGAGACAGAAAGTTAGTTTTCAATAATACATCTAGAAATGTATGTGTGTCTCTGTGTGTGATGTGTATATATAGAGTGGTGATAGATATAGCAATGCCAAGTGACAGTAAAATCAGGAAGGAGTATGAGTAACTGGAGAAATACCAGGGCATGAAGGAGGACCTAGAGAGGATGTGGAAAATAAAGTCCAATGTGATCCCAATGGTATAGACTGAGATCAGGAATAATAGAAAAACTGTTGGAAGGGACCTTGGAGATCTTCTAACCCAACCCCCTGCTCAAGCAGGAGACCCTATATTATTTCATACAAATGGCTGTCTAATTTCTTCTTAAAAGCCTCCAGCAATAGAGCACCCACAAGCCCTGAAGGCAAGCCGTTCCACTGGTTAATTCTCTGGAAATTTCTCCTTTGATCTAGGTTGCTTCTCTCCTTGATTAGTTTCCATCCATTGGTTCTTGTCTTCCTTCTGGTGCTTTGGAAAATAGGTTGACCCCCCTTTTTTGTGGCAGCCCCTCAAATATTGGATCACTGCTATCCTAGTCCTTTTCACTAGACTAGATATACCCAATTCCTGCAACCGTTCTTTATGTTTTAGCCTCCAGCCCCCTAATAATAATCTCTCTCTCTCTCTCTCTCTCTCTCTCTCTCTCTCTCTCTCTCTCTCTCTCTCTCTCTCTCTCTCTCTCTCTCTCTCTCTCTCTCCCTCTCCCTCTCCCTCTCCCTCTCCCTCTCCCCCCTCTCTCTCCCTATGTGTTTGTATTCACACTATGTATATACATAGATACATAGAGACTCACATGCACGTGTACCAGTGGCGGGTTGCCGTCTTACCGGTGCCTGTGCCGGTGCGCTATGCGCACATCTCCAAGTTTCGGGGGGGGGGTGCTCGCTACGTACGTGCACCCCCTCGCGCGATTTTGCTTCTGTGCATGCATGGAACCAAAATCTCGCTGAAATCTTGCGAGGGAACGCGCATGTGATAGAGATTTCGGCACAATTTTGCTTCTGTGCATGCGCGGAAGCAAAATCGGCCAAAAATTAACAAAAAAATGGTGACGCGCATGGTTGACCGGCAGAGAGGGCTCTGGAGTGGTTGCACAATCAGCCGCTCCCTACTAGTGCGCAGCTCCAGTAGGGAGCGGCTGATTGTGCAAGGATCCAGCAGGAACCCACCTCTGACATGTACATGTACACACACAAGTGTACACACACACACACACACACACACACACACACACACACACACACACACACACACGAACTGTGTTGTTGTTTCTGGGATCTATTGGAGCCATTCTCTCAGCCTACCGCCACAAAGCCATTTTTGAATTTCATCCTTACAAGTAAAATAAAGGTCTCTGACAGTCTGAATCTTTTCTTCACAAAGAGAAGCAAACTTTATTGATTACCTGCTCTGACATTCTCATCCTAACTCTATATTTAAAGTTTAACCCCCCCTCTCCCCCCCAGTTCCTATAAATATCTCCTTCTTTCTGATATCCCAGATTTGGGAAACTTTTTTGATAAGAATTTTGTTAAACTTTATAGGCATAGGTACTAGGCACTTTATAGGCATTTATAGGCATATTCAAGAAACTGTTGGTTTATGTATTATAGCTTATCCATGAAACTGAATTACGCCTATTGAAATATGCAATTAGATGTATGGTTTTTCCCAGAGAGAAATTCAAATGTAGGCCGGGCTTCTAGGTAGAAGGAGACAATTATTACCTACTTGGCTTTTGGTTATTCTGTGGTATGTAGAAAGTCAGCACCCACCCACCCACCCTCTAGAGAATGAAATATTTTGGGGAATATTAAAAAGATAGGATAGAATATTTCCCCTACAGGAGAAGTGGGAAAAAAGCTTAAGGAGGCAGAAACCAGCACCAGAAAGACTGGGTCAGACAGAAACTCCAGATAAGCAATTAGGCAAGACAAGATTAGCTCAGACAACACCTAGGGTTTTCATTTCCCCTTTTGCCTATAGAGCCAGCCATGACCCCTACATGACCCCACAGAAATCAAAAAGGTATAAAACCCACCCTATTCTCAACTCCATTTTGTCAGCTGTCCCAGAACTGCCTGCTGTGTGTGTGTTGGTTCTGTTCACCAATAAAGAAAATCTTTCTTTCCAATCAGCCTCCATTTTATTCCTAGCTTACAACTGGACCTGGATTTTTCTTCCAACAGGTGGAGGAGATAACAGATTAATCTTTAAAACTAGAAGTATTTATAAATTAAGTCAAGTAGAGGACTTTAATATTCTATTCACCAGAGGCCGATTTGAATAGTTGCAAGTCTATCCAGTATATTGAACCTGAATTTGCACAGTTTCTGAATTTGCACAATTACATTGAGTTGCAGACTAACCAAAAGGATTGAGCTTGCACAATACAGTAAGAAAAAAAAACCATTCTAAGCATACTTTACAGTATTCATATTGAAACTGGAATGCTGGAAGGAGCATTTTAGAGGCGATAGGATTGTATGATAGTATGATGTTGAGGAGTGGATGGAAAACCAATGCTATAAATGTTAGTGATCAAGAAAATCGAAAGAAAGAGGGAGATATAAAACCCAAGAGTGTGATTTTGCCTGCTTTGTTATATGGAAGTGAGGATTGAATGTACTGTAGTTTAAATGGAACATTTAAGATGTGTGTACAATCAAAGAAGAAAAGATGAAGTCAAGAATGCAATGGTAGCTTGAATGACTATGGATCGAATATAAAAATGAATGAAAGAAAGGAATGGATATGGTTTGGTCATAAAGGCAGAATCAATTAAGAATGAATCACAAAATAAATATGTCAAGAAAGAATGAATGTCTTAAGAAGAATGCTTGGAGTTGAGTGGATCCTCAGAAAGATATGTGAAACATTTAAAGAACAAGGCAAACAAAGAACCTTGGCAAGAATAGAAAGATATAGAGAAGAATAGCCAATGACATGTTAGATAACTTGACTTAGCAGTTTTCTCTTTCTTATCTCATGCCTTTAATTTCATTAGCTTATTACTTCTTTATTCCTTTTGTACACTCTTTACAGTATGGCTCACTCCCAGAGAGAGAAAATACATCTGCATGCAGATGCACTTACAAGTGGATAAAAGTTGGGAGCATTGCTGCTTAGGAGTTTAGTAGTTACTTGTGCCTGTATATAACAGACATGTACATATGATAGTTTTCATGTGCTGACTTTGGGCCCTTTCAGTCCAAGAGGCTATGGTATATCACAGGGGTCCCCAAAGCCTGGGCAATGGTCCACTACTTGCGTGAGTGGAGGGTTGGCACATACTTGCATGGGCCAGTTCCTATCTCTCCTCCGTTGGGCCACCAAGCCATAATGGTTGGGACTGCTGGTATATCATTCTATTTATTTAAATTTAAAATTCCCGCCCTTTTACCTCTTTGTCTCTGCCATCTGCATTTGTTTTTGGTGATCCATAGTTCCGGGGAATTAGCTTCCTCCTGTGTTAGAAGCTCCTCCATGTTTGTAAAGACAGGTGGGGGTGAGGTTACAGAGAGCTGCTCCTTAAAGAAATGTTCCTTAATTCTTAGCAGATGGTCTCGTGAGTATGAAATCCATAGAGAATCACAGTGAATAATAGAAAATAAAGAAACCATTTGAGAGCATTTCACCGAGGCAGCCTTCGTCGGCGCCATCTTGGAATTCAATTCAGAATCCAATTCCTCGATAAACCATATTCCAGTCCATTATGCTTGCCTTTGCTCTTCATTTGTCTTTTTAAGTTAATACAGGTAGCCCTCAACTTAGAACAGTTTATGTAGTGACCATTCAAAGTTATAATGGCACTGAAAAAAGTGACTTATGATCGTTTTTCACACTTATAACTGTTGCAGCATCTCCATGGTCACATGATCAAAATTCAGACGCTTGGCAATTGACTCATATTTATGATGGTTGCATTGTCCTGGGTCATGTGATTCCCTTTTGCGACCTTCTGACAAGCAAATTCAGTGGGGAAGCCAGATTCACTTAACAACTGTGTTACTAATTTAATAACTGCAGTGATTCATTTGACAAATGTGGCAAGAATGGTCATAAAATGGGACAACATTCAGTTAACAACTGTCTTGCTTAGCAAGAGAAATGTGGTGCTCAATTATGGTTGTAAATCAAGGACCACCTGTATACTATGTTGTATTTCCATTTCTCCTTTCCTGCATCAGTAGCTACAGTCCAGACCATGTAAAGGCACAGGTAAGCTTACCTGACCATGGAAATGGCCTATGGATGTAGAAAACAAAACAAAAAAGAGCTTTAGGTTCTTTACCTCAAATGGATGGTGTCGATGTGTCAGGTTGCACCTGTTACCTAGAATATTCATTGTGAAACAACCTTAAGGAGATTCACGAGTGGCTGTTTTTTAATTTTAATTTTTAATTCCAGGTTACAGAACTTAATCATGTGAAGAATATATTGCGGTTGCCAAAAGGCACAAGAAAACATGCTGTAGGGATATATTTTAACGATGACACATCCAGGACTTTTGCTTGTGAATCAGGTAGGTCTAATGGCATAGACTAATGTGTGTGTGTGCACAACGGTGGTAGCTGTAAATATCACAAATGGTCCATACCAACCTGCGGATTTTTGGTCATTTATATGCAGAACTTGAAGCCGATGAATGGTGCAAAGTCCTTCAAATTGAGTGCCTGGGGACTCAGATTAATGATATTAGCCTTGGAGAACCTGACCTGTTGGCTTCTGGTGTAGAGAGGGAACAGAATGGTATGTAAATACATGTTGTATATAACCACAAGTAGACACATTCAGGGTGCCTTAAAAAAAAAAATTAAAAAAAAATAGCTTGATAAAATCCAGAAATGCTCCTTTGTTAATTTCTTTAATTTGGTCATTTTTAAAAAAAATCTGCAAGTTTAATTTAATTTAATTAAAAGTTCTTATAGGCCACCCAATCCCGTAGGACTCAGGGTGGCGTACAGCATGAATAAGAACAGTACAGTAAATAAAAAACAATTTAAAATCATAACATAAAATTGTTTTAAAAAACAATAAAAACCATTCATCCAGGGGGAATCCGATCTTCTTCACCCCGCCTGTCAGAAGAGCCATGTCTTTGTGGCTTTGCGGAAGGCCAGTAGAGTGGGGATTGTCCGGATCTCTGGTGGGAGTTGATTCCAGAGAGATGGGGCTCCCACAGAGAAGGCTCTCCCCCGTGGTCCCACCAACCAGCATTGTTTGGCTGATGGGACCTGGAGGAGACCAACTCTGTGGGACCTAACTAGTCGAAGGGAGGTATGTGGCAGGATGCGGTCCCGGAGGTAACCTGGCCCTGAACCATGTAGGGCTTTAAAGGTCAAAACCAATACCTTAAATTACGTCCGGAGACTAATGGGCAACCAATGCAGCTGGTGGAGAATAGGCGTTACATGGGTGTATCCAGGAACACCCACCACGGCTCGCGCAGCTGCTTTTGCACCAATTGTAGTCTCTGAATGCTGTTTAAGGGTAGCCCCATGTAGAGCGCATTACAGTAGTCCAGCCATGACATCTGTTTATATTCTGTCCTCCTCTCTCTTTCCCCATTCTTTCCCTACTGCCAGTTAAACTATGTGTCGTTCAACAGAGGTAGATTCAGCATTGCTTAGTCAAATGTTTCAGTCCTACGTTTCTAAGCAAAGGAGAAATTATTTGAAATGAGAATAAATCTCAGCTGTTGTTTAGGAATGCGAGGAATGTTGAGATTGGACAACCATTTGTCTGAAATAGTATAGTGTTTCCTGCTTGAGCAGGGGGTTGGACTAGAAGACCTCCAAGGTCCCTTCCAACTCTGTTATTCTGTTAGGTGGAAATCAATCCGTTTTAACAATATGCATATTTTTTTATCTCCATCTGAACAGTGGCTTATCCTTGTAGGATCTAAGGCTTTTTGGATTGCACCTTGTGTTCATGTCCAACAATTGCTCTTCTATATCACTAAGAACCCTGTTGACTTTCTAACTTCCAAAAACAGAAAGTTTGTAGGAAGAATCTTGCAGATTCTTTGGGTGTATACATCATGCACAGTTCAATACACCAAATTCTTAGAATTTAAGTTTAACAATTGCATTGGGGCTCCGTGTTTTTGAAGTGGTTTCACATACATAAACCATAGAGCAACATAGCCTGTCAGGCAAAAGACTAAACTGAACTTTTATCCTCCGTGAACTACTTTCTTCAACCAGTGGTTCTTTTCAATGATTTTCAAAAATACGATTTTCTTCTGCCAACGGAAGTGGTACAATCAAATAAAAGTCCTCCAAGACATGTAAGATTGCGCTTTCATTTTGTAGGCTGTTAGGGAGAAAAAAATGTAGGAATAACTATGGAGCAATTTGAAAATGCCACAAACAAGTGATGCACGATTTGTTATGATTATGCTGCCTTTTAGTTCTTCTGCAAGGGTTTTAATTTAAATCTTTTGTTTTTCTCCCAGAGAGATTCCATGTGTATTTGATGCCGTCGCCTAATTTAGATGTGCATGGGGAATGTACCTTGCAGATAACATTTGAAAATATCTGTCTTTGGGACATACAGAATCCCAGAATAAAACTCGTATCTTGGCCTTTAAGTGCCCTCCGGAGATATGGGAGGGACTCAACCTGGTTTACATTTGAAGCTGGAAGGTGAGCAATTTATTTTCTGCAGGGTTTTCCTCCCCATAATGTTTATTTTATTTTATTTTATTTATTTATTTGTCAAACATGTATAGGATAGTAGTAGTTTGTATAAACATAAGTAAAAAATAACAATAAAAGAGGACAATAGGACAGCAGGACAGGGACGGTAGGCACAGTGGTGCGCTTATGCACGCCCCTTACAGACCTCTTAGAAATGGGGAGAGGTCAACTGTAGACAGTCTAAGGTTAAAGTTTTGGGGGTTTGGGGAAGAAACCACAGAGTCAGGTAGTGCATTCCAGGAATTGATCACTCTGTTGCTGAAGTTGTATTTTCTGCGGTCAAGTTTGGAGCGGTTTACATTTAGTTTGAATCTATTATGTGCTCGTGTATTGCTGTGGTTGAAGCTGAAGTAGTAGTTGTTGTTGAAAACAGGAAGTTCTCTCTGCATTGGAACCCTTGTATATCGTATTAACAAGACACACAACAAGCCACAGACATATACAGAAGCAACAACTGTTCTCTGTCCTATTAATATAACATCTGATATATTTGATGGCAGAGGAAGTAGGTCTATTTGATTTTGGGAGACCAGCCAATATTTTAAATCTCTTGACAAGTGTGAATCTGATTACAGTCGGTCGCATTGGGAACTATAAAAGCATGATTCAGACTGGACTGTATCTTTTCTGGTGTTACATTGGTTAGCAAGGACTTTTGGGGGGTGCTGAAAATTCCAAAAATATCCCCCCCCCAAAAGAAAGCTGAAAACAAGATGGCGGTGCATGCACAGTGCCAAAAACTCGGCTTCTGCGCATGTGCAGAAGAAAAAATATCAGCAAAAATATTCCCCAAAAAATCTTTTAAAAAATCCTCAAAAAAGATGTCGGCACCAACAGAACCGGCTCCGTGACGTCACCAGCAGTTTGCTACCGGTTCTATAGAACCGGTGTGAACCGGGAGGAACCCACCTCTGGTGATACTTATGTTTGACTAATAACTGTGGTTTAAATTTGAATACAAGAACCATTTGCAAACTGGACTCTAAGGAGCCTTAGATTTTTTGCACATTTCTGCATGTTGTGGTACAGCACAACAGTCAATATATACTTTATAAAAAATTGCATATTAAAACCTGCAGAGAAATGTATTTCTATAGCAATATTTTGCAATGGAAAAACTACAAAGGAGCATAAAATTGGAACAGGATCAACTTCTGCATCAAGAAACATGGTAACATTGCAAGAAATGGGGAAGGCAGAAATTCATCTGAATTTAATACATTGTTATCTGCTATTTTTGCTTCATCCTGTGTTGCTCCTTTCTTCCCCCCAGCAGAGACCCTGCTGTAGGAATGCACAGTTATAAATTATTCTGATCATGTGGAACCACACTGTGTTCTTTTTCTGGCAGGATGTGTGATACTGGGGAAGGCCTATTTATCTTCCAGACAAGAGATGGGGAGGCAATCTATCAGAAAGTCCACTCAGCTGCCTTGACCATAGCAGAACAACACGACCACTTACTGCAGAGTGTGAAAACCTCCATGGTAGGCCTCCTAATTTCATGAGCCACACAAGTCACCTTCTTTAGCAAGAGTTTAGGTTGGATGGTACGAACAGCAAAGCAGTATGCTTGCTCTTGCTAGCTTACTCCACATCTTTGTTTCTAAGCAATGGGTTTACCGAGTGAAGCTGTAGCTGCAATTGCTGTTTGATTGATGAACATGGCAAATGAAAGCTACCTCAAGTATCCTGATGGACTGATTCGCCTCTGTTATAGAACAGTAGGCCACTTTGCCCCTCATTTTCAGAAACAGGTATTGGGATATCCTCTAGGGTGGGGTATCCAACCTTGGGACTTTGAAGACTTGTGGACCTCATTTCCCAGAATTCTCCATGGGGAATTCTGGGAGCTGAAGCCAACAAGTCTTTAAGTTGCCAAGGATGAACACCTCTGCTCTAGGGGTTGGCAGAAGGGTGGTTGGAACTCCATGCATTTCTAGGACTGCAGTCTATCCTGGCTTCACCTTTGTTGCTGAGCTACTCATTTAACCCTTAAGTATTAAAAGAACATCAAGTCCCTGCTCCTTGGAAAGACATGAGTCTCTCATGAGTCTTTGGGGTGGGAGGTATAACACAAGTAAGCCAAAAGAAGACATTATAAGGAAAAGCTTTTTGGTGTTATTCTGTTCACACTGCCTTTCTCAGCAAATCTGCAGAATTTTCCCTTTTTTAGCCTTTTACCAGATATTGTATCATCTTAGTTATAACGTCTTCTTATATTAAATCTCATTTTTGTTATTTTTTGTTCAATGTGAAGTTTGGATAAACCAAGTATATGTTATAATCAATGTTCCCTCTAACATTGAAAATCACTGCGCGGCAGTTGGAAACTGCTGTGTCGCATTTTCTTTTCTGGAGGGACCGAACTGGCCTCCCTGGATGAAGAGTAAGCTGGTGGGCAGCAGCCTTTGATCTCGCTCTCCTCCTCTCCCTAGCAGCGGAGCACGCCTGGGGAGGCAAGAGTTAAAGCCTACGCCTCTCTTTGTTGAAGGCTCCTTTCCCCCACCCCCACCCACCCTGATCGGCAGGTGATCAATGTGACCTCTGACATAAGAAAACACCGCGGGGCAGTTGGAAACTGCTGCGCGGAGTTTTCTTATCACGTGTGCGGCCGCGCAGCCGCGCAGCTTAGAGGGAACATTGGTTATAATTGGACCTGAAAGGAAAGGTTTGGCATCCCGGATACATAATCCCTGTGTAGCTCATGTATAGAACTGCTGCATGAAACCAAATAGTTGGATCAATAATCTTGTCCTCCTCAGATTGTAGTCCATTTCCCAAATGGGAAACATCTTGCCAATATTTTTTACCTTGACCAAAGCTGTGCTGACTTGTTTACCCAGCTTTAAGTCTACAAACTTCATGATGCAATATGAGATTGAGGAAAACGATCTGCATGAGAACAAATGTATCTTAAACTACAAAGCTCATTTGGAATATATGTGATATTTTGCCCCAAATCGCCCTAGAATTTTACTGGAAGACAGGAATGTATTCTTTGATTTTGTGGAACTGAAACAGAGATAGATCAGCTGATACCTAAAACGGTCAGGCAAAACTTGAGATGTTAGATTAACATATTAAGGTTGGTCACACAGTCAGCCAGATGTTTAGACTGGATTTGGAATTTTTATCCACCTATCAAGTCCTTCCCAAGGATCTGGGAAATAGGCAGATATTGTTGTTGGGTGGTGTTAGAGGTATTGTCGCAGGATGTAAGTTGTTCCAAGTAAAGCTGCCTTTTGCAATTGACTGGTGGTGATTTTGTCAGTGTTGATGGTGTTCAAGTGGTGCTCTCGATTGTTTTGGAATTGCACCCAAAGTGCTTATTATTATTCCCTCTCACAACAATGTGAAGTCAAAGGTGTCAGTTCTTTAGCTAATATTGACCTTCTAAGCATCAAGTTCTTCCCAAGAACTTAGGACCATGATGGCGAACCTATGGCATGCGTGCCGGAAGTGGCACACAGAGCCATCTCTCCGGGCACGCCAGCCGTTGCCTGTTGCTTTTTTGGGTTCCGGCGAGCACATGCGTGCCGGCCAGCTGGTCTTTGCACAAGCGGTAGTACCAGAAACTGGAAGAGCAGCTCCCTGGCGCGCATGCATGTGCCGGGAAGCTGAGCTTTTGGTTTCTGGTGCATGCAAATGCGCCAGCCAGCTGGTCTTCATGTGCTCATGCACGCCAGAAACTGGAAGACCAGGTGGCTGGTATGCATTCATGTGCCGGAACCTGGAAGAGCAACAGGCGATGGCTGGCGTGCCCGGAGAGATGGCTCTGTGTGCCACTTCTGGCACGCGTGCCATAAGTTTGCCATCACGGTCCTAAGTTCTTGGGAAGAACTTGATGCTTATGAAGGTCAACATTAGCTAAAGAACTGACAGCTGTGACTTCACATTGTTGTGAAACTCTTCCGGTTTCCAGCACTCCCACGCATGCGCACCAGGGAGCTGCTCTTCTGGTTCCCCCCCCCCACGCATGCTCCTGTTTCAGCACTTGGTGCCGAAAAGGTTTGCCAACACTGACTTAGGACATCATAATGTACTAGCATAGTATACTGTATGTGCCGATTTAGACAATGTTGCTTTTTGTAATTGATAGATGGAAATTTGTCAGTGCACAGGCTTGTTAAGTGTTGTCCAAGATTTTTTGGTATGGCAAAAATAATAATTATTAGAAATTGTTATTAGGTGTATTTCCTTAATCTATTAATTGCTTGTGATCTATAAATAAATATCAGAAAGGTTTTTTTTTTTCTTGTACAGTTCTTTTCAATGTTTTTCTCTTGTTAAAAATAAGTTTTATTTAAATCTATTTGTTTCCTTTGATTAAATGCTTTTCTCCAGCCCTTCTATCAGAGTATTTGAAGTGTTTTTTTAAAAAAAATAATCTTTTAAAAATATTTTACCTGTCTTTTATTTTAAACAAGAAAGATACCTTTAATTCAAAAAGATGGGCGATACGGAGGGATATGCTTTTATGTTGTTTTCAAATGCAAGCTTTTAAAATGTGCTACAGTTACTAAAATAGATTTCTAATTGTTTCCATGACAGTAAAATATAGGATAATTCTCCTTCCTCCTCCTCTTTTCCCCCCACCCTGAGCTGAGCTGCTCTGAGAGAGGATAATTGGCCCAAAGTCACCCTGCTTTCATGACTAAGACGGGACTAGAGCTCACAGTCTCCTGGTTTCTAGGCCTGCATCCTAACCATTACCCCAAAGTGGTGTAAACAAAACTATATAAGTTTTTTTTAAAACAAACATGCATGCCCTTCATATTTTGCATATTGTCCTAGTACAACGGTTCTCAACCTTCCTAATGCCGCGCCCCCCGCCCCGCCCCACCGCGCCCCCGTCCTGCTGCCGCCATTTGGTTTCTTTTACCCTCTGCGCATGCGCAAAGCGTTCTGTGCATGCGCAGAGGATAAAAGAACCCAAATGGCAGCGGCCGGGCAAAGTCTCCCAACCCCTGTGAAAGGGTCATTCAACCCCCAAAGGGGTCGCGACCCCCAGGTTGAGAACCGCTGTCCTAGTATGTGTAAGTCTTATTAAACTCCAATTTGAAGGCATTAAAGATGTGCTGACTGGCTAAGATGCATTGCATTCAACAGCTTGCCATTTTTGATTCCAGCAGCTTTTTTTTAATTAAAAAAATTAACAGATATCTAACAGATCTAGTGTGTGTGTTTGTGTGGGTGGAGTTACTGCCTCTCAAAATCTACAAGGTGTTCAAGAGAACTTTCTCAGATATTTTTAACCTTCAAAAACCTTGGTGGGCTTATCACCATAGTGACAGACTTCTTCTCTTCTCTGGTGGTCCCTGGAAAGACCAGGTGACATTTAGCATCACTTTATCACCTGGTCAGCCCAAGAAACGCTAGAACTCACCTTTTAGGAGAGTTACAGCAATTCGTAAAAGTTTAAGCAAACTTTCTTTTAAAACTGTCATTCTTCAGCTCTGCTCTTTCTGTTTGCATGTGGAGAAAGAGAAGGAGGGAAAGTAGGAAAAAAAATAGACAAAATCTCATTTGTACCTAATATTCAACCTGCCATGGGTTCCTCTGAGGAAAATACAGTCTGCAAATTTTCTTCCAGAAGAAACTCTGACAACGTTCTTGGACGCTAATGGAACATAATTTGTTAAAAATTCATGCTTTTTTTCAGGGAAAAAGAATTATATGTTTTCCCTAGTGTTTTTGTCTTTGAATGGCCATGCCATGTGTTATTTTCCCTACTCTTAGAATAGCATATTTGTTCTGAACAAGTGTGATAATCTGTAGCTTATTCTAACCCCCTCCTAATTCCCTAAGGTAGAATTGTTATGAAATCAACTTTCCAGCAAGTGGCATGCTTTTCTTTTCTTTTTTTCATTTTATACTGTGAAAGTCTAATCACACATTTTCATTCGTTGAAAAGTATATCAGAAAATGACTGCAATCAGTTTTAAACTATGGCCAAAGTTGTAATCCCAAAACAAAGTCAAGCTGAACTACAAACAGTTATGAACGATGTTCATAACTCTGGCGAGCCCGGGATGGTGGAAATTCCTCCATCCTGGTGCTACTTGACCTCTCAGCGGCTTTCGATACCATCAATCATGGTATCCTTCTGCGTCATCTCGGTGAGTTGGGAGTGGGAGGCACCGTTTTGCGGTGGTTCTCCTCTTATCTCACCGATAGGACGCAATCGGTGTGAACAGGAGGGCAGAGATCGTCCCCCAGGCCCCTGTCATGCGGGGTGCCTCAGGGTTCGGTCCTCTCGCCCATCTTGTTCAACATCTACATGAAACCGCTGGACGAGATCATCCGGAGACATGGGGTGAGTTTCCATCAGTACGCTGATGACACCCAGCTGTACATCACCACCCCGTCTCAATTCAGTGAGGCAGCTGATGTAATGTACCGATGCCTGGACGACGTTAGGACCTGGATGGGGAGAAACAGACTCAGACTCAACCCTGACAAGACTGAGTGGCTTTGGATACTGCCTCCTAAGGACCAAGACAACGGTCTCTCCTTGGTTCTGGAGGGGGTGAAATTAACCCCCTCGGAACAGGTCCGCAATTTGGGGGTCCTCCTAGATCCACAGCTAAAATTAGAGTAACACCTTACAGCTGTGGCTAGGGAGGCCTACGCACAGGTTCGCCTGGTGCACCAATTGCGGCCATACTTGGAGAAGGAGGCTCTACTCACGGTCACTCATGCCCTTGTCACCTCTCGTTTGGACTACTGCAATGCGCTCTACATGGGGCTACCCTTGAAGAGTATTCGGAGACTTCAGTTGGTGCAAAATGCGGCTGCGCGTGCTGTGGTGGGTGTGCCAAGGTACACCCACGTTACACCTATACTCCGCCAGCTGCATTGGCTGCCCATCGGTCTCCGGGTACAATTCAAGGTGTTGATCATCATCTTTAAAGCCCTACATGGCCTAGGACCAGGTTACCTTCGGGACCGCATTCTGCCTCACACTTCCCTTCGACCGGTTAGGGCCCACAGAGTGGGCCTCCTCCAGGTCCCATCAGCCAAACAATGCCGGTTGGCGGGCCCTAGGGGGAGGGCCTTCTCTGTGGGGGGGCCCGCACTCTGGAACCAACTTCCCCCAGAGACCCGAACCATCCCCACCCTGCTGGCCTTCCGGAAAGCCGCTAAGACATGGCTCTTCCTGCAGGCAGGGGGGAAAGACTAAACCCATCCGAATCTCCCCCCTTGGTATGGTTGATTGTGTACTTTTTAACTTTTGTATATTTTTTAATTGCTGTTTTTAAACCACACTTTATTATTGATGTTCTTATAAAATTGTTGTATGCCGCCCTGAGTCCCTCGGGAGTAGGGCGGCATAGAAGAACAAATAATAAATAAATAAATAAATAAATAAATAAATAAATGTCATTCTTACTTAAACTTCTCCCCAAGAACTGGTGAAAGTTTTGATACTGTGTTGGAAATGGAGGATAAGTTGCTTTCATTGACCGATGATGTAAAGATAGAAGAGAGCAGAAGCCACAGAAGTAAAATGACCCATGTGGAACAAGGCATGGCAGGATTAAGAGGGTCTTGGGGGGAGTTGGTATATAGCAGGGGTTGGCAACCTTAAACACTCAAAGAGCCACAAAGGTCCTAACCGGAATTCCAGAATTGAATCCCCCCATTCAATTCTGGAGCCAACCGTAAATCTGGTTTCCCCACCATAGAGTCTCCTCTTAGCATGGCGTCCTTTTTCCTCTGCCGACCGGAAGTCCGGCTCCTCCACCATAGAGGGTCCTCCTAGCGTGGTGTCCTTTTTCATCTACCTGTCCTAACCGAAAGCCCTATCAATTCTGGAGCTGACCGGTGACAGGGAGCCGCAGCAGAGGGATGAAAGAGCCACATGCGGCTCCAGAGCCACGGGTTGCTGACCCCTGGTATATAGCAATCATGGTTTGTTTCCCATTGTTATCAATATATATTAACCAATCACTTATTTCTTTGGCTGTCAAGAAGGAGATTATGGTATTCTCATTTTAAAAAAATCTAATGTCATCCAGTTTTTATTTCAGTGATTCCTTTGTCCCAGAGACCCTAAATGTGTGTGTGTGTGTGTGTGTGTGTGTGTGTGTGTGTGTGTGTGTGTGTGTGTGTGTGTACATATGTTGGGAGAGACAAATTGTTAGAATGGCTTCTGCTAAGGCTAGTATTGCTTTTGAACATATCTCCCACCTTGCTGGTATTTGAGAAATTTGAATGAAATGCTGTTAAATACATGATGTGCCATTAATTCTTTACTTCCTAAATTATTCATCTTAAACCCAACAAAGGAAGACTGCATAAATGCACAAAATTGCACCAGTGTTATTTCTCAGCCAAGGTAATATGGTAAAATCTTGGCTTATGGGATCGCTTTTCTCAAAGGACTTATCAATGTGACTCTTGACAGCTCTACTCTGTTATACTCCTCCATAGATGGAGCATACAGCACTCTCTGAGTAGTTTATACAGTCAGCATATTGCCCCCAACAATCTGGGTCCTCATTTTCACCAACGTTAGAATAGCGGAACACCGAACAAACCTCAAGCCATCAGAATCGAACTCCAGACTGAAGATATTGAAGTTAATAATCTTAGTTGATAAATCCAGATTATTCTAACGTTCTTCTGCTTTCTTCGGTTATATAAACTATCTTTAATTTTGGATATGAGCTTCCTTTTTGCACATTGCAAAGACCTGGGTTTTGATGCAACATTTGTAGTCCATAAATTGAGTTTAAACTGTTGCAGAAGATGAGATCGAGGGAGTTGTTGAGTCTAGCGTTGTTAGATACTAATTGATCTAGTCCCAGATTAGTAACAGCATTGTATAGGGTTTTATGGATGGGCTCAGTTGTACATTCGTTTAGGGTCCAATTAATAAGAGGTAGATTGAGGTCACCAAGAAAGATAAGAGGGTATGGGCAGGAGGCTGCCCACGTTAGTAGTGAAGTTATGTGTGATGTCGTAATCAGGGGCTCTGTAACATAGTAGGAAGCAAAGTGTGGTATTTAAGGACAGTTCGCAGATGATGGTTTCAGGAAGAGCGAGTTCATGTGTAACTTGAATATTTTTTAGGTTTAGTGACTTTTTATAGAAGATAGCTACTTCACCTCCTCTGTGGGTTTCGTGGTCAACATGATAGTCTCTTACTGTAATAATGGAGTCAGGGAGGGATGCATTTAACCATCTTTCGCAGACAAATGTAATGTCAAATGTAGCAATATTTAATAAGAGGAGGAGTTCAGGCATTTTGTTTATGATTCTTCTTGCGTTAATTAGTTTGCATTTAAGGTTAGTAGTAGTTGGTATGTTAATACATGTTGAAGAAGCATTTCATATGGTCCTCAGGTATTCATCCCATTATGTCTTGGATTTTCTTTCAGCTTCAAATGAAAATGACTGACCGAGCTGTTTCTCTTGGCACCATGGTCCCTTTGCCCAGGAGTGCCTATTGGCAGCACATCACACGGCAGCACAGTACCGGACAGCTCTTTGGCTTACAAGGTAGGGTGCTGATATAACATTTCCAAAAAATAGTCCCATTGGCTGATGGTACGCGTGAAAGATCTTGGGTGTCTGAGCCAAGAGATGTAGCCAAGGGAACAGTCAATAAGAGACAACATTGCCTGCAACTGGATAATGGGTGGGACAAGAAACTCAGAAGGGACCCTCCCTAGTTTCTTGGGCTGCAAAGGAGGTGGGGAAGAGAGGTACTTTCACACTTGCAAGATTCTGTTCAATGTCGCTTTACAATAAAGTAGAATTAGCTCATCTGGTTGGGATCTGATTTACACTGTGAAGTTGGCACCAGATTTGCAAGTCTGAAAGTTCATCTCAACCAATCCGCTCCCACCTAATTTATACCCTAATAAAATAGGGACGGTCCCTTCTGAACCTCTTGTCCCACCCAGTATCCAGTTGTGGACTAAGGTATCTCTTATCTGACCATTCATTCCCTTGGCTATGCCTTTTGAGCTAATCTCCTAAGGTCTTTCCCATATAACATTGCACATTGAACCTCAGGATCATTTCTATAGCAATGTACAGATTCCCAGGTATTGCCATACAGATTCATTTGGCATTGCATCAATCAGCGAAAGTCTTCAGTGCTTTCTTTTTCTTGATCTTCTCCCCTCTCCTGGGCAATGACCTTCTCTGGCTTCCCATTTCAACAAAGCCCTAATTTTCTATTATGCTTGTATTACAGATCTCGATGCTTGCCTTCCCAAATAAAATTGGAAATCAGCTTCAGTCCATAGTTCCCAGATTTGGTTTGGAAGGCAAAGCACAGTTTTGCTGATTTGGATGTGGTGAAAAGTATAGTTTGGATGAATGAATGAATGAATGAATGAATGAGGAAATTGCAGGTGAATTGGAGAATGTAAAAGAAGAAGTGAGAATGAAGAGAGAGAGCACATAACCTTCATGTTCGCATAGGAGAGATCGTGGCCACCTGTGAAGAACAAGGTGGAAGACCTTTTCTTCGTTGAAAATGTAGATGACATAATTAGATCTCAGGTGACATTTTACAATGTGCTCTCTAGACTTCACATCACTATTTTCATTTAAGAAACACTTGCTTTTTTGTGCATAAAGGTAAAGGTTCCCCTCACACATATGTGCTAGTCATTCTAGGGGGCGGTGCTCATCTCCGTTTTAAAGCCGAAGAGCCAGCGCTGTCCGAAGATGTCTCTGTGGTCATGTGGCCTGCATGACTAAACGCCAAAGGCGCACGGAACGCTGTAACCTTCCCACCAAAGGTGGTCCCTATTTCTCTACTTGCATGTTTTACGTGCTTTCGAACTGCTAGGTTGGCAGAAGCTGGGACAAGTAATGGGAGCTCACCCCATTATGCGGCACATTGGATTCGAACCGCTGAACTGCCGACCTTTCGATCAACAAGCTCAGTATCTTAGCCACTGGAAAAAAAAGGGTTTTTTTGCATAAAACATACTAATTATATCTGAGTGTCCAAGTAAACTTGACTAGATTGCAGATGGAATTGAACAAATGGCCTGACTTCAAAGTGCTGATCAAGTCACCCATTTTGGAAAGTCTGTGACAATTAAATCCACAGGCTTAATAGATCAGTCTTGATTCCACCTCAAAAATGATGCCTGCCTGATCGAATAGATCTTTATGGAAAGTCATTGCACGTTATCTTTTCCTTGTCTTGCTGAAATTTAGATTGTGAAAGCCAAAAGGAAAGGTGGGAACCGGCTGTGATCTATCAGATTCTAAATCTTGATCGTTCCAGATAAAAACCACCCATGTTTTAATTCTTTACATTCTAAATTCATTCTTATGCACGCTGGATGACCTTCTGGTACTCAATATAAATAAAAATATTTATGTGGGCAGAGCAGCTGTCATATGAAACCCTGTAAGTGAGGGCATCTTACATGTAACTCCTCTCTGGCGTGAAAGTTTAAGAAATGGATGGTGGACTGTATATACGATTCTTCAAAATTAGGAAATGACAGGCATCAAACTCCAAACCTGCTCCACAGTCTGTTAAACAATCTGAATATTTTATTTCTTATTCTCAATAGAAAAAAAAATGTTATTGGTTTCCAATTAGGTAATTATTCTAAATGCACCTCTAATTGTAGTAGCTTAGATTAGTAGCTTTGCTGGCTGAGGAATTCTGGGAGTTGAAGTCCACAAGTCTTAAAGTTGCCAAGGTTGGAGACCCCTGTGGGTGTCGTGCATGATGAAAGGCACATTCTCTCTCTCTCCCTCTCCCTCCCTCCCTCCCTCCCTCCCACCCTCTCTCCCTCCCCCTCCCTCCCTCCCTCCCTCCCTCCCTCTCCCTCTCTCCCTCCCTCTCCGTCTCCCCCCCTCTCTCTCCTGAATAAACTTCTTTCTAGTAAGGTGAAAATGTTGCTCATACGGTAGTTTTGTAGCTTCAGTTCAAATCTTGTTGATTTGTCTTATAATCTCTGAGGACATCTAGTGGCCAAAGAAAGTGTTTATATAACGTCCAATATAATTTATTTGTGAGGGACTGGAAAGAAAAGTATTGAAAAAGAAGTGCTACGAAAGGTTAAAAAAATATGTATATGTAGTCCTTGATTTGATTTACAACTGTAATTGAGTGTAATAGTCATACGTTGTGGTTGTAAGTCAAGGCATAACATGACCAGATCCAAATTTTCAACACTTTTTCTTTTTGCAGCAGTTGTTAAGTGAACATGGCAGTCATTAAATGATCCCCACTGGTTGTTAAGCAAATCCATTTTCTCCAGTGGGGTTTTTTTTTGGAAACCAGAATTAAGCAACAGAAATTGGCAAAAAATGTCACAAATTACAGTAAGATGACCAGGAGAGAGCTGCAAACAGCTGTAAAGGGTATGTGGTTGCCAAGTGCCCAAAATACGATCACATGAATACTGTGTGTGTGTGTGTGTGTGTGTGTGTGTCTGTGTGTGTGTGTGTGTGTGTGTGTGTGTGTGTGTGTGTGTGTGTGTGTGTGTGAGAGAGAGAGAGAGAGAGAGAGATCATAACTTCGAAAATTGGTTGTGAGTAGCTCTGGGGAGGTCCATTGTAACTTCAAATGGTTGTTAAGTAACTGGTCATAAACCAGAGTCTACTTGTACTATAACCAGTTAGCTTCTGGGTGCAATTCAACAGACTAACAGAGTTGGAAGGGACCTTGTAGGTCACCTACCCCCCCCCAAGCAAGAGACCCTATGCCATTTCTGACAAATGGCAGTCCAATCTCTTCTTGAAAGTCTCCAGCGATGAAGCTCCCACAATTTCTGAAGACAAGCTGTTCCATTAGTTGATTGTTCTCAACTATCAGAAAATTCCTCCTTATTTCTAGGTTGAATCTCTCCTTGATCAGTTTCCATCCATTATTCGTTGTCTGGCCTTTGGGTGCCTGAAAGGAGCTGAAGTGGTGCAGTGGTTAAATGCAGCCATTGCAGGCTGACTGCTAGTTCAACAGTTCAGCTGTTCAAATCTCACTAGGCTCAAGGTTGACTCAGCCTTCCATCCTTCCGAGGTCGGTAAAATGAGGACCCAGATTGTTGGGGGCAATATGCTGAACTCTGTAAACCGCTTAGAGAGGGCTGTAAAGCACTATGAAGCGGTATATAAGAAAAGTGCTATTGCTATTGCTATTGCCTTGGGAAATAGCTTGACCTCTGTGGCACCCCTCAAATATTGGAACATGTTATACTTATAGTTATGATCTATAAAGCCATAAAGGCATGGGGGCTTGGTTACCTGATGGACCACTTGCCTCCTGTAGTTTCTGTCTGTTCTATTTGATTGGACAGAGTTGATATGCAATAGCAATAGCACTTTACTTATATACCGCTTCATAGTGCTTTACAGCCCTCTCTAAGCGGTTTACAGAGTTCAGCATATTGCCCCCAACAATCTGGGTCCTCATTTGCTTTGGGTTCTATCAGTTAAGTAGTTTTTTTTTAATAGTAACAGAGTTTTTTTAATAGTAACAGAGTTGGAAGGGACCTTGGAGGTCTTCTAGTCCAACCCTCTGCTTAGGCAGGAAACCCTACACCACTTCAGACAAATGGTTATCCAACATCTTCTTAAAAACCTCCAGTGTTGGAGCGTTCACAACTTCTGGAGGCAAGCTGTTCCACTGATTAATTGTTCTAACTGTCAGGAAATTTCTCCTTAGTTCTAAGTTGCTTCTCTCCTTGTTTAGTTTCCACCCATTCCTTCTTGTCTACCCTCAGGTGCTATGGAGTATAGTTTGACTCCGTCTTCTTTGTGGCAACCCCTGAGATATTGGAACACTGCTATCATGTCTCCCCTGGTCCTTCTTTTCAGTTCCCTCTGATGGGATAGAGAGAGCTGCTCTCTGGAATAGTATTCTCCCAGAGATGGGAATCCTCATTCTATGACCACATTCAAATGAATTCTTTAAAATCGCCGCCTCCTGCAAGTCTCAAACAAGGGTGGGTGATGAGGGGATGCTTTCCATAAAATGTGTGTTGTTTTGCTCTTCCTCGATTCTCCCTTCCACCCCCCCCATCCCCACCGTTATTGCTTAATTGTTCTAATCTGTCTTTAACATTGCAAAAACGCCCACAGTCATTATGCAGTCAGGTGGCTTTATAGATTTGATAAACAGACAAATAAATAGAGGACCAAGACTGAAAGCTCTACTACTCAAGATAATAGGTAGTGACTATTAATGGCACAAAGTAAAGCTATTTTTCAGTATCCTTTTAAAATCCACTTTTTTGTCGTCGTCCACAACACTTCAGTGCTTGCTTCAATTTGTATTTCTCCCAAGCTTTATGTTTTCATAGGCTTGTTATGGCTTTCCTCCTTTTAGATCATGTTTTACATTTTAGGCCCAGCACAGGGAGAAACACAAATATGAAATACATTCGCGTCCTGCTACTACTAATAATGACAAGAGTTTGGGTTGAAAGCAAGAAAGTGTTTTAATTATCTTTTTATTCAGGAAGGGTGGTCCACAGCGGATCAAGAAAGACAAGTTGGTGGCCATACTTGTATCATCAAAACCCTAATCTACCCTATGCGATGGAATGTTGTCCAGATTCCCAGGAGGAATGGGGTGCATTCCAGAGGCCCAAAAGACAAGGTGGCAATAGCAGAAACACTTAGACTTATATTCCGCTTCATAGTGCTTTGCAGCATTCTCTAAGCAATTTACAGGGTCCGCATATTTCCCCCAACAACCTGGGTCCTCATTTTACTGACCTTGAAAGGATGGAAGGCTGAGTCAACCTTGAGCCAGTCAGGATTGAACTCTTGGCAGTGGGCAGAGTCAGCCTGCAATCTTGCATTCTAACCACTATGCCACCACAGCTCTAGTTTAGATCGTTTGAGTGAGAGAAAGAGGGTAAATATGGCTACTCCCTAATAGTTCCCAGAGTATATGCTTCACAGTGCAAGTAATCTGCTTGAGTTTGGCAAGACTTTTTACCTATAGGTGAGGAACTATAAACCATGAGCTGTGGTGGCACAGTGGTTAGAATGCAGTACTGCAGGCTACTTCTGCTGACTGCCACCTGCCAGCAGTTCAGCAGTTCGAATCTCACTGGCTCAAGGTTGACTCAGCCTTTCATTCTCCCAAGGTCAGTAAAAAGAGGACCTAGATTGTTGGGGGCAATATGCTGACTCTGTAAATCACTTAGAGAGGGCTGTAAAGCATTGTGAAGTGGTATATAAGTCTAAGTGCTATTGCTATAAAGCAAATTGCTTAGAAGAATCTCAGTGTCTCTTGGTTTTTGGAACCTGACATCTGTCTATATGAAAACGTAAAAAGATGTGGTTTTAGTTCATAGTTGTGGCCATAATCTGGATTTTTGTCCTCTCTGCAGAAACCTCTGGGTGAGGACAAAGAGAAGGAGGTTTGGATTGGCATTTCAACACCTCAAGCAAATGGAATGGATAACAATATGTAAAGCTTTATAAAAATCTGAATATTAGAATGAAGGAAAAAATACTTTTCTTTGTCAGGATTTTCTTTGTCATCTCAAATCTTAGT
This sequence comes from Diadophis punctatus similis, assembly GCA_023053685.1. Classification (NCBI taxonomy): domain Eukaryota; kingdom Metazoa; phylum Chordata; class Lepidosauria; order Squamata; family Dipsadidae; genus Diadophis; species Diadophis punctatus. Next base: position 8,988,878 of record JALIGW010000003.1, on the reverse strand, counting down.
TTTAACGGTAAAAGTGAGCAGCTGCTCAATCAGACAAACTGATTGCATCCTGAATGTGTGATAATTTGATGACATCATTTTTCTTTCTCCTTTTTGTTTGATTTGGAGAAGATAGCCCACTGAAGATCCACAGAACAGAAACATTTCCCACCTATCGGTCAGAACATTGATAAAATGGAGCCAAGGACTTTAACAAGCTGTGTGTGTATGTATTGAGATGGACTGATCCAACACCAAGGCTTACAACTGAACTGGACAACAAGAACGAAGCAGATGAAAGGAGAAAACACTGGATTATAACTGCTAGATTATTTCTTAATTTTCAGGAGAAGAGGAGACTGGCTTGAAAATTATCATTTGTAATTTGCAATGTTTCATAATCACATCTGGAACAAAGAAACTTTATTTCAGTATGGGCTTCATATATAGTTAATCTCTGCTGTTGATTTGTCCTTTGCTATCAGTTGTTCAACATTTAGTTCATCCATTTTGGTGATTTCTTGAATAATGTAGTTTACGGTTTTATTTTCTTGTTTCAACACTGACTGTAGCACTTTTCCACTTTTAAGACTGGTTGCTTATTTTTAGGAACTGGAATCAGTTGTCTCCCTGTCTATTAAAGTCTGGTTTTGTCTCAGCTAAGCTATCTAAAGATAATTCTTGTGTCTCTATGTTTAATTTATGTTCAAGTGCTGAAATATGTACTGTATCTTAGAAATAAAATGCCCTTTCCCATATTGTTAGAAAGATTACACATGTGACTTTTCTGGGCTATTTAAGAAGAGCAATAATGCCCAGGATTCTGTAGGTAATACTACTACTCTATTTGTCACCAGCCACACTTCCTTTTAAGCCCATGTTAACATTATGCATTGAGAAGATTTCAGTTTCAGAGGTGGGATTCACATAATTTACCTACCGGTTCGCTCAGCACCAAAAATGTGTGCACACACACCCTTTGCGCATGCGCACAGCCTTCTGTGCCTGCGCTTTGCTCACACACGCAGCTTGCAGGCATGTGCGCGGCTTGAAAAAGTGGCTAAATAGGATGGCATAGTGCCGGGGCGGGTGGGCGAGTGCGGGTGGGTGGGTGGGCGAGTGCGGGTGGGTGGGTGGGCGAATGCGGGTGGGTGGGTGGGCGAATGCGGGTGGGTGGGTGGGCCTACCACCCACAGGTCGCTACTACCAGTTCGCTCGAACCAGTCCGAATGATAGCATGTTAATGACAGTTAGTCCTCAATTTACAACCATTCATTTAGCAACCGTTCAAAATGACAATGGCACTAAAAAGAAGTGACTTATAACCAGTTCTTACACTTATGACCACTGCAGCATCCTCATAGTCATTTGATCAAAAGTCAGGGAATTGGCAACCAGCATGTATTTACAACCACTGTAGCATCCTCAGGCCATTTGTGACCTTCGCATCCAACTTCCAACAAACAGAGTCAATGGAGGGAGCCAGATTTGCTTCAAGACCATACGAGTCACTTAACAACCATGGCAAAAAAAGAAGCTAAAGCCATGTACAAGTCACTTAATAATTCCCTTGCTTAGCAATGGAAATTCTGATTCCAATTGTGGCCATAGGTGGAGGGCTGTGACACAGAAATGATATCAAAGCTTATGACCTTAACTATCATAATTATAGTTAAATGATTTAGGTTATAACCCCCCTGCCCAGGGCAGGAATCCTAGAGAGATATTGGGTGAAATGTTCCTGGTTCGGGCATGCCTGCCGGTCGTCGGAGAGCCGGTCATGACCACAGTGGGAGGCATCGCCCGCCTGCCCGGAGGCCGCCATTTACCGTATTTTTCGGAGTATATGACACACCGGAGTATAAGACGCACCTAGATTTTAGAGGAGGAAAACAAGGAAAAAAGTATTCTGAACCAAATGGTGTAGTAATATATTATTTAATAAAATACCAGTGTAGCAGAATACTTTTTACAACCATGTATACTTTTTACAGACTTCAAACTTGACAGCTTTTAGACTTGTGGACTTCAACTCCCAGAATTCCTCCTCCAGTCATGCTAGCTCAAGAATGGGAGTTGAAGTCCACAAGTCTTAAAGCTGTCAAGTTTGAAGTTTGTAAAAAGTGTACATGGTTGTAAAAAGTCTTGCCAAGTTTGAAGACCCTTGCACCCCTAACCCCTAACCCAGGGGTCTTCAAACTTGACAGCTTTAAGACTTGTGGACTTCAATTCCAATTCCTGAGCTAGCATGACTGGAGGAGGAATTCTGGGAGTTGAAGTCCACAACTTTGAAGACCCTTGCACCCCCTTGGCAAGTTTAACTTGTGGACTTCAACTCCCAGAATTCCTCCTCCAGTCATCCTAGCTCAAGAATGGGAGTTAAAGTCCACAAGTCTTAAAGTTGCCAAGTTTGAAGAGCCCTGGGTTAGAGGTGGCAAGGGTCTTCAAACTTGTCAAGTTTAAGACTTGTGGACTTCAACTCCCAGAATTCTTCCTCCAGTCATCCTGGATCAGGAATGGGAGTTAAAGTCCACAAGTCTTAAAGTTGCCAAGTTTGAAGAGCCCTGGGTTAGGGGTGGCAAGGGTCTTCAAACTTGTCAAGTTTAAGACTTGTGGACTTCAACTCCCAGAATTCATCCTCCAGTCATTCCTGAGCTAGCATGACTGGAGGAGGAATTCTGGGAGTTGAAGTCCACTAGTCTTAAACTTGCCAAGTTTGAAGACCCTTGTACCGCTAACCCAGGGCTCTTCAAACTTGGAAGTTTGTCTTCATACCTGTCAGGCTGCTCGCTTCAGGCAGCAGCAGCGGTGGCTCTGGCGGCGTCGAGTATCGGCGGTGGTGAGTATCGGCGGCGTCGGGGGCTGCATCGGTGTTGGGTCCTGCAGCGGGCACAGAGGCTGCAACGGGGGCGGCTGCGGGTCCTGCAGCGGGGGTGGGGCTGCAAGGGGGGCGGCCACGGCGGCTGTGCTGTGGTTCGCTGGCGGCAGGAACAGCGGGGGCTTTCGAGCAGCAGCGGGCGGCGGCAAGAATGGCGGGGGCTTTCGGGCAGCAGCGGGTGGCGGCAGGAATGGCGGGGGCTTTCGGGCAGCAGCGGGCGGTGGCAGGAATGGCGGGGGCTTTCGGGCAGCAGCGGGCGGCGGCAAGAACGGCGGGGGCTTTTGAGCAGCGGCATGCAGCAGCGGTGTCAGTGGGGAGTTCGGGCGGTGGCTCGCTGCGGACGGTGGCGGCAGTGGCAGGCTTCAGGCAGGAATGGTGGCGGGGAGGGGGGTCAACATTCGGAGTATAAGACGCACCCAGTTTTTGTCCCTCTTTTTCCGGGTAAAAAGGTGCATCTTATACTCCGAAAAATACGGTAGGTTCTTTTACCCTCTGCGCACGCAGAATGCTCTGCGCATGCACAGAGGGTAAAAGAACCCAAATGGCGGCATCCGGATGGGCAGGCGACGCTTCCTCCTGCCGTCGTGACCGGCTCTCCAACGACCAGCAGGCATGCCCGAACCGGGAACATTTCACCCCTGAGAGATATTCTAAAATAATTCCAGATAAATGGCAGGCTGCTCAAACTTTGAAAATCACTAGTGATGGAGATTACCATCTGTAACTTCAGGAAGAACCTGTCCTGCTGTTTAGTAGCTCTCACAATCAGAAAATTCACCCTTATTCTTAAGTTCACTTCTTTAAGCTAAATATACCTAAAACATAATCAGAATTCAGTGGTGGGTTCCTTCCAGTGTGGTCCACTCTATAGCACCGGTAGTGGCCCGCTGGTGACGTCACAGTACCGGTGCGGTTGGTTGCTGGTGCCTGGGTGCCGCCATTTTTTTTAAAAAAAAAATTTACATTTTTTTTAAAATTTTCTTCTGCGCATGCCCAGAAGCCAAGTTTCTGGCACTGCTCATGCGCTGCCTTCCTATCCCACAGTGAGTCCAAGCAGGGGAGGATGGCTGAGGGAGCGCGTGAGATGCTGAAAGAACGGGCAGCAGGAGCTATCTCCATTCCCCTCCCTTCAGCAGTCCAAGAAGCCACGAATGCGCGGTGATGATCCTAGGCATTTTCGCACGTTTGAGGCTTCTCGAGCTGCTGAGGGGAGAGGGAATGGGCGGCAGGACCTATCTCAGTTCTCCTCCCTTCAGCAGTCCGAGAAGCCATGCCTACCCGGTCACATGGCCGGCAAGCCACGCCTACCCGGTCACATGGCTGGCAAGCCACACCCACAAAATAAACCACGCCCACAGAGCAGTAGTAAAAAAATTAGGAACCCGCCCCTGAACCAGATCCTTTGGCTTTAGCATGATTTAGCATGGTTAGGTGCACCTAAGCTTCTGAGAAACAAAACACATTTATCATACTTAGTGCATAAAATAGGAAGGTGAAAATTAATGGATAATGTTTGGTAACCTTTTACAAATGGCTTATGCTAGAGTCTTCATTACTTTGTAATAGTTTTGGCACAAAACTATAAGCAATCATACTATTGATTTTTAGCAATAGTAGCAATAGCATTTAGACATATATATTGCTTCACAGTATTTTAGTGCCCTCTCTAAAGCAGTAGATAGAGTCAGCATATTGCTCCCAACAATCTGGTTCCTCATTTTACTGACTACGGAAGGATAGACAATCTTGAGTCGGCCAGGATCGAACTCCAGACTGTGGGCAGAGTCTGCCTGCAATACTGCATTTTAACCACTGCGTCTAGTAGACAAATGAGACTCCAGAGTTACATAAAAATTGGTCTAGGAACTTCATTTAAGTCTCAGGTTGTTCCCTCCTCCCCAAACGAGATATACAATGTGCAGATATTTTAAATAGAAACCCCGTTCTCCCTTCCCCCTTATCATATATGAGACAGTGTCATCCTGCTGTTGGCAGAATTCATTTAATACCCTCCATCCAAGAACCAAATGGAATTTTCACAGTCACTTGTGTTTATGTGCATATGTGTGTGCATTTGACTTTGAACCTGTCAGAACCTGCTGAATTTTACCCCTGTGTAGGGTTTTCTCAACACTCGTGATTGCAGAAGAAGAAATAACATTGTGATCATCTTTCTCCGATAAGCTTCTTTGCTGTGTTCTGCTTGACCAAAAGGTGTTGCCCTAACACTGTACATTGTGGTGTCTACATAAACTAAAGCAAGACCCCAGAAAAACAGCGCAATCATCACACCAGCAAAGAACGGTTAAAATTCCTACATTTTCCCAGAGAAGACGTTAATGAAAAGCTACAGGCATCTGCTCCCAAACACCGCTAACAGAGCATAAAAACATAACCAGGCATATCAGTTCTGTCAGCTCATCCTCACTCTGGGCTTGAGAATCTGACACTTAAAGATCAAGATACATTACTTGCAATCATACACCCACTTAGGCTGTGTAAAACCCATCAATTTGTTGGAATTACGGAGTGTGTCCACTCTCCCAGTTTGGGAAGCCTCCGAAAGAATGCTGGGTTTTTATTACCTTTATTGCTGAACTTTAGAACTGTTGATACATTAAATGGGGGAGAAGGAGAGGGCGGGAGGGAGGGAGGGAGGGGGAGAGAGAGAGAGAGAGAGAGAGAGAGAGAGAGAGAGAGAGAGAGAGAGAGAGAGAGAGAGAGAGACCTACGCAGGCATTAATGAATCTTAGGGGGAAAAATGTTCACTTGGGTAAAGTTACCAACTCGTATGTATACATCTTGAGTACAATTAAAGCGATTAAAAAAACCTGATTTAATTATAATCCAGAGAATTCAGACTTCTTTTAGTTGCATGCTTGCAATAAATCTACTGAGGTCTTCACTGGAGATAGACCAGGGGTATCAAACTCAAGGCCCATGGGCCGAATCTCGCTCATGGGGTGCTTAGATCTGGCCTGTGGGGCCACCCTAGAAACAATGAGGGACCGGCCCGTAGTGCCTCTGTCAGGGAAATGGGCTTTTGAGCTCTGTTTCTGGCTGCGATGGCCTCCTGCAACCCAGAGGCCGTCTCAGCCGGAAACGGAGCTCAAGAGCCCATCTTCTCTGGCAGAGGCACTGGGTCAGCCACAGGGGCCCTGACATGAGTGACATCGAGCAGGCCATGCCCACTCACCCTGCCCCCCTGAGGTCAAACATAACCCTGATGTGGCCCTCAATGAAATTGAGTTTGACACCCCTGAGATAGACGCTCCCTTATTTGTCAAATAAGGGGCGTGCATAAGTGCACCATCGTGCCTACCGTCCCTGTCTTACTGTCCTATTGTCCAAATTTACCTATACCTACTTTGCTTTTGTTTATGTTTATATCATACCTGTTATCTTGTACACGTGTTGACAAATAAATAAAATAATAAATAAATAAAATAAATAAAAACTTATGCAGTCAACGAGCCTAAGAGGTACTAAATGCAATATGAGCACACCTCCTGATGCATGTCTTTTCTCTCTACTTGCAACTTTAGAAATATGATTCTGCCTATAGAGATCTCTCTTGCTGGACTGGGTCAATTGACATAATACTGTATGTAACACTGAACTACTAGGGGTATTTTTCTACCACCCTTCCCTTATATATTCAATTGTGTTCTGTGAAGAGTCAATTTGGAGTTTCAGTCAAAAGGTGATTTCGATCAAATCATTTCTTTCATTGACTCCTGCTGAATCAATTTAAAGTGTCAAATCAGAGTGGATATTTTTTTATTCAATTTGATGACTGTTCCCTAAATTGAATAAACAGCTTGGATTGATTATTTGAAGCACATCTTGGGTGATTCACTCAACACTAATATTTAGAGTGATAAATGTCTTGGGGTTTTGTTTTTTAAGTGTTTTCCTGGTTCTTGTGCTATTGTTTTATTGCAGATAAGATTCATGATGTTTTCAAGCAATGTGGTGGATGACCTGATCTGGGGCTGGAAGTTGTGTAGCTCTTAAAGGCCACTTCACCCTGTTAGAAGTATGATCCTTCTGTTTAGCTGCAGGGCATTAAACTCCATGGGTATTTTGGTCTGCAGGAAGGGCCAGACCCCTGGTTTCTGCAGAGACATCTGGTTGTATGTCTGGTAGTCCTCGAGTTACAACCATTCCTTTAGTGACCATTCAAAGTTACAAGGGCATTGAGAAAAGTGACTTATGACTGTTTTTTTCACACTTACGACCCATGCAGCATCCCCATGGTCATGCAATCAAAATCATAACAGACTGAGCAAGCAGTTGTTCTCCATTATGTAACAGATTTGGCACCTTTTTGAAAAAAAGAGCTAAATCCATATTTTTGTAGAGCCTAAATCAGTGATGGCAAACCTTTATTGGCTCGGATGCTAAAAGCGTGCCCATACCCATAATGCAATGCCCTCCCCCCCTGCGCATGCGCACAGGCCTCACTGAATCAGTGATCAGTAATCAGTGGAACAGCTTGCCTCCAGAAGTTGTGAATGCTCCAACACTGGAAGTTTTGGAGCATCACCGGCTCAAGGTTGACTCAGCCTTCCATCCTTCTGAGGTCGGTAAAATGAGGACCCAGATTGTTGGGGGCAATATGCTGAACTCTGTAAACCACTTAGAGAGGGCTGTAAAGCACTATGAAGCAGTATATAAGTCTAAGTGCTATTGCTATTGTTTTTAAGAAGGTGTTGGATAACCATTTGTCTGAAGTGGTATAGGGTGTCCTGCCTAAGCAGGAAAGAGGTAATCCTCGACATACGACCACAATGGAGCCCAAAATTTCTATTGTTAAGTGAGACATTTGTTAAGTGAGCTTTGCCCCATTTTACAACCTTTCTTGCCACAGTTGTTAAATGGATCACCACCGTTATTAAATTGGTATTGAAGCGGTTAAGTGAATCTGGCCTCCCCATTGATTTTGCTTGTCAGAAAGTTGCAAAAGGGGATCACATGATCCTGGGACACTGCAATCATCATAAATATGAGTCAATTGCCAAGCATCTGAATTTTGATCATGGGACCATGGGACCGCTGCAATGGTCACAGCTGTCACGGTGTGATTTATTACCTGTTACATGTATATGCACGGAGATGCATCCCTATTTAATATAATGGTTTATTCCTGAGCACGTGATTGATATGTTCTTGTACGCATGTGTGCATTCCAAACTCCATTCTTTCCTTCTTCTTCTGGCTTCCGATGAGAGAAGTCGCATTTTATATCAGACATGTAATTAATCAGAATGTATTGTTTTTGTACCGAAATAAATATTTTAATTAGTACTTTAAGCTACGGTTTCATTTCTAATGTCTGAATTCCAGTGAAAAGATCTATATCGCCTCTGTGAGATTTATTCTCACTCCGTCAATAGCAGTGGTGGATTGCTACCAGTTCGCCCCAGATCAGGCGAACCGGTAGCAGTGGTGGTGGGAGGCTCCACCCACCTGCCTGGACATCATCAAAAAACACTCTGCGCATGCACATAAGCATTTTGTGCACACAAAGTGCACACACGCACCCGTGCGCTCCCATTCCCGAACCGGTAGCAAAGGTAAGTGAAACCCACCACTGGTCATACATGTGAAAAATGGTCATAAGTCACTTTTTTCAGTGCCATTGGAACTTTGAACAGTCACTAAACGAACTGTTGTAAGTTGAGGACTACCTGTAATTATGTGATTTAAATTCTTGCTCTTGAAGTTTGTTTTATGATTTCAAATGCTAAGCTGTTACCTTCTCCCCCCCCCCCCCCCACATGTAGTCATGGTACTGGCTAACAGCCTTTTTTGTCTTGTTTGGCTGTTAATATACCAACATTTATTATTTGTTTTCCTTATCGCACTCTTACCCAGTTTTCCATCCCTTAAAACATGGGGTGGTTGCTTTGCCACCCTTTATAATCTTATCTGTTATCCTTCCTGCTGCCTTTTTCTAGAGTTTTTCTCAGGATTTTTCCTGACTCAAGATTTTTCCCTGATTCCTTCCTCTCTCTGTCCATAGATCATCTTTTTAAAAAACAGATTAACAGAGTTGGAAGGGACCTTGTAGGTCATCTAGTCCAACCCCTCGCCCAGGCAGGAGACCCTACACCAGGGATGTCAAACTCAATTTCATTGAGGGCCGCATCAGGGTTGTGTTTGACCTTGCGGGAATGGTGGTGGGGGTATGTCCAGCTCGACGTCACTCATGTTGGGGGGGGGCTGTGGAGGTCCAAGGGCTCTGCCAGTGAAAATGGGCTCCCGAGCCCCGTTTTCAGCTGCGATGGCCTTTTGCAACCCTCTGCCAGCGAAAACGGAGCTCAGGAGGACCTCACGCAGCCCCCCTGAGCTCCATTTTCACTGGCAGAGGCACTGCAGGCTGGTCCTTTGCTGTTTCCATGGCAGCCCCCTGGGCCAGATCTAAGCACCCCGCGGGCCGCATCCAGCCTCCGGGCCTTGAGTTTGACACCCCTGTCCTACACCATTTCTGACAAATGGCAGTCCAGTCTCTTCTCGAAAGCTTCCAGTGATGAAGCTCTCACAACTTCTGAAGGCAACTTCTGTTCCATCAGTTGATTGCTCTCACTGTCAGAAAATTTCTCCTTATTTCTAGGTTGAATCTCTCCTTGACCAGTTTCCATCCATTATTCCTTGTCTGGCCTTCGGGTGCTTTGGAAAATAGCTTGATCCTTTCCTCTCTGTGGCAGCCCCTCAAATATTGGAACACTGCTATCATGTCTCCCCTGGTCCTTCTCTTCACTAGACTAGCCATGCCAAGTTCCTGCAACCATTCACCGTATGTTTTAGCCTCCAGTCCCCTAATCATCTTGGTTGCTCTTCTCTGCACTCTTTCTAGAGTCTCAACAATTTTTTTTATAGTGTGGTGACCAAAACTGGATGCAGTATTCTAGGTGTGGTCTTACTAAGGCTTTATAGAGTGATATTAGTACCTCACTTGATCTTGATGGTATCCCTCTGTTAATGCAATTTAGGATTGCATTGGCTTTTTTGGCTGTCGCTGCACACTGTTGACTCATATTTAATTAGTTGTCCACTAAGACTCCAAGATCCCTCTCACAGTTACTGCTATTAAGCCTGGTTTCACCCAGTCTATATGCGTACTTTTGGTTTTTGTTGCCTAAGTGTAAGACTTTACTTTTCTCTACATTGAATTTCATTTTGTTAGATAGAGTCCAGTGTTCAAATCTGTCAAGATCCTGGCTCTCTAAGGTACTTTTCTATCTGATCCACATCTTGTCTGGCCATGTCTCATTTCAATAGCATTTCCTGATGGAGTAAACTGATGGATTAAATGTAACTTAGAAGGTTTCCTCTCCCCCTACACACACACACACACACACACACACACACACACACACACACACACACACACACACACACACACACACACACACACACTCCCTTCTATCTATCAACTGTGACTTTCTTCTATTCTTTTTACCCTTCAAAGCCTAGGTGCCAGGTTGCACACAATTCTATGGAATTTAGAGATAAGAGCCGAGGTGGCGCAGTGGTTAAATGCAGCACTGCAGGCTGCTGGTTCAGCAGTTCAAATTTCACCGGCTCAAGGTTGACTCAGCCTTCCATCCTTCTGAGGTGGGTAAAATGAGGACCCAGATTGTTGGGGGCAATATGCTGAACTCTGTAAACCTCTTAGAGAGGGCTGTAAAGCACTGTGAAGCGGTATATAAGTCTAAGTGCTATTGCTAAGTGCTATCTTCCTCTTTTCTGTAACTGCTGTTTTTCTTCTTCTTCCTTATTTTCTGTATCTGCTTACTTACCTAAACTGTGCACCTGACAGACCATCAGGGAGGGAAAAAAATGTTGATCTTGGCTTTTCCATGTAACATTTTTGCTTGCTTGTTTGATCAGGGAAGTGCATCCTTCCACACTAGGATTTGGCAATCTTTTGTAGGTGATACAAGAGCCTTTTGTTTTTAATGAAGCACTCTTGAAAGAGCATTAAGCTTGTGTTTGAAAAACAAACGTAGTTCTCCAAAGGTGATTTAGTCCTGTGCTGTGCATAAGATTTATTTATACTGATGAGGAAGACAGATTGTGCTTGATTTAAATTACAGGTTCTGTCTTAAATGTGTGCAGCCATTCAAAATTAGGGTCTAGGACAGGGGTATGCAACCTTAAACACTCAAAGAGCCACTTGGGCCCATTTCCCACAGAAAACAAGAGACCCCACCCCACAAGATCTGCCCCTGCTATTCTCTCCCAGCCCTCTTTACTGGCGGCAACAGCAAATGTACCGCGATGAAGGCGGAATGCTGTTGCCGCACAAAGGCAAGTGCAGAGGCTCCGGCCATACCACTGCCATGACAGGGCGATGGCTCTTTCATCACTATGCCGCAACAGGGTGACAGGGAGCCACAGCAGAGGGCCCAAAGATAAGGTGACCAGATTTTAATATTTGTAAAGTGGGACACCATTGACGGGGGGGGGGGTTCTAGGGGAGCAAGATGGGAGGGGTCCGTCTCTCTTATCCTGCAGCTTTGTGCACCCCCCCAAACATCCCCCCCTTCATCGCAGCCAGGGGTGGGTTCCTACCGGCGCAGGCTTACCTGTTCGTTGCCGCAGAGCCGAAGAAGCTGGTGGCGTTCGCAGCGCGGAGCTTCCCCTGCCCGCTTTCCCCGGCCACCGGGATGCCACCATTTGCGTTCTTTTGCCCTCTGTGCATGCACAAAGCATTCTGCTTGCACAGAGGGCAAAATAACGCAAATGGCGGCGTCCCGGCAGCCGGGGAAAGCGGGCGGGGGAAGCCCCGCACCGCGAACGCCACCAGCTTCTTTGGCTCTGCAGTGACGAACAGGCAAGACCGCCGCTGCCCCTGTCACTGCCCTCTCTCCCCGCCTGTCAGGAGGAGGCAGGCGAGGCAGGAGGCAGAGGGGTGTGCAGGGCAAATTCAAATTAAAAAAGCAGGACTTTTTTGAAATGCCGCGGGATGTGGGACAAATTATTAAAAAGCGGGACTGTCCCGCCAAAAGCGGGATGTCTGGTCACCTTACCCAAAGAGCCACATGTGGCTCCGGAGCTGCAGGTTGTGGATCCCCGGTCTAGGACAACTCGTTACGGCCAACTTGCTGTGGCCAACTTGCCATGGAACAAGAGTTACACTAATATCAAAGAAAATTGTGGAATAGAATCATTAAAGAAAGGATGCAAAAGAAGGGACAAAATGAAATGTGAATAACAAAAATTAAAATATTTTAAAATTATTTTAAGTAATTGAATTGAATTGTTGAATTGTCCCATGGCTAGTTGTCACATGAGGAGTTGGCTCACCAGTTGGCATGGTGAGTTGGCTGCAGCAAATTGGCTGTGCCATGTTGATCGTGACAAGTTGGCCATAGCAAGTTGTCCCATTCCATCAAAATTATGATGGCCACCATCCCTATAGTCATGTGATCACACATTTTAGGCACTCCGCAACCAGCCTACATTTACAGCTGTTTGTCGTGCCCTGTGATGACAATGTTTACAATGCCATTTATTTCTGTTTTTTGGAAAAAGATGTCCATTGTATACAATGGGTTTGCTTAATGGCCATGGCGTTCATTTAATGACTATGGCAGCTTTACAACTGCCATGTTCACTTAACATTGCAAAAATAGTAGTAAAATCAGATGTCTCATGGTGACCCACTTAGTGACCAACATCAATTATGACTGTAATTCCAGGTTCAATTCTGATCATAAACCAAGGACTACCTGCATAATTTTCCTGCTTGTTCTACTGGCAAAGGGTTTCCCATGGCCATTTTTTTACTTTGGGGAGCACAGGCCCCTACTTGGTCAGTTGTTGCCAGAACTTCCAATCAGTTGCAGCAAACAACAGGTAGTCCTTGATTACAACCATAACTGAGCCCAAAATTTCCATTGCTAAATGAGAGAGTTGTTAAGTGATTTTTGCCCCATTTTATGAGCTTTCCTACCACAGTTTTTAAGTGAATCGCTGCATTGTTAAGTTAGTAACACAGTTGTTAAGTGAATCTGGCTTCCCATTAACTCTGCTTATCAGAAAGTTGCAAAAAGTGTTCACATGACCCTGGGACACTACAACTGTCATAAATACATGCCAATTGCCAAGCTTCCAAATTTTGATCATGTGACCATGGGGATGCTGCAACAGTTCTAAGTGTGAAAAAAACAGACACAAGTCACTTTTAACTTTGAGTGGTCACTAAATGAATGATCTTATGATGATAAGAGCCGTGGTGGTGCTGTGGTTAGAATGCAGTACTGCAGGCTACTTCTGCTGCCTGCTGGCTGCCTGCAATTTGGCAGATCGAATCTCACCAGGTTCAAGGTTGACTCAGCCTTCCATCCTTCCGAGGTGGGTAAAATGAGGACCCAGATTGTTCGGGACAGTATGCTGACTCTGTAAACCACTTAAAGAAGGCTGTAAAGCATTGTGAAGCATATACAGTCTAAGTGCTATTGCTATTGTAAGTCAAGGATTACCTGTATAGAAGAATTAGAAATGTTCAGGGCATGTCCAACTGCATGTACACCTTCCTATAAGTGCAAATAATTACTAAATTTTACCTGTGTATCACCCCAGCTGAAGAGGATAAAGCCGAAGTGCTCCCAAATGTTCTGACAACTCTCTCACACTCTTATATTCTGTCATTTAGGCTCTACAAAAATATGGATTTAGCTCTTTCTAAAAAAGATGCCAAATCTGTTACATATGGAGAACAACTGCTTGCTCAGTCTGTTATGATAGATGACACTCAATGAATTGGGTTTGTCTAGTCTAGTGAAAAAAAGTACTGGGGTGACATGATAGCAGTGTTCCAGCATTTGAGGGGCTGCCAAAAAGAAGACTTGACAGGCAGAACAAGAAGCAATGGATGGAAACCTATCAAGGAGAGAACCAATCAAGAAATGAGGAGAACTTTCCTGACAATTAGAACAATTTATCAGTGGAACAGCTTGCCTCCAGAAGTTGTGGGTGCTCCATCACTGGAGGTTTTTAAGAAGAGATTGGACAATCATTTGTCTGAAATGGTATAGGGTTTCCTGCTTGAAGGGGTTGGACTAGAAGACCTCTAAAATCCCTTCTGTTATTTTGTTATTAACTTGTCCTGCATTAAAACTGTAATAATGGCAGCATCCATCAGCTCTGATATTAAGACAGAAAGGGGGTCATCTATTTATGCCACATAATTTTCTGCAGTTTTGGGGTCTTGGAGGAATGCCTTTTAATACTACTATGATGAAGCCTCCTCGAGTTGTGGGTACTCCATTGGTGAGATCTTCAAGAAAAGATTGGACAGCCATTTGTCTGGGATGCAATAAGATTTCCTGCCTTAGTCAGGGATTAGACTCAAAGACCTCCAAAGTCCTTTCAGTTCTCTGATTCTCTGATTCTAAGAATCCAATATCCCAGATAGAATAGAATAGAATAGAATAACAGAGTTGGAAGGGACCTTGGAGGTCTTCTAGTCCAACCCCCTGCTTAGGCAGGAAACCCTACACCACTTCAGACAAATGGTTATCCAACATCTTCTTAAAAACTTCCAGTGTTGGAGCATTCACAACTTCTGGAGGCAAGCTGTTCCACTGATTAATTGTTCTAACTGTCAGGAAATTTCTCCTTAGTTCTAAATTGCTTCTCTCCTTGATTAGTTTCCACCCATTGCTTCTTGTCCTGCCCTCAGGTGCTTTGGAGAATAGTTTGACTCCCTCTTCTTTGTGGCAGTCCCTGAGATATTGGAACACTGCTATCATGTCTCTCCTAGTCCTTCTTTTCATTAAACTAGACATACCCAGTTCCTGCAGCCATTCTTCATATGTTTTAGCCTCCAGTCCCCTAATCATCTTTGTTGCTCTTCTCTGCACTCTTTCTAGAGTCTCATCTAGAGTTTGCATCGTGGCGACCAAAACTGAATGCAGTATTCCAAGTGTGGCCTTACCAAGGCATTATAAAGTGGTATTAACACTTCACATGATCTTGATTCTATCCCTCTGTTAATGCAGGCTAGAATTGTGTTGGCTTTTTTGGTAGCTGCTGCACACTGCTGGCTCATATCTAAATGGTTGTCCACTAAGACTCCAAGGTCCCAAAGATGGGACCAAAGATGGGACTCCAAGGTCTCAAAGATGATGATGTAGCATTTTCAACAGAATAGTTGTATTTTATTCAAAACACAAGGGAGCTTCTGATAATGCCCTTCTAAAGGTATAATAAAATATATCAGAAAACAGTATAGGTGAGGTCATCTGCCAGTGGGTCAGAGCAGAGGATAGCCAAGACACTTTCTAAGGGCCCTGCAAAACAACCATGTAAAGATCTCAGCTTAAGCTCAAGATAAACAGGATCAAATAAACAATATTGTAAACGTTTTGTTGCAGGTATTTCTTTATTCTTTCCTTTTCAAAATGAAGCTGAGTTCATAACTGCAGCTGGTCATCTATAGTGAACCAATAAAGCAAAAATCAAAGCGTGCAATGAAATACATGCTCAAAATTTAATATGAAGGTGATGAAAATAAAAGGAAAGGTATTAAGAAAAGAGCAACAACAATAAAAAGAATATGGATGTAACAAAATATGAAGGCCATTACTAAGATGATTGCTGAATGCAGTAAAAGCTAAGTTCACTAAAACTCAAAGAACATAGGAAATTCCTATCTAACCAGAATTTTGGTACAGAGTAACAATTGCTTTTCAAGATTTGGGGCAATTTTTCCCCCAGATCGTCTCTGAAATTCTGGAAACCGTGACTGTCTTCTACATGCTAAGTATATAACTCATATGTAAAAATGATAAAAGAGATCTTTATTGTTAATGGGATGATATTAGGGGGAGAAAAAAGGACATGCCTTTCTCAAAGTTGTGTGAGATTTCGTCGGATGCTGCTCCATGTAATTGACATTCAGAACACACAAAGCAACAAATGAATGCAATTCGCAGAAATAAACGTAATGAAGTCCAAGTAGAGATTGACAGCACATGTATAGTTCAAATGTTCAGTAGTTTGGGATTTTACAAGGTGTATAATGGGATATTAATACCGTTTCCCCTTAAAATAAGACTCACTCTGAAAAAAGCCCTATCATGTTTTTGAACGCATGAGCTCAAATTAAGCCTTACCCCCCAAATTAGCCCTAATTAAGACCCCGCCCACACTGAAGCTCTGGATCAATCTAGAGCTCTGTTATCGGCTGCAGAGGGCTTCCTGGAAGGCATCTATAGCTGATAAAAGAATTCCGGATCAATCTGAATTCAAAATGGAAGCCAAGAGCAATGCGCGCATCAATCCGGAGCCCATTTTTCAACTGCAGAGGGCTTTCCGGAAGGCTCTGATGGCAAAATGGAGGCCAGGGGCGATGCGTGCAAGCAGCAGCAAGCGGCCACAGAAGAAGTGGGCCGGCAGTGGACTCCTGCTGTGTGGGGCTGTCAGTGCCACCGCCATGAGTTGAGTCAATAATTAGACTCCCCTGAAAAGAAGCCCTAGCCATTTTTGGGGGGGGGGTCAAAAGAAAACAAGACCCGGTCTTATTTTCGGGAAAACACGGGTAGTGAGAAGAATAAAAATGCATGAGGATGGAACGTGTTTTTGTTGTGAGCCTTCAAATGAAGAAAATAATGCCTAGCGATTCATCAGTGATACCAGAATATCAGGAAAAAGGCATAAGAACAGATGTTGCATATGTTTAAAGGGTTTTACTTGGACCAGAAATACTCAGCTTCAAATCACCACCTGGCCATGAAATTGATGTGTGATTTTTGTCAATCACTCTCAGATCAGCATAAGAAGCAGAGTTGTTGTGATGATAAAAATTAGGGGAAAAGCTGAGGTACATTGCTTGAATTCTCTAGAAGGGGAAAAAACAGGAGAATTGAATGAATGAATGAATGAATGAATGAATGAATGAATGAATGAATGAATGAATGGATGGATTCATTCATTCATTCATTCATTCAGAACCTAAAGTTAGCATTGACTAATCTGAAGCAACTAGGCCTACGTGGGCCAAATGTTACTTTGAGAATGAGGAAAAGGAACTTTGACATTGAAATGTTATTGGATCTGAAACGCCAAAGGCCTTTCAGAACAGAAGAATCTGCACAAAAATTTAGACACCGAAATAACAATGAAAACAAAGCATTGGGGACATTGTAAAATAGAGTTTGTCTTGGCAAAAGGGATCAAAATGAAATGAAAGGAAGTCAAATAACATTATATTTCTCAGGCAGGGAAATCAATACACCTCATTGTTAAAAGGCACTGGACACAGTTACACTGTGAGCTTTATTTACCTGAAACAAAGATTATTTTTTTTAAAGAAAGAAACAAAAACCATTCATTTCCAGACAGGAATATTCATGTAAATGTTGCCTAAATGGCAGTTTGGGAGTAAGGAAATTTTTATCTAGGAGTCTGTCCCACCAGGACATTCCCTCTGCTAAATGATAGCATCTGTTTCTTTGTCCTGAAAATAACAGTTCAGTAAATATTTCTATTCAGACTTTATTTGTTCAGCAATTGATACAGAAAGTCTTTATGTTCTGCTGAACAGTCCAATTATTTGTGAGACAAGTAATTACATTGCATTGGCCTTGAAATAATGGATCCTTGAATAGGCAGCGCTAGACAGCTGGTAAACCGGCATTAGTTGTAGGAAGGAAAACAAAATTGTGAAGATAATGTTACATTGTTTGTACTCCTTGTAAGTCTTGAATATTGTATATGACAGTTCACGTCAACAAGCTGCCGAAAATCGTAAGAGAAATGTGTACTTGTTGCTGATAATCAGGATCAATTGGGCAGACTATGAACTTCTCCTCTAGGATGAATGAGAATTAATCAGAGAGGTCATTAGCAAAATAGAATGAGAAGAGAAAGAACTGGAGGAGATAACAAAATACAAAGACCTGCAAATAGAAATAGAATGACTGTGGCAAAATAAAGCAAAGGTAATACCAATAGTAATAGGCGCCTTGGGTGGAATCCCAAAACAACTGGAACATCACTTGTATACCATCGGCATTGACAAATTCACCACCAGTCACTTGCAAAAGGCGGCTTTGCTTGAAATAGCTTACTTGTTGCAGTTGTCAGGTTCCGTTGGGTTTGGGAAAAGAAAACTCAGCACGCCAAAGCAGTAACCAGGTTTGTTTATCCCGACATCGGTACTAACTGACCACCTTAAAGTTGTACAAAAAGGAATCTTTGTTGGAGCTAATGCTCCGTGCTCCCCAGCCACCTTTAAGCAATTAACCCCATTGCTCAATGACCCTGTAGCCTCCCTCTCCTTCCCCAATCCACCCCAGTGCAATTAACCCCATTGCTCAATGACCCTGTAGCCTCCCTCTCCTTCCCCAATCCATAACAATCCATTCCAGCTGGTTCTCGGCTCTTCTGCGCTGCTCCGCTGCATCCTACGGTGGCCGGTGAGTCAACAGCTTCAGCACATGCCCTTGACATCATCTTGTAATCGACTGGGAGAAGGGCATGCCTCGGCATGCAGTGGAGATTGCAGAGATAATGCAAGGGTGCTCAGCAGCGGAACGGAATGGCGGTCCCCACACAAATGGCAGCCCCAGGCAACGTTGGAGGGCTGGGGCTGACAGCAGTGATATCTGTAGCACCATCAAACATCCACATGTCCCAGATCCTTGGAAAGGACTCGATAGAAAGACAAAAATGCCAAATCCAGTCAGAACATCTGGCCTACTGTGCAACAAACCGTAATAACTCGTAGGAGCCGAGGCGGCACAGTGGTTAAAAGCAGCACTGCAACTACTTCAGTGACTGCTAGTTCAGCAGTTCAGCTGTTCAAATCTCACCAGGCTCAAGGTTGACTCAGTCTTCCATCCTTCTGAGGTCGGTAAAATGAGGACTCAGATTGTTGGGGCAATATGCTGAACTCTATAAACCGCTTAGAGAGGGCTGTAAAGCACTATGAAGCGGTATATAAGTCTAAGTGCTATTGCTATTGCTATAACTCGATAAGTGAATAAAATTGCCAAATCCAGTCTAAACATTTGGCTGACTGTGCTATGAACCATAATAATACAAGTGGAATGACTGTGGCAAAAGAAATAAAAGACAATACCAAAAATAATAGGCATGAATGAAGGCAAATATACGTGTCCCAGGATAATATTGCAGGATCCAATCTGGGTCAGTCACCAGGACCAGAGGTTTTGTCTTCCGAGCTTTTGGACTCATCCTGGAGCCCATCTTTAAGGAACTTCTCTCTAGCTGAGAAGTTCCCTGAAGATGGGCTCCAGCAGGAGTCCGAAAGCTCGGAAGACAAAATCTCTGGTCCTGGTGACTGACCCAGATTGGATCCTGCAGTAATAGACACCCTGGATGCAATCCCAAAACAGAGCTGTGGTGGTGCAGTGGTTAGAATATAGTACTTCAGGCTACTTCTGCTGGCTGCCTGCAATTTGGCAGTTCGAATCTTACCAGGCTCAAGGCTGACTCAGCCCTTCCATCCTTCCAAGGTCAGTAAAATGAGGACCCAGATTGTTGGGGGCAAGATGCTGACTCTGTAAACCGCCTAGAGAGGGCTGGAAAGCACTGTGAAGCAGTATATAAGTCTAAGCACTATTGCTATATGGAGCACTACTTCAACACCATTGGCATTGACAAACTCACCATCAGTCAATTGCAAAAGGCTGGGGCTGGTATGGCAACAATGCAATGCCATTGATGAAATAATGATCTGATTCAGTTTCTGTTTCCTTATGATGAAAAATGAAAAAGTCTCTCTCTCTCTCTCTCTCTCTCTCTCTCTGTCTCTCTCTCTCTCTCTCTCTCTCTCTCTCCCTCCCTCCCTCCCTCCCTCCCTCTCCCTCTCCCTCTCCCTCTCCCTCTCCCAGTGTGTGTGTGCAGATTTTATTTCCTTTTTCAACCTTCCAATCCCACTTCATTTTCTCAAGTGCTACAGACAATGAAAGCTGGAAAATGAATGATCCTGTTCATAGCTAAGCATGTACTGAAATGGGATTTATGAAATGCTTAAGAGGCTTTGCTGAGATGCAAACAAATGCATGGTAGCTGAATTTTAATCATAAATGATGTGTCCACATTATAAGAGTTTGCACTGCTATGTTGTGGTTCTAAACAGTGTATAAAATTCTATGGCTAGCTTCAGATTTCAAGCTGTTAAACGTTTTTCTGTGTCACTTCATTCTTACAAGAGCAGATTGACTTTCCTTTGTTCCAAACAAATAAAAACACTGATGAATGACTGATAAAGTCATATTTTAAATGAAAATTTTCTGCTCTAACTAGTATATAAAATGGAAAAACTCACGACTATACTTTGCTTCATAAGAAAAATGCAGATCTATTGAATTATATATAATACATAATTCATCACCCTTCTCTCTTGGGATTAAATTTTGGTTTCAGGTAAGAAGACTGTAATCCCCTATGCACGCTCTAACAAATATGGCATAGCTGTTGTTATTTGTTGCTGCTTGTTTGTTCATGACAAGTACTGGTTTTAAAATTATAGCAAAAGCAGTCCCTAAGCAAATTAAGGATCAAGTGCTTAACCTGGTATACTTTCAAATATGGACTTGATGAGATGCATCTATTGTATGATCTAGAACACTCAATTTGATTAGATTCCTTCAGATGTGAAAAATCCCATTATGATTAATTTAGAATCATTCTATCCGAGAGGGGGAAAAATAGAATAATGTATCAGTACATAATATCACTTTTTCTCGCATACCACACCTATGTGTGCACACACATGTGCGCACGCGTGCACACACACACGTGTGTGTGTGTGTGTGTGTTTTCAGATTATTGCAATTCCAAAGATGGTTATCTAGCTTATTCTTCAGCACCTCCAGCAAAAAAGAGCCCATCATCTTTGCTAATTCATTCTACTCTTGAATTACTCTTAATTATTCTTAGGAAGTATTTTACCATGTGATCAAAATCTGATAGGAGGTCCAGGAATGTACATACAATAAATGTCCTGCTCTCTCTGCAATCATTCTCCAGTGATCTGCAGAATCTGTGGCTTCCCACTTTTCAAATATATCTCAACGGATGACATCAAGTGGGATCTCATCCTATTAGGTTGTTTCGAAGTAGTAGGTATGAGTAGCTGCAGAGATTGAAGTATAAAGGAGAGATGTTTATGAGAGAAGAAAAATAAACAAAAACACCACCCAGCAGGAACATTGGAGAGTCGTAAAAATAGTCAAATGGTAGCTGTGATCAATAAAAAAAAACTTGGGTTGGTAACTTTGTGCAGATAACCCACCATTTTAAGTATTCGGCTCCCCTCTGCAGAGAACCTGTAGATTAAACCCAGGGGCATTAATGGATTGGGGCAATCTGTAATAAATGAATACATTAATGCATACAAAAAGTCACATCTAGACAAGATAGGTGGCACATAAATGTAATAAATAAATAAAATAGATACAACCACATCACTCCGAAACACCTGCAGTTATGTGGGTGATCAAAATGGGACCTGAGGTTATCCAGAATACATTCCAAGGCATTCATAAACCTTTGTAATGGTATGTGAGAAAGACCTTGGGAGATGTTGCTAAGGGAACAGTCAAAGAAGAGACAGCATAGCCTACAGCAAGATGCTCAGAAAAGACCCTCCCTGGTTTCTCAACCTAAAGGAGATGGGGGTGGAAGGCGAGGGACAACTAGACTTTCATACTTGCAAGCTTCTCTCAAATGTACCTTCACAATAAAGTAGACGTAGATAAATTGTGAAGAGCCTTTCACACAATATTAATATGGATTCTACTGAAATTTTAAAAATGGCACTTTTTAGGAATGCCAAATGGAGCCACAGTTGTCTTTTTGTATTCTGTGTGCTAATACATCAGCCCAATGCAAGCAATAAAAATGAAGTTTCAGTTTAACAACAAACAGTGAAGCAGGAGCAGAGGTGGGTTCCTGTCGGAGCTGTCCGGTACGGAGTTCCGGTAGGGAGCGGCCGATTGTGCAATTTGCACGTGACCGCTCCGGAGCCCTCTCCGCCAGTCCATCGCACGCATTGCCATCTTTTTCGGTGAATTTTTGGCCAATTTTGCTTCTGCGCATGTGCGGAAGCAAAATCTTGCCAAAATCTTGTGAGGGGACGCGCGCGTGAGAGAGATTTCAGCGAGATTTTGCTTCCGCGCATGTGCAGAAACAAAATCTCACCGAAATCTCATGCGCACGCGCATCCCCTCACAAGAATTCGGTGAGATTTTGCTTCCACGCATGCGCAGAAGCAAAATCGCGCGAGGGGGCGCGCGTGTGTAGTGAGCGCACACGCGGCCAAATCGTGGAGATGCCCGCGCAGCGCACCGGCACTGGTAAGTAAGCAACCTGCCCCTGAGCAGGAGATACATTAAGTTATGGGGGCAGGGTGTGTGTGTCGACAAGAGAGATTAAAAAAAGTCAAGATGGAGACTATAACTGTTCATTGAAATCTCTGCCCCTTTTTAGGTTATCATATGTAATGTGACAAAAGTGACATATAATTCTGTAAAAGTTATAGATACGTTTTTCCTTTTCTATTAATCATCTAATTTTTCCCCTGTTATTCTACTCTAGCAATTAGTTTTCTTTTTTTCTCTTTTCTACTACAGCAGTCATTTGCTTCCTGGAGCACCCTGCATGTATTCTCAATCTAAACCTCCAGCTGCTATTTATTTTAAATGCAAAATAAAATAAAATATGCAAATGCAATCAAGTATTGTCTAATGATGCCTTGAGACGCCAGTAAAAAAATGACACACAGGCTCACAATATAAATCTCACATCATTCCCATTTGCACATTCCGTTTCCAAAGATCTGCTAAACAGATATTTCCCAACTGATTGGGAAAATAAAAACACCTTGGAAAATGTGAACAAGACATAAACACACACACACACACACACACACACACACACACACACACACACACACACACACACACACACACACACACACACAAATACACACACACACACACACACACACACACACACACATTCATAGGAACGTAAGAATACTTCGTTTTCTTTTAAAACTCTTGTCTTTATATTTTTTGATTCTTTAACCACTAGGTGTCTCTCTCTTTCCATCTCAAAGGAACAGGAGCCCATGGGTAGAAGAAAAATAGCAAGAACTTTATTTGGTTTATCAGTCCTGCTCCATGCTTTGATCCTTGGCTAAACTGGGGTTTATAGCTAATAAAGTCAAAAATATCTTACACTTATTTCTCCTTTTATCTGACTTCTGGAACTTCCCATTTTCTGTATCAGGCCTCTATTCTTTATCTCTTCTGCTACTGGCAGAGCTACAGTGCCAGAATGAGACCCCGGCATTTCACTAAATGGGGTCGTTCCCATGAAACCGAATGTAACGGAACTGTCTTCTCTACACATATATGGGTCCATGGCAAACCTTTTCTGCTTACACTCATGCAGGAGAAGAAACCCTGACTGGGATTTTTAAACACAAAATATCAGATGCTGCTGGAGGTTGCTGGTTGGGGATATCATGGAGTTGCCCTGCAGGTTAAGGCAATGTTCAAGGAGACATTGCATTCAAGAACAAATCAGCATTTGGTCATCAGAGATAGTTAGGTGCTGCTGAGAAGGCAGCCACAGCAGAGGAGGTCCTATGCAGGGGCGGGTTCCTAATTTTTTTTACTATCACTCTGTGGGCGTGGCTTATTTTGTGGGTGTGGCTTGCCAGCCATGTGATTGGGTGGGCATGGCTTGCCAGCCATGTGACCAGATGGGCGTGGCTTCTCAGACTGCTGAAGGGAGGGGAACTGAGATAGGTCCTGCCGCCCATTCCCCCTCCCCTCAGCAGCTCAAGAAGCCTCAAACATGCGAAAATGCCTAGGATCATCAATGCGCGTTCGTGGCTTCTCGGACTGCTGAAGGCAGGGAAATGGAGATAGGTCCTGCCACCCGTTCTTTCAGTGTCTCACGCGCTCCCTCAGCCATCCTCCCCTGCTTGGAGTCACTTTGGGGTAGGAAGGCAGTGCATGTGCAGTGCCGGAAGCTCGGCTTCTGGGCATGCGCAGAAGAAAATTTAAAAAAAAATTAAAAAAAAAATTTTTTAAAAATGGCGGCGCCCAGGCACCGGCAACCGACCGCACCAGTACTGTGACATCACCAGCAGGCCGCTACCGGTGCTATAGAGTGGACCGCACCGGTAGGAACCCACCACTGGTCCTATGGCATCAAATTGATTCTTGACAAATGTATCTTTTCTTTTATGTACACTGAGAACATATGCACCAAAGACAAATTCCTTGTGGTGTCCAATCACACTTGGCCAATAAAGAATTCTATTCTATTCTATTCTATTCTATTCTATTCTATTCTATTCTATTCTATTCTATTCTATTCTACTCTACTCTATTCTATTCTATTCTATTCTATTCTATTCTATTCTATTCTATTCCATTCCATTCCATTCCATTCTATTCTATATCCCTGTAACAAATGGTTCCTCTTCTCTTGACTAGCAACATCATTCAAGGTTTCAAAGAATCCTTTATGAAACCCATTGTATCAATGAAAAAGAAGCTTATGGACATAATAATGGGGCTTCAGCCTTCCACAGTGAGACCCCTCAACTCCCTATTTTGCAATCCTCAGCACCTTCTCTGATTATAAATTGCTGGAAACAGGAAGGCAGCAATCTAGTGTTATTGGTCAGGTTTTGCACCAGTTGTTGCCATTGTTTCTTGGGATCAATTTCTGATACGAAGCTAATTCTGAAATGGGAGATAAACAATTTCAATCCAACTTTCAGTTCTTTCCATTGATTGCAATCTCCTCATACCCTACCATTCAATAATGCACAAATTGTAGTTCTCACAAAGTCTTAGACCAGGGGTATCAAACTGGTGGCCTGCGGGCCGGATGCATCATGAGTAGGCCACGCCCACCCCAGCTCTGCAAAGCTAACTGAATGAAATGATAGATACAGTCTTCAATTGTCCTGGCAGTGAGTTGTCTTGTGGCGAGTTGGCCATGGCAAATTGTTCCATGGCGAGTTGGCCATGGCAAGTAGACAAGGGTGTGTTGGCCATGACAAGTTGTCCTAGACCCAAGAAATGAGGAATTAAAGCTCAGATTTTAGGAGTTAATCACTAACACCATGCCCTGCATGTATGTGCACAGATTTGACAGTTTCCTTTTCTTCTACTTTTTTTTTAAAAAAATCTCAAATTCATTATGCTTCTTATAAAGAAGTTTGCAAATTTCAATAAGTTTTTATTTAAAGTCAGCGGTTCTATTTTTATGTGACAGAGAGGCAATCCTTCTTTCTAAACCCAGCATTAACAATAGCATCAACATTTTATTTTTTCATCAGCTCATACTGATCTTGATGAAATCTGCATGCTGTTAGATGATAGATGATCTGCATTTCAGCATAATTCAAATGAGGGGATAAGAAGGACACATACATTTAACATATTGTCATGTTAGTTGCTTTGAAGAAATGCAGGAAATATTGTGCTGCTTTAATTTAAACTTGGGGAAATGGATGCCACATTTATCGCTTTACATTGCTATTTTTAGATCAGCAATGATTCTTGTTTGGGCTTGCTGTTTGCTCTCATTGGGAAGGTAGAGGATGCTCCTGTTCACAATCCCGATTCTCAGACTGAGGAATCAATACAGACTTCAAAATAGGCTATTCCCTATTTGTCCATATGGCTGGTTGCGATTAGCAAAGAAATAAGCAATATTTCATGTCTAGGAGAACCAGACTTTCTTAGGAGTTTAATACTCTCCTTATAATATGCTCACACCATCAACCTATCAAATACATATATAAGGATTTGGACCAGGGGCGGGTTGTTGCTTCTTGCGATACCGGTGCGCTGCGCGTGCATCGCCATGATTCGGCATGCGTGCGCACGTGCTATGCACATGCGCACCCTCACACAATTTTGCTTCCTGCATATGCGCGGAAGCAAAATCTTGTGAGGGGATGTGCACACGCATGCAATTTTGATGCTTTTTTTGCTTCTGTGCATGCGCAGAATGAAAAAAAATGCCAAAATCTCACGCACACGTGCGTCCCCTCACGAGATGTTGCTTCCGCGCATGTGCAGGAAGCAAAATCAGCCCAAAAATTCCCCCCAAAAGATGGTGCCGCGCGACAGACTGGCGAAGACGGCACCGGAGCTGTCACGTGCAAATAGAGCCATCTGCTGGCCACTACCGGTACTGTAGAGTGGACCGCACCGGTAGGAACCCACCACTGATTTGGACATATATTTTGTAAATCAGCAACAACAGCATGTTGTAGTGAAATAGATAAAATCTCAATCTACCTTAGCATTTTGCATCTGAAATAGGACATTTGTGTCTAGAAAAGGTACAGAGAAAAACAAGATAGTCAGAGGACTGTAAATCTTTATGAAGAGACATTGAAAGACTCATGAATGTTTAGCCTTGAAAAGATTAAGGGGGATATAAGAATATTCATTAAATACATTAATGGACTTCGTTTAGAAGACCAAGATCTGCTTTCCATTTTTCCAGACAAAAAGATGCAGAATTTAAATTGCAGGAAAGCAGTTTCATATTAAATGACAGAAAAACTTTCTGAAAAGAAGATGGAATTAATTATCCAGAAAGGTGGAGGCTTTCCTTCAACTGATTTTTTTTGGGGGGGGGGGGGGGAGAAATTTGATTTGGATTCCTTTGCTGAATGTGAGGTAAGTTTGATGCCCTAAATCAGGGGTCTCCAACCTTGGGAATTTCCATGCTGGCGGAGGAATTCTGGTTGAAGTCCACAAGTCTTAAATTTTAATTTAATTTAATTTATTTATTTTTGTCAAGTATGTGTTGGTAATATACATAGATATAACATTGTTTATATGCATAAGATGGGTACTGATAAGAGGGAACATTAGGACAGGGACGGTAGGCACGCTGGTGCACTTATGCCCTTACTGACCTTTTAGGAATCGGGTGAGGTCAACAGTGGACAGTCTAAGGGTAAAGTTTTGGGGATTTGGTGACGAAACCACAGAGTCAGGTAGTGAGTTCCAGGCATTTACCACTCTGTTGCTAAAGTCGTATTTTCTACAGTCAAGTTTGGAGCGGTTGACTTTGAGTTTGTATCTGTTGTGTGCTCGTGTATTGTTGTGATTGAAGCTGAAGTAGTCGTTGACTGGAAGGACGTTGTAGCAGATAATTTTATGAGCTATGCTTAGGTCGTGCCAAAGGCAACGTAGTTCTAAGCTTTCTAAGCCCAGGATTTCAAGTCTGGTTGCGTAAGGTATTCTGTTGCGAGTAGAGGAGTGGAGGACTCTTCTTGTAAAGTATCTCTGGACACTTTCTAATGTATTTATGTCCGATATGCGGTGTGGGTTCCAGACAGATGAGCTGTATTCAAGGTGCTTCTTCAGGAGGCAACTGGACTGTCTTGTTTTTTCTTTGAAGACATTTTGCTTCTCATTCAAGAAGCTTCTTCAGTTCTGACAGGATAGTGGGGAATGGAAGGGTTTATATTCCTTGCAAACAGCTGGTCATTTGCATCCTTTTTGCATCAGGGTCACCCGAGTAGTGCTTCTGGTTCCTGTAATCTGTAATTCCCACCCCCTCTCTGCAAACACATTCCTACTCCCATACCATTCAAAGGGTGACTTTTAGCTATACAATTTGGGATGAACTCTCACCCTTTGAATGGTGTGGGAGTAGGAATGGGTTTCCAGAGGAAAAATTGCAGACTACATGAACCAGGAGCACTACTCAGGTGGCCCTGAGGACACAGATAAACCTCCAAGTGCTTCAACGACCATCTAAAAGGATGCAAATGATCAGCTGTTTGCAAGGAATATACCGGTAAATCCTTCCATTCCCCACTATCCTGTCAGAGCTGAAGAAGCTTCTTGGATGAGAGGCGAAACATCTTCAAAGAAAAAACAAGAAAGTCCAGTTGCCTCCTGAAAAAGCACCTTTGAGACACAAGTCTTTTTTTGTTTTGTTTTTTTGTTTTTGTTTTGTAGTCCTCAGGGAAAGAGCCAAGACCCACTTATAATCTGGCACTGTATTCCGTATGCAATACATGTACAATTATTCAGCATGCCCAACATTTTTCTTAGTTAAAGATCAAAGGTAGAAAGTCTTGCAGTTCACAGGCATTGAAAGCTCTTCACCTTAAACTTCCTTCAGACTTTCGACTATTTGGAAAAACCATTTTAGTCAATGCATTCAGATTGCTGTAAAAAAATTATCTGTTGTTCCAAGATGTGCTGCTCAGGAGACAAAGTAGCCTGGAATGCACTACCTGACTCTGTGGTTTTTTCCCCAAACCCCAAAAACTTTAACCTTAGACTGTCTACAGTAGACCTCTCCCCATTTCTAAGAGGTCTGTAAAGGGGCCTGCATAAGCGCACCACTGTGCCTACTGTCCCTGTCCTACTGTCCTACTGTCCTATTTTATTGGTACTTTTTACTTATGTTATGTTTATACAAACAACTACTATCCTGTACATGTTTGACAAAATAAATAAATAAATAAATAAAAATATCAGAAAAAAGAAAAAGATGAAAAACAGCGTGCCAGCTAAAGAAAAGCTGTTTGGGTGCAAGGATCAATGTTATTAACCTATATAGCTTAATTGCAGAATGCAGGAAACAGGATATTTTTATATGCAGATGGTAAGAAAATAGAGAACCAGATTTTGAGAAGAAATTGAACCCAGGAATAAAATCTATCCTGGGACTTGGTAGCTGACAACTATTTAAATCCATAAAAATAAGAAGGAAGGAAGGAAGGAAGGAAGGAAGGAAGGAAGGAAGGAAGGAAGGAAGGAAGGAAGGAAGGAAGGAAGGTAAGCAAATTGATTGGAGACAAACAAACATTAAACCACAATAAAAAGGTTGAAACTAACTAAGCTTAGGATATCTGTAAATGCATCTGCTTCTTCTTAACTGTAGTTGCTTGACTTTGGTTTATGAACAGATCTGATGCACTATACAACCCATCTTGGGTACTGGCCTGTCTTTCTCAGCCCTGAGCTACTGTCACACACACTGTGATGCAGCTACTGAACATATCACCTGTGAGCATATCTAAAAATAAGCATGCAGGTTCCCGTTCAAGACCATCAGATGCATAAGGACAGCTTAATTCTCTCCTCAGAGCTGTTTCATCATAACTTTCATTCTCCATAAAAGGTCTTTGTTTTCAGTTTATAGATGTGCATCACATTTACAGCACTAGAGTTTTTTAAAGGCAAATAAATCTTTCCCTTGTTCTGTGTGCTGTGTGGATTGGGCCCCATACCTATAGGAAAAAATGGTAGAACTGCCCAGGATGCATGTAGCACACTGAGAAATTTAGTCCTAAACAACAACAACCTCTTCTTCCTCTTCCTCTTCCTCCTCCTCCTCCTCCTCCTCTTCATCTTCCTCCTCCTCCTCCTCCTCCCCTCTCCCCCCCTTTATATAAATTTTATTAAAAGATTTTAAAAGATTTTAAAAACTAACAAAAACTAATACAAAATACAGGAAAAAAGGAAAAAAAGAACAAAGGAAAAAAGTGGGAAAAAGTTAAAACAAATAAAAGAAAATATAAATAGACAAAAGAAAAGATAAAAATAGAAAGAAGCTTCCAATTTCCTTTGTAGCAAATACAAGTATGATTACAAAATTACCTCTTATTCCATGGTTACAAAAAAGCTCTCTTTTTAATCTAATGTTTTCTAATAATCAAAACTCTAAATCAAAAGCTTATTTTTTTCAGTTTCAGACAAAAAATCTTTAAGGGATTTCCAGCAATAAATATAGATGTTGTCTTTTCTCTAATCAAAGAAGTCAGATTTAACCATCACTGCAAGCTCCATAATTTTCACCAACCATTCTTTCCTTTTGTGTAGTGCCAAAGCTTTCCACTTTTGAGTATATAATAATTGCTTCAGCTGTCATATATAAAAACAAAGTCCCATGACTTCTTTTTCCCCAGCTGTCTATCCATTTGTCCTAAAAGAAAAGCCTTTGGTTCCAATTGTATATTACTTTTAAAATTGTCTGAATTCCCCATCTTCTTGATATTATTCACTCTTAGGCAAGTTAAGTCAGATAATGTGATTGGCATGGATTCATAAACCATGAAATCAATTAAATGGAACTAAATGATTCAAAATATCAAATATCATTAATGAATCCCTATAGATTAAATTATATTTTTAAAAACAGAGGTGCCATTGCAGCTTGCCAATGACACCATTAGGGGGTTATGGTGGCCTAGCAGTTAAGGTGCTGGCCTTGTCAACCGAAAGATTGGCAATTTCAGACAGGGATTCTTCCCCAGCTCCTACTCACCTAGCAGTTTGAAAGCATGCAAATGCAAGTAGATAAATAAGTACCACTTCAGTGGGAGGGTAGCAATAGCAATAGCAACAGCACTTAGACTTACTGTATATACCGCTTCACAGTGCTTTTACAGCCCTCTCTAAGCAGTTTACAGAGTCAGCATGTTGCCCCCCACAATCTGGGTCCTCATTTTACCCACCTCGGAAGGATGGAAGGCTGAGTCAACCTTGAGCCTGGTGAGATTCGATCTGCCAAATTGCAGTCAGCTGGCAGTCAGCAGAAGTAGCCTGCAGTACTGTATTCTAACCACTGTACCGCCACGGCTCTTAACAGCATTTTGTGTGTCTCAGCATATAGTCATGGAAGCATAAAGACAAGGCCATGGAAGCATTTTCCAGGCACACTGGCTCTCTCAGCTAAGAAATGGAGATTAGCACCGCCCCCTAGGGCCGGACATGACAGGACAGGGAAAACCTTTGATCTGGATTCCACCACAGAGACAAAAATTTTGTTTCCACAAATGACCCTTTCTAACTTTATGATCCTAAAGTCTTTACAGTGAGTCCTTGGTGAAAGGGTCATTCTTGCCCTTTATACCTTAAAATAGCAACTGGATTCACACATTGCTAAATTGTAATATGGCTTATTTGATTTTAAGGGTTTTTTTGTTTTGTTTCTGGCCATTTCACAGCATCAGATATTTTTCTGGAATTTGATTGTCTGCATGCTATTTGGACTGTACTTACAGTGACCTTTGGACTGTGTGTAAATTCCACATTGCATCCGGTGAAGGAATTTAGTTGACACTTTAGTCAAAAACTGATTTCTGCAAATTGCAGTAGATGCATTTGTCCAGTTAATTGCATGCTAAGATCTATTTTCACGCAGAATACTCAGATGGCTACCATGTGCCCAGTGATTATGCCAGTAACCTGCCATGTGTTTTTCTCATATCATATCAGGATACATCATGGGCATCTATTTCTATGACTCTTCCATTTTATCTAACCTCAGCTGTTTTGTATGGCTTATTTTCCTTCAGACTTGCAAGGATATTACACACAATTCCAACTTTTCCGCTGCTCCCTTTTACTGGCAGTCTAATCAATCATCGCCTCACACACAACTAGCCCAGATACAATTGATAAATACTATAAACCCCAAATGGGCAACTGTTATTATTTTCCTGTAAATGAATATTTGAATTAATAGATCAATTTCCCAAAGCATCAGGAGGAAGCAATGGATGGAAACTAATCAAGGAGAGAACCAACTTAGAACTAAGGATAAATTTCCTGACAGTGAGAATAGTTGATCAGTGGAACATCTTGCCTTCAGATTTGTGGATGCTCAATCATTGGAGGCTTTCAAGAGGAGATTGGTCAGCCATTTGTCTGAAATGGCATAGGATCTCCTGCTTGAACAGGAGGTTGACTAGAAGACATCCAAGATCCCTTCCAACTTTGTTATTCTGAAGGAAGGAAGAAGGAACCTAAAACAGAGAGAGATCTTAGCACTGAATATGAAAATAAATTTCTAATTAAAGCCCTGTTGTGAGTCATAGCGATGGACCACGCTTTTTCAAACCATTTTTCAGGACTCTACCATTACATGCTGCAAAAGGGAACCAACTCTGGATCCATTTATTTTCGTGATGAAAACAAGTCAATCAAATAATCAACCAGCAAAACAAATACATATTTTTTTAAAAATGAGATGCCAAACAAATATTACCAGATTGTATTTGCTATACTGATGTTCAATGAAAGTTTTAATTTCTATCAGTCCTTAATCACCTTCTTACAAAAGATTATCAAAAGCCAAATGTGAAACATTGCCCCCCCTATATCTTTGCAACTTTGGTTTGCAGGAATAAAGCTGTATGACTGAATGAAGGAATCCTTCTTCCCCTTTTACATTTTATCCTTCTGGGAAAAGACTTGTATCTATATCACTTGTGTATATTTTAAAGATATACAAGTAGTCCTTGACTTTTGGCAGAATAGGAAAATTCTGAAGGATGCTTTGGATAGTGAGGAGGATGGCATATAAATTTAATAAATAAATAAATAAATAAATAAATAAATAAATAAATAAATAAATAAATAAATAAATAAATAAATAAATAAATAAATAAATATGTAAATGTTCGTTTGTTCAAAATCGTAAATCTCCGAATGTTCTTCACCGATTGCTTTGAAATTTTGACACAACGTTGCATTCAAATACATGCATGGTTTTATATACCTATATTATATAGATGTCACACCTGTGACAGGTAAAAACATGCTTTTGTGAAAAACAGCGCCATCTGTTGGACATAAAAGCAATACACGCTATACTAAATATTTTGTAGCTCGCCTCCTCTGGCCTCTGCATTGCATGAATTTGAAACACACTTCTGCCTGCGAAGAGGTGGCGAGGCCAGTCGGGTACAGCGAGCCCACAAGCGCAGGGCTTGAGCAGCAGACAGCCGCATCCAGCCCATCCCTGTTGCTGCTCCTTCGGATCTGCCTCCTACTGCCCCCTCCCTCGCTCACTGGCTCGGCCCGCTCATCCTCCACCTGCCATCCCCGCGTCCTTCAGACAGGAGATGCAGGCGAAGGCACTGCGTGAGAATCCCCTGCAGGAACAGCCACCCGTTCCTCGGTGTTGTGTCCACTGATCCTCCTCCACCTCCAGCTCTTGAGCAAAGTGGGAAGGGGAAGAAACTCTCGCGGGCTGCCTGGAAAAGCCGAGCTGACAGCCAAACTTCTACCTGGGCTCCATTTAACCAGACTGAGCCACAGCAACATGTGGCTGGGTACAGCTAGTAAGTAAGTAAGTAAGTAAGTAAGTAAGTAAGTAAGTAAGTAAGTAAGTAAGTAAGTAAGTAAGTAAGTAAGTAAGTAAGTAAATAAGTAAATAAATAAATAAATAAATAAATAAATAAATAAATAAATAAATAAATAAATAAATAAATAAAACAAAACTCTTACATGGTACCCATCTCACTACTGTGGCTGAGTTTTCAAACTAGGCTTCCTTTTGGCTGAATATTGCACATTTTTAAAGGGAAAAATGTGGGGGGAATCCTAGATTGATCTGATTTATTTCTATGCTTGGAAATCAGATGTACCTTGCTGGAAAAATGAAATGAATCCAAAATGATTTTACAATCTACAAATGGAGATAAGTCTTCAACTTATTCTCAAGGGAAGGCTAGCTGCTAATATTTTCTTCCCATGTTGCAGAGAGAAATATACGGACTAAATCATTTATTCTAACTGCCCAGTGACAGCTGTTTGGCCCATGTATTTTTTTTAAAAAAAACACCTCTGTGATTTTCCATACTTTAATATGAGAAATTTTGACCTAAGCTGTACTGAATCACATTACCTAAGTAAATAGGTTTATGGAATTGAAAGGTCCCAAAAGTTAAACTTATTTATAACTGGTTTTATCCTCAGGCATTCTGATGGGTTATAATAGAGATTAGACCTGTAGTACAAAAG
This sequence comes from Diadophis punctatus similis, assembly GCA_023053685.1. Classification (NCBI taxonomy): domain Eukaryota; kingdom Metazoa; phylum Chordata; class Lepidosauria; order Squamata; family Dipsadidae; genus Diadophis; species Diadophis punctatus. The sequence goes on along the minus strand of JALIGW010000003.1, from coordinate 8,955,206 downwards.
ATATCTGTAGAAAGCCCGAGAACTCTGCTTTAGTGGCTCCTGTTCAGCGGTTTTGTGCTTATTCATTACATAGTGATTGTCCTATTCACACAACCAAATTGTCCTGCTGAGTGCATGAGCTGAATACCTCTGGGATGATTTGCTGAGCTTAACTATAGAAAATGAGGTCTTTGGCTTTCAGGCAGGAAGTTGCCTTAAAAAACAACATCCCCCTGCATTGTATACCAGTTAAATCAAATTATACAATAAACACAAAGAAGCAACAGAAAAGTAAAGCCAAACATACCAAGAAGTAGTACATAAATGATTAAAATACCAATAATCAGCCAGAAGTCAATTACTGAGCAGCAGATAATTCTAACGCTTGTCAGAAAAGAACATTGTTAGAGGGCAGAAAAGCACTGTGAGGGAGTTGTGTATTCTCCATGGAAAAAGCCCCCTTGTCTGCAGCATCCCAAAGACAGTGGGAGATGTGAGATCACAGGTGGGCTTCACATAATTTACCTACCGGTGCACTCAGCACCGAAAATGTGAGCGTGCGTGTACGCTCGCTTCACTCACACATGTGCCTTCTGTGCATGCACATGGCCTTCCGCACATACGCTTTACTCTCACTCGCAGCTTGCATGCATGCACATGGCTTAGAAAACATGGCTAAATAGGGTGGCATAGTGCCTGGGCGGGTGGACCCGCCCACCCGCAGGTTGCTACTACCAGTTCGCCCGAACCGGTCCGAACCGTCTGAATACCACCTCTGTGGGAGATGAGTAGAATCATGGATAGAAGAGAGGGATAGTTGGGGTCAAAGATGTTTTGGATTTTAATAGTGACAACTCAATTCAAATTGTTGCCAGAATTCACATTCGGCTGACAATCCAGACAACTGCCATCACCTGATCCCAGCTCTCCTCTTAATGCTTGAACCACAATTTTGTGGTTTAGTGCTGGTTGTCATCTTTAAAGCCCTACATGGTCTGGAATCAGGCCATTTGAAGGACCACCTTTTCCTAGTTATATCTACCCAACCCACTAGAGAATGGAGGCAGCGTATGTTACAGGTCTCCTCTCTTAAGGAGGTCTATCTGGTGGGACCAAGGAGGGCCTTCTCTGTGGTGACTCCCTCCCTGTGGAACATCAATTCCTGCAAAAATAAGATTGGCCTCCACTCCGACACTCTTTCAAAAGGCCCTGAAGACATGGTTTTGCCAATGGGCCTGGGACCCCCTGGGTGATATGGAGCCCATCAAATGGTTGGTTTGATTGTTGTCACTGGGAGGTGGGGGTTTATTGGGTTTTATATTAGGGATTTATTTCTGTAAGCCTCCCGGAATCACCACGAGTGACTTGGACGACCATACTGCATAAATTTCCTTAATAAATAAATAAAATAAATAGTAACCACCATTTTAATTCCCCCTCTCACTGCTTCTGAGACCCCATCATAGCATTTTGGGAGAATAGGAGCAATGGCCATGTCTAGAAGCAATTATCAGGAAAACCATGTTGCACTTTTTTTTGGCCTACACAATTGTTTGCTGCCTCCAATTCTTCTTGTACCTCCAAAGACATGAGAAGATCCTTCGAACGGGTTTATCAGTGGAATCACCAAGACCTCAAGAATCTTACCCAAGCTGACTCTTCCCCTCCCCATAAAACGGCTTTACTCTGATCCAAAATAAAAACACACATCCCTTCACGGCTACATTCTTCTATTTGAGCTGGGAGCTATGTTTCCAAATACTGCACATGCAGAATTTTGTGTGAAGGGGCTAATTGAATTTATTCAGGGGTGAGAGAAAAATTCTTGATGTTTGCCTTACAGCATCATCTTTGAAACTGATTCACAGTCTACAGCTGTGGCTGAACCCTGCAGGCAATACACCAAGTGAGAGCACAGCTCAAATTAACCTTTGTGTTAGGCACCTGACCTGATAAATGTAATTTTTGTCATCATTAAGCTAGCTAACAAAATCTTCCACATTCAGCTTCTGAAAGTTAAGGCCTGGGGAAACTTGCTAGGGTGGCAACACTTCTTATCACAAACATTTGATTTAGGGGTTGAGATGTGGATCACACAACTTGTATGGTCAAGGGTCCTATTTGGCCCTTGGCTGATACACAGGGAACTGAAGAATCTCCAACGTAGATGAAAGGGGAGTGGGGGAATGAATCTTATTTAAATGCAGTTAATTAAAGACAGCATAATTGCTTCCCATCAGGATTTTGCAAAGAAATCCTAAGGGGTGTTTTTGCAATGCATACTAGAGTGAGCAAGTTATGTCTCCTCAAAGCATGAAAGCAGCTGCATCCTCTTTTGGGTGCTCCTGTATAGTTGTTTTGTTCTTCAACCTGCACAATGATTTTATTGGTGGTCTTAAGTGAAAGTCTTGTCTAGTCTAGCTTAAATGAAAGTCTTGTCTAGCATATAATCCAGTTCACAGGATTATATGATTTGTATTACTGGCATTCGTTGTATAATTTGCCAGCAAATGCAAAGTGAGAGTGTCTCCAGTGAAAACGGATTTTGACATTTGGATATAGTTCAGAAACTTAAGTATTAAAATATTCAGTATATAAATATTAACTGTTTGTATACACAATTCTCTTTTCTTCTTCTTTTCAATTGTGACTGATTCTCAGAGGCTGCCTGAACTTGATATGTCCCTGCAGTTTTCTCAGAAGCCATAGCATAAGATTCCTTACCCGCAGTGATACTCTTGTGACTCAGGATCCATGAAAACAACAGATCATGTGTCTTTTTAGTACCTGTATTACAGAGACATTCATAGTAGACTCAGCTCACCATTACTTCATAAATACCCGGAGTGCAACATAACAATTGTGTACTCTGCTGCTTTCAGATACCGATCCTGCTACAACAGGGTCTAAGACAGCTCATTGCCAACAGCTTGCCACTGCCAAGTTGCTTCTACCAACTCATTGCTTCCAAGTCATTGCAGGACAACTCAACAAGGCCAATTCAATGTGGGGACAACTCACTATAGGCAGCTGGATGGAGACCCAGGTGGGCGGCTGAGTGAACAGGTAGGCAGAGCAAAGAGGAGGAGCAGCAATGGATGGGGGCTTCTTACTGGAGGGAGAGCCTGCGGGCGAGCAAGCAAGCAGGTAGACTGAGTGCAGAGCAGTGGCGGCATAGATCAGGCTCATCCCATTTTCACACACCCTGCTGCCACACCACCACTGCCAGCCATTAGGCAGCAGCAGCGGTGGACAGAGTGGGAACTCAGTGCAGTGGGAGTGGCAGTGGGGGTGTATGAAAATGGGACATGGCCACTCATTGTTGCCACCAAACAGCATGATCACCTCTGCCACTGCCGAATGGCTCACAGAAGTGGCAATGGGGAGCGTGAAAATGCGGTGTGCCTGGCCTCCACTGCAATCACTCTGCATTCTGCCCAGCTACTCCCTCACCCAGTTCTCTCTTTGGCTGCCCACAGTGAGTTGTCCATGCAGAAAATTGGCCATGTTGAGTTGTCCTGCGATGACTTGACAGTGGTGAGTTGGCAGAGGCAACTTGGCAGTGGAGAGATAGTGGTGGTGAGCTGGCTGTGCCAAGCTGGCCACACCGAGTTGTCCCATTTCAGCTGCAACATATAACGTTGCCAGGTTCTGTGCAGCAATGCTTAAAATTTGACGGATAATGACATGTGCAATAAAATAGATTTAATGAGCATCTAGTTCGCTACACTAGAGTGCTCTGTAATTTAATAGATATTTTTTTCCATGTGCTAACTTTTATGCTCCCCTATATCCATCTAATGCTCCTACCCTTTCTTCTGGATTCCTATTGAGTCTTGTTTTTTTTAACATGTTCTTGTTTTAATGTATCTTTTAGCTTTTCATATCTTTTTAAAGACTCTGGTGTATTTTTTATGCTTTTAATTGACCGTAGCCCCGACCACCACCTCCTATGCTGGTCTATGGCCATAATGAAGATTTGATTTGATTTGAACAGTTGTCTCCTCCAGTACTAAACTTCAAAACCATCAATAATCTTCCTATCCTGCTTGGGAAACAGAAATCTGGCAAGGAAATAGAATTTTATTGACAGATCATATCAGTTTTCTTGTAGTCACCGCTTGGAGGCAAAAGCCCAACTGCATGGCGTTTTTTCCAGGGGAACTCTTGGTATTAGGGTCAGGAAGTTTCAGAGCCAATATTAAACAAAGAGAAAGGGATATGAGTCATTATTTGGCTGTGTCACAAGTTTGAGTTCAATTTGGATAGAATTAATTGTTCCCTGAAGCCAGTTAATTATCTTTTCAATATAACAATTCCCAATTACTTAAGAGCCTTCAACAGCAATTCTATTTGGGTGGGGGGGGAGGAAAACTCTATATTGTAAGAGAGGTTTCTCTCTTATAACATGGATCTATGGCTCGGGAGAGGTTGAAACAATAGAATTTGTCCTTCTAAACCAGTGTTTCTCAATCTTGGCAATTTGAAGATGTGTGGACTTCAACTCCCAGAATTCCCCAGCCAGCAACGCTGGCTGGGGAATTCTGGGAGTTGAAGTCCACACATCTTCAAACTGCCAAGGTTGAGAAACACTGTTCTAAACTGTGTATTCTAAAAGGATATACAGCATTCAGTCATTTAATCCTGACAGAGAGAAATTTGGACAGACTTTCAAGATTCCTGGGTTCCCTTTAATATCTATCTTTTGAGCTAGCTAGCTCAAACAACTGACATTAATCCTGTTCCAAGAGTGTCTGAGTTTGTTTGTTTTCTTATTCAATTTATATAGCTGCCCATCTCACTTTTACCTGGCTCTAGACAGCTTACAATAAAACATACAATACAACAAATAAAAATAAAATGCATAGCAGCCAGGCATTATCCAATCAATCATCCATACGGCCTAGCGGTCTATGGAGATTCTCAATCATCCAGGTCATGGTTGTCCCAATGATCCTTTTCCAAAAGGCAACTGGACTAAGAAAGTCCAGTTGCCTTGAAAAAGCATATTTGGGACATACAGCCCAGAGATGGGTTCCTTCCAGTTCAGACTGGTTCGCCTGAACCGGTAGCAAGCCGCTGGTGATGTCACAATGACATCACTGAACCGGTTCTGTCGGTGCTGGTCTGTGGACGCCGACATCTTTTTTTTCTTTTTTGAATTTTTTTTGATTTTTTTTTTGAATTTTTTTCCGGGTTTTTTTTTCCCTGCACATGTGAAGAAGCTGAGTTTTCAGCACTGTGCATGCGTCACTATCTTGTTTTCAGCTTTTTTTGGATTTTTTGGGGAATTTTTCAGCATTGCGCATGCGCGTGCGCACAAAGCGCGCACACGGCCATGCGGTGTGGCCATGTGGCGCGGGAGGAAGCGAACCAGCAGCGAGGTAAGTTAGAACCCATCCCTGATACAGCCTACAGTCCCAGGCTTGGGCACAAAACCAAGTTTTGAAGGCCTTATGAAATGCCAACAGGGTATTTAGTTGGGGCTAATCTACCATCATGGGGGATGATGTTCCACAGAGCAGATGCCAGGACAGAAAGGGCTCGTCTTCAGGCTCAATCAGCTGATAGTGACTGGAGCATGACCATCCTGTCAAATTGAGTAGGATGGGTAGAAACAATTGGGGAGAGATTGTTCCACCAGTAACCCAATTTCAAGCCATGGGGTTTTAAAGGTGACAACCCACATCTTGAGGTGCATATAGAAGCAAACCAGCTCCCAGAACAAGCAGTGGTGTCACATGTGCTGAGTATCCAGAATCAGTAACTGACACCAGTTCTGCAGCAGTTGAAGCTTTCAAATACTCTACAAGGGTAGCCCCATGTAAAGTGAATTGCAGTAGTTCAGGGCATGATATCCATGAGCAAGGTCCCAATCCAGGATTAGGCATAATTGTCTTACAACCCAAAGTTATACAAATGCCCTCTTAGCCATGATTTCTACCTGATCTTTAAGCAGGCGCTGCAAGTAAAGAAAGTCCTGGTTCTGTCTGGCTCAGTCCCCACACATCCAAAACCAAAAATGGAATTTTCCCAGATCCACAAGGTCCAAAAACCTGGAGCCACTTATCTTGCTTGGGTTGAGCTGAAGCATGTTGCTTCACAGCCGCCTGCCCCACAGCCTCAAAGCACCGCCCCACAACTTCCACAGCATAATTCAGGCTGCCTGGGATGGAGGTATAAACTGCATATCATCAGCATACTGATGGTACATTAACTCAAACTATCAGATGATCTCACTTAGAGGCTTTAGGTAAACAAAAAGGAAGCCTTTCAGCATGCCACAATATTGGGGTTGCAGACTGGACCTCTTCCCCACCCCTCTTTAACATCAACTGAACCAACACTAGAGGAAGGAGGAGAACCAGCACAACACTGTGCTACTCACCTCCAATTCCTGATCCAGGATACCAGGATCAAAGGTTTTGAAATCCACTGAAGGATTGAAAGAAAGGATGGATGTCTAACCACCATCCTGCTTATACCGGAAGTCACCGAGAATAATCAGTGTTCTCTTAGTCCCATACCCAGGCCTAAACCCTGATTGGAAAGGGGTCCAGCTAACTGATTTCTTCCAGAGTTCTCTGAAGCTGCAATTTAACCTAAGGTGACCAGACGTCCCGATTTTGGCGGGACAGACCCGCTTTTTCATCATTTGTCCCGCGTCCCGCCCGTCCTCTAAAAAGTCCCGATTTTTTGAAAGAATGCACGACTAGGGCATTCTTTCAAAAAATCGGCCTGAAAGGCAGCAGGCCTCTCAGCTCGGGCCGGCCGTGGGCGGCGTTGGCGGCGTGCGTGCGTCCCGCGTTGTTGACTCCTCCGGCAGCGGCTGGAAGCTGGGGGGAGGGGGAAGGGAGGCTGCTCCTCCTCTCCTTCCCCCGCCCCATCCCTAGCCCCGCCCTCGGAGGCGCCGCTGCTGTTGGGAGGGGTGAGGGACGAGGAGCCGTTGCCGCTTTGAGCTTACGAGCAGCACAAACAGCCCTTCCTCGTCCCCCTCCCCTTTCTTCCCCCCGTCGCCTCACTGCCGCCGTTGCCCTGGGGCCGGGCGGGCGACCGGGAGACCGCGGCGCTTGGATGCTTGGAGCAGGTAAGCTGCCGGTTGCCTCCTTTCCCCGTCTCCCGCCTCCCGTTCGTTGCTTGCCAGCCCGGCCGAAGGGGAGGCGGGAGGCGAGGAAAGACGGCAGCCCTTTGGGAGCCCGCCTCCCTTTCGGGAGGCCTTTCCTCGCCTCCCGCCTCCCCTTCGGCCGGGCTGGCAAGCAACGAACGGGAGGCGGGAGACGGGGAAAGGAGGCAGCCGGCAGCTTACCTGTCGCGAGCTGCAGGCATCCAAGCGCCCTCCCGCCTCCCCCCCTCTCCCCCCCACCTCACCTGGACGCCGACATTTGCTGTTTTGCCCTCTGCGCATGCGCAGCGTTCTGCGCATGCGCAGAGGGCAAAACAAATGGCGGCGCCCAGGCGCCCCCCCACCGTCCCGCTTAAAAATAAAAAAATCTGGTCACTTTGATTTAACCACCTTCACTCCACATTCAAGTTTTAAATTTACAGCTGTCAAGGTTCAAATTTCTCTTGAATGCCTCTTACGCTAATCAAATCAAGCAATTGTTATTTTAACCTATTTTAAATTTCTTTTCGTGTTTGATTCAGTCTCTGGGTTATGTAATAGCTTGCCCATGTCCTCCTTAATAGTTCTTTCATATGTAGGTCATCTCTAAGTGCCTTTACTCTGGAATCAATGTTCCTCTTGTACCATTAGAATTGCACAGTCATCCCTCATCAATCCCCAGCCAATCCCATCATCTTTCATAGGCTAAAGTCTTGTCAAAGACTGTGTCCTGTGTTCTTGTAGACTTTCCATAGCATTAAGTATCCAAATTTACCATGGTTCTTCAGAGTGTAGAACAGTGATGGTGAACCTATGGCACGGGTGCCACAGGTGGCACGCGGAGCCATATCTGAGGGCACGCGAGGCGTTGCCCTATGTCAGCTCCAGCACGCATGTGCATACTGGTCAGCTGATTTTCGGCCTTCTTTTCGGCTGTTTTCACTCTCCCCAGGCTTCAGGAAAGCCTCCTGAACCCTGGGGACAGTGAAAAACGGACCAACGGGCCTACAGGAAGTCCGGAGGCTTCAGTGAGGCCTGTGCGCATGCACTGGGGGGCAGTGCAGGGGATTGTGCGCATGCACGGGGGAGGGCATTGCATTATGGGTGTGGGCACGCACTCGCACATTATTGTACACGCGCACACCTTTTTGGTACCCAAGCCAAAAAAGGTTCACCATCACTGGTGTAGAACCTATATGATTACACCTTCCTGGCAGGTATAATAAGTTGCCACTTTGTACAGAAAGGAGTTAGAATGCTGGGCTGATGATTGGCAGGCTTGCATTCGAGATCTGTTGCTGCTGCAGGATGGGGTGAGTTCCCATCACACTCTCCAGCTTTTGCCGACCAAGCAGTTCAAAAGTGGATGACTGCAAGCAGATAAATGGGTACCACTTCAGTGGGTAACTTCATGGGGACACAAAAGGAGCCCCCAACTTGGCATCCCCCAGGCATCGGTGATGTCGCCATAAAATCCTTCCACCACAGAAACATTTTGGTGCTTCTGACACAAAAGTAGTAATAGTAACTTATAACTTATACAGAGAGACAGTGTTGGAGATGTAGATGATGATGATGGTCCATTCTAGGGTGGTTGACCAAAATGGTTCGTGCTTTTCCTGCAATAAGGCAGGACATATACATGGTCATATGTGAAGTGCATGGCAAACTAAAGCTGTGATTTCTTCACTACTTAAAAAAGAAGAAAGGTTAATATTAAGGCAAGAGAGAGAATCCACTTTTTAAAATCTGTTTCTCTGTAAAATTTTCTATAAAATTTCTGTGAGTTGGATTAGCAGGCTAATATCTGGCCAAAGCCTGTGTCTTAACAAAAGACACTTAATAACCCATTTTGTGTTTCCAAGGAAACTCGTTTTTGCTAAATGTTCTGAAAGGGGGGCAAAAGGCAGAAATTTTCCCACTCCGCTGCAAGCTAAGGACATTGTAATTATGATTCACTTTTTCAAAGATTCCAGAGGAGTGTACTGAAAACTGAAAAAAAGAATTTAGTGGCATCTTAAAGATTACTTAATGTATTAAGGCATACCCTTTCATGAACCAGAGTTCATTTTTGGGTGCATGCAGTACAATCATAAGAAAGAAATATGATATATGTGTAAAGCTGCAAAAGGACAGAAGGAAAAAGAGGAAAAAGAGGTGGAAGGAGGGTAGGAGACAGAATTGCTTTATCACAATCAAGTGATCAAGGGCCTGTAGACAAAAACATTTGAAGAACGGTTGCAGGAATTGGGTATGGCTAGTCTAGAGAAACGAAGGGCTAGGGGTGACATAATAGCAGTATTATAGTGTTTGAGGGGCTGCCACAAAGAAGAGGGAGTCAACTTATTTTCCAAAGCACCAGAAAGCAAGACAAGAAACAATGGATGGAAACTAATCAAGGAGAGAAGCAACCTAGAACTAAGGAGAAATTTCCTAACAGTGAGAACAATTAACCAGTGGAAAGCTTGCCTTCAGAAGTTGTGGGTGCTTCATCATGGGAGGCTTTTAAGAAAAGTTTTAAAGAAAAGACAGCCACCTGTATGAAGTGGTATAGGGTCTCCTGCTTGAGCAGGGGGTTGGACTAGAAGACCTTTAAGGTCCCTTCCAGCTCTATTCTGATTATGATTGTTTGAAATATAAAGCACACTTAAAAATTAAGTGCACAATACAGTCAGTTTCCTGCACGAGGTGGTACAATGTGGGACATTGAAGACCTGATAAATGGGAAGTTGCTATTTTAGGATTGAACTGTCTTTTCAGCATTTGTGTGATTTCAAGCAACACCATCTCTCCTTTCCTTTTGGCTGACCTTGCCTGCAATCCCACTATAGTAACCGAGACACTGTCAGGGCATTTGGCCATGAACTCAATTCTTGAAGAATGGCTGAAGTATTCCTTTTAGAGGTGACTTTGAATCGCTATTGAGTCCTGGCAGCTGCCAGAACAAGCCCTGCAGTTTTCTTGGCAAGGTTCCTTCCTTGGGCTAAGAGTGGTTGGCCCAAGGTCATCCAGCTGGCGTTCTGCCATAAGGCAGGACTAGAACTTCCAAACTCCCAGTTGCTAGCCTGGCTCCTTAACTACTTCACCAAAGTGGCTCTTGCAGGAAGCTTTGTTACTTATTTAAGGAAATTTATCATCAATATCATACATCTGATAGATTATGGATAGATTAGATTATGATAGATTATAGAGAAAGTTCAGAGGAGAGCAACCAGGATGATTAGGGGACTGGAAACTATAACATACGAAGAGCGGTTGCAGGAACTGGGCATGGCCAGTCTGGCGAAGAGAAGGACCAGGGGGGACATGATAGCAGTGTTCCAATACTTGAGGGGCTACCACAGAGAGGAGGAGGTCAGGTTGTTTTCCAAGGCACCAGAAGGCCAGACAAGGAATAATGGATGGAAGCTGACCAAGGAGAGATTCAACCTGGAAATAAGGGGAAACTTTCTGACAGTGAGAGCAATCAACTGGTGGAACAGCTTGCCTGCGGAGGTTGTGAGAGCTCCAACACTTGAGACTTTCAAAGGGAGATTGGACTGCCATTTGTCCAAAATGGTGTAGGGACTCCTGCTTGAGTGAGGGGTTGGACTAGATGACCTACAAGGTCCCTTCCAACTCTAATAAACTGTATCTGTATGGTAGATATTGTTTCTACCTGGAAACCACTTCTGAACTTTGTGCTTGAGGCGGGAAAAAATGAAACTTTGATTTTGGGTTTTACTGATTAGATTGATTTGTTGTTATAGAAATGGCCAGCTTAAACTATTAGGTAAAAGTAAAACGTTGAGATTTGATGTTAATGCCTTATTCTACTTCACCAAAGGGAGTCAGAAGTCAATGCCTTTTCTTTCTTTTTCCCCCTTCTTCTCCTCACATTTCCCTCCCCTATTTCTCTTTCTTTTTGCATTTGCATTTGTTTTTGTATGTTATATCACAAATTAATAAAATTGTGATAAACAGACATTTATGATATTGGCCTCAAATCTTAATGAATGTAAAACTGGATAGCAAACAGAAAAACAAAACATAATAATAATAATTTCAACCAATTAAAAAACCCAACAGAGCAGGGGTCTTCAAACTTGGCAACTTTAAGATTTGTGGACTTCAACTCCCAGAATTCTCCAGCCAGCTATGCTATGTTGGCTGGAGAATTCTGGGAGTTGAAGTCCACAAGTCTTAAAGTTGCCAGGTTTGAAGACCCCTGCAATAGAGTTACCCTCAAAAATTCTCCAGCAACTGAAAACCTCAGTCTCCAGCAGTATAAATAAAAGTACACATATGCCAGGCCAGCCTGATTCTCTGGAGGAAAAAAGAAGATAAAGATTTGAATAAGGGAGGAAAAAATCAGGGAGAAAAGAGTCATTATGGTACAGTGGTTAAGCTGTTGGACTAATTCTGGTTCAAGACTGCAGACAACCTTGGATGCTCATTGCAGATAGGTCCTCAATTTACAAGAATTAATTTAATGCAGATGTGACCAACAGGCGGCCTGCCAGTTGAGGACTACCTGTATATGACTTTGGACTGCTGCTCAGTTTGATACACCACACGGGGCAATTGTGTGATGATGAAATTTGAGGATGCGAGTAGAGCATACCTATGTCTTGAGCTTTTAACAGTAGAGGAAGAGGAGCTGTCTTTCTCAAAATTGCATTAGCCCGAATCAGAATTAATCCCCTAAGATTTTATAAGAAGGGCCCTGTAAGGTGTGGAAATGGGATGTAATATAGTTCTTCCTTTCTCTGTTCTTTTTAAATGATGCCTTCTTGCCCATATGTGTATGTGTTTGGGTGTGTTTGTGTATGTCAGAGAAATACACAGAAATTCACAGAGAAATTCTGTGAAAATATCTACAGACCCCTCACATCCTGGAAATAAATTGTTTCAACTTCTACCCTCAAAATGACGCTATAGGGCACCGCACACCAGAACAACTAGACACAAGGACAGTTTTCCCCCCCGAATGCCATCACTCTGCTTAACAACTAATTCCCACAACACTGTCAAATAATTTACTAAGACTGTATTATTATTATCATTCTCATCTTTCCTAGGAGCTATCTCTTGCCACTTATTTCTATAACCATGTTGCTTGTATCTTTCAATTTATATTGTTTTTACTTGTTTCCTAGTACGATTTGATAGCTTATTAGCAACCTTGACTATCACTAAGTGTTGTATCTTTTTATTCTTGATGAATGTATTTTATTCTCCTTATGTACACTGAGAGCATATGCACAAAGACAAATTCCTTGTGTGTCCAATCACACTTGGCCAATAAAGAATTCTATTCTATTCTATGAGTGTGTGTGCGCACACAAACATACATACCTGTTGGCTAGAGAGAAGAATTTCTGATGAAGATTTTATTTATTGACTGCAGAAAGTACGACTTCAGCAACAGAGTGATCAATGCCTGGAATGCACTACCTGACTCTGTGGTTTCTTCCCCAAACCCCCAAAACTTTAACCTTAGACTGTCTACAGTAGACCACACCCCATTCCTAAGAGGTCTGTAAGGGGCGTGCATAAGCACACCACTGTGCCTACCATCCCTGTCCTACTGTCCTATTGTCCTCTTTTATCCGTACTTTTTACTTATGTTATGTTTATACAAACAACTACTATCCTGTACATATTTGACAAATAAAATAAATAAAATAAATAAATAAAAAGATAGCTGAAAAACCTAGTCTTCCGTACCTCTCCCCTTTTCATCGTTTTCTCATTGTCATGGAAGTTGTCACACCAAGCAAAACCTCCAAATTCATCCCTAATTTTGAAGTTAATGCAAAATCTCCAGCAATAATCAGACTAATAGAACAAACTGGAGCAATTCATTAAGATTATCCAGTAGCTGCAATGGCTTTGTTTCAGGCTTTTGAATGCTGAGGCATGGAACTGAAAAACAGCCATGCTGTTTGCCCTGCTTTATGAAACTGAATCAAATGTTTCACACCAGGAAATTGTCAGTCTTTTAAAAGCCCGTGCAGAAAACCCTCCATTATTACTTTATATTCGCCTGCTTAAGTGTAACATTCAGGGACAGGCAGTCCATTTTGTTTCTCCGTAGGGTTTTATTTAAGCAGGTGCGGACCTCCAATCGGTAGACAGTTGATAGATCTCACCTTCATTTCACTTTTGACTTTATTAATGTGTTGAAAAAAAAAACAGAAAAGAAGACTGCTGATTTCTCTGCTCCATCTCTGCTCATACTGTGCTCTCCGCTGTGTAGGAGCTCCCAAAGGTGCTTACTTTACAGTCTCTTCGACTGAACCAGCTGATGCTCTGCAAATCACTCCAGATTTCCATTACATCCGTCTATTGCTTCTAAAACATTACCTTCTCATCTTTTCTAATCACTTTCTGCAAGCATTCAGCCTAGCACAGGCGGATTATATATGGAATAAGAACAAAGGCACGTGGCAGGGGTGGGTTCCACTTATCTTCCCTACTGGTTCACATTGCGATGGAAGTGCGCATTTTGTCTACGTCACGTCGGGGAAATGACCCTCTGCGCATGCGCAGAAGCCACTGCACATGCGCAGAGGGTTCGTTGCCAGCCGCGGTGACCGGAGAACCAGTTCGAGAGTGTGGACAGCCAGCCATTGCTGTTGGTTTGGTGAGCAGGTGTAAATTTCTGCCACCGGTACGGGCGAACCAGTCCGAACCAGCAACAACCCACCACTGGCACATAGGTAGTTCTGTTCCCACCATCCCCAGCTCCATCTTCCTCACCCTGACAAATATTTTTACATTCTGAATGCTTCAGGACTTCATCAAGAATGTGAAAGAATACAATAAATTTTGTAAATAAGAATGGTGACAGTTCATAAAGATTACTAGGTGCAAATAGAAATACACGTTATTTCCATAGCAAGGAAGATAAATGGTTAACTTGATTACTTTATTTAAAGAGGAAAAGGTGTTATTTGAAGATCACTTCTGGAATTTGTGCTTGTGAAGAAAAAAATGAAACTTTGATCTTGGTTTTGTTGATTAGAAAGATTTGGTGTTATGGAAATGGCTAGTTAGGGGTCCCCCGGGAGTTGGGCGGCATACAAATCTATTTAAATAAATAAATAAATAAATAAATAAATAAATAAATAAATAAATAAATAAATAAATAAATAAATAAATAAATAAATAAATAAATAAATAAATAAATAAATAAATAAATAAATAAATAAATAAAATAGTTATATATTAATGTGCAAAAGCAAAAGTTGAGGCTGGAGTGTGTTTATTTTGTACTGTGCTAGGAAGAGTTGGAAGTCAATGCCCCCTTTTCTTTTTCTATTCCCTTGTATTCCACACCCTCTTTCCCTGTTCCCTTTCCCACCCTTAATTTCTTCTTTTCTTTTCTTTTCTCTTTTCTTTTCTTTTCTCTTTTCTTTTCTTTTCTTTTCTTTTCTTTATTTCTTTTCTTTTCATTTTTTTCTTTTTCTTTTTCTTCTTTTTCTTTTTCTTTTCTTTTTCTCTTTCTTTTTTCCCTTTTTTGTACTTTACAGTTTATATAACAAAATAAAAAATGAAAATAAAAAAAGTCTTCTATACATCTTGTGTACTTATGTGGCTTTGGCCAGTGTGTGTGCTAATGGGCTAAATTGAAACTGAATAGGCAAAGATTCAGATAACAAGATATACTTTTGTTAGAAAAAGTATAACAAGGCAGTGGAGTTACAAGTACAATTGAGCACAAAATTTCTGTTGCTAAGCAAAACCTTTGTTAAGTGAGTTTTGGTCTATTTTATGATTTTTCTGGCTACAGTTGTTAAGTGAATCACTACAGTTGTTAAGTTATTAACACAGTTGTTAAGTGTTCTGGCTTTCCCATTGATTTTGTTGGTCAGAAGGTGGCAAAAGGTGATTGATTACATGATCCCGGGATACTGCAAGTCTCATAAATATGAGACAGTTGCTAAGCATATGAAGTTTGATCATGTGACAATAGGGATTCTGCAACAGTTGTAAGTGTGAGGAAACAGTCACAAGTCATTGTTTTAGAATAGAATAGAATAACAGAGTTGGAAGGGACTTTGGAGGTCTTCTAGTCCAACCCCCTGCTTAGGCAGGAAACTCTACACCACTTCAGACAAATGTTTATCCAACATCTTCTTAAAAACTTCCAGTGTTGGAGCATTCACAACTTCCTGAGGCAAGCTGTTCCACTGATTAATTGTTCTAACTGTCAGGAAATTTATCCTTAGTTCTAAGTTTCATCTCTCCTTGATTTGTTTCCACCCATTGCTTCTTGTTCTACCCTCAAGTACTTTGGAGAATAGTTTGACTCCCTCTTCTTTGTGGCAATCCCTGAGATATCAGAACTCTGCTATCATGTCTCCCCTGGTCCTTCTTTTCATTAAACTAGACATACCCAGTTGCTGCAGCCATTCTTCATATGTTTTAGCCTCCAGTCCCCTAATCATCTTTGTTGCTCTTCTCTGCACTCTTTCTAGAGTCTCAACATCCTTTTTGCATTGTGGCGACCAAAACTGAATGCATTATTTATTTATTTATTTATTTATTTATTTATTTATTTATTTATTTATTTATTTATTTATTTATTTATTTATTTATTTATTTATTTATTTATTTATTTATTTATTTATTTATTTATTTATTTATTTATTTAAATAGATTTGTATGCCGCCCAACTACCGGGGGACTCTGGGCGGCTCACAACATGTCAAATCCATTTATCAATATAAAATCATAACAATTAAAAGTGATAAAAGTATTCCAAGTGTGGTCTTACCAAGGCATTATAAAGTGGTATTATCACTTCACGTGATCTTGATTCTATCCCTCTGTTAATGCAGCCTTTTCAGTACCATTGTAACTTTGAACAGTCTCTACACAAATGGTTATACATAATACTACCTGTATTATGTTATAAACATACCTGGGCCTGATTAGAGAAACAGCTGAAACCAAATGTCTTTATCCAAATGAAATACACATAACTTTGTTTTATACTCAGTTGATCCATCTGCTCCTAATTCTCAAGCAGAGGTGGGTTCCTGCCAGTTTGGACAGGTTCTCTAGAACCGGTAGCAGGAATTTCCCCTGCTTGCTGAACCGGCAGTGATGGCTGGCTGGACACGCCCCTGTACCAGTCCTCCGGCTTGAAATCCATCCACTGGAGCCAAATTTAAGCAAAAATAACCCTCTGCACATGCGCAAAGCTTCCTGCGCATGTGCAGATGAGTTTAACCCGGGAGCGACGGGTTAAAGTGTGCATTTTGCACTTTGCGCCGGAAGTGCAAAACACGCACTTCCGGCATGACCCCGAACCGGTAGCGAAGGTAAGTAGAACCCACCCCTGTTCTCAAGATACAATCTGGATCAGGACATTAACAGCACCTCATAACTTAGAACTTTAGAGCTTGAAGTCAGAAGTATTCAAGCAACAATATTAATTAAAAAAAACAGAAATCTTCATGCAGAATTTGACTTTTTGTTCCTTTGCAAAAGGAACAAACTGCACACCCATCAGCTTAGTGTAGCACATTCAAGATAAGAACTCAGTTTATATTTTTCTTTAATAATCTGCTTCCCAACAGAAGTATACTCACATTTCCCCCTCTACACTTCTCCCAAAATGATTATTTTGCACTAACATTTTGTGTATGTGGGGGTAACACATACAATCTTTGACCACTGGGGAGTCCAACCCTATATCTTCAGAGATCCCCAACAATTTGTGTGTGTGAGTGTGTGTGGCTGCTTTGTGATAAAAAGGACACCAACACCCTTAGGGCAGTACATGTATTAGCAATCTTAGCAACTGCCAATGCATCCCAGGTTCTAAACTTACCACTTTCTGTATTTATTTTATTGCTCTTCTGTGCAACCATGGCATGTTGCATGGCTCTCTGGACAGAGCTTTATCCTTTGTGCATTAGCTACATATTTAGTTTTCTTTGAAGGAAAAGCCATATGAGCCACAGCTGCTAAAGCTGAGCCATTGGTTTGGGCCACCTGTGAGAGGGATATTATTTTTTGGAGAGTGAAGAAGCAATTCTAGTAACCATCTGGTGACAATTTAAACCCGGTGGTTTTAGGCTCTTCTCCTAATCCAGGAACAATATGTTGGTCTTTGGAGTCTTTAATGGCAATATAACTTTGGACATTTTTTTAAAAAAATGAAAGGCTTATTTCTTCCTGGGCTCGTTGTATGAAAAGCCCCTCCAAATCATTTGCAATCTGTTGCGGTTTAGCATCAGTTCAGATGACTTGTGGAATGACTTGGTGCTCATCTGAAACCAGTCCAGCTGATCATGATGCCCCCATACTGCCATTAAGCCAGTGGAAGCACTGATGTGGAGTTATGTGGTGTAACTACCTCTCCATAGTTGAGAAGAACCTATTAGGCATCCAATGAATCCCTTGCCTTTCAGAGGGCACCCGGAGTTTTTCCTGATAAGTGATGAAGTTGAGACTTTGGTTACCTGCTGGAAGGAGGAGATGATTAGGATGCTTAAGGGGATTGCAAGGAGCTGACTCTCGCCTCTCACAGATCCACTGCTGCTCCTTATTTCCCTGAGTTGCTCAGGGAGGACAGAGCACAGGGGTGAAATCCATCAGATTCAAACAGGTTCAGAAGAACCGGTAGCAGGAATTTTGAGTAATTCGGAGAACACACCATGCCCACCAAGTCATGCCCACAGAACCGGTAGTAAAAATTTTTGGATTTCACCACTGGACAGGGAAGAACTGCTACCAAGACAATAGATAAGAGAAATCTGAGCTTGGGTCAAGAAAGTAACCTGAGAAAATATCCAAGATAAACCCCTCCCTAGTTCATACGAAGGAGGGGAGGGAGAAAGAAACACCGTGCGTCCCTAAGGAATAGAGTGGCATATAAGAATCTTAAATAAAATAAAATAAAATAATAAAATAATAAAATAATAAAATAAAATAAAATAAAATAAAATAATAAAATAAAATAAAATAAAATAATAAAATAATAAAATAATAATAAAATAATAAAATAAAATAAAATAAAATAAAATAAAATAAAATAAAATAAAATAATAAAATAAAATAAAATAAAATAAAATAAAATAAAATAAAATAAAATAAAATAAAATAAAATAAAATAAAATAAATAAAATAATAAAATAAAATAAAATAAAAAACACATTCAGATTTGCAAGATTCTATTATTGCTGTTACAATAAAAGTAGTATTGACCCGCATGCCATAGTTTTTTAGTCTGGTCTACCTTATAAAGTTGACAGAGAGAAGTCGCAGCAGAGAAGATGCCTACAGTAGAGACACGTCTTGAGTTTGAGTAGACACTGAAAAGAGCTCACACTTCTTCTGGACCATTTCTAACCGATTGCTGGGGTTTCTTTTCATTCCTGAAGAGGTAGCTTCAGTGGTGGTGGTAATAATGGGGAAAATGTTCTGCTCTAAGGCCCCTACTAGGTGGACTCTCCCATTTCTTCCTAGTACTTAAAGGAAACTATTGGGGTGGGTCATCTTCTTGCACAAGATTTGGAATCATCCATAAGTCTTAGCCATGGACCAAACAGGCAATGATGCAGGAGTGCATCTCAGTGCCTTAAGACTGCCAGGAGCTGGATGAGAAGAATCAAACTCAGAATCCCATAGGATTCTATTCAGCTTTGATTCTGAACAGACTTGTACTCCTCCCCTCAGAGATGGTTCACAATTGGGGTTCTTCCTAGGTTCACAACTCTTGCATGCTAAGCAAGAAGCAGCTATGACTAGGAAAGCTTTTCCCAGTTACATATTATGTGCCAAATGCAGCCATTCCTAGATTGGGAAGCCCTGCTTTTAGACATTCACATCGTAGTCACCTTCTGTTTGCATAATGTATTCTAGATAAAGTGGTTCTTGAAGAATGTTCAGAAGCTTGTATGAAACATGGCAGTTGGGTGTATCCTAGTGACCTCACTGCTCTGGAAGTTGTATTGACTTTCTAATTATTATTTTTTTGCAAATAACTCAAGGTGGCAAACATATTCAACATACCTTCCTCTTATTTTCCCCACAACAACAATCCTGTGAGGTGAATTGGACTGGGAGAGAGTGACTGGCCCAAAGTCACTCTGTTGGCTTTCATGGCTAAGGTGGGATGGAACTCATAGCCTCCAGTGGTCTAGCTTGGTGCCTTAACCACTAGACCAAACTGTCTCTTAAACTAGTTTCCAACAAAAAAAATAGTATCCCTGTAATTCTTTTGATATCTATTTCTTCAGCTTACACTACTTCAAAGGACCGATACCTCCATAGCTTTTTATACCTTTTCTTGAGTTTCATTACTTACCATATTTTTTGGAGTATAAGACGTACCTTTTTACCCCCCAAAAGAGGGTGAAAACTTGGGTGCATCTTATACACCGAATGTAGCTCCACCCACCCACCCACCCCCAGCCTTTGGCCTCTTCCAGCAATTTACCTGATTGCAGCAAACAGGGAAGAGCCTGTTAAGACAAACAAGTCATTAGCAGCTTCCCGACCCCCAGCTGATTTGCCATGTGCTAAAATGAAACTGAAACTAGCTGCAAAGAGGCAAATAGCTGGGAGAGGTACGCAGATTTTTATTTTCTGCTGAACTGGATGCAAGGGGTAAGTGAATAACTATAAATGTCTGTAGAATGTTCAAATTATTAGACTTATTTTTTAAAGACTGCTTTATTATTTGCTTTGCTGACTGCTTTATTATTTGCTTTGCTGGCTATGGAAGTCCACAAGTCTTAAAGTTGTCAAGGTTGGAGACCCCTGTTCGAGACAACTTAACAAAATAAAGAAGCTTTTTAAAATAAATGCTTCCTCTGAAGAGGCCCAGTGCTATTGTATCTTCTTTTAAATAATAGAGAATAATGTATACTTCCAGAAATTTTAATTAATTTTAACAGCTCTGTACAAGTATAGTCTGAAATGTAACAGTGTCCTGTTTAGTATTAGAGTTAAATCCTGACTTACCTTGGAGTAGATCTATTTAAATATTTGGGAGGAGTTAGTGTGACTACATTTAAGAAAACTTTCCGGCATAATGTACATTTCTCCAATTCTTTGCTATTTCAATGGGTCAGGCACACATGCACAGAAATACACAGCAAACAGTGTATATCATCTGTGCTGTTTGCTGTTTGGCAAATTGCTTGGAAGCAGAGGCCTGTTTTCCTTGTTTTCCTCCCCCAAAACTAAGGTGCGTCTTATACTCCAAAAATATGGTATTTCTCTACCCTCCATTCCAGAAGTCCTCCATTTTGATTTTAGGAGGTTGTGAGTTCGATCCTAGGTAGAGGCAGATGTCGGGTCTCCTGCTTGGGCAGGGGGTTGGACTAGATGACCTGCAAGGTCCCTTCCAACTCTGTTAATCTGCTTCTTTTCATCTCTGCCTCTACTTTCTTCAGCATTTTCGAGGATTTGGTCTCCTCTGCTCTAACATCCTCCTGTTACTCTGCAACCAGATGCTTAACAAACAATTAAGTTTTGTACCTCTAGCAAACTCCTGCCAGTTTTCCCCAGATGTATTTCTTCAACTCTACTGCAACCAACTGGAAGGCAAGTGTAATAAGGCGGCAAAAGAAAAGCCGGACCGTGGGATTCCCACCGTAATGTATCTTACAAAGTGATGCCATCCATCGTGTTTCGCTGTGAAACGTATCACCAAGGCAACACAACAGCATTGTTTTGTTGTGCAGTGTCTATGACAAATATAACTGCAACATACTGAGCTGAATACATTATAATTCAATGAACTTTTAAAATTCATTCTTACTTCGGTGCATTTTTGTTTGTGTTCCTTCATTCCAAGCAGAGCCTATAGAACAGTGAACCCCACTGATGAATTGCTCAGATGGGGGAAAAAAGGAAGCCTGAGACAGTGGTAAGGGCTATTGGCTCCGATTTAACCGATTTTTTTAATGGCAGGATGCCATTCAATATAAATTGCTGTAGAATGTGCACAATCAGTTCAGGATGAGATCCAGTTTGGTCAAGTGCTTAAGGCACCAGGCTGGAAACCAGGAGACTGTGAGTTTTTAGTCCCAATTTTAGGTATGAAAGCTGGCTGGGTAACTTTGGGCCAATCACCAGGAGATTGCGAGTTCTAGTCCCTCCTTAGTCCTGACAACTGGCTGGGTGACTTTTGCGCCAATCATTTTCTCTTAGCCCCGGCCACCTCACAGGATGTTGCTGTGGGGAAGATAGGAAGAAGAAGGAGTATTGTGTGTGATTGTCACTTTAATTTATTTATTTTTTTAAAAAGATAAAGATGGGCTATTAAACAAATATAAAATGAAAATTTCCTTCCTTCAGCTGCATACAGAATTCCTTGGCTGGATATCCTTGACAATTCAGGGATATTGCTTGAACCAGACACAACACTTTATGGTGACATTTGGGCTTTAATATTAGGAATTGGCATGTGTGCAGACTCTTTGACAGACACTCTGACAAATGGGAGCAAAGAAAAGATGGAGCTTGTTGCCCTAATTATAACTTCTCCTCCCTTCTGTAATTCACATATGTGTTGACTGTTGACTTACTATATTCAAACAGAGAAAATGTATCCTTCCTCTGTGAGGAACTCCTCCATTTGTTAACACAAGTTAATAATGTCTGAGCATTTCACATATTCTTTTTTGTTTCCACTTTCAATATGCACTTGTGTGCTGCATTTTTAACCTGATTCGTGGTTTTCTTGCTGATGATTTGGAAATCACCTGGTATAAACAAGAAGGATCAGCAATAATTAATTAGGGATATATGAATTTCACTTGGAGAAGGTATAGTTCAGGTACACAGACTAGCAAGCTGCCAATATTTTAATTAAAATTAGACTCGTCTCTGTAACGGCAATATCTATGCATTCATATCCCTTGTCTGGTAAGAAGCTAATTTAGAATAAAGCAATGCGGCATGGGGAAATAATAAAACATCCTTGTCAGCTCTGCCCCATAAAAACCTACAGAATGGCAACGATTAAATAAAACATGTGCTCACGAGATCAAATAATATGCCAGCTCCTGTGTTCTGAACTTTAAGCAGAAAGCGCATTGAAAAACTGCATTCGCACTAAGTTGCTGAACTGCTTTTCAAATTATTGGTTTTTCAGTATTAAGAATGGAACAGAACTTCAGTTTAAAAAATCTGTATCTGGGAGAAGAATGTATGCCTAATGAGAAATGGGGGAAAAAAAACAGGTAAAGATAAACAACATCTCAGATCATTTCCACATGATTTGAGTTCTCTCTCTAAACTTGAAAATATGGATCAATAATACAGAAGAAATATCAGAAAAGTAAGGAGTTGATTTATTTCAACATGCCTATTGCATGGAGTATGACAGGAAGTCCCTTTTAATTTTTTTTGGTGGGGGGGAGGAAACAGGAGAAAGTGACTGAAATAAATGAAAAGGGGGGGCATATGTACACACAGGAAAATAATTCTATACAATTATATGCAGCAATCGGGGGTGGCCTGGTGGCTCAGTGGTTAAGATACTGGGCTTGTCAGCTGGAAAGCTGGCAGCCCAAGTTTGAGACCCAAGCACCACACAATGGGGTGAGCTCCTTTCCTCTCCTCAGCTCCTGCTAACCCAACAGTTTGAAGGCATGCAAATGTGAGTAGATAAATAAGTACCACTTCGGTGGGAAGGTAACAGCACTCTATGACCTCATGCTGGTCACATGACTGTGGCAATGTCTTTAAACAGCGCTGGCTCAATGGCTTTGAAATGGAAATGAGTACCACCCCTACAGTTGGCAACAACTAGTGGAGTAAAATCCACACAGATTCCTTTACTATGTATATGTATATGTATATGTATATGTATATGTATGTGTATGTATATGTGTATGTGTATGTGTATGTATATGTATATGTATATGCACCCTATTTTTCAGAGTATAAGACGCACCTTTTTCTCCAAAAAAAGAGGGTGAAAATCTGGGTGCGTCTTATACTCCGAATGTAGCCCCGCCCAGCCTCTCAAACGGAGGTTTTAGAGGCTGAAAAAAGCCTCTGAAACGGAGCTTCAGACTCTGAAACGGAGTTTCAGAAAAAAAGCCTCTGAAATGGAGGTTTCAGAGGCAGAAAAAAAAGCAAGGAGCAGAGCTCACAACCAATGGACCTGTTGCTAAAATTCACCTCTGGGAACAGCTGATTGGGGGTATTCTAGGAGGCCGATCCACCCGTCAATCAGCTTTTTTCTTATTTTCCTCCCCAAAAACTTAGGTGCATCTTATACTCCGGTGCATCCTATAGTCCGAAAAATACGGTATATGTGTATGTGTATGTACACACACACACACACACACACACACACATATATATATATATATATGCATATGCATATACATATACATATACATACATATATACATATACATATACACATATATACATACATACATATGTATGCAATCAGGATGAACTCAAATCTTCTTGAACTGTTTTTATAATGTCCAACTCTGTTCCTAGGGGCCAAACAGCCAGAAGACTAATAGGAAAATTTACAACATAACGTTGCCCAGAGATGAAATAACCTTACCAGGTAAAGAAAAGTAGTTGGCATTAAGAACAAGGCTGGGAGTTTAGAAAAAAAAACCTGACCTGTTTTTCTAGCTACATTAGTACATCAGTATTCTGGCCCATTGTGTTTTGTTTGTTGCAAGAGAGGGGAAAAAATATCCACATTGTACAGCCATTTGTTTTTATCAAATATCCACATGGTTTGGTTGGCCATTTTTCCTAAGAAAAATGGCCTTTGGTGTGCAACTTTCCCTAATGTGATTCATAAAATTACCCGGGAAAAACATTTTTAAAACATAACTTTCCTGGATATCATTCTTAGTTCAATAAAATTTCCTGCCTTTTAAATTGCCCCTATATGAGTTCTTTGTATTGTTCTGTAAATAAATCTTTTAGAACCCTATGTTCAGAAGCAGCTCTTTAGATAGACACAAGTGGACCCCACTGAAAGCTAAAATGCATTTTATTTTTGTAGATCTCATGAAGTTATACAGGTAGTTCTTGACCTTACGACTACAATTGGGACCAGAATTTCTTTTTTTAAAACATTTTATAAAAAGTTTCTTTATTTAAACACACACACATAAACATAAAACAAACATTTAAAAACATGGGCACATTGTGACCATCCTGTTTTGTCTTTCCATTCATTAGCAATTCTATAACGTATAATATCTTCCTTATTTACATTACAATACATTTTTGATCTTTCAGAAGCATCCCTCATTTCTTGTTATTTTTGTCCGATCCTTTTTTCTCCTTCTATCCTTAATTTTCACTTCTTTTGACTGTTTCTCTTTTCTAACCAATAATAAAATTTCTCCCAAATTTTATAGTATTCTGTCTCATCCTTATCTTTCATTTCCATTGTTAATCTGTCCATTTCCGCACAAGCCATTATTTTATCTATCAGATCTTCTTCATTTGGTGTATTTTTGTTTTTCCAGTACTGTGCGTATATTACTCTTGCCGCCGTTATTATGTGTAGCATTAGATAAAATTGTCCTTTATCATATTTTTCATGGGCTATTCCTAGTAAAAACAATTCAGGAGTTGTTTCTATACTTCTTCCTAGTATTTCTTCTAGCCATAACCACACCTTGTTCCAATACCTCTTTGCTTTGTTGCATAGCCACCACATATGGTAGTATGTGCCTTTTGCCAATTTACATTTCCAGCATTTAGATGAAAGATTTTTTTTATCAATCTTTGCTAATTGTGTTGGTGGCATATGCCACCTATAGAACATTTTATATTGATTTTCCTTATATGTCGTGGCTAATGTCAATTTTTTGTTCCTAGTCCATAATTCTTGCCATTTCTCTAGATTAATATTGTATCCAAAGTTTTGCGCCCATTTGACCATTGTATCTTTTACTTGCTCCTCTTCCATTTTATATTCTAGTAGGTACTGATAGATTTTCTTTATCAATTTGTCTTCCGGGGACCAGAATTTCTGTTGTTAAGCAAGGCGATTGTTAAGTGTGTCAAGCCCGATTTTATGACTTTTTTTGGCTTATTTGTAAAGTGAATCACTGCACTTAAGCGAATCATGTGGTTGTTAAGCAAGACTGGCGTCCTCCATTGATTTTACTTGTTGAAACCCATCTGGAAAGTCACAAATAGTGATCATATGATCCCGAGACATTATAACTATTGCAAATGCATGCCAATGTATTTAGCTGTCCAGAGTCCCCTTGGGAGTTGGGCGGCATACAAATGCAATAAACAAATGAATAAATAAATAATGGCCAAGCAACTGAATTTTGATCACATGGCCTTGGGGATGCTGCAGTGGTCATAAGTGGGAGGACTGGTTGTAAGTCACTTTTTTCAGTGTTGTTGTAGCTTCAGATGGTCACTAAACAAATGGTTGTAAATTGAGGAGTACCTGTAACAATAGTAATCCATGATGATTTTTTTTTTTTCATTCCTAATCTTAACAGAAAGCGCAAGTTTGGCATAGTGATTTACGGTGCTTGAGGTGGAAGATTAGAACCTTGCTCCAGGTGTGGGTTCTAACTTACCTCGCTGCTGGTTTGCTTCCTCCTGCGCTGAATGGGCCGTGTGGTCATGCACGTGCATCCATGTGCATTGCTGAAAAATCCATTTTTAAAAAAAAGCCAAAAACAAGATGGCGACGCATCTGCAGTGCCGGAAACTCAGCTTCTGCGCATGCGCAGAAGAAGAAAAACCTGGGAAAAAACTCTCCCCCCCAAAAAAATTCCAAAAACCTTTTTTCCAAAAAAATAATTTAAAAAGGTGGAGGCATCCATGGACTGGAATGGACAGAACCGATTCTGTGACATCATCATGATGTCACCAGCAGTTTGCTACTGGTTCGGGTGAACCAGTCCGAACCAGGAGGAACCCACTTCTGCCTTGTTCCCAGTGTTTCTTCTGGTGACTTTCCTCCTATATTTGTTTTCTCTGCTCCCTCTCCACCCCAAAACTGAAAGCAAATCCAACCACATTATAAATGATACACTAAAGCAGGGCTGCCAAACTTCCAGTCTGTGGCTTGATGTGTCACGTGCTGGCCATGCCCACGCCTGGTTTAGCAAAGGGGGGGGGGAAATCCCGATATCTCATGTGATGCCGCCATGACGATGTGAGTTTGATACCCCTGCACTAATGTAACATTCATTGCAACTCTTAGTGAAGTAGCTGCTTTTGGCTGATCAGAATGATTCAGTGTTAGAAACGGCTTCATTTCAACTAATGCTAAATTGGTGCTGTTAGACAATTCATCATTTTTAGATATTTCCTTTGTTTTTCCTTTGTAGTCTAGTTTTGCCTGGTGTCTATTTATCTAGAGCTAGTGCTCATTCTGTTTCCAGGATTGTATGTCAGTATGTAAATACACCCACATCCACACTAGTTGACAAAAATAATTGGAATACTAGAAGCTGACAAGCTCATACCTGCTTGCATCTTTCTTTCCTTCATGTTTATTTTGTGTAACTTTTTGAAAGAGATTCAGATTATATTAAATTACTGGTACAATATAAGAAAATAATGTCTTGGGTTTTTTTTAGTGGCTAACGATAATAGAATTTAAGAATTGGAAAAGGTATTATATAAGTAATTTAGATTAAACTCCAATAATTATAGCCAACTCAGAAATTCAATAAAAGCAAAAGCAAAAACATCCAATTGAAAGTAGGTTTTTGTTTAAACAAAAGGAAAAAGAAAAAAAAACTATAGTAAAACTCTGTTAGAGAGGAGGCTGAGAATCCTCAGCAAAAGAATTTCTGTTTTTAGAAAAGCTCTGATCATAAAATAGGATCTTCTTGCCAGAATTTAGAACGTACATCTATAGTACTTATAAATCACATTATGTATTTATCACATGTTTTGTGCTACAATCCCTATGTGAAATCTATACCACCTTCTCCAGTTTCATCTACCTGGCACACTAGAGAGAGAAGGCAAGGGATATTATGGGAGCCATCTATCAGCAAAGAACATCATTCTCCCAGAGATAAGATTGGCCCTCACTTTGATATTTTCCTGGAAGACCCTGAAGATGTGATTCTGTCAGTGAGCCTGGAGACCCCAGATTGACATGGGGTATGAATGGGATAGAGGGAGATAGGGGTCTTTTATTTTGTAGGATTTTAATGATGTAAGCCATCCAGAGTCACTGTGTGTGAATTGGGTGGCCACATAAATATGTTTAATAAATAAACAGAAGAAAGCCCTGTTGGTGTAGTGATTAAAGGATCAGGTTAGAAACCGAGAGCCCATGAAGTCTAGTCCAGTGGTGGGATTCAGCCATTTCGTATCAGTTTGGGTGAACTGGTTGTTAAATTTTACACAGATACAGACACACACTGACACACACAGACACAGACACAGACACAGACACAGAAACACACACACACACACCCCTATCAAAGTGGTTACTGGGCGCTGCGCTGAAATGGAGAAACGGGCAACGTTGCAGCCAGTACGAGTGAAGGAGAAGGCTGCTTTCCCTCTTTCTTCTCCCTTCTCCTCCTTCTTTTCTCATGCCGGCCGCTCAGTTGTTCGTTTCTCCATTGCAGCACAGCACAGCTATGGTGGGGGGAGGGTAATTTAACAACCGGTTCACCCAAGGTCAGGTTGGCTATCGTGGGAGGCTTGTCCCGCATGTGCAGCAGAGCTGGAGGATGGGGATGGGCCAAGCCTCCCACAACAGCTAACCTGTTCTGACCTAGGCTTCCCCAAAAAGCACTTAGCAGAATCCTGGTCTTGACAAAACCCCTTTTATTAAACGAATGTGAATTCCTCTCATTCACATTCAGCAAAGGCCTGGCAAACAGTCTTTCACAGGTGAATTTATGACCACAGACCTTATCTAGCTTAGAAAACTGCCATGTAAATATTTTCCAAACACAGTGCTGTGCAAGGAAAGACTTGGCACAGAGTCTCTGAGATTCACGGACAGATCTTCACACTCTTGAACCAAATGACCGACCGAACGAATTGTTTCCTGCAAAAGACCACTCCCCTTTCGCTCCTCATTTATTTCCTATGGGAGGGGCCATTCATCGTCCACCTGTGGCTTTACTCCCAAGTCGACCCTGATTTCTTAGCTGTTCTTTTCTTCTGGCAGCTCTGCGCATGCGCACACTGGGAACAGGCTCCAGCTGTTCCTCTGTCTCACTGCTGTCTAGCTCTGGAGGCAGCTGATAACTGCCAGATGGCCTTGGCCCCCTCTCTGCCTCCAACTCAGAGCCCTCGTCCGAGCCTTCCCCAACCTCCAGGACTGGGCCATGTTCCTCCCCAACCTCCTCACTGTCCAACTCTGCTGCCAGCTCTGCTGGCGGGCCACAACACAACCTGACCCTGGGTGAACCGGTTATTAAATTATTTGAATCCCACTACTGGTCTAATCCCACCTTAGGATGAAGCCTACCCCTTGGGCCAGACATTCTTTTTCAGCCCTAGGAAGGAGGCAATGGCAAGCCACTTCTGAAAGACCTTGTCAAGCTGGGATTTATTCAGGCAATCATCAGCAGTCGAGGCTGATTGGAAGATACAAACACCTACATTTTCATGATATTATACTTATGGCGTTATTATAGCCAAGGAAATGATGTGTTTTAACACGTGAATTGATTTCACATTATAACAAAGTACATTTCTGCCAATGTGTCAGGACCCATTCATCCCTGCTTCTCTGCCTTGAATATTAAATCAGGTCTTCTTTAGTCAAATTTGATTCCTAGGTGGCTTCAATTAGTACAGGTAGTCATCCACCTATGTCTACAACTAAACCCAAAATTTATGTTGTTAAGCAAGGCAGTTATTAAGTGAGTTTTGCCCCATTTTACAAATTTTCTTGCCACAGTTGTTAAGTGAAAAACTACTTAGCTGTTAATTTAGTAACATGGTTGTTAAGTGAATCTGGCTTCCCACATTGGTTTTGCTTATCAGAAGATCACAAAAGGTGAGCACTTGACCATGGGATATTGCAACCGTCATAAACATGAGCCTGTGGCCAAGAATCTGAATTTTGATCACATGATCACGGGGATGTCGCAATGGTCGTATGTGTGAAAAACGGTCACACGTCTCTTTTTTTCAGGGCCATTGTAACTTTGAACGGTCACTAAATGAATGGTTGTAAGTTGTGGACTAACTACAATTACCATTTTTTAAAATTTGGCATGTGCTTCTGTCTAAACAAATTTGGCCACATAGGGGTTTTTTTTTTGGCAACAGCATGAAAATGGTTTGCCACTGTTACTCTCTTTGATATTTTTTCCATTTAGATCTGATACTCAGAATTGGTTTCTCATCAAAATACAAATCAGGTCTGACCTTACCTAGCTTTTGGAGGTCAGACAAATTTGTCTAGATCATTGTTTCTCAAGTTTGGCAACTTTAAGATATGTGGACTTCAATTCCCAGAATTCCCCAGCCAGTTTGCTAGCTGAGTGTTAAAGGTGAGAATAAATCTCACAGAGGTGATGTGGATCTTTTCTTGGAATTCATACATTTAGAAATAAAGCCAAGATTAAAGTCTAATAGAAAATACTTATTTCGGTACAAAAACAATAAATCATGAATAGTTACATCTTGCTAATAAATCGTGACCGTTCCGTCCAGAGTCAAGGCAGAAGAGAATAATGGAGAATCAGGAATGCACACATGCGCAGAAGATCACATCACGTGTCCTGCTTGTATTGGAATGTACCATAATATTAGGATAGGGATGCATCACCCTGCATAGACATACAACTGACAATATTCACTACGTGACACTGAGGAATTCTGGGACTTGAAAGTCACACATCTTAAAGTTGTCAAGGTTGAAAAAACAGCCTAAGTGATGTTACCTAGCCGAATATATTTAGTCGGCAATTTATATTTAGTGCATCGACTTGCCTTTCGTCTGTGACAATAAGCGCTTCCTATATATCTGGCACAATTATGGTAATAACTAGGAATGGACAAATTAGCCTATTTCCATACCATTTTCACAAATTCTCACCCTTCCATTTCTGTGAATCTGTGAAAGTTTTCATTTGCATTTCAATGCATACATAAATATGCATTTTACATTTATTCTCTCTCAAACACTGAATATTAAACACATTTTCCATGCCTTTTATAGGTCCTAGAATATTATCATGTCCAATATTAATGTGTCAAAATGTCAACAATTCAATCTATTACATACAGAACTGTATTAACAATGGTTATGTCATACAATTGTATTAACAAATACAAAGGAAGAACATGGAGGTCAGATATCCTGACATTTTTCTGTTCACCTTTTGTACCATTCCAATAAAAGGCAGCAGATGGCTCAATTTATCTTGTCATCTCAGAGCAAGAGGGAACACGCTGACTCCAGCATCATCTAATAGGATTGCAGATGACCCCGAAATGGTAGAAAGATTATGTTCACATGGTTGTTCCTTAATACAATCTCAATTCTGGTACTCTTATGATATTTTCACATGGTTCTCTGAAGCATTGAGAGATGTAGTATTGCAGGCTACTTTAGCTGACTGTGATCAGCAGTTCAGCTGTTCAGATCTCACCGGCTCAGGGTTGACTCAGCCTTCTGTGTACAGGGCTCAGTTGTTACTGCCAGGGAACCAGGGCGTGCAACTAAAACATACAAAGAATGGTTCGAGGAATTGGGTTTGTCTAATCTAGTGAAAGGAAGGAATGGTAGCAGTGTTACAATATTTGAAGGGCTGCCACAAAGAAGAGTGGGTCAATCTATTTTACAAAGTACCAAAACTCAAGACAAGAAGCAATGGATGGGAACAGTGGTGGGATTCAAATAATTTAACAACCGGTGCTCTGCCCTAATGACCGGGTGGGTGTGGCTGAGTGGTCATGTTGCTGGGTGGGCGTGGTCAACTTGATTGGTCTCACCCTTAGGAAATTTCTCTTTAGTCCAACTCACAATAAAATAGCACAATAAAATAGCACTGTTTCAATATTTAGAATGGAATGGAATGGAATGGAATAGAATAGAATAGAATAGAATAGAATAGAATAGAATAGAATAGAATAGAATAGAATAGAATAGAATAGAATAGAATAGAATAGAATAGAATAGAATAGAATAACAGAGTTGGAAGGGACTTTGGAGGTCTTCTAGTCCAACCCCCTACTTAGGCAGGAAACCCTACACCACTTCAGACAAATGGTTGTCCAATCTCTTCTTAAAAACTTCCAGTGTTGGAGAATGTACAACTTCTGGAGGCAAGCTGTTCCACTGATTAATTGTTCTAACTGTCAGGAAATGTGAGGGGTTCCTACAAAAATGAGGGAGTCAATCAATTTTCCAAAGCACCAAAAGGCACAACAAGAAACAATGGACAGAAACTAACCAAAGAGAGAAGCAACCTAGGACTAAGGTGAAATTTCTTAAAAGTGAGAACAATTACCGTATTTTTCGGAGTATAGGACACACCTTTTTACTCCCAAAAAGGGGGTCAAAAAGTGGGTGCGTCCTATACACTGAATGCAGCCCCCAACCCCCCCCCAGCCCCCACCCTTCGGAAGTTTTCCCCGCCGCCCGCCGCTGCCTCCGCCACCGCCGCTTGCCCCCCCCGCTGCTTGCCCCTGCCGTCCCCGCTGTTGCTTGCCGCCACCACCACCGCTGCTTGCCCCCGCCACCCATTCCTGAGCTAGCACCTTTCGAGGTGCCACCGCTCCGCTTCGATCCCCACCGCTGCCCGCTTGCGAGCAAGCGGGCGTACGAGCAGGCGAGGCGTGGCGGCAGGCAGGTGTCTTGGAAGTGCCGAGGGCAGCACGCGCGTCCGGGATGCCGCTTAGCCGGCAGCAGCGGGCGCAGCGAGTCCCGTCCTTACGCGCGTCCCCGGCGCTTGCTGTGGCGACGCTGTTTTCTCCGAGACCTTTGTCTACTGCTCCTTCTCCGAGACAAAGGTCTCGGAGAAAACAGCGTCGCCACAGCAAGCGCCGGGGACGCGCGTGGGGACGGAACTCGCTGCGCCCGCTGCTGCCGGCTAAGCGAGAGGGCTGCCCTTGGCGCTTCCAAAACACCTGCCTGTCGCCGCGCTTCGCCTGCTTCCTCAGCTGCTCTTCTCTAGCATGGCCGGGAAAACCAGGAGCCGCCGCTTTCGCCGCAGATCTGCTCAGCTCAAGTTGCAGCCCTTGAGCTTCAGGAGGGAACTGGCTGCGAGACCGGGAGGACTTGTGGACTTCAACTCTAGCTAGCATGACTGGAGGAGGAATTCTGGGAGTTGAAGTCCACAAGTCTTAAACTTGCCAAGGGGGTGCAAGGGTCTTCAAACTTGTAGACTTCAACTCCCAGAATTCCTCCTCCAGTCATGCTAGCTCAGGAATTGGAGTTGAAGTCCACAAGTCTTAAAGCTGTCAAGTTTGAAGACCCCTGGGTTAGGGGTGCAAGGGTCTTCAAACTTGGCAAGACTTTTTACAACCATGTACACTTTTTACAAACTTCAAACTTGACAGCTTTAAGACTTGTGGACTTCAACTCCCATTCCTGAGCTAGCATGACTGGAGAAGGAATTCTGGGAGTTGAAGTCCACAAGTCTTAAAGCTGTCAAGTTTGAAGTTTGTAAAAAGTGTACATCGTTGTAAAAAGTATACATGGTTGTAAAAAGTATTCTGCTACACTGGTATTTTATTAAATAATATATTACTACACCATTTGGTTCAGAATACTTTTTTCCTTGTTTTCCTCCTCTAAAATCTAGGTGCGTCCTATACTCCGAAAAATACGGTAACCAGTGGAATGACTTGCCTTCAGAAGTTGTGGGTGCTCCATCACTGGAGGCTTTTAAGAAGAGACTGGACAGCCACTTTCTGGAATGGTATAGGCCAGGGTCTCCTGCTTGAACAGGGGGGTGGACTGGAAGACCTCCAATTTGGACTTCCCTTCCAACTGTGTTATTATGATTCCATCAGTTTTCAGCAACAAGTTAAGACATACACATAGTCCAGATTTAAAGGCAATGTGCTGGTTTTTCAACTTCCATAGACATTGTTCATTTATTTTATTTATTTTATTTATTTATTTAAATGGATTTCTATGCCGCCCAACTCCCGGGGGACTCTGGGCGGCTCACAACATATCATTTATCCACATATCAGCTAGCAGCAACTGATATCCACATATCAGCTAGTAGCAACTATTTAGGTAAAACTATAGCACTTTAGGGATGCAGTGGCTCAGTGGCTAAGACTCTGAGCTTGTCGATCCAAAGGTCGGCAGTTCAGCAGTTCAAATCCCTAGCACCGTGAAACGGAGTGAGCTCCCATTACTTGTCCCAGCTTCTGCCAACCTAGCAATAGCAATAGCACTTAGACTTATATACTGCTTCATAGTGCTTTACAGCCCTCTCTAAGCGGTTTACAGAGTTCAGCATATTGCCCCCAACAATCTGGGTCCTCATTTTACCCACCTCGGAAGGATGGAAGGCTGAGTCAACCTTGAGCCGGTGAGATTTGAACAGCTGAACTGCTGAACTGCAATGCTGCAGTGCTGCATTTTAACCACTGCGCCACCTCTAGCAGTTCGAAAGCACATAAAAAATGCAAGTAGAAAAATAGAGACCACTTTAGTGGGAAGGTAACAGAGCTCCGTGTGCCTTCGGCATTTAGTCATGCTGGCCACATGACCACGGAGATGTCTTCGGACAGCGCTGGCTCCTTGTCTTAGAAACGGAGACGAGCACTGCCTCCTAGAGGCGGAAACGACTAGCACGCAGGGGAACTTTTACGTTTACCATAGCACTTTAGCATGTTTAAATATACAGAAAAATAATCATCAAGCCAAACAGTTTTAATTGAGGAAAGAAAATTCCTCCCCCTGTGATTATTGCAACTCTGACCTCTTATGTGAAAAGGGAATATTTTTTAAAAAGTCATTAAAACAATTTATTATTCCCCACTGGGCAACGTGTGTTCTAGATGGATGCTAAAAGCTTAGAAAATGGGCCACTGCTGGATATGACTAAAATGTCTGTTTTCTCTCTCCCTGATTATAATACATTCAAGATCTAACCTCATTTTTATTCTCTTTGATGAAAAGTTCACTCCCTCAAAAGGTGAAGGTGCCTATTAGTTTACATAATTTTAAAAGAAATTAAGATCAGCAGAGTTCATGGCTTAAACTCTGCTAAATAAAACAAGAGAGAAACTAAATGTATGCCGGTAGTCCTCGACAGACAACCACAACTGAGGTCAACATTTCTGTTGCTAAGTGAAATATTTGTTAAGTGAGTTTTGCCCCATTTTACAACCTTTCTTGCTACACTTGTTAAGTAGTAACATGGTTGTTAAGTGAATCTGACTTCCCCATTGAGTTTGCTCTTCAGAATTACGTGACCTTGGGACATTGCAACCATCATAAATATGAGTCAATTGCCAAGCATCCAATTTTTGACCATGGGGATGCGGCAATGATCGTAAGTGTGATCTCTAACCACTGAGCCCAGGTGGTGCAGTGGTTAGAGTGCAGCACTGCAGGCTACTTCAGCTGACTGCTAGCTGCAGTTCGGCTGTTCAAATCTCACTGTCTCAAGGTTGACTCAGCCTTCCATCCTTCTGAGGTGGGTAAAATGAGGACCCAGATTGTTGGGGGCAATATGCTGACTCTGTAAACCGCTTAGAGAGGGCTGTAAAACACTATGAAGCGGTATATAAGTCTAAGTGCTATTGCTATTGCTAAATAGTCATAAGTTCCTTTTTGTCAGTGCTGTCATAACTTTGAACAGTCACTAAATGAACTGTTGCAAGTCAAGGACTACCTGTACAAAATATTTTGTAACTCTAGCTGTTTGTGTTGGTTATAAAATAGAGAGACAGACACTGATTGAAGTGGATCAGCAGAGAAATCTTAGTAATAAACTGAATAGAAATACTACTCTTGATAATAATACAGACAGACATATCCATGAAGAGTCCCTTTCATACTAACAGATTCACCCCTATATCAAACACGTGGCATGCCTTTCTCGCCCTCTAATAGCTTTTGCTGAAAAAGCACTTCCTAGAATAGGTTAAATCAGAGCAACACAAACAGTGTGAAATGCAGCTCAGATGACCAAAAATTCCTGTGGCTTCCCAAGGGCCTGATAACATTATCTGACTTCTTTTTCCACTCAGGGAAATTCAAGATAGCCAGTAATCATAATGGGGAAGAT
Source organism: Diadophis punctatus similis (assembly GCA_023053685.1). Classification (NCBI taxonomy): domain Eukaryota; kingdom Metazoa; phylum Chordata; class Lepidosauria; order Squamata; family Dipsadidae; genus Diadophis; species Diadophis punctatus. Next base: position 8,919,953 of record JALIGW010000003.1, on the reverse strand, counting down.
GACAAACAGAATATGAAGCACTTACAAGATTCACTTTTTCGTCTTTCTAAACCATGGATATCAAACTCGATTTCATTGAGAGCCACATCAGGGTTGTGTTTGACCTCGGGGTGGGCAAGGGGGCATGGCCAGCTCGATACTCATGTCAGGGGCTCCTGTGGTGGCCTGAGAGCTCTGCCAGCGAAAATGGGCTTCTGAGCTCTGTTTTCGGCTGCCACGGCCTCCTGCAACCCTCTGCCAGCGAAAACGGAGCTCGCGAGGGCCGCACTCGGCCCTTCCAAGCTCTGTTTTCATTGGCAGATGCATCGCGGGCTGATCCTTCACTGTTTCCAGGGCAGCCCCGCAGCCTGATCTAAGCACCCCATGGGCCAGATCCTGCCCATGGGCCTTGAATTTGACACCCCTGTTCTAAACTATCTGTGATTGGTTCTTTCTGATAATGTCAGCTTCAAACTGAACCTGGCCACAGTCTTCTCTCTGTTCCTCAGTTGCCACACAGGGTGGAAGGGGGTTGGAATGCATTACTAAACACAACAGAGAGCTTTCTCATGAGAACCAAGTCATCTCCACTGGCAACAGATAAGGTTGGGAAAGGAGTGCCTGAAGAGCCCACCAATTAACTCAATTTGCCAACGTGACCTGTGACACTTGGGGATGGGGTTATTTCCTAGTTTAATTATACTGAAGCTGTGGGAAAGATTTAGATTTGGTTTTCCATTGAAGCTGTGCTAATACGATGTACTCATTAAAGAAGACCTTTGAGAAATCTCAGGGTTCTGATTTGCTTGAGTTCGTTAGTCAGAGCCTTGACAGATAACCTAAGATCCTGGCCCAGAAAGCACCAAATAGGGTCTGGTTAGGAGAAACAGGTGGCAGAGCAGGAGCTGTGAAGCCCCAAGAAACATCCTGGAGTTGGCAAAGGGCCAGATATGTCAGAAGGCCCCACTGTTAATGCTCTCAGATGGAGCATTTGGACTGCTCTATTAGCCTGATTTATGGCACAATTGTCCTTCTGTTCCATTGCCTCTCAAAGCCATGGTTGATAGCACTAAGGTGTTTCCTAATTTTGCCGCAGAAGGCTTCTCAAGATAAAGTACAACATTTGAAACCATTGGTGAGGTCTTTAGTAAAGATATATGAAAATCATTATTTTACAACTCCAGCGTTTCCAGGGCTGACTTGTTTTGTGAGAAAGATATTAGGAAGGAATTTATGTGACTATTTACCTAAAGTAAGTGTGCTTCCCATAGCAACTCCCAAGTCATCCATTACATACACTGCCTTGCAAGTTTCACCCGATACTAGTTGAGTGAATAAAAGTTAAAGCCTGTGGGAAATGGATGAGAAGAACACATTTGTTATAGCCTTCTACAATTTGTTACCAACTCTTCAGAGATTATTCTTTCTCTTCCTTTTTTTCCCCTCAGTAAAATTAAAAATCTAGAATCTTTACGATATATGTAGGTAGGGAAAGACTGTTACATAAGAAATAAAAAATAAGAAACCCGTACTTTTACATGATGTGATTTTGGTTTGCACATAAAGAAACAGCAGCAACTCATCGCCTATGATCAATAGGCATTTCTTATTCCACAAGGGAGCATTTGCATTTGAACCCCAATATCCCAAAAGACAATGAGCGATATTCTGCAGAATACCTGCTTAAATTGCAGAAGCAGATCTGTGAAACCTGCGTTTAATCATTTGAAAACATTTGAAAAGTGAATGTTACACGCTGGATGAGTGCTCTGAAATCTGGATGTTTTGTGTGGCAAAGCCTGTACAAAAGAACTCTTTGATGCTGGATTTTGTGAACTGAAGTGCAATTTTTATTTCAATTTTCTTCCCCATTCACCCATATATTAGCTTTGTAAAAATTGGCTTCGGTGCGCTATCATCTGGGAGAGAATGCATCACTTATTTTTGCATAGATGATGCCTTCCTAAAACCTTAAATAACTTCTTTAGGTACCTTCTCTCTCATCCCAGTGTAGAGATTCAGATACTGGTAGGGAGAATGTTGGCCAAGGCATACACAGCTTGATCGGTTCTGTGCATAAAAACCCACTGGTTTAATTGGTTTGTTGTTTGAATTGATGATATGTTACTTCTACGATAGAATTACATTTAATGATCCCCTACATTACAGATTACAGATTAACAGAGTTGGAAGGGATCTTGCAGGTCATCTAGTCCAACCCCCTGCCCAAGCAGGAGACCCTTACATCTGCCTCTACCTAGGATCAAACTCACAACAACCTCCTGATTGTGAGGCAAGAGCTCCACCACTAGGCCACAGCAGCTGAGTTTATCACTTATCACTTATCATCACTTATATCATCTTCTTTTAATGACCTCATAATTCCTTGCGGGGTAGAGTCTGGGAAACTGAATGGAGCTGAGTATTTACTGGCCGGATGCCCTTCCTGTACCAATGCAGAGTTTTGTTGGAGCCGAGGTGGCGCAGTGGTTAAAAGCAGCATTGCGACCTTCAGCTGATTGCTAGTTCAGCAGTTCAGCTGTTCAAATCTCACCAGGCTCAAGGTTGACTCAGCCTTCCATCCTTCCGAGGTGGGTAAAATGAGGACCCAGATTGTTGGGGGCAATATGTTGAACTCTGTAAACAGCTTAGAGAGGGCTGTAAAGCACTATGAAGTGGTATATAAGTCTAAGTGCTATTGCTAAGTGCTATTGTTCAGCAGATGCATTCTCAATGTGTCCAGAGAGAGAAATATCTGCCTCTACCTAGGATCGAACTCACAGCCTTCTGATTGTGAGGCGAGAGCTCCACCTCTAGGCCACCGCACCACTCACCCTAAAATTAAACCACTTATATACATCCAGAAAAAGATAAGGATCACCTTGCATTCAAATAGATGCCTGTTTGTTCTCTTCTATTACTGCAGTGTTAGTCAGAAGAGAATTTTGACACAAGCAATCAATAGCTTTCCCCATCAATAAATCATTAATTCAGGCAGGTTTTATATTTCTCTAAGACTGGCTGGATGAGAGTTTAGCTTTCAAAACAGCACGGGACTTCTAGTGTTGCTTTTGCCTATACATTTATCAATGTGGTATCCAGCATCCTTAATCCTTTGGGGGGATTTTTTTTTGATCTTCAAATATCCTATAACTTTCACTAAGCCTGGTTAGAAGGTTTGGGGAAGCACCAAAAATGGATGGCTGTGAGAAAGAGTACAGCTTAAATTAGGCAACCTTGTTTTACTCTGCATTGGTGGCACAGTTGTCAGTTTAGGTCAGGGGTCAGCAACCTGCGGCTCTGGAGAGCATGTGGCTCTTTCATCCCTCTGCTGCGGCTCCCTGTAACTGGTTGGCACCACAATTTTGAGAGAAGCTTCCGGTTGGGGGTGGGGGCGGGTTTTCCGGTCGGCTCCACAATTGATAGGGCTTTTGGTTAGGACAGGTAGAGGAAAAAGGACGCCGCGCTAGGAGGAGACTCTATGGTGGGGGAACCGGACTTCCGGTCGGCTCCAGAATTGAACCGGGGGCTTCCGGTTAGGACCTTTGTGGCTCTTTGAGTGTTTAAGGTTGCTGACCCCTAGTTTAGGTGCTTACTTTCAATCACTGCATCTTTATAAGACTACAATGCATGGAAGGTTTTTCTTTAAATGCATTGTAGGCTGATTATTATAAAAGGAAGCAAGAGAGCATGCTCGTTCAGTGTTCTGGAGTGCTCTGTTGATTTCCTGCTGATACTGACTCCCTCTGCTGATTGTCTCTGCTGCTTCACTGTTGAGTAATTGACTTTGTGTCTGTGTGAAAGTACTGTGAAGAGCTGCTGTGTAAAGCATAACTATCTGTGATAGTATAGAGTTTATTTATTTATTTATTTATTTATTTATTTATTTATTTATTTATTTATTTGTGAGATTTATATATCGCCTCATAATGCAAGCACTCTCTAAGCGGTTTACACAATTAAGCAATGTATATACTGTATTTACATTGCTCCCAACAATCTGGGTCCTCATTTTACCTACCTCGGAAGGATGGAAGGCTGAGTTAACCCTGAGCCAGTGAGATTTGAACAGCTGAACTCAAATGATCATGGTCAGCTAAAGTAGCCTGCAGTACTGCACTCTAACCACTGCGCCACCTCGGCTCTTTGTTTGTTAGTTGTTTGTTAGCTGTAATCTTTGTTTGCTAGTTAAAACAAAGATAGGCAAGAAGAAGTTTGCTAGTTAAAACAAAGATAGGCAAGAAGAAGATTCTTCGTATTGACTGACTTACTATGTATGACTTGGACTTCCTATTTGAACTTTGCTACTTCTTTAAGTAAACTATTTGCATATACTTAAAGGCATCTGTTCATTGACTGAATCATAGCAACTCAAAGCAAATTGCAACAACACATTTCGCTGTGCACGTGCTCAACAGCACAATAACTCCTTAACAACTCTAATCTTGAGTATACTTGCTAATTGCATATAGTCATATCCCAGTTGGAATAAGAAGAATGTCAAAACATATAAAAGAAGCACCTGCCATATATGGAGACTGATAGAAAAAGCCCCAGCTTTTGTATTGACAACATTGAGTGGCAGTGACACTCTAGGTTTAGAGAAGAGATGGCAGGGATTTGAACCCGACGAGATAAAAAAAAAAAGCCAGTTTTCTACAACAGAGCTCTGATTTCTTGTCATTGAAAGAAAACCGAGCAACCAAAAATCAAAAGACCTCAAGCCATGCTGCCATTAATTTCACTCTCCAATCCTTCAAAAGCAGGTGGAATACAATCTGCAGTCAACTTGTCTTTTTCTAACCTTTCACGCTGAGAGCAAGGAGCAAAAAGTCACTGCCCAACTGAACTGCTTGAGAAGCTACACTTCCTTCATCCACATTTCAGTCAAATTGAAATCAAAGATATTTCTAGCATGTACACAGACACATGGCCCCCTGCGCACGCACAAATTGCTCAGGTCCTGAGCTATGTTGTATGCATTTGCCTACTGTATGCAAAAATGAATGAATGGACAAAGAAATGATTTCTCTCTGGGAGAGGAGCTGCAAAACCGTTGAGTCATCTTTCCCTTTGGCTGACCTGCCAGGGAGGCTGAAATTGAAAAACCAGGAAGCAGGGAGAAGGAAGAGTTTTTGCAAATGCAAAAATGGACTACCATCAAGTTCCACAGTCAGGACATTTCAGAGACAATGTTGTACTTGCTGTGATTTCAGATATATAGCTCATCTTTGGAATGCTACACAGGAATGCAATCACGGAAATCCAGAAATAATTTTAAGCTGGGCAAAGGCCTCAGCAAAAGTGCTGAAATATAACCGAAGTGGATAGGAAAGAATTCTTATATTTTGTTAACTCCTAAATTAAATTGTCAATGATAGCAATAAGAATAGCACTTAGACTTATATACCGCTTCACAGTGCTTTAGAGCCCTCCCGAAATGGTTCACAGAGTCAGCACATTGCTCCCAGCATCTGGGTCCTCATTTTACCGACTTCAGAAGGATGGAAGTCTGAGTCGACCTTGAACCGGTGAGAATCAAACTGTTGGCAGTCGGCAGAATTAGCCTGCAATAGTGCACCAAGGGTGAAATGCAGCCGGCTCTAACTGGCTCATGCGGGCCGGTAGGGCTGACTGCACAAAGCCCCGCCCACCTGTGCCCATGTCATGACGTCCCTTTTTTGGGATGGTTTTCACGTTCTGCGCATGCTCTTTTTCCCAGATGGTGTAATTGCGCTCGGAAGCATTCAATTTCTGGGAATAATATGTGCAAGGGAAAGGAGTACCGCCAGCTGTGCGAGCCTGGAGTAGTACTGCTCCGACCGCAATATCCAATGCATCCACTTCCACCACAAATGGACGATGAGGGTCAGGATGCTTTAAAATCGGCTCTTTCATGAAGGCCTCCTTTAAGGCCAGGAATGCCTGCTGCTTGTGGGTGCCCCACCAGAACAGGGCTTTCTTCCGCAGAAGCTGAGTGAGGGGTGCGGTCAAAGTGGCAAAGCCAGGGATGAATGTCCTGTAATAATTGATGAACCCGAGGAGTCGCTGGACATCTTTCACCCGACGAGGAGGTGGCCAACTTCTCAATGCCTCGACCTTGCTCCGATTCATCACTATGCCCTCAGGAGAAATGTGATGGCCCAAAAGTCAATGGTCATCTGATAGAATTGACATTTCTCCAGCTTTGCTTTTGATTAATGGTTTCCCCTTCCTCCTGGAAATGAAGGCGGAATGCATAATGCCTGGCAACTCAAGATGGCAAGGGTGCATAATGGCCTTTCAATACAGTTAATACTGTCTCCCAAGGGACCTCCTGCACCTTCTGAGGTGCCATTAGAGCTCGGGCAGTCTTGAACATATCATGTCCACAGACACTGAGGAAAACAGCTAACTTTCTATCCCCTGGGAGGCTTTTGTAGTTGTTAGCAGCCAGGAAACAATCAAAGCGATCTAAAAAAGAATCCCAGGTTTCTATAGCCTAGTTGAAGGGAGCAAATGTGGAGATAGTAGACACTGTGCTGAAAAAAAAATTCCTAGCTCGTATTCTTGCGATGTCTCATCACCATGGCTCAGCTCAGTGACAGCTCAGTGATTCAGCTCTTCGAGTGACTTCAATTCAGCTCTTGAGTGGCTTCGCTCAATTCTGCCTCCTCAGAATCCCATCCTTCGTTGCCAGTGTTCAATTCGCTGAACAAGGCAAGGATTAGGCGAGGCAGGTTATGTTTAACAACATTTATTGCTAACAAAGGCTAAAAGTGACTTCTAACAGTGTCTCGCTCCATTCGCTAACAGTCTGGAGATCGAGCGAGCTTCTGAGGCACTGACAGCTCTTTTATACTCAGCTGTCAGTGGCTGGACCAATCAGGGAGCGTTATTCCCCCACCGGCTGTGTTTGTCAGCTGTGGCCAATAGGAATGCTTCTCCAGGCCCCGTGCTTGCTGTGCGGACGTAACACCATTAATGATCATTATCACTTACATTCATATCAGCATCATCCCTATCAAAATATTTTCCTTCTCCACCGTTGTGTTAGTCTACTGCAGAAAAAGCAACAAAGATTCCTTAATGAATGAGTCAATGGTGACTTCTAGAGAATCAACCTCTCTTATCCTCATTTCTCAGACATAATTATCTATTATGTTTGTCAAGGTTTTCACTTACTCGTGGAAGTGGGTGGAACTAGAAGTAATCTCCTTCAGTCCTTTTTAATCTAATTGAAAAGCAATTTTAATTGTAAACCACTCTGAGATTTCATTTAATTGAAACTGATCTAGAAATGTTTTAAGCAAAGCAGTAACAGGATACATCCTTTAATCTGCCCATCTGGGAATTGTTTATGAACAATTAATGCCAAATTGATGTTTGCCATTCTAGAAAGGAAAAGAGGAGGCTGTGATTTTAGCTGAGATTAAAAGTTATTGTTGTACAGCACATGTCTTGGAGGATCAACAATTATGTAGCTCTGCTCTAAGTGAAAGTCCCATAGTATTCCAGAGGGGGAAAATAACTTTAAACCCACCCACCCATAATTTCTATTTTATGGCCTTATGCCCACTTCTCAGGTGGCAGCTGTAGAGAAAGCTATGGGATGAGTTGTCTACTTGAAAACCAATTTAACAATTCATTTTTGTGGCTGTCACAAATTCACTTCCCTTTGGTTTCAGTTGACCTATAGTTTATGTATTGAAGCTAATACTAAATGCAAGCTCTAGTGATTTATTTTTTATACTGGAGACACATGTGCTAAAATGGTCTATAATTATAAAGTAGTTAAAGAGTTCTAATTTTCCATAAGAATTTAAGAGCTGGACTGGATGAGATTGTTTAGCAAGCTGTTGGTTAAGTGGGTGGAAAGCCGCACGATCGATACAGGGAACAGATGCAGTGAGCTCTCTCTTGCATGATTCCCTCAGAAATTGGCCTTAATAAACTCCAAGTTGCCTTACTCTTTGGTCTAGAGCTAGACTTAAAATGGTCTTTCAAAATTCACTATCCAATCCCTTTTCTTTTCTCCTAGGATTGAAATGAAGGTAGCCAAAGAAGACAGAAATCACTCAGAGGTTGTCTAAGAAAGGACTTCCACATTGAGAGAAGGAGACAGAGACAGAGGGAGGGAGGGAAGGGAGAGAAGAGAGAGAGAGAGAGAGAGAGAGAGAGAGAGAGAGAGAGAGAGAGAGAGAGAGAGAGAGAGAGAGCTTCGTTGCATCGTAACTAAAGACTGTTTCATTTTATCCATAAAAGTATTATTGATCTTTTTTCTCCTCTGAAATAAACTTCTAAAGCAAATTCTTACACAGTAAATTAAACAAGAACAGGTGCAAATAAATACAGAGAATTTTTCCGTGTAGTACTAACACAAACACAGCATTTACTAGCAAGTTCTGCTTGAGCAAGAAAGGTATTTCATTATACAACTTTGGTTATTATTTTGCAAAGGCTTCTAGACCAAACCTCCTTTTTCCCCCCCAAAAAGAGAAGTAATTTAATCGAAAGTATCCTATTTGAAATGAATAATTTATTTCAATTCCTTTAGAAGATAGTCTGGTTTCTTGTTCCAATACAGTTTTAGGAACTGTGATGGAGAGAAAAAAATAATAATTTACTTTCCATTATGATAAGGGCCAAGGCTGCCTGTTTCTATGGAGACCAAAGATTTTACCATGTTCATTTAAAACATTTGAACAGAACTGCTAAATGTATTTACATAATATGTAATACTGTATTTAATAATATTAACCTTTGTATATGCAGCATTCATTCTAAATCTGAATTTAGGCTGTAAAACATATACAATGACTTGCGAATAGTTTTCATAGATTGCAATGAGTTTGACTTCTGAGCTGGCATAAATAATTTTATACTGTTACAAACAATATGTCAACTTCATTGTATTGTTTCGCTCTTTTCTTTCATCAATGCATAGTATTGAAACCTGGCTTGTCTGAAGCAGCAATGTGATTTAGTGGATTGTATACTAGTGTGCCTGCAAAGTAAAGAACGATAAAAAAAGGAGGGGGGAAAGAAAAAATGTCAGGGTATGTAGATTTAATAGCAACCTCATGAGAGGTTGTAAGCTGAGGCAACAGGAAGCTGATGTAATGGGAATGAGGCAGCAGTGTTACTGCCACTTTAAGAAGCTGGATAAGAAGCTGCCTATATAAGGGAAGCCATTAGAGGGCATGTCCCTTCTCATGCTCTTCTCTGTGTATCAGTAGCTGTATGATAAGGTATTTAACCACGTATAAATTTGCATATATTTAGCTGTATATAAACCACTATTAATTATCTAAAGGCTCTGTGTGCTGTATTTATCTCATAATACTAATCAAGCTGCCTAAACTCTGACAAAAAAGAAGGGCATTAAAAAGAATCAAAAAGAAGAACTTTCTGATTTTTCTTTGCAGCAAATGCAACTATGATTACAAACTTATCTTCTATTCTATGGTTATAAGAAGAAATGCTCACTTTTTCTATTATCTAGTTTGTTTATTTATTTATTTTAAATTTTTCTGTTTCAAATCAATAAGGGGCTTCCAGTCAGCCATTAATGTAGATATTGTCTATTCTCTAATCAAGAAAGTCAGTTTAGCCATGTTTGCTAGTTCCATCATCTCCACCAATAATTCCTCCATTGTGGGTCAGGCAAAACCTTTCCATTTTAGAGTACTAGAGCCCTCTAGCTGCTGGTATCTTCTCAAGGACTAGAGCAGGGGTGTCAAACTCACGTCATCACGGCGGCATCATGTGACGTATCGGGACTTTTTCTCCCTTAGCTAAATTGGGCATAGGCGTGGCCAGCATGTGACCCATCCGGCCTATGAACCGGGAGTTTGACAGCCCTGACTAGAGGATTTGGTCAGCTATAAAACAGATCTCTCTCCCTCTCCCTCTCTCTCCCTCCCTCCCTCCCTCCCTCTCTCTCTCTCTGTCACACACACACACACCTCCCTCCCCCCCTCTCTCTCTCACACACACCTATTTATCTATTTATCTACCTATCATCTCTCTCTGTGTGTGTCTGTCTGTCTGTCTCTCTCTCTCTCTCACACACACACACACCCACACACACACCTCACACACACCTATTTATCTACCTATCATCTCCCCCTCTCTCTCCCTCCCTCCCTCCCTCCCTCCCCCCTCTCTCACACACACACCTCCCTCCCTCCCTCCCTCTCTCTCTCACACACACACCTATTTATCTATTTATCTATTTATCTATTTATCTATTTATCTATTTATCTACCTATCATCTCTCTCTGTGTGTGTCTGTCTGTCTCTCTCTCTCTCTCTCTCTCTCTCTCACACACACACACACCTCTCTCTCTCACACACACACACCTATCATCTCCCCCCTCTCTCCCTCCCTCTCTCCCTCCCTCCCTCTCCCTCTCCCCCCTCTCTCTCTCACACACACCTATTTATCTATTTATCTACCTATCATCTCTCTCTCTCTCACACACACACACACACACACACACACACACATCTCTCTCTCTCTCACACACACACACCTATTTATCTATCTACCTATCATCTCCCCCCTCTCTCTCCCTCCCTCTCTCTCTCTCTCTCCTATCACTTCCTAACTGCCCATCTTCCTCATTGGGGGGGGGGCTCTCTAGATTCTAGACAATCTAGAATCCAATTAGGAATGTGCGCTGATGATGTTACCTAGTTTGGTAATGAAACATCTGCTAGAAAACAACCAAGCTCAGAGAGCACCAAAGACCTTGCCTTTCAACCTTGAGCTACAAATATTCTCCCGTATTGGTATTAGTCATGAAAACCATTCTGTAGAGATTCACTTATACCTGGTCCACATGATATTATCACTGCCATGCTGGTTAGGATTTTGGGGGAATTTTGCCCTCAGAAGGTGACATGTTAAAATAACCTTGGCAAAGGCTCATTTATTACTGAATAATATATATTTTATTTGTGTAAGCCTCTATATTTCTTTCAGTAGCCATGATTTTTGTGTATGAGATGTATTAGCTCTCATTGTAGCTCTGTCTCCCTGGTCCATTGTCTAATTAATTTCTTGGCCTTGTCCAAACCCAAATTTAATAGAGACAAACCTGTTAAGAGTATTTTACTTATCACATATCTCAATTATCTAGTGTTCTATGTATTCCTTATAATCAAACAAATCAACCCAGTTAGGCCCAGGTTGATCTTTAGACATATAAATAAAATTAATCAAGGAATCCTGGCTTTCCTCCTGGACAGTCCTATTTGCACTGAACACATATCTGGGTCTCACAAACAGAGAAGCAACAAATCCAGGTTGCACATGTATAGCGTACAAAATTGGCATCAGGATCTGTACCACATAATACTTGGGCAGCAGATTGCAGTTGAGATCAAAGTCTCTACCTCAGCTTTTTGCTAGACTATTACTGCTTATTAATGAGTAGTTTTTCTGTTCAATGGTTGTGGTATGGGGAGAGACCCTCTACACTTTGCAGGCTCCAAATGCGATTCCTTTTCTTCTACCTTGGCTTGCTACACCCAACCCTGAGTTTTTATACCTTTATGGCTGTTCTCCCCTGCCTCCCAGAAACCAGCTCCCTCCCAACTCCTTTCTTTCTATCCTCCATCCCATCCCATCCCATCCCTTCCCGTCCCAACCCGTCCCGTCCCATCCCATCCCACCCCACCCCACCCCATCCCATCCCATCCCATCCCTTGCCCCATCCCATCCCATCCCATCCCATCCCATTCCATCCAGTCCCATACCGTACCGTACCGTACCGTACCGTACCATACCGTACCATCCCATCCCATCCCATCCCATCCCATCCCATCCCATCCCATCCCATCCCATCCAAGCACAGCACAGCACAGCACAGCACAGCACAGCACAGCACAGCACAGCACAGCACAGCACAGCACAGCCCTTCCCGTCCCGTCCCATCCTGTCCTGTCCCATCCCGTCCCATCCCATCCTGCCCCATCCCATCCCATCCCATCCAGTCCCATCCTGTCCCATCCCGTCCCATCCCATCCCGTCCCATCCCATCCCATCCCATCCCATCCTGCCCCATCCCATCCCATCCTGCCCCATCCCATCCCATCCCATCCCATCCAGTCCCATCCCGTCCCATCCCATTCCATCCAGTCCCATCCCATCCCGCCCCGTCCCATTCTATCCAGTCCCATTCCATCCTGTCCCATCCAGTCCTATCCTATCCCATCGTATTCCATTCCATCCCATCCCATCCAGTCCCATACAGTCCCATCCCATCCCATCCCATCCCATCCAGTCCCATCCCATTCCTATTCCATTTCCCCTCACTCTCTCTAACTCTTAGGGGGTTATTGAAACTTTAACTCTGCTTTAACAATGCTAGGAAGGTTAGCAGAAAGGGCAATCAATCTCCACTTCTAACTTACTTCTGATATTCTGCAATTCAGCTTAACAACCTTTCTTGGCTAGCATTTGCTGACCTCCATCAGCTCACTGAACTTGTTTAAAAGAAGGCCTTCATCTTTGTGTCTAATTATTTTTTTCCCTTTTATTATTGTTTCTGTTAACTTGCCTGCAACAGACATTAAGCTGATTGGCCTGTAATTTTCCAGATCTTCCCTGTGTCCCTTTTTAAAATTGGGGTCACACTGGCTACTTTCCAATGCTCTGGCATAAGGCCTGGTTGGAGTGACAAGTTCCATATTTTTAGTAGGAGATCAGCAATTTCACACTGACTTTAAAAAAAAGAATTGGTGAGATGCCAATAGAACCTGGTAGTTTGTTATAATATAGTCTCTCAAGATGTCCCAGCATATCTTTTCTTGTTACTTCAATTTGCTCTATATTTTGATTCCCTCCTTCAGAAAATCAATACAGACTCAAATGCCTGTCCTATATTCTCTGTGGTAGGGATACATGTAAAGAATTCATTCAGTTCGTTTGTGGGCTTCCTAGCCACCCCAATGAATCTTTTCATTCCATTCTCATTTTGCAAGCCATCTGCTTGCTTGACTGCTTTTCTACAAGGGATATATTTAAGGAAATTTGGATTATTCCTCTTTATGCTTTTTTTTATGAAATGCTCTTCAAATTATCTTTATGACCTCCTTACTTTTTCTGTCGATGTTGGCAGGACAGGCTAAAACAACTGGAGGCAAATAGGTTTATGCAGTGTCCTCTAATACATCTTCTTCAATATGGAGACAAAGGAAAAATGAAAAAAAAGCTATTTTTATTCATATTTCCAGTACCTTCCTAAAGGTTAGAAAGGGGGATTGAGAAAAGGTGTATATTATTTTCTTGACAGTTAGAACAACTAATCAGGGAAACAACTTGCCTCCAGAATGTGTGAATGCTCCAATACTGAAAATTTTTAAGAAGAGATTGGACAACCATTTGCCTGAAATGGTATAGGACTTTCTGCCTGAGCAGGGGGTTGGACTGGAAGACCTCAAAGGTCCCTTCCAATTCTATTCTATTCTATTCTATTCTATTCTATTCTATTCTAGTCTAGTCTAGTCTAGTCTAGTCTAGTCCAGTCCAGTCCAGTCCAGTCCAGTCCAGTCCAGCCCAGCCCAGCCCAGCCCAGCCCAATCCAATCCAATCCAATCCAATCCAATAGACATTATTATCTCCATATAATTTTTTATTACAGTCGTAGACCAGAACAAATAGAAACACTTAATAAATATACAATTAAAAATTCTAGAATAAAATAATAAATAACAGATAAAATCTAAGATAAAATCCAGTCTGTCAATTATACATGGTCTAACTGTACTAAAATCACAATCCATAAACTGTATGGCCCATAGTCAGTTAATTACTAAAAGAGAAAGGAATAAGCAGTGCAAAGGATTTGCCACATTTGTTGTATAAAATAGCTAGGGTGGGTTTGACACGTGTTTCCGGTGAATCCCCAGATCTAGCCGTGCAGAATCTAGCCACCTGCACTGTAATTTCGGACTGTTCATCCTTAAGCAGCCACTGGAGATAAGCAGTGTAGGAACGGCCAGGATATACCTAGTAATTATTGGAAAGATATGTTTTTTTCTGAATCTCTCTGTAAAAGGAACATCAAAGGAGTATGTGACCCATAGTCTCCACCTCTCCTAGAAGCCACAGGAACAGATCCTCTCAGTCAGTGGTATCTTTTTATACTTGCCCATATCTAATGATTACAGGTAGTCCTCAACTTACAAGAGTTCATTTAGTGACTGTTGGAACTTACAGCGGCACTGAAAAAAAGTGACTTATGACTGCTTTTCACACTTAAAACTGTTGCAGCATCCCATGATCGTGTGACCAAAATTCAGACACGTGGCAACTGGCATGTATTTATGATGGTTGCAGTATTCTGGGGTCTTGTGATCACCTTTTGTGACCTTCTCATAAGCAAAGTTGTTACATACTGAGGTATGTAGCCAGAATTTGCATGTACTACCCTGATTGGTATATCTGACGGCAGGAGAAATAAACCGTTGTCAGTGGCCGGCTAGTCTGCCGGGCTCGATAAATAGCGAGCTCTGGCAGTCTGCCAGCAGTTCATAGCTAGGGAAATAAAAGGTGCTGAAATGTTACTGCGTCTGCCTCCTTTCGTGCCCACATCTAACACTGGCGACGAAGATGGGATCCTGAAGAAGGACAAGAGGACAAAGGCACTTCGTGGCATCTGCGGCCATCTTTGAAGCAAGGATCGTCCTGCTCCGGCCAACCTGAGGATGGCTACCCAAACCTCCCCCACACCAGTGATCTTTGATCCTAAGACAGAAGAATGACACACTTACATGAGCCAATTCCACATGTTCCTGGAAGCCAACAATTTCCAGGACTTACCTGACAATCAGAAGAGGGCCCTGTTCCTCACCTACTGTGGCACCAAAATCTGCAAAATGACACAAACCCTTGTAGCACCCGCAGACATTGAATCCATTTCATGGATGACCCTACAGAGCACCCTGAAAGACCACTACACTCCGACTGCAATCCCTATAGTAAACTGAAACGAGTTTTACCATCGCCACCAAAGAGAGGGAGAAACAATTAATAGTCAATTAATGTAGCTAAACTCAGAGAGATTGCAACAAAATGTGAATTTATAAACCCCAAAGAGATGATGAGGGATCAAATCATCTTAGGGATGAGAGATCTCATGGTACAGAAGAAACTACTGGTGAGGCGAGGGATCACTTTCAATGATGCAGTGGAAAAGCAAGAGCAGCTGAATCCTCAGACAATTCTGCAGCCGACCTCAGGAAGACAAGCGGAGTCCATCGTACCTACCGGGTGCCTGACTGGATGACCTAGTTTCCGGAGTACGAGGACGAGTCGGAAGAGGAGGAAGCATCCACCCTGAGAAAAGGGTAAGCCCAAGGACTATGAGTTTAGGCAAGCCTGCTGTTTGGGTTGCCTAGGGGCCCATGCCAGAGCAGTTTTAAAGAAGCCATCTGCCACTGGTGCCAGAAAGAGGCCACATTGCCGAGGCCTGCAGAGCCACCCAGCCATTACCAACCCAAACAACCATGGGGTCAAGAAGAGAAGTGCAGAACAGGCCAGGGTTCCAAAGAAACAAGCACTGAGAAGAACAATACCCAGACAACTGGGGGATTTATCACACGACCATGGGTCACTCGGACGCTGGCGAAGGGGACAAATTCCACATCACGGTTCCCATCAAAGGAACACTATGCAACATGGAGCTAGACACCGGGTCTGTCTTCACCATCATGTTGTGGGACACCCTGCAATGCATCCAGCTGTCTGCATTGCGAAAGCAACTCAAGCAGCAACACATACGACTCAATGATTTCCAGGGGAACCCCATTCAAGTTTTGGGCCGGGCCAAAGTTCACATCCAGTTCAAGGACTTCTCAGGCAAGCTACCCTTGACTGTCATCTCGGGAGACCAGCCCACGCTGCTGGGCGTCGAATGTCTCAAGCTCTTGGGAATAGGCATCACCGGCATTAACAGAATCCAAGGGAACAAATTAGATCGACTACTGGTGAATTTTGGGGACATCTTTGACGGGAGCCTAGGTAAATATACTGGCAAGCCCATTTCCTTTAACCTAGACCCCAGCATCACCCCCATAAGACTAAAGCCCCAGAGGGTCCCATTTGCTCTACGACCCAAAGTAGATGAGCAACTGGATAAACCTATAGCCCAAAGGGTCCTAAAGCCAGTCGATCATACCACATGGGAGATACCAATAGTCACCCCAATAAAGCCAGGTGGATCTATTTGCATCTGCGCTGATTATAAATGCACAATTAATAAGGCATTGCAACAAAGTTCATATCCAGTGCCTGTAGTGCAGCATCTGCTGCATTCATTGGGGAACGGCCAAATATTCCTGAAATTGGACTTGGCACAGGCCTATCAGCAATTACAGGTGGCCCCAGCCACAACAGAGGCCCAAACTATTGTGACTTACAGGTGGACATTCAAATGCAACCACCTGTAATTTGGATTAAGTGTGGCCCCGGGGCTTTTTCAAAGCATGATGGAGCGCCTCCTACAAGGCCTCCTGGGAGTGGTTCCTTACTTTGATGATTTCCTCATTTCTGGAGAATCAAGGGAACAACTCATAAGCCGCTTAAAAGATACACTAGAAAGTTTCCAAAAAAGGGGGCTCAAAGTAAAAAAAAAAGGAGAAGTGCAAAATCAGCGTAAAAGAAGTTGAGTTCCTGGGGTTCCTCGTTGACAGGTCCAGCATACACCCCATGGACAGTAAAGTAAGAACAACTGAAGCGCGCAGTCCCAGTAGGACAATACAACGCTCTGCCTACCTGCGTTCTACCCCATTGTTAGAAGCCGATTGGATCAGTTCTCAATCTAGGAGGGGAGGGGGTGTTACGTACAGAGGTACGTAGCCGGAATTTGCATGTACCACTCTGATTGGTCTATCTGACAGCGGGAGAAATAAACCACTGTCAGTGGCTGACTAGTCTGCCGGGGCTCAATAAATAGTGAGTTCCGGCAGCCTGCCGGCAGTTCGTATTGCTACCAGCTAGGGAAATAAAAGGTGCTGAACTGTTACTGCGTTACTGCGCACACATCTAACAAAAGTCAATGAGGAAGCCAGATTCATTTAACAACTGTGCTATTAACTTAACAACTGCAGTGGTTCACTTAGCAACTGTGGCAAGAAAGGTAGCAAAATGAGGCAAAACTCACTTGGAAAATGTCTCACTTAGCAACAGAACTTTTGAGTTCACTTTTTTGTGGTCAAGGACGACTTGCATTGTATATTTATACAATGCATAAATTGTATATTTATCTGATGACCATTGTAACATGGTAACACTGATGATGTTACCTGGTTTGGTAATGAAATGTCTGCAAGCAAAGAACCAGTTTCAGGGAGGACCCCACAGTTCAACCCAGGGGTGAAATGCTCCCGGTTCACTCTTACCTGTCGGTCGTGGCAGAGCCGATGGAGCCGGTGGCGGTCGCAGCGCGGGGCTTCCCCGCCCACTTCCCCCGCCCACCTGGATGCCGCCATTTGAGTTCTTTTGCCCTCTGCGCATGCAGAACACTTTGCGCATGCGCAAAGGGCAAAAGAACTCAAATGGCAGCGTCCAGGCAGGCGGGGGAAGTGGGCAGGGGCAGCCCCGTGTCGCAACCGCCACCGGCTCCATCGGCTCTGCAATGACCAACAGGTAAGAGCGAACCGGGAGCATTTCACCCCTGGTTGAACCCTGAGCTACAAATATTCTCTTCTATTGATATTCATCTCTATTATAAATAATGCTTATTGCTGATAGGAACATTTGCAAAGGAAATTTATAGAGGAATCTTCTAGGATGCATATTCCTAGTTTTATTCTCTGTATGGAGAGGAATTGCACAAAAAATACTGAAAGTCCCTCCCTCCTCCTCCTCTTCCTCCTCTTCCTCCTCCCCCTCCCCCTCCCCTCCTCCTCCTCCTCCTCCTCCTCCTCCTCCTCCTCCTCCTCCTCCTCCTCCTCCTCCTCCTCCTCCTCCTCCTCCTCCTCCTCCTCCTCCTCCTCCTCCTTCTTCTTCTTCTTCTTCTTCTTCTTCTTCTTCTTCTTCTTCTTCTTCTTCTTCTTCTTCTTCTTCTCCTCCTCCTCCTCCTCCTCCAGGGAGCAATTTCTTGTCTTAATTTTACAGGTGAATATGCAGGCAGGGCAAAGCTATTTAATATAAAGGCACAGTCTGTCAACTATAGCTATTACAAATTCCATACTGCTAAAGGTTATTTTTTTTTAAATTGCAGTAATTAAACCAGTCCTCTTGGGCAAGAAAATAATAAAATTCTTGAATTACATGAATTACTGATAACCCAAACAGTCTGGCTTTTCTAGAAAGAAAATTCACTGAAATAATCATATTGAATTTTCTGTTTTGGTATATTTGTTTATTGTATTATTAGTTCTTTTCTTAAGAGAAGATTGATTTCGCTGTACAATAGTAAAAATACAATAAAACCAGAGAATATTAGATGCCACACCAGAATTCTCTCATTTCACAGATTTCTTTACCTAACTAATTTTCTGAGTAGAATGCATCCTATTCCATTATTCTTAGTAGCATTATGAATATGATTTTTGTTCATTAATTAATTACTGTTGCTTGCTTCCAGAACTCTATTGCTTCTTTTGGAAAACTTGACCACAGTTTTAAAACAAATAGATAGATAAAACCTATGGACGGACACACACACACACACACACACACACACACACACACACACACACACACACACACACACACACACACACACCCCAGGGGTGGGTTCTAACTTAACTCGCCGCCGGTTCGCTTCTTCGAATCTAACTTGTGAGTTTATGATTTTTCTAGCCACAGTTGTTAAGTGAATCACTGCAGTTTTTAAGTGAATCTGGCTTCCTCATTTGCTGGTCAGATGGTCACAAAAGATGATCACATGACCCCGAAACACTGCAACCATGACAAATATTAACCCGTTGCCAAGGGTCTGAATTCTGATCACGTGATCATGGGGATGCCGCATAAGTATGAAAAGCAGTCATCAGTCACTTTTTTCAGTGCTGTTCTAACTTCGAACAGTTCACTAAATGAACTGTACTTAATGCACTTTATTGGAAGATAGCAGTAATTTTTCTGCGTGGTGACAAAAATATACCATTGGATGGTCACTTCCGTGGGACAGAATGACCAACTTTGTATGAAGATAGCTGAACGCTTTTAAAAAAATTAGATTGAGGTTATTATTTTGGATTTCTGATCAATTATCATAAAAAGAGTGAAAGTCTACCAGAGAATCTTGGCAGAAAAGAAATGAAAATCAAAACCTTTTTGGGACAGGATCGTTACAGATGGCTGTTACATTGGAACAAACAGAATTGAAAGGGACTTTGTAGATCATCTAGTCCAGTGGTTCGCAAACTTTTTCAGTCCACCGCCCCCTTGGTGCTACAAACTCATCCTCACCGCCCCCCACCCCACCCCCTCAGGTGGGCGTGGCTTAGTGGTCAGGTGACCGGGTGGGCATGGCCAACTTGTAAAATGTGGTGAAACTCACTTAACAATGCTCTTGCTTAGCAACCAAAATGTTATGCTCAATTGTGGTCATAATTCTTTCTTTCTTTCTTTCTTTCTTTCTTTCTTTCTTTTCTTCTTTCTTTCTTTCTTTCTTTCTTTCTTTCTTTCTTTCTTTCTTTCTTTCTTTCTTTCTTTCTTTCTTTTCTCTTTTTCTCTTTCTTTCTTCCTTTCTTTTTCTCTTTCTTTCTTTCTTTCCTCCCTTCCCCTTCTTTCTTTCTTTTTCTTTCTGTCTTCCTTCCTTCCTACCATTGTTTTCTTTCTTCCTTCCTTCCATCTCTCTTTCTTTCCTTTCTTCTTTCTTTCTTTCATTCTTCTTTCTTTCTGTCTTCCTTCCTTCCTTCCTCCCTGCCTCCCTCCATCTTTCTTTCCTTTTTCTTTCCTTCATCCCTCCCTTCCCTTCCCTCTTTTCTTTTTGACTGTCTTCCTTCCTTCCTACCATCTTTTTCTTTCTTTCTGTCTACATCCCTCCCTTCCCTTCCCTTCCCTCCCTCCTTTCTTTTTCTGTCTGTCTTCCTTCCTTCCTACCATCTTTTTCTTTCTTTCTGTCTTCCTTCCTACCTACCTACCATCTTTCTTCCTTCCTTCCTTCCTTCCTTCCTTCCTTCCTTCCTTCTTTCTTTCTTTCTTTCTTTCTTTCTTTCTTTCTTTCTTTCTTTCTTTCTTTCTTTCTTTCTTTCTTTTTCTTTCTTTTTCTTTCTTTCTCTCTCTTTCTTTCTTTCTTTCTTCCTTCCTTCCTTTTTCTTTCCTTATTTTCTCTCTCTCTCTCTCTCTCTCTATGTGTGTGTGTGTGTGTGTGTGTGTGTGTGTGTGTGTGTGTGTGTGTGTGTGTGTGTGTGTGTATCGCACACACCGCGGGACTACATTGCCTCCTCTGGGCTCTGCCTATGGCAATTTAAAATGTGCTTCTGTCTGCGAGGAAGAGGGGCATGTTTGAAAAGAGGGGCTGGAGGTGGGTGGGAAATCTATCCCACATTGAGCCACTGGGTATGTGTGAGTGTGTGTGTACGTGCGTGGCCGAAAACGTCCAGGTTTGGGAAACTGAGAGGTTTTGAAACCGGTTCCCCCAAACATGGTTTGTATTTGGTTGCAAAAACAAACAAACAAACACACAAGCCATTTTGGTTCCTCGCCAAGGCTGGCTCAACTGGATGACCAAACAGAGCCTGGAAAGGAAAGAAAACTGCAGAAGTGGTCAATGGAGGGGGTGGGTGGGACAGATGCACATGAGGGAGGGTCTTCTCCCCCTCCCCCCACACTGGCACATTCAAGGGGCTTCCTGGAAATACACCCCCTCCTCCGTGGGAAGCGCTGGCACCCTCCGAATAGCCTTCCTTGGCACAGAGGCCGGGTGGAGGGGGGGACTCCTGTACCCAGCAGGCACAGCTAGAAAGCCCCCTCCTCACCTGGTGGTGTGTCGTGCCTGCCTAAATTGCTATCCATCCAGGGGCAGGGGAAGATGGCATCACAGGGACGAACGAGAGCAGTGTGTTAGGTGGGCAGAGGAGGTGAGGCCGAAGGCCACATCGTGAGACGGGCATGCGGAGAGGTTGCGGGGGGGGGGGGGGTGCAGGAGGCTGGGCACCTGGGATCATCAGTGGGATGGAGAAGGGGATGGTATTGGGTGTTTGGGGTGGGGTGGGGAGTTATGATTTTTAGAAGATGAGATACACATGTACGCACAATGGCCAAGGGGAGGATTTAACTTGGGGTTGTTTGGGAGAGAAAAATAGAGGGAGGGAGGGAAGAAAGGAAGGAAAAGAAAGGAAAGGAAAGAGAAAGAAAAGGAAGGAATGAGAGGGAAGGAAATGGAAGGAGGAAGGAAGGGAGGGAAGGAGGGAGGGAGGAAAGAAAGTAGGAAGGAAAGAGGGAGGGAAATTAAAGGTGAAAAGGAGAGGGAGGAAGAAAAAGGAAGGGAAGGAGGAAGGAAGGGAAGGGAAGTAGGAAGGAAAAAGGGGGGAAGGAAAGGGAAGGAAGGAAAGTAGGAAGGAAAAGGAGGGGGAAGGAAAGGGAAGGAGGGAAGGAAGGGAAAGAGACAGAAGGAAGGAAGGAAAGGGAAGGGAAGGAACGGAGGAAGGAAAAAGAGGGAAGGGAAGGGAAGTAGGAAGGAAAAGGGAAGGAAAGGGAGGAAGGAAGGAAAGGAAAGGAAAGGAAAGGAAAGGAAAGGAAAAGAAAGGAAAGGAAAAGGAGGCAGGCGAAGGCGGCAGAAACTCTGGCGGGCAACTGTTCCCAATCTCCCCCACCATTGCTGCCCTCTTTCTGGACCGACTTTCCGGCCGCGGTGCCTCTTGGCCGAAGGAGCGGAAAAGAGGCAGCTGCGATTTCCTCACAAGGTCTCCTCCTCCTCCTCCTCCTCCTCCTCCTCCTCCTCCTCCTCCTCCTCCTCCTCCTCCTCCTCCTCCTCCTCCTCCTCCCGCCCCCCCAACCCAACCCCCCAACCCAGCCCCTGCCCGCACCTCCCCCAATCCCGTGTCTTACAGGTTTAACAGCTCCGTGTTTCTGTCGGCTAGTCTCTAGGGAAAAAAGCTTGCAAAATACAGAAACTCTTCTCGCTGCGAGTTGTTAATTGCTCACCCTCGCGAGAAGAGTTTCTGTATTTTGCAAGCTTTCCAGGGGTCTCCAACCTTGGCAACTTTAAGACTTGTGGACTTCAACTCCCAGAATTCCTCAGCCAGCTTTGCTGGGAGTTGAAGTCCACAAGTCTTAAAGTTGCCAAGGTTGGAAACCAGTGCAAAGAGACCAGATGACAGATACACGGAGCTGTTAAAAGTCCAGTAAGATGCCCGTCTCGCGGCCCGCCCAGTCCCTGCCTGGAAAAGAGTGGCGGGAAAAGCGGCAGCGGGCGATTGGGTGGACATGGGTGGCGGTACGGGGACAGGACCGGCTAACCACCTACCGCCCCCCTGGACCCTCTCACCGCCCCCCTGTCGCCCCCCTTACCTCTCACCGCCCCCCTAAGGGTTCCCACCGCCCCCTGGGGGGCGGTACCGCCCCCTTTGGGAACCACTGATCTAGTCCAACCCCCTGCTCAAGCAGGGGACCCTACACCATTTCTGACAGATAGCAGTCAAGTTTCTTCTTGAAAGCTTCCAGTGGTGAAGCTCCCACAACTTCTGGAGGCAAGCTGTTCCATTGGTTGGTTGTTCTCACTGTCAGAAAATTTCTCCTTATTTTTCTCCTTGATCAGTTTCCATCCATTATTCCTTGTCTGGCCTTCAGGAGCTTTGGAAAATATCTTGATCCCTTCATCTCTGTGGCAGCCCCTCAAATATTGGAACACTGCTTTCATGTCTCCCTTGGTCCTTCTCTTCACTAGACTAGCCATGCCCAGTTCTTGTAACCGTTCTTCATACGTTTTACCCTCCAGTCCCCTAATCATCTTTGTTGCTCTTCTCTGCACTCTTTCTAGAGCCCCAACATCTTTTTTATAGTGTGGTGACCAAAACTGGATACAGTATTCTCGGTGTGGTCTTACCTGGATGGCCAAGGTATATAACAGTGATGGCGAACCTTTTTTCCCTCAGGTGCCAAAATAGTGCGCGCACACGCTATCGCATGCTCGTGCGTGCCCACACCCATAATTCAAAGCCCCCCACTTGCCCCACCCCCGTGCATGCGTGCGTGACCCCCCCACTCCCCCATTTCCCAACTTCCAGTGGGCCCAGTAGGCCCGTTTTTTGCCCTACCCAGGCTCCAGAGGTGTTCTTGAAACTTGGGGAGGGCAAAAACGCTCCCCCCTGCCACCCCGGAGGCCCTCCGGAGGCCAAAATCGTCCTCCCAGAGCCTCCGCGCGAGCCAAAAATCAGCTGGCGTGCATGCACATGCGCGCTGGAGCTGAGCTAGGGCAACGGCTCGCGTGCCGGCAGATATGGCTCTGCATGCCACCTGTGGCACCCGTGCCATAGGTTCGCCATCACTGGTATATAATCTATTCTCTTGATATAGAGACAAAATGATTGACTGTGTGGGAGTAAACAGCATTATTAAAAGTAAATCACAATCCTTCTACTATAGGGCATTGCAGATGGATACTTATTTCACCTTGTCCTTTGCTGCTCTTCCCAAGAAGGTTATTTAAAGAGAAACAAGATCCATGGTACATTGCCATTTATGTTTTACAAATCGCGGACACTTTTGAGCATATGGCTGTGTGTTTTGCTGTCTCTGCTTTCAGTTCAAAATCAAAGGTGTTGGTGATTGGGAGGAGTGAGAGTAGCTATTAAGTAGCTCAGCCTAGGTGATAATTAATGACTGCTCCCTGTAGTATATTTTAGTGCTTTCTGATCCTGTGTAACAGAGAATCACCTTTTATGACATGAGGTTTGCACAGTTTACAGAGGTCTCCAACCTCGGCAACTTTAAGATTTGTGGACTTCAACTCCTAGAATTCCTCAGCCAGCTTTGCTGGCTGAGGAGTTCTGGGAGTTGAAGTCCACAAGTCTTAAAGTTGCCGAGGTTGAAGACCCCTAAGACAACTGTAAGTTTGCTGTAAGGATTGTTTTAACTATCTAGAACCAGAATGAACACACCAAATAAGATTTTTTTTTACAAATGAAGAACATATTAATTATGGATGATGATGTGTATGATTTGAACGGCAAGGATGTAAAATAATATACCAGATGTACAAGTGCAAAATTAGGTAGGGAATTATGCTGCTAATACCCAGAATATGAGAAGGCAATGTAAAAATGATCTTGACAGCATAGTAAATAAGTAAATAAGTTTTATTGTGGTAACTGAAGGTCACGACAATGCAACAATAAACCCAAAATCCAATAAGGACATATAACAATAAAATAAAAAAGAGTCATAAAAAGAGAATTAGATACAAAGAGGTCAAAGCAAGAAAAAGCCAAGGCGTTGACAATTTAGACATTTATTTCAAGATGATGACAATGCAAAAGTAAGCAACTTGACTACTCACACTGGGAAACACATTTGCAGGATAGAAAAGTGCCAGATGTGCGTTCATGTGCCAAGGGCAGAAATGGAGTGAGAAACATCTGTCTGCATGAAGGACCAATTATTCTATAGATATTTTCTTCTATTGGTTTTATAGTTGAAAGGCATTTGGTGTTATTCCATCCATCCATGCTCTATGACAGGGGTCTCCAGCCTTGACAACTTTAAGACTTGTGGACTTCAACTCCCAGAGTTCCTCAGCTGAGGAACTCTGGGAATTGAAGTCCACAAGTCTTAAAGTTGCCAAGGTTGGAGATCCCTGCTCTATGAAGCCTTGTTTAATTACAAGGAACATCTCCTGCAGTTAAGAAAGAATCCACCTGCTTCTTGGTTACCCAGCTAACTTCTGTACTGTTACAAAAACTTTCTCCTGATGCTTAATCAAAATGAGTTTCTTTCCCTTACGGAGATCGGATCTGGGATGGGAAAGAAATCTAGATAACTCATATCCAACAACCTAAGTGCCAGAGCCCACTGTAACAACATTGCCAAAATGGCACTAAGAGTTATTAATCTAATCTTGCGTAGCTTCTTCTCTGGCAATATTACACTGCTAACCAGAGCATACAAAACATTTGCTAGACCAATTCTTGAATACAGCTCACCTGTCTGGAACCCGCACTGCATATCGGACATTAATACAATTGAGAAAGTCCAGAAATATTTCACAAGAAGAGTCCTCCACTCTGCTCGCAACAGAATACCTTATTCCACCAGACTTGAAATTTTGGGCTTAGATAGCTTAGAGCTACGTCGCCTTTGATCTGATCTAAATGCAATTTATAAAATCATCTGCCACAATGTCCTATCTGTCAATGAATACTTCAGCTTCAACCACAACAATACATGAGCACACAATAGATACAAACTTAATGTAAACCGCTCCAAACTCGACTGCAGAAAATACGACTTCAGCAACAGAGTGATCAATGCCTGGAATGCACTACCTGACTCTGTGGTTTCTTCCCCAAACCCCCAAAACTTTAACCTTAGACTGTCTACAGTCGACCTCTCCCCGTTTCTAAGAGGTCTGTAAGGGGCGTGCATAAGCGCACCATTGTGCCTACCGTCCCTGTCTTACTGTCCTATTGTCCTCATTTATCTGTACTTACTTTGCTTATGTTTATGTTTATGCAAATACCTGCTATCTTGTACATGTTTGACAAACAACAACAACAACAACAACAACAACAATAATAATAATAACCACAAAATAGCAACAAAACGAGAAAAGATACAGAACACTTTTTGCTTCAGTCTAGTGGTATTTTTTGGATGCAATATATGGTAGCTTTAGCTTCCTGCAACTCCCACTCATTAGTTTTAGATCTAAACTCAGAGGAATGTGTCACCCAGTGCTTGAGAGCTATCAAATGCACCATTTATTATAATTTCCTAAAAAAACAAGAGCTTTTGCACAGGTTCATCTTGTCCGTGAGCTGCATCCTTTTCTCACTCTGGGAGGTGCTCACTCCCTGATCACCTTGTGATGGGACTATTGTAATTGCTTCACTTAGGCACACTGAAGATCATTCAGAAGCTACAGCTGGTATTTATAAATGCTACATATAGAATAGCCCAAAGTACACATTCTGTAGAGAGAAGTTCCCTGAGGATGGGCTCCAATGAGTCAGAAAGCTTGAAAGAATAAATCTCTGGTCCCGGTGACTGATCCAAATTGGATCATGCAACATTATCTTGGAACACATATATTTGTCTTCATTCATAATCATAAAGTCAATTAAAAAACAAGTACAATTTCAATACATCTCTCTCTCTCTCTCTCTCTCTCTCTCTCTCTCTCTCTCTCTCTCTCTCTCTCTCTCAGAAATAGCATCTGAGAAAAATTATAAACAAACCATATTTTTGAATATTGCTGTTGTTTTGTTTGTGCAGTTGTGTTTTTAACTGTGTTTTAATTATATTTTTGATATTTCCTAAACCTCCCAGATTCTTTTAGCAAATCAAATAACTAAATAATTTTACTTGTGCTTTAATTATTGTGATATGTATGGGCCATTTTATATCCCATTTTCACTTTTTAATAACTGTCCTTATTATTCGTATATTTTTTAATTGGATTTTGCTTTTGCTTTTCTTACTCAAAGGTTCTCTTCCATCAGATCCCCAGAGGAACTCAGGATTAAGAGAATGAAAGAAATCAGCTTTCAAAGACTTTCAATAAAACATTTGAGGACTTGGTTTCTAGAATTTCACCCTCATTGTTTCCTGTTTGTTTTCATCCTTTTAAGAATGATTCTTTATTTAAATAAAGATCAGGGAATTACCAAACACTTCTAAAACCATAATTATTAGGATTTAAAGGTCTGTAAATCTATTTTGAATTAGGTATGAATGCACTCAACGGAGTGGCCCATAGCTAAAATCAACTACATTCTCAATTAAGTACATTTATTAGGAAATTCAACAGACACAAATAATAAATGTTGATCATTTACATTATGTTGATAAGGGTGTTCTGATTTTATGTATTTGATCGACTTGATAATTCTGGATTATTTTGCAAGTTTTTCTGTAGGCCACGTAAAGTCACATTCTTGCAGGAACAATGTAAAAATTTCACACCTGTGTACCAGGGGTGGGTTCCACTTACCTTCCCTACCGGTTCGCATTGCGACGGAAGTGTGCGTTTTGCATGCGCAGAGGGTTCTTTGCCACCCGCGGCAACCGGAGAACCAGTTCGAGGGCATGGCTAGCCGGCCATCGCTACCGGTTTATCGACCTTGGCCAAATTACTGCCAACAGTACATGCGAACCGGTCCAAACCAGCTGAATAACACCTCTGCTGTGTACATACATACATACATACATACATACATACATACATACATACATACAGGAGTGGTATATGGGAAAGATCTCAGGAAACAGAGTGAAGTGATGCTGCCTAGGGATTGGTCGTATAAGAGAGTGCAGAGCCCGCAGTTGGATAATGAGCAGGGAAAGAGGCTCAGAAGAGACCCTCCCTAGTTTCTCAGGCTGTAAAGGAGATGGCAGGAGGATTGTACAGTACTTCCAGACTTGCAAGATTCTGTTAAGGAGCTTTACTATAAAGTGAAATTAGCTTATCTGCGTCAGGGTGGCACAGTGTTTAGAATGCAGTATTGCAGACTAATTCTGCTGACTGCCAGCAATTAGGCAGCTTGAGTCTCACCAGATTAAGGTTGACTCAGCCTTCCATCCTTCCGAAGCCAGTAAAATGAGGACCCAGATTGTTGGGGTCAATATGTTGACTCTGTAAACGGCTTAGAGAGGGCTGTAAAACACTATGGAATGGTATATAAATCTAAGTGCTATTGCTATCTGGTCATGTTTCCTCTCTAGTCTACCTGGTATGGCTGATATCAATCTTGTGTAAGTCTGAAAGTACAATTCTCTCACTGTCTCCTTTACAGACGAAGAAACTAGGGAGGGTCCCTTCTGAGCCTATGGCCCCGTCCATTATCCAGATTCAAGCTATGCCCTTTTTAATCTGACAATCCCCTAAGTAGCATCTCTTCACTCAGTCTCCAAGGTCTTTCCCACATACATAGAGTTGACCAACTAAAACTTCCCACACTTTTGGGACATATCAAGAATCTTATTCTTGGATTCTACTTACAAGATAATTCCCCAGGACTCTGAACTAGGATCTGGTCTTTACCCTCTGCTGGCCACTTAAAGGCATAGTAAGTTCACACAGAGGTGGGTTGTGGATCGTTTTTCTGAAAGTTTGCTCAGGGTCGCGCTGGGCACGCCCCTGCAGCAATCAAAAAATAGCTTCTGCACATGTGCAGAAGCAAAATCCAAGATGATGGCGCCCACGGACTGGCACCGACAGAACCGGCTCCGTGACATCATTGCCGATTTACTAACGGTTCTAAAGAACAGGTTAGAACCGGTAGGAACCCATCTCTGAGTTCACAGAACAGAGGCTTCTTTCTAAGATGTGAGGACAAATTCAAACTGAGCAATCTTTGCTTCAATGGTTGATGTTATTCAGTTCAGAGGTGGGTTCCTACCAGTTCTAACCAGTTCTTTAGAATCATTAGTAGTTTGGCGATGACATCACGGAGCCAGTTCTGTTGGTGTCTCCGTGGGTGCCGCCATCTTGGATTTTGCTTCTGTGCATGCACAGAAGCTAATTTTTGCTTCTGCGCATGCACAGAAGCTATTTTTTGATTGCTGCACGCATGGCGTGACCCTGAGCAAACTGGCAGCAAAATGATCCAGAACCCACCCCTGATTCAGTTCTACTATCGGGAGTCTATATCAGCAATCTCCAGCCTTTCGGCTTTGTAAACCAATGGGGAGGAGAGGGGGGGAGATGGGATGTTTCTGCACAAGTGGCAGGTGAATGCGCATGCACACACAGCTACATTTGTAAGAGCAGTGGGTATGTGCGCCCACTGATTGCACAAATGGAGCTGTGCATGCGCATGCTCACCCGCCGCTTCCATGGTCGGGTTTTGAACAGGCTACTGCCTGGTAATGGGCCACAGCCTGGAGGTTGGGGGGCCCTGGTCCATATTGAGAGCAGAGCAGAAATGCTGATAAGCAAACAAACAAATCCCAAAATATCCCTTTAACATAAAGCAAAATCACAGGAAAAATCAACTTGGGTTGTACATTCAGATAGATGTTGGTCTGCATATGTCCTTTGATCAGAGAAAGAGTGTTGTGTCCTGTCGGTCGCTGGCTCCTCCAGCAGCTGAATCAGGGGAGGAGGAGGAGTGGGAGTCAGGGCCAGCATCAAGGCAACCTAACCGCTCTGAGCGGGAAGAGGGAATGGAGCTGTCAGAGAGAGAGACAGAGGTGGAGCCTGGGCCGTCCGTCAGCCCTCAGATGGAGAGTAAACAGCCCCCAGGTCTAGAAGTGGCTGATGAGGAAGAGGAGGAACAGCTGGGTCCAGTGCTTGATGCACGGATGTGCAGAAGGCAGAGGAGAGGAGAGCAGTGGAAATCTGTGGGCCGATCCTTGGGATGGAAGATCCACCGCTGCTAGTGAAGCCCTACCTTAACTCTGGGAATAAAAGGCAGGGGTGGAGATGAATAGATGTGGCAGACAACTATTCAGCTCTTTGCCGGACAGCCTGCATGAGAGATAAACTTTTTTGCCTGGGTTGCTGGTGCTCCTAATAAAGGAATCATTGATTTAACTACAGAGGGTTTGTCATGTTGGGGAGCTAGGTCAGAACAAAGGGTCTAGCACAGGAGTCTCCAATCCCCAGTTTGTGGACTGGCATCAGTCTATGGCATGCAGCAAACAAGTGAAGCCCCATCTGCAGGATATAGGCAGCATGTGAGACCACACCCCCTCCAGTCTCTGGAAAAAACTCTCCCCATGGTCTTTGGTGCCCAAAAGGTTGGGGCCACTGGTCCAGCAAGTAAGGAGGAGAATCAGGATCCTTCATGGTCTTATTTCCTATTCTTAGGAAATGAAAGTGGCACAAAGTTGTATTATTTAGAAAGGTGTCCACCTGTTCAAGGAAATAAGTAAGCAAGCTGGGCTCCTAAACAGCAACTTCAGGGAAGAGAACTGGACTATTAAAATTTGTTGCAAAATCAAAACCAGAAGCACACACAGATGACTGAGTTCTTCTTCCATGAAGCAACACTTAAAAGTAAAACACAAGCAGCTTTTAGTTCAGAGTTCAGAGAGAAAGAGTACAGAGTGGAGACAAGAGAGCACAGAGTGGGCTGAAGCATGCCCAGCCTTAAGCTTAAGTTCCAGTTTCCATTCTCTGCACAGACTCAGAAGTGGTTAGCTCCCATTGGCTGACTTAGTTGCTTTGCCTATTCATTGGCTGACCTTGTTACCACTGGCTCTCCCAGTTCATGAATATCTTAACATGGACATGAAGGCATAGAGCAATGTCACCAATTTGCATTCCAATAAGGGAAAGAGCCATGCCTGCTATCACAGATATTTGGGGTTCAAGCAGCCTCTTGTGTCAGCATGTTGTCCCATTACCTACACAAGATGCTCTCAAAAATTCCACGATGTCCGCTGGGTTGAATTGTTTTTTCCCCACCCTGATTTAAATAACAGATGAGCTCTTTGTTTTGCAAAGAAGAAGAAAAAAACCCCTACTTTGGTTCTTCAAAAGCTGCAAGGTAACTTTTTCAAACATTCTTGCATTATTTCTCTTCATTGGAAACTTTTTCACTAGAGACCAGAGGTGTCTTTTAAAGCAAAATTTATAATTTCCTAGCCTTTTTCCTTGATAATAACCTATCAGGATGTCAAGGGATTGATTAATTCAATGAATTATAATAGAACAGAAGCTGCTGAGGTCTGGTAGCAAACTCTGATTGATATTCAATTATTTTTTCACATAAGCATCAAATGATCTGAGCAGACTGTTTTCTGAAGTTGCATATGAAACTGTTTTGTGAAGCAACCATCAAGGAAAATGTCAGGCTGGCTAGCTCTTTGTTAGTTCTTTCATTACATTAAAACGGATGCAAAAAAAGGATGCTATTGACTAAAGGAAAAGTGTTTCCTTTGGCAGCCGTTGCTCTGATAGATATCTCATTGTGACATTTGCATCTCTCGTTATGATCGTTACCATTTTGATGAAAAGAATGTGTTCATATAAAGTGATTTGTCACAGGCGCCTGAGAGAAGCTGATTACATCAGTGAGGTGACATCAAAAGCTATTTTATTTCACTGGAAATAATTTGGAAGCCTGGCCTAGGAGGTAAGAAGCCCCCTGTATCAATAATAGCACACCTTGAAAACATTTTGCCATCTGTCTAAAGTCTCCTTATGTCTAGTCTATAGGTGACATGATAGCAGTGTTCCAATATTTGAGGGGTTGCCGCAAAGAAGATGGAGTGGTGGTTTAAACCTATTATTCAAAGCACCAGAAGGCAGAACAAGAAACTGTAGGAAGTTAGCAGCCACCCCAGGGGTGAAATCCTCCCGGTTCGCTCTTACCTGTTAGACATCGCACAGCCGAAGAAGCTGGTGGTGTTCACAGTGCGGGGCTTCCCCCGCCTGCTTCCCCCCGCCTGCCTGGACGCCGGCATTTGCGTTCTTTTGCCCTCTGTGCAAGCAGAACATTTTGCGCATGCGCAGAGGGCAAAAGAACGCAAATGCCGGCGTCCAGGTGGGCGGGGGAAGCGGGTGGGGGAAGCCCCACGCCGCGAACGCCACCAGCTTCTTCAGCTGTGTGACTACCAACAGGTAAGAGCGAACCGGGATGATTTCACCCCCTCCTGGAAAAATGAAATATCCTGGGAAATATTAAAAGGCAGAATATTATATACAGTAGAATATCCCTGGAAACATGCTTCTAAGCAGACAAAAGACTCATCTTACTAGCCCCCACCTGTTGTCAATGTGCCCGCTCCCTCCCACCCTTGCCAATGGGCCATCAAGGAATGGCCTAGCCCAGCTCATTCCCCCCACCTAGCCTGAAACAGTATTTTACATAACAAGCACCTACAGGAAGAACCATAATAGGAATCCCAAAGCCTTTTCATTACACCACATGGGACCTGGGAAGATTACATCAGTCAAGCCTAGTACTTGGGACAGCCCACAAGAGTTGCCCCAGCATGCCCCTGGGGGTCTGACAGCCAATGGAATACATTTCTATATAGGAACAGGAAACAGTTAGGGAGGGGCCCAAGAGAGAGTATAAAGCAAGGAACTCAGCATCTCTTCCTCCCTTTTCTCTGGACCCAACACCTGAAAACATGTGATCCACCTTTTCTGTTCAGGAGCTCATGCCATGTGCTCCTGTTCCTTTGTTCTCCATTAAAACCTTCTTTCCAAGCAACTTCCATGAATCCAGTGTTCTTTTTCCCCAATTGGAACAGGACCCAGAAGAATATTACTTCTAACAAAACAATGGATGGAAACTAAGCAAGGAGAGAAGTAATCTACAACTAAGGAGAAATTTCTTAACAGTGAGAACAATCAACCAGTGGAATGGCTTGCCTTCAGAAGTTATAGGTGCTCCTTCACTGGAGGCTTTTAAGAAGAGACTGGACAGTCACTTGTCTGGAATGGTATAAGGTCTCCTGCTTGAGCAGGGGGTTGGATTAGAAGACCTCCAAAGTCCCTTTCAACTCTGTCATTTTGTTATCTGTTCTGTTATCTATCTAGACTTCTCCATCTGCAAGGGGATTCCCACACGGCATTTTTCCTTGGGATTTCAAGGAAGCGTTGCAGACTATTAGTGTGACTATTGCAGATGGAAAGGCAAGCATTCTTGTCGATCGCTCATAACTAAATTTAACTAAATATGCCACATTCCATAGATGGTGTCAGATTGAGAGAGAAATAAAGATAAAAGTGCATAAGAGTTTTTCCCCCGAACAACACTCATTCAAATGTTCCCCCTACGTGTTACTTTAGATTGTGTTATCGTATAGTTATCGAAATGAAGGAGGTTCATGCATTGTTCATGTTTTTCACCTGGCTTGTAAATTAAATGAGTCCTTTCCTTTCCTTTCCTTTCCTTTCCTTTCCTTTCCTTTCCTTTCCTTTCCTTCTCCCCTTCCCTTCCCTTCCCTTCTGACCCCTCCCCACTCTCCTCCCCTCCCCTTTCCTTCTGTCCCTCCCCCAACGCCTCTCCCCTCCCCTCCTCTCCTCCCTTCCCCTTCCCTTTCCTCAAGACATAGTTTAGAAAAAAATTGTGTGTGTGTGTGTGTGTGTGTGTGCAATGGTTTGGAATCAGAGTTCAAATGTGTGCATAGGAAGGCGAGTGCACCCAAGTGAGCATCATGCAAATAAAACAGAGAAATGTAAATATTTTCTTAATTTTACAACACACTAATGAACGCGCATGAAGCTACTATAAAATATATTACGGTATGTGCAATTTGGCTTGTTAATCTGATACACCACCTATTCATGGCTGTAAGTAATCCAACTTCCACATATTCTCTCATATTTTTCCAGTGGAACATTCTCCAGATGTTTTGGCAACTTGACAGTACAATCACAGAACTTCAAGGCTCTCACTAGGTGAATATTTCATGAAGCATAATACTCGTCATGCTGTGGGGTTTCAGTGTAGCCATTTCTATAGACTCCTGCAGCCATTAAAATGAGGTCGCTGTTTACTTGCTTTTCTGAATTCTAGAGCATGACATTTGGGATTCTTTTAAACCTTTTTTTAAAAGAAAATACATATTATTAAAGTAACCTTCATTGTACAGCTCAACAAAAGGCAACTTACAATTGCATGAGTAACCCTGTCTTGTTTGTTTTCTGTTTGACTAACAGGACTCTAAGCCAGTGTTGGCTTCTGAGGGTAAACCAGATAGGAACTGCAACCAGGTGGGCTACTTCAGTGTTATTTTGAAATTACATTGACAGAATCTTGCAAGTATGAAAATATTCTCCCTCCCACCCGCCATCTTCTTTAGAGTCCAAGAAAGTAGGGAAAATATATTCTATGGTTGTCTATGGAGATTCTCAGTCATCCTTGTCAAGGTTGTCCCAAAGGTACTTTTTCAAGAGGCAGGTGGACTTTCTTGTTTTTCTTTGAAGACGTTTCACTTCTCCTCCAAGAAGCTTCTTCAGCTCTGACTGAGTGGTGGGGATGGAGCTGAAGAAGCTCCTTGGAGGAGAATAGCAATAGCAATAGCACTTAGACTTATATACCGCTTCATAGTGCTTTTACAGCCCTATCTAAGCGGTTTACAGAGTTCAGCATATTGCCCCCAACAATCTGGGTCCTCATTTTACCCACCTCGGAAGGATGAAAGGCTGAGTCAACCTTGAGCTGGTGAGATTCGAACTGCCGAACTGCAGTTAGCAGTTAGCTGAAGTAGCCTGCAGTACTGCACTCTAACCACTGTGCCACCTTGGCTCTACTTTGCGCCACCTCGGCTCTTTGAAGAGAAACATCTTCAAAGAAAAACAAGAAAGTCCAGTTGCCTCTTGAAAAAGCAACTTTGGGATATTCTATGGTTCTTGCCCCATCCACTATCCAGTTGTGGGCTAAGCTGTCTCTTATCCGACTGTTCCTTTAGCAGTGTCTCTTTGACCTGTCTCCCAAGATCTTTATCACAAAGCATTACAGTCAACCAGCCAGCTTCCAGGTGTTGCCTCCAATTCCATCAGCTAAACAAAGGGCCCAGGGCCAGAGACTGTTTAGAAGATACAATAAATGGGAAAGGAGCTATTGGGAAGGGATCTCTGGAAGGCAGCTCTAATCACAAGAGAGAGGATAGTGACTGAGCCAGATAGAAGTTTGAGTTGGTCAAATAGGCTTGATCTTACCAGAACTTAAATGAGCACTGTTCAGTTTCCAGGTGGCGCTTTTCTATTTTCTTAATTAATTTTCAAACTAATAGTAATAGCAATAGCACTTAGACTTATATACCGCTTCACAGTGCTTTACAGCCCTCTCTAAGTAGTTTACAGAGTCAGCATAATTGCCCCCAACAATCTGGGTCCTCATTTTACTGATCTCGGAAGGATGGAAGGCCACGTTAACCTTGAGCCAGTCAGGATTGAACTCTTGGCTGTAAACAGAGTTAGCTGCAATAATGCATTCTAACCACTGTGCCACCAGGGCTTAGTCATAAACTAGGGTGAAATAGCACTGTATGAAAATGTATTAGCAAACATTTTATTGTTTATAGATCTTACACATCTTGCAAGAGCCGAGGTGGTGCAGTGGTTAGAGTGCAGTACTCCAGGCTACTTCAGCTGACTGCTAGCTGCAGTTTGACAATTCAAATCTCACCAGGCTGGTGAGGCTCATCAGCCTTCCATCCTTCTGAGGTTGGTAAAATGAGGACCTAGATTGTTGGGGGCAATATGCTGAACTCTGTAAACCACTTAGAGAGGGCTGTAAAGCACTGTGAAGCGGTATTTAAATCTAAGTGCTATTGCTATTGCTATTTTGCAATTTGCCCTCAGCATACAATCACAATTGAGCCCCAAATTCATGTCGCTAAGAGAGACATTTGTTAAGTGAGTTTTGCCCCACTTTACAACATTTCTTGCCGCAGTTGTTAAGTGAATCACTGCAGTTGTTAAGTTATAACACGGTTATTAAGCGAATCCGGCTTCCCCCTTGACTTTGCTTATCAGAAGGTCGCAAAAGGTGATAACACGACTCTAGGACACTGCAACTGTCTCTTTGTTTATTTTCTTCTCTTCACCTTTAAATGTGTTATGCACATTTGCAAAGCTGGAAAGTGCATGTCAATTTACCCGGTTTGGAGATATCTTATTGTCATGTCAGAAAGTGCTTTTGCACAAGTCTCTGTAAAAGCAGATCAGATTACAGATTATTACAGATTATTACAGATTACAGATTATTACAGATTACAGATTATTACAGATTACAGATTATTAGAGTTGGAAGGGACCTTGTAGGTCATCTAGTCCAACCCCCCGCTCAAGCAGGAGTCCCTACACCATTTCAGACAAATGGCAGTCCAATCTCTTTTTGAAAGTCTCAAGTGTTGGAGCTCTCACAACCTCCGTAGGCAAGCTGTTCCATCAGTTGATCGCTCTCACTGTCAGAAAGTTTATCCTTATTTCCAGGTTGAATCTCTCCTTGGTCAGCTTCCATCCGTTATTCCTTGTCTGGCCTTCTGGTGCCTTGGAGAACAGCCTGACTCCCTCCTCTCTGTGGTAACCCTTCAAGTATTGGAACACTGTTATCATGTCACCCCTGGTCCTTCTCTTCACTAGACTGGCCATGCCCAGTTCCTGCAACTGCTTTTTGTATTGTTGTATAAGTTTCCTGTCCCCTAATCATCCTGGTTGCTCTCCTCTGCACCTTCTCTAGAGTTTCGACGTCTTTCTTGTAGTGTGATGACCAAAATTGGATGCAGTACTCTAGTTGTGGTCTAACTAAGGCTTTATAGAGTGGTATTAGTACCTCCCTAGTCCTAGATTGTATCCCTCTATTAATGCAATTTAGGATTGCATTGGCTTTTTTGGCTGCCGCTGCACACTGCTGGCTCATGTTTAGCTGGTTGTCCACCAAGACTCCAAGATCCCTCTTGCAGTCACTGCTATTTAGTGTGGTTTCACCCAGTTTATATGTATACAGTATCTTTGGTTTTTCTTACCTAGGTGTAGGATTTTACTTTTCTCTGCATTGAATTTCATTTTATTAGATTGGGCCCAGTGTTCAAGTCTCACAAGATCCATCTGGATCCTGAGCCTGTCCTCTGGGATATTAGCTACTCCCGCCAGCATGGTATCATCTGCAAATTTGGTTAGTTCCCCTTCATATGCTTGCACTCATATTGCTATGAGTGCAAGCATGTTGTGCGACTCCTTCGCCAATACAGAACACAAATATAGTAAGCAGAACCCTCTTTGCACCGATGTGAGATTTCTTCGTATTTCACACCTTCCCTACCGAGACCGCCTTTGTATTTCACACTTACTCTATAGGAATTACTGGGAGAGCAGGAGGCTAAGTTGCCGTAGAGCAGTGCAATCAATTTTGCGAGATGTTTTATAGGTTTGAGTGTGTTATGCTCTCAACAGCAGTGTGAGATCGCTACCTTTAGATGCTGCCGATGATGTTGCAAGACCGCCACTGCAAACCTCTCCATCAAAGCGAAAAGGAGTTTTTGTTACTGATGGGATAAAACTCACACTTTCAAAACTGTTAGAGCAGTCAGTTAAGAGGGGGGAAAATGGAAATCCCTTTTGTCTAGTATAATAAACTACCTGTTGAAAAGAAAATAGATCTGCACTACGCTTAGTCCCAAGGCAGTGTCAATACTGCACCTAATATTTCCAGCAGTTTTTGTCACTCAAAATCTCATAACAGCTTTTCTTCAATCCCTCCAAATTCAATTATTTGCTTGTCTCTATTCATGTGCAGCCTTTTGATGCAGAAAAATTCAAAGACAATTGTCGAATAGCTGGATAAGACTCTCATTTCAGACTGGCCCTTTATATTGAGTTTTCCAAACTTGATACTATCCAGATGGTATCCTGCTAGTCAAATTAATTTTAAATGGCATTTTCGTTTAATGAATTTGCAAATGTGTTTACACTCATAGGAGACAGTCAGTCATTTTTTTCTATGGATTAAAAAGCATTTCTTTGACTTAAGGTAAGATCAGCTTCTTCGACCTGCTGCAGCTAGTAGAGAAACAGGATGAAAAGTGACTCATTTTTCGGTATAGCAGTTGAACCAAAAATAAAGATAAAATCAGGGTAGGCAACCTGGTGTTCTCTAGGTTTTATGGGGACTTCAACTCACATTAGTTTCAATCAGCCTAACTAGGGCCAAGGGACTGTATGTGTCAGGCTTCCAAATACTAATCCCATATCAAGCAAAACTCCGAGGTAGGTGAATTCCTCAAAGAAAAACTTTGTTGGAAATATCATATTGGCACAGATTTGATGAAAACTGACTCTGAAGGTTCCCACAGTTTTCACCTAATTAAAAGAGAAAGCTATGTTTTATTTATTTATTTATTTGTTTGTTTGTTTGTTTGTTTATTTATTTATTCATTCATTCATTCATTCATTCATTCATTCGTTTATTTTCGTCAAGCATGTATTAGAAAACCGATACAAGTATAAACATGATTATGAATACATGAGATGGATATGAATAAAAGGAAACATTAGGACAGGGACGGTAGGCACGCTGGTGCGCTTATGCATGCCCCTTAAAGACCTCTTAGGAATGGGGTGAGGTCTACAGTTGACAGTCTAAGGTTAAAGTTTTGGGGGTTTGGGGAAGAAACCACAGAATCAGGCAGTGCATTCCAAGGATGGACAACTCTGTTACTGAAGTCGTATTTTCTGCAATCAAGTTTGGAGCGGTTTACCATAAGTTTGTATCTATTGTGTACAGTACTCTTGTATTGTTTTGGTTGAAGCTGAAGTATTCATTGACAGGAAGGACCCTGTAGCAGATGATTTTATGTACTACGCTTAGTACAACCCCAAACAATCAGTCACATGGTCCAATCAAGATGCTGTCTGGTTGTCTGGTGACCTCACTCCTCCTCCTCCCATGGCCCAGATGTGAGAACATCCTTGGTTCCCAAGAGCTGCTGTTTAGAAAGTCAATGTGGTGCTTACAATTGAGCTAAAACAAAGACAAGAATTCATAATATTTCTCTTTAGGAGGACATGCTTTATCTTTTATCATAGCAGAGACTATTTCTGTCTGCCTGCCTATCTGTCTGTTTGTGTCTGACTGTCTATCTAACCATCTATCTATATATAGATGATTAGGGGGCTGGAGACTAAAACATATGAAGAACATTTCAGGAATTGGGTATATCTAGTTTAGTGAAAAGAAGGACTAGGGGTAACATGATAGCAATGTTCCAATATTTTAGGGGCCACCACAAAGAAGAGGGGTCATCTTATTTTCCAAAGCACGAGATGTAAGACAAGAAGCAATGGATGGAAATTAACCAAGGAGAGAAGCAACCTAGAACTAAGGAGAAATTTCCTGACAGTGAGAAAAATCAACCAGTGGAACAGCTTGCCTTCAGAAGGTGTGGGTGCTCCATCACTGGAGGCTTTTAAGAAGAGACTTGACACCCATTTGTCTGAAATGGTATAGGGTCTCCTGCTTGAGCAGGAGGTTGTACTAGAAGATCTCCAAGGTATGTTCCAACTTTGATGATTATCTATCTATCTATCTATCTATCTATCTATCTATCTATCTATCTATCTATCTATCTATCTATCTATCTATCTATCATCCATCCATCCATCCATCCATCTATCATCCATCCATCCATCCATCTATTGTCTATCTGTCTGTCTGTCTGTCTGTCTGTCTGTCTGTCTGTCTGTCTGTCTATCTATCTATCTATCTATCTATCTATCTATCTATCTATCTATCTATCTATCTATCATCCATCCATCCATCCATCCATCCATCATCCATCCATCCATCATCCATCCATCCATCCATCCATCCATCCATCCATCCATCCATCCATCATCCATCCATCCATCCATCCATCCATCCATCCATCCATCCATCCATCCATCCATCCATCCATCCATCCATCCATCTATCTATCTATCTATCTATCTATCTATCTATCTATCTATCTATCTATCTATCTATCTATCACAACCAATCCTTTCTTTTCTTGTTTATCTGCTGAAGAAAAGATCAGACTCCTTGTTTGAAGGGGACACCTGATGGGGAAGTGGTTTAACATGATTTCCCATTAGAAACTCTAGTGACTCAATTCCTAGAGTTCAGGAAGGCAAACTGTTCAAAAGGGAATAGCTGCAATTGGAACTCATTTCATGGAGAAATCAGATTGTCTTCCAATTGGGGGATAAGGGGTTTTCTTCAGGGTCCTATCCTTACTCCTCTGCTCGCAACAGAATACCTTATTCCACCAGACTTGAAATTTTGGGCTTAGATAACTTAGAGCTACGTCGCCTTCGATCTGATCTAAATGTAGTTCATAAAATCATCTGCCACAATGTCCTTCCTGTCAATGAAAACTTCAGCTCAACCGCAACAATACACGAGCACACAATAGATTCAAACTTATGGTAAACCGCTCGAAACTCGATTGCAGAAAATACGACTTCAGCAACAGAGTGATCAATGCCTGGAATGCACTACCTGACTCTGTGGTTTCCTCCCCAAACCCCAAAAACTTTAATCTTAGACTGTCTACAGTCGACATCACCCCATTCCTAAGAGGTCTTTAAGGGGCGTGCATAAGCGCACCATTGTGCCTACCATCCCTGTCATTCTGTCCTATTGTCCAAATTTACCTATACCTACTTTGCTTTTGTTTATCTTTGTATCATACCTGTTATCTTGTACACGTCTTGGCAAAATAAATAAATAAATAAACATAAAAAATAAATATTAAATGAGAACCTAAAAAACCCATGTAGAAGTGGGTCCCGCCCAAATTGTTTTTTTATTATTAACTTGTTGTAAATCTTAATACATTATATTGCTTTGATGCAATTATATTTATATAGCATTAGTTTTGTTGTGCTGCAGCTTTTTTGTTCTTAAATTGAATCGCTATTTCGTCTCTAACATTTTGCCTCAGAAAGTAGAGATTCAAGAATTCAATTACCTGGAACACAATGCTACTATAATAATATTGCCAATATGGTTTATTATATTCATACTCAAGCTTTCCTTCAAGCAATTCAGTATAATATATTTGGTTCCTTATCTTCCATTTTATTTTCCTAACAATTTGTGATGTAGGTGGGTCTGAAAATATCTGACCAAAATTTACCCAGTTAGCTTCATGTCTGAGGATGGAATTGAATCTGGGTCCCAGTAGCTCTCATCCAGTGGTGGGTTTCAATTTTTTTTTACTATTGGTTCTGTGGGTGTGGCTTGGTGGGTGTGACTTGGTGGGCATTGCAGGGGAAGGATACTGCAAAATCTCCATTCCCTCCCCACTCCAAGGGAAGGTTACTGCAATATCCCCATTTCCTCCCGATCAGCTGGGACTCAGGAGGCAGAGAATAGACGGGGGCAGGGCCAGTCAGAGGTGGTATTTACCAGTTCTCCAAACTACTCAAAATTTCTGCTACCGGTTCTCCAGAACTGGTCAGAACCTGCTGAAACCCACCTCTGCTCTCATCCAACATCTTAACACTAGCCACATTGACTTGCTGAAATCACAGCAGTGTTTTTTAAACTTGACAACATTAAAATTTGTGGACTTCAACTCCCGGAGTTCCCTAGGCAGCATCCTGGCTGGAGAATTCTAAAAGTTAAAGTCCACTCATTTCAGAGATGCCAAGTCTGAAAAACACTGAATTACACCATGGAAATTTTTATAGTACTCACAGAAAAATGCTAATATTATATTTAAACGCAGCACTGCATCATAATTCTCCTCTCAACTCATTTAGGAACAATTAGTCTAAGTGAATAAAAAAAAGAAACTCTCACATAAAACAGAGACACATGGCTCTGAATGTATCTTTGAAGAATGTACTCATACTTTTCATTAAAAACAATGAACTTCCTTATTGTACTTCATTAAATGTCGGTACAGCAGATGCTAGTGGGGCAATTTGTTGTGTGGGAAAATTAAGGGACATATGACTCCCGCTCCTCCTCCTCCTCCTGGTCTGGGTTCAATTCAATTATAATTTTGAAAGTTCTTCATGGCATAGGACCAGGTTATCTGAGGAACCATCTCACCCCAAAGGGATTGGCCCACCCCACTCACTCCAGCAGAAAGGGAAGGTTGCAAACTGCAAAACCCATTGGTCAAGGAGTTTGGCCAGCAGGGTCTAGGACAGGAGTGTCAAACTCAATTTCATTGAAAGCCACATCAGGGCTGTGTTTGACCTTGGAGGCCCGGCCTGGCATGGCCAGCTTGATGCCACTTACTTGGCATGGCTGACTGGGTGGGCATGGCCGACTGGGTGGGCGTGGCTAACTTGACATCTCTTCCCAAACTGCTGGCATGTTTCCTCTTCACACTGGGTAGACCAGGCTGAAGCCACACTGGCCAGATGTTTCCTCTTCACATTGGGTAGAGTGGGCCAAAGTGACGTGGGCTGGCCCCTTACATTTTCCAGGACAGCCCTGCGGGATGGATCCAACCACATTGCGGGATGGATCCGGCCCACAGGCCTTGTGTTTGACACCCCTGGTCTAGGAGAAGATCATTTTCTGCTGTGAACAGAAAATGTCCCTTTGGAACATCTTGCTACCGGAGGTGAGATCTGTTGTCCTCCCTCTTAACCCTTTGGAAGGGCCTTAGAACTTGGCTCTGCTGGTTTGCTTGGGGCCCTGGAAGTGGCTGGTAGAGTTCTATCTCCATATCATTCATGCAACCTAGCTCCAAACAACCCACTTTTCAAGAAATAAAGTCTATGACTATTTGATTTATTATTATCTATGACAAATGTATGTATCCATGAACACATTGAAAACATAGTAATCTGCCCAACTTCAAGATCACAAACAGCAACACAAAGAAATTTAAACTGACTATCTTGGATATTGGGTAATTAAATCTCCCTGGAATTACTTAAACAAAGTCTAGGACAACATGAATCCCTTGGAAGCCCTCAGAGCTACCTACAAAAATGTCCAAAATGTTCCTAATACATAATAATACCACAAAGGTATTCTCATTTAATGTAGTGGAATGCTGTATATTTCTTTTAAAAAAATTATCCGAGGAAAAGACACTTTCAGTGAGTTTTTTTATGGGTGACATATGATAATTCTACATTTATTTAGGTATGAATGTGCCCTAGGTTTGGTGAATGTCTTTCATGGCTCAATTGGCTTTTTAGCAATCTGCAGCCTTCCTATATTATTTTTAAACTCAGAGGGTGTGACTATATGTCACAGAAGCCAATGCTAGCAATAAAAGCAACCTCAGTATTACCACCAAGATGAATTCAAAAGGAATTCTCAAGTAACCTGCAAGGATAGCCCAAAACTCAATAAAACAGAAGTGTCTCCATCATGGAGAAAATGAATTTTGAGAATTGCAGGGAAGAGTTCAACTATTTTTCTTCTCCCATAACCGCTGTGTACCAAGTTTTGCTTGGCATTATTTAATGGATCACAGGAGCATGATTTGGGGAGAAAATGGCATCTGGAATTGTCCTTCCCATGCGCAGTCCTGTCTGGGTAAATCACCAACCAGCTCATGAATGTGTTTGTGCATTTATGAATACAGAGAAGGCTTTGAGTGTCTGTTCTGCCCAGAACTTTTATGAATCTGGCAGCCTTGGGATCTCCCTAAACAAACAAACATTTGTACTAAGTATGATGCAGAGAATGGAAACAGCTTATTTGGTTTCCCCGACTGCTTTTAGTACCTGATGATTGTTGATAGCCTTTTGATATGGTTATTTTCTCTCCCAGCATCTCTGGATGCTTTTTTTTAACCCATCAAAAGCAGAACAATAACATAAAAGAACAAAGAGGTGTGCATCCAGAGAAAGAAAAACTATGTTAAACAAAACCAAATATTATGGGGCTTCACCAACATTGCATTGTAAAGCCTGGGAGAAGGACCAGCTTTTCAGTACCTTCCAAAACATTATCATGGGGGACATTTTGTGGATCTTTGATCCCATTCTTGAGGGCAGGTGCTGTTTATTTATTTATTTGTGAGATTTATATACCGCCGCACAGTGCAAGCACTCTCTAAGTGGTTTACACCAGTAAGCAATGTATATTTATATTGCCCCCAACAATCTGGGTCCTCATTTTACCTACCTCGGAAGGATGGAAGGCTGAGTCAACCTTGAGCCGGTGAGATTTGAACCGCTGACCTGTGGATCACAGTCAGCTAAAGTGGCCTGCAGTACTGCTCTCTAACCGCTGCGCCATCTCGGCTCTTTTTTTTCCAGAGTCTTATTAGACAATATTATTTAAAGGAATCATATAATTGTTGCCTGACAAATAAAAAATGTCAGAGGTAGGGGGTCCCTCAAGAAACCTGTCCCTATGCAATGAAGAGCTTTATAGATAATAATCAGCACACTGAATTGCATCTAGAAGCCACCTGGCAACCAGTGCAGCTCATAGACCAGTGGGGTCATATCAGCATAGGGTGACATGCCTGTTATTGTCACATTCTGGACCATCCACAGGTCCTGAATGGCTTCCAAGGACAACCTCATGTAGAGTGTGTTGCAATAGTTCAGTCTTGATGTCAGGAGCACATCGGTGATTGTCGGAAAGTTTTTGTTATCTATGTAGTGATTCTAGTTTTGGAAATCTGATATTGCACACTGTGACATATTCTTTTTTTTTACAATTTGTTAATTTTATTTCATATATTTACATCACAAATATGCCGTTTCATTTTCTCAATAATAATACAATAATCCTATACATATTTTCTATTTCATTAATACAATCATTATATTTTATACCATTGAGGCTGCTTTTGCCATCCCTTACTTCCCTTTTTTATTTCCCACAAATCTTCTCTCTCTTCTCCTCCCTCTACTCTTCTTACTTTCCTTTCCCTCTCTTCCGTCTTTCTCTACATCTCTTTCCTCTCTCCTACCACTCTTCTCCTTCCTCCTCTTACCTTCTCTCCTATCTTCTTCTCCCCTCCTTACCCTCCTCTCCTCTCCCTTTCTTCTTTCCTCTTCACCCTTCTCCTTCTCTCCTATTCTACTGTTGTGTTCTTTTATTCTAATAAATCTCAGGGTGGCCTTCCAGCAGTCTCGATTTATTATTTATTTAACGCCTCTTTTTTCTTTTCTATTTCTTCTTCACATTTTTCACTTGTTAATATATTCTGTTTTTAATGTATATTTGTCTCATATAACTTTTCTCTATTTCCCTTCCATCCCCACTCTTCCATTTCGAGTGTGTCATCTAATGGGAAGAATAGCTTTAATTAAAATGAATATTTTGCCAAGAATCTTATTCTTAT
Organism: Diadophis punctatus similis; assembly: GCA_023053685.1. Lineage (NCBI taxonomy): Eukaryota > Metazoa > Chordata > Lepidosauria > Squamata > Dipsadidae > Diadophis > Diadophis punctatus. The sequence goes on along the minus strand of JALIGW010000003.1, from coordinate 8,875,138 downwards.
TCCAGACAATACCGGTAAAACTGGAGAGAAAAAACACACTGTGACATATTCAAAGCCTTGTTTTGCTCACATTTAGAGGGTTGGTTGAAGGCTTTCATTGGGTTGAAGGTGGATCTTTTCTTTCAGTAATCATATCTGGGCTGTAACAATGCAGACAAACACTTGATGGCAGTCAAAACAGTTGCCTATCTCTTTGCTGCCATCTGGTGATTCTTTAAATTAAGAGGGGTCCTTGATGCTCTCAGAGGGATGAGGTTGCACCAGGGGTGAAATGCTACCGGTTCGGCCCAGTTTGGGCGTACCGGTAGCAGCCGCCGCCGGTGGTTCAGAGAACTGGTAGCAGCAGCAGCGCGAGGCTCCGCCCACCTGCCCGGATGCCACCATTTTCTTTTATTTAACCCTCTGCGCATGCGCAAAGCCTTCTGCGCATGTGCAGAGGGAAAAAAGTGCGCGCTTCTGAACCGGTAGGGCAGGTAAGTATATTTCACCGCTGGGTTATACTTCTACACTTTGGAAAAGAAGAAAAGAATCTCCCCAGAAATTTAATCCATTCAGCTGATTTCTCACAAGCTATTAAAACTGACCCAAAGGAGCTTTTTCAAGAGGCAACGGGACTTCCTTGTTTTTCTTCGAAGACATTTCGCTTCTCACCCAAGAAGCTTCTTCAGCTCTGTCCTTCTTGGATGAGAAGCGAAACGAGTTCAAAGAAAAACCAGAAAGTCCAGTTGCCTCTTGAAAAAGCATCTTTGGGACAACCATGACCTGAATGACTGAGAATCTCCGTAGACTATTAAAACTGAGTTATTTCAGCGAACTAAGAGGTGGAGGGAGGAGTTGACATCATCAGACAGGTAGATTTTCCCCCCACAGTTATTGAAACAAATAATTAGTAATTAATGATTCTTTTATCATAAATATTTTATTGTATTTATATTTATATACAGAAATGCAACTGAGAATCTTTTTTGACTGGCTTACAAAGCTAATAAATAAATACCCACTTCTTCAGGTTCAACTCTGTGCTTTTAGTGACCTATTACATCATCACTTCAGTTTTGTCCCTTTGATGTAGTTGGAGGGGGGATTGTAAGTGGTCCAACTTATCTACCTAGTTAATGATCACCATATACAGTACGAGGGTGAGTCAAAAAGTAATGCCATTTTCTTTATTTCAGGTGAAGTTTTTGATAAAAAATACCTGAACTTTTTCCCAGTTATAAATTATTGTATCATTTATGTTCTGAAATATTTTGTTTCTTACTTTTCAGGTTTGTAGACTCGCAAGGATAAGTCAAAATGACTGCCTCCTTAAGAGTTGCATCAAAAACAAAGAGCAGTGATTGAATTCCTTGTTGCTGAGGGGGAAACCCCTGTGAACATTCACAGACGATTACAAAATGTGTTTGAGGACAATACTTTAGATTATAGCAATGTATGCAGGTGGTTTGAAAGAGGGTTTGAGAGGCAAACATTATTCCAGTGACAAGAAGTAAAAACTGCAGCGAAGAAGTGGCTCAAAGAACAGTCAACAAAGTTTTACGAGGCAGGGATACATGCTCTCATTCGAAGGTGGAACATTGCTATTGAGAGAAACGATGACTATGTTGAGAAGTAGGGATGTGATCCACAGAGGACCAGCTTTATTTTGATTATTTATTTATTTATTTATTTATTTATTTATTTATTTATTTATTTATTTATTTATTTATTTATTTATTTATTTATTTATTTATTTATTTATTTATTTATTTATTTTAGCAATTCTTATATGCCGCCCTACTCCCGGGGGACTGATGTATGCTACATGTTCCTGTGTTGGTAATTATACCTGTCCTAAAGAAAATGGCCTTACGTTTTGACTCACCCACCACACATGCTTGCTTTTGAATCAGTATTAACTCCTGGTGACAGTCTGGACTAATCTATGCATTTTTGGGGGGGGCAAGGTTTTTCAGAAGTGGTTTGCCATTGTCTTCTTCCTAGGGCTGAGTGAGAGGGACTGGCTCAAGGTTACCCAGCTGGCTTTATGTCCAAGGCTGCATTAGAACTCACAATCTCCCGGTTTCTATCCTGCTGCCTTAATCACTACATCAAACAAGCTTTCTGAAATTATGCTTACCTAATTTTTTTAAAAAATGTTTGAGAACAAAATTGCATCCTTTCTGAGTAATGCTCGATAAGTAGTTAAAAACAACACTCCCCTAGGTTCTTTCTGGGTGGAATACATGGATCAAAGTCCTGCCACAAATGTATATTAAGGAAGTTGACAGGAATGCAATAAACATGCAGAGAAAAAATGGCTAACTCATTCCGCTCCATCTGCTGTGTGAGATCTAATCTGTCTGAATAAGCAGCAGGTGTCAGATTTGAAAGAGAGAGAGAGAGAGAGAGAGAGAGGGAGGGAGGGAGGGAGGGAGGGAGGGAGGGAGGGAGGGAGGGAGGGGGGAGGGGGAGGGAGGGAGGGAGGGAGGGAGGGAGAGAAGCTTTGATTGTTTTTGTCTTTTGGGTCTCATTCTATACATTTTGCTAGATTGCATTACGGATGATATTTTGTAGCACGCAAAACTGGATGGAGGAACAAAAAGCGATCTAGGACTCTTGGTGGACAACCAACTAGATATGAGCCAGCAATGTGCAGCGGCAGCCAAAAAAGCCAATATAATCCTGAGTTGCATTAACAGAGGGATACAATCTAGAACTAGGGAGGTACTAATACCACTCTATAAAGCCTTAGTTAGACCATAACTAGAGTACCAGTTCACCACACTACAAAAAAGACATTGAAGCTCTAGAGAAAGTGCAGAGGAGAGCAACCAGGATGATTAGGGGACTGGAAACTAAAACATACGAAGAGTGGTTGCAGGAACTGAGCTTGGCCAGTCTGGCAAAGAGAAGGACCAGGGGTGACATGATAACAGTGTTCCAATACTTCAGGGGCTGCCACAGAGAGGAGGGGATTAGGCTGTTTTCCAAGGCACCTGAAGGCCAGACAAGGAATAACGGATGGAAGCTGACCAAAGAGATTCAACCTGGAAATAAGGAGGAACTTTCTGACAGTGAGAGCGATCAACCAGTGGAACCGCTTGCCAGCGGAGGTTGTGAGAGCTCCAACACTTGAGACTTTCAAAAGGAGATTGGACTGCCACTTATCCGAAATGGTGTAGGGACTCCTGCTTGAGCGGGGGGGTTGGACTAGATGACCTACAAGGTCCCTTCCAACTCTAAAAATAAACTAATCTAATTCCTTCTAGGAACAACTGAAAAAGCACATTCTTGGGGCTTGAGTTCAGAAGGACACTTGTTTTGAAGCACTTGTTGAAAGGAGCAATCTAGTCAAATATTTCTCAGGGTAAAAATGTACAGCATGGATTCACATTAGGTCAAGAGCTACAGAAGTGGGGAAAAAATTGAATATTTCCATTCACCCTAATTGGAGTGGGAAGGTTGCCTTCATATGGTGAAAGCTGATCAGGAAGTCACTTAAGATCACACAATGTCCAATTTGATTACAGAATTCAGGAACTAGGATATAATTTTTTAGAAACAGTGAATACTAAATAACAACTGGAAAGCCACTTTGTTGTAATGGTTAAGGCATCAGGCTAGAAACCTGGAGACTGGTCCAATTCCTCTCTCTCAGCCTTAAGAAGGAGGCGGTGGAAAACAACTTATCTCAACATAAGGGAAGGAATAAGACACCACCTATCTCCTGTCTACAACACAGTCCTTTCAACAGTTCCAAGAAGATATATCCATTTGCTCTGATTCTGGTGACCCTGAGGGCACAGATAAACCCCCAAGTGGCCTTAATGGCTCTCAGAGAAAGTTCTAATGACCAGATGACTGCAAAGAAATGTGATTCTTCCATTCCCCACTCCAGGGGCGGGTTCCTAATTTTTTTACTACCACTCTGTGTGTGTGGCTTATTTTGTGGGTGTGGCTTGCCAGCCATGTGATTGGGTGGGCGTGGGCCTCAGGAGCTTGGCAGCGGCCAGAGAAGCAAGGGGGGGCATTGCCCACCTGCAATGCAGCCCCCTCAGTGGGAGCAGCAAGACCGCGGCAGCGGTTCTTCTAGGAGGCTGCTTCTCCCCATTCGATGATCCTAGGCTCCTGCCGCCTGTTCCCCCTCCCCTCAGCAGCTTGAGAAGCCTCGAACATGCAAAAATGCCTGGGATCATCACTGCGCATTCGTGGTTTCTCGGACTGCTGAAGGGAGGGGAATGGAGATAGCTCCTGCTGCCCTGTTCTTTCAGCATCTCACGCGCTCCCTCAGCCATCCTCCCCTGCTTGGACTCACTGTTGGGTAGGAAGGCAGCGCATGCGCATGCGCAGTGCCGGAAGCTCGGCTTCTGGGCATGCGCAGAAGAAAATTTTTTTAAAAAGTAAATTTTTTTTAAAAAAGTGGCGGCGCCCAGGCACCGGCAACCGACCGCACTGGTACTGTGACGTCACCAGCAGGCCGCTACTGGTGCTATAGAGTGGACTGCACAGGTAGGAACCCACCACTGCCCCACTCCCCTCAGAAGTAATCCTTCCATCTCTCCCACCATCCTGCCAGAACTAATGAAGCCTTTTGGATGAGAAGTGAAATGCTGTCAAGGAAAAAACAAAGTAAGTCCAGTTTGAGCAATCATGACCTGCATGATTGAGAATCTCCCTAGATAGCTTCCAAAAAACCTTGCCAAGAAAACTGTGGTGACTTTTCCACAGTCTCTGAGAATCGGACATAGAATAATAGAGTTGAAAAGGACCTTGGAGGTCTTCTAGTCCAACCCCCTGCTTAGGCAGGAAACCCTACGCCACTTCAGACAAATGGTTATCCAATCTCTTCTTAAAAACTTCCAGTGTTGGAGCATTCACAACTTCTGGAGGAAACTTGTTCCACTGATTAATTGTTCTAACTGTCAGGAAATTTCTTCTTAGTTCTAAGTTGCTTCTCTCCTTGATTAGTTTCCACCCATTGCTTCTTGTCCTGCCCTCAGGTGCTTTGGAGAATAGTTTGACTCCCTCTTCTCTGTGGCAACCCCTGAGATATTGCAACACTGCTATCATGTCACCCCTAATCCTTCTTTTCATCAGACTAGACATACCCATGATTGAACAGAAAAAAATAATACAGAAAACAGTTTTGGATATGATAAACACAAATGTGTAATAGTGTGGCTATAGGCTCATAGATGTGCATATTTGCTTTTATAACGTTCATTCACATAGGCACTTGCACATGTACACACACCCCTGTGTGGCAATCATTTAGTTTTAAGCGTCAGCTTTATCTACGGAGAATCTGCATTTGTAATGCTATGTCAGTTTATTTAGTAAAAAGAGAAATAGCTTGCTTTCAGTACAGAGAAAATAATGGAGATGAATATCAATAATGTATTTATGTGCTGCCCAATGACAATGCATTTTGGGCTTCCTTACAATAGCAGTAACATTAAAATATAAGCACCAAACAACAAGTAAAAAACAAAGAAACGAAACCACAGCAGATTTCAACGTATTATTCACAACATGAAAGATTTAAGAGATCTTAAAGGGCTGAAATAATAAACAGCTCTCAGCTGGCTAGTGAAAGGACCACAGATTAATTGCCAGATGAAATTCCCTGGAGAAGATAATCCACAACTGTGCTGCTCCCCAGCAAACACGGTTTCTTTGTGCTGTTCCATCTTTGCCAGTATTCACCACCGAGACACAGCATGGTTGATGTACTTTTATGTCATGTCCTCTGGAGTCTCCTTTGACACCTCCGATAGCTGGAAGCAGCTTCTGTGCAGGAGGCCAGAGTAACTCTCAGAAACAATATGAAGTGAAGTGTTCCATAGATTTAGAAGCAGGGAACAATATCACTTCACAAAACAGGTTCAAAGAGGTGTTTTGCTCAAAGACGTATTGTAATAAAATACCTCTTGAGAGCTGTGCACAGACCAATTATTTGGAAAACATCCCTAGAAGGAATTCTAAAGGTGATAGTTTAAGCCTAGACATTGTCCCAACAGAATAGAAGTTTTCTCTCTTCTGTTTCATGAATTCACCCATATCTTATGTGCTCCTTGGAATAAAGTAGGAGGTAGGATGGTATATAACTACATTAACTAATCAACTATCAAGTAAAAGTAATACCAACTTAGGGTCTATAATATTTTCTTACTGATTGTGTGGGCGGGCTGTTTCCAAATAGCTCACACCTTAAAGTTCACCATGACCAGACTGTGAATGCATATGTGTCAATAGGAGTTTAACTTTAGTATAGATCAATGTTTTTCAACCTCAACAACTTTAATCCCCAGCCAGTATGCTGGCTAGATTTGCCTAGGCTTTAGAGTTCCTTCTATGGACATTTTTCAAATAATTGGACTGTGCAAAGCTCTGAAGAGGTATTTTGTTGCAAAACTGAATTCTGGAAGTTGAAGTCCACACATGTTAAAGTTGTTGAGGTTAAGAAACACTGCTGTAGATGCTTAATAAATATCTGTAGCGACTTCTACATCCTGCTTAGAATTCTGATGTTGCTTCATATAACACGTTTAAAGATAAGCAAGTAGCACATAAAAGTTTTGTGGTGCCTCTGATCTTTCAGATATGTTTGCATGTCCAAGTAGTTAAAAATAAAAGATTTATGAAGAAAAAAATATTTTAAAGATTCAGTAAATTACTTAAACCTATTGAAGTTATGCAGCATACTTTGTACAGCAAACTCATTTAAGAACACATGTCCAAACTCACTTCTTCCCCCCCCCCCTTATTTTTTACCCAGTGTGATTTTAATTGGCTGCATCATTCAGTATGCATCATATGTTGCATGCAGAGATAAGTAGAGGAGAATTTGGTCCTGCATGGGTTCTTGCTGAAATGGACCCACTTATCAGGAGAAGGTAGAGAAAGGAAGAGAGAATTAAATTATTGAAAAAGCCTTGTAAAAATCTTTCTTTAAAATGGAAGTGTAACAGAAACTTCCTCTTCTGAAGTCCTTTATTAAGCCCTGAAACATCTTGTCTTCTATCTAAGAAGTTTGCATGCTGAATGTAATGCTTGTTTATTGGCCACCATACTTTTGTAGATCTGGTAATCTACAAAAGTACGATGGCCAACAAACAAGCATTACAGTTTTCTTCCTACTAGAAGTTTATTTGCCACTGGTGGTGCAGTGGTTAGAATACAGTACTGCAGGGTACTTCTGCTGCCTGCCGGCTCCTGCAATTTGGCAGTTTGAATCTCACCAGGCTCAAGGTTGACTCAGCCTTCCATCCTTCCAAGTTCAGTAAAATGAGGACCTAGATTGTTGGGGGGCAATATGTTGACTCTGTAAACCACTTAGAGAGGGCTGTAAAGCACTGTGAAGTGGTATATAAGTCTAAGTGCTATTGCTATTGCTATTTATTTATTGTCCAGATCAAACTGCCAAGATGAGACCACTTTTTTTGGCTTTGTCATTGGCCAGAAATAAATCACTTTCAGTGCTTTCTACTGATAATCAACAGACCAATAAAGGGGCCGGACTATTGCTATTTTTTTTAATCCACTAACCTTAACACCAGATCAAACTGAGAAGCTAAGGTTAGTTGATAAAAGACATAGCAATATTGGCTCATATTCCCTCTTTCACTGTAAAAGATGAGCAAAAGAGCAGTAAAACTATTGGTGTATACCAGTGATGGCGAACTTTTTTTTCCTCGGGTGCCGAAATAGTGTGTGCGCGCGCTATCGCATGCACGTGCGTGCCCACACCCATAATTCAAAGCCCCCCACTTGCCTCACCCCCTCTGCGCATGCGTGCACGATCCCCCCACTCCCCCATTTCCCGACTTCCAGTGGCCCCGGTAGGCCCATTTTTCGCCCTCCCCAGGCTCCAGAGGCTTTCTTGGAGTTTGGGGAGTGCAAAAACGCTCCCCCCGCCATCCTGGAGGCCCTCTGGAGGCTGAAATCGCCCTCCCAGAGCCTCTGCGCAAGCTAAAAATCAGCTGGCGGGCCCGCACATGCGCGCTGTTGCTGAACTAGGGCAACGGCTCGCGTGCCAGCAGACATGGCTCCGCGTGCCACCTGTGGCACCCGTGCCATAGGTTCGCCATCACTGGTGTATACGTTATGGCTAACTGTGTAATGGAATCACAAGGTTCACTGATTTGGGAGAGTTTAATTGATTGAGAGCTGACTAATTGAAAAAAATATCTACATCACAGTGGGAAGATTCCCCTTCATGAAATAACATTAACTCCGGCATTGCAATGAATTCAAAACCATCATCCTCTTGTAGCCACCCTGACAAAAATCTTGAAACGTAATCATGATTTTGGCAAATCTCTTTCTCCAAGGGAACCATCTGATGCCCCTATTGCTAATTGAGGAAGGAAAGGTAGCATATGGAGTAGTACTCTTAAAACAAATGTCTTGGCAATATGTTCTTCAAGGCAAAACGTTCTTCATATTTGAGAAATGAGGAATGTTGTGCTACGTTCTCACAATATTTCCTCTAAAGCAAAGCAGTTGCTGGGGTAAATCACAGCTGGAAATAAATGTCAAAGGAGTCTTATGACATGAAGATTTAGATCTGATTTCAAAGTCTATACTTTGGAGCACATGGGAATGCTGGAATGCAGCGCTGGTTGGCAACTCATTAAAGCAACTGCATCTGTCTCTGGGTTCACGTGGGAGCTTTAATGACTCACTGACAGGTGATGCCTTCACACTCCTGTGCATTCTGAAGCAAGCTTTAATACCATAAAGACTTATACATTTGGCAAATGGTTTAGTTTGGAATCTGTTTTTCTGGATGCTCAAAGAGGAACATTTTCTAGCTGGACAAGGTGATGGCACCCAAGATGCAAAGTTGGGGCACAGTGTTGGAGTGTGCATATTCCAGAATATCTAGGTTAGATTCCACTTCAGTGATTCAGAATCTCCTACATTTTGGTTTGTTTCTGAAATCCTCTGATTTGATATTGATTGATTAGAATTGAATAAATGGTTACTTTCCTCTATAGCCGTGATGGCGAACCTATGGCACGAGTGCCACAGGTGGCACGCCGAGCCATATCTGCCGCCATGCGAGCAGTTGCCCTAGCTCAGCTCCAGCGTGCATGTGCGCGCAAGCAAGCTGAATTTCGGCTCCCACAGAGGCTCTGGGAGGCATTTTCAGCCTCCAGGGGGCGAGGGAGGGCATTTTTGCTCTCCCCAGGCTCCAAGAAAGCCTCTGGAGCCTGGGGAGGGCAAAAAATGGGCCTACCAGACCCACCAGAAGTCAGGAAATGGGGCAGCCGGGAGTCATGCGCGGGGAACGGGGCAGCACGGGGGGGTGTCGCGTGCTCATGTGCAGGGGGCGGGGCATCTGGGGGCATTGAATTATGGGTGTGGGCACGTGTGTGCGTGAGATAGCATGCACACGCACACTTTCGGCACCCGAGGAAAAAAAGGTTTGCCATCACTGCTCTATAGCATAACACAGTTTTATACTGCTTTCAGAAACAAGAGTAACTGATATAGATGAATTTTTACATTTTGATTTTTAAAAACTGGAAAATTTACCCAACTTTTGTGGGTGCTTGGTGGAAGAACTGGATGACATTTATATAGTATTGACACTTCTGAATTGATGAAATCTGCCAGGTTTTATATGATAAGGCTCATGGATTTTTGTGAATGAACTTTACTTTGAGTGTGGTAGCATCTGACAAGAATGCTCTTGTATGAGGAGAGAATTCTTATGAAAATACCATACAGAATAAAATGACCACAGCCAAAAAAAACTGATCGGGGGTGGGCTTCAAAATTTTTAGCAAGGGGTTCTCTGCCCGGTTGCTGGGTGGGCGTGGCCATGGTGGACGTGGCCTAGTTGGCCTCCTGCACCATGGGGGGGGGGCATTTTTGCCCTCCCCAGGCTTTGGAGGCTTTCCTTGAGCCTCCAGGAGGGCGAAAACTTCCTGAACTTCCGGTAGGCCTGTTTTTCGCCCACCCAAGCCTCCGTGCATGCCCTGCACTTACCTGCATCCAAAATGGGCCACGTAGGGACTCCTGGAAGGGGAGGGGTGGGCGAGGCGGGGCCAGCCAGGAGTGGGATTTGGGGGTTCTCCGAACTGCACAGAATCTTAGCTAGAGGTTCTCCCGAACCCCTGCAAACCCCCAGCAGTCCACCCCTGAACCTGATGTGTTGGTTACAGAAAACAATCTTCAGATTTGTGAAGGAAGTTGTTAACTTCCCTTTCTGTCTTTCTTTCCTCAGAAAGAAATCTGCTAATTTTCAGACAGATACGTGCCAATACTAGGAGTTGTGAGGAATAGAACACATTAAAGTATTTTTCTATGTATTTCTTCAATGTGTTAGAGAAATTTCAAAAACGTTAAGACCACACTTAGAATACTGCATCCAGTTTTGGTCACCATGTGATAAAAAAGATGTTGAGACTCTGGAAAGAGTGCAGAGAAGAGCAACAAAGATGATTAGGGGGCTGAATTCTAAAACATATGAAGAACCGTTGCAGGAATTGGTATGTCTAGTTTAGTGAAAAGAAGGACTAGAGGAGACATGATAGCACTGTTCCAATATTTGAGGTACTGCCACAAAGAAGAGGGGGTCAAAGCTCTATTTTCCAAAGCTCTAGAAGGCAAGTCAAGAAACTAACTAAGAAGATAAGTAACCTAGAACTAAGAAGGAATTTCCTAACAGTGAGAACGATCAACCAGTGAAACAGCTAGGCTTAAGAAGTTATGGGTGCCCCATCACTAGAAGCTTTTAAGAAGAGACTTAAGTTTTATTTAATTTTGAGGAAATGTAGTGTGTTGTAACTGATTGAAATGGGGAGGAAAGATTCTCTCTTTTTTTCCCCTCCTTTTTTTCTTTTTTTCCATTTTTACTAGATTACATATAGATTATATAAAGGATAGATGTTTAGTGGTGTAAATTACCAGCCCGAGATATTGAACGGTATTTGATTAGTAATACGCTTGCTTTTTTTTTCTTTTGACTATGTTTTAAAAAGTTTTGAATAATTAGGAGTTAAAGACTCAAAGAAATGTGGAAGTTAAGAATTTCTTTTTAACTTAGTTTAAATTTATTTTATTGAATATTATGCCCTGTACTTTCTCTGGGAAGTCCGGGGGGTGGGGGGAGGGGAGAGGGGGGGGAGGGTAAGGGGGTGGGTTGGGGTCAGGGGGGAGGGGGGGGAGAAAAGAGAAAAATGTTTGTACTTTGTACTTATAAAACTTTTTGAATAAAAAAAAAGAAGAGACTGGACAGCCATTTATCTGGAATAGTATAAGGCAGTGATGGCGAACCTATGGCACGGGTGCCACAGGTGGCACGCGGAGCCATATCTGCTGGCACGCGAGCCGTTGCCCTAGCTCAGCAACAGCGCGCATGTGCGGGCCCGCCAGCTGATTTTTAGCTTGCGCAGAGGCTCTGGGAGGGCGATTTCAGCCTCCGGAGGGCCTCTGGGGTGGCGGGGGGAGCGTTTTTGCACTCCCCAAGCTCCCAAGAAAGCCTCTGGAGCCTGGGGAGGGCGAAAAATGGGCCTACCGGGTCCACTGGAAGTCGGGAAACGGAGGAGTGGGGGGGTCATGCACGCATGCACAGGGGGGTGGGGCAATTGGGGGGCTTTGAATTATGGGTGTGGGCACCCACGTGTGTGCGATAGCGCGTGCGCACACTATTTCGGCACCCGAGGAAAAAAAGGTTCGCCATCACTGGTATAAGGTCTCCTGTTTGAGCAGGGGGTGGACTAGAAGACCTCCCAGGTCCCTTCCAACTCTGTTAGAGAAATCACAGAAATGTAAGAATCTCTTAATCTGTTAAAAAAGATGGAGAGTAGAAGAAGAAATAGAAATAATTTGTATATAGTGGCAGTGGCCTAATGATTTGAATGCCAAGTATTTTCCCAGAATATCCTCCCAGGGTCAAGAAACTTCAGCAAACTCTTGACCCTGTAGTACCTTGAAAAATGTATTGGCAGATAGCACTGAGCACTGGAACAATCCTGCAATAAAATGCAAATGTACAATATCTACGGATGGAAGCTGACCAAGGAGAGATTCAACCTGGAAGTGAGGAGAAACTTTCTGATGGTGAGAGCGATCAACCAGTGGAACAGCTTGCCAGCGGAGGTTGTGAGAGCCCCATCACTTGCGACCTTCAAAGAGAGACTGGACTGCCATCTGTCTCAAATGGTGTAGGAACTCCTGCTTGAGCAGGGGGTTGGACTAGATGACCTACAAGGTCCCTTCCAACTCTAATAATAAATCTAAAAATCTGGTGATTGAATTGAAGATTAAACAGATAGTTGAAGCTGAGTGGCCATTTGTGACAGCAGGAATGGCAAATGAAATATATTACTCTCAGCAGCAGCTTCCTATTTCTGTCTACTGAGAAGTAAAGACCACCAAGTTCAAGCTTATGTACCCTTAAACAAATAGACTTAAACATCATTACTAGTTTTATTACTTTTAAATTGCTCAACAGAGGAATTCTCCAGTAGCATATTTCATGATCAGCAGAAGGGATGGAAAAGAATTTTTTTTGACATGCAAAGCCATGAAACCAAATTCTGTCTTTTTGCCAGCTTCTAGAATTTAATTGAAATTTTGAAGGCACACTGAATGGATCACCTGCAGTCACAAACTTCTAGCTATTAAAGCTTTCCTGCAAATAATTGAAAATGCTAAAGACATAATTGAAAACGCTTTGCACAAACACCAAGCACCTGGCCATGTATTTCTTAACTTTACATTCTCATTCCCCCCCCCCCCCCATACTTCTGTGGAATCCTGAGAACTAAGGATATTTCTCATTTTCCATAACCAAAGGAAATGGCTAAGCAGTGCAACCAACTTTCTTGCACTGATGAAGTGATGATTAGCAACAAATCCCAGCAGGATATTTATATTAGCCTGCTGCAGAGATAAAATCTTTTTGCACTTTAAAGACTAACACATTAACTATTGCAAAAAGTGCTTGGATTGTGAGCTGTGATTCATGGGAATAAATTTGCTAGTATTAAATACTGCTGCCGCTATTTTTTTAAAAAAAAGAGGGAAAAGAAATAAAACCTCTCATTGAGTATTGACTTGAGTTACACCTTACCATTCATACAGAAATGCTTCTTATTACGCTCTGCCATTCATACAGAAATATCTGAAACAGAATGCTTATTTTATTTATTTGTAACTCTTTATTATTATTACAAATAATTCAAGGCAGTGAACACATTCAGCACAACTCACCCTGTCAAAGACCTTGGAATACTCATCTCAAATGACCTAAGTGCCAAAGCCCACTGCAACAACATCGCCAAAAAGGCTTCAAGAACTGTTAACCTAATCTTACGTAGCTTCTTCTCCGGTAATATCACACTACTAACCAGAGCATACAAAACATTTGCCAGACCAATCCTCGAATACAGCTCATCTGTCTGGAACCCACACCGCATATCGGACATAAATACATTAGAAAGTGTCCAGAGATACTTTACAAGAAGAGTCCTCCACTCCTCTACTCGCAACAGAATACCATACGCAACCAGACTTGAAATCCTGGGCTTAGAAAGCTTAGAACTACGACCTAAGCATAACTCATAAAATTATCTGCTACAACGTCCTTCCTGTCAATGACTACTTCAGCTTCAACCACAACAATACACGAGCACATAACAGATACAAACTCAAAGTGAACCGCTCCAAACTTGACTGTAGAAAATATGACTTTAGCAACAGAGTGGTAAATGCCTGGAACTCACTACCTGACTCTGTGGTTTCGTCACCAAACCCCCCAAAACTTTACCCTTAGACTGTCCACTGTTGACCTCATCCGATTCCTAAGAGGTCAGTAAGGGGTGTGCATAAGTGCACCAGCGTGCCTACCGTCCCTGTCCTAATGTTCCCGCTTATCAGTACCCATCTTATGTATATAAACAATGTTATATCTATGTATATTACCAACATGTACTTGACAAAAATAAATAAATAAATTAAATAAATAAAACTTCTTCCTCCTATTTTCCACACAACAACTGCCCTGTGAGGTGAGTTGGGCTGAGAGAGAGTGACTGGCCCAAGGTCACCCAGATGGCTTTCGTGCCTAAGGCAGGACGGCTAGAACTCACAGTCTCCTGGTGACTGGCCCAAAAATCACCCAGCTGGCTTTTATAGCTAAGGATGGACTAGAATTCATAGTCTCCTGCTTTCTAGTCTGGTGCCTTAACTATTGGACCAAACTGGCTCTCAGTTATATTCTTGGGTTATAGAATCCAAGAATAGAAAGAAGGTGAGAAAGACGCACACAGTGTATGGTGCAAAGTAAATGACTGCTCTCAAACACCCCCTCCCCCCCAAAAAAAGATGGACTAACCTTGTAAGAGGAGAATCATGACAGTTTATGATAGCAAAAATGTGAATCTAATAGCACCTTTTCTGTTTAACACATTTTATTAAAAGGCGTAACCATCTGATGAAGTGAGCTGCAGCTCACGAAGTTTATGCCTTTTAATAAAATGTGTTATCTCAGAAAAGGGGCTACCAGTTTCCTAATAAACATGGACCAATATTTATTATTCCTAGTGTGGGAAGCCACCCCCTCCTTTTTAGAAGAATGAAATATTTTGAGGAATATTTTAAAAAGGCAGGATAAAATATTTCCCCTAAAAGAGAAATAAAAAATCTTAAGGGAGACAGAAACTCAGAGCCCCAGCTCCCTGTTCCCAGCAGATAATTTGTGCCCATTAAGAAAGACTGGGCCAGCCTATCTACAAAGCAAAAGACCTTCAGCTCAGGGTGACGGGATTAAGACATGACCCTTCAGGACATAATAGGATTAACCCACTAAGATACAGAGCTCACTACATTGCACAGTCTCCTAAGGACATTGCATCACCCTCAGAAACTGTAAGCAAACTTAGCTCAGACAACCTATAGAACCAGCTATGACCCCTACATAACCCCTACATGGCCCCATGGGAGTCTAACAAAAGCCAATAGAATAGATGTTCTTGCACAGGAACAGGAAGCTGAAATGCAAAGCCCAAGAGAAGGTATAAAACCCGCTCAGTTTCAACTCCATGTGGTCAGCTATCCAAAATCATACCTGCTTGGTGCTTCTGCTTCATCAATAAATGGACCCTCTTTCCAATCAGCCTCCAGCCTCCATTTTCTCTCCAGAACCTTTCTCCTGGCTTGGAACTGAACCAGATGGATATTTCTTCCAACACTAGTGAGCAGTAGAATATCCAGAAAATAAAATGTTTCTGAAATAAAACCTCAGTGTAGGTCTCAGTAAATCTGGTTTTTGACCTTCTTTCTTGACCGAAATGTTTCTTTCAAAAGATTCTGCTCTAGCTTGCTTTAACCTGCAAGTCTAACTTTTTTTCTTTTTTGCCCAGGTACAAATCCTGCAGATTTCTCTTCCGAATTAGCTGACTCACTTATTTGCTGTAGGTCCAAACCCAGCAATTTTACACCAATGACTCTTCGTAGGAATCCTGGAATTCTGCCATGTAGCTTAATAATATTGTTGCCTGCTCCACCAGGCAGGCTTTTATCAAAGAGTAAAGTAATAATCAGAAACAAAATACAGTGCAGATATAAAAGAAAGCCATGCACACCTAATATGCTAAAGCTAGATGGAGCCATCTACTTAGCCTAAGATGTTATCTGCCCTAACCCCCAAAGAGAGGTTACTGTGTGTGCCCTTCAGTCTCTATCAGAGCTTTGAATGAACCTCACATCAGTCAGTTGAAGATGCATCGGCCTCAGCAGTTGCAAAAAATTCTGATCCTGTGACAAAACTGGATTTGTCTTTAATTCAGCTGTGTCAAAATCTTCCTCACAGTCACTTAAAAGTTTCTTATCCTGTGAAAGAAATCCCAATGTTTCTGCCTTATTCCTAGAGTACCTGAAGACTTTCAGATTCCTATTTTTTGAGCTGATTTTGATTTGAGGCATGTTCTCATCTTTATTGTTGTTGTTGGTTTTGGTTGCAGACTGTTCCATATCTTGGTAGACTCCTGGCTGTTGATACTGCCTAATTCTTATTGGGTTCCCCATTATGATTGTTCTGTCCTCACTACACGTTACTCTCTGTGCAGCTTGATGTGCAGCTAAATCCACCTATTCTCCAATAAAATAGACCGTGTGCATAGATCTAGGTGCTTTATTAAAGGTATAGGATGGTGAAACTGGGGAAAAATAGAAATACATACAATAAGAAATACAAAATAAGCAGTGTTGAGTTGCTGGTGAGCGTAATGATTAACAAATACAGATAAATCTAAATCTCGCCAGCGATATTGTGTTTATGGGATGTGGATTTTTGTCCTCAGATGAACATGTGCCACGGATTAGGCTGGATTCTTCCTGGTGCTTCTGTTTCCTTCCGAATGCTAAAGGAAATGGAGTCTGGCTTCCCAAGATGCACTTGTTTTGAGAGTGAGAGTTTATGGGTAAAGGGCTGGGTCAGCTTCCAAACAGTAAAGATTGGAATTTGGCCCCAGCCACTAGATGGGGCCAGAGAACAACAACAGTACATACATAAATTATATCTTGGGGTATGACAATGGTACTTTCCTTGTGATTTAATGTTACTCTGGGAAACTAAGAAACTTATAGCAATAGCAATTAGACTTATATACCGCTTCACAGCCCTCTCTAAGCAATTTGCAGTCAGCTTATTGCCCCCAACAATCTGGGTCCTCAGTTTACCCATCATAGAAGGATGGAAGGCTGAGTCAACCTTGAGCCTGGTGAGATTCGAACTGCCAAATTGCAGGCAGCCGGCAGTCAGTAGTAGCGTGCAATACTGCATTCTAACCACTGCGCCACCACTAATTTTATAGATTAGAAACAGTATTGTTTATGTACAGGCAGGACAGATAGTATATAATAATTATAATCTGATGTGCCACTCTTCCTCCCCAATATAAGAATTTTATTCTCCTGCCATGGGAAATCTACCTCATTTTTCTCTTCCACTGAGAATAAAGGTTTCCCCATCCAGTCGTATTCAACTCTAGAGGGTGGTGCTCATCTCCATTTCTTAGTTGAGGGAGCCAGCATTGTCTGAAGAGACTTTGGTGGTCATGTGGCCAGCATAACTACATGCTGAGTTGCACAGAACACTATTACCTTCCCATGGAAGTGGTACCTATTTATCTACTCACATTTTCATGCTTTCGAACTGCTATGTAGGCAGGAGCTGGGACAAGTAACAGGAGCTTACCCCATCACATGGAGCTTGGGTCTTAAACCTGGGCTGCCAGCTTTCCAACTGACAAGGTCAGCATCTTTAACCACTGAGCCATCACGCCTCCTTTCCACTGATAAATTATTATACACACACACACACACACACACACACACACACACACACACATATATATACACATATATACATATACATATACATATACATATACATATATATATATATACACATATACATATACATATACATATACATATTTAGTCTCCCTTTATTTTCATTTATCAGCAAAAAATCCTACATATATATATATATATATATATATATATATATATATATATATATATGTATGTATGTATGTATGTATGTATGTATGTATGTATGTATGTATGTATGTATGTATGTATGTATGTATATGTATATGTATATGTATATGTATATGTATATGTATATGTATATTCATTTATCAGCAAAAAATGCTACAAATAGTGTGTCGGCTATAGAAACTGCCTCGATGGTCCCAGAGAGGGGTCGAAAGGCAAAAGAAAGCTGTGATGCTTTCTCCCATATTTGGGTATACCAGGATGATACAATAGAAAAACATATATAACCCTTTCCTGGTGAAGAGCTGATAGGGAATAGAGCCTGTGGCCTAGTGGCTAAGCTGCTGCCTTACAAAGCAGGCGGCCCAGGTTCAAATCCCAGTAAGGGTATGGCTATCTGACAAGAGCTAAATAGCTCGAAATAGATCTATAATAGTCTCCCTTTATTTTCATTTATCAGCAAAAAATGCTACACACACACACACACACATACATATTGCTGGTTTGCTTCATATCAAATTGAATAACAACGTTAGAAAAAAGTGAAGAAATTATTGGCACAATGCTAATCAGATAAATTACTCAGTTGCAAAGAAATTGTGGATGCCCATGACTCAAATACTTGTTTCCTACACTACTTTTCATCATTGACTGGTCTAAGTTGAAATTGATCCATAAAAACAATACGTAACTTAGATCATCTCTCCAGGAAGGAATCAATAGCCAATGTTATCACAAGTTACAAGATCTAAAGCAGTGGTTCTCAACTTTCCTAATGCCGCAACCCTTTAATACTTCTTCATGTTGTGGTGAACCCTAACCATAAAATAATAAAAATATTAGGAAACTCAGGGGTGGGTTCTAACTTACCTCACTGCCGGTTTGCTTCCTCCTGCGCTGCGTGGCCATGCCTTGTGGGTGCGCGTGCGCTTTGCATGTGTACATATGCGCAGTGCCGAATTTTTTTAAAAAAATTGCAAAAAAAAGCCGAAAACAAGATGGTGATACATGTGCAGTGCCGGAAATTCGACTTCTGCGCATGCTCAGAAGTTCCCATGGTACAGATTTTTATTTTTTTTTGCAGTAGTCTATTTGCATGTGGGTGGACCTGCCTGGAGACGGATGAGGAGCGGTGTCTCGGTTCCTAAGACCATCGGAAATATTTGTTTTCCGATGGTCTTAGGCAACCCCTGTGAAAGGGTCATTCAACCCCCAAAGGGGTTGCGACCCACAAGTTGAGAACCGCTGATCTAAAGGAATAAGCAGGGTTTATACTCTTTGTTGATTTCTCTCTTGCTCTTATCATTTTTAAAAAAATCCAACTCATATAATCTATCCAGGTAGTAATTATAGTTGACAGCTCTTTAAAAATAAGCAGGATCTCCTCCTTTTGTCCTTCTCCACAATCCCAAGACAGGATCTTACTGTCTAACAGCTTCATTCTCTAATATGCTGTTTATGAACATCAATATGCTTGCAAACCCATCTCTAGCACTGTTGGATATCTTGTCTCTCATGGTTTTATTATTATTCTTAAGTTTCTTTTGATATTTTTAAATCAAAGAACACAGTAATGATGGTAATATAAAACCACATAGGTAATTATTTCTGAGCTTCCTTAAAGTCAGCAAAAAGATAGCAATAACAGTAGCACTTAGCTTTACATACTGCCCCATAGTGCTTTACTCTCTGGACAGTTTACAATGCCAGCATATTGTCCCCAACAATCTGGGTCCTCATTTTATTGACCTCGGAAGGATGGAAGGCTGATACTCGCATGAAGATACTTATATTCAGATGCTTTCGATGAAGAATATACAGTATGCCAGAACACCACTCCTGAAGGAGAAGTTGACAAGTAGTAAAATTGTTGTAAAATTTCCTGTGAGAACTCTTGGCAGTCACAGTGAATATGTACATGTAGGAGATATCAGAATCGTCTCCAAAGTGTTTTTTTTTTAAAGGCAATGGGACATTTTTTGGTTTTTGCCTTGAAAACATTTCACTTCTCACCAAGTTCTGAAGAAACTTCTTGGATGAGAACTGAAACATTTTCAAGGAAAAACCCCCAATAAACTCCCATTGCCTTTTGGAAAAAGCACTTTTAGAGAGAACCATGACCCGGATCAGGATTAGAATAAAGCTGAAAGGGACCTTGGAGGTTTTTTAGTCCTGACCCCTGCTCAAGCAGGAGATCCTATACCATTTCAGACAAGTGACTGTTCAGTCTCTTCTTAAAAACCTCCAGTGATGAAGCACCCACAGATTCTGAAGGCAAGCTGTTCCACTGGTTAATTGTCCTGTTAGGAAGCTTATCCTTAATTCTAGGTTGCTTCTCTCCTTGATTAGTTTCCATCCATTTTTTTCTTGTCCTGCCTTCTGGTGCTTTGGAAAATAAATTGACCCTATTATGCTGCTTTTATGTCCCCACTAGCCAGGGGTGGGTTTTACTTACCTTCGCCGCTGGTTCGCATCGTGATGTTTCGCGCATGTGAGTGCGTCCTATCGTGCGATTTGGCTTCAGTGCATGCTCAGAAGCAGGAATTAGCCAGAAACACAGCTGAGGAGCTCATCAGCTGTGCTTCGGGCGAAGAAATAAAGGACAGAATTCACCCGTGGGCGGCCGGGCGGGAGAGCCCTTTTTCAAGCCGCGAAAGGGAAAAAAAAAAAAGATGGCGGCACGCACAGAACGGCACTGACAGTGACATCATCAGTGGGTCGCTACTGGTTCGGGCGATCCGGTCCGAACCGGGAGGAACCCACCCCTGCCCCTATAGCAATAGCACTTAGACTTATATACTGCTTCATAGTGCTTTACAGCCCTCTCTAAGCGGTTTACAGAGTTCAGCATATTGCCCCCAACAATCTGGGTCCTCATTTTACCAACCTCAGAAGGATGGAAGGCTGAGTCAACCTTGAGCCTGGTGAGATTTGAACAGCTGAACTAGCAGTAGCCTGCAGTGCTGCATTTAACCACTGCGCCACCCCTAGCCCTTCTTATCCCCTAAACTAGCCAAACTCAAATCCTGCAACCATTCTTCATATGTTTTAGTCTCCAGGCCTTTAATCATCTTAGTTGCTCACCTTTCCACTTTTTCCAAAGTGATGATTAAGAATCTCCATGGACAAGATATCAGGATTGTTTTGTGTGAATTAGGCTCATTCAACTAAAATGGATTATATTGGGGAATAAAAACGTTTTTAAAAAAATTGCTGAGAAATTCCAATTCAGGTATTCTCTAAAGAAATAAATGAGCAACTCTTCCTGCAAGATAAAAAATTACAGATTAACTTGGAGTGCTGGCATTATTTTACAAGGAACAGATGTGCTGAAAGGAGGTGAATTAAAAACAAAACAACATTTTGATAGAGCCAGGCAATAAAAGATGGTATGCCTGCTTTTTCTAACCCAAATGGGCTGGTGGAAACAACAATTATGGAAATAACTATGCAGAAATGGAAAAAGAAAAAGCACAAATGCTTTCTGCATCGCCCAAAAAGTTCCCTTTACATAACCAGCCAACATATTATGATTGATTGTTTGCTACCCGCAGAGCAATTAGCTTATGCTTCGTTTACTGAGAGCCAGCTGACACCACAGAAGTATCATATCCTAGTACCACATGTTCTCACTTGAGGCACATACAAACATGTTTTGGACACATTATGTGAAAAACCTGCTCCTTAAGAAGTCTATATGCTGAGAAACAGAAAGATGGGGTTTTTTTTCAAAAAAGTAAATGACTAGGTTCAGAACATTTTAGAGGTGTCCTTCTCTTGCCCCCTTCTTTTCACACTATAAGTTCAGACTGAGAAGTCTTTCTATGACAGATATACATTTGGCTTCATAAGAAAAGAAGAAATACAAATAGCAATAGCAATAGCAATAGCACTTAGACTTATATACCGCTTCATAGTGCTTTACAGCCCTCTCTAAGCGGTTTACAGAGTTCAGCATATTGCCCCCAACAATCTGGGTCCTCATTTTACCCACCTCAGAAGGATGGAAGGCTGAGTCAACCTTGAGCCGGTGAGATTTGAACAGCAGTAGCCTGCAGTGCTGCATTTAACCACTGCACCATCTCGGCTCAAGAAAGAAAGAACAAGCAATTTAGAAAATGTAAATATTTATTTATTAATTTATTTATTATTTGTTCTTCTATGCCGCCCTACTCCCGAGGGACTCAGGGCGGCGTACAACAATTTTATGAGAACACTAATAATAAACAGCAATTTAAAAACAGCAGTTAAAAATATACAAAAAGTTAAAAAATATTCACAATCAGCCGTACCAAGGGGGGAATTCAGATGGATTTAGTCTTTCCCCCCTGCCTGCAGGAAGAGCCATGTCTTGACGGCTTTTCGGAAGGCCAGCAGGGTGGGGATGGTTCGGGTCTCTGGGGGAAGTTGGCCCCCTAGGGCCCGCCAGCCGGCATACATATAGGGATAGTATATTTGTCGATACAAACCGAAGTAAGCTTATTGTATATATGGGGAAATTGTACCCCTACATGTTTGTTTTGTTTACGTGGGTGTTTTATGTGTATTTAATAAAATTTTATGAAAAAAGAAAAAGAAAGAAAAGGGATTTCCAGATACCCTACCTACAAGGATGGAACTCCCTGTCTCAGAAGTCTGGGTTGGCACCTTCATAGATGGTCTTCCACCAATGGGTCAAGAAGACAGTCTTCTGTTGGATCTCATTTGTTCCTAGGAAATATGTCTATGGAGACTCTCAATCTCCCAGTCATGGTTGTCCCAAAGGTGCTTTACAAAAGGCAACGGGACTTTCTTGGTTCTCCCCCACCCCGGAAAACATATCACTTCTTATCCAAGAAGCTTCTTTGGTTCTGAAGTTCTGAAGAAGCTTTTTGAATGAGAAGCAAAATGTTTTCAAGGAAAACCCAAGAACGTCCAGTTGCCTTTGAAAAGCATCTTTGGGATTCCTAGGAAATGCTTATTTCATTTAAAGGTCATGTTACTTGCTTTGCCTTCTTGATATTTTGTTTAATTATTGCATCATTTTTTAACCTTTGAGGCTTCCCACACACTTTGTATTTATATTTTATACTGATTTTAATTGCTGTTAGCCATATGGGTTAGAAAGGTGGGGGGTTGCTTTTTTATAAAGAAATGTACTGGTTATGTCACTCAGGAATAAAAAAAGAAAGCTGGGGTGATCCTTTCTTGTCAACATATCTTATCACATACAGGGAAGGAGGAGGACAGAGAGAGAGAGAGAGACAGAGAGAGAGACAGAGAAAGAGAGAGAGAGACAGAGAGAGACACACACAGAGAGAGAAACAGAGAGAGACAGAGAGAGACAGTGAGAGAGAGAGAGAGACAGAGAGAGAGACAGAGACAGAGACAGAGACAGACAGCGAGAGAGAGAGAGAGAGAGACAGAGAGAGAGAGAGACAGAGACAGAGAGAGAGACAGCGAGAGACAGAGAGAGACAGTGAGAGAGAGAGAGAGACAGAGAGAGAGACAGAGACAGAGACAGAGAGAGACAGTGAGAGAGAGAGAGAGAGACAGAGAGAGAGAGAGACAGAGACAGAGAGAGAGACAGCGAGAGACAGAGAGAGACAGTGAGAGAGACAGAGAGAGAGAGACAGAGAGAGAGACAGTGAGAGACAGTGAGAGAGAGAGAGAGAGAGACAGAGAGAGACAGAGAGAGAGAGAGACAGAGAGAGAGAGACAGAGAGAGAGAGACACAGAGAGAGAGAGAGACAGAGAGAAACAGAGAGAGACAGAGAGAGACAGTGAGAGAGAGAGAGAGAGAGAGAGAGAGACAGAGAGACAGAGAGACAGAGAGAGAGAGACAGAGAGAGAGACAGAGAGAGAGACAGAGAGAGACAGAGAGAGACAGTGAGAGAGAGAGAGAGAGACAGAGAGAGAGAGAGAGAGAGAGACAGAGAGAGAGAGAGAGAGAGAGAGAGAGAGACAGTGTGAGAGAGAGAGAGACAGTGAGAGACAGTGAGAGAGAGAGAGAGAGAGAGAGAGAGACAGAGAGAGACAGAGAGAGAGAGAGAGAGACAGAGAGAGACAGAGAGAGAGAGAGACAGAGAGAGAGAGACAGAGAGAGAGAGACAGAGAGAGACAGAGAGAAACAGAGAGAGACAGAGAGAGACAGTGAGAGAGAGAGAGAGAGAGAGAGAGAGAGAGAGAGAGAGAGAGAGAGAGAGAGAGAGAGAGAGAGAGAGAGAGAGAGAGAGAGAGAGAGATCTTTATTTTAGGATGCTCAAATTTCATTTACTACATTACCTTGGCTGGATCCATCTATTTCACATTAGGTCCATATATAATGCTAAACTATAAAGTGCATAAAGTAAGCTATGTTTTGACAAACTTCAATTGTTGGGTTCATAAATATACTGAACCAAAAACAGAAAAACAACAACATGGCTTGTTGTAAGACATGAGCACAACCCAAAATATCATACTGTTTTTTGTGTGAGGTGTCACCTAGGAAAAAAATCCTAAAATGATATTGAGAAGTAATTCAATAAATTAGAAATAGTGAAAGAAGTAACAAAAATGTGATTGAATGGAATGTTTAAAAGACTCATTCCCAAATATATATCCTATAATAAACCAAGTGAAAGTGAATTCTTGTATTTTTAGTTGTTATGATAAATGTCCGATTATAGACCCTCAAGACTAGCGAAGATATACCCCAATTTAAATTTGACCTGTTGGAAATGTAAAAAAAGAGCAAGGCACCTTCTTTCACACATGGTGGTTGTGCCCGGAAGGGAAGAAATACTGGAAGAGATACAGAATTGGTTACAAGAATTAGTAAGGTTAACAGTAGAATTCACTCCAGAACTCTTTTTATTAGGAATATTTAAAAGACAATATGACAAAAATATTAAGTATTTGATTTTACATATAACAACCGCTGCTAGGATTGCATATGTACAATGTTGGAGAAACCAAAATACACCCACTGAGAGTCTGATAATGAAAAAAATATATGAATGCGCAGAGGTGGACAAATTAACAATAGAATTTAAAGGACAAAAAGAATCAGATTATTATGGAATATGGGAAAAGTGGTATGATTGGATTGATGATAGAAAGTTGAAGAGAAAGTGTGGGATGAAGATGTAGAACTAGAAAATAGTGTAAGATAATGTATAAACTGTATAAATACAAAAACAATGTATACAAAAGGCTGTAGATCTGCTTAAATAATTATTGTGATATGTAAAATGTGAAAAACTAATAAAGATATTTCGAAAAAGCAAAAATAAATAAATAAATAAATAAATAAATAAATAAATAAATAAATAAATAAATAAATAAATAAATAAATAAATAAATAAATAAATAAATAAATAAATAAATAAATAAATAAATAAAATGGACACCTTTTTTGGTGTCCAGAAAAGGACTGGGATTTTATTTTTACTCCCTACAAAGGATAGCTTCAGTTATCACTTCCTCATAAGGAGTATGAACAGAATTTGGAATGTTATCTGTAAATGATCCAATTTGCTGTCTCAAAATAATCTGGAGCCACAAGGCACAAAGAATGCTGGATTAGTCTTTTAACGCTCCAGGGAAATATCTGCCTGCTTTAGCAACAGATAGAAACGTATTTAGATCCTTCAGTTATTATACAAACAAACAGCTGGTGTTTGTACAGTGTTCATTGCCGTGATGTTACATTGAATGATATCATGAAAGAAGAAGAGATTAAAAGATGGATACCAAACACTGACAAAACCTTAGACAATGAAGATGAACAACCAATAATTAAGTAATGTCTCAGCTGACTGCAGTTTATGTGCAGTGAACCAATAGACATTTTGCCAAGTGTAATCAAGCAAAGAAAATGCTTCTTAAAGTTCATGGTAGAATATTCTAAGCTTCCAGCAAAGTTTGCACAATAGAGGTCTGTAAGGAAAATAATTCTGTATAACTTAAATGTCCTTTTTCTGCAAAGATTATTTCCCAGCTATTTCACATCAGTTGTAATAGGTATAATTGCATTAAAGATGGACAACTCATGCTTTCATTGAACTTTTTGGGGTAGATTGATGGTATCCAAAGGATTGCCTTGAGTTACTAGTAATCTGTAAGGATCCTGCAAGTATTCCTAGTGTGAATTTAAATATATGGCCAGAATATTTACCAAGGGCACTAAAGTTCACAGGACTTTTGCATTCTCACATTATAAAATTGGTAGATTTTGCTTTTTTATTGTCCCAAATCTTGCATGTGTTCAGACAAAAACATCAAAATGTAATGAGGTTGGTTGATTTCATAAAATTCAAACCATTTAATAAAATTTTAAAGAAAGGTTTGCCCAGAACTGTTAGGTTTTCTAACAGTGAAGACAATTTACCAGTAGAACAGCTTGCCTTCAGACATTGTGGGTGCTTCATCACTGGCAGTTTTTAAGAAGAGACCGGACAGTCACTTGTGAGAAATGGTATAGGACAGTGATGGCGAACCTATGGCACGGGTGCCACAGGTGGCACGCGGAGCCATATCTGCCAGCACGCGAGCCGTTGCCCTAGCTCAGCTCCAGCGCGCATGTGCGTGCACGCCAGCTGATTTTTGGCTTGCGCGGAGGCTCTGGGACGATGATTTTGGCCTCTGGAGGGCCTCCGGGGTGGCAGGGGGGAGCATTTTCACCCTCCCCAAGTTCCAAGAAAGCCCCTGGAGCCTGGGGAGGGCAAAAATGGACCTACTGGGCCCACTGGAAGTCGGGAAATGGGGGAGTGGGGGGGTCATGCACTCATGCACAGGGGAGTGGGGCAAGTGGGGGGCTTTGAATTATGGGTGTGGGCACGCACGAGCGTGCAATAGCGCGTGCGCGCACTATTTTGGCACCCGAGGAAAAAAAGGTTCGCCATCACTGGTATAGGATCTCCTGTTTGAGCAGGGGGCTGCATTAGAAGATCTCCAAAGTCCCTTCCAGCTCTATTCTGATTCTGAAGAAATACTTCGGAACATACTTTTGTTATGCATTATCAGGCTGGCTGGAGCACAGGTGTTCTAAGCATGATCTCAATTATGGATTTTGCACTGAAGTTCCAATTCAAGAAAAGAAAAATGCTTCACATTTGCATTAAAGTCTTCTGGTCCCACATGACAAATATTTTTGGTTAGTTTTCTGGATAGGAAGTGGGTGTCCTGTCTTCTTCTGGATTTTAATTGGAGTTTAATATTAAAATTCAAGTAGTGACCATTATTTAATATTATTCAAATTCACTCCTAAGACATCCTGCTATTATTATCTCAATTTTATTTTAAAAAATGCCTCTTTCAGCTCATTCCATTCTGTGCTGGATTTGATATTATCCTACTGCTTGCCTGAAACTTTATAACCAGTCAGTCCAAATTCTGTCAGGTGGTGCAGATATTCAGATAATTAACTTAAGTAAAGACCAATTGATATGCCTTTCATTAAATTCAGGCCAGTTAAAATTGCTTTCATTAAATTCAGACCAGCTGAGATGGCTTTCATGCAGGTGCACATAAATCTTTAGCATCCAGGCTCATTGGAATCAAACAGAAAAATTCTGATGGGAACAACTGAATTGAACTGTTCAGACATTTGGATCAAATTGGAACTATTTCTGGAACTGAATCAACAACCAGAATCAGACTGGCTAGAAGATCAGCTCCAATTTATAAAGTCTTTTTTTCTTTGGTTCCTCAAGATGGAGACAAAACAGTCAAGGCAGTAGGATAATAACAGCATTTGACAAATTAGTACCTGTAACTTAGAGTCATGAGATGGGCAATAATACTGCAAATAAAAACAATACCAGGAGGATGGAAATTGATCCCCTATCTCCTTAAACTTCAGCCATGCATAGCTATTTAATCAATTTCATATTATTCAAGCTGATAGGAGATCATAATTATTTTACAGCTTTCCAACAATCTGTTTATCTAGCAGAAGTACAGCTACAGTTTTCCTGCAAGGTAATGAAATGATAAATCTGTCTTTACAGAACTAAACTTAAGCAGTTTATGGAGTTATGCTTGCAGTTTCAAGCATAATCAGTAAAGCCGAGTCTTGAATTTGAATGGAAAATGCATGTTGGTTTATTATTATTTAACTGATAAACTCCCTGCAATACCAGTTGTACAGGTGCTTCAACTTGCATGGTGGATCAAAAATGTTTAGCTTGTGCAAATACAATCAAGGTATGAGAAAGATGTAAAAATTTATGGTTTCTATAAAGAACCAACAGAATTAGATCAGATACTATTAGGGACAGATGAAAAATTACTAAAAAAAATCCATATGACTATCTATTGCAGTGTTTCTCAACGTTGGCAGTTTGAAGATGTGTGGACTTCAACTCCCAGAATTCCCCAGCCAGCGTTGCTGGCTGTGGAATTCTGGGAATTGAAGTCCACACATCTTCAAACTGCCAACGTTGAGAAACACTGATCTATTGAGTATTAAAATGGAAGAAGAACAAGTGAAAGAAACAATGATAGTGAGGGCCAAAAACTTTGGATATACTATAGAGCTAGATAAATGGCAGAAAGATAGAAATTATAAATTAACAATGCCAACTGCCTATAAGGAAAATTTATATAAAATGTTTTATAGCTGGCATTTACCACCAGCAAGAATGGCAAAGATGTTTAAAAACATGTCTGCCAAATGTTGGAAATGCAATCAGATACCGGGTTCATACTATCATATCTGGTGGACATGTCTAAAGGCAAAAAAAAAAAAAAAACCTGGACAAAAGTACATACATGGTTAGAAAAAATGGTAAAGCAACATATAGATTTAAAACCAGAAATATTCTTGTTGGGTATTTTACCAGAAAAGTACAATAAAGGGAATACATATTTAATTTTACATGTGTTAACAGCAACGAGAATTGTTTTTGCACAACAATGGAAAAGTGAAGAGATCCCAACAGATGAAAATATAATTAAAAAAAATATTAGAATGCGCAGAGATGGATAGATTGACACTCAAAATAAAGGAGAAGGAAGAAACAGAGTATTTTTTTTCAACATGGGACTCGTTTTACCAATGGTTAGCTGACAGAAACAGAAGTTAGAAACTTAGAAGTTTAAGACAATGATTAACTATCTAATGAAGAACTATTAATATGGATAAGCAAATAATTACCATGTGATTATTATCAATGTGATGAATATTATTGCTATTACTATTATTTCTCAAAACTATCTGTACTCAGCCAACACACTGCTCATATAGATATTGAGTTTTTTATATTTACTAAAGAAAAATGTATAAATAAAATATTTAAAAAATGTTTTGCTAGGTTGGCATCCAGCTATTAGTGAGTTACAGAGCTTCGCAGTGTCACAAGGTGATTTTCTGATTGTCAGCTGTACTCATATGTCAGACATTATGACCCAGAGGTTCTTAACAAAGTAAAGCGGTCACGTGAAGTGTGAACTGCGCAGATGTTGCATTCCATTCTCCTCCTCCATTCTTCTTCTTGCTGCTACCCTCCCTGGAAGGAGGTTCTCTTAGATTGTCAAGATGCAATTATTAAGATTTAGTGTTTTTATATTTCTTTTGTACCAAAATAAATATCTTGTTATTTAGACTTCTACACGTGTTTCATTTTATTAAGAATTGGTTTCCATAGGAAAAAATTCGTCACCTCTACAATTTATTTTCTTATCTTAACACACAGACATTCTAGCCATCAAAGCAGACTACGTAACTAGCAGTGAGTTATTCATGGAAAAGACAGGTATCCTAGTGCTTAATGTTCAGTTTGGTCCAAAGGCCAGAATAACAATAGCAATAGCACTTAGACTTATATACCGCTTCATAGTGCTTTACAGCCCTCTCTAAGCGGTTTACAGAGTTCAGCATATTGCCCCCAACAATCTGGGTCCTCATTTTACCGACCTCGGAAGGATGGAAGGCTGAGTCAACCTTGAGCCTGGTGTGATTTGAACAGCTGAACTGCTGAACTAGCAATCAGCTGAAGTAGGTTGCAGTGCTGCTTTTAACCACTGAGCCACCTCGACTCAGAAATTCCATAACAAAAGCAAATCAATCAAGCGGACTTTGGTCTGCAAGCATCACCTACTGATAGAATCACCAATAGGGTCTGCTTGAAAAAAAAATCTTAAAGGATTCAAGGGGAGGTATCAATTAGGGGAGTGATTCTACCGATTTATGTCCTGATAATGGAAAGTATGAAAGGATATATTCACTGTCCTGAATGAGCAGGCATTTCTCCTTCCCTTCTGAGATTCAGAGTTTCACTACTGCCTGGAGAAGAGATTTGAAACATCCCCACCTTCTCCTTTGAGTGTTTATAAAATGGGCAAAAACAAATTTAATGTGTGGGTGGCAACAAAGAGTTGAGCCAAGAAGAATACAGAGAAACAGGAACAGCTTCCGATCCAAAGTCAAGCAACTCAGTGGGATGATACAAGGAACAGCATACCCCACTGAAGGTCATGGCTATTATCCAAGAAATATTGGAAAATATTTAGAACATAAAACATAGAATAACAGAGTTGGAAGGGACCTTGGAGGTCTTCTAGTGCAACCCCCTGCAGCAAGCAGGAGATCCTATACCATTTTAGACAAATGGCTGTCCAGTCTCTCCTTAAAATCTTCCAGTGTTGGAGCACCCACAACTTCTGAAGGCAACCTATTGGCATCCCACTGGTTAATTGTTCTCACTACTAGGAAATTTCTCCTTAGTTCTAGTTTGCTTCTCTCTTTGATTAGTTTCCATCCATTGTTTCTTGTAATGTCTTCTGGTGCTTTGGAGAATAGGTTGTCCCCCTCTTTTTTGTGGCAGCCCCTCAAATATTGGAACACTGCTATCATGTTGTCCTTCTTTTCCCTAGGTTAGACACACCCAATTCCTGCAAATTGGGTATGTTCATTCTTTTTTCCAGGGGAATAAGCAAAAGGGGAAAAGCAATTTCATGGTACCTTAATACAATATGGAATATAATTTTGATCCATGCATTTATTATAATTTATGTTAATTGATAAATGTATTTAGTATAATTTAATAAATGTTTGCTGACTTCTGCATCAAGTTTTGAATGATGGTGTGGCACACCTTGTTTAAAAATATGATGAACTGCAGGATTTGTAGTACATAAAATACTATTGTCAGTGCTTGTAATAAAATCTCATCATGTAGAATTAATATCTTATCTTACTAAATAACAGAGACCTATAACATTTTGTCTTATGTTGATCATATCCAGATTTTATTTTGTTATTCTAGGACTGAAATGACCATCTTATGTTATGATGATCTCAAGAAAGATCATAGTTAAAAAAAAGTATTGCAGGTTTATTAGTAAAGATCAAATTTCATGCATCTAATAAATACATTGCTAGGATGCAGACTGGCAAGAATATGCTAGATGACAATAGTGGTATATTTTAAGAGATGGGAGTAGCAATACTTCACTCTGCCTTTGCTCCTTCAGCAATTTTCTAATATTGTTTATTTGACAATTTGGAAACAATTTTCTATTAGCAAGGCAATTCTTTTTGAGATGGAATAAAGAACAGCTGTGGGGTTACAGGAAGCTGAGATGGATATCATTCTTAACAAATGAAGACTAGCTTGTTAAATAGGATTTTTATAGTAGGAAAACACAAACATAAATATAGTGATTTCAACAACATAAAAAGGGCCCCATTAAAAATTATGTTGTCACATTGTTCAAGCAATGCTTAACCTGGCTGATGTTGCAATGAATAAATGTGATGAGCTGTTTGTGAACAAAAATGCCATCCTATCCTCACATGACTCAATAATTTAGATATCATTATTTTTCCAATTTGAAATTTATGGAACAATAGCTTCCGTATGTCTAGGATGTTAAAACAGGTGGCAGCATTTAATTGAACTTGGAGATCTCAAAACCAGGGTCAGACCTAGTTAATATTTGGATGGAAACATTGGAGAAATCCCAGGATCGAAGGCTAGGTTGCAAGGATGAATATATATCCGAGGTAGAGGTAAAGACAAAATTCTATTGCTTGTAAGAAAACTAAATGGATGTATTCCTGAATTCTTCAGAAGTAACCCAACTTGAAGGATAGTCCCAAGATGTTGGAAGAAAAACGAAGTCAGCCAGGGAAGTATTTCCTATACCCGTCATCCCAATTTTAAAAGTTTTCTGAATGTAAGTAATCCTGACCTTTTGCAAGACCAATTTTCCCTTTCTCTGAATCAGTTTTGTAAGACAAAGAAAAGTCTGTTTAAGATAGAAAATGGGATGCCAGAAAAAAAGGAATAAATCTTCAAGAAACAGAAAAAAGGGGTTACCACCCCAAAAACTTTAACCTTAGACTGTCTACAGTCGACCTCTCCCCATTTCTAAGAAGTCTGTAAGGGGCATGCATAAGCGCACCACTGTGCCTACCGTCCCTGTCCTACTGTCCTATTGTCCTCTTTTATCGGTACCTTTTTACTTATGTTATGTTTATACAAACAACTACTATCCTGTACATGTTTGACAAAATAAATTAAAAAAAAAACCTGTACCTTGGGCTCTCTCACCTCATCCCCAGTATTGCAACTCCAATAGGTTACTTTGGGAGTAAAACCTTTGAGGAAGAAAATAAGAAAAATCATGAGGTTATGCATACAGAGCCTGGATTTGGAATTTTTTCCAACCCATTTACCAGCATTGGTATAAGGGATATCTGTATTTTACTCAATGAAACAGAATAGAACAAAGGGACCTTGGAGGTTTTCTAGTCCAAATGCTCAAGCAGGAGACCCTATACTATTTCAGACAAGTGACTGTCCAGTCTCTTCTTAAAAACCTCCAGTGATGAAGCACCCATAATGTCTGATGGCAAGCTGTTCCACTGGTTAATTGTCCTCACCATTAGGAAGTTTCTCCTTAATTCCAGGTTGCTTCTCTCCTTGATTAGTTTCCATCCATTGTTTCTTTTCCTGCCCTCTGGTGCTTTGGAAAATAAGTTGACCTCCTCCTCTTTGTGGCAGCCTCTCAAATACTGCTATCATGCCCCCGCCCCTTCTTCCATATCCAAGCCCATATCCTGCAACTATTTTAGTCTCCAGGCCTTTAATCATCTTGGTTGCTCTTCTCCGCACTTTTTTCCAAAGTCTCAACATCCCTCAAGTCCCTGCCTGGTATACAGGTGGGGATGAGTGACAAATGTTGGGAATGAACACCAAGAGCATATATTTCCAATAAGGTCACCCAAGGCAACAAGATCTTCCCAGCTAAAACAAGTACCTATATTGAGCAGCAATAATATAGGAAGATGTTGTAAGCAAATGTTCAGATTAGTGACAATAGCAAAGGCATCAATTCATACCTTGCAGGAGAAGACCAGAAGGAAAAGAACCAGAAAGCAAGACACAAACCCATGGATGGAAACGAATCAAGGAGAGAAGCAATTTAGAACTAAGGAGAAATTTCCTAATGGCGAGAACCATTAACGAGTGGAATGGCTTGTCTTCAGAAGTTGTGGATGCCCCCATCGCTAGAGGCTTTCAAGAAGAGATTGGACAGGCACTTGTCTGAAATGGAATACGATCTCCTGCTCATGCAGGGGGTTGGGCTAGATGAGCCCCCAAGGTACCTTCCAACTCTGTTATTCTATGTTCTGAGCAGTGGTGGGTTGCTACCGGTTTGTCTCGGTTCGGGCGAACCGATAGCGGTGGCGGCGGGAGGCTCTGCCCACCCGCCTGGATGTCTCTGCGCATGCAAACCGGTAGCGAAGGTAATTGAAACCCACTACTGGTTCTAAGACAATG
The DNA here is from genome assembly GCA_023053685.1 of Diadophis punctatus similis. Taxonomy (NCBI): domain Eukaryota; kingdom Metazoa; phylum Chordata; class Lepidosauria; order Squamata; family Dipsadidae; genus Diadophis; species Diadophis punctatus. The sequence continues at coordinate 8,841,881 of JALIGW010000003.1, read as the reverse complement.
GTAAACCACTCATGGATTCTTACAATGAAAACTGAATGAATAGAAAATATAACATGGAGCGATTGCCAAAGCTCCAAACCAGTGCTCAAGTCCCTCTTCCAGAGGAATGTATTGGTTGGGATTTTGCTGGATTTTTTTTTTTGTCCAATGAATCAGGCTCATCAAGAGGAAATCATAAGAAAAATTCTTGATTGCGCAGAGATGGACAAGATGACGAAGGAGTTACAAGATAAAGAAGAATCCGAATATTACTTAACATGGAACAGATTGCATGAATGGCTAAAGAATAAGGATAAGAAAGTTAGAATGTATAAATACCAAATATTAGCTGTATATAAATGTAAATAAATAAAATAAAAAGGAACAGAAAATAAATGTGTATATAGAGAAGAGCAGAAAACAAAAATGTCACTACTTGCATATGCATCAGATAGGTGTATGAATATATGTGTATGAATTTAGATGAACCGATCTTCAACTGTAACAATGACAGGAACAAAGTTTCCTAACATTATATGTTTGTATGCTGTGTTATGTTTCTGTGTAAAAAAAATCCTTCTTTTGCCAATTTCCCACCGCCCACTAAATTTACTCCAATTCTAGTTTTCAGAGATGGTTTTCTTTTTTGGGGGGCGGGTGGGTAGATGGGCAGAGTTCTGAGTCCCTTTACATAATTTCTTTCCAACCTCCCTTTGCTTTGTTAAAATGAATTTGATTTCAGAAAACTTACCACCATTATTTTTATTTGTTTATTTATTCAGTTTCTCTGATCTTCCAGCTCAACCAACTCAGGGCAGCCCACATTAATTCGACCATATAAGCCAGGGGTCCCCAAACTTAGCAACTTTAAGACTTGTGGACTTCAACTCCCAGAATTCTCCAGCCAGTATAGCTGGCTGGAGAATTCTGGGAGTTGAAGTGCACAAGTCTTAAAGTTGCCAAGTTGGAAGACCCCTGATCTAAACTCTACCAGGGTTGGGTCCTAGGGATGTCATCTTTGCAGTCTTCATTGCATGCTTACGAATGTGGTAAGGGATTTTTGTAGATCATCTGAGTCAAGAACATGGTTATCTTCTACCATAACAGGAAAGAATGAATAAATCGGTAGCAGAGATGACCTTTGTGCCTTGGTTGATTCTTCTGAGAGGATATACTGTTGGCATTCTCCCTATATTCTTTGCTCATTATCCTTGTGACTTTGCCTTCCCCTGAGAATGAAGGGGAACCTGAAGAGACTAAAAATAATTGCTCAGCCAAAAGAAATGAAAGCCACTGGGAAACGGACAGGAAATGTTCAATCGCAGATTGTCCAATTTCTGAAATTGGTGGATATTGATTTTTAATTGCAGAGGTCTCAGATTTTCTCCATCTTATGGCTCATCGTCATCTTTACAGGTAACCCTCGACTTATGACCACAATTGAGCCCACAGTTTCTGTTAGTAAGCGAAACATTAGTTAAGTGAATTTTGCCCAATTTTACAACCTTTCTTGCCCCAGTTATTAAGTGAATCACTGTGTCAAGTGTGAAATGCTTCTGAGCCATTTGAACCTCTATCGCTATTCCACTTGCCAACGAACTGGGGGGAGGGAAGGGTGAGAAAGAATGCAGACAATCCAAGAATAGACCATGTGAGCCCAAAACCCACCAAGGTCGCTTCTGCAGGTGTCTGACAAAGAAATGAACTGTACTAAAAACAAAGGACTGGTTCTTAATTGGTCAGCGTGATCTCTATGGGTGGGATATGTACATATCCTGCCCAAACCTTTCCCAGAAATAACAATGTCATAACTTAAGTCTTCCAGCTGACAACTGCTCTACTGATCTATAGATATTTGTATTTGTATTTGTTTATTTGTCAAGCATATATGATTATAAGCAAAGTATAAACAGTAAAACATGATTGAATTTATATGCAATAGTACAAGCATGAATAAGAGTAAAAGAGGTATGAATATATGGGTACATTAGGACAGGAATGGTAGGCACGATTGTGCACTTATGCACGCCCCTTACCGACCTCTTAGGAATGGGGTGAGGTCAATGGTAGATAATCTGAGGTTGAAGTTTTTGGGGTTTGGGGAAGAAACTACAGAGTCAGGAAATGTATTCCAGGCATTGACCACTCTGTTGTTGAAGTCGAATTTTTTGCAATCAAGTTCGGAGCGGTTTACATTAAGTTTGTATCTATTGTGAGCTCGTGTATTATTGCGGTTGAAGCTGAAGTAGTCGTTAACAGGTAGGACATTGTGGCAGATAATTTTGTGAGCTATACTTAGGTCAGATCGAAGGCGGCGTAGTTTTAAATTTTCAAGTCCCAAAATTTCAAGTCTGGTTTCATAAGGTATTCTGTTGTGAACAGAGGAATGTAATACTCTTCTTGTGAAGTATCTCTGGACATTCTCAATTGTGTTAATGTCTGATATGTAGTGTGGGTTTCAGACAGATGAGCTGTATTCAAGAATTGGTCTAGCAAATGTTTTGTATGCTCTGGTTAAGAGTACAATGTTACCAGAGAAGAAGCTACGCAAGATTAGGTTAACCACTCTTAATGCTTTCTTTGCTATGTTGTTGCAGTGGGCTCTGGCACTTAGATCATTAGAGATGAGTACTCCGAGGTCCTTTACTGAGTGAGGATCATGATCAAGGTCATGATCATCAAGTTTGTATTTTGTGTTTTGATTATTTTTGCCAATGTGTAAAACTGAGCATTTGTTTGAGTGTTAGAGTATCGGGCATAAAGAAATAGGTTACCTCCCAGTTCACTGCCTGCCCCATTTTATTTTATTTATTTATTTATTTATTTATTTATTTATTTATTTATTTATTTATTTATTTATTTATTTATTTATTTATTTATTTTTGTCAAGTACGTATTGGTGATATACATAGATATAACATTGTTTATATACATAATATGGGTACTAATAAAAGGGAACATTAAGACAGGGATGGTAGGCACACTGGTGCACTTATGCACGCCCCTACTGACCTCTTAGGAACTGGGTGAGGTCAACAGTGGACAGTCTAAGGGTAAAGTTTTGGGGGTTTGGTGACGAAACCACAGAGTCAGATAGTGAATTCCAGGCATTAACCACTCTGTTGCTAAAGTCGTATTTTCTACAGTCAAGGTTGGAGTGGTTCACTTTGAGTTTGTATCTGTTGTGTGCTTGTGTATTGTTGTGGTTGAAGCTGAAGTAGTCGTTGACAGGAAGGATGTTGTAGCAGATAATTTTATGAGCTATGCTTAGGTCATGCCGAAGGTGATGTAGTTCTAAGCTTTCTAAGCCCAGGATTTCAAGTCTGGTTGTGTAAGGTATTCTGTTGCGAGTAGAGGAGTGGAGGGCTCTTCTCGTAAAGTATCTCTGGAGCAGCTGTTTCATTTCATCAAACAAAAGGGCAGGTCTCACTTCCATACAAGCAAGCCCTGAACTTCTGGCCCATGCAGTTCACAATTCACAATTCATTTCTGTTTCAATGCCTTAAAAATAAGAAGAAACAAACAAGCAGAAAATTAAATCTGTGCATTTGGCTACGATGTGATGCCATAAACAATCATAGATGTTCAAATGGATCTTTCTGCATTCATCTGACATTATGCTTACTTCTACAACCCATAAAAGGGCAGAGAGACATCCAATCAATTGAATGAATTTTTGGGGGGGAAATGTATCTCACCCAGTTCAATGAATGTTGTTCTTAAGTAATGGGCTGTATCCACCATATCTATGAATGATGGTTTAGAATATTGACTCAAACTATAGATGAACAAACAATTCGTTCTGAGAGCTTCAGAGAGAATGGGTTCCATCAACTACGGTATGTTTCATAACTAGCAAACAAGTAATGGAAGCAAAGAGATATTTGTGCAATGTCTGCTATTACCAAGCACCAAGCAGACAATGCTTTATATCAGTTGCACATAAAGTGTATCTACTGATTCTTTTAAAGAAGGCAGTCCCAAGTTTCCTTTGGTGTATGACAGCTGCACAAAAAACAAACGATCAATTCCATTCAAATCCCAACTTCAAATACAAACAGCCACAAAAGTGACTTAAAAGAAAAGATTCAAAATCTACTAAATGGGTCATGAGGGGGAAAAAGAAGAGGAAATGACAAAGAGAAATGAAATTAACTTTTTTTTTAGTAAGTAGTCAACTGTCAACATTGCAGTGTGGATGTTACAAATGTCTAGTTGGATGTAACTTTCAAGTATTTCAGAGGTCACACTGGATTAGCCATTTTTGGAAGGACTCTTTTTATTATCTATCTATCTATCTATCTATCTATCTATCTATCTATCTATCTATCTATCTATCTATCTATCTATCTATCTATCTATCTATCTATCTATCTATCTATTTGCCTGTCAAACATGTATAGGATAGTAGTAGTTTGTATAAACATAAGTAAAAAGTAACAATAAAAGAGGACAATAGGACAGTAGGACAGGGACGGTAGGCACAGTGGTGCGCTTATGCACGCCCCTTACAGACCTCTTAGAAACGGGGAGAGGTTGACTGTAGACAGTCTAAGGTTAACGTTTTTGGGGTTTGGGGAAGAAACCGCAGAGTCAGGTAGTGCATTCCAGGCATTGATCACTCTGTTGCTGAAGTTGTATTTTCTGCAGTCGAGTTTGGAGCGGTTTACATTTAGTTTGAATCTATTACGTGCTCGTGTATTGCTGCGGTTTATTTATTTATTTTATTTATTTAATAGATTTGTATGCCGCCCAACTCCCGAGGGACTCTGGGCGGCTCACAACATGTCCAAATCTATTACAGTAAAACATATAACAATTAAAAGATATATAAAAATTAAAAAGAAATCTCCAACATTCATAACTAAAGGGGGGAGACCCCGAGATACTCAACTCGGTCTCACTTTCACCCCGCCTGCCGGAAGAGCCAAGTTTTTATTTCTTTACGGAAGGCCAGCAGGGTGGGGATGGCTCTGATCTCCGGAGGGAGCTGGTTCCATAGGGAGGGAGCTCCCACAGAGAAGGCTCTCCCCCTAGGCCCCGCCAACCGACATTGTTTGGTCGATGGGACCTGGAGGAGACCAACTCTGTGGGACCTAACCGGTCGTAGGGAGGTATGCGGCAGGATGCGGTCCCGAAGGTAGCCTGGCCCTGAGCCATGTAGGGCTTTAAAGGTAACGACCAACACCTTAAATTGGATCCGGAGACTAATGGGCAGCCAATGCAGCTGGCGGAGGACAGGTGTTACGTGGGTGTACCTGGGCACACCCACCACAGCACGCGCAGATGCATTTTGCACCAATTGTAGTCTCCGGATACTCTTCAAGGGTAGCCCCATGTAGAGCGCATTGCAGTAATCCAGCCGGGGGGTGATAAGGGCGTGGGTGACTGTGAGTAGCGCCTCCCTCTCCAAGAAGGGTCGCAATTGGTGCACTAGGCGAACCTGTGCAAAGGTCCCCCTAGCCACAGCTGAAAGATGTTGCTCCAATTTTAGCTGTGGGTCTAGGAGGACACCCAAATTGCGAACCCGTTCTGAGGGAGGTTGAAGCTAAAGTAGTCATTAACAGGAAAGACATTTTGGTATATGATTTTATGAACTACATTTAGATCAGATCGGAGGTGACGTTGTAAATTGTCTAATCCCAGTATTTCAAGTCTGGTGGAATAAGGTATTTTGTTGTGAGCGGAGGAGTGAAGGACTCTTCTTGTGAAATATTTCTGGACTCTCTCAATTGTATTTATGTCTGATATGCAGTGCGGGTTCCAGACAGGTGAGCTGTATTCCAGAATTGGTCTAACAAATGTTTTGTATGCTCTGGTTAGCAATGTAATGTTGCCAGAGAAGAAGCTACGCAAGATTAGATTAACAACTCTTAGTGCCTTTTTGGCAATGTTGTTACAGTGGGCTCTAGCACTTAGGTCATTGGATATGAGTACTCCAAGGTCTTTGACAGAGTGAGGGTCATCTACAAGTTCGTTTCCTCCAAGTTTGTATTTTGTATTCTGATTTTTTTTGCCAATGTGTAAGACAGAGCATTTGTTGGTTGAGATTTGAAGTTGCCAGTTGTTTGACCATTCTGCTACATGATCAAGGTCTTTTTGAAGGGTAGCAACATTGTCAGTGGTGTTAAATAGTTTAACATCATCAGCAAAGAGAATGCAGTTGCTTATAATATGATCACAAAGATCGTTTATGTAGAGTATGAAGAGTGTTGGTCCTAGAACACTGCCTTGAGGGACACCGCTGTTGACAGGAGCAGGATTTGATATGGCACTTCCTATTTTGACCACTTGTTGTCTCTTAGACAGGAACACAGTTATCCAATCATGTAGGTGTTCAGAAATGCCATAGGATTTTAGTTTCAGAAGTAGTTTGTGGTGTACTACTGAATCAAAGGTTTTACAAAAGTCTATGTAAATTGCATCTATTGTTTTACCCTGTTCAAGTTGAGTGGACTCCTTAGTAGCTTTGATAGATGACAGACTGGGCAGGCCATTGGCAAAGCATGACTTCAACTGGGTAGGATGCAGAAATGAAAATAACTTTCCTGTGCGGATATGGATAGCTTTGCTGCCTCTGATTTCTGGTGCCAGAAGGGTTGTTGTTATATATACAACAATGTGAAATCACAGATGCCAGTTCTTTAGCTGGTATTGGCCTTCATGCACATCAAGTTCTTTGAAAGAAACTAGATGTTGTAATGTAGCATAGGTATAGATCCAAGCAGTGTTGACTTTTGCAATTGATAAATGGGAATTTTTGGCAATGCACAATTTTTCTAAGTGTCATCCAAGTGTTTTTTTTAATATAGGACTATGCTGATAACCACTGGGACTACCACAGCTGGTTTATGACATAATCTTTCAACGTTGATTTTGAGACCTTAATATCTTCTGATCTTTTCCAATTCTTTGTCTTCTATTCTACTATTCCCTGGTATTGCCACATCAATTACCCACACTTACTTTCTTTTTTTCCAACCACAAATCTCATGTCAATTTTTAAATCTGGTGTGTTATGTGCCAAGATTTTATTTTAACCTGCTCATTTTCAACTACTTTTTCAACTATATATTGCTGCCAATTTTTCATTACCAAGACAAAATATTTTTTACAGATGTGCCAGTGAATCATTTCCATGACGGTATTATGTCATTGCTTATAATCTGTTTGAAATGACTTCTTGAACAAGCTGAATGTCAACATTTAAGGAGCCGAGGTGGCGCAGTGGTTAAAAGCAGCACTGCAACCTACTTCAGCTGACTGCTAGTTCAGCAGTTCAGCTGTTCAAATCTCACCGGCTCAAGGTTGACTCAGCCTTCCATCCTTCTGAGGTCGGTAAAATGAGGACCCAGATTGTTGGGGGCAATATGCTGAACTCTGTAAACTGCTTAGAGAGGGCTGTAAAGCACTATGAAGCGGTATATAAGTCTAAGTGCTATTGCTATTGCTATTCTGACTGACGAACCCAACCAAAGCAAGTATGACTGAGATGTTCCAATCTCTTTATGCAAAACTCTTTATTGAGTACATCATATTGGCAAAGATGAGGGCAAAACCAGAGCTAACTATTTCCCGCGCAAACCCACATAGTTAAAGTTCAGATTCTCCCTTCTCCTATTAGACCAGGTCACATTGTCCAATGGAGTCTCCTGGTATTGCTGTGAGAAAGTCTTTTGACTCTGACAAACACCTGTCGAAGTGTCCTTGGTTCTCACGGCTGGCATCTTGATGTCTGGAACCTAAGTTCTATCTACTCCTTCCCTCCCCCCCCCCCATAGTTCATTGGCAAGCTGAGAAGCGATAATAGTTGCAACAGCAAAAGCGCCTTTTGAAGCTTGACACTGTATTGTTTCTTGCTTCTTTGTGCACTCTGCACTTTGAATCATTTAATGATTTTTCAATTCTGGCCTTGATTGCATTAGTTCAAATAGCTTGCACTTGAGCAGTCAAAATCAAACCTTCAGGGTTTTTTCCTTTAAATATTCCAGTTGTAAGCCATTGCTAGATTTTATCTTTATTCACTTTTGCCTCTATTCCAGCAGACTCTGGGTGGCATATGGAACAAGAAATGGATAGGAGCTCCTTGCAATAGAGCTTGAAAGCTTGGCTTCTCTCAGGAACAGAAATTAACAGAAACAAAAGAACCAACTGTCAAGGTGATCAAGAAAGCCACAGAGATAAGAAGATATAGAGAAAGAAACTTGGATAGAACTAGTGCAATTCGTAGCTATGCTGTTCCCTTAGATCAGTGTTTCCCAACCTTGGCAACTTGAAGATGTCTGGACTTCAACTCCCATTCGCTGGCTGGGGAATTCTGGGAGTTGAAGTCCAGACATCTTCAAGTTGCCAAGGTTGGGAAACACTGCCTTAGATGTTAAAGTAAGTAAATATTTGGGCCAGTTGGTGTAAGTTTGGCCCAGATCACTCACTGTAATGGGGAAATATTTCAACTTGTGCCAGTCATGTGGAATTTAAAAAGCAGTTTTAACGTAAGTGTGCATATTACTGGGCTTCGACCATATTCAGAGCTCTAAGATCTGTTTTAAACTTGTGATTTTAGGACTAGCAGAGCAGTATAAAACCCTATTAGCACAAGATAAGGCAAAGTTGGTATTTATGTGTGGCCACTTAAAGAAGTCAAGAGTTGAGATGAATGAAGCCTACAGTAAGGTCACCTTGCCAGACCAAAATAGTTTTGATAGGTGTAGAGTTTAATAAGGCAATATAATTCTGGCTAATGAATGTTTAGAGATACCATCACATCTTTCAACACCCCTCTCCATTTTTCTCCCTATATTGAATAGAAGTTGTAGAGCATTGTGGTGGCCTAGTGTGAAGATGCTCACCTCCCACTCAGAAGGTTGAGAATTCAATCCTAGGCAGCAACAGATGTTTCTCTATCCGGGCGTAAAGAGAAAATATCTGCTGTGAACACCATGTAGGCATCACGAAGGGCATACGGTTAGTAAACCTTCAGCTCCATTCAGTCACCCTGACTCCACATCAAATAAAGGGATTACAGAGTCGTTAAGAGAGAAAAAAAATTGAACAGAAGTTGTAATATTGTATTTTGCGTGTCAGAATGCCTAAAGCAAAAGAAAAGCCATCAAATCTCCGAAGGCCCCTCAGAAGCCTTCAAAGACTTTTAAGAGCCACCTAATTTGATACGTTGCTTCAAAGCCTGTCTCTGATTAGATCTGTGAGTTGGTTTCAAAGTGGTGATTCAGTCAAAGAATCAAAGTGCTCTTTCATACTTCATACAACTCTACTCAAAATAATTTGAAAAAGGGGTAATTCCACCATATAATCTCCTGCCCAACTGACATTGGCCAGTGTAGCTTGTCATTGGCAACATAGCAACCTGAAAAATTGCTTCTTTTCTTCCTAGTCCCCTTGATTCTTTGTTTTCTAACTGTAACCAATTTAGCATATACCTATACCTATACCTATATCTATACCTATCTACCTATCTACCTATCTACCTACCTACCTACCTACCTACCTACCCATCCATCCATCCATCCATCCATCCATCCATCCATCCATCCATCCATCCATCCATCCATCCATCCATCCATCCATCCATCCATCCATCTATCTATCTATCTATCTATCTATCTATCTATCTATCTATCTATCTATCTATCTATCTATCTATACACACACATATACATACACACATATATGCACACATACATACATACATTATACATGTGTGTGAGTGTGTATCAGTGTATTGTGTGCATCTGTATAATAAAGATTTTTAATTTCAGGTTTAATTTCTGGTTTAGCTTTATTGTTTATGTTAACCTGTACAACAAATAACTCATTTTATTTTTGTGGCTTTTCTTTCCTGTGTCTTTATATAATGTAAAGTTCCCTCATGTTAAATTCAGTTTTTGATTATTAGAAGGGTCATGTCCAAGTATTCTTATCATTTTTCACTGTAGCTTTCCTAAGAGTATTTAAGAGTATTTATCCATATAATTATGAATAAACATAAATAAATAAATAAATGTAGGCCGTTATTTTGTAAATAAAAGCCTTTTATACATTTCACTGAGGAACTGCCTCCCCTCCCCCCGTATGAAACTTAATGATGATATAGATGTCTGTTCAGGTTGCTCTTTCCTAGGACTAGATCAGTGGCAGAGTGGCCTAGTGGTTAAGGCATCAGTTCTAGATGAACTCAGAAAACAATGAGTTCTAGTCCCATCTAAGACATGAAAGTGGGTAACCTTGGGTTGGTCAGTCTCTCTCTCTCTCTCTCCCTCTCCCTCTCCCTCTCCCTCTCCCTCTCCCTCTCCCTCTCCCTCTCCCTCTCCCTCTCTCTCTCTCTCTCTCTCTCTCTCTCTCTCTCTCTCTCTCTCTCTCTCTCTCTCTCTTTCTCTCTCAGCTCAACTCAGCTCACTAGGGGGTTATTTTGGCAAAAAAAAATAAGAGGAGGAAGAGTATGTTCACTATCTTGAGTTATTTATAAAAACAGTAAAAATAGATATTCTATGTAAAGACTATTGTCTTCAACAAATATTCAAGGGTGGTAGGTTTTCTTCAGTTTTAGATAAGTAATCATGGCTAATCTCCTACATTTAAAAAAAGGATGAGCCTTTTTTATATATATAAATAAAACTCCCAAGTCTGCAACATATTTTAAACACATTTGAAATTAATGATGTTTGGGGCATCTTTTGAACATGTTGGCAACCGCATCAGATCTTTGCAAGGTGTTTGATTTCTTGATGTATTCCCAGGTACCAAATAAAACTACACAACAATGAACTTTTAATTTACTATACCAAGATATGCGACTCCTCCAATAAGCTCTCAGCTTTGACAGAATGGTGAGTCTCAACCCCATGTAATACTTTCAAGTGTGAATTCATCATAACACTGATAAAACTCCATAAACTATGTCATAGTCTTGAGACATTATTGATCTCTTGTAACTTTTCTTTAAATTATCCCAGCTCTGATATGATGATGATGATGATGATGATGATGATGATGATGATGATGATATCCATTCAGTCATGTCCAACTCTATGGGCCAGCTCTCTCACATCTTCTGATTTTGCACTGCTTCTTTGATTTTTTCTATGCTCTGTCAGCTTTAATGGTGTCCAACCATTGTGTTCTTTGGAGGCCTGGTTTCCTTTTTCTACCATCTCTTTCCAAAATAATTGCCTTCTCCAGTGAGTTACCCCACATGACATGGGCATAATAATGAGACCCAGTTTTGTGTTACTTCCTTGTAGTGACATGTCTAGTGTCATACACTCCAGCACTTGCTTTTTGGGCATCTTTGCTGTCCGAGGAATATGCAGGTCCGAGGAATATGTGTTGCCTTCTCCAGCAACACAGCTCAAATGTGTTGATTTTCTTCCTGCCTTGCTTATTTAAGGTCCAACTTTCGCAACCATAAGTAACTATGGAGAACACAATAAATAGCAATGGCAATAGCACTTAGATTTATATACTGCTTCACAGTGCTTTACAGCCCTCTCTAAGTGGTTTACAGAGTCAGCATATTGCCCCCAACTATTTTACCCACTTTGGAGGGATGGAAGGCTGAGACAATCTTGAGCCTGGTGAGATTTGAACTGCCAAATTACAGGCAGCCGGCAGTCAACAGAAGTATTTTATTTATTTATTTTATTTATTTAGTGTTCTTATATGCCGCCCTACTCCCTGCAGAAGTAGCCTGCAGTACTGCACTCTAACCACTGTGCCACCGTGGCTCATAAAGGGGACTGACCTATATTTGATTGCCAGGCCGATGTCCTTGCTTTTCCATATTTGGCTCATGTTCATCATTGCTGTGTGATCCAATGCAATCCAACATTTTATTTCTGGGCTGCATTCACCGCTTTGAGTTATCTGCGACCCTAGGAAAGTGCATTTTCCCACACATTCTCTTTACTGTCAGTTTCTATTTTGATGCTTTCATTCCTTGCAGTGGCCATGAGCTTGGTCTTTTTGATGTTCAGAAAGAGACCAAAATTCTGACTTTCTTCTTTGATTTTCTTGATCCAATGTTCCAAGCCAACTTTGGTTTCTGAGAGGAGAGTTGTATCATCAGCATATCGAAGATTGTTGAGGTCTCCTCCTCCAATCTTTACCCTGATTTTTGAGACTTCAAGATCTAGTTTATGTAGAATCTCCACTACTGTAAGAAAAAAAAAACATATTAAAGGGATCCCAATCTCATGTGGCTTTTTCATTGTCATTTTTCATTTTATTTTTCATTTTCTGATTGAAGTAATGTTTGTAAACAGTAGGATTAAAGATGGAATATATATATATATATATATATATATATATATATATATATATATATATATATATATATATATATATATATATATACATACATACATACATACATACATACATACATACATACATACATACAGATAAAGAAGCGATAGCCATCACGATCTCTGGAACATTTAAAATTTTATTTAAAACTACTATTAAAATTGCTAAGCTTTCGTCAACCCCTGTTGACTTCGTCAGAGTGTAAAATCCCCATGGAAGAGATGCTTGCTTTTATAGAATGCCCATCAGTTTATGTAATGTCTGTCAATTTAGACTTTGCACGAGTAACCGGTCCACACCCTTTTTTCTCTCCTGTAATTGACTTAATTGATTCTGCCTTAGTCATGCTGACAGATGAAGATTTCCCCATGGTGTATTGCCTCTTTCTCTCCCTAGGGGGCAAAGCAGGGCTATCAGGCATTGCTGTGAAGGTGTTTCTCCTGGCTTCCTCCCCCTCATTGTTGTTCCTCTCCCTTTTAGGCACACGCATTGCCTGCTCTAAATTCATCTGTTTTGCCCATGATCTTGTGATGGGTCTGCGTTGTTCTTCTTCACCCCTCCTGTCTCTCTCATTCTGCTGCTCCTCTATGGGCATTCTATAAAAGCAAGCATCTCTTCCATGGGGATTTTACACTCTGACGAAGTCAACAGGGGTTGACGAAAGCTTAGCAATTTTAATAGTAGTTTTAAATAAAATTTTAAATGTTCCAGAGATCGTGATGGCTATCGCTTCTTTATCTGTAAATATATATATATATATATACTTATACATACATATATAGTGCGAGTAAATATGAATTGGGTAAATTAACTGTAGAAATAGAAGTTGACATTCCAATAGACATAGTTTATAAGAAGATAAGATCTATAATGTATAAATATAGATACAATATATAATCGAGTGAATAAAGATTGGTATTAATAGCTAATAGGCTGTTAAAGAAGCATGATTTCACTGTTATGGTTTGTATTAGTTGGCATTATGCTTGTAGTTGATTGCGTATGATATTTGCTTACTGTGGTGTTTTCTACAGTTTTTGTATTTGTTTTTTTTCTGTTGTGTTTATTTTTTCTGTTGTGTGTATTTAATTGTTACGTTTTTAAAGGAAAATTCAATAAATATTATTTTTTTAAAAAAGAAATAAACATGGTAAATTGCATTCATCTCCATGATTGTATGTCCTTGCACGACTAAATTCTTGTACACATTTTGCACAACTAACTTCCCAGAAGCAAAGTCCAGGGACTTCCACCAAAATCCCTTTTGGGGGATTAAAGATTGATAGCAGTGACTGATGATCAGTGATGAGGATAGATTCCCTTCTGTGCAAATACTGGTTGAAACAGTTAACTTTTCAAACCAAGCTTAATGCTTCCTTTCTCTTTGCACATAATTATTCTCTGCAGCTGTGAGCTTGATGCAAATGCAAATCAGGGGTTTATTCCTGTTTTTCATTATATATGATGTAATTACCATATTGATGCCACATTGTGAGTCATCATAATGCAATTTCACTGCTAAATGCACACATTATCTAACAGTGCTAGTCTGTTATCACACTTTCTGTGACACTGTTTTGTCCATTGCCACATTCGTCCCACTTGTAGTTGAGTGTTCAAGAGATATAGCATGTGGTTAAATTTAGCAAGAATCTGTTACAAGTAATCCTAAAACAGGATCATAGATTCTATAGCACATTTTATGGCCTTGGGATGTCTTTGAATTTTCTCTCTGCACTTGCTGTAGGTCTTGTGCATCAATGGTATGATGATAATATTTTTTTCTCAGATTAACAGAGTTGGAAGGGACCTTATAGGTCATCTAGTCCAACCTCCCCACTCAAGCAGGAGACCCTACACTTCTGACAAATGGCAGTCCAATCTCTTCTTGAAAAACTCAAGTGATGAAGCTCCCACAACTTTCGAAGGCAAGCTGTTCCATTGGTTGATTTTTCTCACTGTCATAAAGTTCCTCCTTATTTCTAGGTTGAATCTCTCCTTGATCAGTTTCCATCCATTATTCCTTGTCTGGCCCTTAGATGCTTTGGAAAATAGCTTGACTCCCTCCTCTCTGTGGCAGCCCTTCAAATATTGGATCACTGCTATCAGGTCTCCCCTGATCCTTCTCTTCACTAGACTAGCCAGTTCCTGTAACCGTTCTTCATATGTTTTAGTCTCCAGTTCCCCTAATCATCCTGGTTGCTCTCCTCTGCACTTTTTCTAGAGTCTCAACATCTTTTTTATAGTGTGGTGACCAAAATTGGATGCAGTACTCTAGGTGTGGCCTAACTAAGGCTTTATAGAGTGGTATTAGTACCTCACTTGATCTTGATTGTATCCCTTTGTTGATGTAACTTAGGATTGCATTGGCTTTTTTGTAAGAGTTCTTCAGGTTTTGTAGATGTTCCTCGTGAATTTTGTCCTCTAAATAGCCCTGGATACCTGGATAACCTTGTAGACTAAGGTCCATGGTTCTTTTCCAAATGTTTAGAGCAGTGTTTCTCAACCTTAACAATTTTAAGATGTGTGGATTGCAAGTCCTAGAATTCTCCAACCAACATGTCTGGCTGGGAAATTCTGGCAGTTGAAGTCTATGCATCTTAAAGTTGCCAAGATTGAGAAACACAGGTTTATAACTCTTAGCCTGTGACAGTTTCTTCAACCAATCACAATCCCAGATTGCTGTTCTATCTACTTTCACAACATAGTAATCTAACTTGCTCATTATTGCATTTATCAGCTAAGGATATCCCTTAGACTGGAATTATTTTCTTCTCCAGTATAACATTTAAATTGTATTTCTAATGACTTTAATTTAACATCTCTGAAATGCCCAATTTATGCTACGATATCACTGATTCAGAAGGTCCAGCATCCAATTACATTGACGTAACTTCACCATTCAGTTCTAGAGTCTACCATTATCGCTGAACAGATTTCACCTTTTATGCTATGGATTTCCAGATTACCTTTCCTTGTTCCACTTTCATTATCAAATTCTTCACATATACTGCAGCAGTATAACTGCACTCTTTTTAAACAGTGGCTTAAGTTATTTATCAAATGATTTGCTTTTTTTTATGAGCGGCAAACTCTGGGAATATGCCACACTATATTGCTTTTCCTTTTCCTACAAGTTTCTCCTTTAAATCTGCATTTTGTTGGTGGTTGTGAATTTCTGCCACAATGATAACATAGTTCATTTTGACATATTACAGTCTTTATTACAAGCTTATTCACATTTGTATCATGACTACAGCTTTTATAGTATCTCTAGCAGCAGTTTCCATGGGGATGGCAATTTTATATTCTCTCTTAAATCTTAAAACAACTAGCATTGAAGATGGTACCTAGTTAGGTAACGTCCGCAAGCAAACAACCAAGCTCAGAGAGCACCAAAGATTCCATTGCTCTCTTAAATGTTACATCAGAGCACCATCAGGCACATTGCTTTTCTCAACAAAGCTAGCCATCTTGCTGTGCTTTTTTCTCTTGTTTACTGCAACCAGTTTAGTGCTATCCTTATTTTGTTTGTTACCTCCCCATTTGGAAACAAGTTGAGTCTTGAGCACCTTCTTATTGTTCATTCCACTTTTGTGCCTTTTCTACCAATCAAACAAAAGTCCTAAGGTCAAGAGTAGATTTACCTGCTGCTTACTTTATTGAAACTTATAGAAATAATTCCAGTGAATCTGCAAAAAAAATTATGATATAATACCATACAGAATCTGAGGTGATCAAGTAAGAATTCAGACAGGCTGAATCAGTCAATAATAACAACAACCCAAGCATATTACAAGGGAGATTGTATTAGCTGATCAGACTATTTTGACCACACACAAAATGCTAGCAGATTCCTTTTGCATTCCTAGCATAGAAAATATAGAAAGTAGCAATGGAGTTAAGGTGGAAATGGAATGTGAAAAAGAGAGCCTGTTTGGTGCAGTAGTTAAAGCATCAGGCTAGAAACTGGGAAACCATGAGTTCTAGTCCAACCTTAGGTGCAAAGACAACTGAGCCAGTCACTTACTCTCAGCTCTAGGAAGCAGGCAAAAGCAAACCACTGCTGAAAAATCGTGCCAAGAAAACTGCAGGAATTAACACTGGATCAAAGGCATAATAAATAGATGATAGATAGATAGATGATAGATAGATAGATAGATAGATAGATAGATAGATAGATAGATAGATAGATAGATAGATAGATAGATAGATAGATAGATAGACAGATGATAGATAGATAGATAGATAAATAGATAGATAGATAGATAGATAGATAGATAGATAGATAGATAGATAGATGAGAGACAGACAGACAGACAGATAAATCTACATCAATTCAGATAAAATTTAAATGTAAGCCCTGTGATTGTTTATAACAACAAAAGGCAGACTTTGCTAGTGAAAAGGGTTGTGAAAAAATTCAGTTTGAAGATAATTTGATCAAATTACCCCATCAAGGATATTTATAGAGGAAAGCTAATAGCATAGTATATTTACTTACTGCTTCCCACCCGCCACCCACCCCAAAAAAAGAAAGAAAGAAAGAAAGAAAGAAAGAAAGAAAGAAAGAAACACACCTTTTTATCCCTGCCCATTTAGTGGTCTTGCATACAAGTGCCACACTATTTGCCTGGAAGCAAAAGCAGACAATTGAAGACCAATCCACCTTACTGTGACAGTTTATGAGGCAGAGCCCTTTTCTTACAGCACTTCACTTCAAATGCTGAGGCAGACGGGTGCCTTCTTGGAATAAGCATAAAAATGAAGGTATTATTGCAAGCTCAGCTTTAACATTCTTTTCAGGAAACGTGTGGGCTTTTCCCCCCCTCTCCCACCAGAGCCATTTGCAAATAGATTTGGGAGGATTCATTTTCTTATACTATCAAAGGGAAATGATAGTACATTCAACTCTAATACTTTGTTTTATCTGGAGGAGAAGAAGCCGTACATATTAGCTTGACTCATTCTTTACAAAATGAGAGCTGCAAATTTGAAATAAAATCGTAGTGGAAACAAAAGAAAAGGAATGGGTTTAGGATGGGATAATATTTCAACTACCACTTGCTGGCTCCTTCAGAAAGAGAAGTACAAATGTAATTAAAACAAATGCCTTTGATAAACATAAATTTGAGGAGTAGGGAATTGGCCGCCTGGTTGTTTGAAGATATCCGGACTCAATGTCTTTAGATGCAAGGCTGCCCCCAAAACTGCAGGTCTAGCAGAGGACCAGGAAATTAGATGTAAGAGGAAAATGTTTTAACCCAAGTTCCTACTGATATATTAATTTCTTCCTGAAAAAAGAAAAAAGAAAAAAAGGAGGATGTTGTATTTGTGTGCACTCAGGCATGTGAAACTTCACGGCCAGTGAGAAAATACAAGTCAGTGTGAAAATGCAAATGGACGTTTGTAGACATTTCTGCAAATATACCAATTAGCAGTTTGCTTCTATGTGCCGCTCTAGATGCCAGTGCTCAGTTACAGAATAATATATGGGTTTGGGTTATCTCCAAGACTTCTATGTCAGATAGAATCTGTACATCTGTTAAGGATAAGCAGAGAGGGGCGTGCTGTGAGTCCTTATCCTGAAGGAAGGCAAGAACAAATACAAGGAACTTAATCTGCAAGAAACCTACTAAATCATCTGGAAAGCTTGCAGGCATCTCTTCCTACATATCTAGATTACTCTGAATAGGGTTGATGCATCTGATTCAGAAGACACAATAAATACAAGTTACTGTATCTATTGCTTGTGACAAGCCCATGGCCACAGTGGAGACCAGGAATCTATGAGCTCCACCCAATCTTTTCCCGGGGCATGTGTCAACCTTGAAGCTGGCTTGGCCAAAGCCATCTTGGAGCTTCAATGCTGCCATACCAGAGCTGAGGGATAGGGAGGAGGGATTAGAGATAGCTGGGGTTGTGTAGTCAAAATAAAATACTTCCTCTTGGGAACCAAGGACGTTCTCACACCTGGCCGGAGGAAGGAGGAGTGATGTCACCGGGCCACGAGACGGTGCTGTGATTGGGCCATGTGACTGATTGTTTGGGGTTGAGGGAAAAACTTTAACTAGTTCAACTTTAGTTCAGTGTAACTTCAGTTAAACTTTAACTGAAAACCATGGGACCCTTCAGAGTCGGTTTTCACCAGATTTGTGCCAATATGATATATCCAATAAAGCTGTTCTTTGAGGGATTCACCTGCCTTGGAGTTTTGCTTAGTATGGGTCTATTACTTGGAACCCTGACAGCATGGCGGCTCTAAAGACAGTGTTCCTTAAAAGGATTTCTGCTTGATAGGCAGTCAGTATACTAAGAGTCTTATCTTGTCTTTGCGGTCCAATTCCACACACAAGCTCCCTATCGTACCAGGGAACTGAAATGACTAGGGATAACATTATAGCAGTATTCCAATATTTGAGGGGGTCAACTTATTTTCCAAAGCACCTGAAAGCAGGACAAGAACCAATGGATGGAAACTAATCAAGGAGAGAAGCAATCTAGAACTAAGGAGAAATGTACTGACAGTGAGAACAATTAACTAGTAGAAGTTGTGGGTGCTCCATCACTAGAGGCTTTTATGAAGAGATTGGATAGCCGCTTCTCTGGAATAATATATGGTCTCCTGCTTGAGCATGGGGTTGGACTAGAGGACCTCCAAGGTCCCTTCCAACTCTGTTATTCTGAGCTGTCATTGTAAGGTTATTACAGACCCAATCCACTTTTTTAATGTCTGAAAAATTTTGTCTAGTCTCATCTTAATCATCTTCATGCCTCCTAGTACTTTTCCGTTTGAGTGACTGCAGTCATCCGGTACATTTGGTACCTCTTCCTGTTTTAAGAACGATCTCTTATGATAGCTTAGAAATCTTGAGTTCTGGTAGGAAATTTAAAATATACCAACCAGAGGCAGGATCCTGCCAGAGCTGCCTGGTGCGCAGCTCCGGTAGGGGGTGGCTGATTGCACAACCTCTCCGGAGCCTTCTCTGCCAGTCCACCGCGTGCGTTGCCATTTTTTTCGGTGATTTGGGGTCGATTTTGCTTCTGCGCATGCACGGAAGCAAAATCTCACTGAAATCTCACGAGGGGATGCGTGAGCGCAGAAGCAAAATTGCACAAGGGGGCGCGTGCGCCCCAAAACTTGGAGATGCGTGCGCAGCGCACCGGCACCGGTAAGGCGGCAACCCGCCACTGATACCAACAACATCTTGAAGCCAGTACAGATTGCATCCCTTTGTACAACACTGTACTTGAAAGGAGTTGTATCTCATTGTGTTTGCCTTTGTCCATATGAGCCAAAGATCAAGCTATTGTCATTTGGCAGGATGAAGTATAAGGCTTCTTTCTCTCTCTAATTCCCAATTGCTGGACTGCTGATGCAGGGCAGAACGATAAAAGCTACATGGTTTGCCCACTAGCATCTCAAAGGTTTGCTCAAAAGTCATGTTCATCATTCAGAAACAATGACACTTGACATTTTCCTTTGCAAGAAGCAATTTGTCTAATAAAGCTGGGAGAAAATTGAATTTGCCAGCTACTTAAGTGCATTGGTCTCTCCAAATATAATAAACCAAGCGTAGATAAGAAGTGTTCCTTTATTTTCTTCTGATTTAAAATATAATTCATCATTAGACATCATCTCCTCTGTTTCACTCGTTCTCTCAGATCTTTATGGTTAAATAGGCAGGCAGGTGTAGCTGACAGGAATGAGGCAGACTCTGCAGCAACAGGAACAGCACCAAACAGACAGAACAGAGAACAGCGGCTTGACAGCTCCTTTTATAGGGGAGCTGTCAAACTTCAAACCAATAGCAGTGTCACGGTGTGAATATTGTCAGTTGTATGTCTATGCAGGGTGATGCACCCCTGTTTAATATTATGGTACATTCCAATATAAGCAGAACACGTGATTTGATGTTGTTTACACATGTCTACATTCCTAAGCCACCATTAATTTCTTTTCTGCCTTAGCTCTTGACCTGAACGGTCGTGTTTTCTTAGCAAAGATGTAATTATTCAGGATTTATTGTTTTTGTACTGAAATAAATATTTTCTATTAGATTTTATCTCAGTTTTATTTCTAACTGTCTGAATTCCAAGAAAAGATCTAAATCGCCTCTATGAGATTTTATTCTCATCCCAACAAGCAGGGCTTTATTTTCCCGCTTGCCGGCTGCTTGCATCTGAGCCAATCAGGCTCAAGCAGCAGCTGGCACGGTCGTAAATGTGAGGACTCAACATTTATGGTTAAAAATGTGGAGGATTAGCATCATATAGGATGACTTATACAAGGCATAAGTT
This sequence comes from Diadophis punctatus similis, assembly GCA_023053685.1. Classification (NCBI taxonomy): domain Eukaryota; kingdom Metazoa; phylum Chordata; class Lepidosauria; order Squamata; family Dipsadidae; genus Diadophis; species Diadophis punctatus. Next base: position 8,821,280 of record JALIGW010000003.1, on the reverse strand, counting down.
CAGTATATTGGTTAAGGCAGTGTGCCAGAAACTCTTTTGGCCCAAAGCTAGCTGGGTGACCTTGGGCCAGTCCCTCTCTCTTAGCCCTAGGAAGCAGGCAATGGCAAGCCACTTCTGAAAAAATCTTTCCAAGAGAACTGTAGAGATGGGTCCAGGAAGTACCAGGTATCAACATTGACTCAAAGGTGCAAGTGTACACACACACACACACACACACACACACACACACACACACACGGAGAGGGAGAGGGAGAGGGAGAGGGAGAGGGAGAGGGAGAGGGAGAGAGAGAGAGAGAGAGAGAGAGAGAGAGAGAGAGAGAGAGAGAGAGAGAGAGAGAGAGAGACCATATGACATAAGCCAGGGCAGTCAAACTCGCGGCCTGCAGGCTGGATTCCTCATGCGCTGGCCAAGCCCACGCTCAGCTTAGCAAAGGGGGGGAGTCCCAATATGTCACATGATGCCACCATGACAACGCGAGTTTGACACCCCTGACATAAGCCAAATTGGAGCTGCAGGGAGAGAACAGAAATAAAAGTAGCAGGAAAACTGAAGTCACATGATCCCTTTGCAGGGGAAAATAAAGTAGGGTAGAAACCAGATTGTTGTCTTTCCCTTGGGAAGTATATGGGCACAATGTCATTATTAATGGTACATGGTGCAATTATATTTAGGGCATGTATACAATACTGTGAGTAGAGAGATAGTTACCTAATTTGGATAGCCAGAGTAGGTCAGCCCATAGGACAGGGGTGTCAAACTGGATTTCTTCGAGGGCTGGATCAGCATTGCAGTTCTCCTCCATGGGCCGGGTGGGGGGAAGGATGGGGGGTGTTTTCACAGCTGGTTTTCGGCCTGGACAGGCTCCTGCAGCACTTTGTTGGACAACACGGGGTGCGGGGGAGCTGCGTGCAGCTCCCGCGTGGCCTGTTTTCAGCCTGGATGGCTTCCTGCAGCACTTTGCCAGCCAAAATGGGGCACGGGGGGTTGCAGGTGGGCCCCCCACATCCCATTTTGGCTGGAAAAGTGCTTTAGAAGGCTGTGCAGGTCAAAAATGGGCCATGTGGGAGCTGCACGTGACCCCTCTGTGCCCCTTTTTGGCTGGCAAATTGCTTCAGGAGGCTGTCCAGGCATACACCCGCGCCCTGTTTTGGCTGCATGGGCTGGTCCTTTGCTATTTCCAGGCCAGCCCCATGGGCCAGATTTAAGCACCGCACTGGCCGGATCTGGCCCATGGGCTTTGAATTTGACACCCCTGCCATAGACCATTAGATAATTCAGCAAAGGTCACAGTATGATTTGCACCATTTTTTGGCATTCCTATGTAACATTTTGGATGGTATATAACCTGCAACCTTTTTTAGCTTGGGGCTCTTTGGCATTTTGTTTTTGGCTGGGAGCCTAGTGATCACTACTGTATAGTTGTGCATGCCAATAAAAATATGTTGTGACATCTACCACTAAATACTTTGGTCTCTTATGAGTAATACGCAACTGAGCAACCATTTGTTTAATGAGCATTTGAAGTTACAATGGCACTTAGAAAAAGTATCTTACAATCAGTCCTTGCACTTACAATTGTTGTAGTATATCCACAATCACATGATTAAAATTTGGCCACATGCTACCAGTATGTATTAAAATAAGACTTTTGTTTTTGCAAACTTCTGGAAATACTTTATGGATTTGAAATTGAATACTTGATGTTTTATGGATTTACTTATACATAATGGATAGGGTATGAGTTGAAGAAGTATTTGTTTATAACCTTATAAGGGTAAAGAGTTACTAAATTTGTAAATACTTGTAAAAAAAGATTGGAAGTCACTGCTTTTAATATTTCTTTTCATTTTATTATATTCTTCCTTTTCTTTTTCCCTGCACTTTTATTTTTTCCATCCTTTTCTCTTTGTTTTAGTTCCATTAATTTTTACTATTTTAATATGCAAAACATTTTGGTTCTCATGAAATACTGTTTATATTATTTAATTATTTCCAAAATCTTATAGTAAAAGTTTCAATGTTCCAAAGTTGTCTAAACCCTTAATTTGTTTATAACTTTCTTAGCTCAAAGTCTTATTTAACTTTTTGCTGTTTATTTCCAAGTTTTTAATTTTAACAGGGTTTGTTTTGTTCAAGAAGAAAAGTAAACTCACCAGATGGCTTTTCAAACTTGCTGTTCCAAAGACCTCTAATAATCTTAAAATAATTAAATAAGTAATTTTTGGAAATAGGTAATTTCCAAAAGTGATTAGAAAGTGAAGCTAGTTTTTTAAAAGACTCCACTACTGCTGTGAACATGATGACCAATCATTTTATTTTCTAACTCTCACAGTCGTATATGACCTTCTTAAGGAGCAACTATCTAGAGCCCATATGCATGATCTTCCATTCACTCCTTATCCAGGGAGGTTCTACTTGCCTGTTCCTCAATGTCTGACTTGGTCTTCATCACCAGTTCTGGTGGAGACATGGTTAAATTAAAATTTAATTTAAAAATTAAATGTTTTCAATGGGTGATAGAATGCAAAATGATAATGTGCACCCAGAGAGATGAAGTGAGGCATTCCATAAAATGCCATCAGAGAATAGCTGATGGTACTTTTATGTAAAGTTGCTTATCTGGATAAAGTTACTTGTTTTTTTTTTACATATGTAGTGTTGGTTTATTGTTTAACAGTTACAGTATGTTTTCTTTAAACAGCAACAGCAAATCACCCCATTGTTTTTATAGCAATTGATATAAAAATAGAAACTATTGTCAATATTTCCTTTGAAAGAAACTGCTCAAGTCAGAAGGGACTAGAAGAGTATATTCAATAGTCTTACATGGAATAACCTGTGCCAAATTTTATCCTTCAGTGCACCCTTATAACTTATTCCTATGTAGTATTCTTCACCAATCTCAAGACAAAGAGAATGGCTGTAAGTTAAAACATGCTGAAAAATGTTAATTGCTTCATTATCACATTTTATCATTAGCTCTTCACAATGAACTTCACTAACTACAGACATAATTGCGTAGTTGTCACATGGTTTACTAGAGTTATTTGTATATATCTGCATGCATGCTCTTTAAGAAAATCGGGTTAAATTTGAGAAACAAGAAAACACAGATCTTCTTTTGTCTTTAATATTTCTGAGACAATGTTCTTAACCCAATCTTCTTTTGAGCAAGAATTCTTTACTTGAATCTGCAATCTCTGCAATCATTGGGATAGTCTGTTTTTCAGACCATTGGACAATTATTTTAAAGACCATTGATTAATTAGAGTTTTCATCTTTATTGTTTGTTATTTCTTAGCAAACAGTATGTGGATTATCTGCTGTTTCAGGGTAAATTATGTTGTGATCTTGTATGATTGCTTAACTACTTAGTCAGCCTTGTAGGGATAGCTTGAATAGTGGCGTTTTATTGCTAGACCGTTTACATGAAATCTATATGTGAGCAATTCTGCAAATGGAAAAGATTGTTATAGCCCATTCACCTTTATTTGTGAGCAAATAGGTATCTGTTTGGATAACTAAAGCAGAAAGAAATCTAGATTTATGTGCTTTTAAACAGATTAGGCCTGGGTTGACCTTACCTGCCAAAAGAAGTAAATTGTTCTGCATTTTACAAGCATAGAAAAAGATGGTTTCTCTAACTGCACCCAAGGAGTGAGGGAATAAAGTTATAAATGCATCGATTTTGCAAGATCTTTTTCACAGTCGTTTAAATGTCAGGATTTATACTGAACACTTTAATCCATTTTACACCCTATTCTACCTTTAGCAGGAAAGGGGAACAAATTTTATGGTTTCTCAGAACAGATTGCTTTCTTTTTTTAAAAAAAGGTGAATAATCCCTTTTTAAACCATGTACGCTGCAAATTAATTTGCCAGAGTAAATTCATAAAAAAGTAAAACTTTTTCAGCTTTATGCTACTTTTGTCCAGATGTCTGAAGAACCAAAATCAGGAATTTTTTCCTTCCTAATTTGTAAATACTTGTAGCTGGAAAAACAAAAGAGATTTGAGTTGGTTGCGTCAAAATACGGCACTTGACAGATTTATTTCAGGTTACAAGCTATAAGTGTAGATGAGGAGTAATTAGATATACATTTTTAACCTCTGAATTTGCATTTCCCAGAAGAGAAAGGAAGGGACAAAGTGATAATATAACTAGTCATGTGAGCAAGCCTTGCTATTCCTGGCTTTTTAAAATAGGATAGAAGTTCCTTGGACCTCCATGAGCCAAATAAATCCAAGAGTAACTCTGAATAACAAGAGATTGTTATCCTTACTTCTGGATGGAATTCTGCTAGCACTGTCCAAATATATGTGGAAGGTTTCAGGTTAGGGAAGGTCTCTAAATTAATCAAATGCTCATATTTATTAGCAATCTTTTAACAAGTTAGTTATCTATCAGTGAAGGCAGTGGAGTAATCAAGATAGAATCTTGGGGTAAATCCTAGTGCTGCATTTAGAGCGAAGGAGGGGTATTAATGCAGTAAATCTGGTATTTTGAAATAAATGGATCAACAAACATAATCATATTGAAAGAGTATCTCCTGAACATTAGGACAATTAAGTCCTGAACCTAAATTACCTACATTTATTAAACATTTTAAACCTTTTCTTTTTCAAGTTTCTGAAATCATGTGGAAGTCTCATAGTTATATAGAAGCAGGAGTTTCTGCAGATAGAAACTGCAGTCTACTAGCTCTTTAGGACTAACAAAGTGTCCATGCATAACTTTTTATGGATCATAATTAACACACAGTTCATTAGATTTATGGAATATAGTTATTCCATAAATAATTATGAGAACAGGAAGGTCATTAAAAAGCAGTAAGGAGTATCTTAGACATTATTGCATTGATGAGCTGATTAACATAGTAAAAAAGACTGGATTTTTTAAAACCACAAACAATAATGTAATATCTTCTGATTTAGCTTATCTTAGTTGTTTTGTGAAGGATTTGGCTATTTCTTGTTCAAAAATGTCCATTTTGATATCAAAAACAGAGTATCCTGAAATTTCAAATGTTCCCTTGGTATTTTTCAATACACTTATCTCAGCTATCAGTTATATGTCCATCTAGTTGCAAATCAGTGGAGAGTTCTAAAACCCTTTGCTATCGGTTTGCATGCATGTGCACGTGCGCGCACCGCTTCTGCGTAGAAGTGCCCCGGGCGGGTGGGCAGAGCCTCCCGTTGCCAGCGCTACCGGTTCGCAGAACCGGGCCAAACCGGGAGCAACCCACTGCTGGTGCAAATGTTATAATGCTAACAAGATAACTTTAATGATACAAACTAAAATTTCTGTTGCAAACATTGAATAATTAGATCTTTGATCCAGACCCAAGGCTCCTTCAGCAAAAGGCATCAAAAATGATGGTTTTATTGCTGCAAAACTCTAAACGCAGAAATAATTAATTGCACCCAATGTGCACCACAAAAAGGCTCAATGTAATATCACTTAATTGCTATGATTATTCTCTCCTGTCACCTTTGACTGTTTTGATCTTAGCTTTGTTCCTGATAAATGGAAAGGCTTAATGAAAAATTAAACTGGAGGGATGTTGGAAAATAGAATATTATTATTTAATCTCAGTTTGGGTAACTATTTTTATGTTGTAATTTATAAAATGTAAAAACCTTCCTCCCACCACCACCACTATGGCCAGAGTGTAAATACAAAACTTAGCTTAGTCATGCATGGGACACCTTATTTATATTGATTCTTGAAATAAATGTAGCCTTCAAGTCAGACTTGAATCCCAACAACTACATGGATATGTTCATCAAACTTTTGACACAAGTAGTCCTCAACTTAACACCATTCATTAATCATCGCACTGATGCCTATCTGTGGTCATTCTGTTCGTCTCTTTAGATAACAATAACCCAAAGAGGCAGAGTTTGCGTAGTTACCACTAAAATGCTCTTCCCTAAGTTAACGTGATATATTCTTGCAACAGAACTCCATTTGGGAGTCTTGACATTAGGTCCTGCATTTGAAGGACAGAAGTGACTCTGCCAACTTCCAGAGTTGCTTGAAGAGATGTTCTGAAGGTGAATATATGTGGCCCAGGATAATGCTGCAGGATCCAATCTGGGTTGGTCACCAGAGGTTTTGTCTTCCAAGCTTTCAGACTCATGCTGGAACCCATCTTCTCTCTAGCAAACTGTGTGCTGTTCTATTCAGAGTGGTCCAGTGGTGAAATCTACTTATCTTCCCTACCGGTTGGGAAGCGCGCAATTTGCTCGCTTTGCTCACTCATGCACCACCGTCGCATGCACTTTTTCACCCTCTGTGCAGGCACAGAAGGCTTTGTGCATGCGCAGAAGGCTTTGCGCATGCGCAGAAGGCTTTGCACATGCGCAGAAGGCTTTGCACATGCGCAGAAGGCTTTGTGCATGCGCATAGGGTTAAAAAAAGAAAATGGTGGCATCCGGGCGGGTAGGCAGAGCCTCGCGCTGCTGCCACTACTGGTTTTCCGAACCGCTGGCGGTCACCGCTACCAGTACGCCTGAACCGGGCTGAACTGGTAGCATTTCACCCCTGGTGGCGACTGACCCAGATTGGATCCAGCAAAAGATGTTCTCTTAAAAGCCTGGGAGCTCCCTCACTATTATTTAGTCCTCTTTTGTAATGGAACTATTTCTCCGAGATAAATATTTTATAACCTGCAGTATATTTCTGTTCTATTTTTTTTCCTTAAGGTTTAAAAAGAAAGTCAATGACATTTGATCAACCATTAAACTGATATGGGCTGGCACATATAAATGCCTGTCTCCTGAAGTTCCTTGTTACAAGTGCTCAGAATAGGTCAGGCACAAATGACTAGATTCACATATGTAAACTTCAAGCTATCTACTTCATTGCCTTTTGCCTATAATACAGGAATCTCCCCAGATTGTTTGCATTCCTATGAGAACAGCTTGATAAAATTCTAGTTCACTTGCAATCACCTGGATCACTTGCAACTGTGCAAAGATTCAAGGCTAATTCCCTGCTTGGTTCCTACTCCTGTTTGGCTGGGTGTTTCCCAACAAAATACAGTGATCCATTTGAAATGAATGTTAAGAGGGAGGCCTTCTAAAATTGAGTTGCAATAATCACTCTATCCAGCAAGGAAAACCATCTCTTCAATTTCAAGTAATATCAGATTCTTCAGGATGGGATGGATGGTGAGAGTCACAAATTACCATATTTTTAGAAAGATAAATGGATACGGTTAGATGAACTTATTCGCCAACATATTTGGAGGGACCTAGTTCGGGAAGATGCTGTAAACCTCAAACTGCTCTGACCAAAACTGATCAGGGCCAAAGCTCCATGTAGTAGCTCTATCTTAACTTTTTTGAAGCCCCATCCTGGGATACTTCTGCTGCTAGGGAGAGGAGGTAAGTTAGATAAGCCTATATCACCACATCAGAATGAATGACAGCCAGTCCAACCATTTACACCCTTACACCAGATACGGATCTGATTACATTAGCTACATTTTGTAGTGGATAATTGGTTTCTAGTTGCTTACAGATGAATGATGCATTTTTCCTGTTTCCCGAATTACTCTTATTAGTTGTGATTTTTGCTTTTCAGTTAAAATACATCATGATGGTTTAATGGTCAACCTTTCAGTGCACAAAGGCTGCACTTGCTGTAGGTTTTGAAAGTGAGATACAAACTGCACAGGATAATGATGTCAAAGTAGGCTGTTTGAAAAATAAATAAACCCTGAATATCATAAATCTTTGCATAAAGTAGTATAGCAATGAAAAAATAATAATTATGAAGTAAAATGATATGTACTATTTATTTAATCCTTTAGCTCTGTGATTACATCCACCCTGAATGGCAACTGCTTCCTGAATGTTCTTGCAGATAAGGGCCCTAAGAATACAACTATTAATTAATTAAATTCATTTCAAGCAAACCGTTAAGATTTGAACCTAAGGAATAACAAGGTCAGTCAGAGATATGGCAGGTGTTAGGCTGAAGCCAATTTTGTTGGGGTCTTTGGCCTGCCACACTTTATAGTCTTTTAATGTGCATTCTTTACTGTGGGAAGCTGGGAGGGGGAATTGCATGAGAGCTGTATGTATGTAGCTGTAACAAATTATTTCTAGATAGTCAAGGCCATCTTTTGTCTTCGCACTCCTGCACCTGCACGGAAGGAGATGGGTGGATCCTGCCAAGTTGGCAGTTGGAGATTCGTCAACGTGATGGACTTGGGGGTGGGGACAAGGGCTTGAACTTTCAACTGGGTGGAGAAACCCTGGGGACTTCAGATTCGGGTTTCTCCCAGATGTGCCAACATGGCTCTGCTAATAAATTGGAACTTTGAGGAATACTTTGCCTCGGACTCTGATTTGATTTTGGATGCTATTCGGAACCCTGACAGCAGGCATCCCTACTTTATCTTTGGTTGCTGGTCTGTCTTCTTCAATCTTTAGTTTCTGTTGCTACTTCTTTGGCACTGAAGGAAGTTGTCACTCTCCTGTCCTTCACAGTTCAGACCAAAGTCAACTAGTCATTATAAATTGCAAAAAAATATAAACATGACATGGGCAGCCAGCATTGTAACATTAATCATACCTTGTACAAACCACCATTCAAATGGCAAAACCCTGAAGCTTAATTTATAATCTCTTGGGTCTGACATTGTTATTTTCAGAGAAAGCTCTATTTCTTGCTAGGTTTTTTTTAAAAAATAATTCTATCTGCCTCATGAATAACAACCTTGATATATCTCACTTCCACCCTTGGAGCAAGTTATATGAAAGCATGCAGTCAGTCGTCCCTCTTTTGCTACATTTTTCTCAGAACTGATGTTGGACCTTGGTCTACCATCAGTCTTATAGACATGTTTGTGTGTATGTCTATATCTGCCCATATCCTTCCTTGATATTTCCTAGCTGAGTGGAGAAAACTCTCATCTGAAAGTACAGGAAAAAAAACAACCCATTGCCAATTTCGACTGACAATACTAACCCAGATGAACCAAAGATCTAACTCAATATGGATTCTCTTTATAAACATTGTAAAACAAAATCAATTACAATTGATTTCAGTGTGACTTATTTGTATATAAGCATACCTAAGTTTCATATTTCTTATTTTCCATTGTTGAAAAAAAAAAGCTCTGGAAACATAGACTTTGTCCAAAATGATTAAGATTTTTCTTCAATTCAACCTGTAGAGCTAATACTTGACCTAACGTTTAAGGACATATTACCCATCTTATCATAGATATGATGTCAAAGAAAAAATGTGTCCTGACTTTGGACGAGTCCAAACTATTTCATACTGTAGAATTATTGATGACAGAACAAAATTGAAAGGACAATATGGAGTCCATTCTGCTTAAGAGTTTGGTTGTTTGTGTGCAGGCATTTTGTTACCCCACTAGGTAGCATCATCAGTGTTAGTGGGTGGGTGATTTTCTCCTTGGCAGTTTCTTGATTAGGGTATTGTATTCTGTTTGACTGTCTGATGTTAATCCCTGCTGATCTTGGCATTGGCCGCTAATAGTTGTGAATAGCAAAGGGAGTGAGGTGTTGGTGAAAAGATAGATTTTTAAAAGAAAAATTATAAGTAGGTTGGGTGGGTTGGTTAAAAAGACCATTGTGAACTATCTGTTAAGGAACAAAGGATTGTGGGACAAAAATAAGATTAAAAAGACTATATGTCAAGGTTCCGACAGATGCCCTAATTAAATCATGAGTCTCAAGCCAAGTTTCAAAAAGAATCCAATGATTTATTAGGAGCAACATGTCGGCATCTACTTGAGTGAGGTTTGCTCTGCCGCAAGTAATTTACGGTTCCCTATGACCCTGATTCCCTCCTCCTCCCTGGGTGTGTCATAAATCACATTCTTCAACAGAGTACGTTGAAACCAACCCCTCCTGCTGGCTCCGGTAACCTGGGATACAATCTGGAGAAAGGCATGTGTGGAATGTGCTTTCAGTCCAGGCAGCCGAACAGCTCCATCAATTCTCCCCACTCCTGCTTATGGCAACTCAAAAACAGGCCTGGACAGCTTTAGGAATTGACACTATAAAGGTGAATTTTGCTTACCATTCAATCTGCTTGCTAATTGGGGATCTTTTTTTCTAGATTCCTTCATCTCTCCTTTGCTTTACAGGTAGCCCTTGAATTAGGACAGCAATTGGGACTGGGATGCCACTGCTAAGCAATGCTATCGTAAAGCATGACATCACATGATTGTGCCACCTAGCAACAGCAATTTCATCAAGCTTGGTCAACTTTGTAACACCAAGACACACAGGTTGCTAAGTGGGAACTGGTCAAGAGTTCCAGGTTTGGGGGGGGGTGATGCAGAGGGTGGAAGATGTCCTAGGAAATCTAGTGAAGGCCCTGTGTGCAAGTTGAGCAGGGTTGTGGTGCAGTGGCTGAGGGAAGGCGGGTATGAGTTAATTTGAGGGCAAGGAGGCAGAAGGAAGGAGGGTGCAGGTATGTGCAAATGCAGGGAGGTCAAGGAAAGGAGGGCATGGTATGGTGTGCAAGAAAGCCTGGTGTGGGGAAGACTTACCAGAGTGACTTGCGACTTCCCCATTAAATTCCCCATTGAATTCCCCATTGCTCAACAGTAGTAACAGTGAGAGGGATCTTGGAGTCCTAGTGGACAACCATTTAAATATGAGCTAGCAGTGTGCAGCAGCTGCCAAAAAAGCCAACACAGTTCTAGGCTGCATTAACAGAGGGATAGAATCAAGATCACGTGAAGTGTTAATACCACTTTATAATGCCTTGGTAAGGCCACACTTGGAATACTGCATCCAGTTTTGGTCACCACAATGTAAAAAGGATGTTGAGACTAGGAAGAGTGCAGAGAAGAGCAACAAAGATGATTAGGGGACTGGAGGCTAAAACATATGAAGAACGGTTGCAGGAACTGGGTATGTCTAGTTTAATGAAAAGAAGGACTAGGGGAGACATGATAGCAGTATCTCAGGGGTTGCCACAAAGAAGAGGGAGTCAGACTATTCTCCAAAGCACCTGAGGGTAGAACAAGAAGCAATGGGTGGAAACTAAACAAGGAGAGAAGCAACTTGGAACTAAGGAGAAATTTCCTGACAGTTAGAATAATTAATCAGTGGAACAGCTTGCCTCCAGAAGTTGTGAATGCTCCAACACTGGAAGTTTTTAAGAAGATGTTGGATAACCATTTGTCTGAAGTAGTGTAGGGTTTCCTGCGTAAGCAGGGGGTTGGACTAGAAGACCTCCAAGGTTCTTCCAACTCTATTACTATTACTATTACTGTGCTTGTCAATAAAAGATTGTGAATCGTGATCATGTGACTGTGGGACATGCAGTGAAAGCTGGTTTTGAAGTGCCTGAATCATATGGGTGGTGGGACAGCTTCAAGGACCTGTCATCGTTGCCACTTGTTCAGTTTCATAAGAACTTTGGTGGACTACCGGTATTGAATTTTTACATCGCATAAAATCTATGTCAGTTTTGCAAAAGACTTCAATGGAGAGAAAAAAAAAACCGACTTAGAAGCCACCAATTGACAGCTTGCTAAATGCTCTGCATATTTCTCTGTGGTTGTCGCTAGGGAAAAGAATCTTTATTCTGCAGTTCAGTGATCCTAAGCAATCAATAAAATTCACCATTTAATATTTAAAAGTTCATTAAAGAAAGCCTCTAAGAAGTAGGAGTCCAATTAATAGTAGTTAGGAACAGATCCAAATTGATTGTTGCTGATTGCTATTTAACACTGCCTTCTGATTCACTAATGTAATTGACACGGAGACGGAGTGAGAGAGAGAATGTTTTTATTATTTTATTGTCTCATTTAGAGCCAAAGTGAAATCAAAAGTGCTTTTTTTTTCAAGTTCACATTAGGAAAAGAAAATTAACATCCGTGCTCAGTATAAGCTGTGTACAATTCTAAATTAACAAGGTCTTTTTTTCCCCTTTCAGAAAATATTCATTGCTAAAAGTGCTTTTAAACAAGCAACATAAGGAATAATCAGGTCAGGATTTTTTTTAAAGTCTCAATTTTAGGGTGTGTTTGTGTGCATGTGCTTGTGTATCCTTTTGAAGATTATACATATGTATATGTGTGTATGTGCGTGTGTGTGTGTGTGTGTGTGTACGTATGCATGTGTGTGTGTGTGTGTGTGTTTGTGTACACACACACACATTGTATATATATTCAAAAGGATACGCAGGCACATGTTCACAAACACACCCTAAAATTGGGAAGTTTAAAAAAAATCCATCTGCCAATCAACATTGGATTAGCATGATATAGTCCATAACATTTATCCTGCAATAGATTGATACAGAAGCATCATTATCATCGGGCCTAAATATTACATAGATAGATAGTAGTTTAGCAGATTGGCTGGGATCTCAATTTAGGGCAGGGGAAATTACACTTCAGAGAATAAATACCAATCACTGATGAGTTGGGTTGAAATGGGATTACTCTGCCCACAACATAGGTTTGTGCAAGGAGAATAGATGGAGATTTGATTAAAAAAGCAATTCAAATGTATCTCTGAATCAAATCGGCATTTGGAATTGAATTGGCAAGTTGACTAAATCACACTGGATGCCTCTAAATTAATTAGGATAATTTTGGATGCTTCAGCACAACTTGAGAAATGGCTTTTTCTCAACAGATTTGGAAATCCAAGTCCAAACTGAATTGGTTCAGCTTCATGATTCAGTTTAAGTGTCTGAACTGAATTGATTTGAATTGTTCAAATCAGATTGATTTTTTTTTCAAATGAAATAAACACTTTGAATGAGATTTTGCTTTAATCTTTTTCCCCCCGTCTTATTTTATAGTAAAGCTTCAGATGGCTAGGCATGTTACACAACCATATATCAAATTTTGTAAAATAAATTTTACATTTATTCCCAAACATGACATACAGAAAAGAAGTCTAAAGGGAGTCCCAATAAAAGCATTAAGTCCAGGTTATAAAATTAGACGACCACTTCAATGTTAGAATAATCCAAGAGCCACAAACTTGAAAAGGAACAATTTTTACTATGATATTCACAGAAAAGCAATGACTGAACTATTTTCTGCGACAGACTGATGAAATAATACATAGAAGACTCGCTATGTAGCCTTACCATTGTTGGTGATGAAGGTGTAATAAAACAAAACTTTATTTGTAGACAGTTTAAGTTTATACCTTTAATCTGTTAAACATTTAAAACCTCTACAGTTCCTTGCTACAGTTGTTAAGTGAATCACTGCAGTTGTTAAGTTAGTAACACCGTTGTTCAATGAATCTGGCTTCCCCATTGACTTTGCTTGTAAGAAGGTCACGAAAGGTGATCACATGACCCCATGAAGGTTAGGCAGCCATTCATAGTAGAAATAAACCTTGTGGGGTATCTTCTAAAGTTAGAAAAAATGAGTGAGAGAGATTAAACAGGACCAATATTTTTCTAAACAATGCAAAGCAGGGGTGGGCTTCAAAATTTTTAGCAAGGGGTTCTCTGCCCGGTTGCTGGGTGGGCGTGGCCATGGTGGGCATGGCTTATTCAGCCTCCTGCACCACGGGGGGGGGGGGGGTGTTTTTGCCCTCCCCGGGCTTTGGAGGCTTTCCTCAAGCCTCCGGGAGGGCGAAAACGGCCTCCCCAGGCTCTGGAGGCCTCTGGAGGCCAGAAACGGGCCCATTTCCAACCTTCCTGAACTTCCTGTAGGCCTGTTTTTCACCCTACCCGAGCCTCCGTGCACGCCCTGCACTTACCTGCATCCAAAATGGGCTGTGTGGGGACTCCTGGGAGGGGCGGGGTGGGCAGGGCGGGGCAGGACAGGGCAGGGCCAGCCAGGAGCGATATTTGGGAGTTCTCCAAACTGCACAGAATCTTAGCTTGAGGTTCTCCTGAACCCCTGCGAACCCCCAGCAGCCCACCCCGATGCAAAGGAAGTATAAAAAGTATTTTAAAAATGAGATTGCTGGCACTTCAGGGAAAAGGGAACATCTTAACTATATTGCAAGTCGCTAAAGCCCTGTTCAGGTTCACCTTCACATTTTCAATCTAACATTCAAGAAAACAGTGAACCACCTCCTCTCCTAGTTGTGCCAATTAGAAAAACGAAGAACTGTCCCCACACAATTGTTTGAAAAGAGGACAACTTTTCGCTATTATCGTTCCAACTCACTGGTAGTGATTTTTTGTAGTCCTAGGCTCTCTACTGCAAACAATCAATCTGTGAGCATGGAAACTGTTTATTTATAGCATCAATACAACTAGAAAACAAGAGTGTATCTTGCTATTCCTCCTCTTGAATCAGGTTAAAAAGATAAAGGTAATGCCTGAATAGTCCCATACAACTTTGAAGTTCTATCCTTTTATTTCATCATACTCAACAACGCTTACATTTCAACTAAGACTAGGAATCAAAAATAAATGATTTCTTTTATATAATATTCTGGTGAAAGCATGTGACTCATTAATGATAACTTAGTGCCAAAATTCTTTATGGAATATATTCTAAATTAGATGTATTATATGTGGCCTACAAAAATCCAGAAGACCACCAGATGGCAGCAAAGAGAGCTTTCTGTATCTTTTGGCTATCATCTAGTGAAGGGCTGTCAAACTCACGGCCTGCAGGCTGGATGCATCACACACTGGCCACGGTTTAGCAAAGGGGAAAACAGTCCCCGATACATATTTTATATTTTATATTTACAGATGCCGAACTACCTTATTGTTGTTTTTCTTTTTCTTTTTAAAAAGAGAATACCTATGTATGTTTTCAACATCTAAACATTAAGAACTCCAACTGGAACACCAGAGACATGGAGAAATGATTAGCTGGATACATGCTGTTGTCATAGTAGCTGGCTACATTAGTTGCTCAACAAAAAATGAAACACCATAGAAATAGCATAACGGAAGGGTATTTTGCTCCAGTATTTACATAAAACTTGAAAGATACATTAAGAAAGGATCTCTACTAACACAATTCTGTTTGCACTAAATGGATTTGATTCAAGCCATAAAACTATAAAGCCTCTTATTCTGCAAGCTTACCTCACAGTAAGAGGCTTCAGGCCTTGGCAGCAATTATCACCTTTCTTTTGACAAGTTCATATCTACAAAAATGTATCAGCATTAGGAAAGTGGCAGTTATACAGTACCAGGTAAGTTCTGATGATTTCTCTCTATTCAATGCCCATTAGGTTCCAGGTTAGCTGGGTGCTGGCATTTCAACCTTGGATAATGGCTAGAACAATTGATTGAATTGTTGGGGGAAGACCAGAGGTGGGTTCCTGCCGGTTTGGAATTCATGGTAGTGGGAATTTCTCCCCACTCGCCGAACAGGCAGCGATGGCCGGCTGGCCACGCCCCCCAACCAGCTCTCTCGGCAGTGCCATAGGTGCCGCCATTTTGTTATTTTTTGCTTCTATGCATACACAGAAGCTGGGTTTGCAGCACTGCGCATGTGTGCGCAATCGGACAGTGCGCAACACACACGCGCCCACATGGCGCAGGAGGAAGTGGCAACCCACCCCTGGTGAAGACGTAATACTTTTCAGGAAGTTCAGCTTTTTTATTGCAAATGGAAGTGTGTAGGACAGGGAGAATTTCTTGTAAGGAAAGGTGGAAAAACAATCTATTTAGATTATTCCTAAATACAATTATCACCATTTTGGACTTAGAAACATTGGACAACTGCCACAGGCTTAGGATGCATACATATATTTTAAAATGAAAGAAACAAAATGCTCATAGTTCTCCAAACCCAGACTAACTCTACTCCCAGAAAATTGTGGACGCAAAACAAACCACGGGTGGGTACCTCCCGGTTCGGACCGGTTCATCCGAACCAGTAGTGACCCGCTGGTAACATCACAATGATGATGTCACCAAACAATGATGATGTCACCAAACTGAATCGGTTGGCCGGTCCATGGGCGCTGCCATCTTTTTTAAATTTTTTTTTTATTTTTTCCCTGATTTTTTTAAAAAAATTCTTCTGCGCATGCACAGAAGCTGAGTTTCTGGCACTGCGCATGCATCGCCATTTTGTTTTCAGCTTTAAAAAAGAATTTCAGGTTTTTTTGCATTTCACATGCCCATGCGGCGCATGCCTATGCAGCGCGTGCCCATGCAGCGTGCCCATGCAGCGTGCCCATGCAGCGTGCCCATGCAGCGTGCCCACGCGGCGCGGGAGGAAGCGAACTGGTAGTGAGGTAAGTTGGACCCCACCCCTGAAGCAAACCTTTCTATTTTTAAAAATCACCTTACTCACTGAAATATCTACTTTTCATCATGGTTTTACCCATTATAATCTGCTTTCTACCCAAATGTTATGTATTGTCCCTGGTCATTTAAAGTTGTCCATTGTATCTTAAGAATCACGATTTCTCTAAATCCTAGATGGAACATAATTAATTGACTGAAAGTAAAATTAGTTCTGGGGTTGTTATTCCAAGTATTCAATTTATCTTTATGGTGAATATGGGAGAAAGGAGCAGTGATGTGTGTAGCTATGCTCTAAGATCACCCGGGTCATGTCATTCATCCATCTGGTCCATAGTTATAGGTCAAATGTCTGCAGACACTTTGCCATTAAGAAGTACATTGCATACAGAAAGCTTGCACATGATCCAGAAGCAGGAAAAAAAAACCTGCAATAGCACCAATTTGTAAGAAATATGTTTGCCAAGTAACAGGTGGACTGGTGGAAGTTGAGAGCCATAGCCACAATGTCAGGTGGGGGTGAATTTGCTATTCCTATTTATTCCAATCAACCCATTGATTATTTTTGGAGGAAAGAGACTGCTCAATTGGGCATCCGCAGTGCCAGCAACTTTTCTTCTATTTATTTTCTTGGATAATTTGCCACCACCATGAGCTGGTTTCCTGCTGACTTTGAATAATTATTATGTCTTAGAATACAGTGAATCCTCGCTATATCGCGGTTCACCTTTCACGGTCTCGCTGCTTCACGGATTTGCATTGTGCATTGTGTTCTGCATTCTGATTGGCTAAACAGTCTCTCCACTTCTTCTCTAACTGTGTGTCAATAACGTTGCGGTTTATACACGTACGTAAAACAGCTTGTCAAGAGCAGTGAAATACACGTGAGTCACTATTTGTCCTACTGTACTTTGTATTTTTTTTCATAATCATTTTTCATTTTCTCCCGTTCTAATCCAATGACTCGGGTCGCGGTGGGGCGGTGCTGATCTCCACAATTTGAAGCCTTCAGTTCGTATTGATGATTAAAATTATTATTTTACAGTACAGTAGTTATTTGTAAAAAAAAACATTTATACAGTACTTTTATTTGTTAAACAAATGCTTGGGCCTGTAAAAAGGTTTTGTTCTTTGGTTTCAATGTATTATGGAGTATTTCATTGTATAATAATTGTAAAAAAAATAAAGGTTACTACTTCACGGATTTCGCCTATCACGGGTTCTTTTTGGAACGTAACCCCCGCGAAAAACGAGGGTTCACTGTACACTATTATTAACAGCAACAGTACTTGTGAACAATAGATCATTCCTAGAACTTTGTGTTAAATAGATTTCTTATTTAAAACAAACAAACAAACAAACTAAGCAAGCCACACATCACAAAAAGTGCACCATGGGGCAGAAGAGAAAAGTATCTAATTACAGGAATGAATTACTCCCATATACATAAGAGCTAGTAAAAGAAATAATTGAAAAATGAATACAATTCTTAATCAGTATGAAGCTGTCATGTACTAGTGGGCCCAGCTACATACAATTCAAAGAAAAGGGAAGCTTCATGGAACTGCTCTTTCAGAAGAAGGGGTGGAATGAGCTGGCTTCTCATGCCATCTTTATCTGTAGCACCTTGAAGAAACTCCATCATACTTGGTAAAAGCGGAGGAAAGTAATGGAGTTGATGTCCCTACAAAAGTGATAGAATGACACAATTTTCTATCTTATATTGAAAAGTAGATAGTGAGTATATAGTCTACATTGGGGATATGATTATTCCACTCAATAGAACTCTCTGACATATCATTCAATCTCAATTTTCCTTTCATCAGTAGCTTAAGCAAGGATTGTGTTTGCAGTGACTCCAATAAGAGACTCTACATAAGCTAGTCTTCTCCAACTGCCTCATTTATTTCCCCAGTGTAAGAAAAATGGAGTAACCAAAACAGGTCCTACACTGTAAAAAGAAAGGCTGGAAACATCTGCAGATAAGCCAGTTTATCTTCATCTTTCATGCAGATGAAGAAAACAGCAATGTCTCACACAAGATGGTCTCTGTCTGTCTGTCTCTGTCTCTGTCTCTGTCTCTGTCTCTGTCTCTGTCTCTGTCTCTGTCTCTCTCTCTCTCTCTCTGTCTCTGTCTCTCTCTCTGTCTCTCTCTGTCTCTGTCTCTGTCTCTCTCTCTCTCTCTCTCTCTCTGTCTCTCTCTCTCTCTCTCTCTCTCTCTCTGTGCGTGTGTGTGTGTGTGTGTGTGTGTGTGTGTCTGTACGTCTCTCCTTCTCTCTGTTTCTCCCTCTCTCTGTCTCTCTGTCTCTCTCTGTCTCTCTCCACACTAGTAAAACATATCATTGTCTCTTCTTGCATGGAAAGACTGATTGGTGTCATGATAGGGTTAGTACAAACTCAATCCCAATGTCATTTCACTTACGAGAAAATGTACAGTTGTAAATCAGTCTGACTTTAGTTTCCCACTGCAGTTTTATCTGAAAATTATAGTGCAGGTTTAGCTACAGAATTATTTTTGCAGTTCAGGTTTCAGTGTGACTCAGCCAAAATCAGTTTAACTGCCAATCGCATCTAATCCCATGGGATCTCAGAACTTTGAGATGCTTTTGACTTGGAACAGAACAAGATACCAAATGGCAACCACTGAAGGGCATATCCTGAATGTCTAATAATTGACTGATGTTTTATGTTACCTAAGCAGAAAACGTATGTTTAGGCATTGATTTTGCTAGATTATTTTGATGTGGTTTCTTTCTTTCTTTTTTCTTTTTGTAAGACTCAAATAGGTTATTAGGAAGAAAATTTTAATTTAATTTAATTTAATTTAATTTAATTTAATTTAATTTAATTTAATTTAATTTAATTTAATTTAATTATTTTATTTAATTTAATTTAATTTAAAATTTAATTTAATTTAATTTAATTTAATTTAATTTAATTTAATTTAATTTAATTTAATTTAATTTAATTTAATTTAATTTAATTTAATTTAATTTAATTTAATTTAATTTAATTTAATTTACGTTCTTATAAGCCGCCCAATCCCGTAGGACTCAGGGCGACATACAACATATTCAAGTAACTTCCAGAGTTTACCAAATTTAATCAGCAATTATGGCTGAAGAACCAATTCTAGAAAAAGAAATCCTATAGCAAATGACACATTGAAAAACACTGAGCAAACAAAATGTATTTGTTGGGCATTTTAAATGTAATAAAAGTACCTCATCCATTGTTTAATTTATGGTAAATTATACATTTCTGGGCTTGTATCAAATATACTCTAAAGGGTTTTGGAGAAGGGTCTATGTGTCACTTGAGCTCAGTGCTTTTCAATTTCATCTATTTGTTGAGTTCAATTATATCATTAGTTTACAACCTAAAATATCAACATAATTAATAATAATAATAATGATAATAATAACCATGTGTTTACAAACTACTAGTAAAAGAATCAAGTTAAATTTGTAACTTGAAAGCTTAGCCTAGTGCCATTAATCTGTTGTAGTGGATATGAACACCAGAGAGTTTAAAATCTATTTGAATATTTTCAGTGATAAAA
This sequence comes from Diadophis punctatus similis, assembly GCA_023053685.1. NCBI lineage: Eukaryota > Metazoa > Chordata > Lepidosauria > Squamata > Dipsadidae > Diadophis > Diadophis punctatus. The sequence continues at coordinate 8,801,514 of JALIGW010000003.1, read as the reverse complement.
CCAGTCATACTTTCCAAGAAGGAAAACTGGGGCCTCCATTGAAGTTATGAACTTCTCAGTAATTTTATAAAACTGCTCATTTTTACAGTGAGTAACCATGTATTGCTTTTGTAGTTTCGGAGCTGTAACTCTATTGCAGCGGTTCTCAAGCTGGGGGTCATGACCCCTTTGGGGGTCGAACGACCCTTTCACAGGGGTCAGGAGACTTCGCCCGGACGCCGCCATTTGGGTTCTTTAACCCTCTGCGCATGTGCAGAACACTTTGCGCATGCGCAGAGGGTAAAAGAACCAAAATGGCATCAGCGGGGTGGGTCACGGTGGGGGCGTGGGAGCGGGGTGCGGCATTAGGAAGGTTGAGAACCACTGCTCTATTGGGTTCTAGTCAATAACACTGTTTCCGTATTTTGACTATTTGCAGAAACCTTGCCTTAATCCTTGGAAACTATTGTCTTCAGTAGTTTGATTCTACTTCCACATGCTGTCAATACCGTTCACAAAAAGACAACACATCAACCATTTTCTAAAGCACCAGCTAGGTTGAGCGATCGGTTTTTATGGAAAGCAGACTCAATCCTGTGGAGCTCTTTGATAAGAAAGGTGTGAAAACACAGCACACTGACTTAGTTACAATGTCTAGCAGCAAGCCTGCTTGGATAACAGCCCAAGCAGAAATCACTGGAGTATATAGACCTCATTGGAGAGCCAGAAAACTGACTTTACCTTTTCCAGGTAAACACTTTGAAGTTCCTTCAGAGTTATCTCTGCTTGCAAATTCTGCAGGGAGAGAGCTGAAATTTCTTTTGAATCAATTATAAAAAGGAGGGAATGGCAGGGTCAGAAAAAGGTGTAGCTGTAACGTTTATGGCACTGTTCTCCCCAGTTGTGCTGTATTGTGGGGAATATTATTCTTTTACTGATGTGGAATTAATGTAGAATATAAGGCTTAGAATCTATTCACTGATATGTGGCATCAAGTCTTGCTACTTGCAGTCTTTCGTTATTTTACTTTCTTTGGAACATACACGATTCCAATTAAATTTTCATTTGATAAGAAGTAAAAAGTACTTCTGCTCTCTAAGGAATTTAACCTCATGTACTGTGTGGGTCTTTTTCTGAGAAATAAATACAACCAAAAGTGAAACTCACACAAAAGCTTTCGTAACTGAAGCAATTATCAACGGTGTACCTTTCTCATATTTCTTAGTAATAAGCATACTAAGAAATCTGGGATTGCAGGTAAATATGGCAATTTGCCAACATGCTAAGCATACATGCACCTTCTGTGGAAAGACCAAAATGAAAAGAACAAAAACGGGCATTGGGCATCGTGGTTCAGGTATGAAAATAATGGCTGGTGAAGCTTGGACGTACAACACCACTTCAGCAGGCACAATGAAATCTGCCATTAGAAGACTGAAGGAGCTAAAAGACCAAGAAAAACAATAGTTCTCTTTAATGCTGGCAACTGATAACTTCTATTTAGAAAGACATTCCATTGGTTTCAGTGAGACTTTGCTCCAGAAAAATGGGTCAGGAATTACGGCACAACTATTTTCAGAGTAAACCACCTCCTGGGAACCTGGACTTAAATTCCACCAAAATTAGATCCAGCAAATTCATATACTATTGATTGAAAGTTAAATAGGATTTAAATATCAAGTCCCCAAATCCCTGATCCTTAGTGCCTATTTATTGCTAAGACTTTTTGTCCTACATATTTTAAAATACAACTAGTATACACATTCATACACATACACACACACCCCTTAGAAAATCAAGTTGAGAGACACATATGGAGAGACAGATAAATGAGTGATTTAATCTTTCCATACCACCCCTCCTGCCCCATTGTTCTCATATAAATGTGTATGGGTTTGTTTCAGTGGTAGGTTTCAAAAAAATTCACTACCGGTTCAGTGGGCATGGCTAGGTGGGCGTGGCCAACTTGACATCACTCATGCCCACACCCACAAAGTCACATGATCCCCCCACCTAGCCACACCCACAGGAAAAGGTAGGATTTTTTTTGGAATTTCCACCTATCTACCTCTGCCCTCCCTTTGCCAGTCACCACCTTTCCCCTCCTTTAGCAGCCCCGGCCATAGCCTTGCTTCCTCCCCCCCACCTCTTTGTTCGGGCTGCTTACCTTCCGTGACGGCTGGTCCAGAGTCCGGAAGGCAAGCTGACTGGAGATTTTGGCGGCCTCCAGCCAGCTGTCATTGCTGGAAAGCGGCTGGCAAAGAAGCCTCTCTCTTCTGGAAAGTGGCTCTTAAAGAGGAGGCGGGTCGCAGTCCACCGAAAAGTACCAGAGGTCGCAGAAAAAGCTGCCACCGCGCCATCGCCGCCATGTTCTTCATGCATGCGCATCCCATTGGACTTGCAAGGCAATATGATGTGTGTGCATGAAGAACATGGCGGTGACAAACATGGTGGGTGGGGTGAGCGGGGACCAGGGGACTGGTTCGGGGGCATGGCCAGCCAGCCATCGCTACCGGTTTGGCAACCTTGGCCAAATTTCTGTCAATGGTTCGCGCGAACCGGTGCAAACCGGCTGAATACCACCTCTGGTTTGTTTGTATCCATATCCTTACAGACACACACATAGTACACATACATAGACAGACACATAATCTCTTGTAATTGGAAGGATATTTTCTTCAAAACATTTTAGCAGAACACACTTTTTATCAGAATGCATTCTTTATGCATTCAACTGCAGTTATGGCCTTAAAAAGAAAGGGCTATGAGAATGCAAAAATTATTTCAAAAATATAATGGTGTTTCCTTTAGAGTCCAGAGAAAGGTTAGCACAACTCTATGTTTGATTAAAGAAAATAATAAGGAAAATGTTGCATAGATTATTTTAAATTTTAAAACAGAAAAAATAACAGATAAGTAACAGAATAACAGAATTGGAAGGGACCTTGGAGGTCTTCTAGTCCAATCCCCTGCTCAAGCAGGAGACCCCATACCATTCCAGACCAATGACTGTCCAGTCTCTTCTTTAAAGCCTCCAGTGATGGAGCATCCACAACCTCTGAAGGCAAGCTGGTTAATTATTCTCACTGTTAGGGAAATTTCTCCTTAGTTCTATTTCTCCTTTTCTCCTTGATTATTTTCCATCCGTTGTTTCTTGTCTTGCCTTCTGGTGCTGTGGAAAATAGGTTGACCTCCTCTTCTTTGCCGCAGCCCTTCAAATACTGCCATTTATTTAAACATTCTTATAGGCCGCCCAACTCCCGCAGGACTCTGGGCGGCATACAGCATAAAAGAAGAACAATTTATAAAAACAATAATAACAATTAAAATAATTATAAAAGTTTAAAAAAACCATACATTGTCATTCATTCATGGGGAGACCCCAGATGTTCTCATTGGTCTCTATTTCACCCCGCCTGATGTCTCCCCTAGTCCTTCCTTTCACTAGACTAAACAAACCCAATTCCTGCAACCGTTCTTCATATGTTTTAGCCTCCAGCCCCTAATCATCTTTGTTGCTCTTTTCTGCATTCTTTCCAGAATCTCAACATCTTTTTTTTAATAATATGATGACCAAAACTTGAAGTAGTCTTACTAAGGCTTTACAAAGTGGTAGTAATACTTCACGTGATCTTGATTTTATCTCTCCGTTAATTGCATTGGCTTTTTGGGGGGGCGGGGGGGGGGGGCTGCTGCCGCACACTGCTGGCTCATATTTAAGTGATTGTCCATTAGGACTCCAAGATCCCTTTTCAGTCAGGTTTAACCTAGTCTGTACCTGGATATTTGGTTTTTCTTGCCTAAGTGTAAAATCTTACTTTTCGGTACATTGAATTTCATTTTGTTAGATAGGGCCCAGTGTTCAAGTCTCTTGACATCCATCTGGATCTTGAGCCTTTATTTTGGGAATGGAAACAGTCGTTCTTGTTTTATTATTCCTGCTGTGTATTTCTTCTAATTGGAATTTGCATTAAAACTGGACTAAAATTTGTCAGACTGGACATTAACCAGCCCTTCAGGTATTGTAGTCCAAAACCACATTGGCCAAATAATGCCAATAAAAAGACTGAAAGACAGTACAATGGCATAAGGCAGATGTGTCAAGTTCCATTTGTCCCAAGCCCCTTTTTTGGGGACTTGTCTCTGTCCGAGAGCTTTGAGGATTATTTTGATGAAAGTTGATGGATGACGGATAGAACCAATACAAACGTTAGGGCTGGGAGAAAGGTACAATATATCTGGTAGATTTCCTCTTTTATAAGCATCCTCTTCCCAGACTCTATAACTGGAAAGTCACTTTTATTGTTCACAGTGACCTTATGACATGGCGTTGATTTTGGAGACCGGATTAGTTTGGCTTACAATTTTCTACTGAATCCCAGGAGAGTTAGTAATGCTGGTCCCATACATATAACCTGCTTAATTGGGTCAAGATTCAGCATGTCATGTGAGCCAAGGAAATAATTCGGAGGAGGAATTTTAGCTCCAAGTATTTTACTGTTACTTTGGAGAAAACGTGCAGGAAACCAGTTCTCTTCAGCCAATTAATTTCTTCATTTTGTGTTAACTATTTACTAACAGTCAACTATCCCTTCTGTCATTCACTATCAAGATAAAGTCCAGGAGAGGCCATAGAAACAGAGTTTGTTTGCATCGTTATTGCCTTAACTTTTTTTCTTTTAAAAATTCTGAAAGTATTACAGATATCACACACACTCACACCCATCCGTGCATTTGGCATTTATAAATATCATTTGACAAAAAGAGGAAAGTATTAAAATTGTTTTCTCTTTCCTGATGTGTGAATGATGGAATGGAAAATGAGCTGTAAAACCATTCATTTCATTCTATTCATTACACACACACACACACACACACACACACACACACACACACACACACACAGTATGTGTGTATGTATGTGTGTGTGTGTAGCACACATTATTTTAAAAGCTGGTTCATATGGATATCATCTTTGCATTAAATGTTCTGCTGTTGTACAGCAATAAATACAACCTAATGAAAGCTTCATTCTTATTATGTTCAAAAAAAAAGCCTCCAGGATTAGATTTCTCAATTTTGAATATTGAGGGGCAGATTTCCATTATCCAAAAAAATGGAAATGCTTACATCTGGGGTTGATCATTGCTTCTAATCTCCAGGGTCTTCAAATGCTGCTATCTCTTAGATCAGCGGTTCCCAACCTGGGGGTCGTGACCCCTTTGGGGGTTGAACGACCATTTCCCAGGGGTCACCCCGACATCCTCAGCTTTCCCCCCCACTGTCACAAGCCTGGCCATGATATTGCGCCCCACAACCCACGCCCCCACTGCAACCCACCCCGCCGCTTCCATTTGGGATTGTTTACCCTCTGTGCATGCGCAAAGTGTTCTGCGTATACGCAGAGGGTAAAAAACCCCAAATGGCGGTGTCCGGACGAAGTCTCCAGATCCGGGCGAGGTCTCTGCTCGCTTCATGTGTTGCAGAGGTGAAATGCTCCCGGTTCGCCCTTGCCTGTCGGTCGTCGCAGAGCCGATGGAGCCGGTGGCGGTTGCAGCACGGGGCTTCCCCTGCCCGCTTCCCCTGCCTGCCTGGACGCCACCATTTGAGTTCTTTTGCCCTCTGCACATGCAGAACGCTTTGCGCATGTGCAGAGGGCAAAAGAACTCATGGCGGCGTCCAGGTGGGCAGGGGAAACGGGCGGGGGAAGCCCCGCACCACAACTGCCACCAGCTCCATTGCCTCTGTGATGACCGATAGGCAAGAACAAACCGGGAGCATTTCACACCTGGCGTGTTGCCTCTGGGAGCTTTTCAAGCCCCGTCGCAAAAGGCGTGCGAGACTTCGGCGGGGTCAGGACAGGCGGCTTCCCGGAGTGAGCCATCCCCTTCGCAGAGTCTCTCCCATCTACCTGTAGCATTCAGGGCGAGGCCGCGAAGGGGGTGGCTCTCTCTGGGCAGCCGCCTGTCCCAACCCCGCCAAAGTCGCACACGCCTTTCACGACGGGGCTCAAAAAGTTCCCAGAGGCAACACGCGAAGTGAGTGGAGACCTCACCCGGATCTGGAGACTTTGCCCAGATCCCGCCATTTGGGTTCTTTTACCCTCTGTGCATGCGCAGAACGCTTCGCGCATGCGCAAAGGGTAAAAGAACCCAAATGGCAGCGGCGGGGTGGGTCGCAATGGGGGCATGGGGGCGGGGCGTGGGGGGCGGCATTAAGAAGGTTGGAAACTGCTGTCTTAGATAGATCCTACTGAGAGAATCTATATAACTATGCTTTCCTTTATTGTATTAACCTACATCTGCGTTGAGAGGAAAAATGACTTTAAAAAATATCACTCAGAACTTTTTTACATTTCTGAGATGCTGGATGCCATGTCAAGCCTTTTTTAGAGGAGTACCTCTCCAAATGATATAGATTGAAAACCTGAACCACATTTAAAGGGGCAATTCGGGAAAAATGTAATCAAATGGATAAAAAAAACTAAGTAGGTTTCTATAACAGCATCAGCGTTGTTTCATGCTTGAAAATGATGAAACATCTGGTCCAGGTTAAGGAAAAAGTGGAGAAGAGAGAAAATCGTTAATAGATATAATCTGTACAATAGGCAATTTAACCAAAGTGGGCTCCATATGCAGAGATTACAACTCCACAAACTCTTGACTTTGTGCCTTTGGGTTGCTGTTGTGGAAAATTAAACGTGATTTTCAAGAGCTCAAACTTAGATTCTGAGCTACTAAGTAGCTGTGCAATGCTGAGAAAATGAGGGGCTGAGTTTTGAAAACAGTTATTCTATGACCTTGTTTGCTTGCAGATGTTTCATTAGTGAACTAGATCACATCATCAGTGCCACTGAGGGTGGGCTTGCTCTTGGTTTATGGGCAGTAGCTTGCCCTGCTACTTTTGGTGGGGTTGGGGTTTCTCCTTGGCAGTTCTTTGATTAGGATATTGCTTTCTGCTTGATTGTTTGCCTGGTGTTAATGAGTGGTTATCTGGGTGTAGGCTGCTGTAGAAGATGTTTTCTGGTTTTTGTTTTGTTTTGGGTTTTTTTAATTCTCTATTTTGAATGGTATGTAAATTATTTCTATGTGTCTGTTGATGACTAATTTGTCTGAATGCCAAGCTTCCAGGAATTCCTTAGCACGCTTGGATTTAGCTTAGTCTGTGATGTTCACAGTTTCTGGTTGAAACTATGGCTGAATCTGGCTATGTATTGTAAGAGTAAAGAGTTGTTGGGCTTCTGGGCTTTACAATGTTGGCTGGCGGGGCCTAGGGGGAGGGCCTTCTCTGTGGGGGCCCCTGCTCTCTGGAACCAACTCCCCCCAGAGATACGAATTGTCCCCACCTTGCTGGCCTTCCGAAAAGCCGTGAAGACATGGCTCTTCCTGCAGGCGGGGTTCTGAGACAACTTCATCTTGGTCTCCCCCATGTATGTAAGATTTTGTATGCTTTTTAAAATGTATTTTAAATTGTTTTATATGATATTGTTTAGTGGTTCTTCAAATGTTGTACGCCACCCTGAGTCCCCAGGGAGTAGGGCAGCATATAAGAATCCTAAATAAATAAATAAATAAATAAAATACTTAAGATGAATTACTTGGTTTACTTAAGATGTTTTGGAGACCTTTAGTTGTTTTGTGTGCTGTGGAAATGCATGTGATTGTTATGGTCTGTTGATGGTTTCTGAAATGTTTTTGATGTATGGTCGTGTTTCCTTTTCATTGCTTCTGTTGGCTGTGCTGTAATGGGTTGAGTGTTAGGCACCTTTTGATAAAGTTGTGTGGGTATTCATGTTTTTTTGTGGGGGGGAGATGTTGTGTAGGCAGTCTGATTCCTTTTTCTGTTATCTTGGATTGCAGCTATGTTTGTATAGGTGTGAATAATGTTTTTACACAGTTCCTCTTGGTACTCTATACTTTGTTCCTCTTGGTTCCTCTATACTTTGGAATAGAACACTTGGTTAGTGTGGTTGTGTGTCAGTAGACTTGTGTTAAATTATGCCATCATTTTCTCTGTTGATGAAGATATCCAGGAAGGGTAGAATATTGTTGTTTTCTTCTTCCCTTGTGAATTTTATTCCTTTGAATATGTTGTTGATCATTTCATGTGTTAAGTTCAACTGAACATCCATTCTTCCATCCTTTACCATTATCTAGGAAGTCTTTCTTGATAGATAACACTTTGTGGTCTCTTAGCTGTTATCTTAACTGTTATCTAACAGATCAGAAAGAGCAAACCTTTTAAAAATACAGAACCTTCTATGCATATTAAACATTGTAAACTGTCCAGTGAGTGCTGTAAAGCACTATGGGGCAGATAATATAATTCCAAGTGCTACTGCTCTTGCTATTAAACATGAATACTTCTAATGTGGTCTGTTATGCAGGTCCCTTCAAGTGCAATATGCAGACAACATCTCAATGACGAGAATTGATTTCTATTAAAAAAAATTAGAAAAATACCAATTTCCCTGAAGCTGCTAGTTGCATTGCAAAAATAGTGCAGGTTTCTCTGGTTAACATCAGAGAAGCTATTTCTTACTATCACCGCCATCTTCATCAACATCATAGCAATAGCACTTAGACTTATATACCGCTTCACCCTCTCTAAGCGGTTTACAGAGTTCAGCATATTGCCCCCAACAATCTGGGTCCTCATTTTACCGACCTTGGAAGGATGGAAGGCTGAGTCAACCTTGAGCCGGTGAGAATCGAATTCCTGGAGTTGTCAGCGTTCCGAGTAACGCACCCATTGAAAGCAGAACTCTGAGGCACGTAGATTGCTCAAAGAACATGTTTATTGGACACATCATATCGGCACAGATGGTGAAAACCAACTCTGAAAGTTCCTGCAGTTTTCAGCTAATTAAAAGAGTAAAACTTCCCCCCTCCCAGGTGTCATCAGTCACATTGTCCAATGAATACAGCTGGCAGGCTCCTCTCCTCCTTCACCAGCCACCTGTTATGATGACCTTGGTTCCCAAAGGAAAATCTTTTTATTTTGACTATTAGCTGGGCTATCTACTTCCCCTTCCCTTCTCTCTCTCAGGTTTCGTGGCAACTATGAGGCAGCACAAGATGCCAGGTTTGCTTCAGAGTTGACAGGAGTGAGCAGTGAGTTAGCCTGCAATACTGCATTCTAACCAGTGTGCCACCGCAACTCCTATCATCTGAGATAACAGAAGATAAATCAGGAGTCTCTGGCACATGAAGTCAGTTCCAAAAAGAAGTGAGTAAGGCTTGCTATAAAAAGAGATAGAAAATAGTTGAAATTGACATCAGTTATTTATTTATATGACAACTGGAGGAACAAATTTGGATGCTCTATTTTGTTTGCAAATGAATGGAAAGTTGAATGAAAAATTTGTTTCATGCTATTGGGAACCTCAGAGAATGTTGAATAAAGACTGGTCACACTCGTATTACTACTGACGATAAAATTCAGCAATTGGAAACTAAAATGTACAGTCTGGGTTTTGTCTGAAATTGACAGGATTTTTAATATAAATTTAAATGGATGGCTAAATCTCAAACGATACATATGTTCTTCTTGGCTATATCCCCAGAACTGTTTGCTTTTTCCAAACTATGAATGGCCAAAAGAATTGTTAAACAACACTGGAAAAATAAATCTGCATCTCATTTGGAGAAACTGACTGCTGATATGGGTTTGTTTATCAACATTTAAATTGCCTTTTTTTAAAGAGTTGCTTCTAGGCTTTTCCTTTTATTTAAATTTATGATGGTTACTCACTCTAAAAGACTCTGATGGCTTACGATATTCAGATATACAATTAAGACAGTTAGAAGCATGAAACAAAATCTGAAAGCCCAGTAAATAACAATAAAATAATACAAATAATAAACACAACAAGAGTGCCACAGATACATCAGTCCCAAGCCTGAGAACAGAGCTAGGTCCTAAAAATCTCCTGGAACCCCAGAAGATGACATACATTTGTTTGGGGGATTGCAGTTCCAGAGGACAGGGGCTATCACAGAGAAGGCACAGGACCTTGGTTCCACAAGGTGTAAACATTTTATGGAGGAGACTTGGAGCTCACCTATCCTTGCACTGCTATTCAGTCCCCTAATCATAGGTCCAGCTTAGCTATGACTTAATTTTGAGAACTTGACTGGGCACTGCAGCCAAAGGGATAAGAAATTCAGACTTAAAAATTTAAAAGCAGAGCTTATGCAAAGCAAGTCCTACTGTGTTATCAAGCATCCTGGAATTTAGTCACTTTGCCAGAGTAGTAACCATGAACCCTAAGAAGCTTAAAGCAATGCAACAATCAAGTCTAATATCCTTTCCAAATCTACCAATATTGGCACTTGCACTTTATTGTTGTGGTTGCTGTTGAACAACCTATTAATTTCCAGTGAATGGATACAGGGAACCCCAGAGCATGCTAGCTTTCCATATTCAGTAAAATGTATACTGACAACTTTCCTAAAATATGTCATTCAATACAACTTTCTACAGTATTTGTGGGTGACAGCTGGCACTGATTTCCTTCCTTCCTTCCTTCCTTCCTTCCTTCCTTCCTTCCTTCCTTCCTTCCTTCCTTCCTTCCTTCCTTCCTTCCTTCCTTTCCTACTTCCTTCCTTCCTTCCTTACCTACTTACCTACTTACTTACTTACTTACTTACTTACTTACTTACTTACTTACTTAAAGCAAATATGTGGCTATAGTATAATATAATGCAGCTTCTGCAGCTTACACCTTAGCTTACATGTTGCACGTCCGAGGGAAGACACACCAAGAATTGAATCCAAAATCTATTTTACTGCCAAAGTTCAATTCTAGAGCATAAAATAAGGATAAGTATACCTTAGAACATATCCTGCATTGGAAACCTCAGAACAAAGGCGTATGAAACAGAATCAATCATTGATTTGACAATAGTTGGGTTCCAGCTTTACAAGAAAAAGGAACTCCAAACAATAGGAAAACAAAGGTTTTTTTTATAGAAGTCAGGAGTTATATGAGGCAAAATCAGAGGGTCTGATTTCCTTGTAACTTTTGGGAAAGCTAGGCAGGTCCTTGTCTGTTGGGATATTTCTGTTGTTAGACAAAAGCCAGGCATTCAGATGCAGCCTCAGAGGAAGTCCTTTGTTATGGAGGTGGAAATCAGAAATACAGGTAATCCCAGAGGAATGACTACCATTGAGCCCAAAATTTCCACTGCTAAGTGAGACAGTGAAATGACTGTGGAGATTCTCAGTCATCCAGGTCATAATTGTCTCAAAAGTGCCTTTCTTCTTTTTTCTTCAAAAGGCAACTGGACTGTTTGTCCTTGAGGAAAAAGAAGACATTTTGTTTCTCATCCAAAAAACTTCATCAGTTGTGATGGGGGAGGGGGAGGGATAGATACTGACAATTAAGACTGGATGGTGGCTGGATGGAGGGATAGGCTCTGGCCAGATGGTGGTCAGAACCCCCCTCACCCCCATTACAACTGGTGAAGTTTCCTGGATAAGAAATGAAATATTTTGTTCTTCTTCCTCAAGGAAAAATAGTCCAGTTGTCCAGAAGAAGAAGAAAAGAAAGGGGGAAAAACACTTTTGAGACAGTGAAGTGACTTTTGGCCCATTCTACAATCTTTCTTGCCACAATTGTTAAGTCAATCACTTCAATTGTTAAGTTAGCAACATGGTTGTTAAGTGAATCTGGCTTCTCCATTACTTTTCCTTGTCAGAAGTTTGCGAAAATCACATGACCCCCCCAAGACACTGCAACCAACATAAATACATGCCGGTTGTCAAGTGCCTGAATTTTGATCACATGACCATGGGGATGCTGCAATGGACGTAAATGTGAAAAACGGTCATAAGTACCATTTTTTCCAGTGATGTTGTAACTTCCAACCGTCACTAAACAAAGGGTTATTAATGGATGACTACCTCTGTATCTTTGATTGAGAACGGAGCACTGTGGATTCTCAGCTTTTTGCTGTGCTACTTCTCACACTTACGGTGTCTTCAGGTTGAACTGAAAGCAGGTGAGTAAGATTCCTATTATTTGGCTTGGATAGGCTTGCAGGGAGCTTTGTCTGCAGGCAGGTGTGATGAACTTGGTGTCAGGGTTCCAAGTAATAGACCCATAGAAAGCAGAACTGCAAGGATTCCTCAAAGAATAGCTTTATTGGATACATCATATTGGCACAGATCTGATGAAAACCGACTCTGAAGGTTCCCACAGTTTTCACCTAATTAAACATAAAATTTTGTCACTTTCTCAAAACAATCAGTCACATGGTCCAATCATGGTGCTGTCTTGTTGCCTGGTGACATCACTCTGCCTTCCTCTGACCAGGTGTGAAAATGTCCTTGGTTCCCAAGAGAAAGTATTTTGTTTCGGCTGCAAAATCCCAGCTATTTAAAATCCCCCCCTCCCTATCCCGCAGCTCCAGGGTGGCAACAGTGAAACCTCCAAGATGGGTTCGGTCAGGCCAACTTCAGGGTTGACACCTGGGTCTGATAGGAGTAGGCAGAGAGAGGAGCTGGGTTTGGCTCTGGTCACCTCCAAAAGACAGAGTGGAAAAAGGGAGCAGTCTCCATTTTGGTTTGTTACAGTTATTTTTATATTCACAGCATCGCCTTTCCCTATTAATCAATGACTTAGACATCAAATTAAACAATCAATTGTTTGATTAGTTTACTCTTTGTTCTATATATTTGTGACTCCGCTTTATCAGAGTTGGAAGGGACCTTGCAGGTCATCTAGTCCAACTCCCTGCCCAAGCAGGAGTCCCTACATCTGCCTCTACCTAGGATTGAACTCACAACCTCCTGATTGTGAGGCAAGAGCTCCACCTCTAGGTCACAATAGCTGGGCTAAAATTTAATGTTTGGATGCCTGTTTTATTAACAGTTGCAAATTGTTAAAAGGCATATTTTTATTATAAACTGCATTGAGATTTTTTTTAAAAGCAGGAAATGATATGTAAAGAATTTTAAAAATGGCAATATACAAAGCCATTATATAAGTATAATGGAAACAAGGAAAGTATCTAAATGGTGTTGGTGTTAACTAATTTTAGCTATGTTAATTTTAGCCACATTTTCTTTTATTTCTCTTATCTGATGACTTTAGTTTCTTTAGCTGACTATTTCTTATTCCTTTCCAACTCACTGTATTATGTTGCTAGGTCAGTGGATATATGGAATGTGAGTTTGTGTGTGGGTTGAAGTGTGTGTAAGTAAAATAAACCCATACTCCCCACTTGTGATAGGGAGCAGCTGGGCCTTTAAATAACAAACCAACCTTGTGTGTCTAGAGACAAGTCACCTGATCCCTGAGTGACAATAGAAGGAAAAAGGGGTCAGGTTTTGTGTGGGAAGAGTTGTTTGTTTGTTTGAGGGCACTGGAGTCATGGATGGGGGAGGGAGTAACCTCAAACAAAGCCAGAATATGGAGAGTTGTTTTTAGTTGTTTTCAATTTTAGATAGAGAATGGGATACCAGATAAACATGTATAAAGCAAAAAATAAAATAAAATAAGAGCAACAAGAATACAGGTCTGGAGTTCAGATAAATGTTTCCCAGCAACATGTTCTGACAAGGAAGAGCTTTCTACAAAGAAACTTCTCATTTTCACAATTGAATATGCATCTCATATTCAAGATAGAAAAAAAAAATCCCCCTGCATTGATAATTAGAATAGGATGATCCTACGTCTGAAAACCCTTATATAAATTTATGATGTGATGCAGGGGTTGGTTTTGACTTGCCTCGCTGCCGGTTCGCTTCCTCATGCGTCATATAGCAATAGCAATAGCACTTAGACTTATATAATGCTTCATAGTGCTTTACAGCCCTCTCTAAGCGGTTTACAGAGTTCAGCATATGGCCCCCAACAATCTGGGTCCTCATTTTACCGACCTCGGAAGGATGGAAGGCTGAGTCAACCTTGAGCCTGGTGAGATTTGAACCGCTGAACTGCTGAACTAGCAGCCAGCTGAAGTAGGTTGCAGTGCTGCTTTTAACCACTGCGCCACCTCGGGGGCGTGCGCATTGTGTACCGCATGGGAGTGCATGCACAGTGCTACAAACCCAGCTTCTGCACATGTGCAGAAGCAAAAAAAAGATGGCGGTGCAGAGAGAGCCAGTTCATGGGTGTGTCCAGCTGGCCATCGCTACCGGTTTGGCGAGCGTGGGGAAATTCCCGCTACTGGTTCTATAGAACCAGTCCAAACTGGCAGGAACCCACCTCTGATGTGATGTCATAAAACATTTTATGAGACGTAAGATGATCAAAGGGCTGGATCAGCTTCTCTCCAAGGAAAGGTTGTGACTCTTGGGGATTTTTAATCTAGACAGGAGGTAGCTGAGAAGGAGGTAGCTGAGATGATCACAATATGCAGCAGAGAAGGGAGATGATTGAGGTGGTTAATGGTATGGATAAAATGGACAAGATGATTTATTTTGACCCATAGCGGCGCAGTGGTTAGAGTGCAGTACTGCAGGCTACTTCTGCTGACTGCCGGCTGCCTGCAATTTGGCAGTTCAAATCTCACCAGGCTCAAGGTTAACTCAGCCTTCCATCCTTCTGAGGTGGGTAAAATGAGGACCCAAATTGTTGGGGGCAATAAGCTGACTCTGTAAAACCGCTTAGAGATGGCTGTACAGCAGTGTAAAGCGGTATATAAGTCTAAGTGCTATTGCTATTTTCCCTTTCCAAAAATACTAGAACTGGAGGTCATCGATGAAATTGAATCCTGGAAGAATCAGGAAAGACAAAAGGATTTTTTTTCCTCCTGCACAATTCATCAACTTTGTGGTTTGGCACCAGACTGGCTTCAAAAGAGAGTTGGATCAACTCAGGGAAGTCATAAGGATTAAAAATTATTAGCCTCAAGTATGACTTCCTTTGAAGGCCATTTGCTGGGAGACTTATGCAGTTGGTTGGACTGGATATATCAGGGATCTAATTCAGCAATGCTCTTATTATATTCTTACTTTTTTATATAATTTTTATTATTTTCTATCAAATATCATAATACTTTAACACAGATGTACCGGTTTTTTTACATAGTTATTTTCTATTAGTACACAATACTTCATATATTTACAAAATCTCATATCTTCATTTTCGTGTCACGTTGTCACACATTCATTCCTTTTTTCCTTAGTCCAGTTGTACCATTTGGTCCATGTTTCATGGTATTCCGAATCATTTAGTCCTTTGAGATCAATAGTCAACATATCCATTTCTGCACACCTGTAAATTTTGTCCATTAATACATTTTCCGGTGGGGTTTGGTTATTTTTCCAGTATTGTGCATAAGCTATTCTCGCCACCGTTATAATATGCAGTGTTAGATACTATACATTTTTTGGATATTGTTTCCTCATTATCCCCAACAAGAAGAATTCTGGAGTATATTCCATTGTTCTTTCCATAATTTCTTGGAAATTATGAACTTTTGGAATTGTGAACTTTTTTCCAGTAGTGGCTAGCTTTGGAACATGTATACAGTGAACCCTCATTTTTTGTGGGGGTTACATTCCAAAAAGAACCCATGATAGGTGAAATCCGTGAAGTAGTAACCTTTATTTTTTTTACAATTATTATACAATGAAATACTCCATAATACATTGAAACCAAAGAACAAAATCTTTTTACAGGCCCAAGCATTTGTTTAACAAATAAAAGTACTGTATAAACGTTTTTTTTTACAAATAACTACTGTACTGTAAAATAATAATTTTAATCATCAATACGAACTGAAGGCTTCAAATTGCGGAGATCAGCACCGCCCCACCGCGACCCGAGTCATTGGATTAGAATGGGAGAAAATGAAAAATGATTATGAAAAAAAATACAAAGTACAGTAGGACAAATAGTGACTCATGTGTATTTCACTGCTCTTGGCAAGCTGTTTTACGTACGTGTATAAACAGCAACGTTATTGACACACAGTTAGAGAAGAAGTGGAGAGACTGTTTAGCCAATCAGAATGCAGAACACAATGCACGATGCAAATCCGTGAAGCAGCGAGACCATGAAAGGTGAACCGCAATATAGCGAGGGTTCACTGTATTCTTACATTTTTAATACCAATTTCTGTAAAAATGGAGACAGGAACTATTGTGTTTTGGTGAAAATTCATGTTGAAAACAAACCTATTGTCTCTTTTGAAAACAAATAGACAACAATTTCTAATTTCCTCCTACATGGTATTAGAGTTTTAATTACAGAATATAGTTGAAGGACACCAGCTTGTAGAAGACTATGATAACACTTAACTTTTATTCAGTGGAAATATTTTAATCTACTCTTGAAAAACACTCTGGCTTTCCTTTATTTTCCCATATTGTGTGCATATTATGTTATGATTTTGTTTGCTCTTATAAAGGTTATCATTTCCCCAATTAATAAGAAGTTCTTTTTGGACTGCTAAGCCTGAAGTAAGGCACTCCAGAGTTGTTGGTTTTTTGACACAACTGAAATAAACTAAGATGACACATCCCTTAATTGTCACATGGCGATCTTTATCAGGACCTGAGGAAATAAGTCAAGGAGAAAATCTTGTGCGATTAACATCAAAGTTATTTTACATCATGAAACCCGATGATTAGGATGACAGGAAGCAAATGGAGCAAGGCACAAGAAAGATCTGTTGATTAAAGATCATCTTTGCTCTCATCTCTGATGGGAAAAAGAAACAATTCATGCATACAACCATATTCCTTCTTTGCAATATGCTTGAAATCACTTCCTGATCTGACTTACCATATTGCACAAAATTGCCCTCAGGTTTATTTGCGAAACACCTTTGCTGTATGTGTTGCGGTTACAGATAGACAAATTAGTTTTAATGTCCTATGCATCTTACAGTCCAAATTAGTTTAAAGTCTGATCCCTTAGGGTATTGTTTCTTTTGCAAATTAAAAAAAAGGTACAACAATCTACCTTCATTTTAATTCATGACATCTAGCTTTCATATGGTTCCTTTAATGTATATAGTTGTTAATGAAATGCATCATGGAAACATTTTAATTAACATACATTTTTGTGCTTTTTTTATATGAATTTTTAATGCAAAATTTTAAAACGATAATATTTCCACATTTTAAGCACAAGTAGTCCCTCCCTAGTTTGCAACTCTGAGTCTTTAGTCTAGCCACAAGCTAAAGACTCTAGCCTCCATACAAAAATTGCTCTTGTAGACACATGGATATGGATGTGCAGTAGCAAAGACTTACTATGCAGCGGAAGAACCTTGGCATCTGATAAGTATGCAGGATGGGAGCTGCTGACCTTAATGAGTTACCAATAAAGGAGACTATTTGTAGCTCAGGGTTGAAATGAGGAGTTCTTGGTGGTCTCTGAGCTTAGTTGCTTACTTGTAAGCAAGCTCAGAGAGCACCAAGGACCCCTTAAAAGAGTTAGGAACACTGAGATGGCAGGACTTGGACAGGAGATCACAACAGGGGCATCTTCAGGAATGTAAGCAGTTGCCAAACCATGAGCAGAAGCAGCATTTTAAACCCAACAGCAGCTACAGGTAACCCATGCTGGTGATGAACATGCTCTCTCCTTGCCCACCCCCAAACCCTCTAAGAGAAAAGATGAGGGGATGCTATGATCCCAGTAGCAATTCAGGATTTAAGCCAAGACTTAAGAGAACAGACAGAGAACCTCAAAAACTCCAGCCTTAGCACAGCCAAACCAAAGGCAGCTGAAGGATGGGACAGGGATTGAAAAACTACACTTCTCCCCATTTCTTTGCTGGGAGGGCAACCAAAGACAGAAGCAGCTAAAAAAAAAAACCTTAAAAATAACACAGGCATAGTGTTAGTGAGCAGAAGAGGAAAAAATAGGCATAACATACACAAAGATTGTAGCTATGTACAGATAAAGCATATAGGTAATCTTCACTTAATTGTCATTTAATGACAATTTGAAGTTATGGTGGACCCCCTCCCCCCAAAAGCTGCCATTTATTTATTATGTATTTATTAGACTTGTATGACACCCATCTCACCTTATGACCCAGTTCTGGACTTCTTATGGCTGCAAAAAAGGTTCAGGAGTTCTTATGGCTCTGCAGTCAAATGGCCACATTTTAGGGGCTTGGCATCTGGTTCATTTTACAGCTGACTGCAGCGTTCTGTGGTTACATGATCACGATTTATAATTTTCCTTGTCAGTTTCCAGCATTTATGGCTGCTTTCCTTACAAAAAAGCCCATGGGAATACAAGGATTTGCTTAATGAATAGAATAGAATAGAATAGAATAGAATAGAATAGAATAGAATAGAATAGAATAACAGAGTTGGAAGGGACCTTGGAGGTCTTCTAGTCCAACCCCCTGCTTAGGCAGGATACCTTACACTACTTCAGACAAATGGTTATCCAACATCTTCTTAAAAACGTCCAGTGTTGGAGCACCCACAACTTCTAGAGACAAGTTGTTTCACTGATTAATTGTTCTAACTGTCAGGAAATTTCTCCTTAGTTCTAAGTTGTTTCTCTCCTTGTTTAGTTTCCACCCATTACTTCTTGTTCTACCCTCACGTCCTTTGGAGAATAGTTTGACTCCCTCTTCTTTGTGGCAGCCCCTGAGATATTGGAACACTGCTATCATGTCTCCAGTAGTCCTTCTTTTCATTAGACTAGACATATCCAGTTCCAGCAACTATTATTTATATGTTTTAGCCTTCAGTCCCCTAATCATCTTTGTTGCTCTTCTCTGCACACTTAATGACTATCACCAAAAAAAAGTTAAATATATAATAATGTCCCTTATAGACAACAAAATCCAGGAAGAGTGAGGGTAAAGCTTGATAAACCATCTTGTGGATTTTTTTCTGAAAATCAGCATTCACACATAGTGGATGGAAATATTGTATATATCGCTGCAGAGATTTACTTACATCTGTAAGCTTCAAAGAGCATTCAATTTAGAGTAAACTTGAGACAAGGCTTGCTAAATGATTCCAGCTTCTTTGTTCTCCTCCTCTTTTTGCCCCTCATAGAAATGAACTGAATTTAAGAAAAGGATTTGTGCTGAAATCTCCAGACAGGATGTATGCTCAACGCAACACGGCTCTAAATTATTCAGCACAAAGGGCTAAGAGAAAATTTAGTTTATTTACATGTCTTTTGAGTGAAATGTGTTTTTACAAACTCAGACTGTGTTTTCAGGAGGGTGTGTGTAAAGGAGCAATGTGTGGGGAGAGAAAGACTCTGCTGCAGTTCACAACTATTCCATTGAACTCCACAGCAGATGAATCTGAAAGATGAGTTGTTTAGGATGTCTGCCAAGAAGGAAGTATGTATCTGCTTAGAATCGCCGAAGAGTTAACTACCGGTATGTGCTTCTTAGCTACAATGAGAAGAAAGCAGAGAATGTTAAATGAGAGGAATGGAACATGCAGGGATGTAAAAATAATAACAGTAATAATAAATAATCTGAGAGACAGAGAACATGAAAAGTAAAAGAGGTAACAGAAGGCTGAGCTATGTAATAATAGAGCTGTTTGGAAAATGTTAATGTCAGGTTCAACAAATTGAGCATGTTTTGCTCTAGCAAATGTAAAAAGCTGAAGTTAACTCACATTGTCTTTTTTTTTTAAAGATATGACAGCATTTGTGAATATTCTTTCCATATTTAAACTGTGGTAGCCTGGGCCTTTTGAGCAATTTCAATTGTCATAAGAAAAAATGTAAATTTCCAGTGAAACAGTTGAGGAACTTGTTATATTATGCAAGTCATCTAAGGTAAAGGCTCACGTTGAGTGAGTTCTGCTGCTCTTAAATATATATACTGTATATTCTCATATAAAAAGGCAATATTTATTCTTCTGCAGTAAGACATGGCTTGTGAAAACAGTCTTGAAGAAAGTGACAGAAAGAACTACCACCAGTGTTTGACTGAAAGGTTACAGAAGTGGAAGTAGCTTACAAATCCGCTTCTTCTGATTTCAGCAAAGAGGAATTAGCACTTCAGGTGTCACCCATAGGAGCTTACCTTGCAACAGGTATTATAAGCAGGAATTAATGAGACTCAACAGGATCACTGCCTGAGCAGGTTGCAAAGAGAATAGAATAGAATTCTTTATTGGCCAAGTGTGATTGAACACACAAGGAATTTGTCTTTGGTGCATGTGCTCTCAGTGTACATAAAAAGACAGGATACATTCGTCAAGAATCATGAGGTACAACACTTAATGATTGTCATAGGGTTCAAATAAGCAATCAGGAATCAATCAATATTAATATAAATCGTAAGGATACAAGCAACAAGTTACAGTCATGCATTCATAAGTGGGAGGAGATGGGTGATAGGAACGATGAGAAGACTAATAGTAATAGTAATGCAGCCTTAGTGGATAGTTTGACAGTGTTGAGGGAATTATTTGTTTAGCAGAGTGATGGCATTTGGGGAAAAACTGTTCTTGTGTCTAGTTGTTCTGGTATGCAGTGCGAGTTGAAACAATTTATGTCCAGGATGTGAGGGGTCTGTAAATATTTTCACGGCCCTCTTTTTGACCCTTTTAAAAAAGGGTTGAATCTATTCTTTCCTGCCCCATTTTTTTTTGTCAGAATCTAAATTACCTCCATCCTGCAAAAATAAAGGAATGCATTCTTCTTACTGGTATTTAATTTTGAGAAATGAATTCAAAGAGAAATCATAACAATTGACACCCTATTCAGATGCTGGGGTTCATTCAGCTTTATAAAGTCCCTGATTCAGAATTCATTTATTTAACCCTTATTTTTAAAGAGAGCTTCCAATGTAGGATGATTACAGGGAGAAAATTTTGAAATGAATATCAAGACTGTGTAGTTCTGCTTTCCTGGAATTACTGACAATGGTTGATTGGTTTATTTATTTACTGTCTCAATTTATAAAGCCATCCATCACGCACTAGCAACTCTGCAAACGTGCGCAATACTTGGTGTGTGGGTAATGTACCATATACAATTGTACCTTTTGAAAGAACAATCATTGTACATCCAAGACAGCATGACGTCTTCAAGCGAATCTGTGTTTGAAAAAATATTGGAAGAAAGTAAGGGAAACTGTCATCAAACTTGCTTGAGCAAGCCCAAAACAGGAATTCAATGATTATATATTTCATGTTTTTATTAGTTGGAGATTATTGTTTGGATCTGTATATCAAGATATCATAATACGCTGGATCAAATCCCATAGACTTTACTCAATAAAAGCTTATATTGATTCCATTTTCAATATATAAAAAAAGAAAGTTGCAGTTATAATAATTTATTGGACTCTTGTTCAAGATTTGAGCTGGGTTTGTTGCTGTGTGCTTAAATCTTTGAAAATATCTGAATTTTGATAGCAAACAGTTGCAATCCCTTCAGAAATATGTCTGCGTTTAGTCACAACTAATGCCCAATTTCTAGTTAGGAGGGAATATAATCAATTAAGAATAGGGAAAGGTTCTTTTTTCAGTTCACAGAAATATATATTTGCTGTATCTGTTCCCACAATGGAATGCATATCCACACAATAATATATATTTGTTATAACTGCTTGCACATCAAATGTTAGGGTTATGCTCTGTTTCAATATGCAACCAAAAATTGGCAGGAAATGGATGTTAAGTACGGTCAGGGATGAAGACATGTAGCATACTCTCTCTGAAATATAAAAGCTTCACAAATATCTGGGCACAAATGTGCCCAATTAAAACTTGCGATTGGTGGTGGGGCTGTTTACGATGAACTAAAGGAAATATGTACTGTATATAATCATTAGGCCACACTTGGAATAAGGCCACACTTGGAATACTGCATTCAGTTTTGGTCGCCACGATGTAGAAAAGATGTTGAGACTCTGGAAAGAGTGCAGAGAAGAGCAACAAAGATGATTAGGGGACTGGAGGCTAAAACATATGAAGAACGGTTGCAGCAACTGGGTATGTCTATTTTAATGAAAAGAAGGACTAGGGGAGACATGATAGCAGAGTTCCAATATCTCAGGGGTTGCCCCAAAGAAGAGGGAGTCAAACTATTCTTCAAAGCACCTGAGGGTAGAACAAGAAGCAATGGGTGGAAACTAAACAAGGAGAGAAGCAACTTAGAACTAAGGAGAAATTTCCTGACAGTTAGAACAATTAATCAGTGGAACAGCTTGCCTTCAGAAGTTGTGAATGCTCCAACACTGGAGGTTTAAAGAAGATGTTGGATAACCATTTGTCTGAAGTAGTGTAGGGTTTCCTGCCTAAGCAGGGGGTTGGACTAGAAGACCTCCAAGGTCCCTTCCAACTCTGTTGTTGTTATTGTTGTTGTTGTTGTTGTTGTTGTTGTTATTATTATTATTATTATTATTATTATTATTATTATTATTATTATTATTATTATTATTATTATTATTATTATTATTATTATTATTATTATTATTATTATTATTATTATTATTATTATTATTATTATTACACCACCACCTCTTGATTGCCCAAGCTGCCTCAGGGAAGAGGCACTTTTTCTTTCAAAGAAAAACTTTCTTTTCTTTTTTTTCTTTTTGCTGGATCCTCTTTCAGGCGGTTTGCTTAGTCAGCTTTCCATTCTTTTCATTTTCCAGTCCTTCCTTCTTCTTTTTTTGGTCTTCCCCTACTTTCACAATATATTCCTTTAAAAAAAAATAACAATTTTTCCCCCCACTGATTTGCTCATGCCTAGTCTTCCTTTCTACTCATTCAATCATTATGTTAAGCAGGTCCCTAGGAGTTAACAGATAAAAGAACAAAACAGAGTTGGAAGAGACCTTAAAGATCTTCTAGTCCAACCCCCCTGCTCAAGCAGGAGACCCTATACCAGTGGTATCAAACTCACGTCGTCACAGCGGCATCACATGATGTATCAGGACATTTTTTCCCCTTCGCTAAACCGGGCGTGGGCATGGCCAGCACGTGACGCATCCGACCTGCGGGCCAGGAATTTGACAGCCCTGCCCTATACCATTTTAAACAAGTGGCTGTCCAGTCTCCTCTTAAAAGCCTCCAGTGATGGAACACCCATAACTTCTGAAGGCAAGCCATGCCATTATTTATTTATTTGTGAGATTTATTTACCACCTCACAGTGCAAGCACACTCTAAGCGGTTTACACCAGTAAGCAATGTATATTTATATTTCCCCCAACAATCTGGGTCCTCATTTTACCTACCTCGGAAGGATGGAAGGCTGAGTCAACCTTGAGGCGGTGATATTTGAACCGCTGACCTGTGGATCACAGGCAGCTAATGTGGCCTGCAGTACTGCATTTAACTGCTGCGCCACCTTGGCCATTAGTTAATTGTTCTCACTCTTAGGAAATTTCTCCTTAATTCCAGGTTGCTTCTCTCCTTGATTAGTTTCCATCCATTGTTTCTTGTTTTGCCTTCTGCTGCTTTGGAAAATAGATTGACCCCCTCTTCTTTGTGGCAACCCCTCAAATATTGGATCAGTGCTATGTCACCTCTACTTCCTTCTTTTCACTAGACTAGACATACCTAGTTCCTGCAACCATTCTCAATATGTTTTAGCCTCCAGCCTTAATCATATTTGCTGCTCTTTTCTGCACTCTTTCCAAAGTCTCAAGGTCATTTTTATAATATGGTGATCAAAACCGGATGCAATATTCCAAGTGTAGTCTTTCTTACTAAGGCTTTATAAAGCAGTACTAGACCTGTCTGCAAAAGTTACGTGAGCCAGTTAATAAAATATGTGTGCACACACAATTAGGAAATGGCATTTCTCCAGGTGTGTATGTGTAAAAATATTTTCATTTAAAAGTAGAAACAGAAAAAGAAATTGGTTGAGACAAATTTAACACACCCAGGTTTTGTTTATTCAGTAGTTCTCTCCTGAGTTCAAGGAAGTCCTCAAGGAGTTATTGGCTAATTATATTTTCACAACAACCTTATGATGTAGGTTGAACAAGATCTAAAGTCATCCAGTGAGCTCCATATATGAGGAAAGAGTTCATGCATTAACAACTACACAATACTACAATTAAAAGACAAAATGCCATGCCCTGGGAGTCAGGCTGCCCTCACTCCTCCCCCCCCCCCAAATTCCTCCTGGGATCTTTGCCTCTGCCAAAGTGTGTGACTTGTAAGCAAGCAGCAAGACACTGAACTGAATAGCAAAGCTTAAGGAAATATTAGTAGGGAGGAAATTTAAACCTCACAGTAACAGTTTTCCCTCACTAGAAGCGACTTGAACACCTAGCTTCACATTCAGTGACTCTTACCTGGAACCAGGAGGGGGGGCTGCTGGGGGTTCACAGGGGTTCAGGAGAATCTCTAGATAAGATTCTGTGCAGTTCGGAGAACCCCCAAATTCCACTCCTGGCTGGCCTTGCCCATCCCACTCCTCCCCTTCCCTCCCTTCCCCTCCCCTCCCCGGAATTTTGGATGCAGGTAAGTGCAGGGCATGCGTGGAGGCTCGGGAGGGTAAAAAACAGGCCTACCAGAGGGCCTTTGGAACCTGGGAAGGGCAAAAACGCCCCCCGCCATGGTGCAGGAGGCCTACTAGGCCATGCCCACCATGGCCACATCCACCCAGCAACTGGACAGAGAACCCCTTGCTAAAATTTTTGAAGCCCACCCCTGCCTGAAGCCCAGTTATTTATCACCCTGGCTTGTTAATTGACTTAATTTAATTAATTTAATTAATTTAATTTAATTTAATTTAATTTAATTTAATAGATTTGTATGCCGCCCAACTCCCGGGGGACTCTGGGCGGCTCACAACATATCCAAATCTATTACAATAAAAACATCACAGTTAAAAAGATATAAAAAAATTAAAAAGAAAATCTCCAACATTCATAACAAGGGGGGAGACCCAAAGATAATATGCTCGGTCTCACTTTCACCCCGCCTGCCGGAAGAGCCACGTTTTTATTGCTTTCCGGAAGGCCAGCAGGGTGGGGATGGCTCTGATCTCCGGAGGAAGTTGGTTCCATAGGGAGGGAGCTCCCACAGAGAAGTCTCTCCCCCTAGGCCCCGCCAACCGACATTGTTTGGTTGATGGGACCTGGAGAAGACCCACTCTGTGGGACCTAACTGGTCGTAGGGAGGTATGCGGCAGGATGCGGTCCCGAAGGTAACCTGGCCCTGAGCCATGTAGGGCTTTAAAGGTAACGACCAACACCTTAAATTGGATCCGGAGACTAATGGGCAACCAATGCAGCTGCCGGAGGACAGGTGTTACATGGGTGTACCTGGGCACACCCACCACGGCACGAGCAGCTGCATTTTGCACCAATTGTAGTCTCCGGATACTCTTCAAGGGTAGCCCCATGTAGAGCGCATAATGAAGACTTAGACTTCATTCTTCCCTTGACTTGGCTCTGTAAATCTTTGGCCTGACCTTGGACTGTTGGACCGAGAACTCACCATTTGTCTAGCAAAGGTCTTATTATCTGCAAGTAATTCCCATTTTCCTGCTTTTGCCTTTTTCTCTGCTATCTCCTGCTGCCTTGCTGTCGGGAGTTGCAGCAACAAGTCCTCCCTTTAACATTGCTTTGCCTAAGAACTGTGTAGGGCTCCTAAGGGGATGCTAAGAAAGCCAGGAAGTGAAACGAAGACTTTGGGTTTAGCAACTATTGTTGCCTCGTCCAAAAGCCTTCTCAGGTCCTTTGCTCTGCACATTGAATATAGAACCATGGAGTTCAAATGGAGCATTAATGCCAGTCTCCGGTTATTGTAAGAATCTAAATTGAAGCATGCCAAGTATTGAAGCTGTCTAGGATTTCCATGTGAAGGTTGGCAACCGTCTCTCTGGGTGGTTGGTTCTCAAATGTTTTACTGTTGGGAACGTTTTCTTTTTATCTGACATTTAGTTAATATCTGTCTTCTTGTGAGTCCAACTCACTGTTCCATATCCAGCATTCTGGAATGAAAGCCTTACACTTTTTAATCTTGGCCACTTTAATATGTGCATGTTTTAAGATAAGCGTGGTTGGCTGGAGGAATTATGGAAGTTAAAGCCCATGCGTCTTAAAATGGCAAAGATTGAGAAACACTGTACATTTGTGTTCACACACATTTTTGTTTACCTCCAAACTCATGGAGATTAATGCATGTTGAGGAAACACTGGCACACTTTTGTTTACATACATCTATAGATTGTTCTCAACTTATGACCTTTATTTTATTCCTTTGCTGTCATAACTTCAAACGGTCGTGGGTATTTTAGGGCCTGTAGATGGTCAACTTGCCCCACAGGTCACGTGGATCAGCTTTACAGTCACAACCTTCCATAGTCACATGACTGTGATTTGCAATGTTTTTTTTTTTGCCAGTTTCAGACAAAAAAATGCCCAATTAAATGAATAGGTTTGTTTAACGACTGCAACTTTTGCTTATCAACCACCATGAAATAGGTTTTAAAATTACTTCCAGTCACATACTGTAGGTGCCTGAACTTACAATTGTAATGACATATGACCAGATTTACACTCCCAATTGCAATTATAAATTAAGGACTGCTTGCATAAAGGCATTTTTTTTATTTTCTTCATAAACTTCAAGATAGATTCTCTACCATATTCTTGACCAATTTTCTGTGTACAATAATTCAGAAAGGTGGATTAGACTGAAGCACAATGAGCTTGTTGGAATTAGATTATTATTAGAGTTCGAAGGGACCTTGTAGGTCATCTAGTCCAACCCCCCCTCTCAAGCAGGAGTCCCTACACCATTTTGGATAAATGGCAGTCCAATCTCCTTTTGAAAGTCTCAAATGTTGGAGCTCTCACAACCTCCGCAGGCAAGCTGTTCCACTGGTTATTTATTTATTTATTTATTTGGTCGTTTTTATATGTTGCCCAATTCCTGTGAGTTGATCGCTCTCACTGTCAGAAAGTTCCTCCTTATTTCCAGGTTGAATCTCTCTTTGGTCAGTTTCCATCCATTATTCCTTGTCTGGCCTTCTGGTGCTTTGGAAAACAGCCTAATCCCCTCCTCTCTGTGGCAGCCCCTCAAGTATTGGAACACTGTTATCATGTCACCCCTGGTCCTTCTCTTCGCCAGACTGGCCAAGCTCAGTTCCTGCAACCGCTCTTCATATGTTTTAGTTTCCAGTCCCCTTATCATCCTGGTTGCTCTCCTCTGCACTTTCTCTAGAGCTTCAATGTCTTTTTTATAGTGTGGTTGTCTGGTTTCATTTAATAAGAATAATTAATTACTTGGTACACAAATTGCACTAAAGCACAATGTATGGATTTATTTTCCATCTCCCTCCATTAGGCCTCTAGGCAACGTGCAGTAAGCAGAATTAAATAATCTTAAATAGAATATACACAATAACAATCAATTGAATAAAAAGACAATTTCTTCTATCAGGACCCAGATTGTTGGGGGCAATATGCTGACTCTGTAAAACACTTAGAGAGGGCTGTACAGCACTGTGAAGCGGTATATAAGACTATATGCTATCGCTATTAGTAATTCTACACTACTCAGTATCTATAAACCTTCAAAAAGAAACCAAGTTAAATGAGCTTCAAGAAGAAAGTAGAAGAATTTGTGCCTAGGGTGAGTGTGCACAATTTCCTCTTCATTTCAGAGGAGAAAAACCTCAGAGATTGTGATGGCAATCATGTCTTTCCCTGTTGTCCCTCACAACAGAATATGATCTTCAGCAAATGCTCCGTGAACATCTGGATTGGGTGGGCAGACATCATCTGGAAATGAGGCCCTCTTAGGCATCCCCAAGCCAGATGCGATTTGGTTTTGTCTTAGCAGATAATGAAAAGCCAGTGCTTGTATTAATAAATTAAAGTTTATTCTGGTTGTTCTGAGCCAGGTACGTTTTATTTAAACTGATTAAATTGAGTCATGTGCTATAATGTTAACCCACTCAATAAAGAGATATTAAAGAATTTAAGTGGCATCCAAATACTAAATGATCCCAAGAATGCATCATGAAGCTTACAGTGTTTGAACCTCCACTCACCTGTTGAATGATCCCACCCAATTTAGCCAGTTATCAGTG
Source organism: Diadophis punctatus similis (assembly GCA_023053685.1). Lineage (NCBI taxonomy): Eukaryota > Metazoa > Chordata > Lepidosauria > Squamata > Dipsadidae > Diadophis > Diadophis punctatus. The sequence continues at coordinate 8,773,563 of JALIGW010000003.1, read as the reverse complement.
GTATGAAAAATATTTCTACAGAAATTCAAATAACCTGGGGGGGGGGGAATAATACGACTTTGAATTCCAGTTGTTAAAAGTACTATGGGTTGAAGTAAAATCCATCAGTTTTGCAGGTTCTTTAGAAGTCTTCGGTGACACTCTTTTAAGTTTGCAAGTTATGGAGAAGAAAAGACCCCTTTTTTCAGAATAAGCCTGTCAACTTTTACCTGGTTCCTAAACTACTTTCTTTGATTTTTGCATTTTAAGCATGTTGAAGTATCAATGGACCTGTCTGAAACCTTTCCTAAATTGAAATTATGGCAGATAATTTTATGTTCATCTTTTATATAATGAAATACAGCACAGTAGACAGGCTATTTTCTGTTGGCATAAATCAGGTAGTTAATTTCACTGATGCTTACAGAAAAGTCTCTGAAATGGATTAGATCTGTGGTTTGTTTTTTCTCTCTAAAGCCTTGTTCTGTTTCTCTATATCCTGTAACATAAAGATTTATTTATTTATTTATTTATTTATTTATTTATTTATTTATTTATTTATTTATTTATTTATTTATTTATTTATTTATTTATTTATTTATTTATTTATTTTGTGAGATTTATATACCGCCTCACAGTGCAAGCACTCTCTAAGCGGTTTACACCAGTAAGCAATGTATATTTACATTGCCCCCAACAATCTGGGTCCTCATTTTACCTACCTCGGAAGGATGGAAGGCTGAGTCAACCTTGAGCCGGTGAGATTTGAACCGCTGACCTACGGATCAGTGTCAGCTAAAGTGGCCTGCAGTACCTGCCTCTAACCGCTGCGCCACCTCGGCTACAGAAGAAGCTACGAAGACATGAAATGTAAGCAATGTATTGCAAATTATGATAGACATGTTGAAGTATGATCCATTAGTCCTTACTAATGTACAGACATACCAAACTTTCTACTTTGATGGTGAGCCCCAATTGGCTTTTCTGATATTGAGGCCAGAAAGTTAATTGAACCTGGTATGTTTGCTTTGCAATGTGTTATTGACACGGTTTGACTGGGCTAAAGAATGCTCTTTTTCCATACCTGACAGTTGTTCCCCTAATCAATCAGAATACAGCTGGAAGGGATCTAGGAGGTCTTCTAGTCCACCCCCTGCTCAAGCAGGAGACACTATACTATTTTAGACAGGTGGCTGTCCAGTCTTTTCTTAAAAACCTCCAGGGATGAAGCACCTACAACTTCTGGAGACAAGTTGTTCCACTGGTTAATTGTTCTCACTGTTAGGAAGTTTCTCCTTAATTCCAGGTTGCTTCTCTCCTTGATTAGTTTCCATCCATTGTTTCTTGTCTTGCCTCCTGTTGCTTTGGAAAATAGGTTGATGCCCCCTCTTCTTTGTGGTGGCCCTTAAAATACTGGAATACTGCTATCATGTCATCCCTAGTCCTTCTTTTCTCTATACTGGCCACACTCAATTCTTGCAACCATTCTGCATATGTTTTTTTCTCCAGGCCTTTAATCGTCTTAGTTTCAATCCCTTATTTTTCTCCTGGACTAACAACCACAATTGGAATCAGAATTTCACATGACTGGAGACAATTTTGTGACCATTTCTACCAGAGTAAAAGTAAATGAGTTGGTAAGTGAATCTGGCTTCCCCAATTTACTTTGCTTGTCAGAAGCCACCTGGTAAGGTAACAAATTGAAAAGTTATAGACTAGGCAACAGAGACAGGAATGGGGCCAAACTTGCAAGATTGATGTCAGCCCTGTGAGGTTGCTCAGGCAAGGAGGACACCCAGGGAAGTATTAGCTCTAACTTTATTATAATGCTATATTAATGGAACCTTGCAAATCTGAAAATACATCTCTCCAATTTCATCTTTACAGGCCAAGAAACTAGAAAATGTCCCTACTGAGACATTTGCCATGTTCTCATTCCTTCCTAGGCTCAATTGTCTTTTATTTGACCAGCATAGCTGGCTGGGGAATTCTAGAAGTTGAAGTCCACAAGTCTTAAAGTTGCCAAGTTTGAAGACCTCTGTATCTGACCATTGCCTAGTGGGCAGAAGTACACTCCCTGAAATGTGAATGGCTCCCACCCTGATGGTATTCCAGAAGGCCTTAAAGATGGCTGATCTCCCATATTGTGGAATAGGGTGGATGGGATCTCTTTTTATTTACTCATTTTCTGATTCAATTTCTACCGCTGCCCAACTGAACTAAGTGACTGTGGATGGCTTACAATTCTCAAAATATTAGACATATTACCTATGTTTTGGAATTGGTTATCCAGATTTTCCATCTTCTTTATTTTCTTTTTTTATATTGTTATTTATCTGTTTGCAGTTTATTGTGGATTTTTGTTTACTTGATCAGGCATCCAGGGGAAATCCCATCCTTAAAATTAATGGAGAATCTGTCCTTTCTCTGGGAAAAAATGAAGAAATTGTCCACCCCACGTCTTTGACTTTATTTGGAAATTTCAAAAGACTCTTTGGACTCCACTCTACATTAATCGCATAAGGACACATCTGAGGGGAAAACAATGATATATATAAATTGTGGAGGCTCTTCAGTTCACACACAACAAAACCAGTTTGCATGAAGTATGTTAATGCCTCAATTACACAAACCTGGAAAAAAAAAGGAACAAGAAATTCCCCTGAAATATTATTTCTAATACTCCATCTTGGAGCAACATCTGTCAGCTGGGGTTAGGGGGACCTTTGCACAGGTTTGCATTTTGCATCAATTGCAACCCTACTTGGAGAGGGAGGCCTTACTCACAGTCACTCACGCCCTCATCACCTCACGGCTGGACTACTGTAATGTGCTCTACATGGGGCTACCCTCAAAGAGTATCTGGGGACTGCAATTGGTGCAAAATGCAGCTGTGCGAGCCATGGTGGGTGTTCCTAGATACACCCACGTAACACCCATTCTCCGCCAGCTGCATTGGCTGCCCATTAGTCTCCAGACGCAATTTAAGGTGTTGGTTTTGACCTTTAAAGCCCTACATGGCTCAGGGCCAGGTTACCTCCGGGACCGCATCCTATCGCATATTTCCCTATGACCGGTTAGGTCCCACAGAGTTGGTCTCCTCCAGGTCCCATCAATCAAGCAATGCCGGTTGACGGGACCACAGGGGAGGGCCTTCTCTGTGGGAGCTCCGTCTCTCTGGAACCAACTCCCACCAGAGATCCTGATTATCCCCACCATGCTGGCCTTCCGCAAAGCCGTGAAGACATGGCTCTTCCTACAGGCAGGGTGAACAAGATCTTAATTCCCCCATGGACGTCTGGTTTTTAATTTTTGTAATTTTTTAAATTGTTTTTATTATATCTTTTAATTGTTATTTTTTCTGTTGTACGCCGCCCTGAGTCCTACAGGATTGGGCGGCTTATAAGAACAAATAAACTTAATCTTAGTGAAATGAGATATAGGAAAAAGGTTGTGCCATGTTTAAGGAAAGACACATTTCTTGATACAAAATTTCTTAACTAAATGCCTGGTTCTCAAATGCACTTTCCTTCTGCAGGCCAATTATCCATCTATTCAAGATTCAGGGTATGTTCCAAACATAAATTTTAAGAAATGCATCTGTTTGCTTGCTAATGCACATTATGAAGAAGGTACTGGCATTCAGCTGTATGTTATTCACTTTACAATCTCCAGAATTGTAATTATAAGATTTGCCATTTTATGGCTATGAATTAACCTCAAATGCTGGAATAGAACTATTAAGCAGAAAAATAAAATTAGAGGGACCACAAAAGCAAAATACTGTATATATTGCTAGCTGTAGAACTGAACACTGCTATGTAAAATGAATCAATCCTGGCTGGTTCCTTTGCAAAGTTATCTGGAGATGCATTTGTTGTGGTTCTTTATTATTTTTCTACAACTGTTTTCTGTAGCAGACTTCATGACACTTGTACTGCAATTTAAACTCCCAGAATTGCTATAGAATATTTAAACATGACTTTTCTACAAGCAAAATATGTATTATTTCCCTGACCAATGAATTATCTGTAACTGAATGCCTATTTTTAACACAAGTATCATGATCCAAACCATATCCTCTCCATTTTCTGCCTGCCATATGTTATTATTATGTACATTTGAACATAACTAAGCTGAACCTTTTTTTTCACTGAATACAATAGAATTGACCCCTGATTAATTTGTCCCATTGGTTCAGTGGAAAATTGAATTATCCTTGAATCACCTCCACCTATGTGGAAGGAAAGTAGATACAGTATCAGTCAATTAATGCAGTAGTTTGAACGAATAGAATAGAATAGAATAGAATAGAATAGAATAGAATAGAATAGAATAGAATAGAATAGAATAGAATAGAATAGAATAGAATAACAGAGTTGGAAGGGGCCTTGGAGGTCTTCTAGTCCAACCCCCTGCTTAGGCAGCAAACCCTACACCGCTTCAGAAAAATGGTTAGCCAATCTCTTCTTAAAAACTTCCAGTGTTGGAGCATTCACAACTTCTGGAGGCAAGTTGTTCCAATGATTAATTGTTCTAACTATCAGGAAATTTCTCCTTAGTTCTAAGTTGCTTCTCTCCTTGATTAGTTTCCACCCATTGCTTCTTTTTCTACCCTCAGGTAGAAAACTTTGGAGAATAGTTTGACTCCCTCTTCTTTGTGACAGCCCCTGAGATATCAGAACACTGCTATCATGTCACCCCTAGTCCTTTTTTTCATTAGACTAGACATATCCAGTTCCAGCAACTATTATTTATATGTTTAGCCTCCAGTCCCCTAATCATCTTTGTTGCTCTTCTCTGCACTCTTTCTAGAGTCTCAACATCTTTTTTACATCGTGGTGACCAAAACTGGACACAGTATTCCAAGCGTGCCCTTACCAAGGCATTATAAAGTGGTATTAACTTTTCATGTAATTTTGATTCTATCCCTCTGTTTATGCAGCCTAGAACTGTGTTGGCTTTTTTGGCCGCTGTGTCATCCCATGATGTCCATTGTCCATGGGATCATTGGTTCTCTCTGAACTTAACTTTTTTCTTGCAGATGTTTATTACCTAATCAGGTAAATACTCCACCCTGAGCTACATAGATCCTCTTCTATTTAAATATTCACCTTCATGCTTTGTCTTCAACAATAATTCCTAGCTCTTCTGCATCCTTGTAATCACTTTGAACCCATTCACATCCATATCTGATGTCTTCCTTGTCTATTTTCTTTAGTCTTACCAAGAGATAGCTAGGTTTGTTGTACATTTAGCAGTAATAATCTCCAAAATCCATCATTTGGAGGCATCAATCTTTTTCTCACTCTCTGTGTCCAGCTTTCATTCCCATAAAGACTGGAAAGATCACTGCTTTAACTATTCTGTTTTTTTAATTGTCATTGAAATAACCTCATTCATTCTGATTTTGTCCATGCTTGTCATAGCCTTCCTCTATAGAATTAATCTCCTTCTTATTTCTCTAGCTATATGAAGCTATACGCCCATGCTGCAGTTTCCTTATCTAGAGAGGCTTTCTTTAAGAATTGCAAACTGAGATTTCCTTGAGTTCTTTCTCCTTTTCTTTTGGCACAATTTTGCCAGAAAAGAAATTAGTAATGGATTTCTCTAATATTCCTGCCTGCAGAATAATCCTATATTTGTATGTCTTCTCAGAAATGAGTTTCGTGTGTCTAATGGCACTTATTTCTGATGTAAGATTACAGGTATAATGAAAATCCCAGAACAGATTACTGTTGGTGGTTTTTCTTTTTAAAGTAAAAATCATTTTATTTGTTCTTAAGGATATTAGAAAGACATACCTGTCCAATGGACAGTTAAAATGTCAAAAAAACACCTTCTCAGCTGCCACAGTGCAAATGGTCAAGCTACATTCTGTATAGTATCTGTGGCTTTGTGTCCATACTCAAAATTGTCAACCACTGAAAGGTTTCTTACAGCCAATCATGCTGACTTTCAAGAATAGATAATAGTTATGAAACTTAGAAAAATATAATATCGTGCAATATTTGCTTAGGTTGCTTTCTGCTCCTTTGTTACACTCTTGATAATAAAGTTGCAACTTTGATTACTAAAGTACAAAGTAAATCTTATTTTTGCTTTTCTAGTAATCAAATCACAAAGGAGAATTGGTATATCTGCACCTCTTTTAGATTTTGACATAACCGTACAATCTTCATTCTTTAGTTAAATAAAATGTTTAAAGTGTTCCTCAGCGGTGAGCAAATTGCTTTTATTAAAATGGCAAGGTGAAGAGTAGGTGGGGTGATTGGAAAGTTATCAAAGCAGCTGTTCTGTTTCCTGGGAACTAATTTCTGATTATGCTTGTAGAGCTGCTACAGGCCGTAATGTTCAGCTCTGATTTTTTTTTTTAAAAAAAAACTATTTTCTTTTTTCTGTTCTTGATGGTTTTCCAGGACCCCATTGCAAGCAGACCTCCTGTCTCTTTTCTGAAAACTACTGTAACATACAAATGCCTTTGAAAAATGAAAGCTGTCAGCCTTACATGTTTCCTTTGCTTCTCTTTAGAGGCAAAGTGGTTGGCAAGGAAAGTGGGAAGGACAGATGTTTTCTGGCTAAAAATGACAACATCCCCATCTGTTGGCAGCAATTTCCTGCAGTTTTCAAGCACTGGTCGCCATCCCTTCAAATTTCTAACAGATGGTGAGTTACAAGCTGTCTTACTTGCTTTGAAGCCAGGAAGAATTTAAAGAATAAAAAGAGAATCTGGTTTTGGAATATATATTTAGTAGTTACATGATACAGAAGAGTAGAAGTTCTTTATTTTCAAGCAAGAGTGGCCACCATAAATCTCTAAAAATTAGCAAAATTCTCATAGGAGAGAGAGCAAAGCAATGGGTTATGTTCTTTAGTTCAAAAATATAGAAATTAAAGATATAAATTAATTTAAAAGGAATACCTATACTCCTCAGTGACAGAAAACAGATTTGAGTTGACTACGGTTAGGTTCATGTGAGGTGACTGTATTTCACCGCAACAAGATGTTTCATGTTGCAAAAATAATATGATTTGCTACTTACAAAATTGGAATCAGATAAGCCATGGTATTTCCTGTCTCACTCTATGGAAGTGAAAGTTGGACTTTAAAAAAATCAGGATAGGAAAAATATTAATGCCCTTGAACTTCAGAGCTGGAGAAGCCTCCTGTGAATACTGCAGATAGCCAGGAAAATAACTGATGGATCACTGAACAAATAAATTCAGAGTTCTCCATTGAGGCACAAATGACCAGGCTCAAACTATCTTATTTTGGATATATGTGAAGACCCAGCTTTTTGGGGAAAAAAGCTGTAATGCTGGGAAAGGTGGAAAGAAAGAGAAAGAAGAGGATGAAGGTGGATCAACTCAGTTACATTGGCATTGGGTGCACCGTTGGGAGACTTGAAAGAACAGGTTAGATATAAATCCTTCTGGAGAAGATCTATCAATGTGGTTGCTAGGAGTCAAAAACAATTTAATGGCACATAATCAATTGTCTCATTGATTATGATCATACAACTGAAGGAACAGCTTCAAAAAAGTTGTTCGTACAAATCTTAACGGTGAGACTGCTTTGTAATGGGGAAATCAGTCTTCAAAAAAGCCCTAATTTTGAAAAGTTGATGTCAATACCTTAAATCAGTGATGGCAAACCTATGGCATGCGTGCCACAGGTGGCACGTGGAGCCATATCTGAGGGCACGTGAGGCGTTGCTCTATGTCAGCTCCAGCGTGCATGCGCGCACTGACCAGCTGATTTTCGGCCTTTTTGGCCGTTTTCACTCTCCCCAGGCTTCAGGAAAGCCTCCTGAAGCCTGGGGATGGCGAAAAATGGCCAAATGGGCCTACCGAAAGCTTTAGTGAGGCCTGTGCACATGCATAGGGGGGCAGCGCAGGGGGGTTGTGCGCATGCACAGGGTTGTGCGCATGCGCAGGGGGAGGGCATTGCATTATGGGTGTAGGCACGCACGCACGCGCACCCTTTTGGCACCCGAGCTAAAAAAGGTTGCCATCCCTGCCTTAAATCATGGTGGCAAAACAGGTGGCAATCAGTGTAAACTTCTCAGTGAAGACATCATATATCCCCAACCTTTTTAACTTTTTAATAGGTTAACTACTATGTTTTGCAGCTGACACTTCTGGACATTGTTTATGGTTAGCATTTTGTAGGTCATTTAGAAATATTCAAGAAAAGCTGTCCAAACCCAAGCACCTCAGAACTGGCACATTAACTGCAATTATTCAAGTGTGTTCTTCATCACCTTTGCTACCCATTAAATCAGTGACAACTTAGGTTCATGAAGCATTCCCAGGTGCAGTTTGTTTGTTTGTTTATTTATTTATTTATTTATTTATTTATTTATTTATTTATTTATTTATTTATTTATTTATTTATTTATTTATTTATTTATTTATTTATTTATTTATTTATTTATTTATTTATTTATTTATTTATTTATTTATTGAGACTTATATACCGCCTCATAGTGCGAGCACTCTCTAAGCGGTTTACACCAGTAAGCAATGTATATTTATATTGCCCCCAACAATCTGGGTCCTCATTTTACCTACCTCAGAAGGATGGAAGGCTGAGTCAAACTTGAGCCAGTGAGATTTGAACCACTGACCTGCGGATTCAACTAAAGTGGCCTCCAGTACTGCCTCTAACCACTGCGCCACCTCAGCTCATAAGTTCTGATTTTTCAAGAGATTCATAACAAAGAATAATCAATTCCATTATTTAACTTTATTATTTAATAAATAATAATTATAATATTTTCCCCCAAAATGCCTATCTGAGGCAGCTCTGGATCACACAAGACCTGGAAACTTTGGAGAAAACTGTTGTGTGGCCTTGCAGTCTCCAAGAAAAGTGGGAAAACACACCCCATTCTCGTGCACTTTTTGTAGACTCCAGAGCAAGAGCAGGACCTTCAGAGCTTCTACATGTCACATGAGAGGGCTCTGCTTTCACACAGGCTCTGGAGCCTCTGAAAATCTCACAAGAATGCTTGCACGATTTTGGTGGCTCCAGAGACTGCATAACAGCAGGGCCATCTTGGAGGCTACCAAAAATAGCACGGCATATTACCTGTGTTGTGCATGTCACATCTTCCCCATCACTGGTCTAGGACCATCCCTTACTGCCTCCAAATAGTCCCCCCATCTTTCTCTCTCTCTAAAAAAAGGGGGTCAACCTTGGAGCTTCAGTGTTTCAAGATACACCCATGTAACACCCATACTCCGCCAGTTGCATTGGCTGCCCATTGGTCTCCAGGTACAATTCAAGGTGTTGATCATCGTCTTTAAAGCCCTACATGGCTTAGGACCAGGTTACCTCCGGGACCGCATTCTACCTCATACTTCCCTTCGACCGGTCAGGTCCCACAGAGTGGGTCTCCCCCAGGTCCCGTCAGCCAAATATTGCTGACTGGCGGGGCCTAGGGGGAGGGCCTTCTCTGTAGGGTCCCCTGTTCTCTGGAACCAACTTCCCCCAGAGATCTGAATTATCCCCACCCTGCTGGCCTTCTGAAAAGCCATTAAGACATGGCTCTTCCTGCAGGTGGGGTTATGAGACAATTTACTTCTTAGGTCTCCCCCACGCATGTATGGTTGTTGTATGTTTTTTAATAAATTATTTCTTAAATTGTTATTAAATCTTTTATATTGTTTAGTGGTTCTTGACATGTTGTACGCCGCCCTGAGTCCCCAGGGAGTAGGGCAGCATATAAGAACTCTAAAATAAACAAATAATAAATAAAATAATGAACTAGAGCTGAGGGATAGAGAAGGGGTAGATTAGAGCTACCTGGGGCTGTGTAGTCAAAATAAATTACTTTCTCTTGGGAACCAAGGACATTCTCACATCTTGCTGGAGGAAGGAGGAGTGATGTCACCTGACCAGCGGATGCTGCCTTGATTGGGCCATGGGACTTCGGAGACGGGGGTATCCCTTAGCTCTATTACTTGGAACCCTGACAAAAGGAATTAGACAGATTCACAAACTAGACTATAATCTCCTGAATTCTGCTCAAAAGCATTTGTAGGCAAAGTCTGCATTTAGTTTCCACTGTTAGGCTTCTTCAATTTATATTAAAAACTGAACATTGCAAACATTTAATTGGGAAACTCTTTTAATATTGAGTAAGTTATTTCCCTTTTTCTACTCTCTCCCCATGGGTATTGGAGGTGTTCAAAGTATCTCAATCATTATTGGCCAATTGAAACGTCTTTAAATAATTTTCTATTTTCCTTTCTTGGTAGTTTTTTTTTTAATCTTGAAGAAGAACAATAATATTGAGCTAAGTGCTTCTAAATTAGAACTCAAAGCATTTATTGCTTTTTGTGGGGGAAAGGGAAGATCTGATCATGGATTTTATATTTGAAGTTATTTCTTTGGTAGAAATTCATCAGCTTTAATTCTTATTTTAAAGTAGTGCTGATATTCTTTTCCCTGAAACTCAAAGATCTTTTCATATGAAATGCGAGTTAACTTTTTTGTTTTTTGTTTTGCTATTTCAAGATACCCAGGGGATGTCTTTTTGGTAGTTAATCTTTCTTGCTTTTCTACATTTTAAAAGAAAAGTGTATTATCTTTAAAGCATGCAATATTCCCGATTATGATACCTTATACTGCCTGGAAACTTGAAAAATAATAGCAGTAGTAGCAGCAGCAGCAACAACAACAATCTTTGACTGATTTTTGTAATCACTATATTCTGCAACTTGTCAAAAGAATGTCCATTGGGTTGATCTTTTACTAGTTATTAGGCTAAGTATGACCTTTCCTTCATGGAAGTTTATTGTTGAAGCATTTTAAAAGGTTTCAGGTTCTGGAAAAACTTGTTCTAATGTCTGGTGGATGTTGGAGAAGCTTACTGTCTCATACCTCTGGCTGTAGTTTTGTCCCGCAAGTTTAACCTTAACACAAAAAATACTTGTGTCCATATCCTTTCTATTAGGAATTATACTTTAAAAAGGACAGTCATTCTTCTTTGGCAACCTTCAGTCTCAAGAGACTATGGTATCTGGAAAGAGTTTCTAGAAAGAGTTCCTAGAACAGCATCTAGTGTGGCTAAAAAGGCCAATCTGAGAGTGGCAATCCCTTCCACACTGAGGACAGATCCATTCCGTCCCCTGCCTGGCCCCCAGATTTCTCTGGTTCCGGGATTGCCTCACTGCCTCGGCCTGCCGAACGAGTGTCTCCTCGAAATGGAGAAGGACATACTGCGTCTTTAGCCTCCAAGCGGAACGATCAGAGGTCAAGGTTTCCCAGTTGTTAATGTCCATTCCCAAGGCCTTTAAATCCCTCTTACAGATATCCTTATATCGCAGCTGTGGTCTCCCTCTAGGGTGCTTTCCCTGCACTAGTTCACCATACAGGAGATCTTTCGGAATCCGCCCATCATCCATTCTCACAACATGCCCAAGCCAGCGAAGACGTCGCTGTTTCAGTAGTATATACATGCTAGAAATTCCAGCACGTTCCAAGACTGCGCTATTTGGAACTTTGTCATGCCAGTCATTAGACCATGGAAAAGTCATTAGACCATGGAAAAACACTCTGTTGGGGGAAGAGGTACAAAAAATACTGCGTATAGTATAGGCCTTTGTGACTTATTTAGGCAACATTTTGCTGATAGTCATTGAAATTAGCTCAGATCTGGACTCCAAGATCTGAACTGTATGGTGGCAAACATAGAACCTTGTATTGTTACCTGGGATTATTTCCCTCTTGTTATATGGATTAGGTGCTGGTAGCTCCATCACATGTGATCATCACATTATGAGCCGAGGTGGCGCAGTGGTTAGAGTGCAGCACTGCAGGCTACTTCAGCTGACTGCTAGCTGCAGTTCAGCTGTTCATATCTCACCTGCTCCAGGTTGACTCAGCCTTCCATCCTTCTGAGGTAGGTAAAATGAGGACCCAGATTGTTGGGGGCAATATGCTGAACTCTGTAAACCGCTTAGAGAGGGCTGTAAAGCACTATGAAGCGGTATATAAGTCTAAGTGCTATTGCTATTGCTGTTGATCAGTTCTTTGCCTGCCAAGTCCTTCAGGAAGCGGGTGGGGGCATGATCAATCAATTAACAATCAAATAAATCATTAATGCCTGCTTGGCAGAGTCCTTATTTGCTCTCTCTAAGCTATCCCCTTTAGAATCAACTATAATAGTTAATTATCATCTCACTGATCATTCTTGCAAATGGTTGTGGAGAAAGTGCTGGCACAATATCTGAAGAGTACCCAACATGAAATAGATTATCTAGAATTTTTTCAGTCAGGGTTCAGGTGTGAGCATGGGACATAATTTGCACAGTTTTGTGGATGGTGGAGTATCATGGTTCTTTTGGATCTTTCAGAAGCATTCAGTCAGTACCATTGATCTTTTGGACTACCTAGGACAGTTGGGGGTTGAAGAGATAAAATTAATTGATTTCTGAATAAGGCAAGAATCCATCTACTGTACGTGTCTGCTGCTTTTCAGATAAAAAGAGAAAAGAATTCATTTGGGAAAGAAAAAAGTAATTGATGTTGCCAGAGGATATGCAGCCTCACAGATCCTCTAATTTTTCAAACAGCTGAACCAGATGTGGACCTCTTTTAAAGTTCTGATGCAATTTCTGTTCAACTTTATTATGGATAAATTCCTTTGTTAGGAAAAAAATGTGGTTTTGGCTGAATGAATTGCTTAATTCAGACTTTGTGAAGTATCTTATGAAACAGATTATAATACATTTGCTCAAATCCATCCATACAACAATACCTTTGATGAATGATTCCCCAGGATGGATTAAAGAAGAACCTAATTTTCTAGAGTGAGCACTTTTCATGAAGTGAGTCTATGATTTACTTACTAGGAATACAATGAGAAAAATACATTCTACTTGATTAAAAGTTCCTAGGCTTTGACAAGATTGTTATGCCAAGGATTTCTTTCCTACAGGTTATCATTTCAAATACTTATTATGTCAATTATATTCTTGATGTACTCTTATAAAAATAGCTTTCCAGGTCTATTCATTACCCAGTGTTAATTCTGACTGTGTCACCATCTCACTGTAAAAACAACAACAGCAACTGAATATCAGGTCAATAAAAAACATACATTGGTTTTCATTCTACATTTCTGTTATGTGGATTTCATGTAGGCTTGCTTTAATTATACTGTAAATTATATAATAATTGAAAACTATTTGGCTGGCATGCAAAACAATCATTATCACCTAAGCCTTCTATTGCTGAAATATTAGGAAATAAAATGAAAATGAACAAAGAGATTTCAGAAGTTGTGTTTCTCCTCGAAAACCAACAGATATATATATATATATATATATATAGATAGATAGATTGATAGATAGATAGATAGATAGATAGATAGATAGATAGATGATAGATAGATAGATATAGATATAGATATAGATATAGATATAGATAGATAGATATAGATAGATAGATAGATAGATAGAGATAGAGATAGAGATAGAGATAGATAGATAGATAGATAGATAGATAGATAGATAGATAGATAGATAGATAGATAGATAGATAGATAGATAGATAGATAGATAGATAGATATATTTGCAACAAGTATCCTTCATGACACAGTGGAAGTACTGGAGTAGTAGTGACCTTACTATTTGATAAGAGAATGAGGATTGATCTGATCAAAGAAAGGAGACACCCGAACAGAAACTGCCAAAAAGCAACTCTAGAGACCCGAAGAGAATGAACGAAAGCAATGACTAAAAATTAGAAATGTAGAAGATATTCTGAACTTCTGGAACTCAGAAACTCTAAAATGTATTTGAGGCTGTTGTGGAAAAAAGCAAGGAGGGAAAAGCGAAATGATGGAATAGGAGATAGGATGATGGATTCCTGAAACTTAGGGGAGACATACTGGCATCTTTAAAAGTGCAAATAGAAGAGCCACAGCCTGCGATAGAAAGCCAGAATAAATCTATGGTGACCAGATTCATTAGCTCATGAAGTGTGATGTCTTATCAAATCTAAAGATCAGTGATCTGAAAGAACAATTTCTGTTTGTCTGTGAAGATTCTCAGTCATCCAGGTCATGGTTGTCCCAAAGGTGCTTTTTCAAAAGGCAGCTGGATTTTTTTGTTTTGTCTTATTTTGTTTTTCCTTGAAGATGTTTTGCTTCTCATCCAAGAATGAGAAGGGAAACCTCTTCAAGGAAAAACAAAGAAAGTCCAGCTACCTTATGAAAAAGCATCTTTGGGCCAACAACTTCTGTTATTTATAAAGTCCACTGACCACCATCCCTTTCTGCTAATCCTTGTGGTGACAAATACAGATGCAATTGTATTACAATCAAATTTGAAGAACAGAAAGCAGCTCAAGATCCTAGACATTCATACAGTCCTTGAACAGAAAGAGGGAGATTTGGGTTTGGGGATCATAGTCTGAGTTATCTGGATGATGGACTACTGGCACAGAATAAATTGCACATTGCAAAGACTAGTGAAAGTATATGAGGACTGAACTTCAAGAGGTCGGAAGCAAAAGGCCTGGAATAGGTGCTCAGATAAGGCCTTGCAGTTTGTAGAAAGATAAGGGAAATGTTGCCATAATGGGCCATATTAAAGCACTGAAGGAAAAATCAAAAATATTTTATGTTCATTCATAAAGTTCATAGTCTTTGACCTTGCTCAGATAATGGGAAATAGGTTAGAAAAGCTTGAACTCTCACTACAGAAAGACAACTACAATTTAATAGGTATAATAGTGAATGAAAGTAAGATCTGTTCCAAAAAGGAACAGAAGCAATAGAAAGAAAATAGAAGATGGGATATATGTAAAAAGTGGTGGAGAAATCCAGGTAACAAATTTTGCAATGCTGTGAAGAGCCTATGGATTAAACCAAAGAGAGAATGACTAAAATCAATATGTTATTGGCATCTTCTCTTGCTGCTTCTCCAATAAGAAGTTGCTGCTTAGTCCTTTAGAAAGCTAAAAAGAATTCCAAAAGCTGAGAGGGATCTGAAGAAGATGCTGCAGGGCTCATGCAAGGCAACACTTTTGGACCCAGGAACTGGATGAGCATGCAATATAGAGGGCATATGACATGACACGAAGCAAGGAACACATAGACAATATTTCGTGGTGCATCATTCAGTGTTGCATCATGATGTGATGTGAGCTACACTTTCTGGTTCAGCATGCCTCGTTAGTGCAATCACATTGGAGGGCATTTTTGAAGTTTAGAACTGTCACTGCATTTTTTTTGTATTTGCCAGCTGAGCTGGGCCTCTACTCTGAATACTACGGTAGCCAGAGAATTCTTATCTCAAAGTGTCTTTACTGCGCATGTCTACATTCTTCTTCCATTGCTTCTCTTACTTGCTTTTCCTTTGTCCGGCTGACATATTTCTACCAGTAGGATCTAGTTTATATATATATATATATATATATATATATATATATATATATATATATATATATATATATATATATATATATATATATATATATATATATATATATATATATATATATATATATATATATATGTATATATATATATATATATATATGTATATATATATATATGTATATATATATGTATATATATATATATATATATATATGTATATATATATATATATATATATATATATATATATATATATATATATATATATATATATATATATATATATATATATATATATATATATATATATATATATATATATATATATATATATTGTACTTTTATAATAAAAGTGTTTATTAGAATTTATACTTCGGGTTTTATTTTCTTTAAGGGTATACGCCATGGGGAAACAAGATCCAAGCACTCTAATTATTTACAAATCTCCCAGGGGGGAGCGGAGCTGTCTCACATTCTAACAGACATTCTGTCAAGAACAATATTGTCTCAGGATGAAAGATATCAAAA
Source organism: Diadophis punctatus similis (assembly GCA_023053685.1). Classification (NCBI taxonomy): domain Eukaryota; kingdom Metazoa; phylum Chordata; class Lepidosauria; order Squamata; family Dipsadidae; genus Diadophis; species Diadophis punctatus. The sequence continues at coordinate 8,757,657 of JALIGW010000003.1, read as the reverse complement.
TATCTTGAAAAATGTTGCTAGTTAAAACTGGATGGAATACATAGAAAAAAGCACCTTTGAACACACACACACACACACACACACACACACACACACACACACACACACACACACACACACACAGAGTCAGGGTTCTAAGTAATAAATCCATTGCAAGCAAGACTCCGAGGCGATTGAATCACTCAAAGGATTCTTTTATTGGAAATATCATATTGGCACATATCTGGTGAAAACCGACTCTGAAAAATCCTGTGGTTTTCACCTTATTAAAAGTAAATGTTTTTCTACTTTCTCAAAACAATCAGTCACATGTCCAATCACCATACAGTCCGACAACTGGGTGGCATCACTCCGCCTTCTTCTGACCAGGTGTGAGAATGTCCTTGGTTCCCAAGAGAAAGTGTTTTGTTTTGCCTACAAAATTCCCTCCATCTAAAGTCCCCCCTCTCTGTCCCTCCGCTCCAGTGTGACAACACTGAAGCGGACAAAATGGCTTCGGCCAGGCAGGCTTCAGGGTTGACACACACATTATAATAAATTTTATTTTACAGTCACAGACCAAAATACAATCACAAACAAAGACACACACATTAACACCACAATCCCAACAGCAATATAAGCCATAAATAGTCCTTCACTTATGACCGTTTAACAATTCTTCAAAGTTATGATAGTGTTGGGAAAAAATGACTTATGACCAATCCAACCATTGCAGATCCTTGCAGTCATATGATCAAAATTCAGCTGCTTGGCATTTATGAGAGTTGCAATGTTCTCATGATCACCATTTGCAACTTTCCCAGGGGGATTCTGACAAGCAAAATCAATGGGAAAGGCCAGATTTGCTTAATGACGGTGGGAAAAAAAGTTGTAAAATTGGGCCTGACACAGTTAATCACATCCCTTAGTAATGGAAGGTCTGGCCTCAATTGAGGACCACTTATATGTATTCTGAAAACATAATAGCTCAACAATTTGAAGGACAATTTCTAAAGGATAAACATGCTTTATTTTGTATTAAAGTATACAATCCTGAAGAAAATAAGTCAGTAACAATTTTGCGGGTCTCCTTTCCTCCCTTTTTAAAATTTATTTGAACAGTTCTTCATCAAATACATTTTTGATTATACCGTTGAAATTGAACAAAATATTCAAGTATGTAATTTATTTTGATGTTTTGCAGTGATTATTTTTGACACTTATTTATTCTTCTTGTACAGCAATAGTTTTTTCCTGTGGCACTCAATGGAAGTGAAAGTTGGTCTCTGAAGAAACAGGAGAGAATGAATATTGGTGATTTCAAATGTTGGTCTTGGAGAAGAGTCCTGAGGATATCATGGATAGAAAATAAAATAAACAAATGGATCATCAAAAAAATCAACTCACAGTTCTTATCAAAGCACAAATGAGTAGGCACAAAACTCCCATATCTTGGATGTGTTAAAACTCTAATGCTGGGAGAGATAGAAGAAAAAAAAGGAAGAGGATGGCAAGAGGAAAGGTAGATGGACTCAATTACATTATTGCTCTGTTATTGCTGGACCATGGACAATAATAACTGGTGGTTGAAGATTCTGCTGGGAGTCCAAAAATAGCCAGAAGCACAGAAACACCAATCCTTGTTCAAGACCGCTTTGAAGTAATGAACATCTTTATGTCTTTTCTTATCTGGAAAGACCTAAGAAAAGCTTGAATGAGGTCAATTGAAGTTGCTTCAATGAAAAGTTGTCACCTATAGTTCAGTAGCTTCTTGTATGGGGCAGCTTCATGGTAGACTAATATTTTACTTGGATCCCTCATCAGTTTACTTAGCAATAGCACTTTACTTATATACCGCTTCATAGTGCTTTCCAGCCCTCTCTAAGCGGTTTACAGAGTTCAGCATATTGCCCCCAACAATCTGGGTCCTCATTTTACCCACCTCGGAAGGATGGAAGGCTGAGTCAACCTTGAGCCTAGTGAGATTTGAACAGCCGAACTGCTGAACTAGCAATCAGCTGAAGGTCGCAATGCTGCTTTTAACCACTGCGCTATCTCAGCTACTTATCCTGGAAACCATACAAGAAAACACACACAAAAAAAATCAAAGGTGTAACCCACGTTGAGTAATTTTAGATCACTCTGTATTCATTATACTATGTTGTTTTTACCTGATCACAACATGCTTTTTTACACTCCTCAAATGTTAATTGGGAGAGGGGTCATCTTATACAGGCAGAAAGAAAAGTTTTTAAAAGCAAAGGGGTGAGCAAAAAATATAAAACTGCTGAAAAGTGTGTCTGTTTTTGAAAATTCATCAAAAATTAGCCAAGACTGTGGAGGATCAAGTTATCACACTCAATAGCAGCGATTGCGAGAGGGATCTCGGAGTCTTGGTAGACAGCCAACTAAATATGAGCCAGCAGTGTGCTGCAGCAGCCAAAAAGGCCAACGCAGTCCTGAGCTGCATAAATAGAGGGATACAATCAAGGACCAGAGAGGTACTAGTACCACAATATAAAGCCTTGGCCAGACCACACCTAGAGTACTGCATCCAGTTTTGATCACCACAATATAAAAAAGACATTGAAACCCTAGAGAAAGTGCAGAAGAGAGCAACCAGGATGATAAAGGGTTTGGAAAATAAAACATACAAAGAGCGGTTGCAGGAACTGAGCTTGGTCAGTCTGGCGAAGAGAAGGACCAGGGTTGACATGATAGCAATGTTCCAATACTTGATGTGCTACCACAGAGAGGAGGGGGTCAGGCTGTTCTCTATGGCACCAGAAAGCCAAACAAGGAATAACAGATGGAAGCTGACCAAGGAGAGATTCAACCTGGAAGTGAGGAGAAACTTTCTGACGGTGAGAGCGATCAACCAGTGGAACAGCTTGCCAGTGGAGGTTGTGAGAGCCCCAACACTTACGACCTTCAAAGAAAGACTGGACTGCCATCTGTCTCAAATGGTGTAGGAACTCCTGCTTGAGCAGGGGGTTGGGCTAGATGACCTACAAGGTCCCTTCCAACTTAATAATAAATCTAAATCTACTAAACAGAACCCTTTGTTTAATAACTAACCTGAGTTATTAATGGAGATTCTCAGTCATCCAAGTCATGGTTGTCCCAAAGGTGCTTTTTTAAAGAGGCAACTGGACTTTCTAGTTTTTCTTTGAAGACTTTTTGCTTCTCATCCACAAAGCTTCTTCAGCTCTGACTGGATGGTGGGGAATGGAAGGATTTATACTCCTTGCAGACAGCCGGACATTTGCATTCTTTTAGCGAGTCATTGAGGCCACATCATCTATCTCCAGTCTACAACACAGTCCTTTCAACAGTTCCAAGAAAGCTCCACACTCATTTGCACCACTCAGGTGACCCTGACGACACAGATAAACCTCCAGGTAGCCTCAATAACTCTCTAAAAGAATGCAAATGACCAGCCGTCTGCAAGGAGTATAAATCCTTCCATTCCCCACCATCCAGCCAGAGCTGAAGAAGCTTCTTGGATGAGAAGTGAAACGTCTTCAAAGAAAAACAACAACAGAAAGTCCAGTTGTTTCTTGAAAAAAGCACCTTTGGAGTAACCTGGGTTTCTTTCTTTTTTCCTTCCCTGTCCAGTTCTTTCTCTTTATGTCATCTTTACCAAAGTTGTTCTCTATCCAGCTACCCTTTTTCCTTAATCCCAGTTTTTCCTTATTTTGCGTTGTTTCTGCTAAAAAGAGAGAAAAGACTGCATTCTATACATGTTTATAAGCTATGTTCAGGTAGTTCTTGACTTATAACCATTCACTTATAACAACCATTCAAAGTTATAATGTGATCCAAATTCGGGCACTTGGTAACAGGCATGTAATTTATGAACTTTGGAATCTTCCAGGGTCATGTGATTGACATTTGTGACCATCCCAGATGGCTTTTGACAAGGAAAGTGGATGAGAGAAACCAGAGTTGCTTAACAACTGTGCGATTCACTTAACAACTTCTGAGATTTCATTAATAAACATGGGAGAAAAGGTTGTAATATTGGGGGCAACTCACTTAAGAACCACCTTGCTTAGCAATGGAAATACTGATCCCAACTGTAGTAGTAAGTGGAGGACAATCTATATTTATTTGCTGGTGCTTTTCAGGGAGAGGAAAAGAATAATAGGTGGGGGTAGATAGAGATGAATTCATTTTGTAATAACATTTCATACACTATTGAATTAAATTAAGACCTCCAAAAACTGCTGCCTTTTTCCTTTTGTGTGATTGTGTGTGTGGCTTCTGGCAAGTGTCTATGTCTATGGATGTGTATACACCCATACTTACATGCAGTGGTGGGATTCAATTTTGTTACTACCGATTCTGTGGGCATGGTTGATGGTCCTGGTGTGACTTGGTGGGTGTGGCGGGGGAAGGATACTGCAAAATCCCCATTCCCTCCCCACTCCAGGGGAAGGATACTGTAAAATCTCCATTCCCTCCCCACTCCAGGGGAAGGATATTGCAAAATCCCCATTTCCTCCCCACTCCAGGGGAAGGATACTGCAAAATCCCCATTTCCTCCCCACTCCAGGGGAAGGATACTGTAAAATCCCCATTTCCTCCTGATCAGCTGGGACTCGGGAGGCAGAAAATATATGGGGGCAGGGCTAGTCAGAGGTGGTATTTACCGGTTCTCCAAACTACACAAAATTTCCACTACTGGTTCTCCAGAACTGGTCAGAACCTGCTGAATCCCACCTCTGCTTACATGTATGAATACATGTATAGAAAAGCATGTCAGAAGTACACTTTTACTGAATGTGGTGATAATCACTAGGACTGGTTTTAACTATTATTGATATTATTGGATTAATTCGGAAATAGTGTATTACATAGGCTTATGCCTGTGTTCATTATTTTTTTAAAAAGCAGTTTACTACTTCTTCTAGGGGGATTGTCTTAAATTCAGAGTCATTTTTCATCCAGGTAAAAATGCTAGCTTTACTTTATCATATCTGCCCTGAATACCTAAAATGGTTGAAACAATAACGCAACAAAACACAAACTCCACATTTCATCCTGAAACATCCCGATGGTAATATTTATCTTCATTAAGCTCCAATGTAATGAACAAATGTTTCAAATCCACTGGGACTTGGATTTAGGCAGCAAAATCTATTATTATGCATATACTGAGGTCAGAGAGAAGATAACATTATGTGTGGATTTTGAAACTTTCAGTTACCTATGCTGTGCTCAATGTAGATGGAAATGAATCATTTTGAAAGTGCTTGCCAGATCCTAAAGCACAGCATATTTTTTATGCTCCTGCACACACATGTGGTGCTCTTTCGACAAATTGTGTACAATGTTGTCCAATCTGTTCTTAAAATCGGAAACTGCTACTGCAGTTAAGGGCACACTTGTGTATAATATTGGAGGGTGCGATGGCTCAGTGGTTAAGAAGCAAAACTTGTCAGCTGGAAAGTTGACAGCCGGGTTCGAGACCCAAATGCCATGTGACAGGATGAACTCCCCTTCTTGCTCCAGCTCCTAGCAGTTTGAAAGCATGAAAATGTGACTAGATAAATAGATTAACAGAATTGGAAGGGACCTTGTAGTTCATCTAGTCCAACCCCCCGCCCAAGCAGGAGACAGTAGTCCAATCTCTTCTTGAAAGCTTCCAGTGATGAAGCTCCCACAACTTCCAAACGCAAGCTGTTCCATTGGTTGACTGCTCTGTCAAAATTTTTCTCCTTATTTGCAGGTTGAATCTCTTCTTGTTCAGTTTCCATCCATTATTCCTTGTCTGGCCTTCAGGTGCTTCGGAAAATAGCTTTACCCCTTTCTCTCTGTGGCAGCCCCTGAGATATTGGAACACTGCTATCATGTCTCCCCTGGTCCTTCTTTTCATTAAACTAGACATATCCAGTTCCTGCAACCGTTCTTCATATGTTTTAGCCTCCAGTCCCCTAATCATCTTTGTTACTCTTCTCCGCACTCTTTCTAGAGTCTCCACAATCTTTTTTATGGTGTGGTGATCAAAAGTGCAGTATTCTCAGTGTGGCCTTACTAAGGCTTTATAGAGTGGTATAAGGGCACTAAAATAGATATCACTTTGGTGGGAAGATAACAGGGTTGTGTGTTTTGCCGTATGCTCTGTGCTGAAGCGTGATGTCATGCTGGCCATATGATTGTGCAACATCTTCGGAGAACGCTGGCTCTCTTGGCTAAGAAACAGAGATGAGCACTGCCCCCTAGAGTTGGGCATGACTGACTAGGAGAAACGTTCACCTTTTACTTTGTATATTTGTTTGTTTGTTTGTTTGTTTGTTTGTCAAACATGTACAAGATAGCAGGTATAGGTATAAACATAAACAAAGGAAGTAAGTACAGATACATGGGGACAGTAAGACAGGGACGATAGCAGGGGTGGGTTCTACTTACCTTCCCTGCCGGTTCGCATCACGACGAAAGCGCACGTTTTGCGTGCCCGCTCTCGCTTCGCTGATGCGCACACATCCCTTCCCGGAAATGACCCTCTGTGCATGCACAGAAGCCTTTCCACATGCGCAGAGGGGTTTTTTGGCAATCCACGGTGACCGGAGGACCAGTTCGGGGGCGTGGACCCCCGGTCATCACTGCCGGTTTGGCAAGCGGTGGGAAATTTCCACTACCGGTTCTATAGAACCAGTCCGAACCGGTAGCAATCCACCACTGGATGGTAGGCATGCTGGTGCGCTTATGCACGCCCCCTTTACGGACCTCTTAGAAATGGGATAAGATCTATGGTAGACAGTTTGAGGTTGAAGCTGTGAGGGTTTGAGGATGTAACAACGGAGTCGGGTAGTGCATTCCAGGCATTGACCATTCTGTTGCTGAAGTCGTATTTTCTGCAATCGAGTTTGGAGCGGTTTACCTTGAGTTTGTATCAATTGTTTGCCCGTGTATTATTGTGGTTGAAGCTGAAGAAGTCATTGACAGGTAAGATGTTGTAGCAGACAATTTTGTGTACTATGTTTAGATTGGACCGCAGGCGACACAGTTCCAGATTGCCGAAGCCCAGAATTTCAAGTCTGATGGCATAAGGGATTCTATTGTGAGTGTATATTTATTTGGGGTCAAATCAGATTTGAAATTAATCATATAAATGCAATCAACGCTAGCTGTTTAAATAATTAAATGGGCAGTTTCAGAACCAGTTTGGATGGGAAGGAGCAATTTAATTTTGGCCCAAGCTGGTGTTTGTATTTCAAAGGAAGCTTCCCGTTAACACAAACTGAAAGGTACTTCAGATCATTGAGTAGACCATTTATGTAGGAATTCCAAGTCTTGTGGGTTTGCTTGGCAGCTCACGTTCCCCTTAGGCTGCTATTGACATAATAGAAAACCATGTACTTTAATTGCATTTATGCAAGAAATTTCTTGTCTAGCTTGGCCAGAGCAGCTCAAAACATATTTTTTTTAAAAAAAAGAGGAACATTAAGACTTGTTTCAAATATGAAAATAAAAACGCTTTGAGAAACCACTCCAAGGCAGAAACCCTAAGTGAATTTACATAACTCATTAATGGGTTTTTAAAATAACATACAAAAACTCTCATTCAGTAACATTTTTCAAGAGGGCATTTTATACACATAGCTTAAATGGTACTGTGGTACATTTATAGCTTCAGAAGAAAACTAAAAGGAAAATGGCATACACGCAAACACAAACGCATACATGCACAATTAAGTGGAGAAAAAGTAACCAAGCATTTTGTCTCGGACTGTAAACTGAATAGATTGAAATTGAATTTAAACCAAGTCTGGTAAGTGGATGCCTTCATGAAATTTCAGTATAATTAGACTTTCAAAAAAGGAATCTTCAGACATTGCTAAGTATCCACCTTTAGTGTGCTGACTATGTATTTTATATTAGGCCAGACAAATGCCAGGATGATAGAGGTGCATTGTGGTTTATGAAATGGACAACAGTTGTACAGATATACTTAACTCAATTATGTTTATTTATTTAATTGAACTGAATGAATGAATTAACTCAGGTTCATTAACTCAAGCACTTGCTCAAGGAAAGAAAGGAAAGAACTATCTAGCTCTGTTATTTCTATTTTTAAGTAATCAACAAACCAACACTTTAATCCAGATCTATGGAAATGTAGTCTTTTAGGTCTAATGAAGGCAACCCACCCATCTTTCCTTTATTAGATATTAAGAACATAGAATAAAATAAGATGCTGTCTTATGAATCAGAACACTGAACCATTTAGCCCAACATTTTGGGACAGATTGTGGTTCTCTGACATTCCAGTCATCATAGATATGCCATCAAATTTTGGTCACCATATACAAAAAAAGATGTTGAGACTTTGGAAAAAGTTCAGAGAAGAGCAACTAAGATGATCAAAGGCCTGGAAACTAAAACATACGAAGAACGGCTGCAGGATTTGGGTTTGGCTAGTCTAAAGAAAATAAGAATTAGGGGCAACATGATAGCAGCATTCCAATACTTGAGTGGCTGCCACAAAGAAAAGGGGGTCAAATTATTCTGCAAACCACCAGAGGGCAGGACAAGAAACAATGGTTGGAAACTAATCAAAGAAAGAAGTAACCTGGATTTAAGGAGAAACTTGGTAACAGTGAGGACAATTAACCAGTGGAATAACTTGCCTTCAGAAATTGTGTGTCCATCACTGGAGGTTTTTAAGAAGAGCCTGGACAGTCACTTATCTGAAATAGTATAGGTTCTCTTGCTTGAGCAGGGGGTTGGACTAGAAGACCTCCAAGGTCCCTTCCAGCTCATTCATTCTAAAATAAATAAATAATAATTTTTTAAAAAAGAATTGGGACTGCTTCAGTGTACTACCAGTTGACCTGCCTTCCCTTTTTATTCAAGAAAGTGACTAAGATAGTAGTTTGTTCATCTTGACTTGTGAGAAGGTGGTAACAGGCTGTTTGGCTCATTTTGAGTTGCAATAAGCAAGCATTTATTCACAAGGGTTGGCATCTCTTTGAGACTGTACCCTTTAATCTAATTAGTGGAGCAAGTATGCATTTTCTTATAATAATAAAGGAAGGAACTGTATTACTAGATGTTCTCCATTCCACCCTTGTATGTTATCCTTCTTGGTTTGCTGATGGCCCTCAGGGGCTGCTATACCAATATCTAGTCATTCTGTATCCTACAGGTATATGATATATTTCCAGGTCAAAATGCTCTGATTCTAAAACACCCCAATCTGATCCTAAGGCATGGCAAACTTAAGTATAACAACATCATAGCAATCATTCTGATCTAAGCAAAAGAAATTTAATCTGGAAACAGCCTACTATAACTATGAGGCTGGGGGTGAAATCCAGCAGGTTCTGACAGGTTCTGGAGAACCGGTAGTGGAAATTTTGAGTAGTTTGGAGAACCGGCAAATACCAGTTCTGGCTGGCCCCAGAGTGGGGTGGGAATGGAGATTTTGCAATATCCTTCCCCCAGGAGTGGGGAGGGATTGGGGATTTTGCAGTATCCTTCCCCTGCCATGCCCACAAAACCACGTCCATGAAGCCACACCACACCCACCAAGCCACACCCACAGAACCAGTAGTAAAAAGATTTGGATTTCACCACTGGGCTGGAATGCTCAGTTTCAGTGTAGAATAAATTCTAGCTTGTTCAGACAGCACGGTAAATACTTTTGCTGAGGGAGCAATAGGATGGTTTTAGATTAAGGTGACCAGACTTCCCGCTTTTGGCGGGACAGTCCCGCTTTTTAATAATTTGTCCCGCGTCCCGCGGCGTTTCAAAAAAGTCCCACTTTTTAAATTTGAATTTGCCCTGCACGCCCCTCTGCCTCCTGCCTCGCCTGCCTCCTCCTGCCAGGCGGGGAGGGAGGGCAGTGAGAGGGGCAGCGGCGGTTTTGCCTGTTCATCGCCGCAGAGCCGAAGAAGCTGGTGGCATTCGCGGTGCGAGGCTTCCCCCGCCCGCTTTCCCCGCCCGCCGGGACACCACCATTTGCGTTCTTTTGCCCTCTGTGCAAGCAGAACGCTTTGTGCATGCGCAGAGAGCAAAAGAATGCAAATGGCGGCGTCCCGGCGGCCGGGGAAAGTGGGCGGGGGAAGCCCCACGCCGCGAAACGCCACCAGCTTCTTCGGCTCTGCGGTGACGAACAGGTAAGCCTGCGCCGGTAGGAACCCACCCCTGGCTGCGATGAAGGGGGGGTGTTTGGGGTGTGTGCACAAAGCTGCAGGATAACAGAGACGGACCCCTCCCATCTTGCTCCCCTAGAAACCCCCTGGCAATGGTGTCCCGCTTTACAAAAAATAAAATCTGGTCACCTTATTTTAGATCCAAACACTTGCATCTCAGCTTCAGCTGTGGTTACTAATTTCTGCTCCATTTCTGCATCCTTATTCTTGCCTTCTGTTTGAACTTGCCCCTCTGACTCCGATACCGGAATTACTGTATATCTCCTACCTTCAGATTCTCTTGAAACGGATGCCCATTGAATGTTTCTGACAGAATTCCCCAAATCTATCACGTTTTTGCAACTTTTTTTTAAAATGACGACATTTGTCCCCTATTCACACTTACTAGAACCATCAAAAAATGTCTTTGCATTTCTGTTTTAATTGGAATTTGCTATTTTAAAATTAGTGAGTACCTTTGCTACCTTTGCTTCAGCAGCCCAAAAGACCTGCTTAATGTTGATAGCATTCTGTCAAACCATTTGTAAATATTTACCGCTAAACCTAACATTGTTAAGCCAATGAACATTTATGAGAAAACTGCTCTTTGGGCTGCAGATCAACAGAAAACATGTTTGAATGCCACCTCAAAATACCACATATTCTGAATAGTTTTCTGGAATAGGATATTGAGTTTCTCCCTTGCTCTGTCTGCTGGCTGTTGTTGACAAGCAAGGATTAATGGTCTCTCTTCTGTTTGGAAGAAACGTGAAAGGTCTCTGCCAAAAGACTAGGAGGAGCTGGCTTGCAAATGTATAGCTTAAAGCTCTAGGGAGAAACATGTATCAACTTTTGTGCTTTTTGCTGATCTGTAGCCCAAGGAATATGCTAATTAGTTTAGCTGGTTCAAATGTGTAAGAGTTGGAGACAGATTTAAAAATAAAACAGCTCTTATTCTCATAGCCTGCTGATTGCATCAGAAAAATTATTTTAAAGTGGCACAAAAGTAGGCCTTACAGGAAAAAAAAATATTCTGAGTGAGAAGCAGAGGCATCTGGGAAAGGCCACAAGGGCCACAAAATCATGGTGTTGTATGGTGTGATTTATGATATTTACATCGGTGGTATCACCGGTGAAATCTACTTACCTTCCCTACTGATTTGGAAGCGCGCATTTTCACCCTCTGCTCATGCGCAGAAGGCTTTGTGCATGCGCAGAGGGTTTAAAAAAAGAAAATGGCGACATCTGGGCAGGTGGGCGGAGCCTCGCGCTGCCCCCGCTACCGGTTCTCTGAACCACTGGCGGCCACCGCTACCGGTATGCCCAAACTGGGCCAAACCGGTAGCATTTCACCCGAGTGGTATCTTGATGTGAATAATGTACAGTACATAATTTGCATCATCTATATCAGCATTTCCCTCAGCAGCTTTAAGATGTGTGGACTTCAAATCCCAGAATTCCCCAACTGGCCTGACACATGTGATGTCACTTGCCATCCATCCACACATACAAGAAATGATACATTTTTGCAACATTAAGAGTTAAATGCACATCTAATGTATCTACATACACTGTAAGAAACATCTTGCTTGTTGCTAAGATCAGAGACATTTTCAGGCAATAGGGGAAATTCTTTGCAATAACACTTACCTAATGGAATTTCCACCTGAAATATATTAAAATATCGTATTGTCAGAGAAATGTTTTTCCGTTTTTTTTTAAATGACCATGCATCGTTTTAAACTAATTCAAGTTTCAGAGTGGCTTTATAATCTGATTTTCAGTTGCAATGTCTTTTATTGTATATTACTTGGATTAAACCAAGGTTGTAAAAGAAAGCTCAGAAATATGCAAAACAATTCAATTAATTATTGTAACAAAATAGTCCAGTTAGTGTAACACATCCATAAGCCAAAATTTTATTTGATTAAAATTAATTTTTGATATTTGAGCACCTACTTCTCAGCTGCAAAAGAGGCAGAATGTGTGCGTGCGCGCGCACACACACACACACACACACACACACACACACACACACACACACACGAGAGAGGGAAATGTGAGCCATTTCCTCCTTTCAGTGGTCCATGAAAGTACATCTATAGTATGTAGATAATAAAGTTGAAAAAAGGTGAACAACAAATTTTACAGAACTATAGATATGTTGAGGCTGGGTGTGACAAGGAATGGCTGGGAGGGGAGGGGCCTTGATGTGAGTGACATTGAGTTGGCCACGCCCACCCAGTCACATGACCACAAAGCCATGCCCATCCAGTCACATGACCATCAAGCCACACCCACAAAATAAGCCACACCCACAGAACTGGTAGTAAAAAATTTAGAAGCCACCCCTGCACTGGATAGACTCTGGTTGCTTGCTAATGTAAGGCTGGGTCTTGCAGTCTTTCAAATCAAGGTATACTTTAAGAGAAGGAGGGACTGTCCTATGCTGGGGTCCCCAGGATCCTATCTTGTCCTGATGCTGCTTAACATCTGCACAGAGGTGCTGGTGGAAGTCACTGGTGTCCTTCAACTCCCCAACCATTTCAGATAAAAATATTTTTTCACTATTCAGATTAACAGTTGGAACGGACCTTGTAGGTCATCTAGTCCAACTCCCCTCCCAAGCAGGAGACCCTACACCATTTTTGACAGATGGCAGTCCAGTCTCTCCTTTAAAGCTTCCAGTGATGAAGCTCCCACCATTTCTGAAGACAAGCTAGCTGTTGATTAATTGTCCTCACTATCAGAAAATTTCTCCTTATTTCCAGGTTGAACCTCTCCTTGTTCAGTTTCCATCCATTATTCCTTGACTGTCCTTCAGGTGCTTTAGAAAATAGTTTGACCCCTCTCCTCTGTGTGACAGCCCCTCAAATATTGGAGGACTGCTATCATGTTTCCCCTGCTCCTTCTCTTCACTAGGCTAGCCATGCTCAGTTCCTGCAACTGTTCATCATATGTTTTAGCCTCCAGCTCCTTAGGATTCACAATGAAGCATGGTGCAATCAATTCTGGAGCAATTTCATCCAATATATAATGCTGGCTTTCTATGATTCCTTCAGAGATCCTGCTCTTCATTTTGTAGTGATCTGCTTCACAGTTCAAATGCTTCCATGGTATTTCATACATTATATTCGTAATTATCCTTTAAAGCAGTTCATTCATTCTATGTTGTATCTATATGTTATAAGGCTAACTGTAGCAGATGCTTTTATTTTTTCTTATGATTTTTTGAAATTTAAAATCAGGTTTCTCAGTTCATTAGTTCCCTTTTTTTCTATTTAATCAGAGATCCAAAGCTATCTACCATATTTTTTGGAGTATAAGACACTCTGGAGTATAAGATGCACCTTAGTTTTTGGGGAGGAAAATAAGAAAAAAAATTTCTGCCTCTCCCTACCAGCATCCATCGGTATTCATCGAGCTAGCATCCCCTCAGTGTGTGAGAGAGTTGAGGGCTGTTTGGACACTGAAGCAGTATTTGTTTGTTGTGTGAGCAACAAGGAAGAAGACACTGAAGCAGTATTTGTTTGCTGTGTGAGCAACAAGGAAGAAGACAGCAAGGAGCCTGGGCGTGGCTTATCTCAACTGTTCTGTACTAAAGCTGCATGCTGTGCTGATCTCTGAAACTAAAACTGAAACTGAAACTCCTCTCCTCTGCTTGTGTTTTGCTTGTATTTACTACATTGGAAAACCTGCTTTTGGTATTACATATTTACTTTACATTATACCTAAAGAGAAGTTATTGAATCCTGCTGAATCAGTTACTTGTGTGTGCTTTCTGGATGTGATATCTGCTGCAAACTCTGACACGTCCTTGCAGCAAATAGCGAACAGCCAGGTCAGCTTCAGCACATTCTTGCAGCCTGATTCAGCACGAGCAGCTGATTGGCGGGTGGATCGGCCTCCTGGAATACCCCCCATCAGCTGTTCCAGGCTGCAGGGATTGCCATAGACCTTTACCTTGCATTTTTGGTCTCGTGGGCGGGGCTACATTCGGTGTATAAGACGCACCCAACTTTTCACCCTCTTTTTTGGGGGGGAAATGCATCTTATACTTCCAAAAAAACAGGTAAATGCATTCTTAATTAAATGAGTATTCAGTCTTCCTAAGCTTTGTATTTTAGTGTTTATGAAGTATGGAACAGTATAAAAAGAAAATCAAGTTCTAATTATACTTATAAGGCTCATTTTTAAAGTTATTTTTCTTTAATAGTTAAGATGCTGTTTCAATACTTTAAATGAAACAATTTAAGGAAATCTTTGTCTTTGTTTACATGCATAGCAACAGCCTTTATGCAAAACTCCCACACATTTTAAACTTAATGGTAATTATTGTGCATAACAAACATCCTGTTTGTTATGAACAAATTCTTCCTGAATCAGCTGGAATAAATAACATTTTAAATCTCCCTCTACCTCAAAGCTTGTTCTGCTGCCGAAGAGGCCGAGATGATCAGGAGGCTGAAGTTGGAATTTCTGCCCACCTCCGACCTGCACGTACCTTGGCAATGGGACTGTTTATCTCTGCCCCCTTTTCCTGTTTTGTCTGCTGGATCGGCGCAGGGGGACAAACCTAGCTTTGCTGCCCATTGCAGCTAGGAATCTCAAAGCCAAGAATGAACAATTGTGCTACAACCAGCCCCTAATCGGCCTCCTGCAAACTCCATCTCTCAAGGATCCCGGCCAAAGTTTTGTGCACCACTCATTGAGGCGGAGGGGAGGGGCTGGAGCTAACAGGTGGCCAAGTTAAGTCCCTGAAGGACCCAATCCTGTCGCTCATGGTCCCCCCCCGCTGAGTGTAAAAACAGAAGTGGGGGGGGGACCCAGCTACCCCTTCTTGTGAGAATGGTATGTATGGCCTGCAGGAAGGGAGGGAGACCAGCGGGGGAGGGGAGGGGGTCTCTGGTGTAGGCGAGAGCCGGACCATCTCGGTCATAACGGGAAGAGGCAGATATGGCGGGAGCAGAGGGGTGGGCCGCTCTCGGGGAATAAGACCTCGCTGTCTACAAGCGATCCCTTGTTCTGGCCCCTCCGATCCGGTTCCATCTTGCTCAACCCGGATACCTGGCAACCAGGGTTTTCAGGGCCCTGGGCTCAGGATGCTGCTGCTTAACGCCAGGTCAATTGTCAACAAAGCCCCCTTGATACGTGACTTAATCACAGAGGAGGGGGCAGACCTGGTGTGTGTTACCGAGACCTGGCTGGGGCAGGAGGGGGGAGTAGCTCTCTCCGAGATATGCCCAGCCGGTTTCTCGGTGCAGCACCATTCTCGACCCCAGGGAAGGGGGGGAGGAGTGGCAATAATAACGCGTGGAAATCTGCATCCTCGTAGGATCCCTGCCCCGGAAATTGTTGGGTGTGAGACGCTCCTTCTGAAGTTGGACTTAGGGGTACAGGTGGGCCTTTTCTTAACGTACCTGCCTCCCAACTGCGTAAGCAAGGCCCTGCCTGAGCTGCTCGAGGCAGTAGCCGGCTTGGCAATTGAGTTCCCCAGGCTTATGGTGCTGGGGGACTTCAACTTGCCATCTGCTGGCGAAACCTCTGGGGCGGCCCAGGAGTTCATGGATTCCATGACAACCATGGACCTGTCCCAAGTAATCCAGGGTCCGACTCATGAGGGTGGTCACACGCTCGACCTAGTGTTTCTTTCGGGGCAGTGGAGAGATGATCTGAAGATAAGGGACTTAGTCATCACCCCACTGTCATGGTCAGATCATTTCCTACTGAGGTTGGATTTCGCAGCCCCATTCCTCCCCCGCAGGGAGGCGGGACCGACTAGGTGGTTCCACCCCAGGCGCCTAATGGAACCGGAAGGATTCCAGAGGGAACTTGGGGAAATACCTGAAACCCTGGTACACAATTCAGCTGACTCCCTGGTGGCTGCTTGGAACACCGCAGCATCAGGGGCTCTAGACCGAATTGCGCCTAAGCGACCTCTCTATGGCAGTGGATTCCGGAAAGCTCCCTGGTTTACCGAGGAGCTCCGGGAGATGAAACGCCAGAAGAGACGTCTGGAGCGCCGCTGGAGGGCCAGAAAAACCGAGTCTGATCAAACACTATTAAGAATTTACATCAGATCTTATTTAGTGGCGATAAGGGCGGCAAAACGATCCTATTTCTCCGCTCTTATTGCGTCCGCAGATTCTCGCCCAGCCGCCTTGTTTAGGGTGACTCGCTCCCTCCTTGCAAAAGGGGGGAGCGAGGAACACTTACAAGGCAGAGCTGAGGAATTCGCTGAGTTTCTGTCGGA
This sequence comes from Diadophis punctatus similis, assembly GCA_023053685.1. NCBI lineage: Eukaryota > Metazoa > Chordata > Lepidosauria > Squamata > Dipsadidae > Diadophis > Diadophis punctatus. The sequence goes on along the minus strand of JALIGW010000003.1, from coordinate 8,741,283 downwards.
TAAAGTCGCTCAGATTCGGTCAAATCTGGACTCCGGCTGGGCAGAGTCCACTGAGTTGACAGGGGCTAGTCTTAGTCCATCATTATGGGAAGAGTTTGGGCCTGTTTCTCCCGAGGATGTGGACAGGGCTGTGGGAGCGATGGGTACCTCCACCTGTTTATTGGACCCGTGCCCCTCCTGGCTGGTTTCGGCTAGCAGGGAGGTGGCACGCGGCTGGATCCAGGCGGTGGTCACCGCTTCTTTGAGAGAGGGATCCGTACCGCAGTCGTTAAAAGCTGCGGTGGTGTGACCCCTCCTGAAGAAGCCTTCCCTTGATCCAGCTGACTTGAAGAACTATCGTCCGGTCTCCAATTTACCTTTTTTAGGGAAAGTTGTGGAGAAGGTGGTGGTTACTCAACTTCTGCAGCTCCTGGATGAAACAGATCATCTAGATCCTTACCAGTCGGGCTTCAGGCGCGGCTACAGTACAGAAACTGCCTTGGTCGCTCTGATGGATGATCTCTGGCGGGCCCGGGATGGGGGAAACTCCTCCATCCTGGTGCTACTTGACCTCTCAGCGGCTTTCGATACCATCGACCATGGTATCCTTCTGCATCGTCTCAGCGAGTTGGGAGTGGGAGGCACCGTTTTGCGGTGGTTCTCCTCTTATCTCGCTGATAGGATGCAGTCGGTGCTGGCAGGGGGGCAGAGATCGTCCCCTAGGCCCCTATCATGTGGGGTGCCTCAGGGGTCGGTTCTCTCGCCCATCCTGTTCAACATCTACATGAAACCGCTGGGGGAGATCATTCGCAGACATGGGGTGTGTTTCCATCAGTACGCTGATGACACCCAGCTGTACATCACCACCCCGTCTGACTTCAGTGAGGCAGTTGATGTAATGTGCCGGTGCCTGGACGACGTTAGGATCTGGATGGGGAGGAACAGACTCAGACTTAATCCCGACAAGACTGAGTGGCTATGGATATTGCCTCCTAAGGACTATGACAACTGTCCCTCCTTGGTCCTTGAGGGAGCGAAACTGACTCCCTCGGACCAGGTCCGCAACTTGGGGGTCCTTCTAGATCCACAGCTAAAATTGGACCATCATCTTTCTGCTGTGGCTAGAGGGGCCTTTGCACAGGTTCGCCTGGTGCACCAGTTGCGGCCATATTTGGAGAAGGAGGCTCTACTCACGGTCACTCATGCCCTTGTCACCTCTCGTTTGGACTACTGCAATGCGCTCTACATGGGGCTACCCTTGAAGAGTATCCGGAGACTTCAGCTGGTGCAAAATGCGGCTGCGCGTGCTGTGGTGGGTGTGCCAAGGTACACCCACGTGACATCGATACTCCGCCAGCTGCATTGGTTGCCCATCGGTCTCCGGGTCCAATTCAAGGTGTTGATCACCATCTTTAAAGCCCTTCATGGCTTGGGACCAGGCTATCTACGGGACCGCATTCTGCCTCATACTTCCCTTCGACTGGTTAGGGCCCACAGAGTTGGCCTCCTCCAGGTCCCGTCGGCCAAGCAATGCCGGCTGGCGGGCCCAAGGGGGAGAGCCTTCTCTGTGGCTGGCCCCGTGCTCTGGAACCAACTTCCACCAGAGACCCGAACTATCCCCACTCTGCTGGCCTTCCGGAAAGCTGTTAAGACATGGCTTTTCCTGCAGGCGGGGGGTAGAGCTTAATTCACTCGAGCTCACCCCCCAAGTATGTATGATGTTGAATGCTTGGTGATGATTTTTTATATTGTGTTTTAATTTTTATATTTGTTTTTAACTAACTTTTTTAGATTTTGGTTATTCTTGTATTTTCTCACTGTTGTACGCCGCCCTGAGTCCTTAGGGAGTTGGGCGGCATATAAGAATTCCAAAATAAATAAATAAATAAATAAGTAGAAATTCTGTAGGGAATTTTCTGCTTGCTTCCAACTGACCTAATTTGTAAAGCTTTTATTTCCAATGTCTTTTTAGACTTTGTGTCTGTTGACCAATTGTACTCTTTCCCCACTGGTTGATGGACATGTGATGATGATAGACATATATCATATACATCATATACACATATATGATGGACATATATCAATAGGCCTGCGGGCCCTCTGTCACTTTTAACAATTGTACATCAGTCATAGCATGGCTGATGGATGTGTTAATGTGACATTAATGTGTTAATGTAACCTTACAATTCCCTTCAATCTGCAAAGAAAGTTCCTCTTAATGCCCCTATAATGACAATTGGTTACAGTTAGAATATAATGTTAACTGCTGGCTCTGAAGCTAGTATTATAAATACAGATGCATTTATTGCTTCAATATTCAGTTGATGTAGAAATGCAGTATGCCTTTGATTTGTCTGTTCTCCCTTAAGAGTCAGACAAAGCAGCATTTGGAAAGCATTTCCCCCTCTTGGGTAATAGGCATATGATTTTAAGGAAGGACTTGGCAGCTGCTTGGATGAATTCTACAGTTGAGAAAAATGACATTGGAATGGAAGTGATGAGCACTGAACGATTGGGCAGAATATTCAAAACCATCATTGGAGTTTTATGGCAAATAGAAAAATTGAAGCTCCTGAATTGGAAAATGTCAGCACAATTTTATTAGTTAAGCTGGACTGCCACTCATCAATCTTGAGTTAAAGTTAAAAAATATGTGCATAAAGAGTCTTCCAAGTACAATTTCCACTCTAGCTTGACAAGAGCTCTGTAATTTTTATATGCAAAGGTATGTCATGTTAGCTTAGCTTAGCTTAGCTTAGCTTAGCTTAACTTAGTTTAGCTTAGCTTAACTTAGTTTAGCTTGCTGGCAAGCTCACTTCTTGCTTTCCCCCTTAAGATCCCATGGCTGTTTCTAGTTTAATAATAATTCCAGCTCTTATTTGAGCCAGCATCCAGCCAACTTTCTTTGAGATGAGAAGCTAAAAACAATCTGGCTTGGTAAGTGATTGGGTAAAAAAATCATCAATAAGCTCTAGATGGCATGGTAGACAGGCAGTCAGAAAAAAATTATAGAAACAGGCAATGATAAAGCTGCCCCCTACTGATACCAATAAAACTGTATTATCGTGTAGTAATCAGATTCCAGCTTAATGTGAAGCATAGCTTTATCTTTCCTTCATTTTGAATGCTATCATCATCTCTCTCTAGTTGATTTGATTTTCTTTGCATTGCTTTGACAAAATAATTCATAATTAAGTGTCTTTGGAGATCATCCGACATCCAGGTCATGGTTGTCCCAAAGGTGCTTTTTTAAAAAGCAACTGGACTTTGTTTTTCCTTGAAGATGTTTCACTTCTCATCCATGAAGCTTCTTCAGCTCTGACTGAATGTGGAGGATGGAAGGAATTATATTCTTTGCAGTTATCTGATTGTTCGCACTCTTTCTGAGAGGCGTCAAGCCACTTGGAGGTGTATCTGTGCCCTCAGGGTCACCTGAATAGTATAAATAGGTATGGAACCTTCTTAGAACCTCTGGAAGTATTGTTATAAAGGATTGTGTTCCTTTCAGCAGTTCCCAAAAGGTTTCACACACACCCATTTGCGCTGTTCAGGTAACCCTGACGGTATAGATAATCCTCCAAGTGGCCTCAAGACACTCTGAAAAGAGTGCTAATGACCAGATGACTGCAAGGAATGTGAATCCTTCCATTCTCCAACATTCAGTCAGAGTTGAAGAAGCTTCTTGGATGAGAAGTGAAACGTCTTCAAAGAAAAACAAAGTCCAGCTTCTTTTTGAAAAGCACCTTTGGGGAAATTCATTATTAGCAAAACCCTTGAAACATGGTGGAAGTAGAATCCATACCACCATCGTGGGTTACACTTTAAGGACTTGCAGAATTATGCAGACAACGTAAATGTGATGCTGAAAAGAACTTGGGAGTGGCTGCTACATATCTTTCAAAACCAAATCATGAACAGGATTTGAAGGTGGTGGTATCCATAAGTAAAAATTGTAAGATGAAACAGAGATTTAAATAGAGCCTTTGATTTATGCATACTTTTAGTAAGAGTGCAAATTGAGGATACAAATTTAAATTCAACAGTAATACTCAAGAATTTGTTGAAAGATCCCTAAAGTACAAATGTACAAAGACATTAATATTAGCATATATATCTGCTGCCTATTCCTTGTCATGTACATATACATATGGCCAAGATGCACTGCTACATAAAGTATGTAAATTATAACTGTACAATTTTTGCTTGTCTTCCTACAATAATATATTTTTGCTCTATTGCTTTTGCTTAGTGCTATAGCTAAGTGTGTTTCAGTTTTTATTAGCTCTAGAAATGTTATCTGTGGAAATTAGACACAGGTACAAAAATAAGATTGAATACTTATGTCTATAGATATACATCTATTATTTTTTAAAATTCCTCAATCAATCATTTTTGGTTCTTCCTATATTGTCCTTAGGGATAGGTTGGCTTGCTTTCATATTTAGTATTTTTCGCACACAAGTAAAGTTAGCCTCAATTTCACTTTCTTATAAAATTTCACTTTCTTATATTTCATTATAAAATATCCGCAAAGAAAAAAAAATAAAGTGTACCATCTCCCAAACAAAACCACAATTTGGACATTTGTCTCCATATTTTTACTGAAGTTGTGGAAGTTAAAGACTGGTAGATTCTTATATATATACACTTTAATGCATTTTTATGTCTGTTCCAGAAGTAGCAATTAATGGTTATTTTTTTTCTAGAGATCAAATACTATTTACATAATTTGGGGGGAACCCTTTTGCAAAGGCAAATATTGAAGACTTTTTAGAAAAACCATTTTTGTCTCTTATTTGGGGAGTTTAATAACAGATAATACAATTTCTGGTTAATATTTGAGGCTCCTCCTATTTTGCTCCTAATTGCAAGCCAACCATTCACATCAAGTAGGTCAAGAACTGCCTGTAGAATTTTTCAAATTGCTGAGATAGTTTAAAACTAGGTGGAAAAAAATAAAACCCAAAATTTAAAGAGGGATAGGAAAAGAGAGAGAAAGCAGCTGGGATGCATGTTTCCAATTTTAGCTGATGTTATTTTTTTTTCATTAAAAAAAACCTTGTTAATAAAAATATAGGCCGGGTTAGACCCTGTAACCAAGACAAAAGGTATTCTTTGTCTTGCAGAGTTAAATAGATGAAGATCAGAGAATGTTGATAGAAAATAAGTAATGTTTGTCTGTTTTAATTACATTTTAATTTTATTGAAGGCTACCTAAGAAGGTTTTAGGATTTTCATTTAACATTTTCCTTCCTTCCTTCCTTCCTTCCTTCCTTCCTTCCTTCCTTCCTCCCTCCCTCCCTCCCTCTCTGCTTCATTTTCTTTTTAAATTTTCTTACTCTGAGGCTCTCTCTCTCTCTCTCTCTCTCTCTCTCTCTCTCTCTCTCACACACACACACACACACACACACACACACACACACACACTTTTCCAGGTCCTCCATGGCTTCTATATGATCAGTGGGTGCAGCTTTGCCTGGTGCATCAATAATAGCTCTGGTTGGATCAGGATATCCTGTTGACAAATCACTTGTGCTCTCACTATCTAGAGACGGAGCACAATGTGCACATTTTGGGGCTGCCTTTCAATCAGGAAACTTCAGCTGGTACAGGATATGGCTGCCCATATGCTGATGGGTAAGAGAAGTTTCAGCAATGTGGCATTTAGATTTTAGTACCTGACTGGAAGCCAGTGTATTCCTAAGTACAATTCCCACTGATGTTTTTAAACTATAAAATCCAAGATGGCTTATCTGTATGTCATTTATGCATTGGCTTCCATTTCTGGATGCAATTTAAAGTGCTGATTTTAACCTATAAAGCCCTGCATGGCAGGAGGGCCTTCAGGACTGCATCTCTCTACCGAAATCTGCCTGACCACTTTGAATTTGTCAGGAGAAACAGTTGACTGTTTCTCAGGGAGGAATGTTTGGGGGAGGAGACAAGGGGAGGCTGTGGCCTGGAGATGTATTTTCCCATTCTGTTTTGCTTCCTGTGAGAAATGTGTTTAGTCCCATCTCTAGATGCCTTCTGAAAGTTTCTGAAAATGGAATTGACTGAAGAGAATGTGTGGGTGACTGATAGGAAATTATTCCTATCCAAGAGGTGATATAGGATCTTGCTTCTTTGAAGTCATTCTTACTTAGAAAATAAAACCGAGATTCAATTCTAATTAACAAAATATTTATTTTAGTACAAAAGTAACAAAAGAATATAAACTTTAAATAAGCTACATTTTCTCAGCTAAGAATTCACGTCTGCCTCGGGCGAGGCTCACGGGAGAAGAAGGAAGGAAGAGACTCCTGGAATGCACACATGCGTAGTAAAACATATCACATGTCTGCTTGATTAGAAAATACAGTAAACCTAGAAATAGTAGAGATGCTCAACTGGCAATATCCATATCGTGACAGTGGGTGATGTCAGATGCTATCTATTTATTTTTTTATTTTTATTTTTGTCAAGTACGTGTTAGTAATATACATAGATATAACATTGTTTATATACATAAGATGAGTACTGATAAGAGGGAACATTAGGACAGGGACGGTAGGCACGCTGGTGCACTTATGCCTCTTAGGAATCGGGTGAGGTCAACAGTGGACAGTCTTAGGGTAAAGTATATTTTTCCTTTTGGAATGTTGTCTTTTGTCTTTTTAATTTTAATTTTTGTTTTCACATTGTAAGCTGCTGAGTGGAGTGGGATAAAATGTCCCACCCCCCTTCCATTCTGTCATGTCTGATTCTCAAAGACTGCCTGGACAAATCCTTGGAAAGATTTTTTGGAAGTAATTTACCCTCTCCTAGGGTTGAGAGAAAGTGACTTACCCAAGGTCACTCAGCTGTCTTTGTGTCCACGGAGAAACTACAACTCATAATCTCTCAGTTTCTAGCCTGATCCTTTAACCCCTACACCAGAAATGTGATGTGAAAAATATAAATTAATCAGCCAATAGGATAGCTTTCTCTAAGCAGTGTCTTCTCGCCCTGTCCAGTTGGTTCAAGAAGTGATGTTGTGCTTTAAAATACATAGGTGCTTAATAAAAAAGAAGAAGAAAATGTATAAATAAAAATAATTAAAAAAGGAGTAATGTTGTGCTTCTCTCCCTCTTGGGGTATTAATAGTTGGATTCAAGCAATTTTTTATGGCATTCCCATCATTCTAGAACAGTGTTTCACAACCTTGGCAACTTTAAGATGGGTGGACTTCAATTCCCAGAATTCCTCAGCCAGACATGCTGGCTGGGGAATTATGGGAGTTGACATCCACTCATCTTAAAGTCACCAAGGTTGTGAAACACTGTTCTAGAACATAATGTATATTTCTTCACCCCCTCCAAGATTTGAATACCCCTCACACGTTTATAATGCAAGCAAGTAGAAAAATTCCTAATATTTGATCAGGCTGTTGGAGAACAAAGGGCCTATTACTTTGTTGTTTTTGTTGAAGCAGAAGAAGATATAGCTGGGAATTCATAAATGAGCAGCCCAGCTTGTGTGCTCTTCAAAACTCTGTACTTTTGATTAAACAAGGATGAATGTTCGTTCTAAATGTTATGAATCAGTGTTTCTCCACTGATTAGCCACAGTTAGCAATGGAAATAATAGGGCAGGTATATTTTATGAATAACTGATGAACAAAAATAGGAATAGGAAGAATACAAAACACTTTTTAATAAGGAGCAAGGTAATTTTTATCCAGTCAGAAATGATCCCACTGTATTAAAAAGTAAAACTAGCCCTATATTTTTTTTAAAAAAAGTAAAACTAGCCCTATATTAAAAAAAAAAGTAAAATTAGCCCAGTGGTGAAATGCTCCTGGTTCGGGCGGGCCAGTTGGTCGTCATCGAGCCGATAGAGCCGATAGCGATTGCAGCGCGAGCCTTCCCCCACCTGCTTCCCCCACCCGCTTCCCCTGCCCACCTGGACGCCGCCATTTGGGTTCTTTTACCCTCTGTGCATGCGCAGAATGCTTTGTGCATGCGCAGAGGGTAAAAGAACCCAAATGGCGGCGTCCAGGCGGGCGAGGGATGCCTCGCACTGTGATAGCTATCGGCTCTATCGGCTCTCGCGCTGTGAGCGCTATCGGCACTATCGGATCTACGACGACCGACCGTCCCGCCCAAACCAGGAACATTTCACCCCTGAATTAGCCATAGTGGGATAACAAGAGGCAAAAATCCAACAATATTATTTTGATTTCAGAATAATAGAGCAGGAAGCCCTATATCATTTCAGACACATGGTTGTTCAATCCCTTCTTAAAAACCTCCAGTGTTGGAGCACCCACAACTTCTGGAGGCAAGCCATTTCGTGGATTGTTCTAACTGTCAGGAAATTTCTCCTTAGTTCTATGTTGGATCTCTCCTTGATTAGTTTCTATCCATTGCTTCTTGTCCTGCCCTCAGGTGCTATGGAGAATAGGTTGATCCCCCCTTCTTTGTGGTAACCCCTTAAATATTGGAAGACTGCTATCATGTCACCCCAGTCCTTCTTTCTAGACTTTTTGCTCCAGGCAAAGATCCATATTTCATAATTGTTCTAATTAGGGCCTATCTTTATAAAATTGTTTTGGGCAGTGGGTTTAAGAACATTCTGTCAGGAAAGAAAAAGTGGTGGATGAGGAACAATGTGGCTGGTTTTCCAACTTCCTTCTTCCCAGCAAGCTTTAGGATAGCAGGTAGTGTTAATCCAATTTCTGCCCTACCTACATCTGAATACAATTGCCACATTCTACCAAAAATCAGTATCAGAATGCAGATGCCACGAAACAACACCAGCCCTATTTTAGCTCAGCTTGATCTCCATTTTGACTAATAATGAATTCAGGGGTGAAATCCAGCAGGTTCTGACAGGTGCTGAAAAACAGCAGAAATTTTGAGTTGTTTGGAGAACCGGCAAATACCATGTCTGGCTGGCCCTAGAGTGGGGTGGGAATGGGGATTTTGCAATATCCTTCCCCCATGAGTGGGGAGGGAATGGGAATTTTGCAGTATCATTCCCCTGGAGTGAGGTGGGAATGGGGATTTTGCAGTATCCTTCCCCTGGAGTGGGGTGGGAATGGAGATTTTGCAGTATCCTTCCCCTGGAGTGGGGTGGGAATGGAGATTTTGCAGCATCCTTCCCCTGGAGTGAGGTGGGAATAGAGATTTTGCAGTATCCTTCCCCTGGAGTGGGGTGGGAATGGGGATTTTGCAGCATCCTTCGCCTGGAGTGAGGTGGGAATAGATTTTGCAGTATCCTTCCCCTGGAGTGGGGTGGGAATGGGGATTTTGCAGTATCCTTCCCCTGGAGTGGGGTGGGAATGGGGATTTTGCAGTATCCTTCCCCTGGAGTGGGGTGGGAATGGGGATTTTGCAGTATCCTTCCCCTGGAGTGAGGTGGGAATAGATTTTGCAGTATCCTTCCCCTGGAGTGGGGTGGGAATGGGGATTTTGCAGTATCCTTCCCCTGGAGTGGGGTGGGAATGGAGATTTTGCAGTATCCTTCCCCTGGAGTGGGGTGGGAATGGGTATTTTGCAGCATCCTTCCCCTGGAGTGAGGTGGGAATAGAGATTTTGCAGTATCCTTCCCCTGGAGTGGGGTGGGAATGGGGATTTTGCAGCATCCTTCGCCTGGAGTGAGGTGGGAATAGATTTTGCAGTATCCTTCCCCTGGAGTGGGGTGGGAATGGGGATTTTGCAGTATCCTTCCCCTGGAGTGGGGTGGGAATGGGGATTTTGCAGTATCCTTCCCCTGGAGTGAGGTGGGAATAGATTTTGCAGTATCCTTCCCCTGGAGTGGGGTGGGAATGGGGATTTTGCAGTATCCTTCCCCTGGAGTGGGGTGGGAATGGGGATTTTGCAGTATCCTTCCCCTGGAGTGGGGTGGGAATGGGGATTTTGCAGTATCCTTCCCCTGGAGTGAGGTGGGAATAGATTTTGCAGTATCCTTCCCCTGGAGTGGGGTGGGAATGGGGATTTTGCAGTATCCTTCCCCTGGAGTGGGGTGGGAATGGAGATTTTGCAGTATCCTTCCCCTGGAGTGGGGTGGGAATGGAGATTTTGCAGCATCCTTCCCCTGCCACGCCCACCAAGCCACGCCTACCAAGCCACACCATGTCTACCAAGCCACGCCCACAGAACCAGTAGTAAAAAAATTTGGATTTCACCACTGAATAAATTTCTGATAAGTCAAAAGTTTGCAGATACTTTTTCTAAATCTTTTTAATATGTTTAATAGTACCTGAAAACAGGTATTACAACAACAAACAAACAAACAAACCCCAAGGCTCATCTTATTCATATAGGTCAAGTTTTTGCTTTTACCCAGCATTTTTTAAAATGCAAATTAATATTGCTAACAAACTGATTAATATTTCATCTGCTTTATCACTCCAGGAGATAAAACTTTCCAAATAATTATTGATTTTCTTAATTTTTTAAAACTGTAACAAGTTTACGGAACCAATTATTTTATATTTGCAGATAATAACCAGATAATAACCAGATAATAACATGTCTACCAAACTGATAAATATATAGCAATAGCAATGATCACATAATCATATAAATCATAGAAAGTTCCAAAAAATCCATAATACCAATATCAATAGCACTTAGACTTATATACTGCTTCACAGTGCTTTACAGCCCTCTTTAAGCGGTTTACAGAGTCAGCATATTGCCCCCAACAATCTGAGTCCTCCTTTTACCGACCTTGGAAGGATGGAAGGCTAATTCAACCTTGAGCCTGGTGAGATTCAATCTGCCAAATTGCAGGCAGCCAGCAATCAGCAGACATAGCATGCAGTACTGCATTCTAACCACTGTGCCACCATGGCTCATAAAGGTACAATTATGCAATTACATATGTTTTTAAAACTAGAATATCTTCATTTCAAAAGAATTCAGATTTAGACCACTTGGCTGCATTTGTACAAATGAGAATTTGGGAATATTATTGATCAATGTAAAAAAAAATGTAAACAGACTTTGACATGGAAAGACAGTACAATTAAGGTTTCCTAATGTGGATTTAGGTTTTTTTCCCTATGCTGTGTAAAGGCTAAGCCCTCAATTAGAGGTTACTATTTTGACACCAAAAGTTGTATCTGATTGAGTTGGGTTAGTAAGACCATAAGCAATATTCACATAAATGATTTTCTAAACTGATAAAAATATACATTTACATCTTTTGGGATGACAGGTTCTTTTCTTTTCATTTTTTTTCTTTTCTTCTTTCTTCTTTCTTCTTTCTTCTTTTTACTTCTTTCTTCTTCTTTCTTCTTTCTTTTTTTCTTTTTTCTTTTTCCTTTTTTTTCTTTTTTTTCTTTTTTTTCTTTTTTTTCTTTTTTCTTTTTTCTTTTTTTTCTTTCTTTTTTCTTTTTTCTTTTTTCTTTTTTCTTTTCTTTTCTTTTCTTTTCTTCTTAGAGAGGGCCTCTGAATCATGGTGATTCAATATGCACAGAGCTAAGGAGGCTATCAAGATGTGGACAATTACAGGAGAAGAATCATGGAATCAACTTATATTCCCAATTAATGCTAGAAGGATAGCAATTGCACTTAGACTTATATACCGCTTCACAGTGCTTTACAATCCTCTCTAAGTGTTTTACAGAGTCGTCATATTGCCCCAACCTAGTTTTACAGATCTCAGAAGGATGGAAGACTGAGTCAACGTTGAGCCAGTGAGAATCAAACTGCTGGCAACCAGCAGAATTAGCCTACAATGCTGCATTCCAACCACTGTGCCACCATAAGCTGTTTGCTGTCAGTTTTGACTATTATTTCACAAAGTTCATTAATAAGTTTACTAATTGTTTTTCTTCTGACTTCAGAATCTCGATTTGTCTAGCTGGCAAAGCTTCTGATTTCACACCTGCAAAGTTTATGTCACTTAACAATTTAACGCGTGGCATATAATAACTGATTTAAAAGAATCTGGCATCTAGGACCTAAATGAATGTACAGTTGATGCCAATACCAAATAAATGTTGTTTATACTGGAACAGATTTGAAGAGCAATCTCAATTCCATCTACTTCATGTAAATGATGTCATTAATTAACAATTAGAGAAACAGACAGTTGAATAGCTTATACACTTTTGAAATGATCTGTTATTTTACCCACCATTTAAATGACACAATCAAAAACATTTTGATGAATGAGGCGGCTCTTTTATAAAATACCAAACCATATTTTGTTTATTTAACTCACACAGTTTGATAATATTAAAAAAAGATCAAGCTTGACATTTATATTTTTATTTTGCTATGAGTGGAGTATTTGTTAATTGATTTTATTTATTCCTCTTGTGAATTTAATAAACCAAAACAAGTTATAATAAAGTGAATATCTTAGGGGTTAGGAGGTGAATCTTCGCTTATATAGAAAATCCTATATTTCTTCCCTCTGTGGAGAAATCGGATAGGCAGAATTAAGACTCATGTTAAGTTATAAAATTCAGGTCTCATTCTGTGTATGAAATTTGAAGCTTTAATCAATATAGGCTCTGAACAAACAAACAAAATTACTTGTTAATCAAACCTGAATCTATTAGGGCCATGAATACTTCACTTAGGAGATTAAATTCAAAGGTGATTTGAATGAATCTTTAAACTGAATTCACTTCCCTAGTTGGATCTTCCAATTATGAGGGTGAATCAAAAAGTAATGCCATTTTCTTTATTTCAGGTGACGTTTTTGATAAAAAATACCTGAAATTTTTCCCAGTTATAAATGATTATATCATTTACGTTCTGAAATATTTTGTTTCTTGCTTTTCAGGTTTGTAGAGTCACAAGGAAAATTCAAAATGCTGCCCCCTTAGAGTTGCGTCAAAAACAAAGAGCAGTGATTGAATTCCTTGGTGCTGAGGGGGAAACCCCTGTGAACATTCACAGACGATTACAAAATGTGTTTGAGGACAATGCTTTAGATTATAGCAATGTTATAGCTCCATGAAAGAGGGTTTGAGAGGCAAACATTATTCCAGTGATGAGGAAGTGAAAACTGCAGTGAAGAAGTGGCTCAAAGAACAGTCAACAAATTTTTACGAGGCAGGGATACATGCTCTCATTTGAAGGTGGAACATTGCTATTGAGAGAAACGATGACTATGCTGAGAAGTAGGGATGTGATCCACAGAGGACCAGCTTCATTTTGATGTATGCTACATGTTCCTGTGTTGATAATTATACCTGTCCTAAAGAAAATGGCATTACTTTTTGACTCACCCTCGTACACTGAATAACATATTGTCGTGATTCTGTTCAATGGAGATTTGAACCAATGTGCATACTTATCAAACTTATCAGGTGTAATCTCTATAAAGTATTTCTAGCATCATCCATTATGTGACTCTCTTGTATGAATGTTCCAAGCAAGCTATTGTGGAATAATTAAGCTGCTGGAGTTGAACAAAGAAGTTTAGGATTTAATTTTCAATCAACTATGGAGTTCACTGGTTGAGTTTGAGCCAATTACTTTCACAGGTAAATTTATTTTCAAATTCTACTTACTTGAGAATAAAATTGGAAAAGATCACTTCACATTTGTATGACATCTTAGGCTCTTGGGGGAATATCAGGCTTTAAATTTAGAGTTATATACCAGATTTTATTTTTATACAGCATCTAGAATGTCTAATTTTGAATTCTTACCAATCACACATTAATCAAATTTTTGTCTTGCATATTTAATCCACTAATCATTTGTTATTTTATTTTATTTCCTTAGCTCCCTATTGGAACCAGGACAATCCAATCAATTACAAAAACATAACATTAATTGAATCAACACCTCAAATAATAAGAATATTTACATGGAGCAAGTCTCTTTGATTAGAAATTGACCCTTTGCTTGCCCAGAGCAAACATACTTAGGAAAAGAATCAACACTGGTTAATTCTTTACAACAATAACAAATACAAAAGTGTACCTAGCTATTTCGCATTTGGCCATCCTTATGAATCACAATAAGCTGCACTTTCAACGTGGATCAATCAGTCTAATTCCATACAAGTGTTATTTACATAACAGATTTGTTGAACTGTCTGTCTCAGAAGGGACACAACCTCTCAGTTGGTCATTGTTGCATCAGTAATGGAAGAATGGAGCTCCAGCTCAGGATAGACAAATTACTTAGTTAATGTAACTAAATCCATGTCCCCATGACCCAATGAAGTACACCACTGGGTACACCACTGGACATCTAATGGATATACAGTATATACTGTGGATGTGTGTGTGTGTGTGTGTGTGTGTGTGTGTGTGTGTGTGTGTGTGTGTGTTTTGCTGATAAATGAAAATAAAGGGAAACTATTATAGATCTATTTCGAGCTATTTAGCTCTCATCAGATAGCCATACCCTTACTGGGATTTGAACCTGGGCCGCCTGCCTTGTAAGGCAGCAGCTTAGCCACTAGGCCACAGGCTCTAATCCCTATCAGCTCTTCACCAGGAAAGGGTTATATATGTTTTTCTGTTGTATTATCCTGGTGTACATATCCAATGGAGATATATATCTCCATATCCAATGGAGATATATATCTCCATTGGATTCCTTCCTTCCTTCCCTCCCTCCCTTCCTATCTTTTCCAGTTCTCCAAGAACTCTCAAAACTTAGTCACATGTATGTGTGTGTATACATATACAGATATTATAGGAAGGAAGGAAGGAAGGAAGGAAGGAAAGAAGGAAGGAAGGAAGGAAGGAAGGAAGGAAGGAAGGAAGGAAGGAAGGAAGGAAGGAAGGAAGGAGGGAGGGAGGGAAGGAAGGAAGGAAGGAAGGAAGGAAGGAAGGAAGGAAGGAATCTAATGGATGCCTAGGCAGGTAGTTCTAGAATGGCTTCAGGGGTGGAGTTTGGGTTTAAGACTATTTCCTTAAACACTATGAAACCCATTGCATATATTCACTTGAAAAAGAAAGTTAGCAGCACTAAACGTATCTCAGTTCTTAATTATACCCCCCATCAGTGTTGCCAAAAATATTCAAAGATGGAAGAAGGAGAAAAAGGTCACATTGATGCTACCGGTAGCAGTGTTACAATGATGTGATGCAAGCCTTGCTCCTTTCACCTGTTTCATGATGTCACATATATGCCCAAAGGGATGAAGCTTACAATGCAACCTGTGAGGCTTTCATTATTCTGAGTCTGCAAATGCTGCAGGTTTTCACTTATCTATCAACTTTCACTATGCATTCCATTTCTAGCTCCTTCTCCAGCAGAGACGGTTAACCTTTTAGTAGCTAGGGGAGTGGGAAATTGGTCCTGGTGGTTGCAACAATGAGACAAAATTGGCAATCACACCATGCAGATGAACAGGATTAAGAGTTTCCAACATGAAGGGCTGTATCTCTTCTAAGGGTTTTGAATTTCAATAGAACTACAAGTTTCATGACTTTGCTATCTTGTCGTGTCATGAAGCTCATTGCTGAATTTTGACAAACGTTGATGAAAAAGAGTGTTAAATAGAGGGCAGTTTACAGGCTGCAGAAAAAAGGGAGCATTGGGGTTACATTAACTTTAACCAGAGGTGGGATCCTCCCGGTTCAAACAGGTTCTATGGAACTGGTAGTAACTTGGTGGCCTGGGTCACCAGAACTGGCAGCGACCCAGGCCTGCCACGCCCCTGAACTGGCTCTCTTGGCAGCACCTATGGCGCCACCATCTTGTTTTTTGCTTCTGCACATGTGCAAAAGCTGGGGTTTTAGCACTGCTAAAGATGTCTGTAAGGGGCGTGCATACCTACCGTCCCTGTCGTAATGTCCCCATGTACTCGTAACCATCTCATGTACTCAAAACCATGCTTATCAGCGGCGGGTTGCTCTCTTACCGGTACCGGTGTGCTGCACGCGCATCTCCACGCTTCGGGCGTGCGTGTGCTCGCTACATGCGTGCGCCCCCTCACGTGATTTTGCTTCTGCACATGCGCAGAAGCAAAATCGTGCCGAAATCTTGCGAGGGGACACGCGCGAGCGAGAGATTTCGGTGCAATTTTGCATGTAGTGGTTATTTATAGTGGTTATTTGTATAGCCGCCGCTGATTGGCTAAACTAGCAGTGGGAGAAATGAACTCCTGTCAGTGGCTAGCAGGCTTCAGGGAAGCCCTTAAAAGTGGCTTCCCTGCAGCCTGCCAGCAGTCCGTATTAGTTCTAACTAATAGACAATAAAGGTGCTGAACTGTTCCTGTGACTTGCCTCTTCATTTACACGCGAATCTAACCAACTGATTATGCAATGCCTTACCAAAGCTTACTGAAATCTTATACTGTAGAAATGTGGTTTATACTCCTGGAGTATAACTGGAACAAATCTAATTTGCTGCCTTTTTGATCTACCTCAACAGATATCTATAAGAGTCTGGGATTTACAGTTTGTACAAACTAGAAAATTCTTGGGTCTCGCTCATTCTCAAAATTTATCAAAGTATTTGAATTAAATGTGTCTAAGTACATAGATGCATTTCAGGCAGATATAATTCAATGGTTAAATCCTCAATTTAGGTTTTGGGACAAGATTAATGTTACACAAATGAATGTTGCATTGAGATTAATGTGTATTCTAAGAGGGCTTCCAATGTTAATTCCCCATTGAATACTTTACACACTAAATATATTAAGGGGGGAATTTGTTTTCTGGCAGGTTAAACCTCTAACATTTTTGTCCACATGCATTTTATGATTTATTTGTTTATCAAATTTCTACACATCCCATCTTACCTGTGTGACTCTGGGTAGGTTATCACATGAAACCACATAATCATACAAAGCAACATAGTTAAAAAGCAATGTAAAAAAACCCAGAATTAAAACCAAATTAAAAATGGAACAATAACAAAGTTAAAAAGGGAGAGTGAGCAGCTTCAAACCACCAGCAACCCCCAGAGTTGCATGCCACTCTTAGACCCCCGCCCCCATGCCTGTTGGCAAAGCTACATCTTGACACTCATCTGGAAGGCCACGAGAGTAGGGGTCTGCCTTGTCTCTGAAGGCAAGATGTTCCATAGGGTGGGGCTAAGGCAGATACGTCTCTCTGCCTGTTTGACCCTGTTTGACAAGGTTTTTTGACCTTCAAGGTCCACAATATAGTCTCTTACCTGACAGGATAGGATGGGTTGATGAAATAGGGAAAAAATGGTTCCTAAAGTAACCTGGTCCCATGCCATGAAAGGCCATAAAGGTGATAACCAACACCTTGAATTGGACCTGGAAGTACACTGGCATTCAATGTGGCTCACATAACAGTGGAGTTATATGTGCAACCCATAATGCACTCTGCTGCATTCTGTACCAGGTGTAACTTCAGGACACTCATCAAGGGTAGCCCCATGACTAAGAGGATTGAAAGTTGGTGGTAGCTTCAGCCTACAAGATTTTCAACTATATTATTGCATTTTATTATTATTACATTTTTATTCTACCTTTCTTATATATCACTCAAAGTAGTAAACATTACTAACATTTATTATATTATTTATTTTGGAAGGAGACTGTGACTATGCTTCACTTTGGGCCTATTTCGAGACCAAGTATAAGGCTTCTGACATTTTGTCCAGTTTAGGATCAAGGTATATTCAGCAAAGATCTTCAGTTCTGACTTCAAAAACTTCCAGTATTTGGTAATTAACAATTAAGTGCTTACATTTTAATCTCAAATCACATAAATTGATGCTGAGAAATAATCCAATTTTGAAAATAGAGGGGAAAATGTCTTATTGGAATATGGGCTAAATAATAAATAAATACTTTAAATTGGTGAATTACTAATTGTTTTGAGATATTTCATGTTGAGTATGATTTATCTACAGTATTCCTTTGGCAATATAGAGAATTGAAACACGCATTAAACAGTATGGCCCAGGTGCTCCAATGGTTAATTTGTTAGATTTAGGTGTCACCAGGCTCTAGATGAGTCTGGAAGGCTCTCAACTCAACAACAGAGTAAAATGCAACACAATTCAAAAACAATCAGCCAAAAGATATTAAAAACAGATTAAAAAACACATGAGATGGTGAATCTGGCCAACAACAACATTCACAAGGGCCCTCAACACCCTAATCCAAGGCTTGGGAGAACAGCCAGGTCTTCAGGGCCCTACAGAATGTTACCAGGATGGAAGCCACCTGGATTTCAGAGACAACTTCATTCCAGAGGTCAGGTACTGTGACAGAGAAGGTGCATCTCCTGGCTCCTGGAAGATGACACTGTTTAATTGAAGGAACCCAAAGAATGCCAACTCTCTCATCTTGAAATGGCTGGGCAGATTCCATGGGAGATAGACAGGAAGGACTGGGCCCTATGCCATGTAGAGATTTATAGATCATAACCAGCACTTTGATTCACATCCAGAAGCAGACTGGTAAACAGTGGAACTGATGGACCAGAGAGTTCATATGCTGCTGCATTTTGAACCAGTTGAATCTTCCAAGTAGTGTTGAAGAGGGAAAACTTTAATGTCAGCAAATGAGACAACTGAATCAACACAACATTTACGTTTTGAATAACATCCTTATCTGAACTAATCTTTGGCTTTGAAAAAGGAAGAAAGAATTGTAATTCAGCTATGGCCCCTTGGACACATTTGTACAATTTTCTTTGATACGGAATGTAAACGGTTTGCCATTGTCTTCTCACAGAATGTTTGATTATAGCCCTACACTTCCCTGCTGATTTTCCACCTGAGTTCTAAATGGTCTATAGTACTTAGTTTCCAAACCCAGAAATGATCTACTAGTTATATAGCAATTGTAAATCACTAATTTCAAGTTGTGTTTTGGTGAATAATGCTTTGTAATCCAAAGATATCTTCTATAAGCTTTGACTTGCAATTCTTTTTTTTTTTTTTTTTTGCTTTTGATGAGGTTGCCTGGAGCTGACAGGAGCTCAAGTCCAAAACATCTGATTACATCATGCCACTGTTATATGCACTTACCCGCAAGTAAATTATTCTGTAATTACTTTGGAGCAGATTTATATAAGGATTAATCCTGCTGTTTGGAATTACTTTTTTTAAAAAATAACCAACAGCTTCTCACAAGGTCTGATCTTGCTAAGCTTCTGAGATATTAACACATTTAACAGAGTTGGAAGGGATCTTGCAGGTCATCTAGTCCAACCCCCTGCCCAAGCAGGAGACCCCACATCTGCCTCTACCTAGGATCGAACTCCTGATTGTGAGGCAATAGCTCCACCTCTAGGCCACAGCAGCTGGATGCTTATCAAAAGTTGGCTAGGAATCATGTTGCTTAGAAAGCTGCATGGATATAGACACCATTAATTGTACTTGATTCAAGGTACAGTATATTCAGCTTTATACTTAATTTTTCACAGACACTGGGAAATCAGAGAATTGAGCTTCTCAAAAAGATCATATGTTAGTTTTCCATCAGTACATAACTTGTTTTATCAAATAAACTATTGCCAATCTGGTATTCTAGTGAAGAATTTCAACCCTGACTCTGGCATGTTATGAAATGAAATTGAAGCAAATTTCCATCATTTATTGATTTTACAGGTGCTGGGAGAATAATGTTCCTTTAAATTGTCCAAATGTCCTCCCTGGTGAGCCAGCAGCTGCACTAACTTGAGCTGTCTTTGCCTCCAGCATCTGATTCCATCCTTCGTTACTGAAGAAATAATTGTTTGTTTTGTTTGTTCTCTCTACGATTATCCATGACGATTATATCTCATTTAACTCAGCTATCCATCTCTTTTTCAATATCTCTTTCTATTTCTTCTCTTTGCAGACTCATGTATATACGCAGCATTAATGAATAACATATTGCTGGCAGATGGAATGGTATAGCTAGTTAACTCAATGTTAACCATGTGATGGATTTGTGGGTGTTGGGCAGGGACCTGAACTTTGCTTTGGGTGGGGGAAATCCTGGAAGCTTTCAGATTCAGGTTTCCCCAGATGTGCCAATATGAAATCTCTAATAAAATGCATATTTGAGGAAATCCAAGCCTTGGAGTTTTCTTTCCTTGGGGGTGTTACTTGGAACCCTGACAAAGTGATGCAATGAGTAGTGAGAAATTCAAATAGGGTGATGAATTCATTATATAGAAAAAGACAGACTGGAAATTCAATGCAATGGAAATCTATAAAACCTGAAGTTATATATCTAGAAATGGATAGCTACCTTCATGTGATTTAACAATGCAAAGTACATCGTTCCTGATCTTTCACACTTTATCAGCCTTTTTAAAAGATTTTCCCTTCCCTGTGACAGTTTTTATTATATTTAGTGATGACCACTCATGAGGAAAAAGGGTTTAGTACATTGACATCTAATATTATCTTTTCTACCTCTTCATTTTTCATGTTCATTTATATGATCTGTGTTAGTTAAGAATCTATACCTATTTGAAAATATTTCTATGATAGGAGCAACTGTTACTCAATCAGTGCAAGATTCATAATAGGAACTGGGCATGGGTAGTCTAGTGAAAAGAAGGACCAGGGGAGACATGATAGTGTTTATTTATTTATTTATTTATTTTGGAATTCTTATATGCCGCCCAACTCCCTAAGGACTCAGGGCGGCGTACAACAGTGAGAAAATACAAGAATAACCAAAATCTAAAAAGTTAATTAAAAGCAAATATAAAAATTAAAACACACTATAAAAAGAATCATCACCAACCATTCAACATCATACATACTTGGGGGGTGGGCTCGAATGAATTAAGCTCTACCCCCCGCCTGCAGGAAAAGCCATGTCTTAACAGCTTTCCGGAAGGCCAGCAGAGTGGGGATAGTTCGGGTCTCTGGTGGAAGTTGGTTCCAGAGCACAGGGCCAGCCACAGAGAAGGCTCTCCCCCTTGGGCCCGCCAGCCGGCATTGTTTGGCCGACGGGACCTGGAGGAGGCCCACTCTGTGGGCCCTAACCGGTCGAAGGGAAGTATGAGGCAGAATGCGGTCCCGTAGATAACCTGGTCCCAAGCCATGAAGGGCTTTAAAGATGGTGATCAACACCTTGAATTGGACCCGGAGACCGATGGGCAATCAATGCAGCTGGCGGAGTATCGATGTCACGTGGGTGTACCTTGGCACCCCACCACAGCACGCGCAGCCGCATTTTGCACCAACTGAAGTCTCCGGATACTCTTCAAGGGTAGCCCCATGTAGAGCGCATTGCAGTAGTCCAAGCGAGAGGTGACAAGGGCATGAGTGACCGTGAGTAGAGCCTCCTTCTCCAAATATGGCCGCAACTGGTGCACCAGGTGAACCTGTGCAAAGGCCCCTCTAGCCACAGCTGAAAGATGATGGTCCAATTTTAGCTGTGGATCTAGAAGGACCCCCAAGTTGCGGACCTGGTCCGAGGGAGTCAGTTTCGCTCCCTCAAGGACCACGGAGGGACAGTTGTCGTAGTCCTTAGGAGGCAATATCCACAGCCACTCAGTCTTGTCGGGATTAAGTCTGAGTCTGTTCCTCCCCATCCAGATCCTGACGTCGTCCAGGCACCGGCACATTACATCAACTGCCTCACTGAAGTCAGACGGGGTGGTGATGTACAGCTGGGTGTCATCAGCGTACTGATGGAAACACACCCCATGTCTGCGAATGATCTCCCCCAGCGGTTTCATGTAGATGTTGAACAGGATGGGCGAGAGAACCGACCCCTGAGGCACCCCACATAATAGGGGCCTAGGGGACGATCTCTGCCCCCCTGCCAGCACCGACTGCATCCTATCAGCGAGATAAGAGGAGAACCACCGCAGAACGGTGCCTCCCACTCCCAACTCGCTGAGACGATGCAGAAGGATACCATGGTCGATGGTATCGAAAGCCGCTGAGAGGTCAAGTAGCACCAGGATGGAGGAATTTCCCCCATCCCGGGCCCGCCAGAGATCATCCATCAGAGCGACCAAGGCAGTTTCTGTACTGTAATATTGTGTTCCAATATTTGAGGGGCTGCCACAGAGAGGAGGGGGTCAAGCTATTTTCCAAAGCACCTGAAGGCCAGACAAGGAATAATGGATGGAAACCAGGGGTGAAATGCTCCTGGTTCGCTTTTACCTGTCTGTCGTCGGTGAGCCGACTGCGCAGGTAGCGCGGCACTCCGCCCATCCGCCTGGACACCGCCATTTGAGTTCTTTTACCCTCTGTGCATGCGCATGCACAGAACACTTTATTTATTTTATTTATTTATTACGGTTTTCTTATATGCCGCCCAACTCCGAAGGACTCAGGGCGACGTACAACTTTGTGCATGTGCAGAGAGTAAAAGAACTCAAATGGCAGTGTCCCGGCGGGTGGGCGGAGCGCCGCGCTACCTGCACGATCAGCTCACCGACGACAGACAGGTAAAAGTGAACCGGGAGCATTTCACCCCTGATGGAAACTGATCAAGGAGAGATTTAACCTGGAAATAAGGAGACATTTTCTGACGGTGAGAACATTCAACCAATGGAACAGCTTGCCTTTGGAAGTTGTGGGAGCTTCATCACTTGAGACTTTCAAGAAGAGATTGGACTGCCATTTGTCAGAAACGGTGTAGGGTCTCCTGCTTGAGCAGGGGGTTGGACTAGATGACCTACAAGGCCCCTTCCAACTCTGTTAATCTGTTAATACAAATCACTAGAACTTCTTCCATTTAGCAATGCATCAAGAATACAGATCCACACAAATATATAATACAAGGCCTATTTTCTGCTACTGAGTCTGTTCTTTTCTTCTTTAAAGTTCTCTCTAAATTTTGCAGAGACAGAAAGAATTTAGCACTGCGAAACTTTCAGTGTATCCATTATCTACCAGTGAAGAAAATAAAGTATTGGAATTTTATACTAGAAATGAAAAAGCAGTAAATGGGGAACCTGGTACAATCACCAGGAGCTTCTAAATCCCAATTACTTAACAATATCAAAAATACACATCTTCCTCCCTGGCCCACTTTAGAAAGGTGTTAAAATCTCCATACTGTAGTCAGGGTAAGATCTCCCTCAATACAAGCTCAATTTTTCATGATGCGTAGCTTTCTTGGCATCATTTGGAAGAAGTTCATGTCTTATAATAAATTTGTTAGTCTGAAAAGATGCTAACAGACTCCTGATTCATGATTCTAGGGGTGTAGATATATCTTTTCACATATTCATCCCTAATTACCAGTTGTTAGTAAGGTAAAAGGTAAAGGAGTTCCTGCAGATTTTATTATGCTAGTTGAAGCTTTCCAGGTCCAGGCAGAAGAACACCATGGCTTCAAAAATGTAAGGGGCTTGTTTGGACAAAACTCAGCAGCACTTTTTTGTGTGGCTGTTGATAAAAATTGGATCACCAACATGATTGCCAATGTCCGATGATGGATATAAAGAGGAAGAGGAAGGAGGAGGAGGAGGAAGAGGAGGAGGAAGAGGAGGAGGAGGAGGAGGAGGAGGAGGAGGAGGAGGAGGAGGAGGAGGAGGAGGAGAAGAAGGATCGCCAACATGATTGCCAGCGTCCGATGATGGATATAAAGAGGAAGAGGAAGGAGGAGGAGGAGGAAGAGGAGGAGGAAGAGGAGGAGGAGGAGGAGGAGGAGGAGGAGGAGGAGGAGGAGGAGGAGGAGGAGGAGGAGGAGGAGGAGGAGAAGGATCGCCAACATGATTGCCAGCGTCCGATGATGGATATAAAGAGGAAGAGGAAGGAGGAGGAGGAGGAAGAGGAGGAGGAAGAGGAGGAGGAGGAGGAGGAGGAGGAGGAGGAGGAGGAGGAGGAGGAGGAGGAGGAGGAGGAGAAGAAGGATCGCCAACATGATTGCCAGCGTCCGATGATGGATATAAAGAGGAAGAGGAAGGAGGAGGAGGAGGAAGAGGAGGAGGAGGAGAAGGATCGCCAACATAATTGCCAGCGTCCGATGATGGATATAAAGAGGAAGAGGAGGGAGGAGGAGGAGGAGGAGGAGGAGGAGGAGGAGGAGGAGGAGGAGGAGGAGGAGACTTTAGGGGGATGGTGCTCATCTCTGTTTCTAGGCCATTGAGCTAGACTGTTTGAAGATGTTTCTGTGGTTATGTGGCCAGCATGACATCATGCTGCAGTGCAGCATGTGCAGTGGAAAAATAGAGCACTGTTACCTTTCCACTGAAGTGGTACCTATTTATCTTCTTGCATTTAAATGTGGCCAGCATGACATCACACAGCAGTGCAGAGTGTGCAGTGAAACAGATTTTTCTTTCCATACAATAGTGCTATCACATACATGTAAATATAGACATGTAAGATTTTGCTCTTTTAAGAACTGGAGATTTATACAAAATAATACAGAAAAAGCAAAACCAGCTCAGGAATTTTGAGTGCATAGTTCTTTAAAGTCCTACATACTTAAATGCAACCCTGTTTGTGATGATAAATTAGGCCTGCCATGTTTTTCTGACACACTCTTCTTCCATAATCCCGCAAAGTAAGCAGAGTTTTTTCTGTGGCTGAAAACAGTTGCTCTTTTTCGAATTTGGCTAGTACAGAAGCATCTTTGATTTATATTACCAAGAAGATTGCAATTGAGGAAATGAATGAGGCTGGTACAAACTGTGGGGATTTGGCATGAGAAGCAAGGAAATCATGGGTGTTAGGAATTTGAGTGATCAGAGTTTATAATTAACAGGAGGCAGAACAAAGAATGTAAGGCAAAACAGTGGAGAAGATCACAGGATGAAACAAAAGGGATTCTTACTAGCATGGGGCCTGCAAGGATTATAATAATTCTTAACTCATATAAATAATAACTCAGAACCTTCTGAAGAGGGACAGCTCACTTTTAAAGAGTTGAGAGGAAGAAACAAAACAGAGCTCTAGAAACAGAATATAGAGTGTGGATCTGTTAATACAACACCCCCCACCCCATTATAGTTGCATGAAGCTCAAGGGCCCTATTTGTGCAGCAGCCTTGACATAAAGCTCGGAAGTAATGGTGAAAAGAAGAAAAGACAATAGTTTGTTTTATTTTGTTTATTTGTATCCCATCTTTTTTACTTTTACAAATACCTCAAGGTGGTGAACATACCTGACACATCTTCCTCCGATTTTCCCCACAACAAACTAGTGAGGTGAACTGGGCTGAGAGATACTGACTGGCCCAAGGTTACCCATATTGTTTTAGAACAGCACTTATACACTGCTTCACAGTGCTTCAGAAGCCTCTCTAAGCGGTTTACAGAGGCAGCATATTATTTATTTGTTTATTTAAATAGATTTGTATGACGCCCAACTCCCGGGGGACTCTGGGCGGCTAACAACATGTCAAATCCATTTATCAGTATAAAATCCTAACAATTAAAAACTACAAAAGTTAAAAAAAAACATCTAGCATTCATAACCAGGGGGGAGACCCATATATAGTCTGATTGGTCTCACTTTCACCCCGCCTGCCAGAAGAGCCAGGTTTTTATTGCTTTACGGAAGGCCAGCAGGGTGGGGATAGTCCTGATCTCTGGAGGGAGTTGGTTCCAAAGGGAGGGGGCTCCCACAGAGAAGGCTCTCCCCCTCGGCCCCGCCAACCGGCATTGCTTGGTCGATTGGACCTGGAGGAGACCAACTCTGTGGGACCTAACCGGTCATAGGGAGATATGCGGTAGGATGCGGTCCCGGAGGTAACCTGGCCCTGAGCCATGTAGGGCTTTAAAGGTCAAAACCAACACCTTAAATTGGATCCGGAGACTAATGGGCAGCCAATGCAGCTGGCGGAGGATAGGTGTTACGTGGGTGTATCTAGGCACACCCACCACAGCTCGCGCAGCTGCATTATGCAGCAATTGCAGTTTCCGGACACTCTTCAAGGGTAGCCCCATGTAGAGCGCGTTGCAGTAATCCAGCCGGGAGGTGATAAGGGCATGAGTGACTGTGAGTAGTGCCTCCCTCTCCAAGTAGGGTCACAATTGGTGCACCAGGCGAACCTGTGCAAAGGTCCCATAGCCACAGCTGAAAGATGTTGTTCCAA
Organism: Diadophis punctatus similis; assembly: GCA_023053685.1. NCBI lineage: Eukaryota > Metazoa > Chordata > Lepidosauria > Squamata > Dipsadidae > Diadophis > Diadophis punctatus. The sequence goes on along the minus strand of JALIGW010000003.1, from coordinate 8,715,411 downwards.
TTTTAGCTGTCGATCTAGGAGGACATCCAAATTACTCCCAACAATCTGGATCCTCATTTTACCGACCTTGGAAGGATGGAAGGCTGAGTCAACCTTCAAAATACAGAAATTAGTTTTCATGGCTAAGGAACAGTTTTCATGGCTAAGGGGTGGGATTTACATAATTTACCTACCGGTTCACCCAGCAGCACCAAAAATGTGAGTGTGTGCATGCTCATCTGCGCATGTGCAGAACCTTCTGCAGCTTATGTGCATGCGCGCAGCTACAAAACGTGGCAGCACTCAAAGTCAGCTCCTGGTGTCAGCGCTGGTGATGTGAGCTACTGTTTAGCAAAGCTGAGGTGCGGCAATCCACTCTGCCATGCGAATCAGCTGAGCTTAAAAAAAGGGGGAATATAGGACAGGGAACAGGGGGCGGGGCCAATGAGAGGTGGTATTTGCCAGTTCTTCGAACTACTCAAAATGGCCGCTACCGGTTCGCCCGAACCGGACAGAACCGGCTGAATACCATTTCTGCTAAGGAGGATTAGATCTCACAGTCTTCAATTTTCTAGCCTGGTGAATTAACCACTAGACCAGGGGTCAGCAACCCGCGGCTCTGGAGCCACATGTGGCTCTTTCATCCCTCTGCTGCGGCTCCCTGTCACCGGTCAGCTCCACAATTGATATGGCTTTCAGTTAAGACAGGTAGAGGAAAAAGAACGCTCCACTAAGAGGAGACTCTATAGTGGGGGAACTGGACTTCCGGTCGGCTCCAGAATTGAATTGGGTGGCTTCTGGTTAGGACCTTTGTGGCTCTTTGAGTGTTTAAGGTTGCTGACCCCTGCACTAGACCAAACAAGCTCCCACTCCTATTGAGGAGTTACAAAGAAGTATTCTGTTGGATTTCTATACTGTTTACTATACTACTACTGTATTATTTACTATTGCTATACTGTCACACTTCTATTGGATCACTGAACAGTTCAAACTTTACATTGCAAGAACTATTTAAAGGCCCGGAAGTTTTACAAGTTAAATAGTTTAAGAAAAGAAAATGATCTCAGAGTCAAAACATCCCATGTAGAACAGTGTTTTGCAAACTTGGCAACTTTAGATTGGGTGGACTATATCTCTCAGAAGTCCCAAGGCAGCATGCTGGGAGTTGAAGTCCACACATTTCAACATTGCCAAATTTGAAACAAAACAAAGCAAAGCAAAGCAAAGCAAAACAAAACCAACACTGATGTAGAAGAAATAGACAAACTATTCATGAGCAAGAGGTAAAGAGAACGACTGGCTGGTGATGTACTTTCCCAGGGTCCATTCATAACGAAGGTGCTTGGCTGGTGGGGAGGACTGAGACCAAATAAACAAGGAATTTTGGGTGGGTGACGGTTTGGGGGGAGGTCCAGGAAAGTGCTGGCAATGGATTTGGACCGAACCACAGAGGTGGATTTACAAGAATAATCAAGCAAAGTCCTAAGGATGAGAAAGGAAATTATGAGACTCTTGTAGCTCTTATTGCTTTCTAGACTGCAAAAAGTTTTGCCTGCCAGTGGTTCTGTAATCACAACAAGGATATCTTCGAACGCATTCTCCATGATATATCTGTGCAATATTCATGTAGCTGAGTTGCTGATTAATAGAAGTTTGCAGAGCCTGTGTGTATAAATTTATCAGCCATTGGGCACACTGGACACCGAAAGTTTATCATTGGTGATGGGCAAAAATACAGCACTTTTGCTAGGCAACCGGGATTGTGATAGGAGATAGGGGGAGATAACCAGGGGTGAAATGGTCCCGGTTCGCACCGGCTCTTGGGGACCGGTAGGACTTGGCACATGGCTTGCTGGCCATGCCCCCGTACCGGTCCGGGCCCCGGGCCCTAGGCCCCCAGCCCAAGCCCTGGCCACCCATGTGTACCTAACTGCCCACCCGCCGCTTTGCCTGCTCCCGGCTTTTTCCTTTTGTTAAATAAAAATGGCCGCGGCTTTTCCCACCTATCAGCTGGGCTCTTCCCGACACCCACCCCCACTCCCGGGCCCCAGCCTATATAACCTGGCTGTTCCAGCCTAGCAAACCACCCACCTTCCCACCCAGCCTCCAGAGTCCAGCTTGCTTACCTTAGCTCTTTGGACCCAATTCTGAGCCGTTGGTAGCCAGCCACGCCTGCCTTTCTTTTTGTCTGAATTGCAAACTGCAATCCATCTGATCTGCAAGCCACTTAATCTGCCTGCTTGAAACCAGCAATCCATCCATCTGCTCTGCAAGCAACTTATTCTGTCTGCCTTATTCCTTCCATAGGGTAAGTAACCTTTTTTATTTTATTTTTTGCTTTTAAAAAATAGTAGCCATATAGCCATTTAAAACTTTTGCAATGGTTTTGTGTTGTGTGTTTTGCATGGTGTGTGAGTCAGTACAGCTGCTTTTAAATGGTGTGTGAGCCATTTGTGTTGTTGTGCTGTTGTGTAAAGTTGTGTTTTCAGTTCTGTTGCTCTGTGAGGCTCCTACTTAAGGCAGGGGCCATTTTGCGTGCTTTTGCAATGCTGCAAAAGGCAGGGGGTTGGACTAGATGACCACACAAGGTCCCTTCTTCTAACTCTTTAAACCTGTTAAAATTTAACAGCTGCTTTTTCATGGTGTGTGAGCCATTTGGCAGGGGGTTGGACTAGATGACCACACAAGGTCCCTTCTTCCAACTCTTTAAATCTGTTAAAATTTAACAGCTGCTTTTTCATGGTGTGTGAGCCATTTGGCAGGGGGTTGGTCTAGATGACCACACAAGGTCCCTTCTTCCAACTCTTTAAATCTGTTAAAATTTAACAACTGCTTTTTCATGGTGTGTGAGCCATTTGGCAGGGGGTTGGACTAGATGACCACACAAGGTCCCTTCTTCCAACTCTTTAAATCTGTTAAAATTTAACAACTGCTTTTTCATGGTGTGTGAGCCATTTGGCAGGGGGTTGGACTAGATGACCACACAAGGTCCCTTCTTCCAACTCTTTAAATCTGTTAAAATTTAACAGCTGCTTTTTCATGGTGTGTGAGCCATTTGGCAGGGGGTTGGACTAGATGACCACACAAGGTCCCTTCTTCCAACTCTTTAAATCTGTTAAAATTTAACAACTGCTTTTTCATGGTGTGTGAGCCATTTGGCAGGGGGTTGGACTAGATGACCACACAAGGTCCCTTCTTCCAACTCTTAAATCTGTTAAAATTTAACAGCTGCTTTTTCATGGTGTGTGAGCCATTTGGCAGGGGGTTGGTCTAGATGACCACACAAGGTCCCTTCTTCCAACTCTTTAAATCTGTTAAAATTTAACAGCTGCTTTTTCATGGTGTGTGAGCCATTTGGCAGGGGGTTGGACTAGATGACCACACAAGGTCCCTTCTTCCAACTCTTTAAATCTGTTTAACATGAATAAAATTTAACATGAAGCCACGCCCACCAGACATCAAGCCACACCCACAAAATAAGCCACGCCCACAGAACCGGTAGGGAAAATTTTCACATTTCACCCCTGGAGATAACCAACCTGCAGCAATATGTGTTTTTAAAATCTACCACCTGTTTAAAGAACCTTCCTGAGTACTGGAGGTGGGGACAGAGAAAATGTGGGTGTTTTTTGAATAAGCCCCTCAGGCACGGAGATGGGTGGAAAATCATTCTGAGTTAAATATCTAGTGTGCATAAAATTATTTCCAAAATGTATTTTAAAAGTATATATCTATGTTCTTAGGTATAATATAATCAATGTAATCAATGTTCATAGAAGTTCCAATATTTCAGGGGCTGAAATGAAAAGAAGGACTAGGGGAGACATGATAACAGTGTTCCAATATCTCAGGGTTTGCCACAAAGAAGAGAGAGTCAAACTATTCTCCAAAGCACCTGAGGGTAGGACAAGAAGCAATGGGTGGAAATGATCAAGGAGAGAAGCAACTTAGAACTAAGGAGAAATTTCAGTGGAACAACTTGCCTCTAGAAGTTGTGAATGCTCCAACACTGGAAGTTTTTAAGAAGATGTTGGATAACCATTTGTCTGAAGTGGAGGAGGATTTCCTCCCTGAGTAGGGGGTTGGACTAGAAGACCTCCAAGGTCCCTTCCAACTCTGTTTTCTATTCTATTCTATTCTATTCTATTCTATTCTATTCTATTCTATTCTATTCTATTCTATTCTATTCTATTCTATTCTATTCTATTCAGTATATGGGTATTGTTTTGATACAGTGAAACAGTAAAATGGAGGCATTTTTAATTGTGGATCTCAAAGCAAGTAGCAAAAGCTTTTACTGAATCTGGACTGCAAGAGGCAAGTACCCCTTCCCCATGCTGGCTGGGGAATTCTGGGAGTCGAAGTCCACAAGTCTTAAGATGCCAGGGTTGGACACCCGTGTTCTACAGTGTCTGGTTGGAGAATTCTGGCTGGGGAATTCTGGGAGTTGAAGTCCATAAGTCTTTAATTACAAGGGTTGGACACCCCTGTTCTATGGTGGCTGGTTGGAGAATTCTGGTTGGGGAATTCTGGGAGTTGAAGTCTATAAGTCTTAAGTTGTCAGGGTTGGACACCCCTGCTTGGCAGCAGATCAGGGCAAAATGCTTTACTGTATTAAGAAGAATCATCCCTCTTAGTTTCTTTCTAAAACCTGGAGCTTCCCTTGGGGGACATTTTCTCAAACTGTGAACTAACCCCCTCTCTCAGCTAAATGTATTGATTTTAGAATAAGAACTGACAAAATCCTCAAAGGTCTTTATAAACAGGGTGGAAAGAATTGGAGATATTAAAAATTTAAATGCAGAAGTAAGAGAAACAAAGAGATTTCTCCCTATGTGGTGAAGTGGAAAATCCCACTTATTCCTTACAGTTAGGCAGCTTTTAGTTTTACGGTTTTGCTGCCTCGTGTGCCAGTTTCAATTTAGAGTTTCTTCTGTGATACCTTTATGTATACATAGCAAATATTGGAGAGAATGTCAAAGCTGCTTGGGCATAAGAGCTGATGTTTCCCTCCACTGGTTACAAACGATGGTGGGGGGTATAATAGGTAATGCAACTTGACAAGTATGGACTCCAAGTTCTCTTTAGACAAAATAACTCTCTTATTTCATTGGGGGAGAGAAACAGGGAGGGAAGAAACAACAACAAAAAGAGCCGAGGTGGTGCAGTGGTTAAAGTGCAGCACTGCAGTTCGGCAGTTCAGCTGTTCAAATCTCACCGGCTCAAGGTTGACTCAGCCTTCCATCCTTCCAAGGTGGGTAAAATGAGGACCCAGATTGTTGGGGGCAATATGCTGAACTCTGTAAACCGCTTAGAGAGGGCTGTAAAGCACTATGAAGCAGTATATAAGTCTAAGTGCTATTGTTATATGGGTACAATGTTTTGAAAACATGCTCTGTCCTACACATTGGCAAAAAGAATCAGAATACAAAATACAAACTTGGAGGAAACGAACTTGTAGACGACTCTCACTCTGTCGAGTACTCATATCCAACGACCTAAGTGCTAGAGCCCACTGTAACAACATTACCAAAAAGGCTCTAAGAGTTGTTAATTTAATCTTGTGTAGCTTCTTCTCTCGCAATATTACACTGCTAACCAGAGCATACAAAACATTTGTTAGACCAATTCTGGAATACAGCTCACCTGTCTGGAACCCGCACTGCATATCAGACATAAATACAATCGAGAGAGTCCAGAAATATTTCACAAGAGTCATCCACTCCTCTGCTCGCAATATAATACCTTATTCCACCAGACTTGAAATATTGGGATTAGACAATTTACAACTACGTCGCCTCCGATCTGATCTAAATGTAGTTCATAAAATCATATATCAAAAAGTCCTTCTTGTCAATGATTACTTCAGCTTCAACCGCAACAATACACGAGCACATAATAGATTCAAACTTAATGTAAACCGCTCCAAACTCGACTGCAGAAAATACGACTTCAGCAACAGAGTGATCAATGCCTGAAATGCACTACCTGACTCTCTGGTTTCTTCCCCAAACCCCCAAAACTTTAACCTTAGACTGTCTACAGTAGACCTCTCCCCATTTCTAAGAGGTCTGTAAGGGGCGTGCATAAGCGCACCATTGTGCCTACCGTCCTATTGTCCTCTTTATCGGAACTTTTTACTTATGTTTATACAAACAACTACTATCCTGTACATGTTTGACAAGAAATAAATAAATAAATAAATAAATAAATAAATAAATAAATAAATAAATAAATAAATAAATAAATAAATAAATAAATAAATAAATAAATAAATAAATAAATAAATAAATAAATAAATAAGGCCTTGCAAGGAAACATATGTCATCGAAGTCCATGCTATTGACAAATTTTGGGAGTGTTTCATGGTAAACTGCCTCTAGTAATATGTTGTTTTTGTTGTTCAGTCACTAACTTGTGTCTGACTCTTCATGACCCCATGGACCATAGCATGCCAGCCCCTCCCCCCCATCTTCCACTGTCTCCTGCAGTGTCCAAAGTAAACTCATGTACATTGTGTTGATGACACGTCCTAACCATCTCATTTTCTGCTTCCCCTTCTCGTTTCTCTCTTCAACGTTTCCCAGCTTTGGGGTCTTTTCCAATGAGTCCTTTCTTCTCATTTGATAGTCAAATGACTATCATTTGGGCTTCATCTTCAGTATCTATCCTTCCAAAGGAAGGGTTGATTTCCTTTAGAATTGACCGGTTTGATTTCCTTGCAGACCAAGGGACTCTCACAATTCTTCTCCAACACCACAACACCACAATTCCAAAGCACTGATAAGGTATTTCATCCTAAAATATTAAAAAGCAATAGCACATAGACTTATACACCACTTCACAGTGCTTTACAGCCCTCTCTAAGTGGTTTACAGTGTCAGCATATTGCCTCCATCAATCTGAGTCCTCATTTTACCGACCTCGGAAAGATGGAAGGCTGAGTCAACCTTGAGCTGGTGAAACGAAAACTGCCGAACTGCTGGTAGCCTGCAGTATTGCATTCTAACCACTGCACCACCATATTTATTTATTTATTTATTTATTTATTTTGTGAGATTTATATACCGCCTCACAGTGCAAGTACTCTCTAAGCGGTTTACACCAGTAAGCAATGTATATTTACATTGCCCCCAACAATCTGGGTCCTCATTTTACCTACCTCAGAAGGATGGAAGTCTGAGTCAACCTTGAGCCGGTGAGATTTGAACCACTGACCTGCGGATCACAGTCAGCTAAAGTGACCTGCAGTACTGCCTCTAACCGCTGCACCACCTCGGCTCTTTATGTACCAATAAAGGAGAATATTTGTAGGTCAGGGTTAAAATGAGGAGTCCTTAGTGCTCTCTGAGTTGCATATGTTTCACTACCCAAACTAGGTAACATCAGCACTGATAATGTTACCTAGTTTAGCTAATGAAATGTCTGCAAGAAGACAACCAAGGACCCCTCATTATGAGATCTATCTAATGGCAACTTCTATAATATGAAATAGCCCTTTTAAATACTTTTAAGTATCTTTGTATCATCAGGACGGCAATATCTTATGCTTCTTGGCTTCTGTTTTTATTTCCAGTCAGTGGCCTAGCCAAATAAAAAAAAAATCCAGTCCTTATTCCACTGTTGTTTGAGTTTAAATCTTCTATATCAAATAGGCTTTGAATCAACAAAACTGTCAAGGATGCTTTTGCTATTTGTCAAAAGGGAGTAAGATTGCTAGATTTTACTAGCCAGGCATGGCAACCCTGCTGTCTGATACATTTGCAATGGGTTTTATAAAGGTGTCCATTCTCCATCAATTATACAGTTGGCTGAAGATGATTTACTATATTTCAACATGTGTTTATTGCTGGAAGTGTCAACTGAAAGGCAGTTTTAGAAATTTGGACTGCATATATTAGTCTATATGTTTAATTTCATTTTTATTTCTTCCTATTATGTAAAATGACTTAAATGTTCATGATTTGATTATATATGTCAGAAATAATGACATATATTTCTGTCATTATATGTGACAGAATTATATGGCATTATATGCCTCCATTATATACACATATAATGGAGGCTAAAACATATGAAGAACGGTTGCAGGAACTGGGTATGTCTAGTTTAATGAAAAGAATGACTAGGGGAGACATGATAGCAGGGTTCCAATATCTCAGGGGCTGCCACAAAGAAGAGGGAGTCAAACTATTCTCCAAAGCACCTGAGGGTAGAACAAGAAGCAATGGGTGGAAAATAATCAAGGAGAGAAGCAACCTAGAACTAAGGAGAAATTTCCTGACAGTTAGAACAATTAATCAGTGGAACAACTTGCCTCCAGAAGTTGTGAATGCTCCAACACTGGAAGTTTTTAAGAAGATGTTGGATAACCATTTGTTTGAAGTGGTGTAGGGTTTCCTGCCTAAGCAGGGGGTTGGACTAGAAGACCTCCAAGGTCCTTTCCAACTCTGTTATTCTATTCTATTCTATTCTATTCTATTCTATTCTATTCTATTCTATTCTATTCTATTCTATTCTATTCTATTCTATTCTATTCTATTCTATTCTATTCTATTCTATGTAACTTTAATTTTGATTAATACAGGAGAGACACCCCTGTAGGATTTTTCTCTTCTTTTAATTACCACATACCAACATAGACATGCATACACAAATATCTGGTGCATCTTCATGTTTCCTATTTAATAAGTCCTTTATTCTGGGTGCAAAGGCTGTCCATTAACCAGTACCAGCTGGAGAAATGGAAGACAAGATTCTTTAATGCCCATCATTTCTATAGGTATAGGATAAAGCAGCAAATGCTCTCCTTTTCCTTGATTTTGTTATTGACTATTCTCTCTTACTCTTTGAGCCAGATGAAGAAGGTAAGATATAGGCTGTGACAACCAAGCACTGATGGAGCAAGCAGTAGTCCAAAAGCTAACACATAAGCCTGCACCAGCCTCCAGGTCCAGGCTTTTTCTCCATTAGCTTGATCAGAGGACAAGACTGTTCTTAAATGTGAAATGTGAGAAAATGAGAAATGAGAAATCCTTGGTATTCTATGAGCTTACCGATTTGCTTACAGAATAGGAATAGGAATAGAAATAGAAATAATAGAAATAATAGAAATAGAAAAAGGAAGAGAAAAAGGAAGAGAAAAAGGAAGAGAAGAGAAGAGAAGAGTTGGAAGGGACCTTAGAGGTCTTCTAATCCAACCCCCTGCTCAGGCAAGAAACCCTATACCATTTGAGACAAAGAGTTATCCAACCTCTTCTTTAAAACTTCCAGTGTTGGAGCACCCACAACTTATGGAGGCAAGTTGTTCCACTGATTAATTGTCAGGAAATTTCTTCTTAGTTCTAGGATGCTTCATTACCCAACCAGGTAACATGATCAGTGCATTGATGATGTTGCCTAGTCAAATAATGAAACATTTGCAAGCAAACAACCAACAGAGTACCAAGGACACCTCCAGAGTTCAACCCAGAGCTGTGGATATTCTCTTCCATTTGATGATAAAATACCAAGTTACAGAACTGAATCATTTTAATTCCATTCTCCTCCTTTATTGGATTGATTAGACTAGTAATGACATGATTTCAGAATAGTTTTGCAGAGCTCTCTTTAATGGATTAATGCAGGGATTCTTAAACATCACAGTACTGTTACCCACTAAAAGTTTATGTACGGTACTTTTTATATATACAGTATATGGGCAGGAAATAAATATACCAGTTACTTTCAATAATTACATTGTGATCTATGTCACCTGTATAAATATAGACATTTGTCCTGATTATTATATAAGTAAAGATCAATCTAGCATTTTAAATGCAATTAAATATTTTTATTTAGAGATTGTATAGGTTTTTATATTGTTTTATATTTTATATTATATTTTATATTTACATTGTGCAGGATTTTCTCATTTTATGGAATAAAACTAGGATAAGGCAATTATAAAAACATTTTTCAGAATTCTCACATAAGGTTACTGTATTTAATGATTAGGGAAGTTGAAGGAGATTAAAAGCAGTCCACCTTTAACAAATCTCAGATTATTTAAGGTTTACAAGATTTATATAGCTACAAGATGCAAAGTTTCCAGAATGATATAACAAAATATAAGATCTTCCAAAATGTAAAACAGTTTGGATGTCTCACATTTGGGGAACATGTTGGCCAAAGATTGTGTGTAGTTAGAATTACTATTTTATCCTAAAATAGTATCTTAGGTTCCTGAATGTATAGAAATAGCTGAGCAACTGAATAGGGAGTTATTGCCAGAGGAATTTAAGGAAGAATATCTAACAATGTTCCCTTTATGCCACAGTCAACCACTACAAGAACCTGAGAAAGGAACAAGGAGAAAAAAAAATAAAATCTTTTTTTTTTAACTGAAGGTGCCCTAGGAAGCCAAAGATGAATGAATGGAAGGCTATTGTGTATGTAGCATGTTTGTCTCTTGTCTGAAAATAGCTTGGGATATGTCTGCAGCAAACACAAGCTTGTAGAGAAGATTGGAATGTTGAGTGACTACACCTTGGTTAATGAGAAAGGAGAAGGATTCATTAGTTCAAAGAAAGCTTCAGTGGAAACAGATTGACTGTTCTGGTGAAGAGGCCTTGTGTAGGAAAAGATAGGACAGGGACGATGGCGTTGTGCTTTTTAAGATAGAAAAGAGAAAAGTCAAGATAGTTGGTCACTCATGACTATGAGGTATTTAAATCGGTATGTGTCAAAGTTACTCATTTGTTCATGTAGCGAGTTATCTAGCAGAAGCGAGGATCAAGAATGTGACAAAACCATTCTGAAGACTAATAAACTCCAACAATTCTGACAATTCTCCCTTTCTGCTAGTACATGTGGGGCAGTGGTGAAATCCTCCCGGTTCGCCCTGGCCCGTCCTTCGGCGTATAGCCGATGGAACTGGCGGCGGTTGCGGCGCGGAGCTTCTCCCGCCCGCTTTCCCGTCCCGGCTGAACGCCGCCATTTGGGTTATTTTTCCCTCTGTGCATGCGCGCGCATGCACAGAGGGAAAAATAACCCAAATGATTGTGTTCAGCCGGGACGGGAAAGCGGTGATTGTGTTCAGCCGGGACGGGAAAGCGGGCAGGAAAAGCTCCGCGCCGCAACCGCCGCCAGTTCTATCGGCTATACGCCGAAGGACTGGCCCGGGCGAACCGGGAGGATTTCACCCCTGATGTGGGGACAAATGATACTGCAAAGAAGAGCTTCAACTCTATCATTAGTGATTCTAACTCCATGCTCCGCTGATTAGCAAGCTAGTTTAGTGTGGGCCGGAAGACGTAACAATTAAGTGAATATTTATCTGGCTCAGAAATCAAACTTACCAATGGTTCCCTATTAAATTGGACACCACTATTGAGTGAGAGGCCATGAAGTTTTCAGTCCAAAGATTGTGTAGGCAATATCCACAGGTGGCCCAAATATTAAGGGAAGCCTTAAAGAGAAGTGGAGCAAAGGTTCACAAAGAGGAGTCTAGACATAACAAAGCAAATTGTGTGGATTTTCTAGCCCTTGACCCCCACAGATATATTTAATGCTGAAATGAGAGTAGAACTTTCCCTTGCTGGCCCCAGATTAGTATAATTTGCCACTTGGCTAGTTTACTTTCTAGATGATGAATTCTTCCATAATTAGTAGAGGCTTTTTTTTTTTGAAATAGTTTGTAAAATTGTAACGTTTAGCTTGGCACAAGGAAAGGTAAGAGACTTGTACACTGGTTCAACCTCTCTCCTCCATACCATCTCTGCTGGGCAGTTTGATACACACCTTTGCAGTCTTTTCATCATGCTGTCTATCTCTGTCCTAAAAATGTGCAAGAGAAATGTTTAACAACAACAACAACAACAACAACAACAACAACAACAACAACAACAACAACAACAACAACAACAGAGTTGGAAGGGACCTTGGAGGTCTTCTAGTCCAATCCTCTGCTTAGGCAGGAAACCCTACACCATTTCAAACAAATAGTTATCCAACATCTTCTTAAAAACTTCCAGTGTTGGAACATTCACAAGTTCTGGAGGCAAGCTGTTCCACTGATTAATTGTTCTGTCAGGAAATTTCTCCTTAGTTCTAAGTTGCTTCTCTCCTTGATTAGTTTCCACCCATTGCTTCTTTTTCTACCCTCAGGTGCTTTGGAGAATAGTTTGACTCTCTCTTCTTTATGGCAACCCCTGAGATATTGGAACACTGCTATCATGTCTCCCCTGGTCCTTCTTTTCATTAAACTAGACATACCCAGTTCCTGCAACCATTCTTCATATGTTTTAGCCTCCAGTCCCCTAATCATCTTTGTTGCTCTTCTCTGCACTCTTTCTAGAGTCTCAACATCCTTTTTCCATCGTGGTGACCAAAACTGAATGTAGTATTCCAAGTGTGGCCTTACCAAGGCATTATAAAGTGGTATTAACACTTCACATGATTTTGATTCTATGCCTCTGTTAATGCAGCCTAGAACTGTGTTAGCTTCTTTGGCAGCTGCTGCACACTGCTGGCTCATATTTAAATGGTTGTCCACTAGGACTCCAAGATCCCTCTCACAGTTACTACTGTTGAGCAAGGTACTGTACCTGTGCATTTTGTTTTTCTTGCCTAAATGTAGAACCTTACTTTTTCACAAATTTAATAATAATAATAATAATAATAATAATAATAATAATAATAATAATAATAATAATAATAATAATAATAATAATAATAATAATAACAACAACAACAACAACAACAACAACAACAACAACAACAACAACAACAACAACAACAGAGTTAGAAGGGACCTTGGAGGTCTTCTAGTCCAACCCCCTGCCTAGGCAGGAAACCCTACACTACTTCAGACAAATGGTTATCCAACATCTTCTTAAAAACGTCCAGTGTTGGAGCATTCACAACTTCTGGAGCATTCACAATTTCACACATTTATTGTGGTGGAATCCTTGAAACTTTGCAGAGCTCAGGTTAATGTTCTTTGAAAGATCCCATCCCCTCATGAAGCAACTCCAGACCTTTTGACATGGTCAAGTATTTTGTCTAAGGGAAGCTTTAATCAGATCTTTTGGCTTCTAAGCCTTGAATTTCAAATTCAGATAGCATCTTCTCATTTTCCCATCTCATTTCCATTTCCCATGAGCCGAGGTGGCGCAGCGGTTAGAGGCAGGTACTGCAGGCCACTTTAGCTGACACTGATCTGCAGGTCAGCGGTTCAAATCTCACTGGCTCAAGGTTGACTCAGCCTTCCATCCTTCCGTGGTAGGTAAAATGGGGACCCAGATTGTTGGGGGCAATATAAATATACATTGCTTACTGGTGTAAACCGCTTAGAGAGTGCTTGCACTTTGAGGCGGTATATAAATCTCACAAAATAAATAAATAAAATAAATAAATACAAACTGAGTCTTGACTGATTGGTGTGTCCCTATGAAATGCTATGCAATTAACTCCTCATGACTGTTTTACTGACATCTTTGGACTATAAAGAGAAGTGCAACCAAGCTTGGCTCAATTAGGAAACAGATTGAAGTGGCTGGCAAGACATGTTTTGGTGACAAACAACAGCATGAAATGGTTAGCCACCTGCTTTGCCATTTATGTATTTTTTGTATCTGTTGTGGTCTCACAATAACTTAATAGCTTACACAATGACTTGTTGTATTTGGGCAACTTAATGGTGTTATTTGCATTTAATTCTCAGACAGTAGAAAAATTTAGAATGGCACTACTCACAAATTTGAATGATGGTCTCAAGGATATTCCTTGCAATCCATTTGCCATCTTATTTCTTTTTGAACACATGGCAAATACATTTTTAGAAGCCTCCATCTGCCCAGAGCTCATTGTAACAGCATTGCCAAAAAGGCATTAAGAGTTGTTAACCTAATCTTACGAAACTTCTTCTCCGGTAACATTGTACTGCAAACTAGGACATATAAAACCTTTGCTAGACCAATTCTTGAATACAGCTCATCTGCATGGAATCCGCACTGTATATCAGACATTAATACAATTGAGCGAGTCCAAAGGTATTTCACGAGAAGAGTACTCAACTCCTCTGCTCACAATAGAATACCTTATGCCACCAGGCTTGAAATTTTGGGCTTGGACAACCTAGAACTACAGCGCCTATGGTCTGATTTAAGCTAGTACATAAAATTGTTTGCTACAATGTCCTACTTGTCAATGAATAGTTCATCTTCAACCACAATAATACACGGGCAAACAATAGATACAAACTCAAGGTAAACCGCTCCAAACTTGATTGCAGAAAATATGACTTCAACACTACCTAACTCTGTTGTTACATCCTCAAACCCCCATAACTTTAACCTTAAACTGTCTACTGTGGACCTCACCCCATTCCTAAGAGGTCTGTAAGGGGCTTGCATAAGTGCACCTGCGTGCCTACCATCCCTGTCCTACTGTCCCCATTTATTCATACCCATTTCCTGTGTTCATGTCCGTGTTTATACTTATACTTGTTATCTGGTACATGTTTGACAAACAAAACAAAACAAAACATAAAACATTATAAAACATAAAACAACATCATAAAACATAAAACATCATAAAACATAAAGCGTCATAAAACATAAAACATAAAACATCATAAAACTTAAAACAATAATAAAATAAAATAAAATAAAATAAAATAAAATAAAATAAAATAATAAAATAAAATAAAATAAAATAAAATAAAATAAAATAAAATAATAATAATAAAATAAAATAAAATAAAATAATAAAATAAATAAAATAAAATAAAATAAAATAATAAAATAAAATAAATAAAATAAAATAAAATAATAAAATAAAATAAAATAATAAAATAATAAAATTAAATTAAATTAAAATAAAATAAAATAAATAAAATAAAATAAAATAAAATAAAATAAAATAAAATAATAAAATAAAATAAAGTAAAATAAAATAAAATAAAATAAATAATAAAATAAAATAAAATAAAATAAAATAAAATAAAATAAATAATAAAATAAAATAAAATAAAATAAAATAAAATAAAATATAAAATAAAATAAAATAAAATAAAATAATAAAATAAAATAAAATAAAATAAAATAAAATAATAATAAAATAAAATAAAATGAAATAATAAAATAAAATAAAATGAAATAATAAAATAAAATAAAATATAATAAAATAAAATAAAATAATAAAATAAAATAATAAAATAAAATAATGAAATGAAATGAAATGAAATAATGAAATGAAATAATAAAATGAAATGAAATGAAATAATGAAATGAAATGAAATGAAATGAAACAAAACAAAATAAAATAAAATAATAAAAGTAAATTAAATTAAATAATAAAAAAATAAAATAAAATAAAATAAAATAATAAAATAATAAAATTAAAATAAAACAATAAAATAAAATGAAATAATGAAATGAAATGAAATAATGAAATGAAATGAAATAATGAAATAAAATAAAATGAAATAAAATGAAATAATAATAAAATAAAATAATAAAATAATAAAATAATAAAATAAAATAATAAAAATAAAATAATAACAATAATAAAATAAAATAAAATATTGGAATTTCTATTCCACAATGAGATTTCCCATTTGAAAAGGCTGTGTAACTTTAGTCCACATGTATGGTCTTCTTAAATAGACTTCACTTGAAATTTACTCTCACCATTAATATTTACATTACAATCAAGTGTTGAAATTTTGAAGTATGTTCATTTCATTGTTGTTTTAAAGAGAAAAAAAAAGATTCCACTTGGGACCAAAACAAAAACAAAAACCCTCATGACATGGTGGCTGGTGGAAAAGATTTCTTCCCAAAATAATTAAGCCGGGAAGCTTGGAGGGAAAAACAAAACAAAACTGCAAATTCATGTACATTGCCAGAAAGACGTTAACATCTGACTGTCTGTTTTCCCAAGAGGAAACACTGCAGCCTTTGATCTGTGAAGCATTTCACTGGAGGGTACAGCTACCTGAGCATTAGATATTTAATAAAGATTTTCCACAAATCCATTCTGAGTTATTAATAATAGCTCTATGAAATATTAATGTTAGAACATTTGGTTCCAACTTCAGACATTTCCCTGGCTATGCCTTGACCAATAATTGCTGGGAAAGAAGCGATTCACATGAGTTGAATAAGTGGGTTCTTTGCATCATGTTTTTACAGCACACTTTTAGCTTAGCTTTTTAAAAAAACAGGAAACCTTAATTGATCACTTAACCGTATTTAGCATGGAATAAATTTCAAGCTATTTTTTTTTTCATGCGTTTAAAAGTGTAGGAGTAAAAACAGGTGGCAAGGGTTTTTTTCCCCCCTTCTCAAAGGCATCCTTTTTAAGAAGTATTTATAGCTGGTAGCAAGGTTATCTTCATCTAAATTCAAAGCCAACCAGTCTGTGAATGCATAAAGGAAAACTATAAAGTATTTCAAATGAGTGAAGCCATGCTAACTTTTTAAATTTCTTTTTCATACCAATCAGAATCTCCCATGAATTTTGTACAACAAATATAATAAGCAAAAGCAGGTTATTTAGTTATGTAAACCTTTACATATAAAATTAATAAAATAAAAAGGGTGGTAAAAAGATAAGATTAAAGTTAAGAAAAGGGTTTTTGCCTACTTTTAGAATCTACTTTTAGCATGCCACGCAAACCTTTAGGTAGCTAAGAAAAGTTGCTCACTCCAGCTATGGACTGCCTTGTTCACACATGTTCTTTTTTTTTCTACCAGTCAATTAACAGAAAGGGTATTTATAAAAAAGTTGGACTTCAACAAAAATCAAATACTTATATAAGACCTGGTGGTGCAGTGCTTAGAATGCAGTACTGCAGACTAACTCTGCCCACAGTTTGGAGTTGGATCCTGACAGGACTTGAGGTTGACAGAGTCTTCAATCCTTCCAAAGTTGGTAAAATTAGAACCCATATTGTTGGGGGCAATAAGCTGACTCTGTAAACCATTTAGAGCATGGGTGTCAAATTTGTGGTGTCATGTTGCCGTCACGTGACGTTTTTCCCCTTTGCGGCGCTGGGGTGGGCATGGCCTGTGTGCGACGCATTCAGACTGTGGGCCACCAGTTTGACACCTCTGATTTAGAGAGTCCTGTAAAGCACTATGGAGTGGTGTATAAGTCTAAGTGCTATTGCTATGTCTTCATCTCTGCATTTCTGCAGGAACACAGCTCCATTTAATGCCACAATGTACCAGACAGTGGTGGGTTTCAATTTTTTACTACCAGTTCCGTGGGCGTGGCTTGGTGGGCATGGCATGGCATGGCTTGGCGGGCATGGCAGGGGAAGGATACTGTAAAATCTCCATTCCCTCCCCACTCCAGGGGAAGGATACTACAAAATCTCCATTCCCACCCCACCCCAGGGGAAGGATACTGCAAAATCTCCATTCCCACCCCACCCCAGGGGAAGGATACTGCAAAATCTCCATTCCCACCCCACCCCAGGGGAAGGATACTACAAAATCTCCATTCCCACCCCACCCCAGGGGAAGGATACTGCAAAATCTCCATTCCCACCCCACCCCAGGGGAAGGATACTGCAAAATCTCCATTCCCACCCCACCCCAGGGGAAGGATACTGCAAAATCTCCATTCCCACCCCACCCCAGGGGAAGGATACTGCAAAATCTCCATTCCCACCCCACTCCAGGGAAAGGATACTGCAAAATCTCCATTCCCTCCCCACTCCAGGGGAAGGTTACTGCAAATTCCCCATTTCCTCCTCATCAGCTGGGACTCGGGAGGCAGAGAATAGATGGGGCGGTGCCAGTCAGAGGTGTCATTTACCGGTTCTCCGAACTACTCAAAATTTCCACTACCGGTTCTCCAGAACGGTTCAGAACCTGCTGAAACCCACCTCTGGTACCAGATAGGCTCCAGTTTGCTTGCCTTTAGGAGATCTCTTGTTGTCATTCATTTAAGAGTGGAATCACTCCTTAAATGAGGCAAAGCTCAGATGATCAGCCATAACCTTCTTCCCAAATTATGAGAAACAAATAATGTTAAGAAATTCTTGGGCTTGCAACTCTTAATATTGGTTGGTGTTGTGGAATTTTAAAATAGAGAGCTCTTGGAAAAAATCCAGAGTAATGCAAGAGAAGTTCACTTCAAAGCTTAGGAGTTTTTGAGGTCCTTTTTTCTGGACATCAGGGCTAGTCTTTACATTTGCATTAACAGAAGCAAAGGTTGGGAAAATCAGTCTGCCATAAGAGGTTGTTAGATTAGTGCGCGGGAAAGGAGAGACGAGCCAGAGAACAGTTCAGCACTTTATTTCAATGAAGAAGGCAGAAACACGAACTGGCCACGAGCTGCAGGGAAGCCACTTTTAAGGACTTCCTAGCAATTCAGCCGGCTAGTGATAGGTGTTCAAATCGGCCACCACTATTCTATCCAATCAGCGGTGGCTATGCAAATTTACTACGTACCTCCGTACGTAACAGAGGTAATTATCAAATACCTGCTGACACCTGCAGGCTTCACCAGTTGGGCAGAAGCCAAGGAACTGCAGTTAATTACTATGGCAGTTTATCCTGCTTACTATGTCCATAACCAAGAAAATAATTAAAAGCTTTTCCTTTAACAAACAGAGAGGGGGTGTTTTCTTCTCAGGAAGAAATGACACAGCTCTTGCTTTCTTTGAATTTTTATTTGATTTGATTTCTATAGCACTCATCTCAAGTGACTCTAGGCGACATGCATACATCATAAGACAAAAGCAATTATAACAGTACAAAATGAATATCTATGGTACCAAGTAAAGCTATTGCTATGGATGTTAATACAACTAGGAAATGGAGCCCTTAACATATTTCAGGCCCCAGGCCGGGCACACAACCATGTTTTCACAGCTTTATAAAAGCCCAACAGGGATTATCCTGATATCTGTGCTGTCTCACGCACACCCCGTAATTTATTAGTGAGACTTATATACCGCCTCATAGTGCAAGCACTCTCTAAGCGGTTTACACCATTAAGCAATGTATATTTATATTGCCCCCAACAATCTGGGTCCTCATTTTACCTACCTCGGAAGGATGGAAGGCCGAGTCAACCCTGAGCACGTGAGATTTGAACAGCTGAACTGCTGATCACAGTCAGCTAAAGTAGCCTGCAGTACTGCACTCTAACGGCTGCGCCACCTCGGTAATGGTGGTTTAGTGGGTTCATTAATATTCCCCAGCAATTCCTTTCACAAACCCCACAAAACTGTCCCAATTAAGTTCAGCCAAAAGCAGACAAATGCTAGTCCACAGAGCAATGGCCAATGAGTCCATAAGTTTTCCAAACAAGATAAACCCACAAGGCAAAGTTAAATCCACAACACAAGAGAAGATTCCCAAGGCAAGAAAAGTCCAGAGTTCACAAGGCATGATCTAAGTCAAGGTGTCAATCCAAAGCAAGGCAGGAATCACAACTACCAGGAAAACCACAGCTAGAAAATGAACACGTTGTTCCCAGCATTGCCTCCATCTGTCTGCTGTGCTAAATAGCCAGCTTCTGGTGTAGCCCATCAAGAAGGGTGAGGCTGCCTCTTCCTGAGAAAACAATTACTGCCAACCTGCCTTCCATTGAGGACCTGTATACTGCACGAGTCAAAAAGAGGGCCGTGAAAATATTTACAGACCCCTCGCATCCTAGACATAAATTATTTCAACTCCTACCCTCAAAACGACGCTATAGAGCACTGCACACCAAGACAACTAGACACAAGAACAGTTTTTCCCCGAACGCCATCACTCTGCTAAACAAATAATTCCCTCACCACTGTCAAACTATTCACTAAGGCTGCATTACTATTACTATTAGTCTTCTCATCGTTCCTATCACCCATCTCCTCCCATTTACGAATGTATGACTATAACTTGTTGCTTGTATCCTTACGATTTATATTAATATTGATTGTTTCCTGATTGCTTATTTGTGCCTTATGACAATCATTAAGTGTTGTACCTCATGATTCTTGACAAATGTATCTTTTCTTTTATGTACACTGAGAGCATATGCACCAAAGACAAATTCCTTGTGTGTCCAATCACACTTGGCCAATAAAGAATTCTATTCTATTCTATAAGGCTGTTCCTATCTTTTCTCTGCCCTATGTGTTCAGATTCAGAAGGCAGTTCCTCCTCATCATCACTGACTGGCTGCAGCTGCATGCTTTCCCCACCTGAAGCCTCAGGGCTGTGTTTCAGCCAAATCCCTCTCAGACAGTTGCTCAGAGCCATTGACCAACTCCCCTCTAGAAGTGCCTGGAACTGGTTTATTGTCCTCCGAACTGACATTTGGAGAGGTATCTGGGGGAGTATCTGGGGGAGTCATCACAATATTTGAATGGAGAATATTCCAGAGGGCAATATTCCATTATGGAAGAGAAGGCATGTCTCCTGAATCATGCTAATCAACATTCCTTGGCTGACAGAACCTGTAACATGCCGAATCTGCTTGACCAGGTAGATTAGATCAGGTAGACACAACTGGGAGAAGATGGTCCCTTAGGTAACCCATCCCCAAGCTCTGAAGGGCTTTAAAGGTGATAACCATAACTTTGAATTGCACCCAGAAACACACTGGGAACCAATGCAGCTCATAAAGCAAACTGTCAGATGGGCCAAACATCTGACACCCTTTATTATTTATATATTATATATCACCTGCTGTGAGCTGCCCAGAGTCCCCCGGGAGTTGGGCGGCATAGAAATTTTAATAAATAAAAATAAATAAAATAAATAAATTTAAATTACTATGCTGTCTAACTCACTGATACAGTGACTCTGGGCAGTGAAGCCACATTGTGCACCAATGGAAATGTTCAAATGTGCTCCCAAGGGCAGCCCCACATCCAGTAGAATCAAGCCTAATAGGGCATTGACTGAAAAATTGACTTCTGCCCCTATTATTATTAGATCAAAATAACAGAATTCTAAGAAAAAACCAAGTATATTTATGAATGTGGAAACTACCAAGAATAATTATGCCCTCCCGTAGTTTAGCTGCAATATATTTACTCTCAAATGCTTGGGCTGTAGGTTGATGTAACTGAGACCCCTCCATTAGAAAACTTTAAGTCCAGCTATGTGGCATAGAAGAACTTTGAATAAATAAAATAAATAAATATGCTGCCTCATCATGGCAGGGAAATACTTCTGGAAAGGATGAACAAAGAATACTAGAATTATAGTGTGTGTGTGTGTGTGTGTGTGTGTGTGTGTGTGTGTGTGTGTGTGTGTGTGTAGATAGATAGATAGATAGATAGATAGATAGATAGATAGATAGATAGATAGATAGATAGATAGATAGATAGATAGATAGATAGATGAGAGAGATTATATCTCAACAGTATATATATATATATATATATATATATATATATATATATATATATATATATATATATATATATATATATATATATACATACATACATACATACATACATACATACATACATACATACATACATACATACATACATACAAGCAAGATGTGATTAGAGGCTGGAATGCAGAAGTTGGAAATTGAAAGGGACTATCAAGGTGTGATTATTGTCAGTTGTATGTATATGCAGGGAGCTGCATCCCTATCGATTATAATGGTACATTCCTACCACGTGATATAATATTCTTGTATGCATGTGTGCATTCCTGAATCTCCATTTTCTTCCCTTCTTGACTTGGCTCTCAACTGAGAAAGTCGCATTTTATAGCAGAGATGTAAACAATCAGAATTTATTGTTTAATAAATTCTGATTTAAAATAAATATTTTAATTAGACTCTTAAACTTCGGCTTTATTTCTAAATGTTTGAATTCCGGGAGAAAGATCTATTTCGCTTCTGTGAGATTAATTCTCACTTCGTCAGGGACACAGTGTATAATGTACAATCTAGGATTGTATAATTTCAGAGTAATGAAACAGGAAGAACTCACCTGTTTTTGCCAGTCCATTTTTTTTCTTCATCGCTAATATAGTCTTCAAACAACCAGAATAGCTGGTATATATGCACATCAGAGTACACAGAAATCAAACTGACTATATTATTGATACCAGGTGGTGGCAGAGACTAGTTATAACAGCAAAGCTGTGGCCAGGAGAGCCTTACAATCACTTTGAAGTCATAAACCTCATTGATAGAAAGCCAGAGAAAGTGTGGAAACAAATCAAAGAGGTTATTAAGGATGAATGTGGAAAGAGATTGAGGAAAGAGACCAAAAAACCTGAAGAAAGCAAACTGAATGTCAAAACAGACAGTAAAAATTCCCAAGAAGAGAAGAGAACCTAAAGACAAGAAAGTTCTCAGAAAAAAACTTTGAGAGCTGTTAGAAGAGACAATAAGTAGTAGAGTATTACAAATCCAGAAAGACACTACAAAGGAAATCAGACACAGAAAAACAGGAAAGCCTTCCAAAAGATTTCTGAACTCAGGACGCAGTGGTGAAATCCAAATTTTTCTACTACCGGTTCTGTGGGCGTGGATTGGTGGGCGTGGTGTTGCTTGGTGGGCATGGCTTGGTGGGTGCGGCAGGGGAAGGATAATGCAAAATCTCCATTCCCACCCCACTCTGGGGCCAGCCAGAGGTAGTATTTTCCGGTTCTCCGAACTACTCAAAATTTTCACTACCGGTTCTCCAGAATCTGTCAGAACCTGCTGGATTTCACTCCGGCTCAGGAGTTTCAACCTTGTTATGCTGAAGGGTAGATAGAAGCTGATTTAAAAATCAAGCAAAGGTGGATACTGAAATTCTGTTCAGAAGGAATATCAACCTCCCTTATAACTTGCAACATATCCCTTAATTACAAGAAACTCTGATACTGTAGCTGAAAATGATCATTACCAAGTCAGAAGGCTATGGAAATTGATGACTATCTACAGAAATATGTCAAAAAAGGGAGAGAGAATTAGTCAACAGTCTTTCAACTATGTCAGTAAATCTGGGGAATTAAAGTGCAACCAATTGATTGGAAAAGGCCAGTCTTTATATTGATATCAAGAAAGGAGTCTGTTAACAGAGTATGTAAACTATTGCACAGTGTTCTCAATTTTATATGCTAACAAATAATGCTTATGTTCATCCAATGTAGGCTAGAGACTTATGTGGAATAGAAGATGCCAGATGTTTAAAAGTTTCTGTGTACTTCTGTTATACTTCTCACAGCTGCATGTTGTGCAGGTGTGTACAGTTTAAAGCTTTAGGACCACACAGTATCACCAAAATATTAACTGGGGCTTCTATAATTAACCACCTATTAATTTTTTTATATGAAAAAAGAAGTCAAGAGGAATAAACATATTAACTCCCTGTAATTTATTTAATCTTAACTGAATTAAACTTTAATTACATTTTGAGTCTCTTTGGTTTTTATTTTGATCCTATTAATTTTTTTAGAAGCGGGGTTGTTTACATGACATTGAAATGTGAAGGGGCCCAGGGCCTGGAAAGAGTCATACATCACTAATTTATTTATGATATTTACTTGTGATGCTCAAAAGCTAAAGAGGACAATAAAGCGAATCACTGCAGTCATTAAATGGATCCATTTCAGCAAAAAGGTGAATCATGATTACATGACCATAGATTGCTGTAAGCATATTTATAGCCGCTAAATGTGGATCAGTTGCTAAGCACCTGAAATATAGTCACATGACCATGGGGGACTGGCCTTTGGCCAAGTACTTTTGCTGATCCGTTAGAACTTGAACAATCTCTAGGCAACCAGTCCTAAGTCAAGAGCCAACTGTGGCCGTATATTAGAATAGAATAGAATAACAGACTTCGAAGGGACCTTGGAGGTCTTCTAGTCCAACCCCCTGCTTAGGCAGGAAACCCTATACCGCTTCAGACAAATGGTTGTGCAATCTCTTCTTAAAAGCTTCTAGTGTTGGAGCATTCACAACTTCTGAAGGCCCGTTGTTCCATTGATTAATTTAAGGAAATTTCTCCTTAGTTCTAGGTTGCTTCTCTCCTTGATTAGTTTCCATCCATTGCTTCTTGTCCTGCCCTCAGGTGCTTTGGAGAACAGCTTGACTCCCTCTTCTTTATGGCTGCCCCTGAGATATCAGAACACTGCTTTCATGTCACCCCTAGTCCTTCTTTTCATTAAACTAGACATACCCAATTCCAGCAACCTTTTTAATATGTTTTAGCTACCAGTCCCCAGTTGCTCTTCTCTGCACTCCAGTTGCTCCAGTTGCTCTTCTCTGAACTCTTTCTAGACTCTCAACATCCTTTTTACATCGTGGTGACCAAAACTGAATGCAGTATTCCAAGTGTGGCCTTACCAAGCATTATAAAGTGGTATTAACACTTCACGTGATGTTGATTCTATCCCTCTGTTAATGCAGCCTAGAACTGTGCTGGCTTTTTTGGCAACTGCAGCACACTGCTGGCTCATGTTTAAGTGATTGTCCATTAGGACTCCAAGATCCTTCTCATAGTTACTACTATTGAGCGAGGTACCCTCCCCCTCATACTGTACCTGTGCCTTTTGCTTTTATTGCCTAAATGTATTCAGGTTCTCTTAACATACTAGGCAACAAAACATGATAGAAATAACCCTAAGCTTAGTGTGTTGGCTCTGTTGTGACCTGTTCTAGTTAGGCATGTCATGAGAATACAATCTCTGCATACAATGGTTACCCATGTTGAATGTTAGCTGACAAGATTGCTGAATGTGAAGATTTTATTTAATTAACCTGATATTTCTGGTTTTGATCAGAAAATCAAAACAGCACACATAATGTTTCCTCCATCCATTTTCCCCACAGCAAAAATCTGGTGAGGAGAATGACTAAAATCACCCCTCTGAGTTTCCACTGAGCTGCCACTGCTTGAAAATAGATCAGACCCTAAACTTTTTCAGGCACAATCTATGTATCACACTGGATCTGAGATCAACTGTTTATATAGCCACTTCCACACAATACGCATGGTGTGAATGTATTCATGAGCTCTTGTGGATAGTACAAAAAGAGACTGCGGTGTAGGGGTTTGCATATGGAAAAATGAGTGCGGTGTGGGGTTGACATTTAATTTGCACTTACTGTCAACACCAATTATTCCTGCTCATCTTGGGAAGGATTTAAAGAAAATGACATCAATGCTTCCAAATCTTTTTTTTTTTTGCTTATACCAAAGTGATAAATTAAGTGACGGTATTACAGACATATCAAACGGTGATCCCTCTTGAATTTAAATAACTAATTCATGTAGTACAAAACCTGCCATGTTATTTTCTTAATTCTAGCTGGCATTGATCTGATGCCTTTTCTGCCTGCTTCTTCCACAATTATACTACAACCTAGAGTTAAATCAAAATGGAGTGTTGAACATCATAGCCTTCTTCACCCTTTAGGACCATGCATTTTGGCCCACTTCAACTCAGCTTTATGGAGATGATACTTTACACTGTTTGGTCATTTTCCCATTTCCTTGGCAAGAACAAATCTTTCCAGGCTTTTCTTCCAATTCTGTAACAGCGTTCATAACCTGTGAAACACAATAATGGCCTTTGGAGAATAGTTTTACACCCTTTTTATAGTGTTTTATAATAACAGAATAGCAGAATTGCAAGGGACCTTGGAGGTCTTCTAGTCCAGCTCTCTGCTCAAGCAGGGAACCCTATACCATTTCAAACAAATGATTGTCTAATCTCTTCTTAAAAACTTCCAGTGTTGCATGAAAACATCAACTGGGTGAAAGGAAGGATATCATTAAAAGGGCTTGCTAAAATTTTTAAAGAAAAATGATATGTCAGACTTCAGCTGATATCAGTAGAATTAAGGAACAGTCTAATCATGGAAAAAAATAAAAGTGCTACTCACTTTATAATGCTTTGGTAAAACATCATTTGGAATATTGTATCCAGTGTTAGTCACTACAGTACAAAAAAGATGTTGAGACTATAGAAAGAGTGCAGAGAAAGCAACAAAGACAATTGTGGACTGCAGGCTAAAACATATGAAGAATGGTTACATGAATTTGGTATATCTAGTTTAATGAAAAGAAGGACTAGGGGAGACAATATTTGAGGATATTGTCTCCCCTAGTCTTGTCCCCCCCCGGTTACAAAGAAGAGGGAGTCAAGCTATTCTCCAAAGCACCTGAAGGCAGAACAAGAAGCAATGGATGGAAACTAATCAAGGAGAGAACCAACTTAGAATTGAGGAAAAAATTCCTGACAGAACAATTAGCCAGTGGAATGGCTTGCCTTCAGAAGTTGTGGATGCTCCATCACTGAAGATTTTTTAAAATAGTTATTATTGAACATTTTCAACATTAACTCCCTGAGTCCTTAGGGAGTAGGGCAGCATAGAAGAACTCCAAAATAAATAAATAAATAAAATTAAAAACACACAAAACACAAATTTTCTCTCATTACAGCAGTTCCGTATCGGCATCAATATCATCCATAACATTCGTAGATTCTATTTCTATAATTCACTGTACTGTATTATATAATCATTTAACTTATACTAATTTTTACATATCATCTAAACTTCTTTTAGTTCACTATCCTATATTATAATCATTTAAATTATATTACTACTT
The DNA here is from genome assembly GCA_023053685.1 of Diadophis punctatus similis. NCBI lineage: Eukaryota > Metazoa > Chordata > Lepidosauria > Squamata > Dipsadidae > Diadophis > Diadophis punctatus. Next base: position 8,688,863 of record JALIGW010000003.1, on the reverse strand, counting down.
ACATGCATATACAATGCAATACAATCGTATTGTCATCAATATTATATAATTCTTATACAGTAGTTGTAGTTCTATTCTCTAGCCAGTCACTGAAGATTTTATGAAGAGATTTGACAATCATTTCTCTGAAATAGTATAGGGCACAGGTGTCAAACCTGATTGCGTCATGTGACGTATCATGACGTATCATGACATTTTTGCCTTTCTGGAGCTGGGGTGGGCATGGCCTAGACATGACGCATCCTGCCTGCGGGCTGCCAGTTTGACACCCCTGGTATAGGGTGGTATCCTGTTTGAGCAATCGGTTGATCTAGAAGACCTCCAAGGTCCTTTCCAACTCTGTTATTCTGTTATCCCATCTTCTGTCATCCTCCATATCATGTTATAATGAAGATTATTCAATTTGAGTGGATTTTTTTAAAATATTTCAAAGGAAAAAAAATCTTAGTGATATTTTCTGTGCTGATATAATAGCCAAGTTATGGAAGTTGGCTAGGAAGTGACAGTTGAAAAGAAGCTGCTGCTTGGTATGAAAATGCTAGCTGAAACCTGCTGTCTCAACTGTGAGGTGATTTATCATCAACACACATATTATTCTTGGTTTGGTTTATTAACAGCAGCTCAAGTGGTTTTGTTTAGCATTTGTTCTTCTAAATAAGGCTTCCTTTCTTTAGTCTTCACAGATCCTCTGGTAGGTGACAGTGTTGAAGCTTTACTTTAGCTAGTCACAAAAACATACTTTCTTTTCTGCTTTTTGAAATCCTTTTCTTTTTAATTTCAAAGGAGTGGAGGTCTTTTTGTGACAATCCAAAGCGGCTGACACATATCTTATGTCTGATAGTTTGATTCTTCCACTCTTGTGGCGGAAAGCACAATTTGTGATTTGTGACGGAAAGCACAGACAGTTTCCTGTGAAAACATAGCTTAAGGCTAAGGTAGTAGCGGGGTACTGCTTGAGATTGCCATCATTACATTATAGGCAGGGATGTGTGAATCATCTCTCTCATTCTTGTCTAAGCGACAACAAAATTTGGGATGCCACAATCTCTCCTGAATTTTCCCTCTGAAGGATCAACTTAGGGATGCTATTGGATTGGGCATAATCAGGTGTGGTTTTCCTAGCTTAAGTTGGACAGAGAACACCTGGCTGCAGTGGACTAATCAGCACATATTAAGAGTGTTTTGTGATGGGCTGCCTTGAAGAGTGTTTGGAGAATGATGCCAGTGAAGATAAGGCAGGCAGATCAGTTTTGCAATTGGGCTTTGTAAATAAGTATAAGCTCTGCGTCCCAATTTTTTCCCAACTCCAATTTTTTTTGGTATTTATTTATTAGATTTTTTTATCCTGCTTTTATTACTTTGTAAATAATTCAAAGTGGCAAATACATAATACTCCTTCCTCCTCTTATATTCCCCACAATAAATAAGGTTAATTGGACTGAGAGAGAGAATGACTGGCCCAAAATTACACAGCAGGCTGTCATTCCTGCAATGGGACTAGAACCCACAATCTCCTGGTTTATAGCCTGGTTCCTTAACCAGAGGTGGGATTCAGCAGGTTCTGACCAGTTCTGGAGAACTGGTAGCGGAAATTTTGAGTAATTCGGAGAACTGGTAAATACCACCTCTGTCTGGCCCCACCCCCATCTATTCTCTGCCTCCTGAGTCCCAGCTGATCAGGAGGAAATGGGGATTTTGCAGTAACCTCCCCCTGGAGTGGGGTTGGAATGGAAATTTTACAGGATCCTTCCCCTGGAGTGGGGAGGGAATAGAGATTTTACAGTATCCTTCCCCTGGAGTGGGGTGGGAATGGAGATTTTACAGTATCCTTTCCCTGCCACGCCCACCAAACCATACCACGCCCTCCAAGCCACGCCCACAGAACCAGTAGTAAAAAAAATTAATCCCACCACTGTCCTTAACCACTGCTAAACTGGCTCTATATATCATAGCAACTTCACCATGTTGCTTGTTTGAAGCACAGTGCTTTAATTACAGAGGGTAGGTTGGGCCTCTTGGTTTAAGCCACTGTACTAGAAAGCTACAGTAGGAAGGTACAATAGATCCTATAGATTTCATTTCACCTTCCCTAATGTCCCTGTATTAAGGACGGCACTTAAACATACTTCCATTCAATGAATCAGGGTGGAGAAAGGAGTAGTTTTAAAGGTTTTTGTGGTGGGGAGTGAAGAAGGATTCAGGATAATGTCAGGATAATGTCAGAGTGATATCAACAGGAGGCATAGCGCAATATTTTTTTTAATTTCCCCCCTCATTTGGGGTAATTTGGTTTATTTTTTGTAGTAATAGATCCATTAAACCAGTTGGAGGCTTAAAGCACACATTCTTCAATTCCCAATAAAAATTGGAGAAATTATTCTGGTAGTATTTATTTGGTGATATATCACTTAATTTTGACCTTGTCATCTTACAAGAGTCCCAGGGCCCCAAAAGAAAGGGGAAATATGCTCACATATGAACAATAGATTGTACTTTTGAGTGAAGAAGATGACCTCTATAGTGAGGCTTTGTCAGTCCTTTAAGGTAGACTGGAGAAGTTCACACTAAATAAATAAGTTCACACTACTAAATGAATCTCCCAGCCAACTGCCTTTATCCTGGTGGAAAAGAATTAGGGAGGGTCAAGTCTGAGTTGTTTTCTCAAATTACATTTCTGCTTTGGACTCAGATTTCTCTTATCTAAACATAGTCTTGGCTGCTGTTCTATCTCCTGTTCCTATTCACACAGCCCATTACAGGTTTAAAGGAACGCGGAGAGAAGGTTGAGCCCATGATTCCTCTGTTCACAACAGAATTCCTTATGAAACCAGACTTGAAATTTTGGGACTTCAAAATTTAGAACTCCGCCGCCTTCAATCTGACCTAAGTGTAGCTCACAAAATTATCTGCCTCAATGTCCTACCTGTTAATGACTACTTCAGCTTCAACCGCAATAATACACAAGCTCACAATAGATACAAACTTAATATAAACCGCTCCAGACTTGATTGCAAAAAATTCGACTTCAACATACAGAGTTGTCAACGCCTGGAACACTTTACCTGACTCAGTAGTTTCTTCCCCAAACCCCAAAAACTTCAACCTCAGATTATCTACCATCGACCTCACCCCATTCCTAAGAGGTCGGTAAGGGGCATGCATAAGCGCACAATCGTGCCTACCGTTCCTGTCCTAATGTACACATATTCTTACCTCTTTTACTTTTATTCATGCTTGTACTATTACATATATATTCAATCATGTTTTACTGTTTATACTTTGCTTATAATCATATATGCTTGACAAAAACAAATACAGTACAAATACAAATGATCTATAGAATCAAAGAACTGTAGACCTGAAAGACCAGAAGGATAATCTAATCCCACATTTTGCAACATGGAAGAAACCCATTAAACCATCAATGAGAAGTGACTATCCAGATTCTTTTTAAAACCCTTCAGTGATGGGGAACCTACAGCTTCCACAGATAAACCATTCCAGGATTATTTTTTCCTGTGTGTGTGTAGAAAAAAATCTAGGTAGTTGTAACTGAGACCTATTATTTATAGTTCTGTGATGGTGAAAAATAGTTCTTCATCATTTTACCTGTAGCCTTCCTTTATATATCTGAACATGACCATTATCTTCTCCAGACTGAATATCCCATGTTCCTTCAGCCTATTTTCACAAAGCATGTCCCCAGGTTCCTCATAAAGTAGACATATAGAAATCAATGGGCTTGAAATTAATCATAGTTAAATTCTCACAGAGTTCAATGGTATTGGTTTAAGTGTGAGCAAATTTGAATCTTATCTTGTACGTCAAAATGGAAGGCAAAGTGAAAATGAAGAGCATTCTGATATAAATGGAAATGTTTCAAAAAAAATAATCCTTGATTAGCTTTCCAAACAGCACAAGGGCAATAGGTTGACAGTCAGAACTTAGACCCAGTTGTAATTCTGATTAATAGATTATCCTGCTGAAATATTAAAGCCACCAACTAATCTTTTCCAGAATATGCACAAGTCAACTTGTTACCCGCCTTATAAAATTTAAATATCTACACACTCCACAAGTCACATATAAGCTCAGCATACATTTATCAATATTTGGCTGATCCAATATGCAAGAGAGCAATTCTTCACATCTGCTAAGCACTGCCTATTGCATTATATCATAGTCATTCTGTGCAAAAAAAGTCATCCATTCCATCCATTAAGAATCCAAAAGTCATATAAAAGAGATAAAATAATAGAAGGAGAAGGTTGGGAAACCTTTAACCTGCTTTCAAACATCACAGGAAAAATGTCAGAGCTCAAAGAATTCATTCTGCATCAATTTCAGCATTTGGGGGGGGGGGGAGGAAGAGACTCTCACAAAAAGAAGCTGCTCTCCCTTATTCTTGTAAATACAAACCCCAGCCAACTTTGTAGTACCACAAAATTAGATTTTTCATACCAAGACTTTTTAAAAGTTTTCCTGCTTAGAATTGCTAGGCAGGTGCCACTCAACTTCATTTATGGCAGCAAGAAAACCAGTGATTGCTGCGGAAATACAGAATTACCTTGTTTTAGGGCTAAAATGGATTTTTATAAATTTTGGGTTTTGTTTGAAATCTGCATGCATCAGCTCAGTAATGAAAGCCCTTTTAATAGAAGAAAATGTTTCCAGCTTAGGGTTGAACTGTGGAGTCCTTGGTGCTCTCTGAGCTTGGTTATTTTCTTGCAGATGTTTCATTACCCAACTAAGTAACATCTTCAGTGCTAGAAGGGAGTAAGATTATACATATAGTTCTACTATTCTCTTGGTAGTTCCTTGATTAGGCTCCTGTTTACTATTTGTTTGTTTGTTTGATTGATTGTTTGTCTGAGTTGGTAATTCTTTAATTAGGATACTGTTTACTGCTTGATCCTTGGTCTGCTATTACTCCTGGTTTCAATCCCTATTTATCTGGGTGTTGATTGCTGGCAAGAAAGTGTTCTGATATTTTTGTTTTCTTTTTAGCCAAAGTTTCTGATGGATCAGCCATTAAGAAGCAATACAACCCCAATCCTGGGAAGGAATAAAAATTTAGAAGAATGTACGTGCAACGTGTCAGTTAGAAATGAAGGAAATGTAACAACACATGCTCAGAATTAGATAGGAAGTTACAAGATTGGCAACAAGAAAATAAGGATACCAGATACCAGAAGTAGGGACAAAAGGACTTGTAGAGCTTAACCAAGGCATAATTCTATAGGGGCAAAATGCTCAAACAAGGCACAACTCCATAGACTAAACAAACAAACACATAAGACTAAAAGCAAGGTAGAATCCCCAAAAAGGTAATAGCTTTGTGAAATGTTACTTCCCTATTTCCGGAAATCAACTGTATAAAAGATCGTGCTATGCTGTTATTCAGGGTCTCAGCTTCCAAATTGTCCTGGGACCTTTTGCTGAAGCGCTTCAATAAAAGTTCTGCAAAAGTCTATTTTTAATGTCTGGCTCTGTGCCAGGCTGAACCAATTTTCGAACAACACTACCCTGTTTCCCAAAAAGCACTCTCTTTGGCAAAACTGTTCTGACCTAGGCTTCCTGATAAAAAATAAAACACAAACTTAATCCCAAAAACCTCTTTTTATTTTAACAGCTGTGAATTATGTTCATTCCCAGCCGTAATAAGTCCCAAACAATGTTAATTAGTCCGACAGAAGTCTTTTGGAAGAAGAATGATATCATCAACCTTTATCTCTCTTGACATGCTGCCAAAGACCTAATTGGCAAGGAGCTTTGCAAGACCAAACAGAAGCATGGAGTCAGAACTGAAATGCTGAGACACTAATTGAATCAAGTTGCTTCCTGCAAGGAGCACATCCGTTTGCTCCACTTTTATATTCTATGGGAGGGGCCAATCATCTCCAAGCCTTACTCCCGAGTAGTCCTTTTCCTCCATAACTGTTCTTGCCTTCTGGCAGCTCTGTGCATGCGTGCATTGGGAACAGGCTCCCCCTGTTCCTCTGCCTCACTCATGTCAGCCTCTGGAGGCTCTGGAGTCAGCACAGACCTCCCAGATGGCCCGGGCTGGATCTCTCCCTCTGGCACCGAGCCTTCTCCAGACTCCAGGCCTGGCCCATGTTCTTCCCCAGCCTCCTTGCTGTCTGACTCTGCTGCCAGCTCCGCAGGCCACTGGCAGACCACAACAAAAACATTACTTCTTCCTCTTGTTGCCAGTGGGCTATGAAATGTGTCTGAAAAGTCTCTGAAGCAGAAGCTTCCTCAAGACCTGAACTTCCAAAACTTTGAAGAAGCAGATCTGCCCAGTCATTCTCCCCTAGGCCCAAAGGGAATCACTTTGCTCATTATTCTATTTTGTAACAAATTCACACTGTCCTTGTTTTTTGAATACACACTCTACTTATACAATTATCTATTGTGAGCAAAGCATTCACTCTCCACAAAAGGGGGTTAGCTCATTAAAAATTCTCTTGTATAACTGAGAAGCTTTTTTTAACCACTGTGCTATCTCAGCACACTTTTAGAGATGATACTTTGCAAACTGTGTTGGGGAGAACAAAGTCATCATTCTTTCAAGGGCTGAATCAGTACTGTCTTATAGAAGGCTCTGTAAAGTTGTAGGCCTTCCTGTCTTCTCTGAATGGCATCTGCAGGGACAGAAAATGCCTTATGAGATGGCCAGCAAAGTGAAGTAAATAGCACTAACAATAGCAATAGCACTTAGACATATATACCACTTCACAGTGCTTTACAGCCCTCTCTAAGTGGGTTACAGAGTCCGCATATTGTCCCCAACAGTCTGGGTCCTCATTTTACCCACCTTGGAAGGCTGAATCAACCTTGAGCCTGGTGAGATTTGAACTGCCAAATTGCAGGCAGCCGGCAGGCAGCAGAAGTAGCCTGCAGTACTGGAATGCTGTCAATATAATTTACTTTGACTTCAGTAAGGCATTTGATAAAGTAGACTATAACCTACTACTAGATAAAGTAGAAAAATGTGGGTTAGACAACACCACCACCAGATGGATTCAAAACTGGCTGACCAACTGCACTCAACGTGTAGTCCTCAATGGAACTGCATCTACATGGAGGGAAGTACTGTATGCAGTAGAGTACCCCAAGGCTCTGTTTTAGGCCCAGTACTCTTCAACATCTTCATCGATGACTTGGATGAGGGGATAGATGGGGAACTCATCAAATTTGCAGATGACACCAAGCTGGCAGGAATAGCCAACACTCCAGAAGATTGGCTCAAGATACAGAAGGATCTTGACAGACTTGAACATTGGGTGCTATCTAATAAAATGAAATTCAATGGTGAAAAAGTAAGGTTCTACATTTAAGCAAGAAAAACAAAATGCACAGGTACAGTATATGTGGTACCTTGCTCAACAGTAGTAACTGTGAGAGAGATCTTGGAGTCCTAGTGGACAACCATTTAAATATGAGCCAGCAGTGTGCAGCAGCTGCCAAAGAAGCTAACACAGTTCTAGGCTGCATTAACAGAGGCATAGAATCAAAATCATGTGAAGTGTTAATACCACTTTATAATGCCTTGGTAAGGCCACACTTGGAATACTGCATTCAGTTTTGGTCACCACGATGTAAAAAGGATGTTGAGACTCTAGAAAGAGTGCAGAGAAGAACAACAAAGATGATTAGGTGACTGGAGGCTAAAACATATGAAGAACGGTTGCGGAAACTCGGTATGTCTAGTTTAATGAAAAGAAGGACTAGGGGAGACATGATAGCATTCTTCCAATATCTCAGGGGTTGCCACAAAGAAGAGGGAGTCAAGCTATTCTCTAAAGCACCTGAGGGTAGAACAAGAAGCATTGGATGGAAGCTAATCAAGGAGAGAATCAACTTAGAACTAAGGAGAAATTTCCTGAGAGTTAGAACAATTAATCAGTGGAACAACTTGCCTCCAGAAGTTGTGAATGCTGCAACACTGGAACTTTTTAAGAAGATGTTGGATAACCATTTGTTTGAAGTAGTATAGTTTTTCCTGCCTAAGCAGGGGGTTGGACTAGAAGACCTCCAAGGTCCCTTCCAACTCTGTTATTCTATTCTATTCTACTGCATTCTAACCACTGTGCCACTGCAGCTCTTAATGTCTGTGCAATGTGGAAACAAGCTGGCATAGTTTTAAAGTAGACACACCAAGACTTCCAGCAAAGGTGGCTACCTCAGTGCTTGGAGAGGGAGCATATGTGTTGTACAAAACACCCTCTTAAATATATTCACAAGAAAGGGTTCCCCCCCCTTAAGATCAAGCTTCCATATTATACCAAATGTCATGCATCTTGTGTGCCTGTGGATATTATCATTAGTCTCACATTCTGTGGGATGTTGAAGTCATGGGTGACATTTTGCTGTGTTTATCTTGCATGCACTGTTTGTACTTCAGATGCCGTTTGTACTTTCACTGTTTGTTCTTCTGATGCTCTTTTGTTGTTGATTTTTTTTGTGGGGGAAGGGTAAAGTTGTCTATGAAATGGAACCAAGTATAGCAACAGAGCTTTGGTTGAGGAGCTGGCTTTCCCATACTAGGAAATAAAACAGAAATGTCGTAATTGCACAGGGTGTTTTTTCCATCTTGCTCTTGCTCTGCCCATACTGCAATTGTTGCATATGATTATTTATCTATCTATTATTAATTTATATGCTACCCATCTCTCTCTTCAAAACAACTTCAAAACAAATTAGCAAGTGGCTAATTATCCCCAGTACATCAGCCTGTCCCATCCAGAGTACTGATTCCATTAGCTAAAGAATTCCAAGTGGTGGGATCCAGGAAGAGAACCTTCTCTGCTGTTACCCCCACCCTATTGAAAAATCTCTCCCTCTTGGCCTTTCAAAAGCGTTTGAAGATTCACTTCGGGCTCATAGAGGAGCATGCAATCATCCAACCTAAGTGCCTTGAAGATTCTCTCCTGCCTTCTAAGTGTAGATGGGTTTCCTACCACCGTTTCTTAGATTTACCCCATGAAAGTGCATTGAATTACATTAGAACTTTGGTTCTATGAGTTGGAGAAATCTACCACGTGGACTTAAGCTTCAGGTGATAAGGACTTTGTGTCAAGCTTCAAAAGTTGTTTTGCTATTGCAACTATTATTGCATCTCAGCTTGCCAGCAAATTTATGGGTGGAGGGAGAGGGAGATAGAACACGCCACAGATATGGAGATGTCAGCATGAGAACCAAGGACATTTCGGCAGGTGTTTACAGAAACTGAAAAGATTTTCCCACAACAAAATCCGGAGACCGCATTGGACAGTGTGACCTGGACAAATTGGGGGTGGTGGTGGTGGAAGAATGTGAACTTTAACTATAGGAGTTAGTGCGGGAAAGAACTAGAACTGGTTTTGCCCTCGATGGTGCCGAAATAATGGACTCAATAAAGTTTTGCATAAAGAGATTGGATTGTCTTGATCGTGTTTACTTTAATTGGGTCAGTTAGTCAGAACTTTGACACTTTGCTTGAAATTGTTTGAAGCCCAATGAAATTTATTATTAGGGAATATTTGGCAACCAAAACGTGAAACTGAAGTTGCACATAGCCACAAATCGTTGAACACGTGGAGCAGTTATTATGCGAAGGCAAAATCTGCTGTTTTTCACATGATAGACACATCATAATTATTTCCCTTCTGCGTAAATTGGGAAATAAGATTAATAAAAGAACAGAAGAGGGGGAAATGAACTATGAACTTTACCTCAGAGAGGGAATTGGAAGTAGAAGTGGGATTCTAATTTTAATTCAATTCTGTTTGCCAAATGATTTAATGGGTAGAGTTGTCAAAATCCACTATCAGTAAACTGAAGTAGGTCTGGTTCTAGGGTTCCTTGAAAGTTAGCAAGGGTCTAGTAAAAAGAAAAAGAAAAGGGAAAAAAGGAAAAATCAACTTACACACGTAGTTCTCAGCTTACAACAGTTCATTTAGTGACTTCAAAGTTGCAATGGCATTGGAAAAAAACGACTCATGACTGTTTTTCACAGCTGCAACCTTTGTATCATCCTCATGATCATCTAATCAAAATCCAGATACTTGGCAACTGGTTCCTACTTATGACCGTTGCTATGTCCCAAGATCATGTGATCCCCTTTTGCAACCTCCTGACAAGCAAAGTCAATGTGGAAGCCAGATTCACTGAACAACCAGGTTACTCATTTGTCAACTACAGCAATTCACTTAACTGTGGCAAGAAAGGTCATAAAATGGGGCAAACTCATTTAACAACTGTCTCACTTAACAACATAAATTTTGGGCTCAATTGCAGTTGTAAGTCAAGGACTACCTGCATTGAATCTTAATTCAAAAGCAAGCAAAAAGTACCTTCCTCACAGGGTGGCTTTGTTACTAGTGTTTAAGTGGAATACTTTAATCAAAGTCTTAGCCTAACGCTAATGCTAACCAACATCTTATTTCGAAGATTGGTCTTGGTTGTGACCCAATATACTAAAGTAAAGGAAGCTGGGAGATGTATGATACTGGTGTACAGTGCAATCTGGAAAAAATCAAGAACTTATGTAGAATGGAAACCAACAGACAGGAGAATGTATTTACAGATTCTAAGTTAAATAATCTTTTAAAAAATCACTACAAATTGTATGGCTGCAAGCTCTCATCAACTGTGTGTGTGTCTCTCTGTGTGTGTGTCTGTGTGTGTGTGTGTCTCTCTCTCTCTCTGTGTGTGTGTGTGTGTGTGTCTGTGTCTGTCTCTCTCTCTGTGTGTGTGTGTGTGTGTGTAGACAATGTGAAACCCATTTACAGACAGGACCAGTTTAAAAATCTAATTTTACCCTTTCTCTTCAAGTAACTTTCAATTAAAGCTATGAAAGTGGGGAAGATATTGTTGTGATGATTTTTTAGCTGATTGGTAGAAAAATTACACTGAGTTTTTTATCTTTTATTATATTGGAGGTACTGAATGCCTCAAGCTTTTCCAGTCTCCTACCTCTTACTTTTAATGAGACAGACTGAAAGCAAGGTAAGGATCTTGTTATCTGTTAAAATTATAGAGCTATATTTATCCTTGTTGTTATGGATGCTATAATTTTAACAGCTTAACCCTTAGATTATACTTTGTTCTTCCAACTGTAGTGCACCACCTCTAGCTGGATGTATACAGTCTCATCAAAATTCTGAAAATGTAATATTTTTAATTGAGAATTGATTTAATTCAGCTGCTATTTCTTTGGACACTGAAGTAGTTTTTTAATATGATTCCTCCACAATATCTGAACCAGCTGTTGATTGATTTGGGGGTTTTCTCAAAATTTTATAGCTCTAGATTGACATTTTTGGTTTAAATCCTACATTAATGTGATTACAAGTGGAATATTACCACTTAGTTCAAATTATGCTATCATGTATCCTTTTCTTTTTAAAGTTAAATTTGAATTTACTTATTGCTTAAGCTATTATAACCTCTGAACACATTAAAGGGATCATACTAAAGGAAGCTGAGTGTAAGCTTCTGCTAGGTGAGGATAATATGTTTAAGATCAGTGAAATCCAATTTTTTTTACTAAAGGTTCTGTGGGCGTGGCTTGGTGGGCATGGTGTGGCTTGATGGGCGTGACTTGGTGGGCATGGCAGAGGAAGGATACTGCAAAATCTCCATTCCCACCCCACTCCTGGGGGAAGGATATTGCAAAAGCTCTGTTCCCTCCCCACTCCTGGGGGAAGGATACTGCAAAATCTCCATTCCCATCCCACTCTGGGACCAGCCAGAAGTGGGATTTGCCGGTTCTCCGAACTACTCAAAATTTCCACTACCGGTTCTCCAGAACCTGTCAGAACCTGCTGCATTTTACCCCTGGATCAGATGAGATCAGATTGGCCAAAAATGTTCATTCTGAATCTAATTTTGCTGCAGCAAAAATTTAGTATCCATCGGGGTGAGCTCCCGTTACTTATCCCAGCTTCTGCCAACCTAGCAGTTCAAAAGCACGTAAAAAATGCAAGTCGAAAAAATAGGGACCACCTTTGGTGGGAAGGTAACAGCGTTCCATGCACCTTTGGCGTTTAATCATGCCGGTCACATGGCCACAAAGACGTCTTTGGACAGCGCTGGCTCTTCGGCTTTGAAATGGAGATGAGCACCACCCCCTAGAGTCAAGAACGACTAGCACATATGTGCGAGGAGAACCTTTACCTTTACCTTGATTACTCTTTATATTGAAGGTCTCAGTCATCATTATAAAATATACAGGATTGGAATTATAGGCTGTGTTGTAATTTTGTTTATGTTGATTTAACTCACAAGAGGCTTTCACAATTAGCAAATTTGAATTTATCCCTGATATTTCACAGAAACATCAGATGGTACAATATTCCCTTTATCTAAATTATTTATTTATAATATTTAAGCTAAATGTGACCAGTTTAGCTCCAGTAGAATTTATCTTTGAAGAAGTCTTCCTATTTATATCCCTTATTTTAAATGAATTTAAAAGATGCTGAATAACTTTCTCTGGCAGGGGCATCACTAAATGTTTTCACTGTGCAAATTACTATTTCTTGTTAGGAAACGTGGATTTCATTTTCATTTTTCACATTTTTAGTTTAATCTCCAAAGTTTGTTTTTTTAGTATTGTTTATTGATAGTAAAAAATAAATAATCCAGAGTCAGAATGTCATTTGGACTCAATTTGAAAGATATTTTTTGACTAGACAAAAGTAATGACAAGTAGTGGGGTCCATATATAGTATTTTCATGTGTATTTTGCAGTATTTTCAAAACCTAGATTTAATGCTGCAAAATACACATGGAAAATAGTGAATTACCAATGTTATGCTGATTTTTTAAATCCCTAGAACTTTATAGCAATAGAACTTAGACCTATATGCCACTTCATAGTGCTTTTACAGCCATATCTAAGCGGTTTACAGAGTCAGCATATTGCCCTCAACAATCTGGGTTCTCATTTTAGTGACCTTGGAAAGATGGAAAATTGAGTCAACCTTGAGCAGGTAAGGACTGAATTCCTGGCAGTGAGCAGCGAGTTATGAGATAGCCTGCAAAGCTGCATTCTAACCACAGTACCACAATGGTTCACCACCATGGTTCAGTAAATGATTATGATTATGGGAGTAATCATAATTTTAAAAAATCTGGTAAATATATTTTGCAGTAAGGTATGTGTACATTTCACAATAGTCTTATTTTGGGTCAACTTAATTTGGATTTAATTGCATTTAAAAACTACCATTGGAGTGGGTGATGGCTGACTGATGTGTTAAGATTACTTTTATGAGCTCCTGGTTTATGTTCTTGCCCTTCAGTTTAGAGCTGGTCAAGACTTATTAAAGCAAATTTATCAGGGTTAATAATAATATAAGTTGATAAACTTAATAAAAGTTTGGAAATTAAAAAAAATGACTTATTAGAGTAATTAAAACTAATGTAGATCCATTGTAGAAGACTTTGATTTGTCTAAGAATAAATCTTGGAAGTTTATTCAGTTTTAAGATTTGTTTTCATGATTTTGTCCTGATGCCATTGCTACTTCTGAAGTCCCATGGCTGATAATGGCTTTGTAGGAATCCACTGAAGGACTAATAATTATTATTTCCGATAAAATAATAGTTATTATAATTATTAGTTAAAGGTCATATTTTAATAAATCAGGACATATAATACTCTAGAAAATTTGCTACATGCAGCTCCTTTGTGTAATTTTTTTAATGCAACATTATATTGGAATATATTTATCACAATGTTAATTATGGTATTATTATTTATTAGCACATCTTAAAAGGTGAACTGTAAGTAGCTTCATTAAACATCCTAATCAGGAGAGTTGCAATGTTGGTTTCTGGGTTATTTGGCTAACTTGTTCAGACAATGATGAGGGTCAATATTCATAAAATAGGGTTTTATTGTTCTATTCCGCTTTCTCTGCATTGTTAACTCTTTACTTTCAATGTCCCACTGAGCTGAATTAGCAGCAGAAAGCAGAAGTTTTATATGTTGAGAAAATAAGCTGATTGTTAAATATACTTATTAATCTCACTCTTGGCCAGGACAAATATGACCTTTATCTATTAGATTCTCCTCTCCCTTTGGACCAAGTGGACATCATTATTATATGCAGGATACTGGTTGGATGGGGGGAGGCACACCATTTCATCTCAGTTGTACATCTTGGATGGATCTTTGGAGTCTACTTAACTCAACTCTGAATTGAATTGAACGGAATACTTTATTTCAGTTCCGATTACCAAATACTTTATTTCAGGAACCAACTACCCCCAGAGATCCGAACTATTCCCACCTTGCTGGCCTTCCAGAAAGCCATTAAGACATGGCTCTTCCTGCAGGCGGGGTGAAAATAGATCTTAATCCCCCCCTGGATGATTGGTTTTTTTAACTTTTGTACTTTTAAAAACTGTTTTATTGTATTCTGATTGTTCTTTTTTTCTGTTGTATGCTGCCCTGAGTCCTACGGGATAGGGTGGCTTATAAACAACAACAACAACAACAACAACAACAACAACAACAACAACAACAACAACAACAATAATAATAATAATAATAATAATAATAATAATAATAATAATAATAATAATAATAATAATAATAATAATAATAAAAATTTAGCCAAGATTCTGCTTATCAAAATGGCGTGGGTCCCATCTTGTATTCCATGTATAGAAATAAGCTGTGCTGGAAGTTGAATATTAGTTACTGCTTGTTATCTCTACTGTGTTGGGAAGCAACAGACCCATTTAGGAAGTGCAATATTGGCTATGTACTGTATAGCATGTAAAAGTACCATATTTTTCGGAGTATAAGATGCACCTTTTTACCCCCAAAAGGAGGGTGAAAACTTGGGTGCGTCTTATACACCGAATGCAGCCCCACCCACCCAGACACCCCCACCCTTTGGCCTCTGTCTTCCAGCAATTTACCTGCTTGCAGCAAAGAGGAAAGAGCCTGTAAAGCCAAGCAAGTCAGTAACAGTTTCCCAACCTACAGCTGATTAGGTTTGCCACGTGGGAAAATGAAAGTGAAACTAGCTGCAAAGAGGCAAATAGCTGGGAGAGACGCAGATTTTTATTTTCTGCTGGATGCAAGGGGGTAAGTGAATAACTATAAATGTCTATAGAATGTTCAAATTATTAGACTTATTTTTTAAAGACTGCTTTATTATTGTTCTAGCCAGGTTTCTCCAACCTTGGCAATTTTAAGACTTGTGGACTTCAAGTCCCAGAATTCCACAGCTAGCTTTGTTAGCTTTGCTGGCTGTGGAATTCTGGGAGTTGAAGTCCACAAGTCTTAAAGTTGCCAAGGTTGGAGACCTCTAGGCAACTTAACAAAATAGAGAAGCTTTTTAAAATAAATGCTTGCTCTGAAGAGGTCCAGTGCTATTGTATCTTCTTTTAAATAATACTTCCAGAAATTTTAATTAATTTTAACAGCTCTGTACAAGTATAAGGTGACCAGATGTCCCGCTTTTGGCGGGACAGACACGCTTTTCAAGCGTGTGTCCCGCGTCCCGCATTCTTTTCAAAAAGTCCCGCTTTTTTAAAAAGAATGCCGAAACAGCGGGACGTCTGGTCACCTTAAAAGGGGAAGCAAAAGAGAGGTACCGGAAGCAAGTCAGGCGGAATTTCAACGAGGCGGCTGCCTGCTGGGGAGAGGGGGAAGGGGGGCTGCTCCTCCTCTCCTTCCCCCGCCCCATCCCTAGCCCTGCCCTCGGAGGCGCCGCTGCTGTTGGGATGTGGGTGGAGGGGTGAGGGATGAGGAGCCGTCGCCGCTGCTGTCGCCGGTTTGAGCTCACGAGCGGCCCCTCCGGCGGCGCAAACAGCCCTTCCTCATCCCCCTCCCCTTCCTTCCCCCTGTCGCCTCGCTGCCGCCGTTGCCCTGGGGCCGGCCGGACGACCGGGAGACCACAGCGCTTGGATGCCTGGAGCTCGCGACAGTTAAGCTGCCGGCTGCCTCCTTTCCCCGTCTCCCGCCTCCCATTCGTTGCTTGCCAGCCCAGCCGAAGGGGAGGCGGGAGGCGAGGAAAGGCCTCCCGAAGGGGAGGCGGGCTCCCAAAAGGCTGCCGGCTCCCGAAGGGGAGGCGGGAGGCCTTTCCTCGCCTCCCGCCTCCCCTTCGGCCGGGCTGGCAAGCAACGAACATGAGGCGGGAAACGGGGAAAGGAGGCAGCCGGCAGCTTACCTGTCGCGAGCTCCAGGCATCCAAGCGCCCTCCCGCCTCCCCCCTCCCCCTCTGGATGCCGACATTTGCTGTGTTTTGCCCTCTGCGCATGCGCAGCGTTCTGCGCATGCGCAGAGGGCAAAACAAATGGCGGCGCCCAGGCGCCCCCCCTGTACCGCTTAAGAAAAAAAAATCTGGTCACTTTATACAAGTATAGTCTGAAATGTAACAGTGTCCTGTTTAGTATTAGAGTTAAATCCTGACTTACCTTGGAGTAGATCTATTTAAATAATTGGGAGGAGTTAGTGTGACTACATTTAAGAAAACTTTCTGGTATAATGTACATTTCTCCAATTCTTTTCTATTTCTATGGGTCAGGCACACATGCACAGAAATACACAGCAAACAGTGTATATCATCTGTGCTGTTTGCTGTTTGGCAAATTGCTTGGAGGCAGAGGCCTTTTTTCCTTGTTTTCCTCCCCCAAAACTAAGGTGCGTCTTATACTCCGAAAAATACGGTATATAGCACTTTTCTTATATATCGCTTCATAGTGCTTTACAGCACTCTCTAAGCGGTTTACAGAGTTCAGCATATTGCCCCCAACAATCTGGGTCCTCATTTTACCGACCTCGGAAGGATGGAAGGCTGAGTCAACCTTGAGCCTAGTGAGATTTGAACAGCTGAACTGTTGAACTAGCAGTCAGCCTGCAATGTCCTGTGAGAAAATACCACAATTCCCCTCCCCCTATGATTTGCTCCCTGAAAGGATTGTGCCCTCTGCCAGTCCTATTATTTCAACTAGAGATTACAGGTGAAGACATTGTGGCATCTAGAAAGGAGAACTACAGGAAGGCATTTAGAAATGCCAACTTTTGCTGGCTAGATATTGGTTTTTCCTGCAGAGCCGGTTCTCCACTCATGGCTGACTGAAAAAAGGGCTAAGAAGCTGCTATTTTCCCTTTTATTGCTATAAGAGCCTCTAAACTGTTTTGAGTTATTACTTTGTAATACTGTTAAAAGCTATTTTTTCCACCATAAGTTACCCTGATGTTTTGGATATATTTCTTCAAGTGTCATCCCAGGTTTATCTAATCTATGGGCCTTTCTTCAGAGTTCTTGAAATGGAGGTGCAATTGTACAGCAGCAATAGCTCACCAAGTGAAATGAATAATGTTGACATAATTTAGAGCCAAGAAGCCTCCCAAGAAAAATCTGGAAGGCTGACTCATGCTGATAATATCCTATACATGTCTGGGAGAGGAATCACTTTTCCTCCTGACTGATTGTGTCTTTCCAGTACTTTCCTCCCCCCTCCCCCAAAAAATATGGTAGGTTGACTTCAGCCATGATGAAGAACCCAACTCTTCCTAGTCTGCTAAAATGGGATACTTAGGCTGTTCTCCAGTGATATTTTTTCTCTCTAAAGCTCTAGGAAAAGAAATAAAAAGCAAATTGTGTTGGATCTTCTTACCCAAAGTAAAAAGCATAAACACAACATAACATTGAGGAATATCCAAAATGCACACATACATACATACATACATACATACATACATACATACACACACACACACACACACACACACACACACACACACACACACACACTATCTATGGAGCTGAGTGGAAGATTTTAACTGTTGAAAAAAAATTAACCGTGCAGTACCAGTAATTTTTTTTAAGGTGATTGGCAGCCTTGAATTGGAAAGGGAGAGCTGAAGGTTGGTTTTGAGTCATGGGAGAAGACATGGTTGTAAGGAAGATGGTGTCTTGTATGCCCTAGGCCAGGGGTAGGCAAAGTTGGCTCTTCTATGACTCATGGACTTCAACTCCCAGAATTCCTGAGCTAGCATGATTGGCTCAGAAAGTCAGGGAGTTGAAGTCCATGAGTCATAGAAGAGCCAACTTTGCCTACCCCTGCCCTAGGCCCTTATGGAACAAAGGTCTGGGAGGAAAATAGGTTGCTGGAGAATAACTGGTCAGGAGATACATTTGGAAGGTAGATTTCCTTCCTTCCTTCCTTCCTTCCTTCCTTCCTTCCTTCCTTCCTTCCTTCCTTCCTTTCCTTCTTTCTTTCTTTTATAAAGCCACTCTCTCACTTATGGTTGGATGGCTTACAATAATATTAATGTGGTTGCTGGACTGCTTCTCCATGGTGAAAAATTGAAAACATGAGAGGAATGGAACAAGTGGTGCAAGAAAGAAGGGTGTATATTTTCATACTAATTATCATAAAAGGTGTTGCATGAGGCATTATAGGGGAAGAATGATCAGCAAATTAGTTCAGCCCTTACATAAGGTCCTTCAGACCCAACCACAAGGCTGACACATAAAATTGCTGGATGCCATGGCCTTAGGATACCACTTGTAAATACCAGATCACATGCAGGACAATAAAACTTCTTCCATCTTTGATACAGTATATTTTAGAGAAATTGCTCCCTAATTAAGGAAGACCCTTAAGAACATGAATTTTATAGACCATTTGCAGACAGGATCCCATACTGACCACCAGAGATGGCAGTGGCCAACCTGATGGATTATCTTTGTCAGGGATGACAGAGTGCCCTTATTGGTCCCACTAGACCTCTTGATAACCTTTGATACTATTGTCACACTAGACCACCTGCCACAGCTGGAGATTGGAAGCACTCCAAATGGTTACATTCCTTCCTATGCAAATGGTTTCAACTGGTACATGGCAGCAGAGTGGTCATGGTGGTAGTTCCTCCAATGTGTAGTCTCATAGGACTTAGTTGTCTCTCCTGTGCTATTTTAACATCAACATAAAACCAATGTGGGAGATGATCTATATGCAAGCTGTATATTACTAGCCCAGACGAAAACCTAGGCATCATATCTGGATGACTCAAAACAAATTTGGATTTCATCCCTGAAAGATGGAGTTTTTCAGTAAAAGACCTGGATGGGTAATTTCTGGGGAATCCTTGGTTAGACTAGGAACTCAAATAAACATCATGGTGGCCAACAATTAAAAATATGCAAAAGTAGACTATATCCATGAAGTCATTAGAATCAAACTCAACTTGAAGGGGACTTTATTTTTTCATGTACAATTCAAGTATTTCAGTAGGATGCTACAATGCAAAGATGATCTGAGAGAGAACTATTGCAAATTAATGTAGATTTGCAACAATGATTTTAAGATCAATAAAATAGGGTTTATCCATATCTATCTTTCTAGACTAGAGGAACACTCTCCTTTAACTGTTAGGAAATAGATTTACAGAGCACTTAAAGCAGGGGTAGGCAAAGCTGGCTCTTCTATGACTCATGGACTTCAACTCCCAGAATTTCTGAGCCAATCATGCTAGCTTAAGAATTCTGGGAGTTGAAGTCCATGAGTCATAGAAGAGCCAACTTTGCCTACCCCTGACTTAAAGTATACTTTTGAGTCAGAGCAGCTGAGGTAGATAATGGTATCTCCCCCCCCCCAAAAAAAACCTTCAACATTTGCAAAATCTTTTTTGGATGAGGGAGGTTCAAAAAGTGCATTAAGGTTATGTGAGGGCCAGAAAGCATTTCTCATTCATCTCAATAACTTTATGATGTCACTAGCCATATCCTCTAACTAGAGTTTCTATGGAGATTTTCAATCATCCAGGTCATGGTTGTCTCAGAGTACTTTTCCCCAAAAAGGCAACTTTCTTGGTTTTTTTTTCTTTGAAAATGTTTCACTTTTCATCTAAGAAGCTTCTTCAGTTCTAACTGGTGAGGAATGGAAGGAAGCAGAACACAAAAACCAGATGACAGAAAAGTTTTTCCCCATCATTTTACCTCAGCTCCAGAAATGTTTCAGGATTCTTTTATGCCAGAATTAGAGAATCTACCTAACATGGTTCTTAGCAACAATTAATGACTAGAAACAGATAAATATCTTCTAATTATGCTAATACCAAGTACTAATCTTGCACCTCCTTATTAGTGTGACTGGACTTGACGAACATGCAGTCTTCAGGGAACTTGCTGAAATACAAGTCAATAACATTTCAAAGATACATCTAGTGTGGAAGCATTTCTATGCACATCTAAACAGAGAAAACATTTGGGAGAGAAAGAATTGAGGGAATTGTTCTTTTGTCTTACAGTGAATAATGAATTTCCTGCACCACTTGATTTTGAGCAGCCAAGAGAAGGCAGATGTTTTCAGACACAAATTCCTCACAAGGGACAAACTGTCATAAAAATGAAGCACTGGCAAAGAAAACTTACCTTTTAATGCTGCAATGCAAGAACAGCCCTATTTGTTGCAGAAAGAAATCTATTTTGGCAGTTCTGCTGAATCAGAAACTGCGCCCTTCCGTAGTAAGAAGAATAGGAAAACGACAAGAAACAGTCATTCATAATAAGATTAAATAAAAATACACAGGCCACGATAGATGGATGTGATTCAATCCAGTGTGCTTACTCTTTTTATATGAAAAATATTTATTTTTCAAGGAAGACAGCCAAAATGGCATAATTGTATAATGAGAAGCCTATGAGAATAAAACAAATCAGATAATACAGAAAATGGTTGGC
Organism: Diadophis punctatus similis; assembly: GCA_023053685.1. NCBI lineage: Eukaryota > Metazoa > Chordata > Lepidosauria > Squamata > Dipsadidae > Diadophis > Diadophis punctatus. Next base: position 8,668,162 of record JALIGW010000003.1, on the reverse strand, counting down.
AATAAGGTTTAAGAACTAGTTAAAACCAAAGGTTTGATGAAATTTAAAAGCAACAATAACAAAACATTTTGGTATTGAAGCTACAAAGGAAGAAGCTAATCTGATTTCATGGCACAAGCAATTCCACACCTGCTACAATGCAGAAGGTCCTATCCATACATCTTCATTAGCCCTGTCTTTAACTATGTTTCAAGACTATGCTCCAAGAGAAGAACACCCCCATCCCCAGACACACACATGCTCTCAATAAACAGACAGGATCAAGCAGGAAGTCCTGGTCCTTCAAACAACTTTCAGCTTTAAAATTTCAGTTTAATCAAGGATTTGCTGCTTTAATATCTCCAACTACCAGAATTGAAGCCTCATTCAATTCAGCAGATCTTTACTTTTAAATAGACACTTACGGGCTTAGGGGGAAACACTGATAATCACCATTATGCATTGGATTCTAAGTGAGTACCAATAGATTTTCAAGGGTTAAAATGCTTGTCCAGTTTGACTTTCAAGTGATCAAATCTAAATCAAAGTTCATTCGTTCACCAAATCAAGGGCAGATTGATCTCTACTTTCTTTCAGTTATTCCTTTAAGTGTCTTCTCTTGTTGATCTCTACTTTCTTTCAGTTATTCCTTTAAGTGTCTTCTCTTGTTGATAACTATGAGTTTCAACAGGGTCTGCTCTGATTCATGGTTGACCATGGGACTGAAAGATTTGGCAAGATCATAACTTCTTCCACGTCCTGTACTGTTGAGTAAATTGGGTTGGTTCATCTGTCTTTAGAGTGTCTTCTCATCCACCAGATAAGAGGGGCTCTAACAACTCATCCTCAGAAGTATCTTTCCATTAAATTTCATTTACTTATTCTTACAAACCAGGTATTACAAATTTCAAGGAGAAAAGAAAAGGTATAATACTAATATATGCTTATGAATATATATATATGTATGTATGTATGTAGGATTTTTTGCTGATAAATGAAAATAAAGGGAGACTATTATAGATCTATTTCGAGCTTATTTTGCTCTCGTCAGATAGCCATACCCCTTACTGGGATTTGAACCCGGGCCGGCTGCCTTGCAGGGCAGCAACTTAACCATTAGGCCATAGGCTCTGTTCCCAATCAGCTCTTTCACCAGGAAAGGGTTATATATGTTTTTCTGTCATGTTATCCTGGTGTACCCAAATATGGGAGAGAAAGCATCACAGCTTCCATTATAGATAGATAGATAGATAGATAGATAGATAGATAGATAGATAGATAGATAGATAGATAGATAGATAGATAGATAGATAGATAGATAGATATATATATATATATATATATATATATATATATATATATATATATATATATATATATATATATATATATATATATATATATATATATATATATATATATATATATATATATAATGGACAATACCGGTATATTCTAATATATCATTAAAATCTTAAAGTACTAGGTAACATTTCATAACAATTTAGAGTCAAAAGCTAGAACTTTAAAAACTCTACAAGTTTAGAACTCTGGTGAAGTTTAACAATATTTGGTTTGAGGCAAAGAGAGAAAATATAGAAAATATACATTGTATTAAAAGAATATTGTAGATAATTTACATACATTTCACATATAGATGTGATGAAAGGACAGATGCTTAGTGTTGTTCAGAAACTTTGCACTACTGCAACCCCCTATAGCAGGGGTGTCTAACTCGATTTCATCGATGCCCGCATCAGGGTTGTGTTTGACCTCGGGGGGGCCTGGGGGGGCGTGTCCAGCTTAATATCACTCATGTTAGGGGTGCCTGTGGTGGCCTGAGTGTTCTGCTAGTGAAAACAGGCTCCCGAGCTCCATTTTTGGCTGGGACAGCCTCCGACAACCCTCAGCAAGCGAAAACAGAGCTTGGGAGAGCTGTTTTCATTGGCAGATGGTAGCAGGAGGCCGTCCCAGCCAAAAACGGAGATTAGGAGCCCGTTTTCTCTGGCAGAGGCACCAGGGGCTGAACCTTCATTCTTTCCAGGGTGGCCATGTGGGCCGGAACTAAGCACCCCACGGGCTGGATCTAGCCCCTAGGCCTTGAGTTTGACACCCCTGCCCTATAGTAATGCAGAATTTGTGTGCCCCCTATGAAAGAAATTGATGATTTCTTTGGGTTTAGAGTTGGGGAAGTAATAAATACAGGATTTCCTTTTAATAATTGCATTTTAATATGTTTATTACAGGAGTTTTCAAACTTTGAGAGCTTGCACAAGCCAGGTTGAGGAGATAAAACCCAGAATATGTTTCAACAATGTTTATTCTTTGTGAAGCTTGATCAAGTTAAAGAAAAATGTGACTTTCTTCTTGATTGCTCCAATGCCCCAAAAGGTTACAACTTACAATTTGAGAACTCTTATGCTAAATTATATCAATATATAAACTGTTTGTGTGCAAGTGTATGGATATGGGTGTATGTGAGAAATTGCAATTTGGCCTTTCCTTAATATGCAGGATAATTCTGCATTCTGGCACATATCAGCAGAAATGTTTTGCTGCCCTCTGTATCCAACTTTCTTTGATGGAAGTTATTTTCCTCTTCTAAGTTAACTCAGATGCAGAAATTCATCACATAGTTTCTTTAGTTTTGGATTCAGTGTGACAACTAGCTTTCACTTCTCCATCTTTCTGAGTTTTGGTGCCCTAGGCATGAAGAGAAAACTGAGAAATGATGAGTGAAACAAAAAAAACTATATAAAAAAACACTGTTATTATCCAGTAAGTATTAAAATGTGTTGCTGTTGAGCGAGAGATTGGGTCCTACCCTCCTGACATATAAATGCCACCTTCCCCACCCACAGCTCCTTGTATCCAGCTCCTTTCTTTGCCATCTTGTCTCCTTGGTTTTAATCTGATAATGCTTTTATTTCCTGTGTTTATAATGGATGATGTTAACATTTTTCAATGTTTTTATGTTGGGTATGAGATGGGTGGCAAATAAATTGTATGAATGGATGGATGGATGGATGGATGGATGGATGGATGGATGGATGGATGGATGGATGGATGAGTTCAGCTGGGAGCTTAAAATATCCCAGTTTAACATTTTATGTATAACAAAGGTATATGTTCAAGGATGGAGCTTCCAACCAATGGACATATTTGTCTGCATTAGTGCAGTTCCATGCATGGCATTTTTCTTCTCTGTGCACAAAGAATGAAAAATTAAATCTCTCCCTTCACTGTATGCTGAGATCTCCTCTGGGAAGAAAGTGAGAAATTCAAACTGTGAATGTTGCATTGTCTTTTTTATTTAACTGAACCTGTTCTTTCTTTCTTTTTTCAAATATACTTTATTAATTTTCAAACCTTTACAAAATCACAATATATCTTTTAGCAATTCTACATTGTCACGTGTGCATTAATTTCTTGTTAATACACTAATACATTACATAGTTACATATTTACAGTGTTCTATATTTTGTTTAACTTTCCCTTTTTTGTTTTCTATGTTCGGTCCATTGATACCATTTTTCCCATGTGCTATAGTAGTTTGAATATTTTTGTCCTCTTAACTCTATCGTAAGTTTATCCATTTCAGCACAGTCATAATTTTTTTTAATTATTAAGCTTTCTATAGGTGATTTGGGGGTTTTCCAGCATTGTGCATATGCGAGTCTAGCTGCAGTAGTAATGTGTAGGATAAGATACTTGATGTTCTTGTTGTATTGATTTTTGAATATTCCAATAGTAGGAGTTTCGGTGTGAATTCTGTTGTTGTTTTTGCTATTTCTTGTAGCCAGTTGTGGATTTTGGACCAGTATTTTCTCACTTCGGGACATAACCACCACATATGAAAGAAGGTGCCTTGTGCTTTTTTACATTTCCATGAACCTGTTCTTTCAACCTACAAGAAAGTTCTTCAGAAGGAGTTTGATTACTACTGAATATTTCCCCAAGAATTCATGATGGCTGTCGCTCCAGCTTTTTCTTGGATTCTAAAAAGGACAATGATTATGAGCAATGCCACATAATGTAAATGGGATTCAGGGAGATATTATCACTGCAGACATATTCAGTGACACCATAAGAGGCTTTTGAAAACCACAGTCAGCCCACATGGTATCCATATTGTCTTCTAGACAGTTGCAAGTTCATCAATAGGTTAAGCATTTAGATTAAAGACACTTTTTAAATTCCAAATGATGGAGAGTAAAAGAAAAGCAATTAAAAGGGACAATGAATTTGCCCTTCAGAAATTATTCCTCACACTTTCAAAGACAATGCTGCTATTCATACTAGCAATCCTCTATCTCTTCTTGCTTAGCTTTATAAGCTGAACTGGAAGATCTGATTGGGAGGAATCTCTGCACACTGAGATGAAACTGTTTTGAATCCCAGATAATCAGAGGTTCTCAATCCAACGTAGGATTCTACCTCATTCAACTGAAATTCCATTTCGGCTGCTACAGATTCCATAGCAATTGGGTTGCTACAGATTCCATAGCAATGGGATGGCTTTGTCCTGAAGAATTGCCCACAAACCACGAAGTGGGTGGCATATGAATTTAATAAATAAATGAAAATAAAATAGTTTCATGGATTTGTTTGCCTTTTTATTGATCAGCCCCAAAACACTGTGTCAGCAAGTTATTAAGAAAAGACAAGTTTGGATTTAGTGATGCTGGAAACATACTTAGCAAAGAAGTAATGAATAGAATAGAATAGAATAGAATAGAATAGAATAGAATAGAATAGAATAGAATAGAATAGAAGAGAATAGAATAGAAGAGAATAACAGAGTTGGAAGGGAACTTGGAGGTCTTCTAGTCCAACCCCCTGCCTAGGCAGGAAACACTACACCACTTCAGACAAATGGCTCTATCACTGGAGGTTTTTAAGAAGAGATTGAATACACATTTGTCTGAAATAGTATAAGGTTAGGGTTAGGGTAACCTTTTTGTCGTCGTGTGCTGAAAGCCCTGCACTCCCCCCAGCCCCTGCACTCCCCCGTGCATGTCCGTGTGACCCCCCATGCTCCCCCCATGCATGTGTGCATGACCCCCTGTGCTTCCCCTGCACATATGCATGTGACCTCCCGCATGCACCCTGCCCCCCGCGCATGTGTTGGAGAGACCCGAAAATCAGCTGGCCGGTGGGAGGTGCATGCACATGTGCAGTGGAGCTGAGCTGGGGTGACGGCTCGCGTGCTATCAGAGAGGGTGCTGTGCCATAGGTTCGCCATCACGGGTATAGAGACTCCTGCTTGGGCAGGGGGTTGGACTAGAAGACCTTCAAGGTCCTTTCCAACTCTGTTATTCTGTTAAGTCTTTTAGCTAAGTAAAGAATCTATCAGAGCCTCCCTATTAACTATCTTTATTTCTATTGCTATTAGTGATTGATAGGTTTATAGGTGCAGGAAGCAGGTCTGTGCATTCCAACACAGAGTCCCTCTTATGTAAACAGGCCTGTCCTCCCCATAGCAGTTACATACAACATGCAGCATATTTATGTGCACAATATGGCTCAACATTCTGCAGAAGTGAATTAAATATTTGCACATATGCAGGACGTTTGTCACTTTTGCAGCACTGTGTACAAATATATCCAAACTTTCTGCACTAATGAAAAAGAGTTACATAAATTGTTCCAGACTACATACAGTAGTCTTACTGAGAACTTGTATATTGTATATACGGCGCTGAATTCTTGTAGGGGAAAAAAAGTGCAACAGCACCTATGGTATAGACTGCTTTCTTTTGGCTGGCCGTTCTTTGGCTCCGACTCATTAAAAGCTGACCTGGGACAATTTTACAGGAAGGTGTTACCTCATAACTCTGAAGTCTGCTTCATAAAATGCATGATAGGCATGTCTTCTTGTCAACGATTTCCTTCAAAATTCAATATTGCCTGGCTGCTTTTATGATGAGTTCCTTTGAGCTCCATGAATTATTAAGAACAGGTTCCGATGTTGTAGTGCTTCATTTATTTATTTATTTTTACATGTAAGAGTGGTTTCAGAATCCAGCTGAGGGACAGATTTTGCCTGCTTTTGTACAGGCTGGGTTGGAACACCCATGCCTCCTTGGGTGCCCAGAAGGTATGAAATGTAGTTAAGAGGAGACATGGAAACAGAGAGAGAGAGCGGAAAAAAAATCTATTAACTCAGCATGATCTGGGCCAGCAAATGTTAAATGTTTAAAAGAAAAGATGCTAAGAAGTCATGCACTGCACTCTGAGCTGCACTGGGAACAAGGGATTTTTAAGGGAAGAAAATTGGTAGTGTTATTCAAACACACACACAAAATCACAGCTATTTCCCACAGTGCTACCAAGTTCTTAGAACAATGTGAGCAAGAAAATAATGTCCTTAACCGCATCACTTCACTGATGCATATCAGTGTATGCAGATTATTTGTTTCTTAATTGTATCATTATACTTTGATACCAATCTTTGCCTTGAAGGGGGAGAGAGAGAGAGAGAGAGAGAGAGAGAGAGAGAGAGAGAGAGAGAGAGAGAGAGAGAGAGAGAGAGAACAGTCTCCTTCAAAATACTTAGCAGCACTGGTTGGCCTTGACTGACCTTGAAAAAGCTTAGCTGGCTCAGATCTTATTAGTGTTTGAATGTAAAGCCATCAAGAAACCCCAAGGCAATAGACTAGAATGGGTTGTTTTTAAAAAAACACAGAAAAAAATGAATGGCAAAATATGTCCACACTTCTGTTTATAGCAGAACTGCATCAGTTCATGAGGTCACCAGGATTTGAGATACAATTTAGGAAAACAACAAGAAAACGATTCCCTGTAAAACCAGAGAGTAAAAACGATCAAAGTACAGCAATGAAGTTAAGCAATGTCAAACAACAACAACAACAACAACAACAAAAAAAAAAAATCCAACAGCACTGATCAAAGTCCAGATTGCCGCCATGTTTATGATGTATCATCACAGTAGTACTTTGTCATTTAATTGTTTGGCTTGTTTGTTTTATACAAGAGGCAGTTGGGTAGCTCCGTAAAGTGAATGAAATAAAATAAAAGTTGCAAACTAGGTGTTCTGTGAATACATCTCCTTGGATTAAGAGCACAATATTATACCATACAGATACTAGGATATCTAGGTGTGTCCCCTATTGTACTGCAATTACAAAGCTCCAATTACTGCCAGTGTACTGCACTATACTGCAAAGAAATAGCTTGCAAAGTAGACCCTACCCATGTGAGTGAATTTATCTATTTATTTGTTAGTTTATCTATTTATTTACTTCATCTTCAGGCTTCCTGGCTCTCAAAAAATTCTGGGTGGCTTACAATGGAAACCCAAGCTATAAATATAAAACCAACCAGATCAGAAGCTTAGAAAGGATAGAACAATTAATCAGTGGAACAACTTTCCTCCAGAAGTTGTAAATACTCCAACACTGGAAGTTTTTAAGAAGAGATTGGATAATCACTTGTCTGAAATGGTATAGGTTTTCCTGCCTAATAGCAATAGCAATAGCACTTAGACTTATATACCGCTTCATAGTGCTTTAAGCCCTCTCTAAGCGGTTTACAGAGTTCAGCATATTGCCCCCAACAATCTGGGTCCTCATTTTACCCACCTCAGAAGGATGGAAGGCTGAGTCAACCTTGAGCCGGTGAGATTTGAACAGCTGAACTGCTGAACTAGCAGTCACTGAAGTAGTTGCAGTGCTGCTTTTAACCACTGCGCCACCTCGGCTCTAAGCAGGGGGTTGGACTAGAAGACCTCCAAGGTCCCTTCCAACTCTGTTATTCTATTCTAGAAATCTGAACTAACCTCCAAACAGATGCAGAACCGCAGAGCAAAACAGGGAAAGATCCATCAAGACTGTTAGTTCCTTCATTACATTTATTCTCTGGCGCTTCTAAAATTTAGCAATGGATCAAAGGCAAGAAGTACTTATCAGTGTTTGCTCAAAGAGAAAATGCATAGGAAAAAGTGCACGCACACGGTACACAGGATGACACTTTGGGAAGGAGAACAAATTAATTTGTTCATTTAAACTGAAAGAAAAATATGTGCCTTTAACTTCAGTCTGTATATCAAGCCCTAGACACCCCACTTATCTTGACAAAAATGATTTACCAAATGACAGGTGATGGAATGAAAACAAAGAGAGGTGGGGGGGAGGGCAAGTTACTTTTGGTATAAGGCCTGTGGTTGCTTGAAATGGACAGTCTCTGAAATCAAATTGAAGAGAAAGTCCTGGAGCATTCAATGCTATGGGAAGATTTATTTTGGCAGTAGAACCACATTTAATAATAAGAGGTATTGTTACTGTTTGAGCCTTAGAAATGAATTCCAAACCAATTCTGAAGTACCGCTGAAGGCACATCTATGCATTTAAAGAGGAAAGCGGTCTTATTTTTCATTAAGCTTTTTCTAAAGTTATAGTCTTGCTGAACTTCCTAACCTAAGAAGGTGATTAATGGACTGTGAAGAGACACAAACTTGGATGCTAAAGCGTATTTAGGTGTTTGTACACATATGTACCATTCTTTACGTTATCTAGTTTAAGAAATACATTGAATACTCTCATATTAAGCAGCTTAGTAATGAAATGTCCATACAATGCTGGCTGGCGGGGCCTAGGGGGAGGGCCTTCTCTGTGGTGGGCCCCTGCTCTCTGGAACCAACTTCCCCCAGAGATCCGAATTATCCCTACCCTGCTGGCCTTCCGAAAAGCCGTCAAGACATGGCTCTTCCTGCAGGCAGGGGGTTGAGACTAGTTCCATCTGAGCTCTCCCCCTGTATGTATGTTGCTGAACATCTTTTTAATTTTTTTTAATATTTTAAAAATTGTTTTAATCGTTGTTTATTGTTTTAGTGTTCTTGCACAATGTTGTACGCCGCCCTGAGTCCCTCGGGAGTAGGGCGGCATAGAAGAACCTAACAAATAAATAAATAAATGAATGAATGAATGAATGAATGAATGAATGAATGAATGAATGAATGAATGAATGAATGAACAAACAAACAAACAAATAAATAAAAAAATAAAAAGTAAATAAATAAATAAATAAATAATAACTTCATAACCTGGAAAAGTGTTCAACTTGACAGGAGTTTTGGGTGAAGGAAGAATCTGCTTCTTACCCTTTTGGGAGAATAGAGGGTAAGGTGTTGAAGAAGCCATATAGAGCTTATTGCTTGATCACTCAAGGAGTCTAATGTCTATTGGTTTGAAATGCAGAAAGAAAAGGCCTAAGATTAAAACCTTGGTTCGTGATCAAAACTTAATATATACCTTAATCTTCTCCCCCCCCACCACATACACTCCCTCTCCCATTTCCTACCTCTCTCTCATACTACTACATACTACAATGTAGTAAGGTTCTACATTTAGGCAAGAAAAACAAAATGCACAGGTACAGTATATGTGGTACCTTGCTCAACAGTAATAACTGTGAGAGGGATCTTGGAGTCCTAGTGGACAACCATTTAAATATGAGCCAGCAGTGTGCAGCAGCTGCCAAAAAAGCCAACACAGTTCTAGGGTGCATTAACAGAGGGATAGAATCAAGATCACGTGAAGTGTTAATACCACTTTATAATGTCTTGGTAAGGCCACACTTGGAATACTGCATTCAGTTTTGGTTGCCATGATGTAAAAAGGATGTTGAGACTCTAGAGTTGAGACTCTAGAAAGAGTGCAGAGAAGAGCAACAAAGATGATTAGGGAACTGGAGGCTAAAACATAATGAAGAACGGTTGCAGGAACTGGGTATGTCTAGTTTAATGAAAAGAAGGACCAGGGGTGACATGATAGCAGTGTTCCAATATCTCAGGGGTTGTCACAAAGAAGAGGGAGTCAAACTATTCTCCAAGGTACCTGGGGGTAGAACAAGAAGCAATGGGTGGAAACTAAACAAGGAGAGAAGCAACTTAGAACTAAGGAGAAATTTCCTGACAGTTAGAACAATTAATCAGTGGAACATCTTGTCTCCAGAACTTGTGAATGCTCCAACACTAGACGTTTTTAAGAAGATGTTGGATAACCATCTGTCTGAACTAGGGTTTCCTGCGTAAGCAGGGGGTTGGACTAGAAGACCTCCAAGGTCCCTCCTAACTCTGTTGTTGCTGTTGTTGTTGTTGTTGTTGTTGTTGTTGTTGTTATTATTATTATTATTATTATTATTATTATTATTATTATTATTATTATTATTATTATTATTATTATTATTATTATTATTATTATTATCCTTACCCTCCAGGGTTTGTTTGTTTTTTGGTGCGTTTGGCAACTGCATGGACCAATCCTTGTGATTTTCTTGGGAGGTTTTTGGAAGTAGTTTGCCATTGCTACTGTAAGTTGGGTGGCATATTCATTAAATAAATTGTCATTGTCTTTTTCTTTAGAGAATGACTAGCTTTAAGGTCTTGCCTCTCCAATCTTCCCAAGAAAGCAGGACTCTTGAAACTGCAGTTGTTCCAAAATGAGCTTTTATTGAAAGGTTTGTGATAACAAGAGATCTAGGCAAGAACTGAAGCTTCTCACTTAAAACCAACTATTTAAAGCAATGCTAACCAAACCCCTCCCACACTACATCATTGCAGGGAAACAAAGACAGAAACTTCATATAGAGACTAGCACAGTAATGCAGGAAACAGAAACAGAAACTTCATATACAGATCACTCCATTCCTCCCCCCCTTCTTCCCACCAAAATGCCAGTGTCCCTGTAGAAATATCTGGGACCTGACACTAGCTCAGTTAGTTTCATACCTAAAGGCTTCAAGAGTTGTTAACCTAATCTTCTCCGGTAATATCACACTACTAACCAGAGCATACAAAACATTCGCCAGACCAATCCTCGAATACAACTCATCTGTCTGGAACCCACACCGCATATCGGACATAAATACATTAGAAAGTGTCCAGAGATACTTTACAAGAAGAGTCCTCCACTCCTCTACTCGCAACAGAATACCTTACGCAACCAGACTTGAAATCCTGGGCTTAGAAAGCTTAGAACTACGTCGCCTTCGGCACGACCTAAGCATAACTCATAAAATTATCTGCTACAACGTCCTTCCTATCAATGACTACTTCAGCTTCAACCACAACAATACACAAGCACATAACAGATACAAACTCAAAGTGAACCGCTCCAAACTTGACTGTAGAAAATATGACTTTAGCAACAGAGTGGTAAATGCCTGGAACTCACTACCTGACTCTGTGGTTTTGTCACCAAAGCCCCAAAACTTTACCCTTAGACTGTCTACTGTCGACATCACCCGATTCCTAAGAGGTCAGTAAGGGGCGTGCATAAGCGCACCAGCGTGCCTACCGTCCCTGTCCTAATGTTCCCTCTTTCAGTACCAATCTTATGTATATAAACAATGTTTTATCTATGTATATTACCAACATGTACTTGACAAATAAAATAAAATAAAAATAAATAAATACCTAAGGTGGGACTAGAATTCTCAGTCTCCAGGTTTCTAGCCTAGTGCCATAACCGCTGTATCAAATTGGCTCTCACTCATAAAACTGTAAGCAACACATGAAAAAAGAAAAATATATACAGTAAAAAATATCAGCTCGTCCGATACAAACATCCTTTCAACCATCAAATAGGATCACCCAGGCTTAGCCAACATCAGTTTTCAAAGACCCCATAGAATAACTCTATCCTGACAGTTTTTTGAAACATTCTAACTCTGTAAACAGGAAGCATATTCTATACAGTAAGGAAAACAAATGAAAAATACCTAAGATATCTTTGGGAACAGAGGTTGTTTCTATATTTCTCCACACATCAGTTCAATGGCACCCCTGTGATGGGCTTTGAGTCCCAATGTTCCCATTCTAACTAAATAACAGTAACTATAGTTACTACAGGTATATTGAATTCTACTGTATAGTGCAATATTAAGGCAATATCGGTTTTCAATTCAATTGGATAGAATGTGAAAGATGTGTGTTTGTGTTTTATTTTTATAATTATAATGTACACTGAAGATGGCATTTAATTTCATCGTACGAAGTGCAATGACAATAAACTAAACTAAACTAAACTAAATCTACCTACCTATAGGACTTGGCTTGGAAACAACAAAGTCCTTCCTCTGCATATCTTTAAGATGAACAGGCAGATGGGTCAAGCATTGCTCAATTTGCCCTGCTCAATGCAGGATGGAAATTCTCCTGCTCTACATAAAATAGAGAAATGGAAAAGAAGTTCTCCCAGCAATTATTTTTAAATTCATGATCTAGCACCGAAGATTGTAGTAAGCTGATCTAAAGTTTATTTTTATTATTTTTTTATTTATTTTATTTATTTGTCAAACCTTATTTCCAGGTTGAATATCTCTTTGGTCAGTTTCCATCCATTATTCCTTGTCTGGCCTTCTGGTGCTTTGGAAAACAACCTAATCCCCTCCTCTCTGTGGCAGCCCCTCAAGTATTGGAACACTGTTATCATGTCACCCCTGGTCCTTCTCTTCACCAGACTGGCCAAGCTCAGTTCCTGCAACCGCTCTTCGTATGTTTTAGTTTCCAGTCCCCTTATCATCTTTGTTGCTCTCCTCTGCACTTTCTGTAGAGCTTCAATGTCTTTTTTTATAGTGTGGTGACCAGAACTGGATGCAGTACTCTAGTTGTGGTCTAACTAAGGCTTTAGACTCAGGATTAACCATTATGCATTAATGGTTAATGCATAATAATGCATTAACCATTCTCAGGATGGAGAATGGTTGTCTCAAGGAGAAATATAAGTAGAAAACTGGTGGTTGTAGCAATGTCATGGGGAAGGTACTCCCAGAACATGGAAGTCAAATGAAGCATAACCCTAACAAATAATATGATACAATGGGCATTAATTCCAAAACTAAAAAGGTAATTTATCTCCACCTTCATCTTTTGAATTCCATCCATGAAGACTGAATTGATAGCTCATGAAGTTACAATATTTTATTTGTAGCTTCTAAGACAGTATAGCTTACTATACTAATAATAGCTTACTATACACCACTAAGCAGTGGTGAAATCCATTTTTTTTTACTACTGGTTCTGTGGGTGTGGCTTGGTGGGCATGGTGTGGCTTGGTGGGCATGGCAGGGGAAGGATACTGCAAAATCCCCATTCCCTCCCCACTCCAGGGGGAAGGATATTGTACGCCGCCCTGAGTCCTTCGGGAGTTGGGCAGCATATAAGAACACCATAATAAATAAATAAATAAATAAATAAATAAATAAATAAATAAATAAATAAATAAATAAATAAATAAATAAATAAATAAATAAATAAATAAATAAATAAATAAATAAATAAATAAATAAATAAATAAATAAAATCTCCATTCCCACCCCACTCGGGGGCCAGCCAGAGGTGGTATTTGCCAGTTCTCCGAACAACTCAAAGTTTCCACTACCGGTTCTCTGAACTACTCAAAATTTCCACTACCAGTTCTCCAAACCTGTCAGAACCTGCTGGATTTCACCGCTGGATTAAAGGTTCCTGTGCTGAATTAGACACCCACACAGAAATGCACCTGCTTAAAAAAGAGGTGCATTTAGGTGGTGCTTAAGAGGTGCTTAAAAAAGCAAATTTAATAAGTAATAGAACTTGAATAATGCTGTTCTAGAGACAGTTATATTTCTTGCTACTATCCATCCATCCATCCATCCATCCATCCATAATATTGAAGCTTTCCCAACTTCAACTTTTGATTTATCTTATTATGCAATCAAAATGCCTTCTCATTTATTGCTTTATATTTTGGGTGAAATTTCAGTAATCTTTTTTTCCCTTTCTTGAGACTAACTGGAAAGTCCAGCTGTGTGTGTGTGTGTGTGGATTATGTCTGTGTAATTGCCAATATATAAATGCTTGAATATTAACTCTCTTTGTATTTAGCATCAGAATTCCAGCTTGCCCATAGAATATGAATAACATTATTATCAAATGCATGGTGATTTTCTAATCCCAGATGCTTATTGTTAAACTGACAGGCCCATTTCATGGCAGTTTACTTTTTGCTCACATTAGAAATGGATCTAATTTTTGTGCTTTCACCTGGAACTTGGCTAACATTATAGAAAAGTGGAATCTTAAAGTCATACTTTCCCTGCCTGTGCAAGATGATTTAAATTAGAAGCTTAACCTCAAGACTCTGGAAAGGATCATCTTCTCTGTTTAGGGAAACTACAATAAAGGAATTAACTCTCTTCAGTTGAAATAGGATCACAAAGTTTACTTTATTTTATTTATTAAATTTATATGAATGGTCATCTCATTTGCATGTGATTTTGAGCCACATGCATAGTTAAACACAAATAAAACCATCGTCTTCTACCATTAAAAACAACTGAACAATTAAAAGCCACATTTTAAAAGTACATTAATAAAAAGATAGATTAGAGTACACTCTAACTAGGTAGAATAGAACCATTTAATGGGCTCCATATTTCCTTAGGATCTCCAAGCCCAACAGCACATCCAAGTTTTGAGAGCCTTCTGGATGGCTGGAAATGTTGGGGCCAATCTCACTTCAGGGGGTTGCTACCACAGTAGAAAAGGGTCTCTTTCCTGCCAAAAGAAGCTCCTTGGCTGATGGGACTCACCACATGCTATTTCTTCCATTGGGATGTCATTGAGATGATCAAGCTTCTTCTATTGTTGGTTTGAAGTAACTTAGATGATCAAATCTAACTTCTTGTTCCATTCAGGAATCTTAATAACTCCCATTCAATACCAATTACCAATCAGATAATCGCTGGAACATATCCAGTGAGTCTTACTGCTGATCCAATCTTTTAGAACTTTCTTCCTAATATTTAACGTAGAACTACTGCATAGAGATTGCTGGCTAGAGCAATGCAGTATAATATACAGTAGATAGCTCAAATAGCAGATGCTGGGAGGAAAGATGACCGAAACCTGCAAGATATAACCCCAAGGTTAGGTTGCTATCTATCAGTCATGATAGAAAACTCATGCTCTATTTAAAGGATTGAAGTTTGATTGATCTTCTATATTTAGCATGTTGAAAATGATCATCTACTTTAAACCATGGGTAATTGTCTAACTTTTATTCTGTTGTTTTGTTCTAAACAGAAAGTTCTAAGATACTATATCAGTGATGGTGAACCTTTTTTCCCTCAGGTGCCGAAATTGTGCGCACGTGCGCTATCGTACATGCGTGCATGCCCACACCCATAATTCAAAGCCCACTTGGCCCACCCCTGCGCATGCATGCGCGACCCCCCCACTCCCCCGTTTTCCGACTTCCAGTGGGCCCGGTAGGCCCGTTTTTTGCCCTCCCCAGGCTCCAGAGGCTTTCTTGGAGCTTGGGGAGGGCGAAAACGCTCTCCCTGCCACCCCAGACGCACTCCAGAGCCCAAAATTGCCCTCCCAGAGCCTCCGCGCGAGCCAAAAATCAGCTGGTGGGCACGCACATGCACACTGGGGCTGAGCTAGGGCAACGGCTCGCGTGCCGGCAGATATGGCTCTGCGTGCCACCTGTGGCACCCGTGCCATAGGTTCGCCATCACTGAACTATATTATACTGAATCAAACCTGTTAGACCAGTACTGCTTATTATGACAACAATGGGGTTTTTTTTTTTCAAAAATGGGGGCATGTATTTCTAATTGGCTTTTCCGCTGATTTACAGCTCCTTCTATTGAAGGATTTTTCTCTTACTTAAACTTTTTAAAACTTTTGTTGTAATATCCTCTGACATTTTGCCTAAGCAAGAAACTTCTAAATTACCTCAAATTGGGATTTACTGATAACCTTAAAGAGGTCTGGAAATTATCCTCATCTGAATTTCTTTTTGAACTTTAAAATTACTGGATCTTGTTTCTGACTCGGAAGTGATGTATTAGAAATATCTATTGTTTATTTATTTCCAAGTTTTGCAGAAAACATCATTCATACAATAGATATAAAGTTTCCTTTCCTTTTGCTTGTTTTTGTCTTTTCTTCAAAGCCACTAAATTACAGATATAAAAGAAGCATTGTTAAAATAATAGTTGTAATTTGCATATTGTGCATATTGACATATGAAGCTCCCCCATCCAAGGAATTTATAGGCTTGACTCTGTCTGTCTGTCTGTCTGTCTGTCTGTCTGTCTGTCTGTCTGTCTGTCTGTGTCTGTGTCTGTGTCTGTCTGTCTCTCTGTCTCTGTCTCTCTCTCTCTCTCTCTCTCTCTCTCTCTCTCTCTCTCTCTCTCTCTCTCTCTCTCTCTCTCATTTATCTAACTATTTCACAGACATGTACATATATACATGCATACATAAAGAACTTGAAACAATAATAATACAAAATAATATAAAACTTGAACTAGTCTTTTTATTACTGAGACTAAATGCTCAATAGATGATTTCTGTGGAATCACCTCAATATTACCATCTGATCTGGCCTTTTGTGGCCTATGTCATAACAATTGACAAATTATTAATTTAGCAAAAGAAATATTTATGGTGCAAGTAAACATAGTACTGTTTGCAATATTCCTATTACAAAACCATTTATCTATCTATCTATCTATCTATCTATCTATCTATCTATCTATCTATCTATCTATTATTTATTTATTTATTTATTTATTTATTTATTTATTTATTTATTTATTTATTTATTTATAGATTTATATACCGCCTCACAGTGCAAGCACTCTCTAAGCGGTTTACACCAGTAAGCAATGTATATTTATATTGCCCCCAACAATCTGGGTCCTCATTTTACCTACCTCGGAAGGATGGAAGGCTGAGTCAACCCTGAGCTGGTGACATTTGAACCACTGACCTGCGGATCACAGTCAGCTAAAGTGGCCTGCAGTACTGCCTCTAACTGCTGCACCACCTCGGCTCTTTAAGGCATTTGTTTTCTTAGTTCCCCTAAAGTTTTAAACAAAAGAACAAGAGAATGCAATAAAATAGGGTGATTTATCAAATACATATCTCAAACAGAATGGAATTCTCATCCATTTGCAGCAGTCAATTTTAATAGATATGGATTCCCAGTATAAAGAGGATGATGGTGTACTGGCTTGCCATGTGGCTGTTGAAGATAAGGAGGCTATCCAAAGAAAGTAAGGGCAAACTAAATTTAACACCACAAACAGGACTGAGTAGATAGAGATTCAAACCAGACTAAAAACTCAAAGCCTGCAATAAATTGAAGAAATCTATCCATTTCACAGAGCCCAGTATCTGAATGTTAGAACTTCTCATCCTTATATTTCATACCAAGAAATAGCTGAGGTATTCGAAAGTACTGCTGGAAAGGGCTGGACTGAAAGACATCACTGAAGAATTGATCATAGTGCCACAAGAACAGTCACTAAGCACCAGATCAATGGTGGACGTCACATATTGTAACAACCGGTTCACCCAGAACCGAAAATGTGAGTGTGCATGCGTGCATGCTAACTTTGTACATATGCGCACCATCCATGCATGTGTGTGGCATCGAAAAAAATGGTGATTATATAGGATGGGATATCGCCAGGGCGGGTGAACTGGCCCAGCCACTGGTTGGAACTACCGGTTCACCTGAACCGGTCTGAATCGGCAGCAGGCCATATCTGCACCAGATCCTAAAAAACAAAGTTATACCACCCTGGACAGAACTTAAGGTGCAGACTATACAGAGAGGCCTCAGAGACAGTCCAACCTCTCATAGCCAGAAGGTTTAAGATGCAGGCAGGAACAGCATACAATGGATGGCAAAACCAAATAGCTGGCATTGTGTATGGGAACATCTGCCCAGAATGTGGGCTAGACTTTCCAAGTCCAGATAGGAGATTTCATAGAAGGTCATGGAGAATAAGAAAGCTAAAATTCTGTGGGACTTTCAGATCCACATAGACCAGCCACTCATCCAGACATTGTGGTAGTTGACAAGCATAGTGATAGATATAGCAGAGCCAAGTAATAGCAAAACAGGAAGGAGTATGAGAAGCTGGAGAATTACAATGGTCTAAAGAAGGTACTAGGAGAGGGGTGGATGCGGCCCACGGGGTGCTTAAATCTGGCCCAAGGGGCTGGGCTGGATGCGGCCCACGGGGTGCTTAAATCTGGCCCAAGGGGCTGGGCTGGAAATAGCAAAGGACCTCCTGCAGCACTCTGCTGGCCAAAATGGGGCACAGGGTGGGCATGCCCTGTTTTGGCTGGCAAAGTGCTGCATGAGGTCATCCAGGCTGAAAACAGGGTGCAGGGTGACCACACATGGTCCTCCCCGCACCCCGTTTTGGCTGGCAAAGTGCTGCAGTAGGCATCTGCTCTGTCTTCACCCCCTGCCCCGCCTGGCCTGCGGAGGAGAACTACAATGCTGAGCCGGCCCTCGAAGAAATCCAGTTTGACACACCTGTACTAGGAGAATGTGGAAAGTAAACCCCAAAGTGGTCTCAGTACAGGTAGGAGAACAACATAGCTCTCTGTCCAGAAGAGTGAAATGCTAAGAACAGCTAAGACATGGCATAGAACCCTCAAATTCCAAGGCCGGTGATAGATGACTCCAGGTGGAAGAAGACACATACCACCCTGTATGAGAGAAGTGCACCAAGATCTCAAGGTCACAAGATGGTGGAAGTTTACTTAAAAATAGGAGAAGGCTTCACATTCCAAATTGGTATTAATTATTACAGAACACATGCCAGAGGAAAATATTTTTTTAAAAAATTTAAAAATTAAAGCTGCAAGCTGAATTCTCAATTTTCAGAAATTGTATAGAGAAGTAAAGATAATAAGAGCCACACAAGGGGGGGGGGGGGAGAGATCAAAATCACAATGCAGTTGTCTGGCTAGATGTATTTACCTCATTCTTAGAGATAAATGGAATCTTGAAACAAAATTATTGTCACACAGTGATTTATATTGCCTGTTATATGTATATGCAGGGAGAAGCATCCCTATCTAATATAATGGTTTATTCCTGAGCACGTGATTGATATGTTCTTGTACGCATGTGTACATTCCATTCTCTCCTTCTGTTCCTGGCTTCCATTGAAGCAAGACCTATTTTTATATTAGAGATGTAGAATAATGAGGATTTATTGTTTTGTACCGAAATAAATATTTTTACTTAGACTTTTAAACTGCGGTTTCTTTTCTAATGTCTGATGTTTAGGAAAAGATCTATTTCTCCTTTGTGAGATAAATTATCGCCTCTGACAATTATCTTCTTATATTCCTGAACTTTTTCAGCTTCTTGAGTACTCCATATTTTAATCAAAAGTTCAAGAGAAGGTTGGTTACTTCTTCTTTTTTTTGTCTTTCTATTTATTTTATTTCAAATTGACCTTTAATTCTTTGAAAACACTGCAAAAAACAGAAGAATGGGTCAAAAGCAAAAAAAAAATACATTTTGATTTGCAATTGATCTGGTCCCACTCGGTGACACTCGGTTTACTATTATTTTTTTTTCAAAAAAGCATTAATCATATTTCTATAGTTTCCCCAATAATAGGCAATAAAGACCTACCATAACAAATATTTAGAGGGATGACACACAGACCCATTGCCATGAAAGTGACCAAAAATTGTTACATTGCTGTTAAGGTTAATATTTATCAGAATTGAAGATGCTGATATATTTCTTCTTGTTTTTAATTTGGGAATTTTACTATGTGTCGGGCACAAAGAATCAGAATTATACATTAAATTCCAGCTAAGCTGACTTATTGATCACACCTGTAGACAAGAATCTATCAAGTAAATAGGTCAGCATTAAATTGGAGCTAGATAATAATTAATTAAATTGAAGGATGGCTGGACTTGAGTCGCTTGTAAGAATATAAGGACTCTAGGCTGATTACTCTCTTGACTCCATCCCCAGATTCTGCCTCTTTTTTCTCCTACACTACATTTAAAATTACTATTAAAAATGCAAAGGGTAGTTTAAGAGCCGAGGTGGCACAGCGGTTAGAGGCAGAACTGCAGGCCACTTTAGCTGTGATCTGCAGGTCAGCAGTTCAAATCTCACCGGCTCAAGGTTGACTCAGCCTTCCATCCTTCCGAGGTAGGTAAAATGAGGACCCAGATTGTTGGGGGCAATATAAATACACATTGCTTACTGGTGTAAACAGCTTAGAGAGTGCTTGCACTGTGAGGCGGTATATAAATCTCACAAATAAATAAATAGTATCTGAGAAGCTGTGTTTCTGCAAAGGCAGCTGGTGCTCCATTAAAACTTTCACACCGGAAAAAGGAATAGCATAAACAAAGGGGTGGAGAGGCAAAAAACAGAAGCACAATTTTGTAAAAAGCAAAAGTAATTTACTCGAACCTCAGCTATAAATCTGCTAGGCAATAATGACCATCTCTTGACACTACTGTTGACATTGATCAAGTGCACTGCCCAAAATTTCCACCCCCACCAACCTTGAAGCATTTCCTGATGGAGTCTGCTAGCATTTATATAGGGATGTCAGAGACAAAAGTCTAAGAATGAATGGTACTTACTTGAGCTGCAGAATCATTTATTGAAATAACAATGATTGCCCTTTTCTGGATCATCTTTGTTTAAAAAAAATTCATATCAACAAAGCCAGCAATCAGCCTAAGCAAAACAAATAACCAGCCATGTGCTCAGTGGGATTCAGTTAATAAAACTTCATTTTTAACTCGCCCATGGGTACAGCAGCAACTGATATTGATCACTTGCTGTTTGGAGATTATCAGGCAAGGGGAGAAATAAAACAAAAGGCTGACATCACATTCAACAAGATTTCACTGAAGCAACCCTTTTAATAGTTACTTTTTAAAAAAATCTGGGTTTCAGAATTGGTTGAAAGGGCTTTAGTTCAATCTAAATTCATTAGGTCATAGACCTCAATGATAGAGATACTGTCAAGGTTCGAAGTAACACATCCCCAACAAAGAGAACTCCGAGGCAGGCATATTCCTCAAAGGATATTTTATTGGGACATATCATATTGGCACAGTCTTGGTGGAAAACCAGCTCTACTTTCCCACTGGTTTTACACCCAATTAAAAGTAAAAGTAAGAAACTTCCCCCCCAGAGTCATCGGTCACATGATCCAATCAGCACACAGTGTAATCATTGATTGTCTTCAGTCTCCACCTTCCAAACAATAGCAATAGCAATAGCAATAGCACTTAGACTTATATACCGCTTCATAGTGCTTTACAGCCCTCTCTACGTGGTTTACAGAGTTCAGCATATTGCCCCCAACAATCTGGGTCCTCATTTTACCCACCTCGGAAGGATGGAAGGCTGAGTCAACCTTGAGCCTGGTGAGATTTGAACAGCTGAACTGCTGAACTGCAGTGCTGCATTTTAACCACTGTGCCACCTCGGCTCAAACACTTGTGGCAACGTCCTTGGTTCCCAGGGGGAAAATTTATTTTGGCTACAGCACCCCAGTTATCTCTACACCCCCTCCCTGCCCCTAAACTCCAGGCTGCGTCAAGCCTGAAGCCATGTGAAGAAAATCCCTATAGAAAAAGCTACAACAAAAAAAATGGCCATATCCAGGCCAGATACGTCTTGACTTTAGAAGATCCCGGGCTCAATCCCTAGCATGAAACTTCAAGGAAAAGTGGGAAAATCTCTGCCCAGAAACCCATGTCTTATTGAGGAGAAGGCAGTTCCAAAATTGTGTTGGAAAACTAAAAAAAAAAAAGATTTGATAGCAAACCACTGCCAAAATCCAAAACTCAAGCTACAAGTATTTTCTATTATTTTTTTTTTAAAAAAAGATTTATCTAATTCTTCATTCTTTATCCTCAGAGCTAACTTCACAAAGTGGCTTCTTGGGTTAATGACATCTTATTATGTCCATTTATTTTATTAAATAAACTGATACAATCAACACAAATTATATCTACATGATTTATGGCACATCATTCTGAATGAAGTCTGCACTATGGGTCAGGCAGATAATACCTCTTCTCTCACACACATATTTTTTTGGGGGAAGAGGGGAGACAGATTGACATGGTTCATCACTTCTTGCAGTAGACATAATTGAGAGTACTATAATTTTATGATCTCTTTTTGATTATTATTACTTGCTTAACACTGTGAATATAATTCAATGTTTATCTTTTTGAATGCTCTGGCAGGTGAGATTTTCAGAACCCTCTATTATGGGTTAGAGATTGCTGTGGGACATCATCATTGTGTCTACACAGCATATCTAAATTTATTTATTTATTTTATTTATTTAGATGCTCTTCTATGCCGCCCTACTCCCTGAGGACTCAGGGCAGCGTACAACATTTTAAAGAACAACTAAACATTAAAATTATTAAAAACAATTTTAAAAAGTATCAAAAACAACATACAGTAACATGCATACATGGGGGAAAGTAGTCTCAAAGTCACCCCGCCTGCAGGAAGAGCCATGTCTTAATGACTTTTCGGAAGGCCAGCAAGGTGGGGATAACTCTGATCTCTGGGGGTACTTTGTTCCAGAGAGCAGGAGCCCCTATAGAGAAGGCCCTCCTCCTAGGCCCCTCCAGCCGGCATTGTTTGGCTGACGGGATCCGGAGGAGGCCCGCTCTGTGGGACCTAACCGGTCGAAGGGAAGTGTGAGGCAGAATGCGGTCCCGGAGGTAACCTGGACCTAAGCCATGTAGGGCTTTAAAGATGATGATCAATACCTTGAATTGTACCCGGAGACCAATAGGCAACCAATGTAACTGGCAGAGTAAAGGTGTTACGTGGGTTTATCTTGAAACACCCACCACAGCACGCGCAGCCGTATTGAATGAACCCATTTTTCTGGTTTGATACAAAATACTGATACAAAATAGAGAATGGACACAAAATACTAATCCATAAACTAATCAGAAGATTGCAATCATGCTGTATGCTAAGCTATAAAAGAATAGGTAATGGTTAATACTAATCATATGTTATGCAAATATACCTGCTCAATCTTTATCTAGCTTTGTTCAATAAATATGAATACAAATGATCTGTCTTCAGTTCTGAGGCTCCTGTTCTCATTTGTTGTTGTTGTTGTTGTTGTTGTTGTTGTTGTTGTTGTTGCTGCTGCTGCTGCTGCTGCTGTTGCTGTTGCTGTTGCTGTTGTTCTTGTTCCTGCACAGAACAGACCTGTGCATTCGATTCCTAAGCCCATTACTAACTCTTGCTAACTGGACTTCCCTTTTTGTGGAATTGCTTTCCTGAGTCAAGCTTTTACCTTATATTTAGGTTACACTTCCATTCCAGTTCCTATGAAATCTGCATGTTGTAAAATATGTTGACTAGGCCCTGCTTGTGTTGAAACTGGATATCAGCTGCATTAAACAAACGCACGAGGAACCACCCAAAGTGGTAATGGTATTAAGAAATGGAATAATGTATCTTTTTAATTCTAAGGGCTGGGATGACATGATAGCAGTGTTCCAACATTAAAGGGGCTGCTACAAAGAAGAGTCAATCAGAGGTGGGTTTCACCAGGTTCTGACCAGTTCTGGAGAACCAGTAGCGGAAATCTTGAGTAGTTCAGAGAGCTGGTAGCAGACATTTTGAGTAGTTCGGAGAACTGGTAAATACTACCTCTGACTGCCCCCCCCCCCATCTATTATCTGCCTCCCGAGTCCCAGCTGATCAGAAAGAAATGGGATTTTGCAGTAGCCTTCCCCTGGATTGGGGAGGGAATGGAGATTTTACAGTATCCTTCCCCTGCCATGCCCACCAAGCCATGCCCACCAAGTCACACCATGCCCACCAAGCCATGGCCACAGAACCGGTAGCAAAAAAAATTGAATCCCACCACTGAGATCAATCTATTCTCCAAAACATCTGAAGGAAGGACAAGAAGCAATGGATGGAAACTAATCAAGGAGAGAAGCAACCTAGAACTAAGAAGAAATTTCCTGATAATTAGAACAATTAATCAGTGGAACAGCTTGCCCCCAGCAGTAGTGGAGCTCCATCACTGTAAGTTTTTAAAAAGAGTTTTGACAACCATTTGTCTGGCATGGTATAGGGCAGACCTGTCAAACTGGTGGCCCACGGGCTGGATACAGCCCATGTAGGCCACATCTGGGCCCACGCAGGCCACATCCACCCTGGCTCCGCAAAGGCAAAAAACATCCCAATATGTCGCGATACGGCCTAATACATCACAATACAGCCTGCAATGCAATCGGATTTGACACCCCTGGTGTAGGGTCTTCTGTTTGAGCCGAGGGTTGAACTAGAAGACCTCCAAGGTTTCTTCCACCTCTGTTACTCTGTTAAATATTTTTCCAGAGAAAAGAAGACCTAGTGACATGTAGGAGTGAAAGGAAGCATAAAGTATTTACATGTCTTTAATTTTTTTACAATGCATTGAAATGTTAGCAGGAACTGTAGAGAAGAATAACTGAATTTATTACATAGCTGAGATTATATAGCTGAAGATATAATAGTCATAATTGTTATGAAGACCATAACAATTGGGAAAGATTAAATAATAGTGAGAAACATGGAATCTGAACAACATTTTATTGTTGTGCCCTGCCCAGAGTTGCTTTTGGTAAGATGGAGAGCTGTGTAAATTTGATTAATAAAATAAACTGACCATCATAACTAATTAACACAGTCCTCTCAATCTCCATTTCTCAGACAATTTTAACAAAATAATATTTGCATTTTAGCTGCTGATAAGTAATGCAGGTCCAAGAAATGAATTTACTTAACAATGTTGTATGCTATTCTATAAATGCCCATGTCAATAAATTGTTACTTGGAAACTATCTTTACATATCATGAATAAGCAGATTATGGGCAATTCCAGGAAAGTCTCACCTTTGCAAATGTGGACAATAAAAATCATTCCTAGCTGTTTTGGCAAAGCAACAGGATGAAGATCAACCCAGCTCAATATGTGTATATGTGTAAAAGTCTTATAATGCAGAGGAATGACAGAATTTGGTATTCCATTCATTCTGGTATCTTGCATTGCTTTATTAGCCATGTTGGAAATGTTAACTGTTAATTTGACTCATAGGCAGAAAATTGAGGATGTTCATTTATATAAATTAGGGAGACAGAAGAGACAATATACAAATAAACGGTAGAATCATAGGGCTAGAAGGGACCTCAGAGGTCTTCCAGCCCAACCCCTTGCTCAAGATAGTAGACATTATAGCATCCCAGTCAAATGGTTGTCCAGTCTATTTTTGAAAGCCTCCTGTAATGGAGCACCCACAGCTCCAGGAGGCAAGCTATTCCATTGTCTCACTGTCAGAAAATTTCTCCTTAATTTATTTATTTATTTATTTATTTATGGTTTCTTATATGCCGCCCACTCCCGAGGGACTCAGGGCGGCTTACAACATAGAAAAAATACAAGAAAACCAATAAATTCAATTAAAATCAAAATATAAAAGTTAAAAGTTAAAAAATTACAATATAAAAGCACCATTCACTCACCAGACATACCCGGGGGAGAGTGTAGATGGAATTAAGCTCTTCCCCCTGCCTGCAGGAAGAGCCATGTCTTAACGGCTTTTCGGAAGGCCAGCAGGGTGGGGATAGTTCGGGTCTCTGGGGGGAGTTGGTTCCAGAGCGCGGGGCCGGCCACAGAGAAGGCTCTTCCCCTAGGACCCGCCAGCCGGCATTGCTTGGCTGACGGGAGCTGGAGGAGGCTGACTCTGTGGGCCCTAACCGGTCGGAGGGAAGTATGAGGCAGAATGCGGTCCCAGAGATAACCTGGTCCTAAGCCATGAAGGGCTTTAAAGATGATGATCAACACCTTGAATTGGACCCGGAGACTAATGGGCAACCAATGCAGCTGGCGGAGTATAGGTGTCACGTGGGTGTACCTTGGCACACCCACCACAGCACGCGCAGCCGCATTTTGCACCAACTGGAGTCTCCGGATACTTTTCAAGGGTAGCCCCATGTAGAGCGCGTTGCAGTAGTCCAAATTCTAGGTTGGATTTCTTTTTAAGAGGCTTCCACCCATTACTTCTTGTCCTGCACTCTGGTACTTTAGAGAATAGCTTGATCCCTTCTTCCCTGTGACAACTCCTCAAGTCCTGGAAGAAAGTTATCATCTGACCCCAAATCCTTCTCTATGATAGGCTAGGCATATTTAGCTCCCTCAACCATTCATACATTTAGCCTCCAGACATTTTATCATCTTTGTTGCTCTTCTCTGCACACTTTATAGTGTGCAGTATCTTTTTTCTATTGTGATGACCAGAACTGTATGGAGCAGTAGTGGGTTCTAAAACCCATTGCTACTGGTTCGTGTGCGCACTTGCGCGCTGCTTCTGCGCATGCGCAGAAGCTTCCCGGGCGGGTGGGCAGAGCCTCCCACCGCCGGTTCTACCAGTTCATAGAACTGGGCCAAACCGGGAGCAACCCACCACTAGTATGGATATCCCAAGTATGGCCTCATTAATATAGTATAAAGCAGCATTATCAACAACAACAACAACAACAACAACAACAGAGTTGGAAGGGACCTTGGAGGTCTTCTAGTCCAACCCCCTGCCTAGGCAGGAAACCCTACACTACTTCAAACAAATGGTTATCCAACATCTTCTTAAAAACTTCCAGTGTTGGAGCATTCACAACTTCTGGAGGCAAGCTGTTCCACGGATTAATTGTTCTAACTGTCAGGAAATTTCTCCTATGTTCTAAGTTACTTCTCTCCTTGATTAGTTTCCACCCATTGCTTCTTGTTCTACCCTCAGGTGCTTTGGAGAATAGTTTGACTCCCTCTTCTTTGTGGCAACCCCTGAGATATTGGAACACTGCTATCATGTCTCCCCTAGTCCTTCTTTTCATTAAACTAGACATACCCAGTTCCTGCAATCGTTCTTCATATGTTTTAGCCTCCAGTCCCCTTATCACTTCTCATGATCTTGATGTTATCCATCTCTTGATATATAGAGAGGTAGATGGAATGAGGTAGTCAGGATTGGTCCCTAGGTAAATAAATTTGATTTGGAAAATTGACTCGGTCTGATGCTTTGAATTAGATTGATCTGAATAGTTGATCTGATTGTTTTAAAAACGATTTGGGGTTACTTTTTTCACACAAGAAATTACATACCTTTCCCATGTGTGTTGCTAGTAAAGAAGCTGAAAGGAATTCAGGAAGCCAACGTCTGCATGCTTTCCATAAAAATGTTATTTTGATTGCATTCTACTTTTCGAGATCCTTTCATTCTCTAAAGGTAAATGCCTTAGCATTTTCCAAAATAAAATCAGGATGAACAGCAAGGGATTAGAAAGCAGGAAAACCATACTTAAAAGTTGAGAATCTGGAACTAGGACTATTGAAATTGAGACAGAAAGGTTCATACAAAAAGGATACTATTAGAAAGCATTTTCCTTTTCCTTTTCTTCTTTTTTTGTTTAATAACAAAACAAGTCTAGCACAAATCCTATTTACTTACCAGAATAAAATGCACTGTTCTAGTTAATAGTAGTTGATCAAATTCTACTTGATCATAAAACAAATAAAAACTTATCATTGGAATAATTCCAAACATTCCATTTATAAACAACACTCCTATACTGAAGACATTAAGCAGCAATTCTTAGGAAATGAAAATATTCAGAAGAGGTCTCAGGACATCTACACTCACACTAGAAATTTTTGGCCTTAAAAGAATCCATTCTTTTAAGCCTGAAATTCTGACTTTGTTGTGAAATTAGCTTTTATGAAGTGTCATGCCCCCAAGTGTCTAGTGGCATGGATGAGGACTTCTATAAGTTCTCCCTGATTCATGCTCTCTTTCAGTCTTTAATGTTAATAGCTGAGCTGTCCTGTCAGTATTGAATGGGATATACAATTTTGTTTTAAGTCTTTTCCAAAATCTGGGAGAAATCTTAAAGAGACAGTCAAGAATGGTATAGTATTAAATGTTGGAGAACTTATAGCATGGAAAATCACTGGCTAACAGGATGATTCAGTCTCTTAACATCACCCTTTACATCTCTTAACATCACCATCATAAACTACATAGGCAGTGGCGGATTAAGGCTTACTGGTGCCCTAAGCACAGACAAATCTTGGTGCTCCCCTCCTTTGTACACACTGTTGTACATACTGGGTTTTTTTTTCTTTCTCAACTTTGTGGTGCCCCCTTTGGGCCTTGTGCCCTAAACACATGCTTAGTCTGCTTAATGGTTAATACACCACTGTACACAGGTTTGTTGTTCTGAGGATAAAATGAAGGTGGATCCTAGAGGTGGAGCTCTTGCCTCACAATCAAGAGGTTGTGAGTTCGATCCTAGATAGAGGCAGATGTAAGGGTCTCCTGTTTGGGCAGGGGGTTGGACTAGATGACCTGCAAGGTCCCTTCCAACTCTGTTAATCTGTAAATCTGTAATCCATTTCAAGCTCCTGGAGACATGATGACAATGACAACAAAAATGATGATGACCTCAATCTTGTTGTTGCAACTCTTGCTTGTTCTAATGCATGTGAACCTCATTACAAATAACCTATTGCATCTGAGTGATAAATCTATTTTACTATGGTAAAATAAAAGATTTGTGTTATTGCAAGTTGCAGCCTAGGGATGTTGTCCTTTTGACAGTATTTTTAAATATCTGCAAGTAGTTGATTCTTCACAAGCACTTATTCACGTGTTTGACAAAGTATGGCACACTTTTAACTTCTTTTGCTTTTCTTTCTTCAATGGTTAAAGGAAGTTTAAAAAAAACTTTGTTGCAGCTTTTTATGCATTGTCATGTATACCATTGATCTTCGCTATCCTGCCCTCTTGTTTCTCACTGAAGAGACTATTTACAAAATATTATTTTAGAGAAAACTGAAATGACTGTTTAGACATAACCTGTAAATTTTACAACTTGTCTTATACAGTTAAATTCAGCTCCTCCAACCAGCCCATGAAGACATTTCCTGGGGATTTTCTCTGATGTCTCCTTGCTCTCAAGAATAAAGACTAGAGTTTATTAGAAAAGCCGAACCCTTCCTTTGGCAGAAAGGAATAGCAGTGACTTAATTAAGAACGCCCATATTTAATATGAATGAACTCTTTACTTACCTTTCTTGTTGGAGATAAGCAAAGTCTCTGAACTGTAGCTTCAAAGTGTTTTGAATATCTTGGAGAGACAACTTAGTTGGCTTCGCTGACACCTCACTTTTCCTGATCACAAAGGTCAAGGAAAAGCAAAGCTATTTCTTTCAAGAGTGGCCATTTGAAGACATTCCTGCAATCTTGCAAGCCTGAAGAAGCTATGAAGTTGGTACAGTGGTGGGTTGCTGCTGGTTCGGACCGGTTCGCCCAAACCGGTGGTGGAAATTTGCCTCCTCCCTTGCCAAACCGGCAGTGATGGCCGGCTGGTCACGCCACCGAACCGATCCTCCAGTCGCCACTCCTTGAAAGTGGCTGGCAAAGAACTCTATGTGCATGTGATGTGACGTAGGCACGCACTTCCGACGTGATACGAACCGGTAGAGAAGGTAAGTGGAACCCACCACTGAGTTGGTAGTATGTTCCATGAATGGGATGCATGTATTTAAGCAAGCATGTCAAGAGAACACTAAAACCTACAATGAGTTCTATGGACATTTCATCCATGTAGTCTTCAAGATCCAAATAAATGAGCATAACAAAAAGTATGTAAATCTGTCTTCTTTTCTCTATATGAGTAACACATAGTGAGATTGCTTGCTACCAAAAAAAAGTTTCCTTTCAATAAGTTCTTTCTATTTCACAGAGATGCATGAAAAGCTCAATTGTCTCCAACTCTGGGAAGATAACACAGCTCTACTTTTCTAAACTGACTTTTATTGTGTAATAGACAAAGTAAGATGTTACAAAGGAGATTGACTCAACACCTTGCTTTTGCTGTAGAAATTACAGGTCTAGCTGGTTTCATAGCATTATGTTCATCATCATCCAGTTTGCAAACTTTGAACATAGTGGGAGGTAGATTTTAAAATAAAGGAAATTGTAGACAGAAGCTGTTCCCGGAAGGAAACAGTAGGAGTCTTGAAAATAGAGAGTGTGATGAAAAAGTAGGAAGCAGAGGAAAATTATAGGCCATTTCCTCCACTATTGGTGAACAGAAGTAGTCTACTCCACATATACACATATATATAAAAATAGGCAGCCGGCCCGGGTTCAAATCCCAGTAAGGCAGCCGGCCCGGGTTCAAATCCCAGTAAGGGGTATGGCTATCTGACAAGAGCAAAATAAGCTCGAAATAGATCTATAATAGTCTCCCTTTATTTTCCTTTATCAGCAAAAAATCCTAAATACATATATATATATTGCTCCTAGAAGCAGGAAGCAGAAGACACCAGCCTGAAGATGATGAATGAGACTTCATCGAAACGTCGCCAAGACACTTCTAATTCCATGCGGGAGAAAACCCGAATACCCAAAGACATATATATATATATATATATATATATATATATATATATATATATATATATATATATATATATATATATATATATATATATATATATATATATATATATATATTGTATATACTGTATATATACATACATACATACATACATACATACATACATACATACATACGTGTGTGTGTGTGTGTGTGATAGTAAATTCAGAGCTCTTAAAAGCCTTAGATACTATTCTTCAAGAGCTGTGACTTGATTCAATTATCATGCAGTAGAAGGACAGAAGCATGATTTTCTACCTCTCTTTAAATTATCTTACCAGAGTCTTGTGCTTATTATCAATTTCATGCTTTTTAAATTTGATTTGTACTCAAAGCATAGCTCCAAGGAAGGAGGATTAAGGCTATCCTTTTAATTAAGTCAATAAATGATTGAACAGAATGCAGCCTTCCCCAGCCTTAATTATGGCACAGGAGAATGTTGAATATGAGACAAATAAATATTTTATTTTCCCTAAGCTTTTTTGTCCTTTAACATTTGAAGTTGAACTAAGATTGCGGAATGGTCTCTTGGCATTAAAAAGAATTGAGCTGTGCCAATTATTTTCTGCAAATATCCCTCACTGAATCTCACGACCATCTCACAGTAGAGTTCTATGCAGCCGTCTTGTTCCATCCATCATTTCCAGAGCAATGGCCCCACTTTAAATAAACAATTTATTCTGTTTAATTCTCTTTCTCCTGATCAATGCCTACAGTAGTTAAAACCACAGCTGAGGTGAATACCACAAATAAATGTGGTATTCAATTTTGCATGAAAAGTGTGTTTCAGCATGGCATATCTCTGAGGATTGCATAATTCAGGATAGTTTGCAACTCAAGCAAAATGGGACAGGTGACTTTAATTTGCCCTCTCCTCAGTTCAAAGTCTTCTCTAAAGCTCTATATATGATATAAAGCTTGGGGATTCAGCCGTGAGACACTTCTTGGCACTCGCTCACACAAAATGTCTTGTTAGAGCATATTGCATTCAGCGAAATTGTTGTGGCACTTGTAATTAGATTACTATTAATTTCCACTTTCAGCAAATTTGATCAGGGGCTGGGTTTGGAGATGCAAAGATTTCAGAAAACTCCATAATTTAAAAATTGTTCCTCTGACTTCTTTCCATTAAAAACTAAGACATTTTTAATGTCTTATGACTCAAATATTTTATATATACTATGCGTGCATGTCTTGTGTTTCAAGTAAATATGAAATATTGTCTTAAAATTTCCCCAATTTTAATTTCCGTCTCTGTATTTTCCATTGTATTCAGGAAAGAATTGCAAATCATGATCACATGATCAATGGGATGCTGCAAAAGTATAAAAATGAATCAGTTGCCAAGCTTCTCAAATGTGATCACATGACCATGGGGATGTGTGGGCCATTGTAACTCTGAAAACAGATCACAAGAAGCCCAGGGGAGGATTCCATCACAAATCTGATCAGTCATCAAGCAATGAATCGTAAATTGACTATTAATCTATAAATTATATTTTGTGGGGATTTTTTTTTTAGAGAAATGTGATCAGTAAAGACTAGGATAATGTTAAGCATATGGAAGTTATCAGTGATAGTGTGTGCATTTTCCAGCTTTTATGATACATCTATCAGCTAAAAATTTAGAATGAAACCTGCCCACCAAGTTAATCTTTTTTTTTGTACACCAGGAACATTAGATTGAAAGAGAGGCACTATTATAAGTTTCACTTGGCAAGGCAGACAGCAAGAGAGAATCATGGTGTTCTCTTCATTAACAAAACCTCTGTTTAGCATTTCATATAGTCACAGGTTATTTCTGGAAAGAAATGTATCTGCTAATGAGATCATTTTGAAAGATATCCAGGAATAGAGAGGTGTTTTGTTGTTTCTCTGGCATAAAGTTAAATGTGCAATGGGGGAAAAATCACTTAAAGACTTTGTTTCTTCTAATTGGCAATGAATGTGAATCTTACCATCCTTCCTTCTTAAATGTGCTAAAGCAGTCATTCCTATCCAGCACTCTCTTGAAACCCTCCTTTCCCACAATCTGGCCCTTGAGAATTCCAAATTGCGAGAGTGTAGCATTGGTTTGGAGAAAATGACTTTAAAGAGTAGGCTGGACAATGCCTATAGATCTGTGATGGCGAACCTATGGCATGCGTGCCAGAGGTGGCACGCAGAGCCCTCTCTACTGGCACCCGTGCCATCACCCCAGGTCAGATTTCCATGGCGTTTCTTTCGTGAGCTTCCATTTCCCTGCAAATGACGAAACAGAAGCTCATGAAAGAAAAGATCTCACCTGCCATGCTGCCGGTGTTGGGATGCCCCACCTCCCACCGGCCAGCTGGTCTTTGGGTCTCTGCTGCACATGCAAGCATGTCCGCGTGCATATCTGTGCTGCATGTTGACGTGTGCATGCATGTCCGCATGTTCATGCGTGCGTGCACCTTTCAGTTTGGGCATGTGCGCCCGCCCACAGTTTGGGCGGTGTCTAAAAGGTTCACCATCACTGCTATAGATCATGCTCCCATCCCACTGGGTTATGGAAGAAACATTATATACATGAGTTGAATTAGGAAGGACAAGCCATGAACAAGCTAGAGAAATGGAAAAGTCCTCCAAGAAATGTGCAATAAACAAGAACATTCCATCCAGACTTCCTCAGTGTGGCTCAAAGATCCAGAATGGATCTGGGAAGGTTCTCATTATTGAAGACTCAAAGGTCCACCTGTCCAAATGCTTTGATTCAGGGGTGAAATCCTCCCGGTTCGCTCTTACCTGTCAGTCACTGCAGAGCCTTTGGAGCTGGTGGCGTTCGCAGCACAGGGCTGCCCCCCCGCTTTCCCCGCCTGCCTGGATGCCACCATTTGCATTCTTTTGCCCTCTGCGGTGACCGACAGGTAAGAGCGAACCGGGAGGATTTCACCCCTGCTTTGATTCTTCCTGACATGTTTGTTCTGACTGTGGTGGAGGTTTTGATAGTACTATTTGATCGATGCTAGGCAAGGCTTTGGATTTTAATTGGAAAACAATGTTCCAGAAATGCTTATGTAGCACCAGTTGACAAGTCCATAGAACAGTTGCATTTTTCCCATGGAACATGCAGTTTGTCCCTTCCAGTTATAGTGTGATTTGAAGAAAAAAAACTTTGAATTTAAACATGGTCACTCCAGTCTAGAGCTTTTCAAACACAGCAGGTTTAAGATGTGTGGACTTCAACTCCCAGAATTCCTCAGTCAGTTGCCAACTCTGAAAAAATACTGCTTTAGACAGATTAATGGTATTGGGAATGACTTTGGGAGATAGGAGAAGGAGCCACAGACAGGACAACTGGCCCATAGAAAATACAGTTAGTACTCTTTCTTGTTGGACTATGTTGAAGGGCTTACCTCCTTAGATTGCTAGGGAAGGCAAGATTTTGGTCTAATCCAGCAGAAAAAATGATCTATGCAATTAATTCATATGCTTGTTCTGCATTTGTTTACTCACTCCAGACAGTGATTCTGAGAGATATATGTGGTCTTCTTCTGGCAGGAATTCTGTTTCTTTCCATTCTTCAATAAGAACTTTTTTTTCAATTGAAGTAAAAGTACTTTACTTCAAAGAAAAAATATATACTCAGATTCTAGTATTAGATGGAGTGGGAGAAGGGAGAGAGAAAACGCTGCCCTCCAAAGAATCCTATCT
The DNA here is from genome assembly GCA_023053685.1 of Diadophis punctatus similis. Taxonomy (NCBI): domain Eukaryota; kingdom Metazoa; phylum Chordata; class Lepidosauria; order Squamata; family Dipsadidae; genus Diadophis; species Diadophis punctatus. The sequence goes on along the minus strand of JALIGW010000003.1, from coordinate 8,634,161 downwards.
CATTTTTGTTGTCATGATCTTGTTGCAGAATTAAATAACTCCTTTGACATGCTTACCAATGACTTTCTGTAAGAAATGAACTGCCCAAGTTAAAGACAGAAAAAGGATATACATTAGATGGGGAAAGGCTTAATGAAATGTCAAAAGAAGATGAGGGCATTCTTTGCACTATTTTCCCCCTCTATTTCTCTCTCTTAATTCTCTTCGTTCTTGACAAAGCATGGTTTTTGCTGTACATATTGAGAGAGAGAGAGAGAGAGAGAGAGAGAGAGAGAGAGAGAGAGAGAGAGAGAGAGAGAGAGAGAGAGAGAGAGAGAGAGAGAGAGAGTCAGTTTTAGCTAAATCTTTTTTCCCTGGGAGGATGAGTCCATTTTTTAATTATCTTTGAATTCTGTCTGCACTAGGAATTTTGCTGTGTTGTTGTAAAGTAACATCATTCTGCGAGTGAGATGAGCACTTTCCAAATTAGATAGTTGGATAGATGATAGATAGATGATAGATAGATGATAGATAGATGATAGATAGATAGATAGATAGTTGATAGAGATAAATATTATTTGTAAACCATTTTTTTAAAATAGACTAATTTGCATCATATAATGTTTTATTTCTCAGTGATTCACCCAACAGTCGTGAATCATGAGTCATACCCTGTACAATGCTTAATTTTACACACACACACACACACACACACACACACACACACACACACACACACACACACACTTGTTCATGATTTTTAAAATATATCCTTCCTCATGTCTACTATTTCTGATTTTTACAGAAACTATGCATAGAAGGCAAGTCCTAGATCCCTATGGTCTTTCCTTCTGTTTTTTTTTGTTTGTTTTGTTTTTGAGGAGAGAAAGAGAAGAGACAATACTCTAAAATAAACACAGTTTATTTAATTTATATCCCATGTTTATTATTTTTACAAATAAATCAAGGTGGTAAACACATCCAACATACCTTCCTCCTCCTATTTTCCCTGTGAGATGAGTTGGGCTGAGAGAAAAGGACTGCCTCATACACACACACAAACACGAGAGAGAGAGAGAGAGAGAGAGAGAGAGAGAGAGAGAGAGAGAGAGAGAGAGAGAGAGAGAGAGAGAGAGAGTTAAAAAGGAAAGTTAATGTTAAAAAGCTAGCTAAATAAAAATAAAATATTCTTGGATATTTTTATTCAACCCTAAGGTGAAATAAAATATTTTAAACATCTATATTTGGGGTTTATGCCTAGATTACATTTTCTCAGTAAAGAGTAATATGATAATTTTTACCTGAAGCACATTATCACATTTTTAAAACAAATATAGCAAGAAAACAAAGTATGCACTTTAGTTTTCCAGTACATGGGATAGCAAACTTGTACTTTGTAACAGGTATGGAATTCATTTCTTATGCTCCATCAACTTTTTATGCTTTATAAAAAATATATGTAAACTAAGAGATGGATTCATGTTAAAGGTTACTTGGTACTTTCTTAATTCCTACAAAAACGTGGGTTTCCATTTTTGAGATTTAGCTTGGTCTAGGATCCTCACAGTTTCCTGGTTGAAACTATGGTTAAACATGTTGTGAAATTAAGGCATTTTCATCATGTCTTCTGATTGCTAGTTGTATTCATGGATGTGCTCTTCTGCCCATCAAGGTTGACTCCATCCTTCCATCCTTCCGAGGTGGGTAAAATGTTGGGGACAATATGCTAACTCTGTAAACTGCTTAGAGAGGGCTACAAAGCACTGTAAAGTGGTATATAGGTCTAAGTGCTATTGCTATTGCTATTGCACATATGACTCGATATAAGTCCTTACAATGTATATTGTAGATGAATCATGTTTTTTTTTCCTTTTTGGGCTCCTGGATCTTTTGGTTTACTTAATAGCAATAGCAATAGCACTTAGACTTATATACTGCTTCACAGTGCTTTACAGCTCCCTCTATGTGGTTTACAGCTTCACTATATTTCTCTCAACAATTTGGGTCCTCATTTTACCCACCTCAGAAGGATGGAAGGCTGAGTCAACCTTGAGCCTGGTGAGATTCGAACTGCCAAATTGCAGGCAGCCAGCAGGCAGCAGAAGTAGCCTGCAGTACTGCACTCTAATCACTGCGCCACCCCGGCTGATGCCTTCTATTTGTAACAAACAAACAACAGATCAAGATATTTTTTGATAATAGCACTGTTATCCTTTTCATAGTGTGTGTTGGTTATGTTCTAGTGGGTTGAGCGGTTAGGCATTTTTGATAAAATTGCATGGCTATCCATTTTGTTAAAAGATGCTATATGAGCAACCTCTTTCATTTATCTGGTGTTGGGTGTGGCTGCAGTGCATTTGTGCTCATCTGAATAATGTTCTTACACACTTTCTCTTGTGAAAATTTGTTGTTACTTTGATAATGGAGCACTTGGTTAGCGTGGGTGGATTTTTTAATAAAATTGTGCTTCTAATTTGCCACCATTTCCTTTGCTGGTGAGGAATTTTATTCTTTTGAAGATGTTGTTGATTGTTTCATATGTCTTCTTTACTTATTCCTTTTTCATTATGACAAAGGTGTCATCTGCATACAGGATTCATTCTTGTGGTTGTAACTTGTAGAATAGAATAGAACAGAATAGAATAGAACAGTTTTGGAGCTGGGACCACCTCCACCTGAGATGTGGTCTCCTCAAAGAGGGGGTCCTCTGGTTCGCCCTCGGCTGGCAGCTGCTCCTTGGAGGTGAATTTGGCTGTGGCCCTGGCCTTATGTAACAGAGACTTGAAAAGAGCAGGGTTAAATAACCAGGTGATGACTGGAGCTTCAGGGGCAAGGTCCTCGTCCACCGACAAGTCCAAGTCCTGCCCCTGTTCCTCCTGACCGTGGTATGATAACGGGGATCCCTGCTGAGGGTAAACCTCCTCTGCCTGCGCAGGGGTCTCAGGAACAGTCACAGCCTGGACGCGGAGTGGTGCAGGCATAGGTGCCATCTGAGGGGGCAGTGTAGTGGCCATGTGCTTCAAGCCAGCCTCAATGCCCTGTGCGATGGCAGCCTGAATCATCGCCTGTACCTCTGGGCTGTAAAATTGCGCTGATGGAGCGGTTGGATGAGGGGCGTCTGCCGCACTGCCGCTGGGTCTGGGGTCCTCCCATATGTCCCCCTCCTCCAGACAAAGATCAGGGTTGTCCAAGGAGAATGCCCCCGATGAGCGCCTGTCCCTCTGGGCGGAACTGCCAGAGGGCTCATGGTGCGCTGTGAAGCCTGAGGGAACTGCGACAGTGGGCAAATTGGAGCGATCGGGGGTCTTAGAATGCTTGCTCCGCTCAGAAGGAGCCCCTTTCAGGGAGGTCTTGGCCCGTTCAGTGGAATGCTGGATGGGTGAACGCTCCCTGTGGCTTGCTGGGGCTGGGGAGGACTGTCTTGCCCCGCCCTCCTTGTCCCTGCCCTGTTTGGGCTTGCTCCTGAGTCCTTCGGGAGTTGGGCGGCATATAAGAATACCAAAATAAATAAATAAATAAATAAATTTTGTCTCCTTATCAGGCATTATGGAGGCAGTGGGCAGCAGAGTGGTCTGGCCTGCTTGTGTGCTTTTACGGCACTAGGAGGCTAATGAGACGGTGCGCCGAAAGGCGAGGAGCCCAGCCCAGCTGAGAAGCGGTTGTTGGCGGAGGGCTGGGATCCCAGTGCCTGCGCGATGAGTCGCTGCCTGGGGAGCCGTCGGTCAGCTGAGGGGCGGGGCGGCGAGGCACGGAGTCAGGCTGCAAGGCCTTCCGCTTCTGTCCCTGGCTCCTACGAGCATGCCCAGGGACGTCCGTCTCCGACGCGAACCAGCTGGGGGCGAAGCGGCTATGTTGGAATCAGTCTGGCATGCCCGGCTGGTGATGTCAGGTGGTTCGACAAAGCGCCGCAACTGCGCATGCGCTGGGAGGCCGTTTGAAGGAGCACGAGCCAGCTGACGGGTGGGGCTTCAAAGGCGAGTTGGCTCCCTCCTTTCGCGCCGAAAAGTAACCACTTTTGACAGGCGGCCTCGCAAGCCGAAAAACTTGCCGAAGAGACCGCCACCACCCTTAGAAGAGGCCTAAGGTGGGCCGTGAGTGAAATCCAGGCGCTGGAGAGGCCGCGGCCGCTAGGGCCTGTACTCCGAGTGAGGAGGGGTGGTCACGCAGGCCAATTTGCCGCCGAGGGGACCGCCAACACTCGCCCTCACTCAATGCTCACCCCCAGCGTAGTTATTTCCCTGGAACACTGGTAGAGGGGGGAGCGCAGAGGAAGAGAGGCAAGACCGCCCAAGCGCGAGGCTTCTGCAGTGGCTGAGTAAACATAGCTGATAAAGGCCTCTCTCCTCGAGGAAGTGGCACGGGCCACCCTGGCTGCTGGTCACGCAAGCGCTAGGCTTCTGTGACAGACAGATGGAACCACAGAAATGCCAGGCCGCAGATTGAGGGTGACAGCCAGCCACACTGAGGTAGCAGTTGGCCTTGGACCAGGTCGAATCCTGTCCTGTCAATCCCCACACCCCTGGTGTTATAGGACAGGTGGGGCAGACACTCACCCTCAATAATTAAGTTGAAGAGAGATCTTGATGCTTGATCAGGAACACAAAGATGATAGGGATTGCGAGATTGGGGAGACAAAATCCTAGGCCTAGGACTGAGTCGAAAGAGGGGGATTATGACAGGTGGACAGCTTTTATATGAGGTCAGACTCAGTCCTGATTGGCTGATGGATGGTGTCATCCTAATCTTGGAGGCTAGCTCCACCCACTATGGAGAAAGACATTGAGGGAGGGGGAGAGTGTCTTCCAGGTATTTCCTCAATATACCTTTATAAATTAGAATAGAGGTCTGGGGATCTGTGGACAGATAGAATTTAAAAGGGGTAAAATGCAATTTTCAGTATCCACTAACTAAAATGTTACTGGTTGGTTGAATGGACCAATAAAGAAGCATATATATTAATTATGTTTACAATATTTTGTTAAGTGTATTCAAGCAGAATTGGTTTTCTTGGTATTACATCTGAATCTTTGTAATTTATTTTAGGTATTTTAATACATTTTTCTAAGAGGTTTTGATAGGTTTCACCAGATTCTTAAAGGGGTACATGGCACATGCATGCGTGCGCACATACACACACATAAAATTAAAAATACTTTGTTTAAGTTACTAAATTTTCTTACTTAAATGTATCCTTCAGATTTAGGAGATGGTACAAAGACAAAATAAAGCGGTTATTAATGTTGGAATGTCAATTGCAACTGAAAATCACAATCCCTAGACTTTCCAGAAAGAAATACACTTCTTAATTATACTTGGAAGTATTTGGTACTGCCATTAGTTTAGTAATGAAATCCCTGTAATTACAAACCTTCCTTTCTATCGAATTTCCTCTTTCAGTTAGAAGCATGGGGACAACAAATGGAGGATGACAGCAGAAAACCAGAAAGGAATTTAGCTGGTTTGGTTCTTGTCAAGTCTTTTGCCAAGATATTTCCCATTTTCTTTTCACAACAAGCATTGATACAGCTGAATCTTACCTCCCATGATCTAAATCTTACCTCCCATGTTTGATCTAAATCTTACCTCCCATGTTTGATCTAAATCTTACCTCCCATGTTTAATATCCATAGTGGGAGTAATTGGGTTTGATATTTAACCAACTGTGATCTAGCTCTGCTGATAAAAGAAACGACAAACCTGTGGTAGCCCAACAGGGAAACTTTGATAGTGGGCATGAAATATTAGTTGCTTAATTGAAGCATTTGATAGAAAGTTCATTGTTATGATTAACATTTTATAGACCTTTCTGGATTAGGGATGCAAATTTGATATGCTTAAAAAAAACAAGCAAGGGAAAGGAAAATCCAATTTATTTTTTACTTGAGAGTTATTCAGAAAGAGGTTACATTCTAGGTGTCATTTAGTTTTTATAGCAAGAAAGTTTGGGAGAAAAGAAATGAATTGACTACAAATGCGACAATAAAAGCAATAGCATTTGAGTTGTTCTTTTCAAGTACACTGGGCAAAGTTTTGCATTATTTGTTTCAGACTCAGTAAGGGACACAGTTGACTCCTTTTCAACTCTCTTTCAAAAAAAAGAAATCATTGTCAATTGAAGTGGTTTGATTTTTTTCTGCTTGCCTATTCTGAGCATGTAGCACTTTGAACACACAGCAGTTCTACTGCATATTACCAATCTGTCTTTTGGACATAACATTTTGTCTAAAAGGACAATAAATATTAGAACTTGTCCCATATACACACAAAAGAATTCAATTAGCTTTTTCCAAATTTTCAAACAAAAGAGGAACCCTTATGCATAACTCTAAATGTGTTCAGTTTACACCTTAGTAAGAATATATAGGTTTATATCCTCTGTTTTACTGCACTTACTGTTCTAATTAAATGAAACTTATTAGAAGATAAGGTAAATTGTGAATTCGTTGGAAAGCTTTATTTTCTATCACAGAGAATGAATCCAGATCTGTAAATCACAGTGATTATCTTAAATATGTAGGGCAGGGTTCCTCAAACTTGGCAACTTTAAGACTTGTGGACTTCAACTCCCAGAATTCTCCAGCCAGCATAGTCTTAAAGTTGCCAAGTTTGGAGACCTCTGATGTAGGGTGAAACTGGTTCTCATAGTAATAGTGATGATGATGGAAGGAAAGAGAAGGGGCCTTTAAGGTCTGTTCCAACTCTATTATTCTGCATTCTGTAGGATGACCAGTAGCAAGATGGATGGATTTAATTACCAAGCAATGGGCAAAATATTGGAAGACATGAAAGACCAAGTTGGGGAGATATTGTCTTGGAGAAAGGCAATCTATAAGGTTGCTAGGATCAAGATCAACTTGGTGGTTCATAATCAATCAATCAATCAATCAATCAATCAATCATATCCGGAGGAGCCGAGGTGGCGCAGTGGTGGCGCAGTCAGCAGGCTACTCCAGCTGACTGCTAGTTCAGCAGTTCAGCTGTTCAAATCTCACCAGGCTCAAGGTTGACTCAGCCTTCCATCCTTCTGAGGTCGGTAAAATGGGGACCCAGATTGTTGGGGGCAACATGCTGAACTCTGTAAACCGCTTAGAGAGGACTGTAAAGCACTATGAAGCGGTATATAAGTGCTATTGCTATTGCTATCCTATTCTTGTAGTCTAAAATAAGCAGGCAGCAACCTGACCTGGATTTGTCCCTTTATACATGCATTTATAAGAAATATTTAATCCAATTCTTCTAAAAAATAATTTAAATAATTTATTGAAGTTTTATGCTGTCCAACTTGTTCTTTGTGTGGCTACAGATGGAATCCAGAGGATAGATAGATAAGGTCCAGACAACAGGCCAGGACCAAAACCTAGTTTAATTAAATTTCACTTTTGATTAATTCATTAATTACAGGGAATATGATTAGACCTCATGCATTTAATAATTTCCCCATCTGTCTCACTAAAGATTACCATTTGGCAACCATGTTTGGCGGAGTTCCAGAGGCTTTTGCTAACTGCTTGGAGACTTAAACTTCTTGTTATGTATCCATAATTAAATATTGCCACTTGGTTGTTTCTCACATACATTTTTAAAAGATGAAGAAATGTCAATTGGAGCCAAAAGTGGCTTCCTCGCCACTCATAGAACCAATTATTAAAAGCACTTGCACAATTTATTGTATTATTTGAGTGTTTATAAATAAGATGATAGAAGGATTGACTGCACGACACTGTCTGATGTATAGAAACCAAAGGAGGGATGCATCTATTTACGGTGATGAAAGCTATTTATGGTGATGGAAGCTTTCTCTCTCTCTCTAAGATTTGTTTACCAGAGAAGATTTAAGCCTCTTCTTCATATTGCAGAAATTTGAAAGCAAATTGTCACTCAGATCTGTAATTAAGGGAGGTGATGGGCCGAAGTAGGAAGGTCACTAGGTGTGCAGTTTTATGCATTCGTTATTTATTAGTTTAATCAATGTTTGCATCATTTCCATTAGTGAGAATGACAACTCAACATATGCAGTACAGTTAGATAATTAAAAGCTTTAAACTTTCAATTCTTATATGTTTGTATTCCAATAGTTTTTAAGACTGTTATACAGATTTAAAAATCCCAAACTTTACACATTAAAGCACTAGCCAAACAGAGAAGCTTTCAATTAAGCGATAAATCTGTAGCATTCATCTAGAAAAGAACACAGCACTTCCAAAACAGTAGGAAGAAAACATTCTAAAGTATTGTTGGCACAGTAGAGAAACCTACAAATGTGAAACTGCCAAATGACAATTGTAACAGAATAACAGATTTGGAAGGAACCTTGGAAGTCTTCTAGTTTGCTACGTAAATGTTGAAACATTTGTAGTACATTGTACTACAACTAGCAAGATTTGGTCTGAAGATCTAGTGTCCTTCCTTCCTTCCTTCCTTCCTTCCTTCCTTCCTTCCTTCCTTCCTTCCTTCCTTCCTTCCTTCCTTCCTTCCTTCCTTCCTTCCTTCCTTCCTTCCTTCCTTCCTTCCTTCTGTAGATAACCAGACTTTCTAATTTGACCAGCGGTAGCTTTCACATATTCTTACCACCAGTTCGCCCCGCGTGCACACGCTCGCTTCACACATGCTTGCTTCACACACATATGCGCCTTCTGCACATGCACCCGGCCTTCCACATATGCGCTTTGCACATGTGTGCATCTTTCGTGCATGTGCCCGGCCTTGAAAACGTGGCTAAATAGGACGGCATTACGTCCGGGTGGGTGGGCGGGCAGGTGGGCCCACCCGCAGTTGTTGCTACCGGTTCACCCGAACCAGTCTGAACCGGCTGAATACCACCTCTGAATTTGACATTTTAAATGGAGCAGAGCACCAGTGGCCAATTCTGACTACTATTCCAACCTGTAGTATTTGCTCAGAATTTGGCTTTCTGAGCCATTAGGTCAGCAGAGATGTATTCACTGCTTAGTTGTTAGCTAGAAACTCAGGTCAAAGTGAAATTTAGCTGTTTTTGTACTGTTTGCAGATGTAAGTTCCAGGGTGAGGTTAAGCCATGATAAGGAGTGATGGTGTATGCCTGCGTAGAGAAAGTTTCTAATAAATGTTGACAAGAGAAGATGGTATTACTGAAACCCAAAGTGGAAAGCAGCCATTATTTCAGGAATCCAAATTCAAGCATGCCCAATATTTGTCATTCACTTGAACACATCCAGTATAGAATTTGCACATCATCTCCCTGAGTAGCTGATTCCATTGGCAAACTGCTCTGTTAAGCTTTCCTCTCTCCCCGTCCCATGTTAAATCAAAAATCTGCTTCTTGTAAGTTAAATCCATTATTTCCTTGTCCTACATTCTGGAATAATGGAGAGTCAATTTTGAAGTTCTTCTGTGTCACTTCCTTTCAGGTGTCATTCCCCCTGCGGTCTGTTGGCAGCTGATAGCAGATGCTATTTCCCAAAGTGAGATCTAATCTGGGAAAAGTAACCCGTCTTCACTTGATGCTATGTACTAACTCCGGCTTTAAAAAATGTCTCAAGAAAGTTTATCTCATCACAGCAATTCTTTCCACTTGCCTGATGTGACAGAGGAAATCATTCACTGGATTTCTACCTTTGAAGTATTCTTAAAAATAATAAAAGAAGAAATAGCAATGATATGATTGTTTTTGTCCAAAAGAAAAGATATCTAAAGGCTACTGGATAGAATAGAATAGAATAGAATAGAATAGAATAGAATAGAATAGAATAGAATAGAATAGAATAACTTTATGTTCACTTTGAATGTACACCAATTGGTATGCATTAAAATGAAATTTCATTGCATACAACTCTCAAAGGGTCACAACTTCAAATATTCACTAAATAATCATGGTATTACTTACCTCTAAGCTAAGATCTGCCCTCATCCTCCTATCTTTCCTCAAGAGCCTGAAGTCCTGGATTTACCAGTTAGCCTGGGGGACCAAATGGGAGATTTCTACACTGCAGCTGGCTGCAGGATTGAGGGAAGATTCCATCTCCCCACCACTTTTACTCTCTGGTCTCCATGCATTCTATTCTGTTCCTTTTTCATTGATTATTTTATGAATTCTATTATCTTACTACTGTTCTGAAGAGAATGTAGATTCTTCACTCAACAAACTTCTGAAGACAAGTTGTTCCATTGATTAATTATTCTCACTGTCGGTAAATTTCTCCTTAGTTCTAGGTTGCTTCTCTCTTTGATTAGTTTCCATCCAATGCTTCTTGTCCTGCTTTCAGGTGCTTTGGGAGAATAGGCTGACTCCAGAGGTGGGATTCAGCAGGTTCTGACCAGTTCTGGAGAACTGGTAGCGGAAATTTTTTGAATCCCACCACTGAAAGAATGATGCTTAAGCTTGAATGAATTCTGGTTGAGGAACATGTCCTCATTTGGCCCATCAAACTTGAGTACGATATAACTCTCTATGAAGAGCCTAAGTTTTTGTTGGGCTCTCATCCCTAGATTATTAGTTCAGAGACTCAACAGCAAAAGCCTTAAAAATGAATCCATAGTTTTTCCTATCAGTGACTAACCATTATAGAACATGCAGATACAACAGGAAAAATGGAATTCCCATTAGGTGGCCAAAGTATTTGAGTTTCATCTTCAGGATCTGGCCTTCTAAAGAGCAGTCAGGGTTGATCTCCTCTAGGACTGACGGGTTTGATCGCCTTGCAGTCCAAGGGACTCGCAGGAGTCTTCTCCAGCACCATTGTTCAAAGGCCTCAATTTTTTGGCGCCCAGCCTTTCTTATGGTCCAACTTTCACAGACATACATTGCAACTGAGAAAACCATAGCCTTGATTATACACACTTTTGTTGACAGGGTGATGTCTCTGTTTTTTAGTATGTTGTCTAGTTTTGTCATAGCTTTCCTCCCCAGGAGCAAGCATCTTTTAATTTCTTGGCTGCAGTCCCCATCTGCGGTGATCTTGGAGCCCAGGAAAATAAAATCCGTCACTACCTCCATTTATTCCCCATCTATTTGCCAGGAATTGAGAGGGCCAGATGCCATGATCTTCGTTTTCTTCATGTTGAGTTTCAAGCCAACTTTTGCACTCTCCTTCTTCACCCGCATCAAGAGGCTCTTTAGTTCCTCTTCACTTTCTGCCATTAGAGTGGTATCATCTGCATATCTGAGGATGTTGATATTTCTCCCGGCTTAGAGCTTTTAGGATTCATTTAATACAATTCCAAATCTTAGATAATGCATTCTTAAAACAATAATCAGTATTTATTGCATAATAACTGATTTTACATTTGAATTAAAGATTTAGCTATCTCAGGAATTAGGAATGACTAATTTTGTGCTTTAAGGTACACAATAGAGACTGGTTTTGATGTTTTTGTGCAGCCAACAAGCTGATTCTTCCTTCCTTAAAGATATTTCTGGTCTCCTGATTAAAATTCTGAGAAGCGTGGTGTCTTCTATCTTTCATTTCATTATTTTTTAAAATGTAATAACAAGGTAGTTAACAAAAGGTTTGGGGATAAGGGAGGGAATTTAGCTATAAACCTATTGAATAGTACTATCTTTATTATTCTCACAGACCAGCATTTTATAGTTTTTGTAAAAGGTTATAAGGCTCAAATTAAAATGCACAAACATTTTCTAGAAGATTAATAAAAGCAAATAAGATGGTTCAGACTACTAAACTATGAATTTTAAAAAAAGTTAAAATACTAAAGAAACCTTAATTGACAAAATTATAAAATTATTTTATGAATAAAATATTAAATGCTATTTTATTTTATTTTCGGGTCTTCTAACTTTTAACTCTTTGTGACTGCCTGCACTAGTCCCTGCAGCTTCCTTGGCAAGATTTTGGAAGTATGTGTGTGTGTGTCTGTGTGTTTATATGTGTGAAGCAAAAATAAAAACCTTGTGCCTCATGTTTAAAATATCTAACGATGGAACTCTTGTTCCAGAACCAGTTAGAAATCAGTCAGAACCACTATAAAGAGTTAGCAAGACACAATGGCCCTGTTCCTACAATGTGTTTAACTGATATAAAAGGATATACAGGTAATCCTCAATTTACAACTGGTTGTTTAATGACCATTCAAAGTTATGACAGACTTCACCAGAGCTACTTATGACCTGTTTTTGAAGTTACAATGGTAGCATATAGACAAACCGCCTGATAGTTGTGTGATTGCATTATGAACACTGGACAACTGGCTTACCTTTACAGCCATTTGCAGTTTCCAGTGGTGAAGTATTTCTAGTTTTACTACTTCTGATTTCTGGCAAAAAAACACCAATTGGGAAAATGGATTTGCTTAATGACTGGGGAGTTCATTTAATGACCACAGTGTTTGCTTAGCGACTGCTGTCAAAAAGTTGAAAAATCAGGTCTGGTCAAGTAATATCCTGACATATGACCCCAATGATTGACAACCACCAATCCAAGTTCAATTATGATTGTAAATCAATAACTACTTACATGTAATATAAGAAGCATTCCTTTTTGGTTTGCTTTCATACGAATTTGCAAAAACACCCATGAAACAAGGAAGAAAGAAAGTATTTTGCCTTCTGGGATAAACAAGCCCATTGATTCCATTATCTTCCCAATAACCCCATTTCCTCCTGATTCTGGAATGGAATTGAACCTTCTCCTAATGGCTTTGCAATAGAAGGTGAGACCTTAACATCCGAGTACAACATGTATCTCCCAGAAAGGTCTGGAGGATTTTCACTCATTTTCACTCTTTCTCTTTTCCCCCTGCAACCTTAGATTAGGATACTGAACTAAGGATGTTCAGTTTTGTAAAAAAAAAATTATCTAAGGAAGGAGAGAACAAAATAAATCTTTTCCCATTCTCAAAATATATGAAGAACATAAAAAGAGTGTAACAATATGGGCGCACAGAAAAGAGGCTAGCTTGTGCTGTTACAAGATCTCGGTTTCTTGATAAAGCTCCAATATGAATCCAGAAAGCGTGAATGAAAAGAAAAGAAATGTGTGAATGCCTGAATCCTATTGTTGGGCACAATGGTGGTGGAAGAAGTATATATAAAATCAAGTCAACTGAGTCAGTCAACTAAATCCGGGGGATTCTATTTTTCTGATCACACACAAGTTTCAATTAGCTCCTCTAACTCACCTGGGAATGTTTACAATCTTTTTCTTTTACGTTCTGTATTGAAAGAGAAAATTGGAGTATACCATAAACACTGGATGACCAAATCATGTAACTGCTGTTAAAATTTGCAGGAGGTATGAACAACATTAAGGTTGCTTACTGGGAAAAAAAAACACAATGAGCTTTACTTCTGAGCAGACAATTTAAAATCAGACTATCTGAAATCACAACTGGAGGCAAACGTGAATGGATATTTTGACAATGTTGTGGAATAATTTTCCATTCTGTTTTTGTATTCCTTGTAGCCTCCCCTGAATTCAAAGATGGCATTTCTTCATTCAGTGATGTTTGGAATAAAATTCTAGCAATTTCAAGGCTGGGCCATTCTCTCTCTCGTGTTTGTTCTTCCATCTAATATGGAAACAATTTGTCTCCTTGTTTGTCTTCTTTTACAGGAATGGAAATTTATATGAAAGTAACATTACAAAAACGATGTTCATAAAGTGCTTAGAAAATTATGGCTATTTGATACTCGGGCGGGTGGGGCTCAGACATTAATATCCGCTGAAATGCTGCTGTCTTCAGAGGGAACACACAGATGCTGTGAAGCACATTCTTCACACCTCACACCTTAGTGGCATTTGACAATGTCTGCTTAACAACCCAGCTAATCAAAAATGGATTGTTGCATTCAAATTAATGAAGCACTAAATGTCTTTAATGAATAATGGACGGTTCTCCCAGTTCTCTTGAGCTCTTTATGTTTATTCATTTAAAAACAATTTGTGTGACGATCATAATCTGGTAAAAAGCTTTTGTGCCCCATTTAGACATTTTAGCATGGTGCCAAGATAAAATTTGAATTTTCAACATCCTTTCAGCTGAGCATCATAAAAGCCTTTAAAACTTGGGTGCCATCTGATTACATTGTCAGCTTGATTTATTTGGAAATGGCTTCAGAATAAGGATTTTGAAAGAGAAAAAATCCTTTTCAAGGATCCTTGATGTACTGGTTCTTGGTAGTCTTTCCTGCACCATCACCCCTTCAGTAAATTTGTGGAGATCAAGCAACACAGTGTAGAAAGAGCAATCTGGTAATAGGGGCTCCTGATTCTGAAATTATTTTTAAAAGGATTAAGCATGTGCAACATCAAAGAAGGCAGCAATTTCTCAAATCCAAACAGCAGCGATCCAGCATCAACAGCTATTATATTTCAACTTGTAGGAATTTTCCTTCCTGTTCCTCATCATCTCAATAAGTTTAAGACAATGTAAAACACTAAGAGCTTTTGGGAATTTCTAGGCATGCATAAATCAGTTTACAGTATACTTGTCAGTGCTATCACTTACTCAACTTTATCCTATTTCTGCTTTAGGTATTACAGTGTATTACACATTTCTAAACACATTTTAACTTAAAATCATATACTGAAAAGGTCTTTTTATAAATGTAGTTTTGAGGCACAAAAATTCAGGGGTGGGATTCAGCCGGTTTGGACCGGTTCGGGCGAACCGGATGCTAATTTTACATCTGGTTTGCCAAACCGGTAGTTGCAAGGACTGGCTGGGCCCTCCCACCCTGCCTTGCCCCTCCAAGGAGACTCCACATGCCCCGTTTGGGAATGCCAGGTAAGTGCAGTGCCCGTGCGGAGGCTGTGGGAGGGCAAAAAATAGGTCTCCCTGAAGTTCCAGAAGTCTGGAAATGGGCCCATTTCTGGGCTCTGGAGGGGCTCTGGAGCCAGGGGGAGGTCATTTTTGCCCTCCCGGAGGCTTGAGGAAAGCCTCCAGAGCCTGAGGAGGGCAAAAATGCCCCCACCACCATGGTGCAGGAGGCTGAGTAGGCCATGCCCACGCCCACCCAACAACTGGGCAGAGAACCAGCTGCTAAAATTTTTGAATCCCACCCCTGCAATGACACTGCCATGTTCCAAAATCGTCATTGCAGAGCCACTGAAATTTGTATCTAAGTCTGAAAGCCATACATAGACAGTTAATATCAGGGTTTGCTCAGATAAGATTTCTGAATCATGTCCACCAGATCATTCTGGAATGAATCTGGAACTTATTTTCTAAATGCCTTGAGGAATGGCACAAGGCAGCCTTCTGGAATGGCAGTGATGGCTGAACTCAAGGCCCAGGGCTCAATAAGAGAGGGAGGGGGAGAAAAAGAGGGAGGGAAGGAAGGAGAGAGAGAGAGAGAGAGAGAGAGAGAGAGAGAGAGAGAGAGAGAGAGAGAGAGAGAGAGAGGAGTTAAGTTAAATTAAGTTAAGTTACTGTAAGTTAAGTTAAGTTAAGTTAAACATTTTCTGCATTTTTGAAATTCAAAGATCTTCCTGAAAATTTCAAGCTAGGAATTTCTAGAAGGCCCAAACTATGATTCCTAGAACATGAAATGATCTATCAAACTGTGCAGTACTTTGTATTTCTATTCAGAGGTAAGCCCTGCCAATTTCATTGCAGTTTATTCCCTCATCAATGAATAAAGCTGGAGGAGAAACCTATAGTGTAATCCTCATTCATATGATCCAGTTCTACAAATGCTCATTAAGAAACAACAAGTATACAAGAAATAAAAACAACCTTATGTTTTGCGCAACATTTCCCATTGAGTTCATTCATAGAAATAGCAACTACTCCGACAATGCTGGAAGGTTTTATAATGATGCAATAAATAATTTTGTAAATACGTTTTGCAGCCGGTATAGCACAGCCAAATATCTTTGCTACATATTCAGACTAATTTTACAGCCTCTATCCACTTCCCTGCCTCTGAAACTGCTATTTTCATTAAGTTACTCGAATCTCATTTATCCTTCCTGCTGTTATAAGAATAACATTTCATTTCTTTCCTTTTATGATACACCAGCTCTCTGTAAGTTCTAGCTGATTCACAGCAATTATATATTAACAATTAAATCATTATTTTAAAAGCAAAGATGTGAAACACAAAACAGCAAGAGAAAACTACAGAGAGACAGCAACAATTACAAGATATTTCATTGGCTGATGGCTGGTAAATAACATAAAATGTAACTATAGATTGAATATCAAAACAATTCTTAGCCCAAGGGCCATTTAAGGCTGGCGTTTTGTTTGTCACTTTGCCAACAAGGTGCTCCCAAGATACCGTTTTCCAATGCGGTCCTCGTACATTTGGAATCATGATACGCCCAACCAAGTTGTAACATGAATTGGTTCTTTCTCCAGGTGAAAAACATCCATCCAGGTAGGCAGTGTTCTGATCTAGGCATCACCAAATCACGAAACAGATTCCTTGTACCAAAAAAACCTCCTTTTTATTTGGCTAATGTGAATTCCTAGCATTCACATCTAGAAGTCTTTCAAGGGTGAATTGCAACCACAGACTTTATCAGTCCTTGGATAGTTGCCAGGCCGATTGCTTCCAGGTGCAATGCTGTACAATGAAATACTTCACAAGGAGTCTCTGTGGGGCATGAATTCAGATAAGCAAATCTTCACACTAATAAACGAACTAATTGTCTCCTGCAAACACCACTCCGCTTTTGCTCTTATTTATTTCCTATGGGAGGGGCCATTCAGCATCCACTTGTGCCTTTACTTTTGAGTCGACCCCTGTTCCTTAATTGTTCCCTTCTCCTGACAGCTCTGTGCATGCGCACATCGGGAACAGGCTCCAGCTGTTCTTCTGCCCCACTTATCTCCGACTCTGAGGGTAGCTGATAACTGTCAGACGGCCCTGGCCCCATCTCTGCCTCCGATGCAGAGCACTCATCCGAGCCTTCCCCAGACTCCAGGACTGGCCCATATTCCAGAGTCCCCAACCTCCTCACTGTCCGAGTCTGCCGCCAGCTCTGCTGGTGGGCCACAACAGGCAGTTATATTGCCATCTTCTATCCTTGAATGTAGGATGCCCCACACACTCCTGGAACCAAGGAAAGATAAGACTCTCCTTCTCTGGGAATAAGGTTTTAAATAAATGACTCCTATGACAATTTGCATTCAACCATAGTTTCCTTTACCTCAATGGTTTTCCTTAGTTTATAGTTCCAGGATTTTGTTGTAATGGGTTACAAATCTCTTAATCAGTCATATGAAATCTGCTTTCTTAAGGGATCTGCTTTCCCGAGGAGACCCACAAAGTGTCACTCAGATAACTATTGGAGTGGCTTGAGTTCAGTTTTATGACAGCTACAACCGTCAGCATTCCCACCATCACATGATCGAAATTTGGGTGCTTGGCAACCGGCATGAATTTACAATGGTTGCAGTGTCTAGGGATCATGTGTTCACCATTTGCAACATTTCCAGAAAACAAAGTCAATGAGGGAAGTTGGATTCACTGAATGATCAGATGATTTACATAACAACTGCAGTGTTTCATTTAATGACTGTGGCAAAAAAAGATTGTTACATCGGGCAACAACCACCTTGCTTAGCAATGGGAATTCTGGTTCCAATTGTGTTTGTAAGGCAAGGACTACCTGTAACAATATTTATTTATTTATTTATTTTGGTTTTCTTATATGCCGCCCTACTCCCGAGGGACTCAATACTTGAGAGAACTCTGTATCTAGGATGTCATGTAGGTAAAAAGTATATTCGTTTCTAATGTTAAAATCCTTCGTTACAATCCTCAATTTGAAATGAAAACATTTTCTTCAGTTTTTTTCGGCCATGCAAATGGATGCGATGAACCAATCTGTTCATGTATTGGAGCTTTAGTGAATATATTAAATATATTGGAATCTGAAACCTGCTTTATTGAATCAAATTTGGGTTGACTTCTCTGAAAAGTTAATGATATGTTTGGTATTGAATGAAAGGATTCTATATTTTATTGACGTTTTTAAAGACAATTTTGAGAATTACATGGCCTTCCTGAACCCCCCCCCCCACTGCATCTTATGTCCTATCTTCAAGGTTGCACAGATGTTTCAATTAAGAAAAAAAATCCTTAGGACATAAAAAGAGCCTGGCTGGGTCAGATAAGAGCACATCCATCCATCCATCCATCCATCCATCCATCCATCCATCCATCCATCCATCCATCCAGTCTCCAGTTTCCTAGTGTAGTCAATCAAATATCCCTGTGAAGTCTATAATCAGAAACAAATTGCCTTTGAAAGTGATATAATCATCTCAAGTAGCAGAATTCTGACATATATCTTTGCCATAGATTTTTCGACATTTGTTAATTAGACTAAACTAACCTTCTGTTAAGCAAAGTCAACACGGAAGCCAAATTCACTTAACAACTGAGAGCCGAGGTGGCGCAGCGGTTAGAGGCAGTACTGCAGGCCACTTTAGCTGACTGTGATCTGCAGGTCAGCGGTTCAAATCTCACTGGCTCAGGGTTGACTCAGCTTTCCATCCTTCCGAGGTAGGTAAAATGAGGACCCAGATTGTTGGGGGCAATATAAATATACATTGCTTACTCTCTAAGTGTAAACCACTTAGAGAGTGCTTGCATTGTGAGGTGGTATATAAATCTCACAAATAAATAAATAAAGTGTGTTACTAATTTAACAACTGCAGTGAGTCACTTAACAATTGGCAAGAAAGATTGTAAAATTGGGCAAAGCTCACTTGACAAATATCTCATTTATCATCAGAAACTTTAGGCTGAATTGTGGTTGTAAGTCAAGGGCTATCTGTATCCTGCCATGTATGCAAATGCCCCTATTTTGAGCTAATACATTTTTCCTTAACTATTAGTAATAACAAATTATAATTACAAAAAAAAAACCATTAATACATTTTGTTTTGGCATATCTTTCTTTTTAGCTCACTCCTCTTATGATAAATATGAATAGATGGATGGATAAATGGATGGATAGATGCATGGATGGATGGATAGATGGATAGATAGATAGATAATAACTCTTTATTGCAGAACACATTTGGAAGAAAAAATATTTTACTCTGTTTCTGGACAGATCGCTTCTCTAATGTTAACTTACTGCCTCGGTGCCTGAGGCACTCCGCAGGAATCAAAATTATGTTGTATAGCCTGAAATAGTGTTTCATGATTTTCTAACTTCCCAAAAGCAGAGGAATATGTATCATATTCTACAAAGTTCTCTATATAACTCCTGAAAAGCAAGCTGATGTCATTCTCAAAGCAGACTAGGTTCAAATAAAATATCTTCTCTAAATTCACTGAATCATTATTAGCATTAGCACCCAGATCAGGATAGATTAACTCCAAGGTCAACTTCAGGCCAACAATCAAGTAAGCCATATCCCAATCAAGAAACTGCCAAAGAGCCATCAGTAAACAGCCCAACCAAATAATCTCTAAGACCACCCCCACCCACACAGACAGGCAAGTCACCAGAATGTAAACTGACAGCAAACAGCACTCCTTACTAGCACTAATGTGTTACCTACTTAAGGTAATGAAACGTCTGCAAGAAAACAAGCAAACTCAGAGAGCACTAAGGACCCCTTATATATTTATGCATGTTTAGTGCTACTTACTGTTCAATAGATATGCAAAAATCCAAATTCCGTGTACATTTATAAAAACAGTTTCATTTATTTATTTATTTATTTATTTATTTATTTATTTATTTATTTATTTATTTATTTATTTATTTATTTATTTATTTATTTATTTATTTATTTATTTAAAGAGCCACGGTGGCACAGTGGGTAGAGTGCAGTACTGCAGGCTACTTCTGCTGATCACAGGTTGCCAGCAGTTTGGCAGATCAAATCTCACCAGGTTCAAGATTGACTTAGCTTTCTATCCTTCCGAGTTCGGTAAAATGAGGACCCAGGTTGTTGGGGGCAATATGCTGATTCTGTAAACCGCTTAGAGAGGGCTGTAAAGCACTATGAAGTGGTATATAAGACTAAGTGCTATTGCTGTTTGTTTGTTTGTTTGTTTGTTTGTTTGTTTGTTTGTTTGATTGTTTGTTTGATTGATTGATTGATTTTTATCCTATTACTTTATATGTAACTCAAGGCGGTAAACATACATAATGTTCTTTCCTCCTATTTTCCCACAACAGCCCTGTGATATGGTCTGTTCCCTGGGCTGAGAGAAAGAGTGACTGGTTCACCCAGCTACTATTCCTTCCCGCTTCCCGCTTCCCGCTTCCTCTCCTCTCCTCTCCTCTCCTCTCCTCTCTGAGCTATAGCATCTAAAATGTTAATTTTAGGGTAGATGTATAAACGTAATGTTAATATTACAGTAGTTTGATTGATGACATGATGCTTCGTAAGCATGAAATGTAATAATAGACTCTTTCTGTTATGGTGCCTGGAAGGGAACATCTCACACTTTGAAACTTACTGTCATTTACAGCAAAAGAAGGTGAGGAAGGGGAGTGAGGAAGCTTAATGAGATGCCACTAAATGTTAATCTTACAGTAATTCTATGACTTTTTTTTTTAACAGAAGCTCATATCACAGGGAGTCTGCTTCACCAGTAACTCTCTGCTTCACCAGTTACTCACTGTAGAATGATATGGCAGGAAAGACAGGGAGTAACCACTCAGAGAAGCTATATTTTTCTTGAAAACATCTCTAATTAATTTATAAAATTAATGTGAGGAACAAACTTAGATGGGCTATGTAACTCCTCAGAGAAAGGCTGGGGAACAAAAATAAGAAGCAGGTGAATAATGAAACATATGAAGATTGCAGGATTTGGGTTTGGCTAGTCTAAAGAAAAGAAGGACTAGTGGGGACATGATACCAGTATTCCAGTATTTGAGAGGCTGCCACAAAGAGGAGGAGGTCAACTTATTTTCCAAAGCACCAGAAGACAAAACAAGAAACAATGGATGGAAACTAATCAAGAACAGAAGCAATCTGGAATTAAGGAGAAACTTCCTAACCGTGAGGACAATTAACCAGTGGAACAACTTGCTTTCAGAAGTTGTGAGTGCTCCATCGCTGGAAGTTTTCAAGAAGAAACTTGTCTGAAATGGTATAGGGTCTCCTGCCTGAGCAGTGGGTTGGACTAGAACAGTGATGGCTAACCTTTTCCAGACTGAGTGCCTAATGCGTGCGCCCGAACCCCCAAAATGCAATGTGCACACGGCTCCCATGCATGCGCCCCGCCCTGCTGCACACCCCCTGCCCCATGCATTCACATGCGCCACACACACACACACCACCCCTGTGCATGCACAGCAGAGACCCGAAGACCAGCTGGCCTGTGGGAGGCGCGCATGCATGCGCAGTGGAGCTGAACTGGGGTGATGACTCGCGTGCAATCAGAGAGGGCGCTGCATGCCACTTCTGGCACACGTGCCATAGGTTCACCATCACGGGACTAGAAGAACTCCAAGGTTCCTTACAGCTCTATTCTAATTGATTGATTGATTGAATTAATGCTAGACCAAGAGATTTTTCTTCATTTTTTCCCCCTCAAGTTCTCATTCATTTCAATATGACAGAATTTGCTGTTGAAATTTCTTTTAAAACAGAAGGTAATTTTGATGAATTCTCCTGGAAGAAATATTGCAACTTCTCATTTATTAATTAAAATCTGGCCAAGATTTGTCCATAGGTGAGGATTCTTTGTTTTCTAAGACTGGACCCACCACAATGCAGAACTATATAACTCTATTCAGTGACTTATTGTAGCATACACCTCCAAAAATAAGATGTTGCCCTGTAGATTCTCCTAGACTTTACCCTTTTCTCCTACACACCCACACCAACATTGTGTTAGCTTTTCCTTTTATAAACTAAAGGCATAGTGGATTGAGGCTGCCTACGGACAATAGCATGTTTCTGAAAACACCAGGTTATGGCTCAATTAGTCAGATAACTTGGATGCCATCATGGATGCTTTCTCCTACCCTCCCTCTCATCTTCTCATATTTCTCAGGCTGGAAACTTTTATGTCCTTTGGGAGGAAATGATTAGCTGGGCTTTGCCTTGGGGAAGTGGGGTGGGTGGGAAGTGGGGTGGGAACAGGGGTAAAATTCAAAATGTTTCCCTACTGGCTCTGTGGGTGTGGCTTGGTGGGCATGGCTTGGTGGGCATGTGACTGAGTGGGTGGGCGTGGCCAAGTCGACGTCACTTCTTTGTCCTAATGACCTACAAAAAGAAGATATACCAAATTTTATATACAAAACAATAAAAGAGATACACAAATACTTACATAAGAGCAATAAGACTCTTATTGCTCTCATGTAAGTATTTGTGTACCTCCTTTATTGTTTTGTGTATAATATAATTGGTATATCTTCTTTTTGAATTTCACCCCTGATCTATCTACTTGCTTTCCCAACCTGGTGCTTTCCCATTTGTTATTAAACTACATGTCCCAGCATCCTTGTACTCGAGTCGGCTGGAAGAGGTGAGCAGCGACCAGGCGACCGGGTGGGTGTGGGCGGGGCCAACCAGGGGCAATTTTTACCGGCTCTGCGAACTGATTCAAATCGTCCCTACCGCCTCTCGGTAAGTCGGGCCTAGTTGGTTGAATTTCACCCCTGGGTGTGAAGCCTTTCAGCTTGGCTGCAGCTAGTCCCAAGCACAGGCAGAAATCATAATGTCACTTCCTCACATACTTCACAGTATGACTATCCTGTTCTTTCATTGTACAATCTCCACCTACTAGTAGCTTTTCTAATTTCCTACAATCCCAACAATATAACCTCTCTGGTGTCCCACACTCCTAACCCTAACTCCCAAGGGAAGACTTCATGCAGGTACTTCTGACATGGGAGTTTTCAATAATCATGCTACTGTTGCTAGTAAAGGAAGCCTTGCCCTTGATAAATTCTTGGAAAGGTTCCTTTTTTTCCCTGGAAAAATTGGGATCAGTCTCTCGTCCCACAATATTGGCAGAAAATTTTGAAAAGCCATTCGTGCCCAGCTCTAAAATGAATCAATATGGAGACAAAATTGCTTACCTTTTCTTTTAGATGTCATAACCACCTGATAATATGGTGATCCCTTTGAATCTCTCATGAAACTTAAAAAGTCAGTTTCTGTGACTTAACTCATCACTTCCTGCCTAATTTTAATTATCTGTTTGCATCTTCTCCTGTAGCTTTCTATCATTTCCCTCATGAGCCTAGTAAAACATCTTTGGTTTTTTAAACCTTTTTCTTTTGTTGTCTTCTTCTTTGATTTTTAAATTGCAGCACCCCAACTTGTTTAAAGGTGTGCTGATAGCATCTCATATGTGAATTTCCATATCTTTAAGTGCATTTCCATCAACCTATCTTTTTACCATAATCAAATTATTTTTGTTTTTGCAGCTATGTCTGAAAGAGTTTAAAGCTTGGATTGACTCAACAAGTCATCCCAACTTGGCATTAGGTGTTTTTTTTTTAGATTACTGGGTGTCAGGAACAGAGGAAAAACTATGTGTATCATGGCATATTGCAAACTCTGTGAACTTTATAAAAATAATTCTAGACTTTTTAAAAAACAAGCAAGCAAGCAAACAAAAAAGACATTTAAAGGTGAAAAAAAACTTTGTTAAATTAATAAACAATCCAGGCATATTATCAAAGATCTATCAGATTTGTAGCATCTCTGCTGAAATTACTATGAAATTACTATGGAAAGTATCACCACAGGGGAAAAAAATAAGCCCAGAGATGATATGCTTATGTGGGAAAAATAAGTGTGCCAAGCAATTTTAAGAGGAATTCTTGTTTGAATCATTGGACCAAGAGCATCAAATTACTGGAAGCCATTAAGAAAAGCAGTCTTGAAAGAGTGCTCATGGATATTGCTTTTGTAAAATCATTAAAACATGCAAGGCTTCTTAGCAGATCCCACCTGAAGCTCCTTATTCTGTTATAATAGCCTGGATTCTTTTGGGGGAGATAACTAGTTCAGATAATCCTTTTGTTAGTGAACAAGTGACTTAACAGAACACTTTGATGCAGAATGAAAGCTATATCTTTTCTTCTTCTTCTTTTCTTTATCAGTCAAGATAATTCATTTGTGGAAATACAAAGCAGTCAGTCCCCATGTTATTCTCATATATGTACATTTGGCAAAGAAAGCCTGGAAAATTAAGGATGATTTAAATAAATGATTTTCCATCCTTTAAATAACCTTTCCCCCTAGTCTGACAGGCCTTTTAGAAATACAAAATTGAAGAAGAGGGGAAAAAACCTGAGTCCTTTTGCTGAAGTGAAGAGGCATCGGATTTGTCTTGACAATGCAAAACCATCATTTTGGTACATGGTCTGGAAGACGGTTTGTTTCAGTTATTTCCCCCAGTACCAGCCAAAGCACTTTTAAGTTGAAAGCTTCAGGATCATTTCTGAAACTGGCCAGCCTGGCAGAACTGAGTGAATGCCACTGAAGTGTATTGGCCTGCATGTTAGGTGGGAAAAGGTTTGGATAACCCAGCAATATGAAATAACATGTATTTTCTGAGAAGTCCTTGGTGTTCTCTGAGTGAAGTTATTGTCTTGCAGAGGTTTCCTTACTCAAACTAAGTAACATCATCAGTGCAATGATGAAGATACTTAGTTTGGGTAATAAAACGTTTTCAACAAGCTCTGGGAATACCAAGCTCTGGGAATACCAAGTACCCACCCTGACTGTTCTTTAGCAATAGCACTTAGACTTATATACCGCTTCATAGTGCTTTACAGCCCTCTCTAAGCGGTTTACAGAGTTCAGCATATTGCCCCCAACAATCTGGGTCCTCATTTTACCGACCTCAGAAGGATGGAAGGCTGAGTCAACCTTGAGCCGGTGAGATTTGAACAGCTGAACTGCTGAACTAGCAGTCAGCTGAAGTAGGTTGCAGTGCTGCTTTTAACCACTGCGCCACCTCGGCTCCTTTAGAAGGCCAGATCCTGAAGATGAAACTCAAATATTTTGGCCACCAAATGAGAAGGAAGGACTCACTGGAGAAGAGCCTAATGCTGGGAATGATTGAGGGCAAAAAAAGAAGGGGACAACAGAGAATGGGGTTGCTGGATGGAGTCACTGAAGCAGTCGGCGTGAGATTAAATTTATTTATTATTTATTTATTAGTTGCATTTGTATGCTGCCTACTCCACAGAGACTCTGGGCAGCTCACAACAGTAAAAATTCACATGCAACAACAAATATAAAAAGCATTAAAAACAATATATATTAAAACATTTTTTAAAAAACATCAAAAACCACAATTTAAAAACCCATACAAGAAATCATTCATGGGGCCAAGAATGATCGGTGTTGTATTAAAATCATTGGCCCCAGGCCTGTCGACAAAGCCATGTTTTAACTGCTTTTCTGAAGGCTGGCAGGGTGGGAATAATGCGGATCTCGGGGGGTAGTGTATTCCAGAGAGCCGGTGCTGCCACAGAGAAGGCCCTCGTTGGTGGGCCCGCCAGCCAACATTGTTTCGCTGACGGGACCACCAGCAGACCAACTCTGTGGGCTCTAATCAGTCTTAGGGAGGTATGTTGGACTCCAGAGGATGGTAGAGGTCAGGAAGGCCTGGAGGAACATTGTCCATGGGGTCGCGATGGGTCGGACACGACTTCACAACTAACAACCACAACAAAAAATATTCTCTTTGTCTTTTCTTATCTGTTGATACTGTGCCAACTCCCAGCTCAACAGAATCTAGGACACATCAAGCAGTCCCTTGATTGCTTCTCTGGCATGCACTGTGAAATTTTACACAGGCCATAACGGAATCACCACGTTTGGGAAGCACTCTTGGTCAGACCTTCAGGAGAAGCTCCACTCAGCATCACCTGTTGTGCAAACTGTAAAGAACCACACTGACAGGAACTCTGAATGACATTGAAGCAAAGCAAAATGGACCTTTTGTGTCAATCTTCAAAGGGGCCACTGTGGTCTCAGAAAGCAGTGAGGTGTTTTGGCCAAAGTGCTGTTGAAAGAAAGCACCCTTTCAAAGTTATATAGAGCCCCTAACACAGTGTTTCCCAACCTTGGCAACTTGAAGATGTCTGGACTTCAACTCCCAGAATTCCCCAGCCAGCAAAGCTGGCTGAGGAATTCTAGGAGTTGAAGTCCAGACATCTTCAAGTTGCCAAGGTTGGGAAACACTGCCCTAACACCTGCATAAAGGGAGTGATGATTAGAAAGTAGGAGCTAAGAGTGGGAAGAAAGCAAAGAGACCAGGGCTTTGATACCATGCAATTAGATTTGCTGTGATCTTTTGAAGAAATTTTTGAAGAAGGGATGTGGTGGCTCAGTGGCCAAGACTCTGAGCTTGTTGATCGAAAGGTCGGCAGTTCAGCGGTTCAAATCCCTAGTGCCGTGTTACGGGGTGAGCCCATTATTTGTCCCAGCTTCTGCCAACCTAGCAGTTCGAAAGCATGTAAAAATGAAAGTAGAAAAATAGGGACCACCTTAGATGGGAAGGTAACAGCTTTCCTTGCGCCTTTGCCATTTAGTCATGCCGGCCACATGACCACGGAGAACGTCTTCGGACAGCGCTGGCTCTTCGGCTTTGCAATGGAGATGAGCACCGTCCCCTAGAGCAGGAAACAACTAGCACATATGTGCAAGGGGAACCTTTACCTTTACCATTTTTGAAGAAATGTAGGAGATTACTGAGCCGGGTGATTATCTTGTATGTCCCCTGGAACAAGAATGGATGTATCATTCCTCAGTATTCCTATGAATTGAAGTAGACAGAATATTACTGGCTTAGCTATCACTAATGCTGGGGAGAAGAAGTCTCTTGAATTTTTTTTCACGCTTTCATTCAGCTTATTTTATATCATAATTGCACATATTCAATTATAAAACTTGGATAAGGAGCATTGATGACAATAGTTTGCTGTTTTTTATTTTGCTACTGAAATCAATGGAAACAAACAAACAAACAAACATGTATGTATGTATGTATATATGTATATGTATTTGTATATGTATATGTATATGTATATGTATATGTATATGCATATGCATATGCATATGCATATGCATATATACAGTATACACACACACACAAACATACACACATACATATACACATACACATATACATATACAAGACCCGAATATACCAAGACCTGCATATATGTATGTATGTATGTATGTATGTATGTATGTGTGTGTATGTGTGTATGTGTGTATGTGTATGTATGTATGTATGTGTATGTATATGTATATGTATATGCATATGCATATGCATATGCATATGCATATGCATATATATATATATATATATACAGTATACATACACACAAACATACACATACACACATGCACATACACATACACATACACATATACAACACCCGAATATACCAAGACCTGCATATATGTATTATTTATTTATTTATTTATTTTGTTATTCTTATATGCCGCCCAACTCCCAAGGGACTCAGGGCGGCGTACAACAGGGATGTATGTGTGTATGTGTGTATGTGTATGTGTATGTGTATGTGTATGTGTATGTGTATGTGTATGTATGTATGTATGTATGTATGTATGTATGTATGTATGTATGTATGTATGTATTTTCTGCCATCGATTACCATATTTTAATTTTATCCAACATCTAACACACTATCTTAGTACTCTAGTTACCAACAAACTTAAATTAAGGCCATGAGAATTTGAACTGGAACTAACTATAATGCTACAAAGACATGCTGAACAACTTTAATGTTTATTTCCTTTTCTTTTTGCAGCCCTCTGTTTATATTCTCATTTTCTTTCCTAAGCAGTCGATTAAGAACTAACTTCATGCTGTTGCCCCTACTGTTTTCTTAGCCAATATGCTAGTATTAAATCCTCTTCCATTTAATTACTGACTTTGCTGAATATTCTGCTTTGCCTATCTTCTGTTTTAACTTGGAGAATTTCTAAATTAAATTGGAATAGCATCATTTGTAATTTACTCCTATTTTCAGTTTGCATCTTTCCCTCTCCAGGTTACAAACCAAGGCACATATATTCATGGGAATGTTGACGTGGTTGCAGCTGAATCCAGATACTTTTTGTGTGCAGCTTTTAGATTAATATGAATTTCTCACATTTTCTCTGAAATAGGCTGCTCTGTAATTATGGTGGGGTGTTAACTTTCAGGCACTCTCAACTGCTGGGAGATAAACACCTAATGATTTTATTAACACAGCAGCAAACAATAACTGTAACTGGTCTGCTTAACTCTGAGACCTACTGCAAGGCACATCACATACAGTTACTGTAGTAGCTAGAGCCTCTTCCTTAAAGGTTCCGTAATATACATATTTCACCTTTTTAGCTTTGCATTCTGATTAACCCAAGAAGTTTTCTTGATTTAGAAGTGATTCTGATAGCTCATAATCAGATGCTTCTAGCACTTAAGCTACTAACCCATGCTACAGTGCTTATAATTCTCTGACAAACTTATAATACATCATCTCCAAGCACATGGTCAACACCTATTGGTTGTAGCAAGGGTGGGTTCCACTTACCTTCAGCACCGGTTCGCATCGTGACATTTCGCGTGCGATTTCATTTCCGTGCATGCTCAGAAGCAGGAATTAGCCTGAAACACAGCTGAGGAGCTCATCAGCTGTGCTTCGGGCGAAGAAATAAAGGTCGGTATTCACCTGTGGGCAGGCGGGAGGGCTCTTTTTCAAGCCGCATAAGGGGAAAAATCCACAAAAAAGATGGTGACGTGCACGGAACGGCACCGACAGTGATGTAACCAGCGGGTCGCTATCAGTTCGGGTGATCTGGTCCGAACCGGGAGGAACCCAGCCCTGGTTTGTAGGTGTTATAGTGCAGGGAGTTTATCCTGTGTAAATGGGTACAGAGATCAACTTGAAGAAGGAATACAAGAACTGTTAAACAGAATCACCTTGAACTATGAGATAGGTGGCAAATAAAGTCAACTTAAACCTCACATGGCATGATTGAATCTTGATTTTGGCACCAAATGTATACTGGGGAAGTTAAATCATGGCAAAAAAATTACTTCCAGAAGTTATTTATGAATGGTTTCTTTTGTCTCTGATTCATCTCCAATTTTAATGTCTTCATTCCATCCATCACTGGCCTACACTTTCAAGCGTACTTACTGCTGTACATGCAAATCTATAGTCCTTTAATTGTTCACAATTTGTCAATGTCCTACACTTTTTCATTAAGTGATTTAGAACATTCCTACATATAACACTAAAATCCAATTATATTCTAAGTTGGTCCACTAACCTCCAGCACCTACATCTGTTTTTATTTAATGCGCACACATATTGAACATATGAAACACATTGCTGGAGGTACACTTCATCAGTTTAGTTGTAGCCTCAAAAGATTTTACTTTTCCAATGGCATGTATGGGAAGATCAAACTGGTCTTCTAATATGTTGCAATGGAACTATTGTTATGGTTTTGGTTGGGCAGATGTCCATGGCTTGGTTGAACATAAGCTTGGGATTTTCCAGAAGTATTCTCCTCAAACTTCTGTCCTTGATGTGAAACATAGTTTTACCATCAGAAGCCTGTATCCTGAAATTCATAGTCTCTTAAATACATCTTCTTTCTCATTCTGACTACCATATTTTTCGGAGTATAAGACACACCTTTTTACCCCCCAAAAGAGGGTGAAAACTTGGGTGCGTCTTATACACCGAAATATATACTTCCAGAAAGCCACCTCAATTTTAACAGCTTCTGTAGAAGTATTGTCTGAAATGTAACAGTGTCCTGTTTAGTATTAAGATAAGGCAGCTGGATTAAACCCTGACTTAGTCATGTTTGGAGTAGATCTATTTAAATAATTGGGAGGAGTTAGTGTGATTACATTTAAGAAAACTTTGTGGCATTAATATACTGCCATAATGTACATTTCTCCAATTCTTCGCTATTTCTATGGGTCAGGCACACATGCAGAGAAATACACAGCAAACAGTGTATATCATCTGTGCTGTTTGCTGTTTGGCAAATTGCTGGGAGGCAGAGGCAGAATTTTTTTCCCTTGTTTTCCTTCCCCAAAACTAAGGTGTGTCTTATACTCCGAAAAATACGATATTGCTTTTCAAATAGTGGGATTTTCTTTGGTTCATAGTAAGTTAGTAATGCCAGCAGGATCTTCCTCGGAATGCTCCTTGTTGGCTCTGAATATACATTTGCATAAAATTAACAATTTCTGCACCACCATCTCCTTTGATACAGCCATTACAGTGACTGTCCTGTCTTCAGGCTTCTTGGATGCTTTGGTCACAGTCAGGTAAAGCTGCAACTACTGCACCCACCTGTGCCAATTTTCTCTCAGGTTCCCAGTTAGCATAAATTCTGAAGAAGGTTTTAAAGGCTCTGTTCCTTCTCTCTTCCCTGGGGTGACTGTCACATTTTCTCCCAGCTACCTGCTCTGGATCTTGTGTTTGGATGTTGGCCTAGAGAAACTGCAGCCAAGCAAGTTAGCATGTCAGCAAATAAACTGTAAATTAACTGATTAACTCTTTAGGTCCTACTGCAGCCCAGAAGCTTCCAGTAAAATGAGCAACTGCATTTATTTATTAAAGGTGTAATAACAAGCATCACATTAGTTCAGAGCATTTGAAGCTTCTAAAGTTCTCAAACCTGGCAATTTTAAGGTGAGTCATGGTGGGGAAATCTGGGAGTTTAAGTCCACATATATAAAAGTTGACAAGTTTGAGAAACACTGCTGTAAGTGTGCAAGGGGGCAGATGGAAGACAACAAACATGAGAAAAGATGTACTCTCCAGAGAAAATAAACAG
This sequence comes from Diadophis punctatus similis, assembly GCA_023053685.1. Lineage (NCBI taxonomy): Eukaryota > Metazoa > Chordata > Lepidosauria > Squamata > Dipsadidae > Diadophis > Diadophis punctatus. The sequence continues at coordinate 8,603,465 of JALIGW010000003.1, read as the reverse complement.
AATGTCTATAATTCTCATTATGTTCCAATAGCTCAAAAATGTATATGTATATGTATATGTGTATGTGTATGTGTATGTGTGTATGTGTATGTGTATGTGTATGTGTATGTGTATGTGTATGTGTATGTGTATGTGTATATGCATATGCATATGCATATGCATATATGTGTGTGTGTGTGTGTGTGTGTGTGTGTGTGTGTGTGTTTTCTGAGGTTACATACATACACATACACACACACACATATATGTGTGTGTGTATGTGTGTGTGTGTGTTTCCCTGAAAATAAGACCCTGTCTTATATTTTTTTGAACCCTGAAATAAGCGCTAGGCCTTATTGCCATGCACTCAAAAGCCCAATTGGGCTTATCATCAGGGGATGTCTTATTTTGGGGAAAACAGGGTATATATATCTGTCTAGCTTAACATAAGGCAAACATGTCCAAGGCAGTTGCTGTAACTGAACTACAGGACTTTAATTGTTCTTAGTATAAAATCCATGTTCCCTTTCAGGCTACATTTGGATTAATTGAAGTTTCTCTATTCCTTTTTTTAGAATAGAATAGAATAGAATAGAATAGAATAGAATAGGATAGGATAGGATAGGATAGGATAGGATAGGATAGGATAGGATAGGATAGGATCGGATCGGATCGGATCGGATAGGATAGGATAGGATCGGATAGGATAGGATAGGATAGGATCGGATCGGATCGGATCGGATCGGATCGGATAGGATAGAATTGAATTGAATTGAATTGAATTCTTTATTGGCCAAGTGTGATTGGACACACAAGGAATTTGTCTTTGGTGTATATGCTCTCAGTGTACATAAAAGAAAAGATACATTTGTCAAGAATCATGAGGTACAACACTTAATGATTGTCATGGGGTACAAATAAGCAATCAGGAAACAGTCAATATTAATATAAATCATAAGGATACAAGCAATCAATTTACAGTCATGCAATGATAAGTGGGAGGAGATGGGTGATAGGAACGATGAGAAGATTAATAGCAATAGTAAGCAGACTTAATAAATAGTTTGGCAGTGTTGAGGGAATTATTTGTTTAGCAGAGTGATGGCATTCAGGGAAAAACTGTCCTTGTGTCTAGTTGTTCTAGTGTGCAGTGCTCTATAGCGTCGTTTTGAGGGTAGGAGTCGAAACAATTTATGTCCAGGATGTGAGGGGTCTGTAAATATTTTCACGACCCTCTTTTTGACTTGTGCAGTATGCAGGTCCTCAATGGAAGGCAGGTTGGAAGTAATTGTTTGTTCTGCAGTTCTGATTATCCTCTGAAGTCTGTGTCTGTCTTGTTGGGTTGCAGAACCAAACCAGACAGTTATAGAGATGCAGATGACAGACTCAATAATTCCTCTGTAGAACTGTATCAGCAGCTCCTTGGGCAGTTTGAGCTTCCTGAGTTGGCGCAGAAAGAACATTCTTTGTTGTGCTTTTTTGATGACGTTTTTGATGTTAGGTGTCCATTTTAGGTCTTGAGATATGATAGAACAAAGAATTTAATGACATGAGATCTGCACAAAGCCTTTAAAAAACAAAAGAGGGGATGGGAAGAAAAAGAAGATAGAACCTTCTTAGATAGGTTAGATAGAACCTTCTAGATAGAATGGAGGACTACGTTGTGATGATATTCCGTTTCCTAGATTTCTTCCAGAATTGCAAGGTGCCATACAGAACATTGTCTTCTTTATTCCGCATAATGAAAAACCTGTAAAGTAGATTAACTGAGTGAGAGTGACCGGCCCAAAGTCATCCAGGCCACTCCCAAGGGTGAATTGAAAACTGTGTCTTTCCAGTCTTGGTCCAGATTGGTAGATTATTTAAATGTTCATTGACCATAAAATTTCAACAGTTGGCGTATGTGTTAAATTCCTCTACAGTCAGTTGTTCTTTTTATATCTTACATGTTCTGGTTCCAACTTGTTAATTTTATTCCATAACATATATTCCATATTTTATCCATTTTAAAAACAGTTGGAAATATTATAACCAGCAAAAAAGAATGGTAGATATGCATAATTAGCAACCATTTATCATGTAATATAGGACATTAAGGCTACATATATTAAGAATTGTCATTTCCACTACTGTGATGGACATAATAGTACTATTCTTTTGGAATAATTTAAAATTAAACTATAATGAGTTTCAGAATTACAGTCATAGCAGATTATTAGTAAAAAAAAAAGAAAAAAGTTTAAGCAGCTCTTTTTTTTTCTTCCTACATCATCGCTACAATCTATTTTGTGCTGTCCTGTTGAGATAGATTAAACGTTTGTCCTGACCAAAGATTTTGAAAGTTATTCAATCATAGACTCAAAGCAAAAATGGACTTCAAAGAATCTAACTGGTTTTGGAAAAATGGTGAATTTCAATATACCTATTAGTCTTGGCCACTATTGAACCAATAAAGACTAATTACTTGATGAGTTTGTAAATAAGAAATGCACTGATTCTTGTCAATTGCAGCATTATTATATATGAGAGGAAAACATGAAACACCAGATATCTGTCAAAAGATACAATTATGAACTACCTTATTGGATACTGGGAAGAAACAAAGTAGAGAAATTGCATATTACTTAATTTGGTTTGGTCTGGCAAGATTGATGTCAGCTAAGCCCAAGAACAATGTAGAGCAATTCATTCAGAATTCAGTTATTTATTTCCTTACACGTAACAGACAGAATCTTGCCAGATTAAGCCTGAGGATGAACCACATTATTGAAATGCTTCTCCAACTTTTCCTGCAATCACATCTGGAAAAAAAATACACTCTTTTTTTTTTAGTTATGTTCAATGCTTCCTCTATATCAATTTTCAATATTTTCCTCTACTCTCTTGGAACTGCCATAATTAGCTTGGGGAAGGAGAAATTAAAGTTTGCTTACTCTTAGGAAGCTTTCAGCTTCTATCACCCTCCAAATGATGAGTCAGAAATAATCTTACACATTCCTGATGTAAGGAAACCATATCTTGGTGAATTGAGCCTATTTCTTGATGAAAGACAGATTATAGCAGTCATCATAACCTTCTATCAAATTCACACCAAATAATATTTTCCCCGCTACACCAATTAGTCAAGGCAATTTATCAAAGATAGCCCTTTCTAGTGAACTGTTGTCAAAACTGAGTAACTGATCCTGAATGCCATATCAAAACCTTCCTATTCGTACTTGAAAGTTCAGATTAAATCCTTTTATTTCAGTTAGGCTTTGGCCAAACTAGAAATGTGCTTCAAATTCACTCCTTGGGAATTGCTTTGAAGGACAGGTTACACAGACGCTTAATTGGAGGCAGTATATTATAGAGGGAGGCATAAATTCACTGACTCATAACAAGAACAGATCTTTACTTATCTGTCCCAATGGCCCAGTGATAAATGATGAAACGAATGATTAAGCAAACCATCATAATATCAATAACAGCATATGCAGGACATAAGAGGAAATTACTTTGCTTCATTTACTTAACAAGTAAAGTTTACTTTTAATGACCCAAAGTCATTAACATCTAGTTAAGCAGTCAAGGTTCTAATAGACTTTCATATACTACCTCAAAGCTACATCAAAAAGCCTGTTTCAGATTAAATCAATATAACAGTTTTTAGATTCCTTACAATCGCTGAGGAAATAATCATGACCATTGCTTTAAAGAAATAGAGAAAAAGATGGTTCATAAGAATATGCATTCATATTTATATTTTTACTTTGACCAAAAAGCATCCGAGCTACAGTTTATAGCAGCAAAACATGGATCATAATAAAGTTCAAAGTGGAATTAGGATTTAAAGCCTAAGGGGAAGAATTTGAAAGACACATTGCATTATCCATTCAATAGGGCCATGTCAGTGGTCACTCGATGTCAGGAACAGAAATTAAACTTTAACTCAAGGTTCCACGAGAAATTGATGTAGCTCTGTGAGTGACTAAGGGCAAAAGAGTTAATTCAAGTGCAGCCAATTTTGTAGCACTAGAGTTTTGCCTCTTGATGAGGGGCTCTTGGACATTTGTTCTTAGCTAACAGAATTGGGGGCCTGAAAAAGTTTGAAAAGCTCTGGTCTGAGCAATGATTGACCCATTCAGAAAAACTACTATGTACCATATTTTTTGGAGTATAAGACGCACCTTTTTCCTCCCTAAAAGTGGCTGAAAATTTGGGTGCGTCTTATACTTCGAATGTAGCTTTTTTTTTCCCAGCCCTAACTAGGTGCTAACAGATCTTCCCAGCTCTTATCTTGCAGGCTTTTTCATTGTTACTCTCTCCAAAGAATGTTTTTCCAGCCCTAAGTCTTTGCAGAATTTTTTTTCATTGCTCTACTTGCTCCAAATAAGTTTTTTTTAGCCCTAACCAGGTGCTAACTATCTTCCCAGCTCTTACCGGCTTGCAGGCTCTTTCATTGTTATTCTCTCAGAAGAAGGTTTTTTTAAGTCCTAACCAGGGGATAAAATAATGTGCTGAAGCTGCTCTGAATAAGTTTTTTTCTAGCCCTAACCAGGTGCTAACTATCTTCCCAGCTCTTACCGGCTTGCAGGCTCTTTCATTGTTACTCTCTCAGAAGAATGTTTTTCCAGCCTTAAGTCTTTGCAGGGTTTTTTCATTGCTCTACTTGCTCTGAATAAATTTTTTTCTAGCCCTAACTAGGTGCTAACGATCTTCCAAGCTCTTACTGGCTTGCATGCTCTTTCATTGTTACTCTCTCAGAAGAAGGTTTTTTAAAGTCCTAACCAGGGGATAAAATAATGTGCTGAAGCTGACCAGACTAAGGATGCTAGCCAGATGAATACCTGGTAGGCAGATTGTTTTCCCCTATTTTCCTCCCCAAAAACTAAGGTGCATCTTATACTCTGGTGTGTCTTATACTCTGAAAAATACGGTATATTATGCACAAATTAATTTAATGCCAATGTTATATTTTTCTCTTTCTGTAATATTGCATGTGGAACCTTCTTGGAACTGTGGAAATGACTGTGTTGTAAATCATCAGTCCACAGTACTGATGATGTTACCTAGTTTGGGTAATGAAATGTCTGCAAGAAAACAAGCAAGCTCAGAGAGCACCAAGGACCCCTCATTTCAATGCTGAGCTGCAAATATTCTCCTTTATTGGGACTGAGAATCTCCATAGACATTTCCCACTATTGCAAACTCCCAAAGAGACTTTGTTTTAATCAATGGTGAAATATGACATAAACCAAGCTGAATCCATCAGCTTTTGTCCTTGCTGTTGTCTACATGCTAAGTATTGGCAATCTCAAATATTTAATATCAGTATTGTAAATATAATGTGAATCTGTCAAACATTCTCTTCTCTTTTCTTAAAAGGCTGATTTTGCATGATATATATTCACTCAGCTTATTTTACTGACTAAGGATTAAAAATTCAGCTGATTGCTTGATCCCAGGAGCTATTATCTAATTGGATCTTCAATATTGACAAAACAAAGTACTTCTTCCTGCATAATTAATGTATGGAATTCATTGCCACAAGACATATAGTGTTCATTAGCAGAAATGACATCTTGAAAAGCGGAGTTTATACAAGATAGGTGTATTTTTGACTATTATTCATCACATTTAGGAAATGTTAGGCACTGAACCAAAGATCACCATGCACTGGGATCAAATAGCAAATTATTTTGGCCATGAATTGAGACAAATTAGCTCCTTGCTTCTCAATCTTTTGGCTAAGTTCAAGTTATAGGCCATGTGATTCATTCTTGGTTCAAATGTGCCATGTGAATCTAAAACATTGTCGCATCATCCATCGCAACCCAACTAAGCAGGGTTAAGTATTTTGTGCAAAAACAGCCAGAGCCGTCACAAATTAATACACACATTACACATGCATAATTTCATTCCATAGTTCAATATTGAAGCTTCAAGCAAGAAAGCCAAAGCCACTGATTTGGCATCTGTTGCTGGATAGATCCATCCTAAAATTCAGAGGAGAGCTTAAAAACCTGTTGACACACAAGCCTTCTCTGGATCAGATTCCTCCTGATGTTAATTTTTTTTTACAATCCAAATAATTATAAATGCCAGCCTTGCTGATGATGCATCTGAAGCATGGCATATCCAAAACACAAAACAGTTCATGGAAGGCTGAAATTCACATTAAAAAAAAAAACAATATGTGAGGGACAACATTCCACTGTTTTCTCTCACGAGGAAGCCTTTTATTTCTTGGATTGATTTATTTTGCACTAGGGAGATGCAGCGATTGCCAAATTTTAAAGTGGTATTACTTGGCAGTAGATATGTCACATGCTAATTTACTGGGTATAGCTCTCAGCTATTCAGCATACTGTACAGCGAAAAATAGCTGAATGTGCATGAAGGTTTGCATTCCCTGGAATGATGATCATGTTTTTGCTTAGGAGATATTGTTGAGGTTTATTTTGTAGTGGCTGTTTTCACATACGAGTTGCCATTTAGGATTAGCCAACTCAAGCAGTTTGCTTAAATTAGAATAGCATAGCATAGCATAGAATAGCATCGCATCGCATCGCATCGCATCGCATCGCATCGCATCGCATGGAATGGAATAGAATAGAATAGAATAGAATAGAATAGAATAGAATAGAATAGAATAGAATAGAATAGAATAGAATAGATGACTAGACTAGACTAGACTAGACTAGACTAGACTAGACTAGACTAGAATAGAATAGAATAGAATAGAATAGAATAGAATAGAATAGAATAACCGAGTTGGAAGGGACCTTGGAGGTCTTCTAGTCCAACCCCCTGCTTAGGCAGGAAACCCTACACCACTTCAGACAAATGGTTATCCAACATCTTAAAAATTTCCAGTGTTGGAGCATTCACAACTTCTGGAGGCAAGTTATTCCACTGATTAATTGTTCTAACTGTCAGGAAATTTCTCCTTAGTTCTAAGTTACTTCTCTCCTTGTTTAGTTTCTACCCATTGCTTCTTGTTCTACCCTCAGATGCTTTGGAGAATAGCTTGACTCCCTCTTGTTTGTGGCAGCTCCTGAGATATTGGAACACTGTTATAATGTCACCCTTGGTACTTCTTTTCATTAAACTAGACATACCCAGTTCCAGCAACCATTCTTTGTATGTTTTAGCCTCCAGTCCCCTAATCATCTTTGTTGCTCTTCTCTGCATTCTTTCTAGAGTCTCAACATCTTTTTTTTCTGGACTTGATACTATTTAATTGCTCATGGAAATGGTTTCAACACCCAGCATCTGCTTGTGATGTGGCAGGATGAAGCCTTATGTATTAGTTTTGAGCACAACATCAAGAAGAGACATACAACCTATAACACAGGAATGTTCATAAAACAATACATTAAAAATTACATCTGCTGACAGTGGAGATCAAATCAAGGTTTACTGCCAGGAAATGTAATGAAAACCTAGAAATGTGGAACTTGCGAAACAGTAGATAAATGTTTTATAAACAACACCTCATTACCAGAACCAGAAGAATGCTATTACAGGCCAAGGGAACAGGTAACAGTAATTGGAAAATAACTACTTCAAATCAAATATTATCATTGCCAGATCTGTCTTAAATGTTGACAGGAAGCATGATAAAATCATTCCTTTTTGCTTTATTAAAGCATCTGTTCCACTTGCAATATCAATTGATATCCATATATCGCTATTAACCTAGATTTAAACTGGGAATTATAGCTAGAAGGTGGCTTCGAAATGATGTTAGTAAATCACAGCTCTTCAGGTATTTAAGTCCATATTCAGCACTTGGACTAGCTTAGCAGAAGACTGAGATTCAGCTAGATTAGAATCTTTATTGCAGACAAGAAAGCAGTCGACTGCCTACTGCAAAGGAAATAATTCAGAGTCCGTGTATATCTACAGTATGTTCAAACTCAAGTTCTTCTTTCTTCCTGAATTAATGGATGCTTGGTTGTTGTGGGTGGCTGAGATATGTTTACATCAGTGGTGGGTTCCTACCGATGTGGTCCACTCTATAGCACCGGTAGCGGCCCGCTGGTGACATCACAGTACCAGTGCAGTCAGTTGCCAGTGCCTGGGTGCCGCCATTTTTTAAAAAAAATTAGTTTTTTTTTCTTCTGTGCATGCCCGGAAGCCGAGCTTCCAGCACTGCACATGTGCTGCCTTCCTACCCCACAGTGAGTCCAAGCAGGGGAGGATGGCTGAGGGAGCGCGTGAGATGCTGAAAGAACGGGCGGCAGGAGCCATCTCCATTCCCCTCCCTTCAGCAGTCTGAGAAGCCATGAACGGGCGGTGATGATCCTAGGCATTTTCGTACGTTTGAGGCTTCTCGAGCTGCTGAGGGGAGGGGGAATGGGCAGCAGGACCTATCTCAGTTCCCCTCCCTTCAGCAGTCTGAGAAGCCACGCCCACCTGGTCACATGGCCAGTAAGCCATGCCCACCCAGTCACATGGCTGGCAAGCCACACCCACAAAATAAGCCACGCCCACAGAGTGGTAGTAAAAAAATTAGGAACCCGCCCCTGGTTTACATAATAGTGTTCTCTAGCATGGGAACAACTGTATCATATCTTGAGGGCTTTAGGCCTTACATCTGAGCTAAGGTAGACTGGCGGACTTCCCTCTTTGTACTTAAGCACACAAAGTCATATGACCTCCAATACCTTTGGGCCAGCAGTGGGTTGCTCCCGATTCGGACCGGTTCTTAGAACCAGTAGCAGCGGTGGCGGGAGGCTCCGCCTACCCACCCGTGACACTTCTGCGCATGCAAACCGGTAGCAAACTAATTCAGAACCCACTACTGCTTTGGGCATTAAGCACCTGGTTATTCCCATGAGCCCACTTGGCAAATGGTTTTTGGAAATGAATGTGCTGTGATTTATTCTTGATTGTCTTGTGCTTCTGTGGATTTTATGTTTATTAGTTCTTTTCTTTTCTTTTTTAATCCTATGTGAGCTGCAATAATCGATGGCCCCACCTTTCTGTTCTTCCATAAAGCCTTGGAAAGCTTGGTCCTTCCTCTTGGTTTTAGGCCAGCAAGCAGGATGTGGTCACATAGACTGAAGGATTTGAAGTTGTCCTCTGTTATTCTGTTGTTCTCTGGTCTATTTATCATATTTTACATTATGTTCCTTGTTTTTCTGCTTCGACAAATTGTAAGTTGCCCAGAGTTTCCTTTTGTGAATTGGGTAGCCCTATAAATCCAACAAACAAACAGATAATATACAAATAAATCTTACTTATCAAAATCTAAACCAACTTGTCAGCCTTTGACAAGCCAATAATTTTTCACAGTAGAATCAGTGAGCAAAGAGACAAAGACTTGTTGAAATGATTAGTGGATGTTTCTCTTACACAGAGCTCAGGATTTTGTAGGCAGTGGAGACTCCAGAATCATGATCCAATTCACAAAAAGCAAAATCTGTTTACTCCTCTGTTCCTGACAGATAAAAGGGAAAATTTGTCAAATAAATTATTCACTAAAAAAAAATCAACTCGCTTTTGTAGTAAATAGCCTAAAGGAACTGAAAAGGCAAGGAAAGCAGACAAGCCACAAAACCTAATTTGAAATCTACTTTGAAGTCTGGAATCTCCTGCTATGAAGCACACACACCAAATTGTGAGTGTTAGTATAAATTACCAATATAAATAGTAGAGTATTTGTCAGAAAAAGAACATGCATTCACAATACATTCATGATTGTAGAAAAAAATAGTTTTCTAAATGTATTGTCATTCACCAATTTTTTTTACTTGCTTTCAGCAACTGTCTCGCTTATCTGTTATATGGTTTTCCAAATCTTATTACACATCCAATTTCCATTTGCTAGAGTATGATCCCATTCCTGGGAAAAATAGAGAAGGTGTAGTTTTGTGATGGGGGTTCACAGAACATAATGTCTTTCATATTTAAGAGCCAGTAGCTGGATTCCTATGAAATGGTAACCTTGAGCACAGGTTATATAGACTAATCTGTTATATTTACATAGCAGTGTCCAAACCAAATAACTATAATATTGTAAGAGTTTAAATACAATCAGCAGACTAGAATAATGGCTATATTTCCATAGCATACTAAACCAATAAACTACTCAAATGCATCTTAGAACAGGTACCAAACTTTGGAATAGTGTTTAACTCTGGAACCCATCTATAATGTTAGTGTGAACCAGCCAATTTATATTTCTTTTCATTATTTTAGGATTAAAAAAAACAGAGCTCAAAAATATAATCTCAAGAATGCAGAAAATATCTGAGTCTGCATAGGCCAAAATATGAAGGCCCATATCTCTAACAGTTGAAAATGATTGTTTCCCTCATATTTCCAAGGGACTGGACATTTTGTCCGGCAGGATTTATTCACATGTCTTCAGAAACTCTAAATTGATCCTAACATGATGTCTCTTCAGAGAAGAAGCAAGCAAAAGCATCTGTGCATTTGAGTTAAATTCTCAGCTAAAACGAGCTGATAATTTTTGCTACATACTTTTTTTTCAACTGTACTTTATCAGGCTGAGCTTTTCATAGCTGCAAATCTGCTACCAAGGGCAAGAAAGGAGTCACAGAATCTGAAATCTCCATAGGGAATATGACTGTGAAAAGCAGCTTATTATGGTATATTTGACCATCTATATTTTGAATCCTTTCTTTGACACTTTTTTTCAATCTTCAGCATTCACTTGGATTATTTTTAGATTCCAAGAGCATCAAAACCTGCTTCTGTAGCCCTTGTCCCACTTCCATTCGTACATATTGTTTGTACATATTGATTTTAAAATTCAGCTTGAATAAGTAAGATTTTATATTTCTGTAAAGTGAAGGCATTTACTATAGGCCAAAGTACACAATATATATCTGTCTGTCACAGGGGTGGGTTCCTCCCGGTTCAGACCAGTTCACCTGAACCGGTAGCAACCTGCTGGTGATGTCACAATGATGTCACCGAAGCGGATCGGTCAGTGCCGGTCCATGGGCGCCACCATATTTTTTTAAAAAAAATTGATTTTTTTTTCCAAATTTATTTATTTATTTTTCTGCTGTGCATGCGCAGAAGCTGAGTTTCCGGCACTGTGCATGCATCACCATTTTGTTTTTGGCTTTTTAAAACAAATTCAGGTTTTTTTGCACTGAGCTTGCGTGCGCACATGAAGCATGCGCGCGCCCACTAGACACTGCCACATGGCGCGGGAGGAAGCGAACCAGCAGCGAGGTAAGTTGGAACCCATCCCTAGTCTTTCATCTATCTTAGAACATGGGGCGCTATCTAACAAAATGAAATTCAATGTTGAAAAAAGTAAGGTTCTACATTTAGGCAAGAAAAACAAAATGCATAGGTATAGTATTTGTGGTACCTTGCTCAACAGTAGTAACTGTGAGAGGGACCTTGGAATCCTAGTGGACAATCATTTAAATATGAGCCAGCAGTGTGCAGTAGCTACCAAAAAAGCCAACACAGTTCTAGGCTGCATTAACAGAGAGATAGAATCAAGATCACATGAAGTGTTAATACCACTTTATAATGCCTTGGTAAGGCCACACTTGGAATACTGCATTCAGTTTTGGTCGCCACGATACAAAAGACTCTAGAAAGAGTACAGAGAAGAGCAACAAGGATTATTGGGGAACTGGAGGCTAAAACATATGAAGAACGGTTTCAGGAACTGGGTATGTCTAGTTTAATGAAAAGAAGGACTAGGGGAGACATGATAGCAGTGTTCCAATATCTCAGAGGTTGCCACAAAGGAGTCAAACTATTCTCCAAAGCACCTGACGGTAGAACAAGAAGCAATGGGTGGAAACTAATCAAGGAGAGAAGCAACTTAGAACTAAGGAGAAATTTCCTAACAGTTAGAACAATTAATCAGTGGAACAACTTGCCTCCAGAAGTTGTAAATGCTCCAACACTAGACATTTTTAAGAAGATGTTGGATAACCATCTGTCTGAAGTAGTGTAGGATTTCCTGCGTAAGCAGGGGGTTGGACTAGAAGACCTCCAAAGTCCCTTCCAACTCTGTTATTCTATTCTGTTCTGTTCTGTTCTGTTCTGTTCTATTCTATTCTATTCTATTCTATTCTATTCTATTCTATTCTATTCTATTATCTCCTCTTTAGCTTCAGTGAGCAAGTACATGTGCTTCATTGACTAAGCTTTCTGATTGTATGTTTTCTTTTCTTTTTTTTGATTACTTATTTTCTTCATCAATGCCAGCGTACAAATGGATGGAAACCAATCAAGGAGAGAAGCAACCTAGAACTAAGGAGAAATGTCTTGACAGAACAATTAATCTGTGGAATGACTTGACTCCAGAAGTTGTGGATGCTCCAATACTGGAGGTTTCTAAGAAGAGATTGGACAAGCATTTGTATGAAATGGTTTAGGGTCTCCTGATTGTGCTGGAGGTTGGACTAGAAGACCTCCAATGTCCCTTCCAGCTCTGTTATTTTGTTATTCTACACCACAGGATTGTTGTGGTGTGCACCCACATACACATACACACACATTGTCTAATTTCTCTAAAGCCTCTGCATTTTCACCTTTAGTCTATTTACATTCACATCAGAGGGATTAAAAAAAACACAGTACTTACTTCCTGAAGGATTATTCATTATTTTGACATTGCAAATAGAAACATGGCACAGCCTTTTCATGTTCTCCCCCCAGACACAACATATTCTTGAACTGCAGTGTTTAATCTGTAAATTTCCTGAACAGCCCACAAAAAACCTGAAATGTTCCCCTGACAAAGGGTTCTTTTCCCCCAGTGTTGACAATCAAATTAATATATACTGTAAGGAGAAACTTCCTAACAGTGAGGATAGTTAACTAGTGGAACGGCTTGCCTTCAGAAGTTGTGGGCACTCCATCACTGGAAGTTTTTAAGAAGAGACTGGACAGTCACTTGTCTGAAATGCTATAAGGTCTCCTGCTTGAGCAGGGGGCTGGACTAGAAGACCTCCAAGGTCCCTTCCAGCTCTATTCCGATTACCAATCAGAAATATCCATGAAGTAACTCAGAAAGTTAGCAGAAATCCTGTCTCGAATCTTAGAATCTCTTTTCTATATTACATATTGCATACATATCTAACATTACCTCCTGACCGTTTTATGGCTGAAGATCAACAGAGTCATTCTTTCTTGATGGAAGATAAAATGTTTTCATCTACCTCCAGTGTAATTGTTTATGTAGCTTACAGCTACCTAAGTGAGAAAAGACAGTATGGTCACAAATCACAGGAGTAAAGTTTCAAGAGGACCAATAAGGCAACTTTGCTGTTTGCGTTACAGGCTGTTGATAAATCTGCCAGATATTTTCTCTTTTAAAAAAAACCATTTGGTTGAGGTAATAAATGCTCCGGGACTTGGACAAATTTCAAGGGCAGACAGAGAGATCTGAAATGGCTGTAAAAGCTCCTTCACTTGCTATATTATTGCCATAAGCCAAACCCAACAGAAAACAAAAAACTCAGAACAATTTAAAAAATAATATGTTTAAAATCTTGGTATTACAGAACAGAGTTTCTCTCTCAGAGGTAGAACAGGCTTATGGTCTGAATTATGAGCTTTTTCCTGATAGACCAACTTAATAATAATAATAATTTCTTGTCATTGTACGTATATACACAGTACACCCATACAATGAAATTCACATAACGCTTCAAGACCAGTCCCAACACACATAGCAATCTCCACCCACCACGAATTCCCCACCCTGGACCACTCAAGCATCCATACAACAGACCAAGTAATACTATCCAACAGCTCACTGATGGTGACCCTTCAATTCATTATTAAGTGCAATTATAGCTCTAGGATAAAAACTATTCAGAAAGCATGTGGTCCGAGTTTTGATTGTTCTGTATCTTCTGCCAGAAGGCAACAGTTCAAAAAGATTGTAAGCAGGATGAGAAGAGTCTCTGAGAATATACAAATATAAATTCCTGAGTGTTGTGAATATTTTTAAAAATAAAGTAACATTTCTGTGTTATGGTCTTTGACCAACATTAAAAATAAAAGGAAGAAAATAGAATCCTGCAGCAAACCCAGGATTACTATTACCAAGAAATTATCATAAAAGAAGAGAAGAAGACAGTCAAGTCAACATTTTCCTCCATTGTATGGCCTGGTACAGTATTTGGCAATTGGATTGTGAGGGAGGAGTTAACATTGTTTAAAAATAATGAATATCTGTATAACTCTCAAATATGTAAATAAGGAAAGCAAAGAGTGTGCTGGGATATCATATAAGGATCACCATCAGAAGATGTGAACAAGAGTTTCTATCTTGCTAGAACCACAAGAGCAAAGTCTCATAAAAGGAGTTTCGCAAAATCTATTCACCAATAGTGTATGGAAGGGAAAACATTCAAGCGGGCTCTAGAAAAATAATAATCTCTATTTAGTCAGGGTTAGAGGGTATAAAATACCCAGCAAGAGAGGGCTTGCAGGATTCTCACATTCGGTGATAAAATACAGGAAAAGCATTGAGATCATTCTGACAATAAATATCTCCTAATTCATTGCTTTACTATTGATTTGGCCTCCATTAGGTTTAATTGTCCTATATAATCAGGAGAAGTACCACGACTGCATAATTCTTCCGTGTACTTGATTCAGACCAAGTATAGAGGATTTCTTTTCTTTTTGGAAGAGAGGAACATTCCAAAATAACCTGAAAAATATTGTTCATTCGTCTTACATTGCTATGGGTGGTATCCAGACTTGAAGAAGCAAAATTGAGTGTATATATATTTTTATTTAAAAATAGTTTTAATATTACTGACAGCATGAACAAAAGTTTTTGTCAACCTTTTGTAACTCGGATTCAGGAGTGGAAAAAATGTTCATATGAGAAATATGAGTATTTCTTAAACTTTTTAAGATCACAGACAATCACACATATTTATGTCTATTTCTTTTTAAACAATTTAGGGAGACCATGCAGAATTGTGGAATTCTTCCCAGTCCTAATCGCAAGATAAGATATTGGTTGGTATTTTCTTCAGTGTAACAAAGTAGTATGTTGTATATAAAGTGTGTTTCTGATGGGTCCTTGGTGCTCTCTGAATTTGCCTGTTTTCTTGCAGACGGTTCATTACCCAAACTAGGTAACATCATCAGTGCTGGTAAGGAGTGGGGTTGCTCTCAGTTTATATTTTAGTGTCTTGCCCTCTCACCAACACTGACAGGACCAGACACTAGAACTTTCTGCTTGTAGCGAATATTTCTTCAAATGAAGTAAAACTGATGATGTTACCTAGTTTGGATAATGATTGATGATGTTCATCCATCGTATTCGAAGAGGACCTTGACATCTATAGAATCGGGAGGGATGTCAAGACTTGCGCATGAATTGGATTAAAGTGAGGGAGAGGTGCGCATAGTCAGCCTCACTCTCTCTTCCCAGATTCCATCTTGCTCCAAATAGCAGGACAAGAGTCGAGACAGTTGGAGATCGGCTGGGCGCAGTGGTTGACCAGGGCGCCTTTCGTGTCTTGCCGTGCTCTTAGTGTACCACATCACTTGCAGAGACCGCCTTCATGACCTTTGTCCTATTCTAGTAGATTTCATCCGCTCAGTCCACCAGAATCTGATTTCACATGTTCGGGATAGACAAGTCCCTATCTCACCGAAGGTCGATGACCCAACGGCTACTCTCAACCTGGTTTGGCCAGCCTGTCGAAGCTGTTGCCTGGAGTGTGGCTGCTGCGCATGCTACAGCTGCTAGGAGCCACAGGTGAGAGCTGAGTGACAGGTGGGGACCAAAGGTGAATGAGCTGTGATAAAAGGACACAACATGCCCCTACACCAGAGGTGCTACCCCTCCCTGAGCACCCCATACACCCCTTGGATAATGAAACATCTGCAAGAAAACAAGCAAGCTCGGAGAGCACCAAAGACACCTCATTCCAACCCTGAGCTATAAATATTCTTCTTTAAGTGTGCTTTCTGTTCCCACCATTTCCCTGATGTATCTGGGGGTATTGGTGTGTATTTATATAGTGGGAAGTACTTGATGAAACAGGTTTCATATTTCTAGGTAGTTCTGGATCATGTAATTTGTAAAGAGAAATTTTACAAATTTTACAAATACAAAGAGTTTTGAATGGAGCAACTGGAAACATTTCAAATGGCTGCCCAGCTCTCTTTCTCATAAGATATATAATCAGTAGGACATAATTTCATGGATTCTTTCTTCCACAGCCCCAAGCCAGATTTGTCCATTTTTGAACTTGGTTTTTTTCCTGCTAGCAACCTAGTAAATAAGTTTCTACATTTAGGCAAGAAAAACAAAATGCACAGGTACAGCATATGTGGTACCTTGCTCAACAGTAGTAACTAGGAGAGGGATCTTGGAGTCCTAGTGGACAACCATTTAAATATGAGCCAGCAGTGTGCAGCAGCTGCCAAAAAAGCCAACACAGTTCTAGGCTGCATTAACAGAGGGATAGAATCAAGGTATTATAAAGTTAATACCACTTTATAATGCCTTGGTAAGGCCACACTTGGAATACTGCATACAGTTTTGGTCGCCACAATGTGAATGCTCCAACACTGGAAGTTTTTAAGAAAATGTTGGAAAACCATTTGTCTGAAGTGGTGTAGGGTTTCCTGCCTAAGCAGGGGGTTGGACTAGAAGACCTCCAAGGTCCCTTCCAACTCTGCTGCTGCTGCTGTTGTTGTTATTGTTATTGTTGTTATTGCTATTGTTGTTGTTGTTGTTATTATTGTTATTATTGTTATTATTGTTATTATTGTTATTATTGTTGTTGTTGTTGTTATTATTATTATTATTATTATTATTATTATTATTATTATTATTATTATTATTATTATTATTATTATTATTATTATTATTATTATTATTATTATTATTATTATTATTATTATTATTATTATCTCCATTTGTCCTTACTCCATTGTTTGGAGAGTTGTACCCCTGATGGACAAAGACTTTGTTCCTTGTACATAATTTATTTCTAGCATTTTGTGAGGTTGGACAGAATTAAAAAAAGAAGAAGGGGAAAAAAGGAATATCAAAGTAAAGCAAGTTTTAATAATACCCTGTATTTTCCTCTACAGCTAATATATTGATTATAAATCTTAATGGGATGTATGAGCTTTCATATTTCATCAATGTCTGGACTAAAATTTGTTAAAGAAATCTTAAAGTCAGCATAATATTCAGCCTGTTTCAATATTTAGTCTTTGTAGTAATGAGTGCTGAAAATCCATTTGCACAAGGACAAGTCAAAGGAAGCATATCAAGACCTTCAACGTATTTTCACTAAAAGCTCATATTCTGTGCTAACATTTAATCCAAACATCTTCTAATGTTTTTTTTTTAAGTGTTACAATATGGCATTGTACAAATACATACATTCATACATTGGAGGGAAGTATGCAGTGGAGTACTCCAAAGCTCTGTTTTAGGCTCAGTACTCTTCAACATCTTCATCAATGACTTGGATGAGGGGATAGATGGGGAACTCATCAAATTTGCAGATGACACCAAACTGGCAGGAATAGCCAACTCTCCAGAAGATAGGCTCAAGATACAGAAGGATCTTGACAGACTTGAACACTGGGCGCTTTCTAACAAAATGAAATGCAATGGTCAAAAAAGTAAGGTTCTACATTTAGGCAAGAAAAACAAAATGCACAGGTACAGTATATGTGGTACCTTGCTCAACAGTAGTAACTGTGAGAGGGATCTTGGAGTCCTAGTGGACAACCATTTAAATATGAGCCAGCAGTGTGCAGCAGCTGCCAAAAAAGCCAACACAGTTCTAGGCTGCATTAACAGAGGGATAGAATCAAGATCATGTGAAGTGTGGGGGTTGGACTAGAACAGGGGTAGGCAAAGTTGGCTCTTCTATGACTCATGGACTTCAACTCCCAGACTTTCTGAGCCAATCATGCTAGCTCAGGAATTCTTAGAGTTGAAGTCCATGAGTCATAGAAGAGCCAACTTTGCCTACCCCTGGACTAGAAGACCTCCAAGGTCCCTTCCAACTCTGTTATTCTGTTCTATTCAATTCATGTTAGGAGCAACGAAGTGCTTCTGGGTTGAGAGGATTAGCCAATGACATCACCATTGCCTGGGGGACAACTACTTGGGGGCTCCTTTCATGTCCCTATTAAGTTGCCCACTGAAGTTGTACCCTTCTATCTATTTGTGGTCACCTGGGTCAGGAGCTGGAGTGAATGACGGGATCTCATGCCATCACAACCGGGCAATTGGGTTTCAAATGCAAGCCTGCCGATTATCAGTCCAGCATCCTAACTACATGAGCTGCCACACTGTCAATATCGCTACCTCTTTGCTTAATGAAATAGAATTGATTTCAAATCTGGTACAGTTGATGGAATCCCAAATCTTTGATTGTTTGGGTACCACTGACATCTAAAGCAAAGGAGGACTTAAGTACTATCCTTTTCTCATCATTTAGTACCATCCTGCCATTTTCCCTAAGTAGCAGGCTCCTTCTTTTATTTTCTCTTTGGAATTATATTTTTTGCTGTTTTTAGCTTTAATTGCAAGCCTGACTTCGTTTTGTTTTTTAGCTTTTGTGATTGTTTTTCTGCAGACATTAGCTACTTCCTCATATGCTTCCTTGGGGATTACACTCATCTTCCATTTCTTAAGTGTGTCTCTTTTAACTCTTAGTTCAGTCAAAAGCCCCCTGTGGTCTCCTAAGCCGCACTTCATTTTTTTCCTTCTCATTGGAATGATACACAGGTTTACTTCCAGTATTTTCTTTTTTGAGAAAGTTCAAATTCCCCTTTCTGTAATTCAACAAGTGTACAATGAACTTCAATTCTCATACAATATTCATAGATTTCTCAATGACTTACTAAAGATCAAAGATCTGATTTGCACAGTATACTTCTGCTCTTAAATTCAATCTTCAATCTATAGGCCATGGTCATCAGCAGATGTTCCCATACATATTGATCTCTCCAGACATTACAGTTGTGGTCAGTTTTGTCTCTCACAAAATGCTTCTTAGCAAGTTAGACAAAGAACAGAGTAAATTATAAGATTTAGTAGTATCCATGTATCATGCACCATTCCCTGCTGACAATAAAGATGACACTATGGCCAATATGCCAGAAACACAGTAAAAATATTTTTTTTCCTCTTGGTTGATTTCATTTATTCATTTCTCAATCACGAATCAATCCTAGTGTACAACAATGCCCAATAATAGAAATAACTGGGTAATAATAGGAGGACACATTTTAATTATTTGTTTATTTGTTTGTTTGTTTATTTATTTATTTATCAAGCATTTATAAGGTAACAGATATAAGTATAAACATGATTATGAGTACAGGAAATGAATTCGAATAAATGGGGGACAGTAGGACAGGGATGGTAGGCACAGTGGTGTGCTTATGCATGCCCCTTACAGACCTCTTAGGAATGGGGTGAGGTCAACAGTAGACAGTCTAAGGTTAAAATTTTGGGGGTTTGGGGAAGAAACCACAGAGTAAGGTAGTGCATTCCAGGCATTGACTATTCTGTTGCTGAAGTCGTATTTTCTGCAATCGAGTTTGGAACGGCTCACTTTAAGTTTGTATCTATTGTGTGCTCATGTATTGTTGTGGTTGAAGCTGAAGTATTCATTGACAGGTAGGACATTGTAGCAGATAATTTTATATACTAAGCTTAGGTCGGATCAAAGACAGCAAAGTTCTAAGTTGTCTAAGCCCAAAATTTCAAGCCTGGTGGCATAAGGTATTCTGTTGCGAGCAGAGCAGAGGTGGGTTCCTGCCTCTGATTGCCGGTGCGGTTAATCGCTGAGTTCGGCGCAGAGCCAAAGATGCTGCTCGAGCCTGCTCCCGTTCGCGGAGCAGGAGCTTTCCCCGGGCGCTTTCCCCGCCCGCATGGATGCCGCCAATTGAGTTCTTTTGCCCTCTGCGCATGCGGAACACTTTGGGCATGTGCAGAGGGCAAAAGAATGCAATTGGCGGCATCCATGCAGGTGGGGAAAGCGCCCGGGGAAAGCTCCCGCTCCGCGAACGGGAGCAGGCTCGAGCAGCGTCTTCGGCTCTGCGCCGAACTCAGCGATTAACCACACCGGCAATCAGAGGCAGGATCCCACCTCTGGAGCAGAGGAGTTGGGGACTCTTCTCGTGAAATACCTCTGGACTTGCTCAATTGTATTAATGTCTGATATATAGTGTGGGTTCCAGACAGATGAGCTGTATTAACAGAACAGAACGGCAGAGTTGGAAAGGACGATGGAGGTCTTCTAGTCCAACCACAGCAGGAAATCCTATACCATCTCGGACAAATGGTTATCCAATCTTTTCTTAAAAACTTTCAGTGTTGGAGCACCCACAACCTCCGGAGGCAAATTGCTCCACTGATTAATTGTT
Organism: Diadophis punctatus similis; assembly: GCA_023053685.1. Taxonomy (NCBI): domain Eukaryota; kingdom Metazoa; phylum Chordata; class Lepidosauria; order Squamata; family Dipsadidae; genus Diadophis; species Diadophis punctatus. Next base: position 8,583,110 of record JALIGW010000003.1, on the reverse strand, counting down.
CTAACTGTCAGGAAATTTTTCCTTAGTTCTAGGTTGCTTCTCTTCTTGATTAGTAGTATTAATAGAAATAACAGTAATAGAAATGGAAGTAATAGCAATGGGTTGAAACTAAACCCTTGCAAGACCGAGTGGCTCTGGGTTTGAGGTTCGTTGGCTCAAGGAGAATTGCCACCTTTGGTCTTGGATGGGGTGACACTACCCCAAACAGACCCTGTGCGTAATCTAGGGGTTTTCCTGGACTCACAACTCCTCCTTGAAGAGCAGGTGGCGGTTGTGGCCAGGAGGGCCTTTGCGCAACTGCAGGTTGTGCGCCAGTTATGCCCTTTCCTGGACCAACAGTCCCTACTCACAGTCACTCATCCCCTAATCACTTCCCGTCTTGACTATTGCAATGCGCTCTACATGGGGCTGCCCTTGAATAGCATCTGGAACCTCCAGTTGGTGCAAAATGCAGCAGCCCGCATGGTTTTGTGCAGACCCCGATGTTCACATGTATCACCTCACCTGCAGGAGCTACATTGGTTGCCAATTTGCTTCTGGGTGCTGGTTGTCACCTCATGGCTTGGGACCAGGTTATCTGAGGGACCGTCTCTTGCCGGTCACATCTACCTGACCCATTAGAGTGGGGAGGCAGGGAATGTTGCAGGTCCCATCCCTGAGGGAGATACACCTGGTGGGACCCAGAAGAAGCTCCTTCTTCAGGGTGGCTCCCTCTCTCTGGAACATCATTCCCCCAGAGATTAGAATGGCCTCCACTCTAATACTCTTCCGGAAGGCACTGAAAACCTGGTTCTGCCAGCGGGCCTGGGGAATCCAGAGCAGGATGGAGCCCATTAAATGGCTCATGTGATCTGCTGTCACCAGAGTGGGGGGTGGGAGGTGGGGGTGATTTTGTTATATTGTACTATATTAATTTATTTGATTCTTTTTATTAGTTTTTATTGCTTTAAATGTTGGTTTATGTTCTGTAAGCCACCTTAAGTCGCCATGGGCGAATAGGCGGCAATATAAATTAGATAGATAGATGATAGATAGATAGATAGATAGATAGATAGATAGATAGATAGATAGATAGATAGAGGATGGATGGATGGATGGATAGATAGATAGATAGATAGATAGATAGATAGATAGATAGATAGATAGATAGATAGATAGATAGATAGATAGATAGATAGATAGATAAATAGATAAATAGATAAATAGATAAATAGATAAATAGATAAATAGATAAATAAAATAGAAATAAAAAACAAATCCTGCTAAAATACAATCCAACAATGGGCAGAAATATAAGCAAGTCACATCACTCATACTATTCTATGCAAGCTTGGATCTAAAATCTAGAGACACGTTTTTTGACTCCTTACTAATTAGGAGGTATATGCAGTATATTGACACAAGACGCTTTCAAAAGATTCATATTTAAAAACATAACTTTCAAAGAAGTAATTACATTTTTGTTAGGGTTAAATTGTTTCTTTCATCTCAAAGTACAAAAGTCTTAATATTACTTGACTGAGTCTATAAGCATAACACAGAAGAAAGATCTAAATGCTATCAAGCCTCCTAAAGTTCGGGCTACAGAATAATGGAGTTAGGTTACGGAAGGCAGGTTTTGATTGAAAGAAGGAATCTCCAAATTAATATTATTCAAATAGATCCATTCAAATTAGGACTTCTATTCTTGTCACTGTTTTCTTGAGCACAAAAATCCATATCCACATCTACCCAGTTATTGTACTGAATTGATAATAGTTGCCATCCTTAGGTGACATGTACAAAATCTCTGCTGTTTTTATGTCTTCAGATATGTTATTCAACCATCTCAATATTACTGCGATGCCTTGTTGGACAATGGGTGAGCAATTTCTACAATGCCTTATCTACTTACACCTATCAATGGATAATTTTTAAAAATCAACAAAGTTGAATAAAGTTTCACGATTACAAATTTTCCCTTAAAACATAAATCCTATTTCTGTTGTTCTGAGTTCCGCATGGTAGATATTTTAGATAGATATTTTTAATTTACAAAAAATAGAATATAGTTCTATTCTCGGTTCCAAAATAACTTCTAACACTAGGAAATAACTTTGGTGTGAACTCTACAACATTTAACACTTTAAACACATTCCCAAAAAATCAAGCAGAACTATCACACATAAAAATAGAAGAGGCTATGAACAATTAATAATTTTGTTTCCACAGGTGAAAACTTTGGAACTAACTGAAAATAAAAATGTTTCAAAGAGCATTAAAATAAAATGTTTGAGGAAAATAAATGTTTTTTAACAACGAAACTTAAATGAACTAAACAAAGGTGACTGAGAGAAGCAATTTCTAATGTGATGCTACTGGCTAACAAAATTTCCAAATGTTAAGTCATGTTATAGTTTAATCAGGATTAAGAAAGTGTTTCAGTGCTGAAAAGCAATATGGTTTGTAATCATGAGATTATTTTTTTTTAAAAAAAACCACCATTTTATGTATTTTCATTAAATATATATAGCCACCCATCTCACACAAAAAAAGTGATTCTGAGTGGCATACAGCAAAGCTGAAAAACAATTAAATTAATAAATACTAAATCAATGATTATGATAAAACATTGAAAAAGCTATAAAAGACCAAATTAAAACAAAAGAAACATAGTAAAAGAGATGTTAATAATAGAGGAGCCATCCAGGGGTGGAATCCTCTGAAGTCTGCTACCGGTTCGCTTCACGTGCAAAGGCACTACCGTGCAGTGCTGAAAAAGGAGCATTTTGAAGCCATAGGAGTCTGCAAAGGTAAGTAGAACAACCGGGGTAAGGTAAGTAGAACAAAGGTAAGTAGAACAACAATCAGCTGTGCCGTGTGATTAAGATTAGCTAGAAAGCAGGAAATGTTGTTTTCTAACTAATCTAGATCATGTGGCACAGCTGATCATTGCACAGCTGATCGTCGGATATACCGGTTCGCCCAAACTGGTAGCATTTTTTACTACTGGTTCAGGTGAACCGGTCCGAACTGGTAGCATTTTACCTCTGGAGCCATCTCAATAATTCACCAGTCCCATAGGGTCCCCATTAAGATTATTAATTAATTAATTAATTGATGATGATGATCTTCAGCAAATGGTGATGATTTAGGATCAATTTAATCTGTATCCCAAAGCTTAAGAATTATTCATATATCTCTATTGTATCTACATAGCCTCAAGCAAAACGTTGTGAGAGCAAATAACCCTCATTTTTTCAGTTGTTCTGACAACAATCTATGACCACTAATTCTCCTTGGTAAATGCAAATGATTTGTTTTAGGGGAGATGTAATTAGATGATGAGTTCTGGCAAATTTTTGTGATCTAAAGTATCTACTTGTACCTAGTCACCCATAGTTTCTGTGTACTATATTGCAGGGATAATCTAAGTGTTGATTGCTTAAATGCGTTATTTCTGTTTAGAATGTATTTTCAAGCCTTCTCCTTCCCCTTTCTCTCCCCTTTCCTCCTCCTTCCTACTGCTCTACTGTTTTTCTCACAGTGCAGTACATAAAGCAATAAAAACAAACTGTTAGCAAACAACAAAGACATAAAATAATAACATAATGAGAGTATAAGTATTGAATCATACATCATCCATAAAGGCAATCTGGTCTGGAACAAATTTTATCCTAGAAAATCTACCTTCTTATAAGTCTCTCCTTACAAAATCAGGTCTCCTTCCGCAAATAATTTTTATTGTGTCTTTCATTTTCATTCATTGAAAAAATTTCTGATCAGGTTTATGCATATGGTGAATAATCATGTGTTTTATCTTTTTAGTTCACTGAAAAGTTGAGCATTTCTTCCAAAATCAGTATTATGTCTTTCCTCATTCTTTGCTCCCAGAATTATTTTTAAATGTATAATTAATTAAAAGGGGGGGTATTGCTGGATATTTATTTATTTATTTATTTATTTATTTATTTATTTATTTATTTATTTATTTATTTATTTATTTATTTATTTATTTATTTATTTATGAGATTTATATACCACCTCACAGTGAAAGCACTCTCTAAGCGGTTTACACCAGTAAGCAATGTATATTTATATTGTCCCCAACAATCTGGGTCCTCATTTTACCTACCTCAGAAGGATGGAAGGCTGAGTCAACCTTGAGCTGGTGAGATTTGAACCGCTGACCTGCGGATCACAGTCAGCTAAAGTGGCCTGCAGTACTGCCTCTAACTGCTGCACCACCATTTTCCTTGCTTTCAAATATTTGTTCTTATTCTATGACTGTGAAGAAATGACCTTGCAGCCTGAGCACACAATAGAGAGCAGTTCAACATAACTCCCAATTTAATTTATTTTCTAATTCCTCAAATATTAAGTACTGTGGAAGCATTATGTAGAAAAACCTTGCAACCATCACCTGAACATGAAAAAGAAAAGTAGGCTTGTTAACTATTTAGAAGTGAACAAAGAATATACATACATATGGCACACACCAACCACTGATAACAGTGTTCAAATATTTGAGGGGTTCCAAAAAGACGAGGGGGTCAAAGCAGCAAAAGGCAAGATGAGAAACAATGGATGGAAACTAACCAAGGAAAGAAGCAACCTAGAACGAAGGACAAATTTCCTAACGGTATGAGCAATCAACCAATGGAATAACTTGCCTTCAGAAGTTGTGGATGCTCCATCACTGGAGGCTTTCGAAAAGAGACTGGACAACCATTTATCTGAAATGGTATAGGGTCTCCTGCTCAAGAAGGGGGTTGGACTAGAAGACCTTTAAGGTCCCTTCCAACTCTTTTATTCTATGTTCCACATCATATAAAATTGAGCCTGAATCCATAATTGCCCCTAAAATGTGGAATGTGTATGAAAGAAGAAATAAGAAATACATTTGGCTTTGAGCTCAGGGGGAAAAAGGAGCTACAATTTTTTTTCCAATTAGACCATTTAATTTAATTGTATTTCAGTGGAGTAAAAGTCAAGATATTCTGAAAGGAGATTCCTGAGCTGCTAGTGGGATGACAAGAAATGTGTGTCTGTGTTTGTGTAGTGTTAATGGAAGCAATTTTCTGTTACTAGTTTTCCTATCCCATAGGTACTGTGGGGGAAGAAGGAAGAGGAGGAAGAGGCTCTTAGCTGCCACCGTTCATGATAAATCTCGCTATGTAGCCCCAGTGGAACAGTTACAACCCAGTTCATTGATCTTCTTGGGAAATGACTAGGGATATGTCAAAACTATCCTTATCTGTCAATTAGGTTCAGCATCTGATGTGAATCAGAGCAATAAAGGGGGAAGAAGTTTTGCCTGTTCAGTTCTCTAATCCCCCTTCTCTACTTTTTCGCTCTCGTGTGTGTGTGTGTGTGTGTGTGTGTGTGTGTGTGTGTGTGCTGGTGATGTGGACAAAAGTGATGGGGCCTAGGGGTAGAGCCTTCCCTAGGACAAAAGTGATGGGGCCCCTGTTCTCTGGAACTGACTACCCCAAGAGATCGAATTATCCCCACCTTGCTGGCCTTCCGAAAAGCCATTAAGACATGGCTCTTCCTGCAGGCAGGGTGATTGGAGACCATTTAATATCTCAGGTCTCCCCCATGAATGTATGGTTTGAATGTTTTTTAAAAATTTTAAACTGTTATTATTTTTGTTGACAGTTTTTTTTTATTGTTGTTCTTTACATGTTGTACGCCGCCCTGAGTCCCCAGGGAGTAGGGCAGCATATAAGAACACTAAAATAAATAAATAAATAAATAAATAAATAAATAAATAAATAAATAAATAAATAAATAAATAAATAAATAAATAAATAAATAAATAAATAAATAAATAAAATGGCAGGAGGGAAGAGAACCAGGAAACAGCTCCTTTAAAATCAATCTTTTGGTTACCCTACTAAGTGCTCACTCCACAGAATTCAATACCATGTCTCTTTTAGATATTGATTTGACTTATATAGATGCCCATCTGACATACTGTGATGTCTCCCTTGGACGACTCCCCAGGTTCCTCAAATGTCAGCTCAGGGGAGGAGGAGCCCATTCCTGCCACATCAGGAACTGAGTTGATTGAGGCTCTGAATGGCCGGCCGGAAGAGATTTGGAGGAGGCTTTAGCTGGGGAAAGCTTGCAGTGGCAGACATACAGCGAAGAAGAGAAGGAACTGCCTTCTGCATCTGATCTGAAAACACATGGGGCAGAGAAAAGGCAGGAGCAATGGAGATCAGTCAGATTACTTGAGAAGAGAAGGCCCTGCACGTCTTGATGGGCTGTACCAGCCAGCTATTTATCACAGCAGACAGAGGGAGGTGTTGCTGGAAACATGTTTGTTTTCTACCAGTGCATTATTAACAACAACAACAACAACAACAACAACAACAACAACAACAACAACAACAACAATAATAATAATAATAATAATAATAATAATAATAATAATAATAATAATAACAACAACAACAACAACAGCAGCAGCAGCAGCAGCAGCAACAACAACAACAACAACAACAACAGAGTTGGAAGGGACCTTGGAGGTCTTCTAGTCCAATCCCCTGCTTAGGCAGGAAGCCCTACCCCACTTCAGACAAATGGTTATCCAACATCTTCTTAAAAACTTCCAGTGTTGGAGCAGTCACAACTTCTGGAGGTAAGCTGTTCCACGGATTAATTGTTCTAACTGTCAGGAAGTTTCTCCTTAGTTCTAAGTTGCTTCTCTCCTTGTTTAATTTCCACCCATTGCTTCTTGTTCTACCCTCAGGTGCTCTGGAGAATAGTTTGACTATATTTGAGAATAGTTTGAGTAGTTTTCTGTTGTCTTGTTTCCTGCTTCATTCTGGATAAACACCATGTTTGCAATTAATTCATGCATTGTAGACTCTAGAATTTTCTTGCCTCATGATCTCTCTTGTATGTGTGAGTGGGCAGGACAGCACACATACATGAGTCTGGGTGGCTCACAATAAAAGATAAAGCAGATACATGCCTAATGTAGAAATAAAAACATGTAGATATCAAGCATCATAAAATAAAATAACCACATATAAAACCAAGAGAGGGGCTCTATCATTTGGGGCACCAGGTGTGGTCAATGCTAGCAAGGTTGGGGCTAATCTCATCTCAGAGGAAATGCTGTTCCACAGGACTGGCACTGTGATAAAAACAGCCCTCCTTCTGGGTCCCAGCAACAGACACTCCTAAATTGATGGCATCCCATTATGCAATTCCTGCTGGAATGGGTGGGATGGGTAGAAATAATTGGCAAGAGAAGGTCCCATAAGTAGCCTGGTCCCAAGTCACGATGGTCTTTAAAGGTGATTACCAGCACTTTGAATTGATGTCAGTCTTCCTAGATAGACAAAACAGGAAACAAGACCAGATGAATCAATTCTTATTCTTATTTATTATAAAGCTACATTATCTTGCAAGTCTGCAAGTAAAATTCTTCCACTTTTTCACTTACAGCCTGAGGAACTAGGGAAGAGTCCCTTCTGAGTCTCTTGCGCACCCACTATCCAGCTATAAGTTATACTCTTTCTTTTCTGACTTAGCAGCTTCTCTTTATTTTTTTTCTCACAAGGTTTTACCCACGTACCATCCAGGGGTGACATTCAAATTTTTCCCCTACCAGTTCTGTGAGCGGGGCTTGGTGGGCGTGGCCAAGCAACGCCCACCAAGCCATGGCCACAGAACCGACAGAAAATTTTGGCCATGTCTTCTAGCGTTCAACCTGGCTGCTTCTTGCCTCCTTCTCATATTTGCTCTGTGTGTATGAGCCCGAGAAGGAGGAGAGAAGGAGTGAGTGAGAGGGAAGGGGTGGGGAGGGGCCAGTCAGTGGTGCGATATAAGGAGCCGAGGTGGCACAGTGGTTAAAAGCAGCACTGCAACCTACTAGTTCAGCAGTTCAGCTGTTCAAATCTCACCGGCTCAAGGTTGACTCAGCCTTCCATCCTTCCGAGGTCGGTAAAATGAGGACCCAGATTGTTGGGGGCAATATGCTGAACTCTGTAAACCGCTTAGAGAGGGCTGTAAAGCACCATGAAGCGGTATATAAGTCTAACTGCTATTGCTATTGCTATTTACCGGTTCTCCAAACTGCTCATAATTGCCACCACCAGTTCTATAGAACCTGTCCGAGCCTGCTGAATTTCACCCCGGTACCATCACTTCTGCACCCAAAAGTACAAAGGATGCCAAGGCAACTCGTGAAGCAACGGTGTCACATGCACCAAAAAACTGACAGCATTAACTGCCCACACTGCTGGTTTCTGCACATCATTTCAAATGCTCTTCAAGGGCAGCCCCTTGTAAAATGCATTGTACTAGTCCAATCTAGAGGCCCCAAAGCCACGAGTGATGACCACATAGCAGCTAGTTCTTGCTACATCCCCCCAAAATAGGCCCTACTTCTCCGCATGCAGTACAACAGTTGAATAGTAGCTAAAGAATCTCTCCCCACTACACTTCCTTTTCCACAGGAAAAATAAACTTATTTTGAGCTGCCACATCCCCCAATAGATCTGCACCCTATTAAATGCAGGGTCAGAGAGCTGATCGCAGAAGAACTGCAGGTCACTTACTCCAAAAAAATGTATTATCTGCCCAACTCTCCTTCTTCTGCTTCTCTTGCAACTCAGCCCCTATTTTTCTTATTTTCTTCATTGCCTAGCAGAATAGCAATTGGAAATGTAGGTAGCACCCTCTCAAACCAGTTCCTGGACTGATAGAAAGTACTTCTGTGTCATAGACTAGATCTGCTCATTGAGAGAGGAAATAAAAAGAGAAAGGTTGCACTTGTTTTAAAATTCTGTTTGGCAGACTTAGGCTTACTAAACAAATCAAGCCACAACCCAAGCATGCCCTGGCTAATTTTTTGTGCCATGTCCCCATGATATTGCTTTAATCTCATCCTCAGTCCTCAGGTATGAGGGCTGTAACTTATCATTAAAAATCCTGGAATTTAAGTACTTTTTCCACAACACTGTTTAAGAATAGCAAAGCAAGTTTACAGAATAACAGAGTTAGAACGGACCTTGGAGTGCCTCTAGTCCAACCCCCTGCTCAATTAGGATATCATATGCCCGTGATGGCGAACCTATGGCACGTGTGCCACAGGTGGCATGCAGAGCCGTATCTGCTGGCACACGAGCCGTTGCCCTAGCTCAGCTTCAGTGTGCACATTTTCTGCTGATTTTTGGCTCATGCAGAGGCTCTGGGAGGGCGTTTCCAGCCTCCAGAGGGCCTCCAGGAGCGGGTGAGGCCGTTTTTGCCCTCCCCAGGCTCTAGGGAAGCCTCTGGAGCCTGGGGAGGGTGAAAAACGGGCCTACCAGGCCCACCAGAAGTCAAGAAATGGGCCATTTCCAGCCTCCAGAGTGCCACCGGGGAGCAGGGGAGGCCGTTTTCGCCCTCCTCAGGCTCCAGGGAAGCCTCTGGAGCCCGGGGAGGGTGAAAAACGGGCCTACCGGGCCCACCGGAAGTCGGGAAATGAGGGAGGGGGGGAGCGGAGAAGCAGAGAGGTCATGCATGCCTGCATGGGGGGCAGGGCAGCACGGGGGGGGGGGTCATGCATGCATGCGTAGGGGTCGTGGCATGCAGGATGGCATTGAATTATGGGTGTGGGCACGCACTTTTGGCACCCGAGGGGAAAAAAGGTTCACCATTCCAGACAGGTTCCAAGGTTCCTATACCATTCCAGACAAGTGGCTGTCCAGTGTCTTCTTGAAAGCCTCCAATGATGGAGCACCCACAACTTCTGGAGCCAAGTCATTCCACTGATTAATTGTTCTAACTCTCAGAAAATTTCTCCTTAGTCCAAGGTTAGTTCTCTCCTTGACTAGTTTCCATCCATTGCTTCTTGTCCTGCCTTCAGGTGCTTTGGAGAATAGCTTGACTCCCTCTTTGAAACAGAGGCAACAGAGTGTGCAGGGTAGTAGACTGTCAACAGGGACCAAACATCTTGGAAGAAGAGGTTTTTTTTTCCAACTCAAGAATGGCTGATAGCACCATATGCCTGAGGAAAGGCTCGCAGTTTGCTATTAAGGTTTTTGGTCCCTGGTTTGAATTGGTATACATGGATTCTCTCTCCCTCTCTCTTCCCCCCCCCCCAAAAAATATGATGTCAATCCAAAATTACCTTTGGAATGTGGGAATTCAAATGAGCCGAGGTGGCGCAGCAGTTAGAGGCAGTACTGCAGGCCACTTTAGCTGACTGTGATCCGCAGGTCAGCGGTTCAAATCTCACCAGGCTCAAGGTTGACTCAGCCTTCCATCCTTCCTAGGTAGGTAAAATTAGGACCCAGATTGTTGGGGGGCAATATAAATATACATTGCTTACTGGTGTAAACCACTTAGAGAGTGCTTGCACTGTGAGGCAGTATATAAATCTCATAAGTAAGTAAGTAAGTAAGTAAGTAAGTAAGTAAGTAAGTAAGTAAGTAAGTAAGTAAGTAAGTAAGTAAGTAAGTAAGTAAGTAAGTAAATAAATAAATAAATAAATAAATAAATAAATAAATAACTTTATTTGACATCACATTTCTGGGAAGCATTACTTTGTCAACGATAGCTAACAACTAATTTATATTCACTCCCGAATGTTTGTGATGTTTGCTTATATGTGCTATTGAGGAGAATGTCACACTCGGTGCTTTCAGCTGATACATAAACTTTTTTTCTTTTAAATAGTGTCTCTTCACACCTATTCTTCCTGAATTACTATTGCCTTAGTACTATTTCAGTAGCTACCTGAAAGAACATTGTTTGCACATTTTTTTTGCAATCCCATTGCTAGCTCACCCAGCTTTAAAAGACGCTTTTGTGCACCTCTCCTCCTTCACTCCGCTCCAGTACGCACAGGCTTTTGACTTTGAAACCTCCAAATAGAATGTTTAAAATGTCCTGTGAAGGAGGTCCGTGCAAAGCTTTCATGGGGTGATTTAATTTGGAGATGATTCATTGCATCACCCCATGGAAAAGCACCGCTGGGTATTTGCATGGCACATCTGAAGTGTCCTGCCTTGATGTTTTCACAAGGCGGAGCCCATTGTCTCTAGCACTTTCTCTGAAGCACTGAGGTAAATCACATCAGTGTTGAAGCTCTGAAGACTTTAAAGTGTTGTGGGGGGGGAATGGCATTTCTCAAGGGGCATGCTGATATATATATATATATATATATATATATATATATATATATATATATATATATATATATATATATATATATATATATATATATATATATATATATATATATATATTTTCATTTATATTATATATATATATATAACACACACACACACACACACACACACACACACACACACATCTTGGTGTATTCGGGTCTTTTCCCGTGTAAGGTTCCAGTGATAATCTTACACAGGAAAAAACCCGAATACACCAAGACCTGCATATCTCTCTATCTCTATCTATCTATCTATCTATCTATCTATCTATCTATCTATCTATCTATCTATCTATCTATCTATCTATCTATCATCTATCTATCTATCTATCTATCTATCTATCTATCTATCTATCTATCTATCTATCTACACATACATACATACATATATATATATGTATGTATGTATGTATGTATATATGTATATGTATATGTATATGTATATGTATATGTATATGTATGTATATATGCATGTATACATACATACATGCGAACGTATGTACATATGTATGTATGTATGTATGTATGTATACATACATGCATGCATGCATGCATACATTCAGAGCAGATATAGGGATCATGCAGAGCTTCAAAGGAGCACGGCAGTTTTGGCAACACTGAATGGCCACTTGAAACTGAAGGAGGGTTTGCCTTTGAAGGGCTGAATTAGAAGGGCTGCCCTACTTTAATCCAGGCAGTGAAATGAGTTTCTGTACATGTGCAGACTTGATTTTCCATGGCAGAGGTCATATCTAGACCAGGTCCAGATATGATAGTCTGATAAGGTGATGCTTGAAGGCAAAGAGTAGCTATTGTGCACAGGTTTAGTGGATGCTAGTTTACCTGCCCGCCTTTCTGCAAGATCAAGTGAGGTACTAATACCACTCTATAAAGCCTTAGTAAGACCACACCTAGAATACTGCATCCAGTTTTGGTCACCACACTATAAAAAAGATGTTGAGACTCTAGAAAAAGTGCAGAGGAGAGCAGCCATGATGATTAGGGCACTGGAGGCTAAAACATACAATGAACGATTGCAGGAACTGGACATGGCTAGTCTAGTGAAGAGAAGGACCAGGGGAGACATGATAGCAGTGTTCCAATATTTGAGGGGCTGCCACAGAGAGGAGGAGGTCAAGCTATTTTCCAAGGCACCTGAAGGTCAGACAAGGAATAACAGATGGAAACTGATCAAGGAGAGATTCAACCTAGAAATAAGGAAAATTTTTCTGAAAGTGAGAACAATCAACCAATGGAACAGCTTGCCTTCAGAAGTTGTGGCAGCTTCATCACTGGAGGCTTTCAAGAAGAGATTGGACTGCCATTTGTCAGAAATGGTGTAGGGTCTCCTGCTCAGGCTGGGGGTTGGACTAGATGATGTATAAGGTCCCTTCCAACTCTGTTAATGAAAAACTAAAGGTCATTCGTTAACTTTGCAATATGCCTTCTTCGTATCCATTTTTATTAAAATAATCATTTTCTAAAAGTCTAGTGGAATTAAAATAAAGATTTTTGATATTCACCATTAAATTTCAGTTCTAAACCAGACTGTGACAAAGAAATGGATGAGTACCCCATAAAACAGTAAAAACAACACCAACACCAAAACAGTTATATAAACATGTGATTTGTGGGAAGCCAGCAGGAAGCTGCTTAAGAGATCCTTGCTTAATAACTTGCAATCTTTGCTTTGCTTTGACAGCAACGGGGACTGCAAGGATTGTTATTGCTTAGCAATACAGTCATCAGTATTACACTTTAAGGCCGCATTGCTTACTGAAATAAATTCTGGTCCTGATTACCATTGTTAAGAGAGGAGTACTTTCATGTCTTAGCTATTTTAGCTTGCCTTCAGAAGTCAGATACAGTTCCTAAAGATGTTAAGGGGAAGAGTTTAATAACAGAATAAAAGAATTGGAAGGTAACATCAAGGTCTTCTAGTCCAACCACCTGCTCAAGCAGGAGACTCTATACCAGTGGTGGGTTCCTACCGGTGCGGTCCACTCTGTCGTTCCGGTAGCAGCCAGTAGATGGCGCTATTTGCGCTCAACAGCTCCGGTGCCGTCTTCCCCAGTCTGTCGCGCGGTACCATCTTTTTTTGGGGGAATTTTTGGGCTGATTTTGCTTCCTGCGGATGCGCGGAAGCAAAATCTCGCAAGGGGACGCGCACGAGAGAGAGAGTTTTCGGTGATTTTGCTTCTGCGCATGCACGGAAGCAAAAAAAAGCACCAAAATCACGTGCACTCGCACGTCCCCTCGTGAGATTTTGCTTCCGCACATGCGCAGGAAGCAAAATCGTGCGAGGTGGTGTGTGCGTGTAGCATGCGCGAGCGCAAGCACCAAAACATGGCAATGTATGCGATGCACGCGCAGCGCACCGGTAGTGCGAAGAACAGGCAACCCGCCCCTGCTCTATACCATTTCAGATAGATGGCTGTTCAGTCTCTTCTTAAAAGCCTCCAGTCATGGAGCACCCACAACTTCTGAAGCCAAGCGGTTCCACTGGTTAATTGTTCTCAGGAAATTTCTCCTTAGTTCTAGGTTGCTTCTCTCTTGTTGATTTTCCATCCATTATTTCTTCTCTTGCCTTCTGGTGCTTTGGAAAATGGGTTGACTCTCTCTTCTTTGTGGTACCACCTCAAATATTGGAACACTGCTTTCATGTCACCCCAGTCCTTCTTTTCACTAAACTAGCCATATACGTATTCCTTTCTTCTTCTGCAAATCCTAACAGCAAGGCAGCAGGAAACAACCATTAATTGTAGAAAAGAATTTATCTGGGCAAGGCAAATTTTGAAGTCAAGCAGTCCAAAGTCAAGCCAAAGATTTATAATGCTAAATTAAGAGCATGGTTTGTCACAATCCAGGACTATAAATAACTAGATACCAAGCATCACAAGCCAGATGCTGGAATCGCTTTTAGCACAGGAGCCATTTTCCTGTAAGACTTACATTCTCTCTCCGCTGAGTATGCACAGCTGGAGTAAAACCTTATTAGTTGCTGCTTTCTCATGAGTCACACACTTCGGTGAGGTGCAGAGGTCCCAGGAGAAATTGCTGGGGGCCCAAGTGAATGCCTTGAGCAATCTGCATTGCAATTGTGTCAGATTCTGAGGGCATGACAACAACTTGTAAATCTATTGCAAATCTTTATCCAAAATGAAGCAAAGTGCTTGATGCTTTTTATACTTCAGAAGATTTGAACTATTCAGTGAATATGTCGCAATGACCATGATTTATTTTTTGATCATAATAAAGTTATCAGGCCTGTGGACCATTACAAATCAGATTAGCATGATAACTACTCTTCAAAATAGACACAGAAGGTTACTTTGAGGGATATTAATCACAGAGAATAACCAATTGCCTTAAGAAAACCTTGACCTTCTATTAAAATTTGTTTAACATTTTATGGATAATTTTTACAGGTGTATTGGAAACATAATAATTTAATTGTGTGTATTCATCATGAAAATAGTTTGGCTTTTCTCAAAAATGTAGTTTATGTACAGGGGTGGGTTCCACTTACCTTCCCTACCAGTTCACATCGCGACGGAAGTGCGCATTTTGTGTGCGCGCGCTCACTTCGCTCTTGCGTGCACCCCCGCCATGTCGCGCAAAACACCCAGAAATGACCCTCTGCACATGCGCAGAGGGTTTTTATGCAAGTCACGGTGACTGGAGGACCGGTTCGGGAGCGTGGACTGCCAGTCATTGCTGCCGGTTTGGTGAGCGGCGATAAATTTCCGCTACCGGTTCTAAAGAACCGGTCCGAACCAGCAGGAACCCACCTCTGTTTATGTATTACCAGTGGCAATTTTTAGAAATATGCCCTATTAGAGATTCTAGTTGTAGATATTCTAGACTTTTTCCAAAGGTAGATAGTTAAGTGCTATTGAAGTACAATAAGTGTTCTTGAGTTAAGACTTCAGTGGCTGAGTTAATCGTCAAGATAATGAACTGAAGCAAGCATTCCTGTAGAGACAGAAATGGAATTTCATTTTAGAAATATCAAAACATGAATGCTTGGCCAAAGCATCCAACTCCTTGATGGCCATGAAATTGGTAGCTATGGAAAACACAGAATTAATGTGAGAGATTGCTGATGTTTCTTATTTAGCTGCTGTGGCCTAGAGGTGGAGCTCTTGCCTCACAATCAGGAGGTTGTGAGTTCAATCCAAGGTAGAGGCAGATGTAAGAGTCTCCTGCTTGGGCAGGGGGTTGGACTAGATGACCTGCAAGGTCCCTTCCAACTCTGTTAATCTGATCCGATGTACAAGTTTGTAGCTGCCTTACATTGAGTCAGACAATTGATTTCTTGAGTATTTTTAGTTTCTACTCTTACAGACAATAGATTTCTGGAAACTCAAGGAGATCTTTGCAAGCCCCATTACAGTATTACCGCCTACTGAGGTTTTTTTTTTTTTTCTAGGGGTAGAACATGACATTCTTTTTCACACAAAACCTGTCTTACTTAAAGTGACCAGATTTTTTTTTTTTTTAAGCGGGACATTGGCGGGGGGGGCGGGGCCGCCTGGACGCCGTCATTTGAGTTTTGCCCTCTGCGCATGCGCAGAAGGCAAAAGATGCTAATGTCGGCGTCCAGGTGGGTGGGGGGGCATCCCTTGGGGTGTCTTGTCTTGTCTTGTGTTTTGAAGCAAAAGCAACATTGTGTGTGTTGTGTGTGTGTGTGTGTGTCTTTTTTTTCAAAGCCCCGCGGGCGGCAGGGCGAGGTTTGGGCAAGGCAGGGGAGGCAAGCGGGAGAGTGGCCTAGCGGTTAGATCATCGGGCCCGATGCCCGGGACCCCCCCCTCCCCATCCTTTCTCTCGCCAGCCGGCGGGCTTGCATTGGCGGCGTTCTAGCTTGGGGGGCGCCCGGTTGGGGAAGAAGGCGCGAGATCGGCAGTGAAGACGCTGCAGGGCTGCTCTCCCCCTCCCTTCCTCCCCCGGCAGCCACTGGGAAGGGGATCCAGTTTCCCGGCGATCACGTGCGGCTCGTCCTTGCTCTACAAGGGCTCCCCCTTTCGGGAGCCGGCAGTAGCTTGGCAAGATCGCTCCCAAGAAGCGGCTCCTCCCCCCCGCAAAGAGCAGAGACAGGCTGGCCTGGCTCCGGCACCTTTCCTCCCCAGGAATCCTTTCCCGGGTCTGCCACACGGGGGGAAGGAGCGGAGGTGTGGGGCACCCACCGGACGCCGCCCCGGAGAGAAGACCCGGCCCAGACGCAGCAGAGACGAGCCCCGGCCCCGGCCATGGCATTGGTAAAGGCTGCGATGAAGGGGTGGTGGTGGTGCACAAAGCTGCAGCCTCTGCTGCGTCTGGCCTGGAGGAAAAGCTGGCTGACGGCGCGGGAAAAATCCTTCCTGGCCCTTGCCAGCCGGGCCTGGTCTTCTCTCCTGGGCGGTGTCCGGCGAGTGCCCCACGCCTCCGCTCCTTCCCCCCGTGTGGCAGACCCGGGAAAGGATTCCTGGGGAGGAAAGGTGCCGGAGCCAGGCCAGCCTGTCTCTGCTCTCTGCGGGGGGGGAGGGCCCGAGATTCAAAGAGTGAATGACATGCGGGAGGCGGGGAGGAAGCTGGGCGGGGCCTGGCTCGGCTGCTGAAAGAGTCCCTGGACGTTGCTGGGAATCACCCTGGGGAGAGGAAGAGGGGAAAAAAAGGTGCGGGCGGCTCTGATTTTTTTTTTTACACCGGCCGCAGATTTCTGTGTGGGAGACATCCGGTCAGAAGGCGTCATTTCAAAAAAGCGGGACTTTTTTGAAACGATGCGGGACGCGGGACAATTGGCTTAAAATCGGGTCTGTCCCGCCAAAAGCGGGACGTCTGGTCACCTTAGTCTTACTAAAAGCTACTATTACAACTTTCCCTGCAAACATAGATAGCATTCCCCAGGGTTTCACGCTGAAGTCCACTACATAAGGCTGTAATTCATGTTTGCTGCAGGATATAATTCCATCAGCTGAAATTATATTGCTTTATTAGTTTGCATAATAAAATTGCGTTTAGAAAATCAATTATATGGCAGCAGATGCAAAACATCACTGATGCCATGCAAGGACCCCAAAATTATTGCTTTGCATTTGGAGCACCAGAATTTTTCTGCTTTCCTCTGCCTCTGTATCAGGTGAAAAAGGCAGTCCAGTATGTTTCACTTGAGCTTTGGGTTGTACTGGAGAGACTAACCACCCGTTATACCCCATCACCTTCCAGCTGTCATTTCACACTCAGTCAGCCGGCACAAGCTCTTGAAAAGTGTTTGCAAATTCAATTAAAGAGGATAAAGTGGAGGAAAGGAAGGTCAGTTTTACAGTGGGTTGTAAATGGCTTGCAAATCAAACCGTTTGTGGTATGGCTTTGAATGAGCTTCTCGGCTTTTTCTCATGGATGTTACTAGCACATCTTTTGCAGACAATTCAGTTAAAGGCTATGAAGCAAGTTGAGAGATTACTGGAATGCAGATGAGGGATGTTTCATCTCAACTTTGATTGAAGTCTACTGAGAGTTTATTAATAAGCTTAGTTTGTGAAGGTGATGGAGGCAAAAAATATTTTTTTCTCTTCTACCATTGCCTCTGCTCTCATCAACCAGTGGAGCCTTGCTGACTGGCCTTCTGGGATCTGTCTTGGCTAGAAATCATATAGAACATTTAATAGCTCATTGAAGCATGTGGCTAAACATTCTGAAGGCAACATTGATCAAATTCATAACCACTTACTTTACAGCTTTGTTAATTCAATCTGAATTAACTGGCCTGGTCTGATTTTCAGATGACTTCTAATTTTTAAAACTTGATGATGCTTGGCTGAATTTTCCCAACCACTTAGTTGCTAGCCTTTTACCCCTTGTTGGAAGGAAAATCCATCTGGTTCAGTTCCAAGCTGGGAGAAAGAAGCTGGAAACAACATGGAGGCTGATTGGAAAGATGGTTTATTGAACAGAACCACAAAGACAGTCTGTAGTTCTGGGTCAGCTGAACAAATGGTTGAATGAGTGGATGGATCTTTATAGGTTTGTGTGACTTTGAAGTTTTAACTGTTCTGGGGGTGGTGCAATGAAGGGGCTTGTGTTCTGAAAGGGTGTTGGGCAACTCCTATTGTGGCTAATGGCTTTCATCCTGTGTTGGATAGTGGGTGAGGGGCTGCTTTCTAATCCTACCATTCTGCCAAGGAGGTTTGAAATATCCTGTCTTGAATGGATTTCTGCCTGCAGTATTTGATTTGCTTATGAATAGAGCTATCTAGATACTCGTCTTCCTCTTTATCTCTTAAGTGCTGGTATCTGCTGTGGGCTATTAAGGAAGACTTGGGGGCTGCTTTCTGTCTTTAAGAGCATGTTTCTCCATTTCTCCTTTAGGGAAATATAACATTCTGCCTTTTTAATAGTCCCCAAAATATTTCATTCTTCTGGGGTGGGGTGGGGTGGGGTGGGGGGCTTCCCACACCCTTATGGCTTGTTATATATAGGAAGCAGGAGTTCAGCTGGATTTAAGATGATTCCCTTTTTTTTGAAGAGTGGTTCTAGTCTCATTTAAGGAAGCTTCAGCAAGGCCACACCAGAAACAAAATAAAAAATGGACCTGGATGATCTAAATAAGTGCTGCTTGAGGGTCAATGATCCTTTCCAGAGCAAGGTATAACATCTGATTCAGTTGAGGGATTGGATGAGGGTAAAAAAAACCCTAAATAGCGATCTGGACAAGACAGAAGCACTGCTAGTGCATAGTTTATCCATCCAGTGGTAGATTCTCAAGTTTGAAATACTCTCTTCATTGTGGTATGATTGACACAATCCTTATTACCTTTTCAGAGCCAGGCAATTGAAATATTTATACCTTTTGTATGGCATTAATTATGGTGTGATTGTTAACTATTTTTTCTTTTGTTTTCTATTAATATTTTATTAATATTTCTATTAATATTTATTTTCCAGATTTTGTTTGTATTTTGCATTCTGTTTGTGAAATAGCCTAACATATGCTTTTTGTAATTGACTTAACCTATGCATATACTACTAAAACTCTCACTGTATGTATCCTTTGCCTGTTTGTACCCTCAAAGCTAGCCCAAACTGTGTGCTATAGGTCAACAAGTTTTGAATCAAAGTACTAAAATCCTTTAACTTAAATAATGCATTAAAAATATGGGACCCATTACTCCCATGGAATTGAAATTTCCATGATATTCAGACCAGTTTTATTCATAAAGTTAAAGCCTTTGCAGCAACTCCACAATCATGTGATCATGATTTCTGACAGTAAAGTCAGTGGGAAAGGAAAGAGGCAGAAATAGCGACAGCAATAGCACTTAGACTTACATACTGCTTCAGAATGCTTTACAGTCCTCTCTGAGCAGTTTACAGTCAGCATTTTGCCCCCAGCAATCTCGGGCCTCATTTTACTGACCTCGGAAAGATGGAAGGTTGAGTCAACCTTCAGCCAGTCAGGATTGAACTGCTGGCTGTCAGCAGAATTAGCCTTCAATATTTCATTCTATCCACTGCGCCAGAAAAACTTACACAAAGTTGGAAGTCTCTCCTGCTTCCACTGTTTTATTTTTGCCCATCTGTGGTCAATTCTATTTATCAATTTAGGCAAGTAAATAGAATTTAGGTAAGTCAACATATTATTGAAGTTCATATGTCAACTATAATTATTTTTCTATTTGGGACATATATTCTTCTTGGATGGCCAAGATAAATATATATTCCTGCTTCTAGGAGCAGGAAGCAGAAGACACCAGCCTGATGATGATGAATGAGACTTCATCGAAACGTCGCCAAGACACTTCCAATTTCACGTGGGAGAAAACCCGAATAACCAAAGACCTACATACAAACACCTGCGAAAACCTCAGAAAACAGATAGATAGATAGATAGATAGATAGATAGATAGATAGATAGATAGATAGATAGATAGATAGATAGATAGATAGATAGATACAGATAGATATAGATAGACAGACAGACAGATATAGATATAGATATAGATTAGATATAGATATAGATATAGATATAGATATAGATATAGATATAGATATAGATATAGATATAGATATATTTGTTTAGAGAGAGAGAGAGAGAGAGAGAGAGAGAGAGAGAGAGAGAGAGAGAGAGAGAGAGAGAGATAGAAGATAAAGATAAAGATAAAGATAAAGATAAAGATAAAGATAAAGATAAAGAGCAGTATGTATGACCTTTGTATGACCAGCTTAACAAACTTCATCTTGAACACTCACTTTTATATTCAAACCATATTCATTCTTGGCTCTGTCTCTTTTTGTTTAATCACAGATACTTTTAAAATATCCCATTCTGACCACATTAAACTTTTATAAGATATTTCTCCTCACATACCCAACCAACTCACTCCCACACAACAGAGTGAGGAGAATCATACTGTTCTACTCAGACATTTTTGCTTCGTTCCATAAATGTTCATTCCTCAGAAGGGATTTCAAATTACCCATTGCTTTTCTACCAGCATGTATACAAATTTATTTACTTGCTAAAAAGGAGAGCTGAAGGATCAGGTGTCAACCCTGAAGTTGACCTGGCTGAAGCCATCTTGTAGCTTCAATGCTGCCACACAGGAGCGAGGGATAGAGAGTGGGGATTAGAGATAGCTGGGGTTGTGTAGTCAAAATAAAATTCTTTCGCCTGGGAATAAAGGATGTTCTCACACCTGGCCAGAGAAAAGAGGAGTGATGTCACCAGACCAGCAGACACTGCTTTGATTGGGCCATGTGACTGATTGTTTGGGATTGAGGGGAAAACTTTTACTTTTAATTAGGTGAAAACCAAGGGACCCTTCAGAGTTGGTTTTCACCAGATATGTGCCAATATGATATTTCTAATAATTCTTTGAGGAATTCACCTGCCTCGGAGTTTTTGCTTGCAATGGATCTATTACTTGGAACCCTGACATCAGGAATCTTTATAGATTGACTTGGAAATAATCTGATCCTTAAATTTGAAGATAATATTTCATCTTAATCTGAGTGAGTCCAGTTCAAGTGTTGGGCCGCTGTGTCTGTAAAGAGCTGAGGTGGCTCCAGGGGTGGGTTCTAACTTACCTAGCCAGCGATTGGCTTCCTCCCGTGCCATGTGGGTGTGCGCGCATTGTGCGCCGTGCAGTTGTGTGGCGCGAGCGCATGTGCAGTGCCAAAAACAAAGTTTCTCAACATGCGCAGAAGCAAAAAACAAGATGGTTCGGTGAGCGGGGGGGAAATTCCTGTTACCGGTTCTAAAGAACCGGTCCAAACCAAGAGCAACCCACCTCTGGGTGGCACAGTGGTTAAAATGCAGTATTGCAGGCTAACTCTGCCCACAGCTAGGAGTTTGATCCTGACCGGCTCAAGGTTGACTCAGCCTTCCATCCTTCTGAGGTCGGTAAAATGAGGATCCAGATTGTTGGGGGCAATATGCTGACTCTATAAACTGCTTAGAGAGGGATGTAAAGCACTAGGGAGTGGTATATACCGTATTTTTCGGAGTATAGGATGCACCGGAATATAGGACGCACCTAGATTTTAGAGGAGGAAAAAAAGGAAAAAAGTATTCTGAACCAAATGGTGTAGTAATATATTATTTAATAAAATACCAGTGTAGCAGAATACTTTTTACAACCATGTACACTTTTTACAAACTTCAAACTTGACAGCTTTAAGACTTGTGGACTTCAACTCCCAGAATTCCTCCTCCAGTCATGCTAGCTCAGGAATGGGAGTTGAAGTCCACAAGTCTTAAAGCTGTCAAGTTTGAAGTTTGTAAAAAGTGTACATGGTTGTAAAAAGTCTTGCCACGTTTGAAGACCCCCAGGGGTCTTCAAACTTGACAGCTTTAAGACTTGTGGACTTCAACTCCAATTCCTGAGCTAGCATGACTGGAGGAGGAATTCTGGGAGTTGAAGTCCACAAGTTTGAAGACCCTTGCACCCCCTTGGCAAGTTTAAGCCTTGTGGACTTCAACTCCCAGAATTCCTCCTCCAGTCATACTAGCTCAGGAATGGGAGTTGAAGTCTACAAGGCTTAAACTTGCCAAGGGGGTGCAAGGGTCTTCAAACTTGTGGACTTCAACTCCCAGAATTCCTCCTCCACTTGGCAACCTTTTAAAAAAACCCTTTAAAAAAAACCCTTTAAAAAAAACCCTTTAAAAAAAACCCTTTAAAAAAAGTTCTAACCTGTCGGCTCTCTTTGGACGGCAGCAGCGGCTCCTCAGGTGCCTCGGGAGCAGGCTTCAGGTGGTGGTGGGGATTTTGGGCAGTAGCGGGGGTGGCGGCTCACTTCGGGTAGCGGCGGGGACGCCGGCTGGGACAGCGTTTGGGGCGGGAACAGCGGCGGCGGCTGGGACGGGGACTGGGGCGGGGACTGGAATGGGGACAGTGGTGGTGGCTGGGACAGTGGCTGGGGCAGGGACAGTGGTGGCGGCTGGGACATGGACAGTGGCGGCGGCTGGGAAGGGGACAGCGGCGGTGGCTGGGACAGCGGCTGGGGCGGGGACTGGGACGGGGACAGCGGCAGCGGCAGCGGCTGGGACGTGGACAGCGGCGGCAGCTGGGACGTGGACAGCGGCGGCGGCTGGGACAGCGGCTGGGGCGGGGACTGGGACGTGGACAGCGGTGGCGGCTGGGACAGCGGCTGGGGCGGGGACTGGGATGGGGACAGCGGCTGGGACAGGGACAGCGGTGGCGGCTGGGACGGGGACAGCGGCGGCGGCTGGGACAGCGGCTGGGGCGGGGACAGCGGTGGGGACAGTGGCGGCTGGGATGGGTAAAGCGGCGGCGGCTGGAACAGCGGCTGGGGCGGGGACTGGGGTGGGTACAGCGGCGGCGGCTGGGATGGGGACAGCGGTGGGGGCGGGGGGCGGCGGCGGCAGTGGCTCCATCCAAAGGGTGGGTGCTGGTGGGTGGGTGGGAAGGGCTACATTCGGTGTATAAGACGCACCCAAATTTTCACCTCTTTTGGGGAGTAAAAAGGTGTTACTTATACTCCGAAAAATACGGTAAGTCTAAGTGCTATTGCTATTGATAAATGTCATATTTACAGATATTGCTTTTCCTTTGCAACACTTCATGGAATGACCATGTGGGAAATGATTCTACATTTTAGTAGTAGTTAAGAGGCCCAGCCACCATATTTTCAAAATGATCTGGATTTCTTTTTCCCCTCCTGGTAGCATTTTTAATGGTATGAATATGCTGGCTTTTGGGGGGGGGGGATAAATCTGCTCCCAGCAGAATTATTTTTTTTAATCTTTAGCCCAAACAAACTTTTTTTACCAGAAATCCTGTTTCTAATATCATTTTGCCAGGTTTTGCTATTATTAACAGATATGTTCTGAAACGTGCTTCAAATTTTAAATCACCTCCTAATGCATATTTATAATTTAGTTATAATTATGCGGCTTGATTGTTTTTAACCTCTTTGTTGTAAAAGCATTTTTAAACCACTCAGATGTCTTTTGGGATTGCAGTAAATAAATACCGGTAAATATTAAATAAAGACTCAGTAAGAGATCTTCAAACAGTAGCCAAAGTACATTTTACAAAGGGTACTCCAATTATACATATACAATAATCTCACACAATTAAAAGGTTTTTTTAAAAAATTATTAATACACACCAAACTTGCATAACTAAAGTAGTCATGTAATTTCTTTGGGGAATAGCATAAACAGCAAATGAATGTTTTGTTTTGTTTTTTAAATCCAATTTCATACCTATTGTATCTATTGCTTGGCAACATCTTTTTTTTTTGCTATATCCTCATGACTTCATTTCTTCATGCCTACACAACTTCCTGCACTAACTGGGATCACCTTGACCTGTTAGAATATCTAGGGACAAACTGGTTAATGTCTCACATTTTCAGTGTCTTCAGTGAGAAACTGAAGGTGGTATCCCTTTTCTGAGGCAACACCAGGGGTGGGTTCCTCCTGGTTCGTACCAGATCCCTCGAACCGGTAGCGACCCGCTGATGACGTCACTGAAGTGGATCGAGCGGTGCCAGTCCGTGGGCGCCGCCATCTTTTTTTGTGATTTTTTAGCGAATTCGTTACTGTTTTGAAATTTTTTCCTCTGCTGCTAGTTGTAAAAGGGCCCTCCCACCCACTCCCGGGTCTATACCGACCTTTATTCCTTCGCCCGAAGCACAGCTGATCAGCTCCTCAGCTGTGTTTCGGGCCGATTCTAGCTATGGAGCATGCGTGGATGTAAAATTGCACAAGGGGACATGTGCGTGTGCACGAAATGTCACAATGCGAACCGGTGGCGATGGTAAGTGGAACCCACCCCTGGGCAATTCCAGTGGTTTGGAACAGCCTCCTGACAGAGATCAAGCTGGCCTGCTTCTTACTGGCTTTCCGGGGGGGGATGAAAACTGAGGCCTACAGAACTCTATTTTATAGGCCCTTTTCTCAAATACTCTCTTGTTTTCTTTTTGCCCTCTGTATTTCTCTTCTGTTATCTTTGTATCCTGTTTTCTTAATATTTTTGCTGTGGGGTTGTATGTGGTTATCATTATGGTGATTGAGACTGTTTTCCCTTGACACTGGAAGTTTTCATTCTTGTTTTATATATACTGTAAACCACCAAGAGTCATTTTGATTGCAGCAACATAGAGGTTTGTTAAGTAAATCAACAACCATACAAATAAACTGTCTACCCTGAAGCTGGCCTGGCCAAAGCCATCTTGGAGCTTCAGTGCTGCCACACAGGAGCTGAGGGATAGGGAGGGAGGATTAGAGATAACTGGAATTGTGTAGTCAAAATAAAATACTTTTATTTTATGATAAAAGGAGGGTTATGATAAAGGGAACACATATTTAGTTTTGCATATACTGACAGCAGCAAGGATTGTATTTGCAAAATACTGGAAAAATGAGAATATTCCACCAGATGAGGATGTAATTCGGAAAATCTTAGATTGTGCTGAGATGGACAGACTGACTTTAAAAATAAAAGATAAAGAAGACACAAAAGATTACTTGATATGGAATAGATTTTATGAGTGGTTAGAGATAAGAGATAGAAATTAGATGAAGAAAGATTATGTATGAATTAAATATAAGGATGGTTTCTAACTATAAATATGCTAATATGTTTAACAGAATTATAAATAAGCTAATATAAAAAGAAATTTAGCCAAAACTATTCAGTTATACTATTACTATTGTTACCAGTCTATGTGTTAATATTTTTCACTGTCTTTTCCTTGTTTTTCTTTTGTAAATGATTATGAATAAAAAAAATGAAATAAAAAACCCCAAAATAAAATACTTTCTCTTGGGAACCAAGGACGTTGGTCACATCTGGCCGGAGGAAGGAGGAGTGATGTCACTAGACCAGCAGATGCTGCAGTGATTGGGCCATGTGACTGATTGTTTGGGATTGAGGGAAAAACTTTCACTTTTAATTAGGTGAAAACCGAGGGACCCTTCAAAGTCGGTTTTCCACACATATGATATTTCCAATAAAGCTATTCTTTGAGGAATCTACCTGCCTCGGAGTTTTGCTTGCTATGGATCTATTACTTGGAACCCTGACATAAACCTCATTCCCAGCTCACAAATGAGGCAGACTCATGTCTTCCTTAGCTTTACAGATGTTAAAAATTCAGTTTTCCACTTTATTCTTGCAGCATCCAACAGTAGCGTCAAGGTGTGTAAAATCTATTAGGTTTTGCCCTTGAAGGGCAGTCAGTAATTATAGGCAATAGAGGTAGGAGGGGAATTGTCAATGGAAACAGCAGAATTTATGTTGGTATAATTTTCTGATGATTCAAAGTCGGAGGGACAGCACCTCAACTCAACCGTCAGAAAAAAAACCTTTTTCTTTCACAGAAAGAAAAAAATTGGGAAACAAGGAATGATTTGTGGCTCTGAGAAGGGTCCATTGCTTTATCTAAGAATATAAGGATGTGGCAGATAGTCCTGATTCCCGGGAGTGAGGGAGGGAGTGTATCAGGCGTGGGTTCTAACTTACCTTGCTGCCGGTTCGCTTCCTCCCATGCCGCATGGCCGTGCAGTGCCAAAAAATCTGAAAAAAAAAGCTGAAAACAAGATGGTGATGCATGTGCAGTGCTGGAAACTCAGCTTCTGTGCATGCTCAGAAGAAAAAAAAAGTTCAAAAAAAAAGATGGTGGCGCCCATAGACTAGCACCAACTGAACCGGTTCCGTGACGTCATCGTGACGTCACCAGCGGGCGAACCGGTCTGAACCGGGAGGAACCCATCTCTGTAATGTATTCCAGGGGACATTAGTCAGCATAGTTCAGATAGTTTGTATGTTTTGATAGTATTTGGTTGTTTCTTATATATGCTGTACGTCGCCCTGAGTCCCTAGGGAGTAGGGCGGCCTATAAGAATCCCAAATAAATAAATAAATAAATAAAGTTTGGTTGGGAGGAATTGGATCAAGTCAGCTCATCTGTAGAAGTTTCTCAGAATATTTTTTAATAAAGTAAGTACTTTGCTTAGCAATAGCAATAGCACTTAGACTTATATACCTCTTCACAGGGCTTTACAGCCCTCTCTAAGCAGTTCACAGAGTTAGCATATTGCCCCCAACAATCTGGGTCCTCATTTTACCGACCTTGGAAGGATGGAAGGCTGAGTCAACCTTGAGACGGTGAGTCCCGAACTCTTAGGAGCTATGGTGGCATGGTGGTTGGAATGCAGTATTGCAGGCTATCTCTGCCCATAGCCAGGAGTTCGATTCTGACCAACTCAAGGTAGTCTTCCTTCCTTCCATCCTTCCGAGGTGGGTAAAATGAGGACCCAGATTGTTGGGGGCGATATACTAACTTTACAAATCACTCAGAGAGTGCTGTCAAGCACTATGGAGTGGTATATAAGTTTAAGTACTATTGCTATTGTTTTAGCTTGGCAAGATTCTACCTATAGGTGAGAAACAATACAAAAAACTACTTGGAAGTAATTCTGTGTCTATTCTTGGTTTTTGGACCCTGAAAACAGCAGCTGAAACAGAGTAGATAGGTGAATGCTAAGTGGCTGGTCTTGGCAGGTTGCAGTGGTAGAATTAGCAGCAGAGAAAACAAAGACAGAAACTCATCTTGACTGGCTTTGAACTACAAAACAATGAGGCATCCTAGAAGGATGATATTGTGAATGTACAAGGGGGGGAAGATAGGTGGGAAGCCAATTTTGAGTGGATTATAATATGTCTAAATGGGATAAAGCTTGTCTCCTTTTACAAACTGTACATATCTAACTTAGATTTAAGATCATTTTAACATTTCTTTAGAACTAATGGTTTCATAAAAACATCCTTTGATTTCTAGAACTCAGATTGATTCTTTCATGTTTTGACCGGCCTTCTCCAGAATAGGGAGCATTGCTTTGAAAATCCAAGTGTTATATCCGAATCTAATGTTGGTGCATGTACATCAAAAGAATTCTGTCACACTGGCTAGCCATTCTTTAGCATATCTGCAGAAGACTGCAGGCTAGCATTAGATTTCCCCCCCTATCCTTAATATAGTTTCCTTATATATATAATATATATATCCTTAGCTTCTTCTCTGGCAATATTACACTGCTAACCAGAGCATACAAAACATTTGCCAGACCAATCCTCGAATACAGTTCACCTGTCTGGAACCTGCACTGCATATCGGACATTAATACAATTGAGAGAGTCCAGAAATATTTCACAAGAAGAGTCCTCCACTCCTCTACTCGCAACAGAATACCTTATTCCACCAGACTTGAAATTTTGGGCTTAGATAACTTAGAGCTACGTCGCCTTCGATCTGATCCAAATGTAGTTCATAAAACCATCTGCCACAATGTCCTTCCTGTCAATGAATTCTTCAGCTTCAACCGCAACAACACAAGCGCACACAATAGATTCAAACTCAATGTAAACCACTCGAAACTCGACTACAGAAAATACGACTTCAGCAACAGTGTGATCAATGCCTGGAATTGACTCTGTGGTTTCTTCCCCAAACCCCCAAAACTTTAACCTTAGACTGTCTACAGTCGACCTCACCCCATTCCTAAGAGGTCTATAAGGAGCGTGCATAAGCGCATCATTGTACCTACCGTCCCTGTCCTACTGTCCTACTGTCCAAATTTACCTCTACGTACTTTGCTTTTGTTTATGTTTACACCATACCTGTTATCTTGTACACGTTTTGACAAATAAAATAAATAAATAATAAATAAATAAATAAATATGGAACTAACTATATCCAAAGGCAACTGGCTCTTAAAGTAGCTCTTTTCAGAGGTCTTTTATAACTCAGACTAATACAAAGTACGCATTTTATGCAGGATTGCTCTGGTGGAAAGACACAATTGCATTAGCGCCAGCATACTATCAAGCACACTGAGTTATATGAATTGTGCCTATCTTGCACAGACATATATTAAGTGAATTTCCAAGCCTATGTTTAGTTTGAAAGAAAAATATGCACACAACAAAGAAGCTGGATATTTCGTTATTTGTATTCCCACCCAGTCTATCATTTTAACAATATATGTGAATGCAGTCGTGAGGACATCTTCTCCAGCTATGTCAAAATAAGCTACACACAGCCATCAGAACATGCTGCTTTGATCCCTGTTTTTACTAACTATAATGACAATGATATAATATCCCCAAAAGAGGATTTGATTGGAATAGAGTCTTTCTTCCATGTTACAAGAATGCCATGGACAAAATCTGTTTCTGTTTCAATATTGAAAATGCATATACTCAGGAAAGGAGAAGAGGGAGGAAGGGGAAGTAGTAGAGAGGAGGAGAAAAGGAAGAATGTAGGTAGGGGATGTCACGATGTGAATAATTGCCAGTTGTGCATCTCTACTGTTTTCTAAGGTTTATTTCTAATCAAGCAGACATGTGATATGTTTTACTACGCATGCGTGCATTCCAGGAGTTTTGTCTACTCCCACTTCCCTTCTTTTTCGATGCCTGCCAGAAGGCAGACGTGAATTCATTAGCTGAGAAGATGTAGCTTATTAAGGGTTTATTTTTGTTACTTTTGTACCGAAATAAATATTTTGTTAATTAGATTTGAATCTCGGTTTTACTTTCTAAGTACGAATGACTTCAAGGAAGCAAGATCCTAAAATCGCCTCTGGTAGGAAAATTCCTACCGGACAGAGGAGGAAGAGGAAAGAAGAAGAGGGAGGAGGGGAGGAGGAGGAGGGAAAGATAGATGGAAGAAGGAGAAGAAGGAAGAGAGGAGAGAGGGGGGAAGAAAGTAGGCGAAGGGGAGAAGTCCAGTGGGAGGGGAGTGATTGAATTTGATATGCTAGGACAGATAAGCAATTTTAGTAATGATAGAAGTTAAAATACTTTATTTGAATATTGAACATTGGATATATAACAAAAAAATATTAATGTTCATTTTTGATAATACATTATGGTATATGTATGGATATTTATATGAAGAATGTTATTAAAAAAATAAAAAAATGAAAAAAAAAACTGTTTCTGTTTTAAGGAGAAGTGATATACATTCCCATCTTTAACAGGAGACAAGGATAACATAATATTTCATCTTGGAAAAACAAAAAACAAAAAAGAATGACTGTGGTTCATAGAGCCGAGGTGGCGCAGCGGTTAGAGTGGGGTACTGCAGGCCACTTCAGCTGACTATGATCTGCAGGTCAGCAGTTCAAATCTCACCAGGCTCAAGGTTGACTCAGCCTTCCTTCCTTCCGAGGTAGGTAAAATGAGGACCCAGATTGTTGGGGGCAATATAAATATACATTGCTTACTGGTGTAAACCGCTTAGAGAGTGCTTGCACTGTGAGGCGGTATATAAAGCTCACAAATAAATGGTTATAGAGAATAGGTAAAAGAGCAAATAAGCCTGATGCAGAAAATAAAGGAATGGCCTCCATTGCTCCATTCAAAAGCATCTTGTCAAATAATTCCTCTTATTGAACATTTCCCCAAGGTAGGAAGGCAGAGGGCACGATTTTTAAAAAATGCCACCTCAGTTTCATGGCTTGTACATGGTTCACTTTGTACCCTTCTCTTTCAGAGGCAGGTTGCATATGTCCTTTTGATTCTTCAAAACTGCAGCTTTTGCTTCACAAAAACTTAAATTACATTTTTAATGCACTACAAAAACTGAGTGCATGCAGCATTTACTAGCTACAATGTCTGTGACATTGTATAACCATAATGTGGACGAGAAGGCGTGGAATGTGAATAATTACTGTATTTATTAATATGCTGGGGTGAGATGGGCTGGTGAGATCTCATGGCTCATTGACCAGGCAACGGTCCTGATCTGGAATTTCCCTGGGCAGACTCAAAATTTCTGCCTGTAACCCAACTAAAGTCAGTGGAACTAAATCAAAGTACTTTTTCAGAAAAAGATGCTTTGGGCTAATCACACGTTTGAAAGAAGATGCTATCTCATTATGTTCTATTAATCTCTATCATTGCAGCTATTATAAAGTAGGAAAAGGGAAGAAGCAGGAGCAGCAGCACATATCTGTACTTATTTATGTTATTTATTTATGTTCTTCAGTTCCATGAAAAATATATATATTTTCTGAACTCAGAAAATCTGAGATGCGCAACTACTTTCACAGAGAAATGATATTACTCTCCGCTCAGAGACACCTGGAATTTACAAGATGTTTTACATAAAATACTTTAATGTAAAACCATCCAAATCAAATCAACAATACTTAAAAATAAAACACACACACATACAGTACAATGGTAATGAAAAAACAACCATCACAGATCTGTTGTCTTCTGAGGGTAAGGAATGGTGTGGCTCATTTGTAAGATTTTCAAAATGGAGTCTCAAAGGTGCTTTTTCAAAGAAGAAACTTTTGAAAAAGCTTGAATGAGAAGCAAAACATTTCCTTCATCTTGCTCAAGGAAAAAAACAACAACATTCCTGTTCCTTTTGCAAAAGTGTGTTAGAGACAATTACGACTTAGATGACTGAGAATCTCTACAGACATTCATAATGGAGTATTACCACAGAGAAGACACTACTCCTGGCCTCTACTGAGGACATCATAAGCATCTTAACACACACATTGAACGATATTAGTGGAAATCATTTTTTTTTAATACATGAATCCAAAACTATTTAGAGTTTTCCAAACTAATGCCAATTAGCGCCAATACCTTACATTTAGCCTGGCAACCAATGCTACACTTTCAAGGCCAATAACATATGGTCTTATTTAGCCATGCCCCAGAAAAGATAAAGCAAACATGTTATGCGTGAGTTGTAGCTGCACACAGAATGTATTACAATAGTGAAACTGATAAATTAATGGAGCATGGATGACTGGGGTCTTATAGCTGGAAAATCAGACAAGGCTGAGCATGAAACCACCAATTTTCTGTTCACTCTCCTAAGTGGTTTCCTATAGATCAGGGGTCTTCAACCTTGGCAACTTTAAGACTTGTGGATTTCAACTCCCAGAATTCCTCAGCCAGCTTTGCTGTGGGAGTTGAAGTCCACAGGTCTTAAAGTTGCCAAGGTTGGAGACCCCTGCTATAGATATTGATCAGGATAGTAAAAAAAAAACTAATTCTGTGGGATTCCAAACTGAGATACTGAGAAAAAGAACCCATGGACACTTTGTGGTGGCTGTTGTCAGATCAAGAAATGGAATCTCCAATTCCCACATTGTTGTGCTCTTCTAGCAATATTGTAATATCAAAAGCTGCTAAGAGATACAGGAGAATCAACGTACTAACAGTCCCCAGGTCTCTAGTAGAAGAGGCTATTGATCAGGGCAACCTAATCAGTTTCTGTGTTATATCTGATCTGAAGTCAAACTGAAAGGAAGCTAGATAAGTTAATTCTTACAAACAGGCTGACATCTTTTCTATCATGATGCCTGAGAAGGGAATATTCACAGTGGATAGGTATCCAAATCCTGAGGAACCAGGGAAAGGTTTTCCAAGAAATGCTGCATTACTATTTTCTTCAAGGCACTACTACTACTACTCCCTTGTGTATTAAGGCACTGAATGTTCCCTAGGCAACATAGTTGTATCCTCCCTTGTGGACCTAACGGCACTATGGGAAAATGTATAGAGTTGGCCTAATCATCTTAAAAAAACTGAATCGATTGCACACTTCTTTCAGTCAACAATAAGTTTCTGCCTTCATTAATGTAACTGCATATTTTCTGCAAAGTGTCTATCTGAAGAGCTGTTTGGTTTAAATAGATTTTATGATGAACAATGAAAAAAAATCTGAATGTTTTACTGCAGGGAAGAGGAGAAATCTCTCTCTCTCTCTCTCTCTCTCTCTCTCTCTCTCTCTCTCTTTTAAGATGGCAACAGCAGCTGCATGTGTTTGTAGATGGTGCTTGGAAGTGTTGTGCAGAGAGGGTTTTGGAAAGTTTGGAATGTAGAGATTGTTTGGTATGTAGAAATGGAGGAGTGCTAAGAGAAAGGCAATACGGAGATGATAAGCTAACTGAGAGGCTGGAGATTTGTTATAGAAACGGAGAGGTGGAGAAACAGAAAGGCCGAGAGCTTGAAGAGTGGCAAGGTCGGAAAGGGGCAGTTGGAAAGTGAGACAAAGAGACGGAGCAGAGGAGGAGAAGGATTTATGATTGTGTGGCTTCCCTGGACTCCCAATGGACTTTCCCTGGATTCCCCTGGATCTCTTTGAACTGTCTTAAGGTGCAGTAATCAGCTGAAGTTAAACCCTGGTCTGAGAGCCCAAGAGCCGGCAGCTGCAGCTCTGAATTTATTTTATTTTTATTTTATTTATTTATTTTTGTCAAGTACATGTTGGTTATATACATAGATATAACATTGTTTATATACATAAGATGGGTACTGATAAGAGGGAACATTAGGACAGGGATGGTAGGCACGCTGGTGCACTTATACACGCCCCTTACTGACCTCTTAGGAATCGGGTGAGGTCAACAGTGGACAGTCTAAGGGTAAAGTTTTGGGGGTTTGGTGACGAAACCACAGAGTCGGGTAGTGAGTTCCAGGCATTTACCACTCTGTTGCTAAAGTCGTATTTTCTACAGTCAAGTTTGGAGCGGTTCACTTTGAGTTTATATCTGTTGTGTGCTCGTGTATTGTTGTGGTTGAAGCTGAAGTAGTCATTGACAGAAAGGACGTTGTAGCAGATAATTTTATGAGCTATGCTTAGGTCGTGCCAAAGGCGACATAGTTCTAAGCTTTCTAAGCCCAGGATTGATGGCGTCGATCTTCTGATGGAGCCAGAGCTGACAGAAGAAACAAGCTTCACTGGCCTTTGTCGACAGCTGGGCCCACTCATGTGGTGAATAACACTGTGGAGAGTGGCAGGCTGCTGTTGGGATTCCTTGAGGTTTAACTGGCGAGTGGGAGCTTGGAACTGTATGAACTTTAGGACTACACCGCTGCTACAATTTCAAGTGCAGCATGGCAGGCCTTCTGACTACTTTTTGGAATACCTTCTACAATCTTCTGAATGTTCTGTAATTGGGCCTGGGAAGACTGCTTGGGGAATCCTGGGGCTGGAAGGGAAAGTTGAGTGAGAGGTGAGTGTGCTGGTCCCTCTCCCCTGGGTGAGAACTGGGGGGGGGAGGAGTGGCTCCCTGCTTGGTGGGTTCATTGGCTCAGGGAGAATTGCCACCTCTGGTCTTGGATGGGGTGGCACTACCACAAACAGAACCTGTGCGTAATCTGGGGGTTCTCCTGGACTCACCCACTCCTGCTCCTCGTGGCCAGGAGGGCCTTTGCGCAACTGCGGGTTGTGCGCCAGTTATGCCCTTTACCTGCACCAGTTACGCCTGAACCAACAATTTGTATTTTGTATTTGTATTTGTTTATTTGTCAAGCATATATGATTATAAGCAAAGTATAAACAGTAAAACATGATTGAATATATATGTAATAGTACAAGCATGAATAAGAGTAAAAGAGGTATGAATATATATGTACATTAGGACAGGAACGGTAGGCACGATTGTGCGCTTACGCACGCCCCTTACCGACCTCACAGTCACTCATGCCCTAGTCACTTCCTGTCTTGACTATTGCCTTGTGCTCTACATGGGGCTGTCCTTGAAGAGCATTTGGAAGCTCCAGTTGGTGCAAAATGCAGCGGCCCACATGGTTTTGTGCAGACCCCAGTGTGCACATGTATCACCTCTCCTGCGAGAGCTGCATGGGCTGCCAATTTGCTTCTGGGTGCACTTCAAGGTGTTGGTTGTCATCTTTAAAAGAAAGAATTCCAAAATTGTGCAACCTGCAAGTTATATTTCATTATGCCAATGGTTTGCTCAGGCCTGTCTCTTTCTATACATCACTGAGAAAGCAAAAATTCACAAAGAATAATTTCCACGGCTTAATACATGAATGCCACATGTTGTATATTTGACTAAACGTATTATGAAACTGTCTGCATATTATTTTTGCTGTTGCTTTGGACAACATTGTATTTATCTGGCATTATCTCAGAAGCTACTAATTTACCTCCTGTATGTCTATTAGAAATGGAAATTCATGCTAATATGCTCCCCTCTCTGTCAATTCAAATTGCTCTACTCAAAATACAGCTCTTCAATCTTCAGAATTCATTTAATTTGGCATTGTTTGCATAAGTAAGCATTAATTGGTGGCATAAAATGAACTCCATAATAATAATGTAATAACAATAATGAAAAGAATAATGACTGAAGTTTATGAGGTGGAAATGCAGCACATCTCACTGGAAAAATCAAATATGAATCCTCAATTCTTCACTGTTCTTTCATTTTTGCACCCTTTTTTGTTTATGTCCATCTGCATCACTGTTTCCTTTCATTAGAGGTCATCATATAATAAGGTTCTATTATTACATGTGATCAGTGAAAGTCTAATGGAGGACGGGGTGGGGCGGGAGGCAACTTGCCTCCATGATGCCATCTCTCTGGAGCCATTCATAGATTGATTGAATGCTAATGCATTCAATTCAACCACGAAACGTCATCAAAGAAAAAACAGAAAGTCCAGTTGCCTCTTGAAAAAGCACCTTTGGGACAACCATGACCTGGATGACTGAGAATCTCCATAGACAATCACAGCAAGGACATTCTAATGTTTAGGCTGTAGGCTACTTAGTCTTTGAAAAGAATCCTAGAGAGTTATATTTCAAAGTAGGTAAAGCCAGAACAAAGAAATTGGCAGAGATGGAATAAAAATAGTTTTTCATGTCTAAACTGGGATTAAAACTTACAGTCTCATAGTTTCTAGCCTGGTGCTTTAATACAAAGGCTTAGTTAGACCGCACATGGAGTATTGCATCCAGTTTTGGTCACTACACTACAAAAAAGATATTGAGACTCTAGAAAAAGTGCAGAGAAGAGCAACCAGGATGATCAGGGGACTGGAGACTAAAAAATATGAAGAGCGGTTGCAGGAACTGGGCATGGACAGTCTAGCGAAGAGAAGGACCAGGGAGACATGATAGCAGTGTTCCAATATTTGAGGGGCTGCCACAAAGAGGAGGGAGTCAAGCTATTCTCCAAAGCATCCGAAGGTCAGACAAGGAATAATGGATGGAAACTAATCAAGGAGAGATTCAACCTAGAAATAAGGAGGAACTTTCTGACAGTGAGAACAATCAACCAATGGAACAGCTTGCCTTCGGAAGTTGTGGGAGCTTCATCACTTGAGACTTTCAAGAAGAGATTGGACTGCCATTTGTCAGAAATGGTGTAGGGTCTCCTGCTTGAGCAGGGGGTTGGACTAGATGACCTACAAGGTCCCTTCCAACTCTGTTAATCTGTACATCTGCATACCACCATCATTCTTGGCCATAAACACCATGTAAATGAGTCGCATTTGTTTGTTGACGCTTCAGAAGTGAATTTGAAAGCTGTCCTTCTTCACAATCCAAATAAAAACACTCTCTGTATCTTTGGCCATGCTGTGAACATGAAAGAGTCATATGAGAACACAAAACTAGTTTGGGGAAAAGATCTAGGATGAAAAATATAAATATAATATCTGTGGAGATCTGAAGGTCATTGCACTTCTGTGATGCCTGCAGCTTGGTTACATAAAGAGCGGTTACTTTTTGTGTGTGACTGAGACAGTAGGAACAGGAAAAGAAAACATTTGGAAAGAATAGACAAAACCTAAGTCACTTGTTCAAGAAAAAAGAATGTGGTAAACAGCCCACTTGTTCATCTTGAAAAAAAATTCCTTTCTCCTTTGTGGTATGTGTGTGTGTGTGTGTGTGTGTGTGTGTGTGTGTGTGTATGTATGGGGGTTTGCTCCCTATTTATTATACAGAAGCTTGCCTTGTCAATTTTGATGGGTGTATGGTTTTTTTCCTTGGTAGTCCCTTGATTAGATTGTTTTCTGCTTGCTTGCTTGCTTGTTTGGTGTTAATCCTTGCTTATCTGAATGCTGGCACTAGAGAGGTTGTGTTCTGATCTTTTTTGCTTTCTTAGCTTTTTATTGTCTCTTTTGAATCGTAGGAAACTGTGGTTTATTTCTATTGGTCTCCTGATGGCTAATTGTTCTTTGTACCAAGGTTCCCCCCTTAACTTTTCTCTCCAAGTTTCTCGCCAGCTATTTTGGTCCCTGCGTGCACAGACTTTTTCTCTCTCTCCGGTTTTTAGGTTAGACCAGCAGCATGTCCCCAGCAACTGAGGATATTGATGTTTTCCCAAGGCTCTAGTCCCCAACACCTATAAACCAGGCTGGGCCAATGGAATTGCTCTCTTAACATCTCCCCACCAAGGTTTATGAGACACAGCAGCCTTTCAAAGCCAAAAGTGAGCTGCTTTTCCCCTTTTCCTTACTTCAATGATTACTCCATGCCAGCCCATATGTCTCAACATATCATTAAGTTTTAATTTTTATTTCAATGATGCAAAGGCCAATGTAGTACAGGTAGTCCTTGAATTATGACCACAATTGAGCCCCAAAATTCTGTTGTTAGGTGAGACATTTGCTAAGTGAGTTTTGCCCCATTTTATGACTTTTCTTGGCCCAGTTGTTAAGTAAACCACTGCAGTTAATAAGTTTAATAATCTGGTTGTTAAATGAATCTGGCTTCCCCGTTGACTTTGCTTGTCAGAAGGTCTCAAAAGGTGATCACATGAGCCTGGGACACAGCAAAGGTCATAAATATGAGCCCGTTGCCAAGCATCTGGATTTTGATCATGTGATTATGGGGATGCTGCAAAGGTTGTAACTATGAAAAATGGTCATAAGTCACATTTTTCCGTTGTAACTTGGTACAGTCACTAAATGAACTGTTGTAAGTGAAGCACTACCTGTACTTTGAATCTGAAAACTGCAGAGAAAAATGGTTGTTCGTAAAGTGGAGAGGGATGTGACAATGCCTCCAGCTTCTATCAGGGAAATACTTTAAGGGCTGACCAGCTGCTACAATGATCTAAGGCAGGGAATGAGTCAGCAAGGTTTTTGGGCTGATACGACTTTAAGAGGCTGTATATATAAGAGAGGCTCTGGGAGGGAGTCCCTCTCTCCGTGTGTGCGTCCGTGCTATAGTTGATGATTGATTGCCTGACTTTGCCTAGTACATGTATGTATATATTCCTTGTAGATAAACCACTATTTGAAAGACAAACCTCTGTTTATTGTATTTGCTCCTGAGTTGTCTCACATAGTCACACTGTGCTCACTCTGACATACAGTAGATTGTCCCATAAAGTCTACAAAGGTATTCCTTAACTTAACAACTGCTTGAAGTTATGATGGATCTCACTAAAAGCTGTTTATGCCCTGTTTTTGAAATCATGACAGCCACACACAAACAAC
The DNA here is from genome assembly GCA_023053685.1 of Diadophis punctatus similis. NCBI lineage: Eukaryota > Metazoa > Chordata > Lepidosauria > Squamata > Dipsadidae > Diadophis > Diadophis punctatus. The sequence goes on along the minus strand of JALIGW010000003.1, from coordinate 8,545,214 downwards.
ATGGTCATATAATCACATTTTAGGTGCTTGGCAGCTGGTTCATCTTTATGGCTGTTTGCAGCATCCTGTAGTCATTTGACTGCAATTTGCAACTTTTTTTGCTGGTTTCTGGTATTTATTTCCGATTTAGAACAAAAAACACCCATTGAGAAAGCTTTATTTGTTTAATGGCCACCACATATGCTTAATGATTGCCCCCAAAATTGTTGAAAGATCAGGTCCAGTCACATGAAGCCTCAGCTTAGGACCTCAACAGCTTACTACTGTAATTCTGGGCTCAATTAGTCACAAGGCAAGGCTTATCTGTATTATGGAAAGTGCTGAATCAGAATCAATTTCAATAGTTACTTACACATTTCTCCTGCTAAATGCTACTTCAATAACACAATCCATAATTCCACCCTTTTAAATGGGCTTTGTTATTGCAGAAGATAGCATAACTGCCATATGGTAAACTGCTAAAATGTCCATAATCTGGTCTAAAAAATTAAACACTACATTGCCGAAACTATAGACTCGTTCTCATTTACACTGGTACTTAAAGGATTTCAAGCAATAACTGGAAGTAATGACTAAATTTATGGACCAGAAAACAAGGCTGGTGTTCCAATTACTAGTAAACAATATAAAACATCTCTAAATAAAGCAGATGCACATAAAGTGGATGAGGCTCCAAAAACTGATTAGTTGAGTCTGGAAAAGGAACACGTTGCTTTGTATAGATTGGAGAATTTACACAATAACAGAGCGTAATACAGAGTTTTGTCTGTCCTTTGCCAACATGAGTAAAGTGGCCTTTATTCTTGAGAAGTTGTTGTTGATTTCATTGTACTCACATACGCATATTATTGAATAAGATGCTCTAATTCTATCATTATCATTAATACACACATACATATATTTTGCTTAACTTAAGATCATCATCATCATCATTTTTAGCCATTGTCTATCCACTGAAGGATGAAGATCTCTTCTGCATGTTTCCAACTTAGGATATCAACCTAATGCTCTTGAATCCTATCAACAATAACCCTGTAAGGAAGGGGTGTCAAACTCAAGGCCTGGGGGCCAGATCCGGTCTGCAGGCAAAGCCGCCATGGAAACAGTGAAGGACTGGCCTGCAGTGCCTCCGCCAGCTAAAATGGAGCTCCGTTTTTGCTGGATGAGAGTTGCTGAAGGCCGTTGTATCTGAAAACGGAGCTTGGGACCCATTTTCTCTGGCAGGGCACTCAGGCCACCAGAGGCGCCCCTGGCACGAGTGATGTCAAGCTGGCCACACCCACCCTGGCCACGCCCACTCTGGACCCCCATGGTCAAACATAACCCTAATGCGGCCATCAATGAAATCAAGTTTGACACCCCTGCTGTAAGGTGAGTAGGGCTGAGACAGAGTGGCTGGCCCAAGCCATCCATCTGACTTTCATGCATAAGGGGGGACTGGAACTAACAGCTTCCTGGTTTCTACTCCAACACCTTAATCACTACATCAAATTGGGTGTCTATTGCATTAAATATAGCAATAGCAATAGCACTTATATAGACTTATATACTGCTTCATAGTGCTTTACAGCCCTCTTTAAGCGGTTTACAGAGTTCAGCATATTGCCCCCAACAATCTGGGTCCTCATTTTACCGACCTCAGAAGGATGGAAGGCTGAGTCAACCTTGAGCTGGTGAGATTTGAACAGCTGAACTGCTGAACTAGCAGTAGCCTGCAGTGCTGCATTAAACCACTGCGCCACCTCGGCTCTTAGTAGACAGAATATACAGTATATTCTGTCTATACTAAAACTCTCATTGTTATGACCTATACCTGGGTGAAATGGTGCTACCTTTTGAACCAAGGTATCTCAAATGGACTAACATACACAATGTGGCCCATATCCAGGATCCATGACTTCCAAAGCAAAATTTGGGAAAATTGTGACTACTTTAATGATACTGGCTGCTGCTACAGTCACACAATCTTCATTATTCAACTCCCTCTCTCTGGAACATCAGTCCCCCAGAGATTAGAATGGCCCCCACTCTAACACTCTTCCGGAAGGCCCTGAAGACCAATTGTCTCACTTAGCAACAGAAATTTTCGATTCCGTTGTGGTTGTAAGTTGAGGGCTACCTGTATTTTCCTCTTCTAATAGTTTTCTCTGCCTTTACTAAATACAGAATCAAATCAAATCAAATCAAATAGAAGAATAGAATAGAATAGAATAGAATAGAATAGAATAGAATAGAATAGAATAGAATAGAATAGAATAGAATAGAATAGAATAGAATAGTTGGAGGGGACCTTGGAGGTCTTCTAGTCTAACCCCTTGCTCAGACAGTAGACCCTATACCATTTCAGACAAATGGTTGTCCAACATCTTCTTAAATACTTCCAGTGTTGGAGAATTCACAACTTCTGGAGGCAAGTTGTTCCACTGGTTAATTGTTCTCACTCTCAGGAAATTTTCTTCTTAGTTCTAGGTTGCTTCTCTCCTTGATTAGTTTCCATCCAACATGAATTTGGACTCCAGGTTTTGAAGAAGAACTTTCAAAGTACATTCTTTCCTGTTTCTTATGATCTTGCTTGCTTCAGCTTTGATCAAAAAGTAGAGCATGTGTAAGAAAGAAAGAAAAGAGAAATGCTGCTGTTGTGCCATCTGTAAGGTTGAAATATAGCACATGATATTGTGTACAGCAGATACGATTGCAACTGTTATTAGAATTCAAGTTGCAATTCTGAAACCTTGCAAAAAATTCCACATAACAAATGATACTAGCAGAAAGATCACGGAGCACAACATTTCTCATGTCTCTAATCCTGGCCAAAGGTTAATTGCCAGGCTATGGAGTACATGGGGGCGGGGAAGAAATCACATCTAAACTTGCTCAATTAATCCACACAGGGATTAATCCACACACCTCAGTTATGATGGAGAATGATGAGAATTATAATGGTGGGTGAGAAGTGCAGTGGCAGTATAACATGCTGCAAGGAGCATGTTACCCTGACAGGATGTTTTACATATCTAAAAATGGGATTGGGGAACAAGATATTCAGAATTTCTCAGATATTTTTGGATAATGTATGAAATGAAATTGACACCTAACTGTAGTATAGTCCAAGATGGACCCAGACTTAATTTTACCACCTCTCCCATAAGTAAAGGTAAAGATTTCCCTGTCAGTCATGTCCAACTCTAGGGCATGGTGCTCATTTCCATTTCTTGGCCAAGGGAGCCAGAATTGTCCAAAGAGAATTTCTGTGGTCATGTGGCCTGCATGACTATATACCAAAGGCACATGGAACGCTGTTACCTTCTGTTGAGTTGTGGGAATAATGACAGACTTCAAAAGGAACTTCTTTACTTGGTAACTTCTCTGTGCAACCAGCAACTTGTAGTCTGACAGCTAGCCCTTTTATAGGGAGCTGTCAGATGCATCAACCAATAGCGTTTGAGTATTCTCCCGCTCAAACGCTGGACCTGGGTGAAACCATGTAGGCAGTTGATACATAACACCTTCCCACCAAAGTGGTACCTATTAATCTATTCACATTTGCATGCTTTTGAAACTGCTAAGTGGACAGGAGCTGGGGCAAGTAACTGCAGCTCAACCTGTTGTGTGGAACTCAGGTCTCAAACTCAGTCCATCAGGTTTCCAGCTGACAAGTTCAGCATCTTTAATCACTGAGCCATTGTGCCTCCTCTCCCTTCCCATAATCCTGATCATTTTGGTTATTTGATTTATTATTAGAGTTGGAAGGGACCTTGTAGGTCATCTAGTCCAACCCCCTGCTCAAGCAGGAGTTCCTACACCATTTGAGACAGATGGCAGTCCAGTCTCCCCTTGAAGGTCGCAAGTGTTGGGGCTCTCACAACCTCCGCTGGCAAGCTGTTCCACTGGTTGATGGCTCTCACTGTCAGAAAGTTTCTCCTCACTTCCAGGTTGAATCTCTCCTTGGTCAGCTTCCATCTGTTATTCCTTGTTTGGCTTTCTGGTGCCATAGAGAACAGTCTGACCCCCTCCTCTCTGTTGCATCTCCTCAAGTATTGGAACACTGCTATCGTGTCACCCCTGGTCCTTCTCTTCTCAGACTGGCCAAGCTCAGTTCCTGCAACCGCTCTTCGTATGTTTTATTTTCCAGACCCTTTATCATCCTGGTTGCTCTCTTCTGCACTTTCTGTAGAGTTTCAATGTCTTTTTTGTAGTGTGGTGACCAAAACTGGATGCAGTACTCTAGGTGTGGTCTGGCCAAGGCTTTATAGAGTGGTACAAGTACCTCTCTGGTCCTTGATTGTATCCCTCTATTTATGCAGCTCAGGACTGCGTTGGTCTTTTTGGCTGCTGCTGCACACTGCTGGCTCATATTTAGTTGGATGTCTACCAAGACTCCAAGATCCCACTCGCAAACGCTGCTATTGAGTGTGGTTTCGCCCAGTTTGTATGTGTATTTTTGATTCTTCTTACCTAGGTGTAGAATTTTACTTAGTTTACTTTACTTTTCTTGGTTACTTTACAGAACCATCTCTTCCTAAGAATATCTGCCTGTCTCATTGACCAGATAGGGTAGGCACACTCCACTCAATCGATCAGAATAGAGCTAGAAAGGAACTTGGAGATCTTCTAGTCCAACCCCCTGCTCAAGCAGGAGACCCTATACCATTTCAGATAAGTGGCTATCCAGTCTTTTCTTAAAAACCTCCAGGGATGAAGGTTTTTAAGAAAAACCCTACAACTTCTGAAGGCAAGCTGTTCCACTAGTTAATTATCTTCACTGTTAGGAAGTTTCTCCTTAATTCCAGGTTGCTTCTCTTTTTGATTAGTTTTCATCCATTGTTTCTTGCCTTGCCTTCTGGTGCTTTGGAAAATAGGTTGACCCCCTCCTCTTTGTGGTAGCCCCTCAAATACTGGAATACTGCTATCATGTCACCCCTAGACATGGTCTTTGTCTAGACTGGTCATCTTTGTCTAGATTGGTCATACCCAATTCCTTCAACCCTTCTTCATATATTTTTTTTGTCTCCAGACCTTTAATCATGTTAGTTGCTCTTCTTTGAGCTTTTCCCAATGTCTCAACATCTTTTTTTGTAATTTGCTGACCAAAATTGGATGCAGTATTCCAGGTATGGCCTTACTAAAGCTTTATAAAGCGGTACTATAAAGTGGTACTATAAAGCTCTCCAAATACCTTCCCTGTGTTAGAGTGAGAATAAATCTCCATAGAGGCGATGTTTGATCTTTCTCTCGGAGCTCAAACATTTAGAAATAAAACCAAAGTTAAAAGATCTAATAAAATATTTATTTCGGTACAAAAACAATAAATTCTGAATAATTACATTCTTACTAATTAAATGCGACCGCTCCCGGTCAGAGCCAAACCACAAGAAGAAGAATGGAGAATCAGGAATGCACACATGCGTACAAGATCACATCACATGTCCTGCTTGTAATGGAATGTACCATAAAGTAGAATAGGGATGCATCACCCTGCATAGACATACAACTGACAATATTCACTACATGACACCCTGAAATCTCATCACACAATGTACCATATGTATGGTTTAGAATGCATGGAGAAGACGACTTCAGTTATTTGGTAAGAGTTTAGTAATCTGCTCAGCTCCAATTGATCTTGCAGGTCTATTATGATACTGCTTTCCTTCCAACTTTTACACAGCTCTATGCCTTTTTTTCTTGTGGTTTTTCTGGCTGTAAGGGAGACCAGCACCCCAAGCTCTGCAGCCACTTCCTTTGTGTTTACTTTTTCCTTTTGTGGGTATGTTGACCAAGTGACCTAAAAATGGTCACTGCCTTGATGCAATCTAAAACACATGACAGATGGCATTGCATACATACATTAGTTTCATTTGTACTCTGCTATGGAGCAGGTGGTCCAGAGGGCTTTCTGTATGCATTTGGAGTGGACGTTGTGCAGGGTCCCTTCTCTTGCATTTATTATGGCTTTGGCTATGGGAAAAACTGGAACCTTGATTTCCACAGCAAGTTTATTTCTTTTGCAGACTAGGACAATACATCTACTACATTTGTTCAACAAAACCATTTTCTCAAACTCTCTCACTTATCCAATGGCTGCATTTCAACTGCACAAATTCTGACAACCAATAGATCCCTGCCAAAAAAAAATATTACCTTTCACTAATAATTGAAATTCAGCTAGGGAAACTACCAATCGCTGTCTTCACAGTGTCGTGGTAAATCTGTATTAACAGCAGCACAGCATGGACCTGTTCCAGATATATTGTAAAGGCGTATTGTAGGAAGCGTAGAATTTTGTGGAATAGGAGATGGGTTCTGAGATTGGAGGAAAATTCAGGAAATTCGGCTATGAGGATGAGACCTGAGATGGATTGAAGATTCTTCTGATTTTGAGAGGATACAGTGAGGCTATCACCCAGGAAAAAAACAGTAGTTCAATTTTGTCAATGTGTATGGGGAAGTAGAAAGGTGTTTTTTTTTTGCTGACTTTTCTTCATAACAATAGTGGCATGCATGAATACAAGGATTACACTCTGAAACTCTGAAGTGACCATCAATTCTCCAAAAATGTTGGCATCCTTATCAGATTCATATTGTGAACAGCTGGTCTTGGAGTTCACAGATACAAAGTCTTGATTTGTAGAAGAAAGAATATACCCCAATCAGTTGTTTAATAAATGACTCTCCCAAAACTGAGTCACTCATGGTCTGTCTCATGTACGGTACACCAAATTTTGAGAAGAAAGCAAGCTCAATTTTTAAGCTTTCTGAATTATACCTTCTGGATTAGTCTCCAAGCCACTGCTACTCCCACAATGCTCTCTTTCTCAGTCTTTAACTAGAGCAGACATGAAAATGATAATCTATTCACATTTTGGTTTTGCTAAAGTATTGGAGCATGCAGATTTCACGGTAGCACATTATGCACAAAGTGTCTTGCTCTTATGCCTCAACAGTGCCATGGGAATACTATTTTCTCCCTCCTCTGTTTTTGTCGTAATATAAATATTATCAGCTTGAGTCGTAGCAAATTTCCCATTGCAAAATGGAGCCAAAGCAAGATGATTCTCCAGATTTTTGCTTGGAATTCACTGATGTTCAGCAATACACTTAAACAACTCAGAGTGGGCTTTGGAGAGAAATATTAGATTATGTATTTCTTATATGAAGATATCTAATTTTTCCTTCTCCGTGACTTAGATCTAAAACAAGTATCCCTGTAGAAATAGTTTTTGGAAGCAATGCAAAAAGAAGTATATGACATTTAACCATTCCACAAAATATTTCATCCCTACCTTCTAAAACCCATTTTTCTCTTCTTATCTACCCCCAAAATTTGAGGGACCACCTCTTCCCAGTTATATCTACCTATCCCATCAGATCTGGCAGGAGAAGAAAGTTATGGGTTCCATCTGATGGGACTCAGGAGGTGAATCTTCTCTTTGGCATCCACCCTGTAGAACTTTATTTTTCCAAGGGGAGATTGACTCAAACCATCCTGATTTTCCAGAAATCCCTTAAAATTTGGTTGCATCAAATTTTTGTATCAATCAGCAACCTGTATCAGGTTGGGAATGTCACAGAAATGGAGAGCCCGTGAAATAATTATAAAACATATGCAAGTTCTTGAAGGAATTCTCCTGTGTTTTATTTGTATTTATGTTTTAGTTGTTTCATGATTTTTAAAGTTTTATTTTTAATTGTTCTGTTTTTATTGTACATCACATAGAATAGAATAGAATAGAATAGAATAGAATAGAATAGAATAGAATAGAATAGAATAGAATAGAATTCTTTATTGGCCAAGTGTGATTGGACACAAAAGGAATTTGTATTTGGTGCATATGCTCTCAGTGTACATAAAAGAAAAGATACATTTGTCAAGAATCATGAGGTACAACATTTAATGATTGTCATAGAGTACAAATAAGCAATCAGGAAACAATCAATATTAATATAAATCGTAAGGATACAAGCAACAAGTTACAGTCATACAGTCATAAGTGGGAGGAGATGGGGGATAGGAACGATGAGAAGACTAATAGTAATTCAGCCTTAGTGAATAGTTTGACAGTGGTGAGGGAATTATTTGTTTAGCAGAGTGATGGTGTTCACACTCATGAAATGATCAACTATATTTATTTATTTGTTTGTTTGTTTGTTTGTTTGTTTGTTTGTTTGTTTGTGACATTTATATACCGCCTCACAGTGCAAGCACTCTCTAAGCGGTTTACACCAGTAAGCAATGTATATTTATATTGCCCCCAACAATCTGGGTCCTCATTTTACCTACCTCGGAAGGATGGAAGGCTGAGTCAACCCTGAGCCGATGAGATTTGAACCGCTGACCTGCGGATCACAGTCAGCTAAAGTGGCCTGCAGTATCCCACTCTAACCGCTGCACCACCTCGGCTCTTTATATATATATATATATATGGTTGATAAATAAAAATGTCTTAACTCTCATAAGAAGCTAAAGGCAGCGACTGCTAATACACATTTTATTCAGGTCTCCTATCTTTAGATATATCATTTTTATCTTATTATAATTTATCTGAAATAAAATGGCACTCTTATGCTGACATTTTTAAAGGTCCTGTTTCTGCTGAATTTTAGAGCAAAGCTTGGTGAATTTTAATTTACTATTTATTCATTAGTTTTATATCTCACCTTTTGTACAGGTGAGATATAAACATCATCTATCTTTTTTATGAATTTTTAAAAGGTTTTACAAAGAGCATAAAAAACCAACATAAACTAATGAAAAGTAAAAGAAGCAAAGGAAGAAGAAAAAAAGGCAAAGTACATAAAGAAAAAAACCTGCCACTTCTACAACCACTAATGACCTTAACTACCTCACTACTACTACTGACCTAACTACCCCACTACCTGCCACTACTACTACCACTACTATTGACCTTAACTACCTCACTACTACTACTGACCTAACTACCCCACTACCTGCCACTCCTACTGTCACTATTACTACTAAAGACCTTAAATGCAAGCTACTTAATGCAAGAAATCTTGTAAATAAAATGCCTGAATTCCTCCTCCTATTAAATACAACCAATTTCGACATTATATTTGTCTGCAAAACGTGACTGAATGCATCCCTCCCTGACTCCATTATCATAGAACGAAACTATCATATTTGCCAGTCTGATCAAGTACCCCGTAGAGGAGGTGGTGTTGCTATCTTTTATAAAAAGTCCTTAAATCTAAAAAACATCCAAGTTACACACGAACTTGCTCTTCCTGAGACCATCATCTGTGAGTTATCTTTAACACCACAGGTGTAGAGTCAGGATTTAACTCTAATACTAAACAGGACACTGTTACATTTCAGACTATACTTGTACAGAGCTGTTAAAATTAATTAAAATTTCTGGAAGTATACATTATTCTCTATTATTTAAAAGAAGATACAATAGCACTGGACCTCTTCAGAGCAAGCATTTATTTTAAAAAGCTTCTTTATTTTGTTTAGTTGTATAGAGGTCTCCAACCTTGGCAACTTTAAGACTTGTGGACTTCAACTCCCAGAATTCCACAGCCAGCAAAGCTAACAAAGCTGGCTGTAGAATTCTGGGAGTTGAAGTCCACAAGTCTTAAAATTGCCAAGGTTGGAGATACCCAGCTAGAACAATAATAAAGCAGTCTTTAAAAAATAAATCTAATAATTTGAACATTCTACAGACATTTATAGTTATTCACTTACCCCTTTGCATCCAGCAGAAAATAAAAATCTGCGTGTCTCTCCCAGCTATTTGCCTCTTTGCAGTTAGTTTCATTTTCATTTTCCCACGTGGCAAACCTAATCAGCTGTAGGTCGGGAAGCTGCTACTGACTTGCTTGGCTTTACAGGCTCTTCCCTCTTTGCTGAAAGCAGGTAAATTGCTGGAAGACAGAGACCAAAGGGTGGGGGTGGCTGGGTGGGTGGGGCTGCATTCGGTGTATAAGATGCACCCAAGTTTTCACCCTCTTTTGGGGGGTAAAAAGGTGCGTCTTATACTCCAAAAAATACGGTACATCTTAGATTACTGAAGGAAGTAGGGAAGAACATCAAAGAACCATTCCCAGATACTGGAGGAGAGTAAATTCCATCCCCATTTCATGAAGGGCAAGGTGGAGGACCTAGGATAATAAAGACATATTGGTTTGATATCTGTTTGGTGTCTACATTGGTCAAGATCTTTAAATAGATGCCATGCAGCAGGTAGAGAGTTCTTGAATAGAGATGCTACAGTTAACAGGAGCTGTTCCAAACAAACCATGCTCAATTAACCATGTCTTCTATCTTGATAGAGTTAGTAGCTTAATAGATCAGGGGAATACCATAGATCTTGTGTGCTTGGACCTCAGCAAAGCTTTTGACAGGGCGCCTCAAGATATATGCTTCTTAATAAAGCTGTAAATATGGACAAGGTAATACTATATTAGATAGAGTCTCAGTTGGCTGGATGACTGCCTCCAGTGGCCTTGAACGGTTTTACTTTAGCTTGGAGCAAAGTACTGAGCAGAGTGCTACAGGTCTCTGTTCTGGGCTCTTTGCAGTTCACTATGAACTATGGGAGCACTTATAAAGTTTGCAGATGACACAAAGCTGAGAGGGCAGGCTAATAATTTAGAAGAAAGACAGAAGATTTTTTTTAAAAAATGATGACGTTCTTGAGAAACGGTACGCTCCCAGCTGATTGGGCTTTGCCCAACCAACACCCAGTTCCAAAGAAACATGATTAATTATATTTGCAAGTTACTATGCAAAGTCACAGTGGCCTGTTAGAAATTGTTTTACTCCATAATTTCCTAGTTACTCTTTTCTGCTTAAGAGCTCCAAGTGTCCGTCTAAAATCCTTTCTTTTAATAATATTTTGTTTGTTCTTCTCCTGTTCTCAATTTCAACCAAGAACATCTTTGCCTCCTTTTCCATATGGCAGCCTTGTAGTCTTTTCGTTTCCACAGTTCCTTTAACCTTTCCTCCTTTTACTGAATGGTACTCAGAATTGGGTACCATATTCCAAGTGCAATCTGATGATGATGATGATGATGATGATGATGATGATGATGATGATGATGATGATGACAATAACGATGACAATGACAATGATGATGATGATGATATAATGATGATGATGATGATGATGATGATGATGATGATGATGATGACGATGACGATGACGATGACGATGATGATATCCACTCATTCATGTCCGAACCTTGGCGATTCTATGGTCCAGGTCTATCCACAACATCCAATATTGCATTACTTCTTTTGAGGTTTTTCTATGTTCTGGCTGGTTCAGTGTTGGTGTTGTCCAACCAATGTGCTCTTTCCCTGGTTTCCTTTTATCACTAACTCTTCCAAGCATAATTGCTTTCTCCAGTGAATTTCCTCATATGACATGGTCAAAATAAATGTCATGCGGTTTAGTGAGTCTAACCAGTGCAAATAGTGCAAGAAAAAAAATTAGTCTCCAGTTCTTGAAGGGAAAGGATCCTGGGGCAGAGGACACCCAAATGCTTCTACTGATGGCTAGTCTAAACTAGTATGGCCAGTCTAGAGAAAAGAATGACTAGGGGTGACATGATAGCAGTATTCCAGTATTTGAGAGGTTGCCACATAGAAGAGGGGGTTCAGAGGAGCCGAGGTGGAGCAGTGGTTAAAAGCAGCACTGCGGCCTTCAGCTGATTGCTGGTTCAGCAGTTCAGCTGTTCAAATCTCACCAGGCTCAAGGTTGACTCAGCCTTCCAGCCTTCCAAGGTGGGTAAAATGAGGACCCAGATTGTTGGGGGAAATATGCTGAACTCTGTAAACCGCTTAGAGAGCACTGTAAAGCACTATGAAGCAGTATATAAGTCTAAGTACTATTGCTATTGCTATTGCTATCAATTAGACTGTCTACAGTAGACCTCTCCCCATTTCTAAGAAGTCTGTAAGGGGTGTGCATAAGCGCACCACTGTGCCTACCGTCCCTGTCCTACTGTCCTATTGTCCTCTTTTATCGGAACTTTTTACTTATGTTTATACAAACAACTACTATCCTGTTTGACAAAATGAATGAATGAATGAATGAATGAATGAATGAATGAATGAATGAATGAATGAATGAATAAATAAATAAATAAATAAATAAATATTTTACAAAGCACCAGAAGGCAAGACAAGGAACAGTGGATGGAAACTAATCAAAGAGAGAAGCAACCTGGAATTAAGGAGAAACTTCCTAATAGTGAGGACAATTAACCAGTGGCCTCCAGAAATTGTGGGTGCTCCATCACTGGAAGTTTTAAAGAAGATACTGGACAGCCACTGGTCTGAAATTGTATAGGGAATCCTGCTTGAGCAGGGGGCTGGACTAGAAGGCGTCAAAGGTCCCTTCCAGCTCTACTCTGATTGATTGAATGGGACTTCAAAATCAATATCTGATGCCCTTTCCAGAAATTGAGGGCTCTTTCCCCCCACTCCCTTCTATGGCATTTTCTCAAACCCAAAAATGTTTCTCTGTAAAACATTGTTACTGATAGTCCTTGACTTAACGACTGTAAATGAGCCGGCAATTTCAATCATAAGTCATGACAGTCATAATGTGGATCACCACATGACCACATCCAATTTTACAACCTTTTTTTGCAGCAGTTCTTACGCTAAAGTGATCCTTGTTAAGCAAACCCATTGTACCAGTAGTGGGTTCTAAAACTGGTTCTTGCACGTGCTTGTGCGCACGCGCAACACTTCTGTGCATACGCAGAAGCTTCTGCTCATGCACAGAAGCGTCCTGGGTGGGTGGGCAAAGCCTCCCACTGCCACCGCTACCGGTTCGCGGAACTGGGCCGAACCAGGAGCAACCCACCGCTGCATTGTATGCTATGGGGAGGTGTTTTTGCCAGAAACTAGAAGTAAATAGCAATAACACTTAGACTTATATACCGCTTCACAGTGCTTTACAGCCCTCTCTAAGCGGTTTACAGAGTCAGCATATTGCCCTCAACAATCTGGGTCCTCATTTTACCCACCTCGGGGGGATGGAAGGCTGAGTCAACTTTGAGCCTGGTGAGATTTGATCTGCCAAACTGCTGGCAGCCGGTGATCAGCAGAAGTAGCCTGCAGTACTGCACTCTAACCACTGTGCCACCAGGGCTCATTATGATGCCAGCAAAACATGTGATAAATCATGATCCTATAACTGAGGATTCTGCAAATAGCCATAAATGTCAACTAGTTGCCAAAAGCCCAAACTGTAGTCACCCAGTTAAAAATGTGTGAGCCGTTATGCATTGGGGGCCCGATAAACTCTGTCAATTTAAATATATTCTTTTCTGCTATAGTTGCAGTGTTTTTTAAAGGCTTTTTAGCATTAGGAAATCAAATGTGGTTCAATTGACTTCCACTGTGTTTATTTATTTGTTTGTTTTATTTAGCATAAAGGCTACCCAGCTCCATCACAGTTCTGTTTCTACTTTGCTAGGTGCTAATATAATTCAGAAAGTCCAGTTTGATATAACCCAGATAATGTCTTTAAAAGTTCAATGCACCTTATTTCAAGATTGTTTAATAAGTTTTATAGAATCAAGACTCTGCATCATGGCATGTTCTAAAACATCATAAAACATGTGCCTGCTGTCAGTATTTTTTTACATCAGCAATTTCTAATATCACATCTGGATATTTTTAATCACAAATAGCCGGTGCTATTTGTTAACAGAAACTGTTGTAGATGAGTAATTTACAATCTGCTTGCACTCTGTAGATCATCACAATCTTGACTGCTCATAAATAAATAACAACACACACACACACACACACACACACACACACACACACATATGTGTGTGTGTGTGTGTGTGTGTAACATTTTTTGCTGATAAATGATATAAATGATATAAATGATATAAATATATATATATATTTCAAATTAAAAAATATGTATCAGTTTGAAACTTTTTTACAGATAGATAGAAAGGTAGATAAATTTTAATCAGCAGGAGCATGCTGTCATCCATGTTTAGAATGCTGCATTAGGGACTGAATCATTGAAAAGTAGCTTGTAAAAGAAAAATAGATGGAAAGCAATAATGTAAATAATGCTTTCAAGCAGAACCAGAAGAATAATACAAAGAATGTTTCTTTTAGATTGAACTTTTTTTTAAACCTTGCTGAAAACTAGATGGACGAAGAAAGATTCCCCCCCTCCCCCAGGAAAAAAATCCTTTATTGCTAAAGAAGTGCCTTGGGAATAATTATATCTGTTTAATCAAACTGCCACCAGAGGTCTCTACTTCTTTATGCAAAAAAAAAAAAAAAACCCAGGACTGTAGTTTAAAAATCCTGTCCCAACTGAGGTTGACCATAATTTTGGCGGAAGGGAGGGAGGGAAGGGGAGGGGAGGGGAGGGGAGGGAGGAAGGAAAGGCTACAAGCTTCTATAATGCTTGAAATTGCAAAGTGTCTTAATTGTTGCTGTCACTTTCTATGGAATTAGTTAGGAATGGTGACTGACTGGAAGAAGGAAGTCTGGATAAATATTATTGTAATTGCAAGAAATGCTGGCACAAGTTAGAATGGACCAAAATCTCCATAGACAGTAGAGATCGTTCTTCTAGCTGCACAATTAGAACATCCATTTCTTCTAGGCAAGAAGGCAATTAAGCATCCTAGTATCTTTTGTAGGAACATAGTACTATCCACAACCACATTTCGTTTGGCTTTATTTATTTCCTTTTTTCCCCCTGTGTAGAAGAACCTTCAAAACATGAACTCCTACTTTTTCTCCTGGAGGTGGGGGTAAGTTGAAGATATGAGAACAATCAACCAATGGAACAGCTTGCCTTCAGAAGTTGTGGGAGCTTCATCACTGGAGGCTTTCAATGGGAGATTGGACTGCCATTTATCGGGGCTGGTGTAGGGCAGTGATGGCGAACCTATGGCATGGGTGCCACAGGTGGCACGCGGAGCCATATCTGCCAGCACACAAGCCATTGCCTAGCTCAGCTCCAGCGCACATGTGCACGCCGGCCAGCTGATTTTTGGCTCGCATGGAAGCTCTGGGAGGGCGTTTTCGGCTTCCGGAGGGCCTCCAGGGGTACAGGGGAGGGTGTTTTTTGCCCTCCCCAGGCTCCAGGGAAGCCTCTGGAGCCTGGGGAGGATGAAAAATGGGCCAACCGGACCCACCAGAAGTTGGGAAATGGGCCATTTCCGGCCTCCAGAGGGCCTCCGGGGGAGCGGGGGAGGCCGTTTTCGCCCTCCCCAGGCATTGAATTATGGGTGTGGGCACTCGCGCATGCGTGATAGCATGCGCGCATGCACTTTTGGCACCCAAGGGAAAAAAGGTTCGCCATCACTGGTGTAGGGTCTCCTGCTTGGGCAGGGGGTTGGACTAGATGACCTACAAGGTCCCTTCCAACTCTGTTAATCTATGTCATATGTACTGGATTTCAAGAGGAGAGCCCAGGGTGGGCTCTCAATATATGAAATAAGGAAGTCCTGGGTGGAGAGCTAAGTATTACAGAATTGGATTTTATCATAAAAAGAAACTGATTTAATCCTGAAAAGACACAATTTTAATTCAAGTGTAAACTTGAGTCGAAAACATTGTATGCTCTGCTTGGGAATTGATTACCAAAGAACAATTACTGATTTTTATCATCTTCTACAAGTCTCACTGAACCGCAATATTAAAAATACATAGTTCATTTGCTTAGACATGGAAAATAATGCTTGAACACTAATCTTTATTGAGAGTTTGTGAATAATCTAAGATCTGCAGCCAATGTGCAATTCACTTTGACTTTATAATTCAATTTCATTTAACTTTTTTTTATTCAATTTATTAACAGTGGAACAAAAGTCCATTAAATCTTCAAACCAGTTCAAAAGCATTGATTCAAGGCATGGAGTCTGATGATTTGATCTAAGGATTGGATTTTTGAAGGCTGATTTGATCAAATTGCTTTATATTTGCATTAATATTGCAATCTGATTTTCCAGTTACAATTTTCTAGTTACAAGTTGCCAGGTGCTATATCATCTGTATCATTCTTTTTCTTAGGGTTTCATTTGGAGGAGAGAGTCTGAAGTATTCAGCATCTTCACAAACCAAAGCAACCTTTTCATTGACTGAAGAACGGTGTCTTTCTCTTCAGACAAATAGGAACTATTGATCTTCGTTGTTTTGTGGTGGGTTAAATTAGATTTTCTACAGCCCCAATGGCTTTATGTTTGCCACTTTTGCATTGTTTTGTATTAAATTAAAAGAATGCAATTAAAATCCTTGCAGGTTTTATTCCAACTTACCAATAGTAAGTTACAAATGGACTAATCCATCTGAGCTCTCCCCCGGGTATGTTTGGTGGATGGATGTTTTTTGTAATATTGATTTTTTAATTTTTGTATTTGATTTTAATTATGTTTATTGCTGGTTTCTTGTATCTTTTCTGCTGAACGCCGCCCTGAGTCCCTCGGGAGTAGGGCGGCATATAAGAAAACCAAAATAAATAAATAAATAAATAAAAATTACATTGATTCATTTCACAACTGCACATAAACAGTCGAACAAAAATGCCCACACAACTTGGAACTTCTTAGTCAAGTTCTTGGGGTTTTTGGAATACTTAGAGATCTATTAAGATCCAAGGGAGATCAGGAACCAATTATTTGATTAACATAGGTGCAAATATTGGTTATAGTTCTGATTCCAGGGTATATGAGCCTTGGTAGCGCAATGGTTAGAGTGCAGTACTGCAGGCTACTTCTGCTGACTGCCGGCTGACTGCAATTTGGCAGTTCAAATCTCACCAAGCTCAAGATTGACTCAGCCTTCCATCCTTCCAAGGTGGGTAAAATGAGGACCCAAATTGTTGGGGGCAATATGCTGACCACTTAGAGAGGGCTGTAAAGCACTTTAAAGCAGTATATACCGGTAAGTCTAAGTGCTATTGCTATTCCTATATGGGAGAATTTATACTACTGGTAGAACCAGAAAGCGGGATCAATGCCTAAAATGCATTCTCAGTATGTCCATGTATAATTTATGTATATTTGTACAATGCTGGTCTGACAAATTATAGTTGAGACCAGTTTCAGGCATTTACACACGGGGAATTACAAATTAAAGACTATCAAATAATCCTCCAGTTTTTTAAATAAACAAAAGATGTGTGGAGTGAAAGAGACATGTTATCCAATGTACCGAGGTTTTAAAAAAGTGATGCATGGATGTTCTTAAATTCTTGAGTTGCCTTATAAGTTTGTTAGGAAGATACATTCTAAGTATATTGTATAAATGACAAGAAGCAGATGTGATCACCTAAATATGAGTTGTAGAGTTCATAGCCAAGTAAATAGCCTGCAAAATAGAGAGAGGCAAACCTGGAAAGCTATCTTAATATTTTTCAACTTTGCTCTTTTACTTGTGGTTCTGTATGCAAGAAAGCTAAACTATGATTTAGTCCAAAGCTCTTCACTCATTCTGAATTTATTAAAGGACTGTGAGGTCTGCCAAGATTGTACTTTACAGTTGCAGGGAAAATAAACAATATTCATTGGGCATCCTTTGCTGCGAAAGAATAGCATGAAGTGGGACGAACTTTAAATTTGATTGAGTTTTGCTGAAATTTCTGATCAGCTTTGTCCAGGGGTGGGTTCCTCCCAGTTCGGACCGGTTCTCCCAAACTGGTAGCAACCTGCTGGTGATGTCACAATGATGTCACCAACCCGGCTCGGTTAGTGCCGGTCCGTGGGTGCCACCATCTTTTTTTAAATTTTATTTTAATTTATTTTATTTATTTTAACTTTTTTTTCTTCTGAGCATGTGCAGAAGCTGAGTTTCCAGCACTGTATATGCGGTCACCATCTTGTTTTTGGCTTTTTTCCCCGGCACTGCGCATGCACACACGCGTGAGGTGCGCCCACGCAGCGCGGGAGGAAGTGAACCAGTAGCAAGGTAAGTTAGAACCCACCCCTGGCTTTGTCATTTCTTTCAAGCTATTAACCACAGTTGTCATGTTGCCTTGCCACTAAACAAGGCTTCATCTGCCAATCCCCAGTTAATTTATGGCAAAGAGTCATTTTTCCCCCCAAGAAGAATTGCACAAATTTTTGTGATGGAAATGATTGATGCTTGGTACTTTCAGTCCCCGCTTCTCCCACTCTCTGCTGATTCAATTTGACTGGCTTGTTTGTTTTACAAGTATAGTATAGGACTGAATGGCATGCTAACAAAGAAGAGTGCTGGACTGGCTGCTGAAAACGAATAATTTACAAAACTATGAAGAATTGTTCCAAACTGCCAAAAAACCTACTTTTTGCTTAACAGTGGGAGTGATACAATACAACCTGTACATTTTAGAGACAAAATGGAAATTCACAGTCAAAAAGAGTTTCTTCCCTGTGCTAATGATGCTGATGTACTGTAGTAAAAGCTGATCTTTCCAGCAGAAATACTGAGAATCAAGGGAGAAGAATCACAGCGTGCTGGCATTTTTGAATACATTCAACTTTAATGATTAGAGATGATGTATGATATATTGTGAATCAATATATTTTACTACTGGTGTGGGAATGACTGAAGCAGACTTTTTCCAGGATAAAGCTGTAAGCCAGATGGGTGAGAGGAATCCCTGCAAAATATATATGAAAATAAAGGGAGACAATTATAGATCTATTTTGAGCTATTTTGCTCTCATCAGATAGCCATACCCTTAGTGGGATTTGAACCTGGGCAGTCTGCTTGTAAGGCAGTAGATTTAACCTCTAGGCCACAAGGTTCTCTTCCCTATCAGCTCTTCACCAGGAAAGAGTTATATATGTTTTTTCTGTCAAATTATCCTGGTGTATGGAAGGAAACATCACAGCTTCCTTTTGCTTTTATATATATTTTGCCTTGCCAATATATATATATATATATATATATATATATATATATATATATATATATATATATATATGTATGTATGTATGTATGTATGTATGTATGTATGTATGTATGTATGTATGTATGTATGTATATTATTCTTCTTAAAAATATTATTCTTAAAAATAAGAAGAGCTCTCCTGGGTCAGGTGAAGACACCTCAGCTGCCAAAGTTTGCAAAGTGGCAATGGAAATATGACAGCCAGTTTGGTGTGAAGGCATTAGGCTAGAAACTGGGAGGGTGTGAGTTCTAGTACTGCCTTAGAAGTACTAGAAATCAGCTGGGTAATCTTGGGCTACTTTCTCTCAGTCCTACTCCTACCTTGATCATCCGTAACGAGTACACAGGTTGTTTCATTATATCTGGAACTTGTCAGATATACAATGGTACAGATTGTACTAAGGGATTCAAACCCTCTAGTGGGAATTGAACTCAGGAACCCTTGCACCTGAGAGACTATATAAAGTCCATTAACTTCAAGTGCTCAGCAATGTTACAAGAAGGAACATATAACACCTATTTTAGAATGATAAGTATAGTCCATCTTTTTTTCACAAAAGCTTCCCATCAGAGAAATATAGATAATATCTATATCATGCTTTAGTTTACTTGTAAAATGATATAACATCTGTACATTTCTCTCAAGCAGCTTATGAAAAATAAGGTGGACTGCATATGACATTTTAAAATAGAATGCAATTGGTATTTGGGGTCATGCTATTCTTAAACTGGAGGTAACTTTTAACTCTTCAGGATAAATAGTCCATCATAGATTCAGACATGTTAACTTGAATAATAGAGAAAAACTGGATTGATTACAATTATCACATGCTAGAGAAAAAGGTTCCCAAACTTCTTTCTTTCTTTCTTTCTTTCTTTCTTTCTTTCTTTCTTTCTTTCTTTCTTTCTTTCTTTCTTTCTTTCTTTCTTTCTTTCTTCCTTCCCTTCTCTTCCCTTCTTCTTCTTCTTCTTCTTCTTCTTCTTCTTCTTCTTCTTCTTCTTCTTCTTCTTCTTCTTCTTCTTCTTCTTCTTCTCCTCCTCCTCCTCCTCCTCCTCCTCCTCCTCCTCCTCCTTCTCCTTCTCCTCCTCCTCCTCCTCCTCCTCCTCCTCCTTCTTCCTCCTCCTCCTCCTCTTCTTCCTTTTTCTCCTCTTCCTTCTCCCCCTCCCCCCATGATTGACAGTGAAGGTAAATCTTGGCATCTATAAAGTTGGCAACATGGAATGAAAAAAAGATGGTTACAATAAAGAGTGTAAATTAGTAATAATAGAAGGAACAGGGACATATTTTTGATGAAAATAGGGATCATTTTGAATGAATGTCATTGCAAAGAGGGAAGTATTATATTTTTTGAAATGAAGGGATGTGCAGGAATAAGATAATAGTGTGTAGGAAAGTGACAGGGTCTTTTGGAAGCCTAAGAATGAACAAGATTGTAATTTTTATGTTCTTTTCTTTTTGACTATGGGAACAAAAATGACAGTCTTTTAATAATTAGGCCTGGATACAATCTTTACACAAATTAAGCATGGTACTTCATAAAGAGCCGTGGTGGTGCCGTGGTTAGAATGCAGTTTTGCAGGCAAACTCTGCCTACTGCCAGAGTTTGATCCTGACCTGCTCAAGGTTGACTCAGCCTTTCATCCTTCCAAGGTCAGTAAAATGAGGACCCAGATTGTTGACTCTGTAAACCACTTAGAGAGTGCTGTAAAGCACTAAGAAGCGGTATATAAGTCTAAGTGCTATTGCTATTGCTAAGCAAAGTACATTACATTACATTAAGCATGGTATGGTTTCACTATTTATATCTTTGGTCTTACCATTTTATGTTTTCTCAGCATTTTATACTTTTCTTTTCATCAACCTCCCCTCCCCCCGGACTAAATTCCTAGCATTTGCTTCAGTTATACTATTTGAAATATAATGAACATTCCCACACAAATGTCTGAAAAACACCTTGCCAACATATACGCACAAATAAGAAAGTAAATAAAATAATAAACTTTCATTTCAGTTTCATCCCACATTATTTTGTTTCCTTTCTTAATTCATCTTCTGCTTGAGGCTGTTTAGATTGTGTCAATCACTTTCAAAGTATTTTTAAAAACATTTTCCATTAAAATTGTACTGCATTTATTCTCCTGAACTTTTCCCTTTCCCTTTATTCTTTGCAACTATCTTTAATTCTTTATAAAAGTTACAGAATACCTTCCACTTGTCCTCATTTTTTGCAATAATCATTCTGTTATATCACATACCAGTCATTCTGTTGGAAGGTTAATATTTCTGATAATGCTTTTTGACAAAGAACCTATTATTTTCATTTTGCTATTCTGTATTTTTACTCTATTTTCTTATATTTCCTTCCTTTCCTTCCATCTGGGACTAATTGCTATTAGTCTTCTCATTGTTCCTATCACCCATCTTCTCCCACTTATAACTTGTTGCTTGTATCCTTACGATTGATATCAATATTGATTGTTTCCTGATTGCTTATTTGTACCCTATGACAATCATTAAGTGTTGTACCTCATGATTCTTGACAAATGTATCTTTTCTTTTATGTACACTGAGAGCATATGCACCAAAGACAAATTCCTTGTGTGTCCAATCACACTTGGCCAATAAAGAATTATATTCTATTCTATTCTATTCTATTCTATTCTATTCTATTCTATTCTATTCTATTCTATTCTATTCTATTCTATTCTATTCCATTCCATTCCATTCCATTCCATTCCATTCCATTCCATTCCATTCTATTCTATTCTATTCTATTCTATTCTATTCTATTCTATTCTATCTTTTCTCAGGATACTACCAATTTTATTTGCCATTTGGAATATTTTATCACCCCTCTATCCTTCGCTAATTTTCTTTCATCATAAACAATCGTATCAAAGATGTTTTTATATTTATGTTAATTCCTTTCCATATCCATGCATAAAAATGTGTTTATATATTTGAAACTGACATTTTTCAAAGCAGATACTTCTGTGTTTGGTTGAAAAGTAGAATGATTTGCAACAAGTGTTAGATTGATTGTATCATGCAACAGAACATGGGTCTATAAATTAATGTTCCAAAGAATTTTTACTTGACAAAGGACATGGAATAAATAGTTATAGTTGCATTAAATAAGGGGAGTATTAGAGCAAGTAGATCAATTTATAAGAATGTTTCCTAAAGATAGGAAAATGAATGCTGAATTTTTAAGATGTATATGTGCAAATCTCAAAATGTTCATGTGGAATATAGTCTCTATGAAAAATGTTTGTTGAAAGGAACTAAAGTTCCTTTCAACAAACATTTGTTATTCATAAATGCATGCTTCTGTCCATGTGTTATATAGAAATAAAAGCAATACCACACCTGGAATACTGCATCCAGTTTTGGTCACCACATTACAGAAAAGATGTTGAGATGTTGGAAAAAGTGCAAAGAAGAGCAACTAAGATGATTAAGGGCCTGGAGACAAAAACATACAAAGAATGGTTGCAAGAATTGGGTATGGCCAGTCTAGAAAAAGGAAGGACTAGGAATGACATGATAGCAATGTTCCAATATTTGAGGGGCTGCCACAAAGAATAGGGGGTCAATTTATTTTCCAAAGCACCAGAAGGTTTTATAGTTTACTTGGACTTCAGTAAGGCATTTGATAAAGTAGACCATAACCTACTACTAGATAAAGTAGAAAAATTTGGGTTAGACAGCAATACCACCAGATGGATTCCAAACTGGCTGACCAACCGCACTCAATGAGTAGTGCTCAATTGAACTGCATCTACATGGAGGGAAGTATGCAGTGGAGTACCCCAAGGCTCTGTTTTAGGCCCAGTACTCTTTAACATCTTCATCAATGACTTGGACTAGGGGATAGATGGGGAACTCATCAAATTTGCAGATGACACCAAACTGGCAGGAATAGCCAACTCTCCAGAAGATAGGCTCAAGATACAGAAGGATCTTGACAGACTTGAACATTGGGCGCTATCTATCAAAATGAAATTCAATGGTGAAAAAGTAAGGTTCTACATTTAGGCAAGAAAAACAAAATGCACAGGTACAGTATATGTGGTACCTTGCTTAAGGTGACCAGACGTCCCGCTTTTGGCGGGACAGTCCCACTTTTCAACAATTTGTCCCGCGTCCCGCTGCGTTTTTAAAAAGTCCCGATTTTTTTTAAGACTGCAATTCCCAGAAGAGTTTGCCGTGCTTATTCAGAGGGAACAGAGGACGCTACAGCTGATTTTAAAGGAATCAAAACAGCTGCTTAAAGAAAAAGCATTTAAGAGTTTTCCCCCCAGCTCTCCCTTAAAAGCCGATTCACTTGCCTGCCTGGTTTTAAATAACGCGTTGCAGAAGGGGCTTGAAATGGCTGCGAAGCCTTTTTTCCCCCCTTTCCTTTCTGTAACACGAGGTCGGAGAGCAAGCAA